>CM050508.1:195461601-196661601 GCA_027563665.1 Antrozous pallidus
TCAGCATGGCCCTCTCACTGCCTTGGGCCATGCAGATGCTAGATCCTGAGCTCCACACCCTCACCCCACATCCTCCAGCCCCCTCAACATACTGGTGCTCAGAGGTTCAGGTTTAGCCCGGGGCCCTGGTCCCCTTTGGGTCTACAGTGCAAAGCCTGAGAGCTGCCCCTGCTGCCTGCTGCCCCTGCTGTCGGATCCGCCACGGCTCTTCCCCAGCCCACAGAGCCCTCTGCCTCCTTCTCAATGGCTGACAGTTCCTGATCCTACCCCATTCCAGACATGCAGCATCCGCTCCCCTTAGGCTGATTTAAAATCATGATGGTAACTATGTGGCAACATTGTAACTATTTGGGGACCCAAGAGGTTGTATATGTTTGTGTCTTTTGTATACTTTTGGAAGGAAGGGAGAAGGGTAGAAAGAGAAAGGAGGGGGCAGGGTGGGAGAGAGAGGGGGAGAGACACATCAATGTGAGAGACCCACATCAATTGGTTGCCTCCCACATGGTTGGGGTGGAGAACCTGCAACCCAGGTACATGCCCTTGACCGGGAATTGAACCCCTGACCCATTGGTATGTGGGCTGATGCTTTAACCACGGAGTCCTGCTGGCCTGGGCTATGTTTGTCTTTTACACAAGGGAGTTCTGTGTGGGTCTGACATCTGGAAGGGCAGTGTGTCCCTATGGGGGCTCCAGGCGTCTGTGTATGCTGTAGGAATGGCTGTCGTTTTCCAGGTCTGTGGCCAGGCAACAGGATAAAGCGGTTCTGATTCTGGAGCCAAATGCCGGGATAAATCAATTGTGTGACACCGGGAGGTTTCTAAACTTCTGTGTCTCAGTTGCCTTATCAATAATAATACTTACCTCAGAAAGTTGTTGAAAGAATAAAATGAGGTAATATATGTAAACTGTTTAATGCAGTGGCTGGCACATATTGCTATAAATTCTATACATGCAATTCTTGTGGAGAGTCTGAGAGAGAGAGAGAGAGAGAGAGAGAGAGAGAGAGAGAGAGAGAGAGTAGGTGTAAATGGGTGAGGGCTGGAGGTATGTGTATGTGGGGGTGTGGGTATTCTTGCAGATGTATGTATCTGTAAGTGTGTGTGTGTGTGTGTGTGTGTGTGTGTGTAGGTGTGGATGGGTGAGGGCTGGAGGTATGTGTATATATGGAGGTTTGGGTATCCTTGCGTGTGTGTGTGTGTGTGTGTGTGTGTATGTGTAGGTGTAGGTGTGGATGGGTGAGGGCTGGAGGTGTGTGTATAAATGGGGGTGTGGGTATCCTTACAGATGTATGTATCTGTGTGTGTGTGTGTGTATGTGTGTGTGTGTGTGTGAGTAGGTGTGGATGGGTGAGGGCTGGAGGTGTGTGTATAAATGGGGGTGTGGGTATCCTTACAGATGTATGTATCTGTGTGTGTGTGTGAGAGAGAGAAAATCTGTACAGAGGAGCTCAGAGTCTCTGCGTGAGGTGCCGTGTGTAGCTGAGGTAATGTGTGTGTGACTGAAAATGTGTCAGGAGAGGGGTGACTCTGGGTATCGGCCTGTGTGCTGTCTGAGATAACATGTGTCTTCCGGTGAGAAGACCTCCATCTCATCCTGCAGCCCTTGTGTTCATCGGGCCGCCCATCTGTCCGCTCGGTGCCTGGAATCCCTGATGCCGTTCCCAGCTCCATTCTCTCCCTGCCTCCCCAGCCCTGCCACATCCTGGAGCCCTTCTGACACCGTGGCTTTGCCCAGGAAAGGGTCCTGAGGTGAAGACTGCAATGGCTTGGCGAACAGGGTCTATTTTAGGTTTCTCACCGCAGCCCGCCTCACAGTTCACCGCGTGGGTGTCAGCCCCCCCAGTGCCCCTTCCACAGGAGAACAGTTACAGCGAAGGGTGAGAGGGTAGTAGGACTAGGGTGGGGACCAGGGCTCTGATGTGAGAGTCATTGGCTGGGCAGCTGGACCTGGTGGATCCAGGAAGGCTTCCTGGAAGCGGTGAGTGTTGCTTGGTAGGAGGGGCAGGACCCATAGGGGAACTGGATTTGGGGGTTAAGAAAAGCCAAGCAGGGGGCCGCGGGCCCTTTTGGGGAAATCAGTGTTCACTGTTGGCCCCACCCTGCAACTCTCCACTCCCCTCACATCTTAGGAAACCGAGTGCTCTCCCCAGCAGTTCCTCTCTGAGTGTTGCAAGGCCGAAGTCTCTGGTGGGGCGTGGGGAGCCCTTGCTCAATGACCTGCTAGCCTGTTGCTCAGAGGACACAGTTACCGGGAAAGGCTAAGCACATTGATGGGCTCCCCGCGGGATCCCGGTGGCCCCGGCTTCCAACGCGGTATTTCCTTGATGAGGGGGTAGGAGCTGGCTCCGGAGATAGGTGTCCACCTCTGCTCCGCCGCCATTTTGGCCTGTAGCCATGGGCTGCGGAGTTTGCCCGCCCCGGCTGTGAGCAGAGGCAGCTTCCAAAGGAAGGAGATGGTTTTTAGGAGACAGTGACTGGCAGCCAAAGAATGAGCTGAGCGTGACTTGATAGAAATCCAGTTAGAGAAATGGATCTAACACTAAAATATGAGTGTGCACGTATCTGAGTCTGTTTACTTGAGAGGCAGCCTGTGTGTGTGTGTGTGTGTGTGTGTGTGTGTGTGTGTATGCGTGCACACACTACTATGCATCAGAGTTTGGGCTTGTGTAGGAGTTAGCTCGAGTTGGTGTGTTGCAAGTGCATGTTGTGAGTGTTTGTGTGTGAGTGTTGCCGGTGTGTGGTGTTACCGTATGAAGTGATATGTTGGTACATCAGGTGGGTATGTGTGTGAGAGAGTCAGTGTGGGTGGTGTGTCCTGTGTGAGGGTGAAAGTGTAAGTGCGCCAGGGGCAGTGGGAAGGAAAATGAAGGCAGAGGTCATGCGGGGGCAGAGCCCAGGCCTTCTGGCTTCCTGAAGAGGCAGGCGCTAGCAGCTGGCTTGCAGGAACATTGGCAGAACCTTCATCTCCCATGTCCTTCTGTCTCCCCTCAGGTCTCTGGCCCCTCCCAAGGACCATGCTGCAGCCCCACTGACCGAGGAGGAGGGGCCTGAGGGGTGAGTGAGGAGGGAGGGGACTGATGGCTCCCCATACTCAGGAACCTTTCCCCAAGACTCATCGGCTTTGAGGGCTGGGAACTCGGGCAGGTTGGCCTTCCTGGGCCCCACAACTCCTCACAGACCCCTCCTCCTACAAGGGCCCTGTTGCTAGGTAACAGATGGGGGAGCCAGAATGAGGCAGCTTGAGAAGCCAGAGGCTGGACCTGAGACAGGAAATGGCCTTGATCCCCTCTGCAGGGAATCTCCAGGTGCAGGCACACAGCACCCCCACACTCACTCACAAGCACATATCCATGCATAACACACACACACACACACACACACACACACACACACAGACATTCAGTCATATTTCCACAGAGCCACACACACGGCACATATCCTCCCACACAGGGCTGTGCACATGGTAATGACACAGAGGCACCCACTCACACAGACCTGCATGCACAGGAACACACACACAGGCACACCCTCATACCAGAAACACATACATATGGACACACTCACAGGACACGAGCACACACAGAGCCATACATGCACAGACAGGTGCATGCACTTCCATCCACAGACATTCACAAAAGGCTGCGTACACACATGATGCACACCCACAAACAAACTCACAAATACTTAGGGACACAAAAGACACACACAAGCGCTCTGAAGGAGACACAGAAATACAAAATACTGAAGCAATAGGAGGCAAAAATATATAAATAAGCACAGCAACATTTGGAAGCAGAAAAGCAGCCCCACTGAGAATACACATTCTCTCTACAAACACACGAAGGCAGCTGGAAGTTAGATCCAGGGGTAGCCCTGCCCACCTTCATCCCCCATGAGGCGCGAGCCCCTACTCCAGACCTGAGAGGGAAAGCTGCATGCTCGTAACAATCATCGGCTAGGCAGCTGGACCTAGGGGAGTGTATGTGTGTGTGTGAGCACATGCATGTGTTCATATGTGTATCAGGTGGCCTATCTGGCCGGGACCCTGAGTGAGCATGCCCCCATTTTTCAGCAGGGCACCTGGAATGGGCTGTGTGTTTTGCAAGAAGGCGGAGCTAGGGCCCAAGGAGGACGTTGGCCTGGAAGGGGACTTCAGGAGCTACGGGGTTTCGGACCGCTATGGCCCTGACCCTACCCAGGCCCGGCCTATGTCTTCCTTGGCCCATATTCCCAACTACAACAACTTCTCCCCTCACCCCACCAGCCCCGCCTTCCTTGATGGAGGCGCCATCAGGGCCATCACAGGTGAGTTCTGTAGCTGGAGGCAGGCACGGCCTAGGACCCCGGAGAAGGGAAGGTGTGGACTTGTCCTTGGGAGCTTCCAGTACAGCCTGGGAAACACAGCCCTGCTTGCAGCGTGCACGCTGAGGAAACGCGTACAGCTCTAGCCTCAGGGACCCCCATCTGAGGGGGAAACACAGCTCTGTCCCAGTCTGAGAGAGAGAGGCCCTTACCAGTCTGCAAAAGGGAAATCTTCTTGGTGGGGAAGAGGAGGAACTGGTGACCTGGCCACTGCCCAGGTTGGGAGGGAGGGGCTTGAAGGTGTGTGTCCTGAATCCAAGATGTGAAGCCTGAAGTGGAAATCCATGGGGCTCCAGAGGCCTTGGGAACAGGGCACAGCCGTGGGAGGCACAGGCCTGGGTGGGGATCAGGACTCTAGGGATGCAGCTCCTTGGTGCCCCCCATCCTGTGCCCTACCCTACTGAGTAACCCTGACTCTGCAGGGCCTGGGGTCACCCGGTTCATTGCTCTGTATGACTATGAGGCCCGGACAGAAGATGACCTCACCTTCACCAAGGGCGAGAAGTTCCACATCCTGAACAACACGTAAGTGACCGGGCCACTCAGCGCAGGGCATGGCCTGGGTTGGGTGCAGGATCCACAGAGGGATTCTACTGGGTTCATGTCCTCAGAAATCTCCAGCCTAGCTGGAGACACAGACGCGTGGCAATAACGACCCTGGGCGATTGCTGCTATCGAGGGGACCATGAGGAACTATGGACACAGAAAGAATACCAAACACAGTCTGGGGGTGGGGGGTGGTCAGGGCAGGCCTCCCGGCGGAGGTGATTTGCAAGCTGAGACTAGAGTAATGAATAGATAGACCTTGAAGGGAGAGGTGAGAAAAGAAGAAAGAGAGAATGAGAATAAATGATGATTTCTAAAAATACCAAGTGGTTTGGTCTAGGTCAGTGGTCGGCAAACTCATTAGTCAACAGAGCCAAATATCAACAGTACAACAGTTGAAATTTATTTTGAGAGTCAAGTTTTTTAAACTTAAACTTCTAACACTACTTCCTCAAAATAGACTCACCCAGGCTGTGGTGTTTTGTGGAAGAGCCACACTCAAGGGGCCAAAGAGCTGCATGTGGCTCGTGAGCCGCAGTTTGTTGACCACAGGTCTAGGTGGATCATAAAGTATGAGGTGCTGGACAGAGAGAGCAGGGGCTGAAGGGGTGGGTGGGAGCATATCTTCAGGACTTCCAACGCCCCATCGAGGAGTCTGGATTTTATCCAGAAGGAAATATGTGGCCACTGGGGGGTGGGTTCAGTGGGGAAGCGACCCAGTTAGCTGTCCCATTGCCCACCCAAACCCCAGCCCAGCACTGGAGCCAGAGGAGAAAGTCAGAAGGCCCCGATGTTCCCAGACACATTCCTCCTGCAGGCAGCAGCCTCCTGGGACAGCGGTAGTGGCTGGGGCCAGAACAGACAAAAGCGCTGGGCTGAGGGGAGTCCAAGGTAAGGGGTTGGCAGGCTCAGTCTCCACCTGAGCCTGTGTGTGGCCCTGCCTGGCCCCAGGTTCTGACACCCCTGTTCTGTGCCTGCAGTGAAGGTGACTGGTGGGAGGCTCGGTCCCTCAGCTCTGGACAAACTGGCTACATCCCCAGCAACTACGTGGCCCCTGTGGACTCCATCCAGGCTGAAGAGTGAGTAGGAGTTGAGAGAAGACCAGCCCTATGAACAGTATTCTGGAGGTCAAACTCTAGGTCCTCTCTTGGGCAAGCCACAGCTACACACTCTCTTCTTGTCGATAATTCTGTAAGGTCATTGTGAGAATAAAAGAAGATAATAACTATTATAATAATAGATGATACTATGTTCGGGGCACTATTTAAAGTGCTTTCTGTGTATTAATCGAGTTAGGAATTTATATTCTTCTGTTTTACAAACTAAGGTACAGAGAAGTTAAATATCCTGCCCAAGCCCTGTTTGGCTCAGTGGAAAGGGTCCCGGGTTTGATTCCGGTCAAGGGCACGTACCTCGGTTGTAGGCTCCCCCCTGGTCGAGGCCCTGGTCAGGGCACGTGCAGGGGGTACCCAATTGATGTGTTTCTCTCACATGGATATTTCTCTTTGTCTTCCCCTCTCTCTTCCACTCCCCCTAAAAATCAATGGCAAAACAACAACAACGTATCCTGCCCAAAGTGCACAGAGCTAGTATGGTAGGTGGAGCTGGTGTCTGAGCCCAGGTCGTCTGGCTGCACCTGCTGAGCATCACACCTATTGGCTCTCAGTGATAACAGCAGTGCATGGGCTTTCAAAGATTGCTAACTGCTAAACAAATGTAAGGAAGTATTGCTTAGAATTAATTCTATTAAGGAGGCAGGGGATTATTCACAGGATACCTCTATATACTTGGGATACTACTATAGGTACCTACCTTGATTACTTCTCATACTATTGATATTACTATTATCCCCATTTTGCAGGTGAGGAAACTGAGGCTCATACTTAAAAAAAAATCTACACGCACATATGAAAAGGACAGCTTAGAGAGACTGCAGAGTGAGAGTCAGCAGAACTTGGTGACTGATTTGCCACTGGGACATGGGAGGAGTCAAGGGTGGCCCAGTCTTCTTGAGAAATTGCGTGGGTGATGGTGCCATTTGCTGAAGTGGGAACGCGGCAGTGGGTCGGTTTCTAGGGTGGACTCGTTGGGCTAAGTTTCATGGCTGGGAACACCCAGCTGGAGGAGGCCGCCAGCTAGGAGGTTGAGAGGTGTCCAGCCCATGCCAAGCCAAGCCCCAAACTGGCTCAGAGGAAGGGGCATCTTCTAATTGGCACTAGGCTCTTCCTTTGCTGTGGCTCTTGCCTCTGGCACACCTGGGGCTGGGGTGGGAATTTGGGACTCTTCAGAGTGCAGGTGATAATTAAAGCTGGGTAGGAGGCTGAAGGAAGGGGGAGGAATGTGAGAGAGATTGGCCCTAAAACCCAACTTTGAAGAAAGCTGCCCTTGAAGGGGAAGGAACCACTGGGAAACTAGGCCAGGCCATGTCAGAGCAGCCAAGAGCTCGGGGAGAGGTTTCAGGAAGCAAGAGAAATGAGTGTCAGAGGCTTCCTCTGGATTTGGCACTGGGTGTGACCTTTGTGAGACATCTCTGTGTGAAGTGGGGTAGAGGCCAGACTGCAGAGCCTGGGAGGGAGTAGAAGGTGAGGAAGTGGAGCCCCAAGTGTGAAGTGCTTTTTCAAGAGAAGAGAAGGTGAGAAGTATAACAGAATGTTGATAGCAAGATAGGCTTAGCCCGGCCTGCATGGCATCCCTCTATGAATCAGGAGGTCATGGTTCAATTCCCCATCAGGGCACGTGCCCAGGTTATTGGCTCAATCCCCAGTGGAGACATGTGGGAAGTAGCCAATCGAAGATTCTCTCTCATCACTGATGTTTCTCTCTCTCTCTCTCTCTCTCTCTCTCTCTCTCTCTCTCTCTCTCTCTCTCTCCCTTTCTGAGATCAATAATAACAACAAAGACAGGGCTTAGAACAGTTTCCTCTGGGGAAGGAAGAAATGTAGGCATATGCAGAGATTGGTGGGATGGAGGCTGCAGTTGGGGGCTGGTTGGTGGGAGAGAGGTGTTCTGAGCAGAGGGGCGTGGACAGGATCCAAGTGAGTGAGGACCTTATCTGTGAAGTGGTAGGCGGCATGGAGAAGAGGAGGGGTGATGATGTGGAAGATGAGAGGTTTGTGGGGTTCATGCTGTGTCCAGCTCTTGGCGGCAGAGGCACTCAGCGCAGCGTGGCTGTTGAGAACAGTGTGGTTAAGAGTGCAGGCCCCAGAGCAGAAGGCCCGGGTTCCTATTCTCACGACACGGCTTTAGAGCCTGTGGCTTTGGTCAAGTTGCTTAGCCACAAGGTATCTCAATTTCCACATCTGTCTAATGGGGCTTAATAATAATACTTCACAACCTTGTTATACGAATTAAATGAATACATGTATGTATTAAAGCAGAGCCTGACACAAAATAAGTGCTGTTGTTATTACATTAATTATTAAGGAAGTAGCTAATGTCATGGGTATGGGTGGGGGCAGAGCTCTGAAAAAACTTGGAAATGTGTCTTGTCTACACAGTCCTTCAACAGTTCTTCCTCCCCCTTCCTGCCTACCCTCCTGGACATTTCACTTGCCAACTTCCCCTGATCCCCAAGATGTGCCTAGTACCCGGTTGTGGGATGACAATTTCAGAGTGAACAGAGACTGCCATCTTCCTTGATTTGAAAACGATGCTTCTTTTAATTGAGCCCAAGATGGTCGTGGGCTGATTTTGTGACCGAATGACATCTTATTCTTCTATGGCACCTGTAGTCATTTCACCTCCCCAATATTCTTTCACAGTTGGCTTGAGGCTACAATTCAGTCCCTGAAGAATATCCAAGAAAGAGCAGCGATGCTCGAGGTCTGAAGTTGAGACTTAGAACAATATTCACTTTAAGAGAGTGGAGGAAAAGCAGCAGTCAGCACCAGACAGGCGCAATCAGAAAGAGGGGAAAGAGAGTATTGTTCTGGAAGCCAGAGGAGGAAAGGGATTTCCAGTGGGTGCGGGGTGGGGGTGGGAGAGGGGGCTGAGAGATTGCCTGGGGTGGTGTTAAAAGAACGAGGGTGGGCTGCAAAAGAGTTCACATACAGCCCATTGCAGGCCTTGCAGGAGGCCATGGCTCCTCCCCCAGCCTCAAGTTCCTCATCTGAAAAATGAACTTCTAGAGGAGCAGTAATGGGATGGACTAAAGGACTGGTGGCACCCTGATGAGGCCATTGGTGACTGGGGTTCTAGCAATTTTAATTCAAGAGAAACCCAGAGAGTTCTAGCCTTTATTGGGCACCTACTGTGTGCCAAGGATTCAAACTCCTCTGTGAACCTCATAGCCAGGCTGTGGAGCAGGTGTATGAGCCCCCTTTTGAGGATGAGGACACTGGATCTTGGCTTGTGAGGCAACTTTTCCCAGGAGGCTCACTGTAGGGTTGAACTAGGTGTGTAGCTGACTCTTGCCGGTCCTTCCCTACAGGTGGTACTTTGGAAAGATGGGAAGGAAGGATTCTGAGAGGCAGCTGCTCTCCGCTGACAACCCCCGAGGAGCCTTTCTCATTCGGGAGAGTGAGACAACCAAAGGTGGGGGCTATGCCATGGCTGGCCCTGGACCAGGACAGCCTAGTCATTAGGGTGGGACTAAAAGCAAGGGATTGGGGTTGGAGGGGGTGGGGCTAGGAGTGGTGGTGGGGGTAGGGCTTGGATCAGGGCCAAGACTGGGACTGGGTTCAAGGGATGTGGCCTTCCAGCTCCAGAGTCCCCAGTCTTTTGGGCCCCTTCCTGCTTCCAGCCTGGGCAGGCCAGAAGGTGATCCTTCTCAACAGGTGCCTACTCTCTGTCCATCCGGGACTGGGACCAGGCCAGAGGCGATCACGTGAAGCATTACAAGATCCGAAAGCTGGACACTGGTGGCTACTACATCACGGCGAGGGCCCAGTTTGACTCGGTGCAGGAGCTGGTGCAGCACTACATGGGTGAGCGGGCCCCCGGGGCTGTCCCGTGCCACAGACCCCTGCCCCTAGCCACTGAGCCCAAGGCCCAGAGGAGGATCTCCAAAGCGGGAGTGGCAGGCCAGGACTAGAACCCAGGCTGGCTCTCACCCAGGATACTGCTCTGTGGGATTCCAGAGGAAGCAGGCTGAGGCCACTCATACCAGAGCAAGGGGGTGCCCCCAGGGTCTGAGCGGGTAGGAAGCAGAATAGCACTGACTTGGGGGATGGGCTGTAGGGTTAAGGGGAAGGTGGAATCATGCCCAGGTTTCTGCTTTGGTTGATTAGGGAGGGGATGAGGGCCATGGAAAAGTGAGGGTCCCATGTCCACACCATTTCCACCTGTCAGAATCCCACCTTCTTGGAGCCCAGCTGGAGGCCACCTTCCATGGGAAATTCCTAGTCCTTACAGGGGTCACCTCACCCTCTTTATTTATATTATTGATTTTTTTACAGAGAGGAAGGGAGAGGGATAGAGAGTTAGAAACATTGATTAGAGAGGAACATCGATCAGCTGCCTCCTGCACACCCCCCACTGAAGAGGTGCCGGCAACCAAGGTACATGCCCTTGACCGGAATCGAACATGGGACCCTTGAGTCTGCAGGCCGACGCTCTATCCACTGAGCCAAACCGGTCAGGGCCACATCATCCCCTTGATGCCACCTCCCTCTCTGTTCACCAACATGTTCGCCCACTCAGGGCCGCGTTGCCTCCTGCCCTGGCCTGTGGCCTCACCTGTGGCCCGGTTCCTCATACCTGATCCGGGAGAACGAGGCGGGATGAGGCACGTGGGCCGTTCCAGCCCGACTGTTTCCTCCAACACCCCGCCCCCCAGAGGTGAACGACGGGCTGTGCCACCTGCTCACAGCGGCCTGCACCACCGTGAAGCCGCAGACGGTGGGCCTGGCCAAGGACGCCTGGGAGATCAGCCGCGATTCCATCAAGCTGGAGCGCCGGCTGGGCACCGGCTGCTTCGGGGACGTGTGGCTGGGTACGGAGGTCCCGGGGCCGGGCTGCGCGGGTGAGGGCTGGCGGAGACCCCGTCCTGACGGGCCGCGGATCGCCCGGCAGGCACTTGGAACGGCAGCACGAAGGTGGCGGTGAAGACGCTGAAGCCGGGCACCATGTCCCCCAAGGCCTTCCTGGAGGAGGCGCAGGTCATGAAGCTGCTGCGGCACGACAAGCTGGTGCAGCTGTACGCCGTGGTGTCGGAGGAGCCCATCTACATTGTGACCGAGTTCATGTGCCACGGTGCGGGCCGGGGCAGGGCGCCAAGTCGGGGGGCAGGGTTTGGGGTGAAGTTAAGGGGAGGGTCTCGCGGGGAGGGACTTGGGGAGCGATCTGTGATGGGAGGATGCACTCAGGCGCTGAGAAGTGAAACCACTTGACAGCTGGGAGTGGGGGCGGGGCCAGGTTAGACCAGGTGGGGGTGGGAGTGGGGGCGGGGCCAGGTTAGACCAGGTGGGGGGTGGGAGTGGGGGCGGGGCCAGGTTAGACCAGGTGGGGGCGGGGCTGGGGGCAGGGCCTCTGGCGTGAGATGTGATTTGCTGGTGGGTGGGCTTGGGGCAAAGGAAGGCGGGATCGTGATGAGGTAGGATCTGGGACGGAGCCCGAGTGTGGCATGTCTAGGGGTGATGTAGGAAGAGAAGAAAGATGTGGGCAGAGTCAAGATATCTGTGGAGGGGGGTCTGGGTGAGAGTTGTGAAGGGTTGACGTACCCGGCGGGATCTTGAATGGGGTCCGATCTGCAGGAGTGGGCTGGGAGCAGGGGACGCGGCTAGAGGAGATGGGTTCTGGATAGGGGCGGGGCCAAGGCTGGCCTGGAGCTGGCGGTAGGGTCTTGCTGCTGATTTTTCCGGGTTCCTCTCTCCAGGTAGCTTGCTGGAGTTCCTCAAGGACCGAGAGGGCCATGATTTGATGCTGCCCCAGTTGGTGGACATGGCAGCCCAGGTAAACTGGGACAGCAGCCTTAATTTCTCAGAGCCCCCTCCTATTAACCGCCACAGATCCTTGTGCCCTTAAAGCCCTGTGCCCTTAAACACAGCCTTCCCTGGACATGCAGCCCCACCCAGTGCATCAGCTGTACGAACTGCCTCTGAGCCAGTGCCTTGCAAAGTTGGTTTTTCTAGTGATCCGTCACGTAGCCATGCTGCTCCCATCTCTCCATACCTTGGCCCCCAGGTAGCGGAGGGCATGGCCTACATGGAGCGCATGAACTACATCCACCGCGACCTGAGGGCAGCCAACATTCTCGTGGGAGAGCTGCTGGTGTGCAAGATCGCTGACTTTGGGCTGGCCCGCCTCATCCAGGATGATGAGTACACCCCCCAGCAAGGTGCCCTGCCTCACCCCGCCTCAGGGCCTCACCTATTCAGGAACCCTCCCCCTTCCCATCCCAATATAATGTAAGAGGTAATTCTGGGTTCAAATCCAAGCTCCTCCACTTATCAGCCATGTGGCCTTGGGCGAGCCACCTAAGCTCTGTGAATTATATTTTCTCATCTGTAAAATGAAAATGTTCAGATAATCATAAGTCAACAAATATATATCAGGTACCTAATGTGTGTTACGTACTGCTAGAATTCTCAAGTGAGAGACAATCAGCAGCATAGCATGAGATCAGTAGCCAGAATGCCTGGGTTTGAATCCTAACCACCTATGAACTGTGTGGTCTGCCTCCTTTTCCTTGTCAGTGCAATATGGATAATAGCATGTATCTCAAGGGGTTTTGTGAGGCTTAAATGAGTTAATGCATGTAAATCACTTAAGATAGTGCCTGGCATGTAGGAAAGGCTATATTGCAGGTCCTTGAATAATGTCAATTTGTTCACATCATTTCTTATAACACTGATGAGAAAACATTAATTCCCAGACGTAGGCCACTGTCTGTGTGGTTTGCACATTCTCCTCATGTCTTTGTGGGTTTTCTCCCTGTCCTCCGGCTCCCTCTCCCTTCCCAAAGCTGTGCATGTGAGGCAAATGGGCATGTCTACACTGTCTCTGCCTGAGCGAGCGGGCATGTGAGTGCAGCCTGCAATGGAAGGGTATCCTCTTCAGGGTGGGGTCCCAATTTGTACCCTGAGCTGCCTCCTGCATGCCCCTTACTGGGGATCGAGCCTGAAACCCAGGCATGTACCCTTGACCAGAACCAAATTCAGGAGCCTTCAGTCCACAGTCTGACACTATCTGCTGAACCAAACTGGCGAGGGCAAGACACGATTCTTGTGATCCAGCTGTTCCTAGGGATCCCCCTCACTAACTCCCCCTTCTCTTCCAATCTCTCCAGGGACCAAGTTTCCCATCAAGTGGACAGCCCCAGAGGCGGCCCTTTATGGCAGATTCACCATCAAATCAGATGTGTGGTCCTTTGGAATCCTACTCACTGAACTCATCAGCAAGGGCCGAGTTCCTTACCCAGGTTTGCTGGGGACAGGGAGGTGGAAGAGCGGTCCTGGGGCAGGATTTCCTCCTTGCTTCGTTGGGAGAGGCTGCCCCCTGACTGATGGAGCCCCATCCTCTAGGCATGAATAACCGGGAAGTGTTGGAACAGGTGGAGCATGGCTACCACATGACCTGCCCCCCAGGCTGCCCGGTATCCCTGTACGAGGTCATGTTGCAGACCTGGCATCTGGATCCAGAGGAGAGGCCTACCTTCGAGTACCTGCAGTCCTTTCTGGAGGACTACTTCACCTCCACAGAACCCCAGTACCAGCCTGGGGATCAGACATAGCCGGTTTGGGCACCTGCCACCTCTCTGGGGGTGCCCACCAGCCCTTTTCAATCTCCAGGGCTCTGGTCCCAAAGCCCCCCAGGCTTAGAGCCCTATAGAGTCCTAGCCTGTCAGAGCAAACAGGTTGCTCTGATGCTATCGAGGGCAACCCATTCATTTTAAAGATGGACAAATCGAGGCTCAGAGATTTGTGTGGCCCAGGCACTATTTCTCCCTCCAATTTAGGACCCTATATGCCTCTAGTCTCCCTACTCCCCTCCCCCAATCAAGAAAAAGAAATGCTCAGACCTTGTCTATTTATAAAACGATATCCTTTCCCTTGCCTCCCATCCCTGCATTCTTACCCTGCCATCCACCTTGGTCCAGGATTCCAGAATTCAACTCCATTCAATCTCTTGTGTCTGTAAGTTACAAAGAGAGGAAAAAACTTTTCTAGACCCCTTTCCTGTCGGCTGTACCCTGTAGTCCAGGATTGGGTCCAAGGCCCAGATTGAGGGAGAGGATTGCTGAGGGCTTACCCGCCCAGCCCCCGTCATGTATGTGTGTGTGTATTGATTTTATAAATAAGAAAAATGACAATGTGAATCTATGAGCTATGAAGATTCGTTCCTTTGGGAGGAATGATGGTCAGTGGGAGGCGCGTGGGGCTGCTTTGTCTGCTTTGGCTGCTGGGAAGAGGGAGTACCCTTAGAGCTGATAAGCACAGGGTACACCAAGGGGTGTTTTAGGACACCCAAAAGTCCTGATGCTCGTCCCCATTGAGTTTAGGACAAGTTGAGAGATGGATACACAAGACAGGCAGTTGGAGATCAAAATGTCACCTTCATTATTAATGTCGTTTTAGTTTGTGTGCAGTGGGTTTGCTAATCCTTTACTTGATTCTACAGATTTACTGTTCTTCACAGGCATAGCAGCAGGCCTCCTTCAAGAGGGGCAGTGGGGGAAGATCACGGTGGACCCTCTGCAGCTCCCCCAAAAGAAGACAGAGGGAGAGGCCTGAGAGTTAGTCTAGCTCACTGGGTCTCCCCTGGACAGCTCTGCACCCTAGGGGGTTTGGGAGAGGTTTGGAGGCAGTTTTGCTTGTGATGATGACTAGGGCCTTCTGTCATGGAGTGGGCAGGGATTGAAGGTGCTAAGCCACCTGCCATGCACATGTGTAGTGAGGAATTGTCCCACCCCAGGTGCCCCTTCAAGACCCTCCGACAGCTGATGTGCATCCATGTGGAAACAAGGGGAACCGGAAGTAATGATTTCCACCTCTCCCATCAGAAAATTGTTGACCCCCTGACTTACTAAGAGTGTGGACAGGGCAAGAGGCTGGGAGCTAGGAATCACTGCTGTGACTGGCAAACAATTACAGAGCATTCCGTTTGTGAAGGCCCTTCGCTGGGCAGGATTTCAGGAATGCCAACATCAACAAGACCAGTCCTTGTCCTGGAGGAGCTTACAGTCAGGTGGGAGAGAAATAATAACAACTCATTTATTAAGTGTCTGCTGAGTGCCAGATGTGTTTACATTCATTTCATCTAGTCCCGAGTCTGGTTCTGTGATGAAGAAACTGAGGTCATGGGTACAGCTATATGAGCCAGAGCTGGGATTTGAACCCTGCTCTTATATTAAGGCCAATGATCTTTCTACCAGACCTCACTTCCTTGAGACTTTGGAAAGAAGTCATATCGGCCCCAGGTGGATGTTTGGAAGATCCTTGTCCCTCTAGATTTTGGCAGAAAGATTCCCTGGAAACCCAAGTTGAGTGACCTATAGAAAAGGGGACAAAGTGGCCAACGTGGATTGAGAGTTCCCTGTGTTCAGCCCTGTGCTGGGGGGTGCTGAATGGGAGCCCTGACAGGGAGAGAGGCCGAGTGACTGCTTAGAGAGGGTGATCACAGAAGTGGGAGCTGCGGCTCCGCACAGGTGCGCAAGCTTCCTGAGGCTTCCTCAGCCAACGAGAAGGCTGTCGTGTCTCCATTTTATTAACAGGGAAACTGAGACACAGTGAAGTAAATAGGTTACAGGACATAACTGGCAGAGCAGGGGCTTGAACCAGATCCTCGGACTTCAGAATCAGTGCTCTTGGTCTCTACAGTCTTTTCCTGGAGCCAAAATAATTTCGTCTGACGGATGGAACTCCCTGCCCGGTACCCAGATGCCCATCGAGCTCAAATGAAGGCCCAGCAGGCAGTGAACCGCGTGGAGCTCACCAGGCCCTCGCTGCTGAGCAGAGACCAGAGCCTCCTGAGCCTGGAATCCGTGTATCTATTGGTCCCCAGTCCCTCCCTCCGGTGCAGCTGAATGAATTCTCCCTTGCACCCCCTTTTCTGTGCATCCTTCTGTTCCCTTCAGATAGAGCACAATGCAATTGATTAGGCCTCTGTTTCCTCCGTTTCAATCACATCCTTGCCCTGCCTCCCTGAGATTACAGGCGGGTGGGTCACCTTGATTGCAGTTTCCACCGTTCACAAAACCCTTCAGTCCTTGACAAAACCATCTCTCGCCTCATTCACTCCCCCACCTGGCTCTTCTCCTCCTGAAGCGTGGATTTTACTGGCTGAAGACTCAGAGGGCAGTTTTATTTCCAAGTTCATGGTGGGGGAGAAGGGCACATAATTGACTAATGCTAGGTGTTTCACATGCATCATCTAATACGATCCCCCCGAGGCAGAGCAGAAGTGTGATCACTCCGTCTTATAAAAGAGGAAACAGAGACTCTGAGGGGCTGTGCCATCTGCCCAAGGTCACACAGCTGGATGGCAGGGTCAGGATTTGGACCCTGCGTACCACTGTGCCATATTCCTTCATTTGATGGAACAGCATGGGCAAGGATAGTACTGACCCAGAGTCAGGCCCCAGGTGGGCATGGTGCAGATAGAGGTCTGAGGTGGGCCCATATATGCTGGGGATTGTATTTGTGAAAGAACCAGTTCATGCATTGATTTTGCACACACTTGCTGATATCTCCTGTAGGCTGGTCCTGCCCAAGGGGCAGCACGGAAAACAGTTACCACGCTTAGGGGCAAGGCCAGTCTGAAAGCCGAAGGAGACGGAGGATGTAAAGAAAAGTGCCTGCTGAAGCAGCCAGAGGGTGAGGTCCTCTCCCATGGAGGGAATAGCACATGCAAAGGCCCAGCGATATGGTAGAGCAAGGCAAGTCAGGCAAGTGCAACTAATTACGTATGGGAGGCTGAGGGTGCAGATGAAGCATGGAAGGAGGTCGGAAGGTCAGAGGCAGGAGGTGGTAGGGTTGAGCCCTGGCCAGACGGGTCAGTTGGTTGGAGCATCCTCCCATACATCAAAAGGCTGAAGGTTCAAGATTCCTGGTCAGGGCACATACCTCGGCTGTGGATTTAATCCCCAGTTGGGGTGCATTCATGAGGCAATTGATGGATTTTTCTCTCTCACATCTGTTTTTCTTTCTCTCCCTTTCTTCCTGTAAAAGTCAACAAAAACATATCCTCAAGTGAGGTTAAAAAAAAAAAAATCAGAGTTGGAAAGCCAAAGGTGTATGGCCCCTGAGTTGTGGAGAAAAGTCCGAGAGAAATCTATGGGGTCTGTCTTGGATCCCACTGTTCTAGTATTGCACTGGGTGGACCCCCTATCTGCTTCAGTGCTCTCCCAGGTACAGTGTCAAAGCCTCCCTTTCACCCATTACACACACACACACACACACACACACACACACACACACACACAGAGCATGGTCTTGCAGAGGTGTCCATAGGCCCTCTAGTGGTCACTCTGAGTACCATATTTAAAACTGAGAAACTTTCCTCTGGAATAGGACTAGGTCCCTTCAGAGCCTTCCAGTCCCATCGAATGGGACATACTGCACAGCGCCTGCTCTCAGAGTGCACAGTAATGATGATGAGGGCAAAGGGGACAGACACAGGCAGGAAACGTGGGAGAAAAGAGAAGGGTACCAACTCAGTTGGTCATGGGGAAGTCTGGAAGGCTTCTCGAGGGAGATGTTGTTCACCAGAGACTTGCAAAAGGAGTAAAAGTTTGCTCAATTAAGAAACAAAAGCCCAGCTGGCATAGCTCAGTGGTTGGGCATCAACCAGTGAACCAGGAAGTCACGGTTCGGTTCGATTCCCAGTCAGGGGTCAGGGGTCAGGGCATATGCCCAGGTTGCAGGCTTGATCCCCAGTGTGGGGCATGCAGGAGGCAGCCGATCAATGATTCTCTCTCATCATTGATGTTTCTATCTCTCCCACCCACTCCCTTCCTCTCTGTAATCAATAAAAATATATTTTAAAGAAAGAAAAGAAGGGCATTTCAGACTTCACAGGGACCATCCAGGATGGTACGATTAGGTAGGTGTGACTGGAGCGAACATTTTGAGGGGGGGGGGGGTTAGTGGCTAAAGATGGAGATGGTGAGGTAGCCATGGGTCTTGTCTGCCATGCATGCAGGCTAGGCTTCTAGGTTTGGGGCCATGGGAAGCTCTGAAGGGTTTTGAGCAGGGGAGTAACAAATCATTCACTTTCCAGAAGGAAACCTCTGGTGACCAATGGGAGGGAAGAATGGGAGGGGAAGAAGTGGGAGAGGGACACCTCTCTTGGATACAAAGAGCCATATCAGGTCACACTCAGGACACATAACTTTGAGCAGGCCTGTGAACCAGGCACATCCTGACACCTACAGACATGTCACTGGGATCCCAGGCTGAGCACCCGCAGATAAACAAATGCGCTGACATGCACTCAGACACATAGCTCAGGTTCACAGTTAAAAGGAAATAAAGGAGCATGCGAGAACCACACACACCCTGATGGACACAGGATTCTCTCTCTTTCTACACACACACACACACACACACACACACACACACACACACACACACTATCCTACCCCCCTATTTTCCCCAGGGTCCCTCACCACCTCCAGGCAGGAACAAAGCTGACCCTTGCCCTCTGGCCCCTGGCCTCTCCTCCCACACCCCCTGCCCAGAGGGAGGAGCTGTTTGAAGTCTGGGCTGCAGCTGGGGTTTCCTGTTGCCTGGAGGAATGTGGGAGGACTTGTAGGGAGGGGGGAGTGGAGCGGGCTGGCACAGGAGGAGGGATAATGGGGGTCTGGGGGCCTTAGTTCCCATTGCACCACAATGAGGAAGGGCTTTCTGCTTCCATGGTCTCTTGGGCCCCAGCCCTGAGCTGTTCTCATCCAGAGGAGGGGAAAACCGAGGCCATAATGGCTCCAGGCCAACGGGCCTCTTGTTCCTGGATCTGTATGTAGTTCAGTGTCGTAAGATAGGTCCTCAGCCTCTCTTGGCCTCAGTTTCCCCTTCTGTAGGCTGGGAGGAATCCCTCTCTAGCAATCCATGCCTTTCCAGAGGGACCTCCAAGGGGTGGGCCAGCCCCAGAACTTCTGTAGTCATGGAGGACAGTGCCCATCTCTACCCAAGGCTCACTCCATTATGCCCTTTCCAGGAGCCCCAGGGGCCTGGCCCCAGCCTGCTGCAACATCTCCATTATTATCATCACTTTATCTGATTCAGCAGCCCCACAACATGCTCTTGCCAGGTCTCAAATTGCTTTGGCATCCGTGTGCTCAGTAAGCCTTTTGCAAGCACTGCCTGGAACACAGGGGAGGGATTGCTCTTCTATTGTATACACATGGAAACGGAGACTCTACGAGGGTAAGACACACGAGTAAAAGCAGAGTCAGAACCAGGTCTAGCTGGCTCCGTCCACACGGCCCCCAAACCCTGAGACCCCACCACTTTTTTTTAATCTCTAGAGTCTCACCTCTATTTCCTAGGATCTAGCTTCTGCTCATTGAAACAGAAGTGACTGGGATGAGCTGAGTCCAGAAAGGGATGATGGAGGCTCTTCCAGAATCTGGGTCCCCTCCTTCAAGTCTACTTTCTTAGGGAGCTAACCGCTCTTCTGCCCAGCCATTGGTGACACCCACCCCGTCAGGGACTGGGTAGCTAGTCCTAATCCTTCTGGACGATGGCTGCCAAAGCAGATATGGAGATTAGACGCTAGGTGGCAGCAGCAGCCCACAGTAAGACTCAGCTTGAGTTTGGGGAGAGCCCCCCCAACACAATTTGGAGCGGCTCCAAGGAAAAGGCCAGTCCCCAAATAACCGTGAACCCCCGAAATGCTTTATTTTCAACGATGCCCAACACCTTGGCGCTTAAATACACACTCTATCTTTGAAGAGCGGACAACTGAGGCAGCCTGGGTTAGGAGGGGGAATATTTGCAAAATCTTACCTAACTTCTATTCCTTCCCTGGAGCCGTGGAGCCTACAAATCTTGCCCTCTTAGACCTCATCACTTAACCTCTCCCTGCCCATGCCCTTCCCAAGCTCTTCTTCATCCCAACCCCCCAAGACTCCCTATTTCGGAGAAGCCATCCTTATTACCCTATGGGGTTCCTTCCCAAAACTTGGTTCAGACTGGGTAGGCCAGAGCCTAATAAGCAAGGATGTGAGGGAAGCTAAAAGAAAGGGGAATCTGGGCTTCTCCTACCCTCCCCAGTGTCAAGTCTCGGGGGGGGGGGGGGCAGCTAAAGCAAGATGCCTACAAGGAGAAGCTACTCCCAAACGGGGGCCTCTCCAGCAGGCCCTACCAAATCAATAGATGTACCATTTAGAGTCCTAGACTTCTCCCACTGCTGCTGCTCCTCTCACCAAAAGGGCCAATAAAGAGTGGCTCTCAGATCGCTTCTTTTTCCTCTGGAGATTCCAGACTATCCTAGAAGAGGGGCTTGGAAGAGATGGAGGTATAGGGAAGGTGGAGACAGGAAGCTGTGTTTGGCAACATGTCACCACCTGCCTTTGTCACATACTGGCCACCAGCCTGCATCACCCCAGAGGGCCCAAGGCAAAGTCAGAAACAGGTGGGCTAAGAACAAAGGCAGCGCCGAAGGAACTTCAGCCAGGGAGCAAGACAGGCAAAGCTAACATACATGGGCAAAGCAATGTCAGGGTCAGGTGAAGTGGGTCTAGCTCAGGGCCAGTCAGAGCCGGTGTTGGTAGACATCCAGGGCAGGACGGTGGCCATACATTATTCATCTCGTGTCCTCTGTGAGCCACACACAGACACTGGGAGAGAAGATCAGGCAGAGGCCTGGGGAGTCACAGCTCCCTGCATGGCTCAGAGGTTAATTGGAAGGCCTCGTGGTGTGCCCTCCTCTTTGGAAACGCTAACTGCCATTTCACCAGGTCTTCGCCAGATTCTAGAGCCCCATGGCGTCCAGTAAATGGCAGCAGCAGCAGTTCTCCTGCCTGGGCTGTCCAGCTACCTCCCCTTGGTAACCAGGCCCTGGCAGTGCACATTCCTCCCATCTGTGGGGATGGGCCAGGCAGGGGGCCCCGGGCTAGGAGCTGGGAGCTGGATAACAGATGTGACCTGAAGAGGAGGTAGGTGAAAGTGCTGAGCCCAGCCCCCTGGCCGCAGCAGGGGCTTTGAACTGGTTGAATTTGAATCTTACCCGACACAATGAAAACGCTCAGTCGAATTCAGGAAGGGTTTGCGTGTGCACGTGTGTGTGTGTGTGTGTGTGTGTGTGTGTGTATTATCCCGGACTTTTGTGCCCTTGCCGCCCTTGGACTTCTAGGAAAACAGGAGTGGGAGGAGGGGGGACGCTAAAGCCAGAGCCCAGCTTGAGACGGGGCACTGAGTGCAGAGGAGACGCCAGCGGGGCTGAGTTTTCTGGAGCATCCTCCCACATAAGCTCTTGCGCTTTACTCAATAAAAAACCGTTTTTCAGAAAAGGAGAACGTCCCCAAATTCCGGGAGCCTGTCCTCCTCCCTCTCCCCTTCCTTTCCCATTTAATTGGGACTCCCCAGAAAGTCTCAGGTCCTTTGGCTAATCCCTTGATTCCCTATTCGACTCTCATTCCATTCTCAGACCCCGCCCCTTCCCTCCCACCCGCAACCTCCCTCCAGCCAGAGCACCCCGCCGGGGACAAGGAACTTGGTAAATGTCTCCAATCCTTGGGGAAAACCAGCGCCCCTTGGAAACCAGATCACGCCCCCGCCGGAGGGACCCGGTGCAGGCGTCCAGCGGGCTCCGAGCCGCGCCGTCGGAGCAGCCCGCGCGGCCCCGCCCGCTGGGCGCACGGAGCGGCCAGGGCGGGGACTACAAGTCCCAGCGTGCTGTGCGCGCGTCCCCCCCTGGGGTTCCGGATGGTGAGCGGCGAAGGTAAGGCGAGCTCGCAGAGGCAGCGGCGGCGGCGGCGGAGACGGAGAGAGGCAGGCAGGCAGGGCGAGGGCGAGAGACGGAGGGAGGGAGTGAGCGAGGCAGACCAGACAGACAGACAGGCGGGCGGGCGGGCAGAGCGAGCCACCCGCCAGGCTGCGCTCAGCCCCGCTCGCCGCGGAGAGAGCAGAAGGCAGGAGGAGGGAGGGGAGGAGAGGGAGGGAGGGAGAGGGAATCCAGCTACCACCACCCAAAGCCAGCGTCTGCTTTCTGTCCTCATTTCCTTTTCCCACCCAGCTCCGAGAGCAGAGAAAGGCAGAGAGCGAGAGAGAGAGACAGTCAGAGAGACAGACAGACAGACAGAGGGAACGGGAGGGAGGAGGGCGGAGGAGGAGCAGGAGGAAGACTACGCGGGGCGCGTTCGCTCCCAGGTTTGCAATTGGGGGGGGTGGGGGCGGGGGTGTCCAGGACGGTGAGAGTGTGTGCGCGGCGGGGGGGAGCGAGGGGGCGCAGGGAGAGCGAAGGAGCGATCGCGGTGGGGGGGCGCCGCGGGAGCGGGGGGCCGTGTCCAGCGGAGTTGGCGGCGGAGAATGTGAGCCGAGGCGCGAGCCATGCTGTCAGCAACAGCGGGCGGCTCAGGGCTCCTTCACGACTCCTCTCCCCAGCTGCCGGGCGCCGCGTCGCTGCCGCCGCCGGAAGACAGACGCCCCCAAAAGCCCCTTCCCTGGCTCGGACCCACGGAGCCGGCAGCCCAGCACTCCGGTGAGTGGCGCTTCCTCCCCAGTCCTGGACCCCCGCTGGGGACCGGCTGGCCGGGCTCTTTTGTGCAGCGCGCCAGGAGGGCTCTGCGCCCCCTCGGCGCGCCCCGGTCCGGTCCGTCGGACCCCGTGGCTGCGGTGCCCGCGGTGCGATCTGTCTTTGTTTCCACCGGGGCCCGCAGCTCGGCTGGGCTCGGCTTGAAGCCTGGCAGGCAGTGCCGGGAAGGGGGAGGGGGAGGGGGACGAGAAGGGGGGGCGGGGAGGGGGGGTTCTCGGGTTTCCTGGCCGCCCCGCGGCTCCCCGGCTCCCCCGGCTCGGGGGCGAGGTGCGCGCTCAGCGCTGCCGCGCGCCCTCTCCACCTTCCCCCTCCCTCCGCCTTTGGATTTAAAACTGCAATTTGCTCTCCAGCTTGCTGAGAATGTGGTGGTGGGGGCAGTGTAGGGGGGACCGTGGGAGCGGAGAACAAGGCTGGATTTTAGGAACGGCGCTGGGAAAGGGGGAGACTGCGGAGGGAGGAGCCCCTCCCCTTCAACCCCAAATCCCAAGGTTCCGCTGGTGCTCTGGGAGTTGAGGGGCGGGGACCTAATGACCCGGCGGGGATGTGGGGTGGAGGAGGGATTTGGGGTGGCCGGGGCCAAAGGGGTTGGGCCGCGTGCCCGGTTACCTGGCGAACAAAGTCGGCTCACTTTTGCATAAATAAATAAATAATCGCCTATCAATGCGTTTCCTCTGGGGCTCTGATTGAATCGGCCCCCTCTTCCCCAGGGGGTGGGGTGCTGAGTGACAGCTGTCAGCCCCCTGGGCCGGTAGCTGGAGGTGAATTGCCGAATCCCTCTGCTTTCTGGCTGAGGGCACCTTCCCCCTGCTGGGTCCTGGTCCCCAGGCAGAGCCAGAGGGGCAGGGGGCTGGCTCTGAATCTAGGAAATAACCTTGTTTCCTGTTCTACAGGAAAAGGGACAGCAACCCAGAGTTTGGGGGCTGGGGATGAGGACTGATGGGAGCTGGAGGGGTTCCCCAGCAGCCTGACCCCCCAGCCTCCTGCCAGGCGAAGGGGCCAGCTGAGGGAGGAAGGATGTGGGCCTTGCTGGCCGGAGGCGGGAGCTGGGGCTGTCCCTGAGGCGGCAGCGGGCACAGAGAGGGAGGAGGGAGGGAGAGAGAGAGAGAAGCGGGGGCGGGAATTCTCTACCGCAGACCCTGGGGGCCAGGGCCAGATGTGGAGAGGTGGGGAGTCCCCCCCTCCCTTCTAGCTTGGGGGCCCTGAGGCTGGGCTGGGAGGGGCTGAGCCTGGTGCCCTCAGTTCTGCACCAGTGCCTGACTGGCAGGGCCAGCTGAATTTGGGCCCAGGCGTCACCCTGGGAGGCAGGGCTGAGCTGCACCAGTCTGGTCCCTGAGCACAAGGAGGGACCCTTGGGGGGCCTGTGCCTGTCTGGCTGGGCAGGCGTTTCCCGCCGGACCAGTTGGTGTCAGGCGGGACTTGGCCCCAGCTCCCTGGGCAGAGCTCAGGGCGTGAGGACAAGCTTTGCCTCCCGGGCACGGTGGCCACATTTTGTCCGCTGCTGCCACTGTCGGAGCAGGGGCATGTGCCTGAGACTGGGCAGAGTCCCGCTGGGAGCATTTGGGGTATTTCTATTGTTGGCGTGTCCCTGCTCCATGTGACCCCTCGTGTGTAGCTTTGTGAGCCGGGGCTGTAAGTGAGAGATTACCAGTCTGTCACCCCCCCCCCCCACACACCCCAACCCCGCTTTGTGGGGGAAGCTGGGTTGTGTTGGTGAGTTGTGGGGGGACCTTCC
The DNA here is from genome assembly GCA_027563665.1 of Antrozous pallidus. NCBI lineage: Eukaryota > Metazoa > Chordata > Mammalia > Chiroptera > Vespertilionidae > Antrozous > Antrozous pallidus. Next base: position 195,485,875 of record CM050508.1, read on the forward strand.
CCCAGGTGACATGTGCATGCTGCTGGCTGTCTCCCTCCTTTGAGCAGATGTATATTTATTTTTATAGTAATGGAAAATCAAACCGGATAGTAAGTTGAATTCATTTTTTCTCTTGCTGTGTCAATAGTTGGGATAACCCCCAGAGACTGGTGAACTTCTTGCCCCAGAGCTCCCACCCTTCAGAGTTTGCAAAGATCAGTGAGGGCATGAGCTTTGGGTGACGAGTGAGCACCAGTCCAAACCAGTACTCCGGCCTCTCTTGGTCTGGCATCGGGGCAGGTGCCCAGGTGGGCAGGCACTGCCCCCTCCCCAGGCAAACCCCCGCCCCCCAGGGTGCAGTCTGGCCTCTCAGCCACCTCTTGGGTCCGTGCCTGAGCTGTGCCCAAGCCCTCAGGGAGAGTCTCCAGGTGGGCTCGACCCCCCTGCCGAGGCTCCCCGGCCACGTGCTGATATTTATTTTCTGTAGTAAAATCCATTTTTAATGCCGTTACTTTTGAAATAATATAGAAAGAAACAAATGTGATGTGTTTAAGTTGCCCTCTGTGAGTTTTTAATGTGATCTATGGCTGAGGTAGTGATGGAGGGAACTGTTGGGCTTGGAGAAATTTGGTGTCATAAAGAAAAAGAGCTTGCTGTTTATTATGGTTGCTGGGCTGGGGGTCTGGAATAGGGTCATGGGGGCAGGGAGCCCCAGCTCCCCCCCCCCCCCCCCCAGATGCTGTGCATGGACAGCGCAGCTTCTTCGTTTGGGATGTGAGGGTTCCAGGATTATTTTGCTCCACAGCTTTTAAGGGGCCTTTGGTGAGTGGGCTCCAGCGTTGGGGGGCTTTGTTCTCCCCCTTCCACCTGCTTAGATCTTGGCTGGGAGGCCTCTGGAACCCCCTGCAGAATTAAGTGGAGGTGTGCTGTGGGAGTTTGGGCTTGGAGCCTAAAGGAGATTAAGGGATGGGATCTCCACCTGATTGTTATGGTTGTGCTAGAAGCTTGAGGGGAAAACTGTCCCTGGCAGAAATCAGAGGACTTTTTTTTTGGCGGGGGGTGGGGGGGGGTGCCACTCTGGACTGGCAGAGCCCCAGAGGGACAGTGCTTGTTCCCAGATCCGCCTGGAACACTGACTTTGGGCCACTCCTTCCTCTTGACTCTATTTGCCATTGGTCAGGGGTTACCTTCAGGCAAACCTGACCTCCCTCATTTCCTGTCCCCCCCTCACCCCAAGCAAACCCCCACCCCCATGGGTGGAATTTGGGCGTTTTTTTGTGTGTGTGGTTTTTTTTTCGGTTTGGAAAACAACTCTGTGTCTCATGCCAGCCAGCCACCGAAGACCGTGGGGTACCATGCCTTCCTACCAGATGCCCAGGCACTTGTGATCTGGTTGAGTAAGGTCAAGCAGGCTCACTATTATGGGATGGAGCCTGGCTCTGCCACTGGGTCTCCTGGGTCTCTTGGGATAGAGCCTGAAAGGGGAAGCCAGGATGGGGTGCAGCTGGGACTGCTGGAGAGAGCATGGGTAACATTGTTGCTAATGTCAGCAGACACCCCCGCCCTCCCCAGGGAGAATGGGGGAGGCAGGGAGGAGAGAGACCCAGACAGCTACTTGCCCAGTGGGGAGAGGGAAAGATGGTGACAGAAGCCGGTGGTGAGAGGGTGAGAGAGGAAAGCAGACAAGGATCACAGTCCCAGGAGGTGGGGTCCAGGGGATCAAGGCCTAGGCATGAGCCCCAACGCAGGATGAGCAGGCACTGAGGCCCTCTCACCCAAGATCAAGTGCTGGAGCTGTTTTTGGAGGAGAGACAAGCAAATGTCTCTGGGAAGAGGAAGGACAGGTGGGAGAGAGAAAGATTCCCACAGGAGCAGAGAGAATGGGGAGACAGGGGGATTCCAGGGGTCACTTGGTTCCTGCTGCTGCCCAGGGCAGTGTCTTCCCTCCCGCTGCCTTCTCTGAATGTCTGGGGACAGAGCCCAGCTCCTCTTTGGACCTGGAGGTGGGGCCTGAGGCAAGTTCTGAGCCCCATGGGTTGTGGTGCTCTATGTCAGAAGGCACCAGGCTTTTAAAAGCGGGGAACATTAGGGTCCCAGAGATGCCAGGGGCATCGTCCAGTTGTGACCCCTCCCTTGTTTGACCGGAGGAAACCAAGTCTAGAGAGAGGAGCCACTTGTCCAGTGTCACAGACCCTTGGCAGGGGCGGGCTTGGGACCCAGGCTCTTTGTGCTCCCCCTCTCTGTGGCTAGAGAATTGGAACAGCTGCAGGGGGGCCTCCAGGGCTCAGAGGGGGGCCGAGCCTGGGGAGAGGAGCAAGCAGGCACCCTTGTGGCCAGAGCCCCCCCAGGGGAGGGGGAGGTGCTGCTGCTGGAGAGAGAGAGAGGGAGGGAGGGGAGAGAGGAGGGGAAACAGTGAGTCAGGCTTCCAAGAGCTGAAGATGAGAGAGCCAGCCCTGGGAGGGAGAGGGCTGGGAGGGCTGCTCAGAAGCACGGAGAGGGAGGGGGCCCAGCCAGGGGCAAGGAGAGCTCTGGAGGGAGGGAGCCCGCCCCTGGCCCTGGCCCAGCGGCAGGCCTGTGCTGTGTGGAGGGTGCCGCCAATATGGACTTTGCCCATGGTAGGTCAGAAAGGAGCCAGATTCCGCCTCTGCAGTGTCCCTTTCCCCCTGTTCCTCATTTATGATCCCCGGGACTCAGGGGGATGGCTGTGTCCTCCCATCCCTTCGGCAGCTTCTCTGTCCATTGTGGGATTTGGACCTTGAGCTGTTCTGGGGGAGGCAAGGGGGGCACAGCATCCTGGGCGGGTGAGGGATGCTGTCTCCAGCTGCTGTCTTTGTGCTGGGGACACTGGGAGCTGCCACTGGTGCAGGGTAGGGCGCAAGGTCTGAGAGTAGGCTCCCTGTGGAACCCTCTGAGCTGCTGGGCCAGGAAGTGGAGGTGGCCGGCCATGAGTGCTGGGGTGCAGACTGTGTGTAAGTGTGCGAGTGTGTGAGGTGCTGATCCGGTGATGTGGTGGGGCCTCTCGGATGGCCTGTGCCTAGGCAGGGCCAAGGTCCCCACATGTCCAGAACCACCTTCCACTTGAGGATGGAGGTGACACTCATGTGATCCCTCCATATTCCCATGGATCAGAAGCTCTGGGGAAACTGGGAGGCGGGAATAACCCATGTGGGGAGCTGGCGAGAGCTGCCTGTACAGCCTCTCATGACTGGAGAGATTCCCCAGGGGCTGCCTAGGAGGAAGTATGGGAGGGACCTCCCCCCACAACTGACAGGTAGCTAAGGCTCCCAGTTCCTTCCCCCTCTCCCCCAGGCCTGGCATCACTGCCCCTCCCTCTTGGATCCCAGCATCCCTCCCATTGCCTAGAGCAGTGGTCGGCAAACTCATTAGTCAACAGAGCCAAATATTAACAGTACAACTATTGAAATTTCTTTTGAGAGCCAAATTTTTTAAGCTTAAACTTCTTCTAACGCCACTTCTTCAAAATAGACTCGCCCAGGCCGTGGTATTTTGTGGAAGAGCCACACTCAAGGGGTCAAAGAGCCGCATGTGGCTCGAGAGCCGCAGTTTGCTGACCACTGGCCTAGGGATAAAGAAGGTGGTACTAAGACCCCTCTCCTGTGAGCCTGGTTTTAGGGAGGACTGGCAAGGGAGGGTGAAGTGAGGCCCCCTGCCTCCTCCCTTACACACATATGCAAACTCAGCTGCAGTGAGGCCCCACTTTCTCTCCTCTTTCTGCTCAGGGGTCCTTGGTCCGAGAGCCCAGGGGAGGGGCCACTTCTGCAGCTGGCTGCCCCAACTCCCAGCTCAGCCCAGCTGCTACTGAAGCTTCCAGAAGCTGCAGCTCTGCACCCTCCCCCACCCCCTGAGCCAGGAGATGCCTTTGCTGACCTGGGGGAGGGTACCTTGGGGAGTGAGTGGGCACCCTCACTCACAGCAGACAACCAGACAGATGGGTGGTGGAACAGATGGACAGAGACACCCACGCACAGGCAGACGGAGAGAGACGGACAGATGGACCAGGACAGGGAGAGACGGACAGACAGAGAGGTGCTGGCAGAGAGAGGAAGAGTTGGAAATGGAGGCGCCTGGGGAGAGAGAAACAGAGAGACAGAAACTTGGAGACAGGGTGACCAGGTGACTAAGAAGGGAGAAGGAGAGAAATGGGGGGAGGGGGAGAGTGAGAGGCAGGAAGAGATAAAGAAAGTGGGAAACCCAGAGAGAGAGGAGAGGAGAGGAGAGGGGAGGAGAGGAGAGGAGAGGAGAGGAGAGGAGAGGAGAGACGAGGAGAGACGAGGAGAGACGAGGAGAGACTTGAGGCTACAAACCACAAACAGTGATTTGATGAGAATCTGGAAGGTGTTTTCTCCTGCTTCCCTCCCCAAACCCCCAGGCTAGCCAAGTCTCCATTCCTTCCACCCCCAGCTCAGTTTCCAGCTGCTAAAGAGGTCAGGGAGAGAGGGGGGAGGAGGGAAGAGAGAGAAAGAGAGAGAGAGAGACAGCCCAGAGACCCCTCCTCCCTGCTCTTTTTGTAGGGGCTTGAGTTGCTGAGAGCAGCTCTCAGCCCTGACCCTACTCACAGATGTATGTACATGCCTCTGGGCGCTTGGAAATAGCATCTCACACTCACTCAGTGTGTGTCTCCTTGTATAAATGCACCCCTCCCTCCCCATAATCACACCTGTCCACACAGGCCTTACCACACAGACGCGCGCGCACACACACACACACACACACACACACACTTACTTTGTGACATACAAGTCTCCATGTTTATACTCATTTCAAATCCCTCACCCCTAACTAGTGAACCCACACCTATGTTTCTTTACCCATACAGGTGGTGACACAGGTCTTGGTGTGGGATCTTAGGATCTCTCTCTCTCTCTCTCTCTCACACACACACACACACACACACGCACACACACACACACACAGGCATGCAGTCACCCAGTCACACTCTCACATGTACTCTGGCAGCCACCAGAGCAGAGAGAAGGCTCTTTCTAGACATGAAGATCAGGGTTCCCAGGCAGCGGGGGGTGGGAGTGGTATGCCCCTCACGCTCACCCAGCTGCCAGGGTGGGGTGGCAGGAGGCCCTTAGTTGGTGGGTGCCCTCCTGGGAAGTTGCAGGGCTGGACCTGGACACAGGTAAATTGGCTAGTGGGTTTGCGTGTGAAAGAGCTGAGACTTGGTGAGGGCGTATGGGTGCACATATAAAACATATCCAGCTCTAGCCGGTTGGGCTCAGTGGCTAGATCATCAGTCTACAGACTGAAGGGTCTCAGGTTCAATTCTAGCCAAGGGTGCATGCCCGCGTTGTGGGCTCGATCCCCAGTAGGGGGCATTCAGGAGGCGGCTGATCAGTGATTCTCATCATTGATGTTTCCATCTCTTCCTCTCCCTTCCTCTCTGAAATCAATAAAAAATATATATATATGTATGTATTTATATACATGTTTAAAAATGTGTACATATGTACAGCTATAAGGGATGGCAAGTGTCTGTTATGGTGTGTGTGAGGAAGAGACTGAACTCATGTGAGATGGAACATGGGTGTGACAGGGAGATCCAAGATGTGTGGAGTGTGTGGGTGTATGTGTGGTAGCTAATTGTCACGTATGTATATGTGAGTGCATGCATGTGGCAGGTGTGTGGCTGTACCTGCTTTTTCATAATGTGGTGTGTGTGATGGGTGTACATATGTGAAGGTACAAGGCCCTGGGGGTGAGCTGTATGTGTGTGGGGGTGCAGTGTTAAGTGGATGTTAAGGTGTGGGGGGCATTTTCATGTGAGCGTAGGCAGCGTGCACATACGAGGGGGCAGCGGCCTGTGTGAGGCTGCATGTAGCCGGGTCGGAGGGCTGTGTTCCGGGGCCAGAGTGCTGCTGGGACAGAGGCCTCCGAGCAAACACGTGCGAAGGGGCTCACAGCCTCACAGTGGGCACTGACCCCCACAGCCGCCGAGGACAGACAGACCCGCCCCGTCCTCCCTCTTCCTCTCTCCTGGCGTCAGTGGTTTTCAAAGGAGCCTCCATGAGGACTGTTTGCTGTGCCGTCCCCCACCCCCAGCCGTGCCTCTTCAAACACAGCGATGCCCTCCAGGCAGCTTTGTGGGGGCTCCTGCCTCGACCATCTGAAGGCAGATGGGTGGGCTAGGATCCGCTGCCATCCCCCAGGGAGCGAGGAGGCGGCTGCTCCTGGGCCTGGGCACAGGCGGAGGCAGATGGACTGCCTGTCTGGACACCCTCGCACGGGGCCTGGGGGTGGGCAGGCACCCCCGGTGGGGTAGAGGCCTTCCAGCTGGCAGCCCTCTAGTGGGTCCTTGAACAGAGACCAGGATTCAGCTCTTCACTTCCCCAGAGGGGCACCCATCCTCACCAGCTACAGCCCTACCACCTCCTAAATGCATAACACTGCTCCACACACACAGCTCCAACACCCCTGAGCACGCGGCTGCTCCACCTGCAACACACAGCCCAGTGCCTCCACAGTCACTCCACATAGACACCTCCTGACATCCAACTGCTCCGCATCGCACACACATGCCCTGAACACATAGCCACCACATGAATGCCTGCCCACACAGATATTTGCAACCCTAATGTTTAACCAAACAAACATTTTTATGACCTGCAGAATACCCCCAAACATCCCAATGTACACACACACACGTAGCTTCAGCCACATGGACGCCCTCTCCAACCCCAACACCTCCCCAGGTAGACCCAGGACTCCGCTGCAGCCCTGGCACTTTGCACACGTTCGGGCTCTCAGAGTCCCACCACCTCACCAGCACAGGGACTCTCCCGACAGCCCAGCATCTCCCCCAGCTGCAGCCCAGCACCTCCCTAGACGCCACTGTCCAGCCTTCTACACCTTTCCAAACACACAGTGCTGCCCCCGCCCCCCCAGAGGCACACGCACTCCCTCAACACCCATTCAGATGAGAACACCCCCTGTAGCCACACCAGTGACCTCAAACACACACACACATTGATAAGCTTCGGTTCTGGTACATCTCTAAACAGATAACTGCCCCCAGCTTCTTGTACTCTCCCAGACACACACACACACACACACACACACACACACACCTGCTTTCCCCATCCACACCCACAACCTCCTCAGAAAGGCAGTCCTCTGTCCATCCCCAATAAGCTCCAGCTCCAGAACTTTCCTCCTCCATCTGAGAGCCCAGGGCCAGCCCACACGCACCTCTCCAAATTCCGACCCCACACTCACACACCCGTACAGCCTCAGCTCAGTCACCGCCCTGCACCTATTTATTCACCCCCTAGGGCTTAAGAGCAGCTCTTCCATGCTCCCCTGAACCCCCACCCCACCCGGTCACATACCCCACCTCAACCTGACTGCAGCCCTCACTCCTGCCATCACACATTCCAGCACACCCTCCCCCTAGCATCTCCGTCACAGCTTCCTCAGCCCACCTGGTTCTCCCCAGACACTACCCACCCCCCCCCCCCCCCCCCGACAGCCTTAGCCTTGCACACACAATCCCTCACTCTTGTGTGTTCTCTCTCTCTCTCTCTGCTTCCCAGACCTCCCCCACTCCTCAGAGCCTCCTCTGCCTGGGGAGGCACCTCCCCCCCCCCCTTCTCTGCCCCAGGCCTTTCATTCCTGGACAGTGAGGCTGTGCATCTGGTTCAAAGCTGCCCCACCCAAGACCCTGTGTTCGGGGCACCCTGGCCTGGGCTTTGGGGGCTTGGGGCCTCTTTGGGGGCTCTTGGCACCTGGTCACTCTGATCTCTCAGCCAAGAACTTTGAGTACCTAGCTCTGCCCTGGCTGTGGCATGTCCGGGCGGGGGGTGGCAGGGGATTTACCCCAGCCTGTGCTTTCTTGGTTGCTTGCCAACTCCCCCCTTCCCCCCAGCTCACCTGAGAGGGGCATGGGCTTCAGGAAAAAAGACCATGAAGGTGCTGGCTTGCCGTGCTCCCCCCCCCCCCCCAAATCCGGGCTTGGGGCTTGGTCTCCCTGGGAGTCAGTTCCGACAGTGAAGGTTACTTGACTAGATGCATGATTTTAAACGGAATCTCCACCATCTGTTCCACCCCCTAATTACAGATGCACAGAACCCGCCTCAGAGGGCAGCATGAGGGGAGTGATTTAGAGGCTGAGCTGCTTCTGCCCGCATTAGGGCTGGGGAAATTGGGGGGCCTCTGGGTGTTGCTCACAGCGTCCCCCCCCCCCCACCATCTCTTTCCCAGGGGCTTCTTGTGCCTCATCTGTTGCTGGAGGAAGGCTCCGAGAAAGGTTTCCCTGACCCTCCCTCAATACCTGACAGACGAAGCAACTGCAGTGCTGAGGGAGGGGTCCCCAAGACACCCCCTGTGTCCCAGGCCCCAAGTCCTAGGATGCAGGCTCCATTAGGGCCTTGAAAAATTCAGTGGATCGATCTCCTGCCTGCCTCTTGTACCCTGGGGAGCCACAGGCGCTGGCCCAGCTGTCTGCCCACCCCAGGGGTAGCAGGGATTGGTGAAGTAGGGAGGGGTTGGTCAGAGCTGAGTGGGGGCAGCCAGGTTCTGGCAGCAGAGGACACAGACAGGCGTGCCAAGATCCACCAAGTGTGTTTGCATGTATCTGCTCAGCCACCTTGGCACAGCTGGCACGCCTGACCCTAGCTTCAGCCATACTCTGTGGGGCTGGAGGGGATGGGCTAGGGCCTGGGCCTCAGAGCGCTCTGAGGGACATGGGGCTACACCCGAGGATGAGCTCTGCTTTGCCCATGGGCACCAGCCTGCTCGGCGGTGGCATCGGCACACTGCAGTAGAGGCTGGAGCACTGGCTTCTGGGAGAAAGGGAGTGAGGTTGGGCTGGAGGAATTTTAAAGACTGCTGCAGGCAGGAGGGTCTCTGGAACCCCGTGGAGCAGGCAGTCATGCAGAAGTAATCCTATCGCTGCCTGGCTGGAGGAGTGGAGAGGACAGGGCGGGAGAGGAAGGATGGGTTGCTTGCTGCCCCTCTCCCACCTCAGCCCCTGCCCTAGCCAGCTGTGGAGGGAGCCAGGGACCCCAAGGGCCTTCCCTGAAGAGGCACCTTGTCTTCTGCCTTCCATGGTGGCATGTGCCCCCTGGAGGGACAGCACTGCAGCTGTTGCTCAGCTCCAAGCTGTGGGTTTTATAAATAATGCAGCTCCGAGGTGGGGGCCACCTCAGCCCCGGTCACCTTGGTTCACCCTGTGTGATGTCTCCAGCTGGCAGTGCTGTGGCAGAGCCCCCTTCCTTCCAGCCTACTCTTTTGCTGTGTGAGCTAGTGCCAGAGGCCCAGCCTCTCTGGACTGGGCCAGGGGCAAAGGAGTGTGGAAGAATCCAGAAACTCCTGTCCTTTGGTCCCGCCTCTCAGCCCTCGCAGGTTAACTGGCACCTGGCTCATGCGAATTCAGGCTGGAGAAGGATGGGCTGCTTTATACGGGCCTCACGCATTTCAGCCCCTCCATTTTGCAGATGGAGTAACCGAGTCCAAAGAGGGAAGGATGGCCAAGGCCAAGCAGCTGATGAGCACCTCCTTCCTGCCCCATTCTGCTGTCACTCAGGCTCTGCTCAGCTCAGCTCAGCTAAGAGCAGGGCTTGGTGGTGGTGGGGGGGATGTTTGGGAAAGTGGTTGCGGGCTGAGAGGTTGCCATGGCGATGCTGCAGGATGCTGAGCTGAAGTGGGGGTCCTACAGGGTCTCTGGGGCCCCCAGCTCCACACCCCTGTGGTCTTCTCCTCCCCATCTTCTGCTCCCCACCCAGATGCCTGTCAGGCAGCTCTGGAGACAGGCTGGGTGGGTGACAGGTGGTGCAGGTGATGGGCTGGGTGGGTGACGAGCTGGGTGGGTGACAGGTGGTGCGGGTGCCAGGCAGGCAGGTGACAAGCGGGTGACGGGCCCTGCCGATGACAGGCAGGGGGTGTGATTGCTGAGGATGCTGTCTCCCGGCTGGTGGCCTGTTGCAGCTCCCCACCCTCATGCGTGTGCACAGACATAGACTCTGGGCACAGAGCTTGGGGCTAAGATACTAATGAGGCTTATTATGTGCGGAGGGGCAGGTGCCCAGGCTCACTAATGAGAGTCCTTTAACAAATAGGGGAGACAGCTGGGGGGTTCGAGGAATTTATTTGGCCCTTCTGGGCTGAGACCCTGGAACCCGATCTGGGTGGAGGATGAGCCATTTCCCCCCTTACCCTGGCCACTTGGGTTTATGCTAGCACTACTCACAGTCGCGATAACTAGCACTGTGCAAATACCTGCTATACGGTGCCTACCCCTTCCATGCATTTTCTCATGTCAACTTAACAGTTGTAGGCGGGAGGCACTGTTACCCATTTTGCAGATGAGGAATCTGAGGCTGAGAGAAGGCAGGAGACCTCGCATAACAAGTTTCTGGAACTTGAATCCAGGTCTTTCTGCTCTTTCTTCTCTCAGCCACCAACAAAACTGAGGCCTTGGTCCAGACCGGGACACTAGCTCAGAGCTTCAGCTTCTCTCTTCTGGAAAATGGAAGGGTAGCCACCACCAGTTCTTCAGTTCTGACTTGGGTGGCTTCAGGTAGCAGCTGCAGCCTCACCCCATCTGGCCCAGATTCTGGGTGACACCCCTGGACTGGAGAGAGGGCAGGGCTTAGTGCTGAGGGAGCTGAGCTGAAGCGGGGGACACCTGGGATTTCTGAGCCACTTCCTGCTTCACGCAGTGGGGAGGCCTGGAGAGGAGCAGCAACCGCCCAAGCTCACACACCCTGTGAGCTGTAGGGCCCCATGGGATCCCAGGTCTCCTTGTCTGTTGAAAGGGCGGGGCTGGGTGTGGTACCAGAGCTGGGAGGTACCTCCTCCTGGGCCCCACCCACCAGCACCACTTCTTCCCCCAAGGTTGTGAGCTCTCAGCTCCCCGGAGGGTGCAGGGTGCTGTTACTGCCTCTAGGGCCATGCCCCCTCCCCATCCATCTGGGCTCCTAGTGTCAGTTGAGCTCCTCCTTTTGGAACTCATTGGGGTGGAAACACAGCTGATGGATGGGTTAGGGCCTTGATATTGGCCTGGGGCCACAGCATGACCCTGGATGGACCAGGCTGGTGCTGGGGGGCTTGGAGGGGAATTTAGGGGAAAAGAATTAAGCTCATAAATCTTGGACCTGCTCAGTTTTCCTCCTCCATCTAAATCTCTCACCAAACCTGCTCCCTACCTGCTCATCCAAGATGGGGGACTTAAGGGAGTCCACCTGCCCATTCCCCTCTCCTCCAACTGGTGCTCACTACAGTTGGATAAAGACCAACTGTAGTAGCTGTAACTACTAGATAAAGACCTTGTGTGTCCACTCCAGGATGTACCTGATTCCCAGTGGTGGATGGGGCAGAGGGCTTCGATGTCTCCATTTCCTCAACCTGGGGTTTGAAATTCTCTCCTGGTACCTGTCTGCTCATTCAGGAAGGAGCACTAAGACGGAGAGGGATTGTGCGGCTGCAGTACACATGGCCCTGTCTTCAGAAGCCCCAGTCTGAGAGAAGCACAGCCTTGGCCTTGGGAGCCCTCAAACCCAGAGGTGAGGTCTAGAATCCAGGCTGGGTGTGTGCTGAGGTTCAGGCGGGAAGGGGTGGTGCTGGGTGGATGGCCTTTGATGGATTTCTGAAGCAAAGGCTGAGGCTGGGGGAGGCCAGAGGAAGGGCAGTGGTTTGCTTGGGGGCTGGGGAGCCATCTTTGTTTGGGGGCAGGAGCCTTGAAGGGTCTGGCTTTCCCACAGGCCTGGGCAGCAGTAGGCTAGAGTTCTGGGGCCCTCCTACCTCCCCAGGGAACTGACTGCTGCCTGGCCCTGGGGACCCAGGCATCCTGGCGAGTGAGGGCGGGTCTCCAGCAGGCGCCCTGCCAAACCCTGCAGCCTGCTCCCCAGGAATCTTGTTGCTGAGAGATGGAAAATCCCGGCTGGGCCTGCAGCTCATCCCTCCCCTCCGGGAGGAGGAGGGGCCCGGAGAGTCCTTCCTGTACCCCCCTCCCATCTGGGGCAGGGCCCTCAGCAGTGGGTGGGGCTGGGGGGCCCAGGACAGGCCTCTAAGGCTTGGTCACATGTCCTGGAGCCCAGCCCAGCCTGCAGTGGGCACTAGGGCACTCTGGAGGCAGAATGGGCCTGGTGCAGCAGAGGAGGGCTAGGGGTGGGGTGCTGAGACCAAAGTGGGCCTGGGTGGGGACTCATGCCTGGCCCTGGACCCACTGGCTCCCCCAGGGCGGAGGGTGAAGAGTAGGTTCTCTCCTTGGACAGGAAGACGAATGATCCCATTATGGGAGCGTGATTTTATTCCACGTGTCATGGAGTCTGAGATTAACTTGCTCACCAGTCTGTGACAAACCCCTCACACCCTCACACCCAACACACACACACACACACACACACACACACACACACACAGGCACAGAAACAACACATCCTTGGTCTCACAAACATATATCCCACAGATACACGTTTTCCTACTACAGTATATGGCAGAGTCTCCCACACAGAGACAGACACAAGCACACTTTGTTACACCGAAATCTAGACCCACCGCCTCAAAGCGCAACATTCCCCCGTTCACACTAAGGCCACAGGGACGCACAAATACACAGGCATTCGGGGACGCCCGCAGCCCTGCGTAGACACGCACAGATCAAGGACACACAGTATCCCTTAGACACAAATACACTTAGCCAAACACACACCAGACACAGTCATGCCGGCAGACACAGACCAACAGCCACACACACACCAGACACAGTCATGCCGGCAGACACAGACCAACAGCCACACACACACCAGACACAGTCATGCCGGCAGACACAGACCAACAGCCACACACACTGAGACAAAGGCCTAGATACATACAGAGACAAAGACAGGCACAGACACACAGCGGCAGTGCGCACACAAGCACAGGCGTGCACCCCGGACACAGACAAAGACAAATAAATGCCCAGAGGTTTTGCTGTGGACAGATGTAAGGCACACACACATCTGGGCTTCCTCCTCGACCTCCCTGCCTGGGGATATGATAATCTGGTGCCTGTGGTTCCAGGAGGAACTCTGAGGAATCTTCTGCTCAGTCAGAGCCCCCCACCCTGGGCCCAGGGCCAGCCCCCACCTCTGGCACGGGGCCCGTGACCAAGGCCATGGCAGCCACACCCTCAGCAGAGCCCTGACATTTCTTACCTTACCCTCCCCACTGGGCGCTCTCACCGGCACACCATCTCCTTCTGCACATGTTCTTAGCTAGCACTCACATGCCCACACACTTACACTTCTCACCCACACCCCCTCAGGTGTCCCCTTATCTTTCTCAGTCACCCCCCCCCCCCCACCCAGTAGACATGTTCAGTCTCCAGCATACACACACCGCCTTCACGGCAATACACCCTGGCCTTCTCTCACACGGACCCACACACAGATAATACACAGGCTCTCCACACCCTCATCTCTCACAGACCCCCCCCCCCAACAATATATGTCCTCCTTCATGTACCTCCTCACCTTCTTTTTCACAGACTGATTCCCAAATGCAACACACACACACACACACACACACACACTTCCTCACCACTTCCTCACACGTGTGCGCACGCACACACACTGAAAGCCCCCCTCACACCAGCACCGTTCCTCACAAACACTCCCTCTGCCACACATGTGGCTCTGCTGCAGAGCGGCCCTGGCAGCATCTGTCCCTGCTCCCGCTGCGACCTTGGCCTTGCTGGCCTCAGTCTCTTCCCCTTTGCCTCCAACCCTGCATTCTGTGGCCTTCTCATCTCTCTGTTTAGTCAACAGTTTTATATGGAACATTCACTTATTCATTCCACAGATGTTGATCGAGCATTGGTTTTGTGTTAAGCAGTGGGGACACTGTGGTGACTCAGGTCCTTCCTTCATACAGCTCTCAGTGTTGTGACCAGTTTTGTCTGTTGCTTGACTGGTATGACTAGATTCTAAGGTACCCTTTGATCTTGGACGTTGAAGAATGTGTAGGAAAAATATGGGAAGGGTCTTCCAGGCAGAGGAAATAGTATATGCAAAGCCTGGCAATGAATCAAACTATTATACAGGCGGAGGCAAAGGTAGGTCTACACTTGTGAGTACACGAAACAGTTAATATTAAGCTATTGTAATAATCATAACCTGCATATCTTTTTCCATACGAACAACTGTAAACCTACTTTTGCCCACCCTGGTACGCTGGGAAGATGGGGTGATGTGCAGAGACTAGAAGAGAAGCTGCAAAGAAAACAGGCCGGATGTCCCAGAGTGGAGATGCCGTGCTCAGAGGTTTGGATTTTGTCCAGTGGGCCACAGGGAGTCACGGGAAGTCCTCAGTGACAGGATAGGGCGGGGAGAGAATGGAGGCAGGGAGGCGAGTGGAGAGGTTTTAGTGGTCCAGATGGGAGCTGAGGGTGGTCTGACCTAGAAGAGGCAAGCAGGATGGAGGAGATTCGTTTAGGAGCAAGAACCGGTGGAGTTCCAGTTGCTGAGCTGAAACCCCGGAAAACGTCCCAAAGAGTCCCACAGACTCCCAGGTGGGTCCATCATGTGAGGATGGGGCCGTGCCGGAGCCAGGCTTATAGGAAACACTGAACAAATGATAGCCAGTTGTCCGTTATCCGTAGACATGGGGAGACCTCAGATGAGGGGGAGGCTTACGGAGCACCTCTGAGTGCGGGTACAGTGCCGGCTACTGGGCCCAGAGGCAGGATGGGCTGCAGCTTCAGGAAGCTCACACACTGGAAACCACAGCTCACGCAGACAACAGGGAAGCCGGACATCGGACTGGGAGGGAGAAAGCACCCTGGGAGCTCCAAGGAGGATGAGAGAGCTCCTGTCAGGGCTCCGGTGTCTGTGGAGGAGCGGGCATTGAGTCGGACCCTAAAGAGGCTGGTGGGACGTGGGCAGGTGGAGGTGGGAGGAGGAGCTTCCGGTGGAGGGAAGCATGTGAACAAGAGCTCAAGGGCAGGTTGATGGGTCTAGCATGGCTCTTGTGTTGTGGGCCACAAGAAGGGGGAGTCGGGGGTTGTGGGATGGGGTTATGGAGGCCAGGCCTTGGTGGCCGGCTCAGAGGGAGGTCGGCACGGAGCGGAGCTGCACCCTGGAAAATACCATGGTGTTTTAAATGCCACGTGTTGGCGGTGACGTGGAACATGCCCATTAGACATTCTGCTCCAGGCTTTGCTGCTAAGCCATTGGATGGTGGCAAACAAGCGCCTGGGCCCTCCTTGATCTCAGTGTCCCCATCTGCACACGAGGCAGTCAGTCTTGCAGCGTCATGTCCTAAAGGTTAGTCTGCCTGACTCTGGGCATCTTCTGGCCTGGGAATCGGGGCCTCAGCAGTGCTTTCTTCCTGCGCATTCTGAGGAAAAGGAAAGGGCAAAGTGAGGGGTTTCCCAGAGACAAATTGTGGGTGCTCCAAATGAGGGCCCGGGCACTCATCATGCAGCGAGGGGTCTTTGCCAGGCTCTGACTCCAAGCCCCAGCAGGGACCCAATAGAGAAGGCAGAGAGCCCCCCTTCCCTTCTGTCCTGACCCGTGTGATTGTAGATGTGGGCCATGTGCCTCCTGGCCCAGAGGGTGTCAGGGCCCTCCTGCCCACTGACCAAGGAGCAGGGCTTGGGTTCAGGAATGGGGGTCAGGAGCCAGGAAGCCCATCTGGGGGGTGACAGAGCCAGGTGAATGCCTGTGGGTAGCTGGGTTCTGACTGATGTTTGGGGTTTCCTGAAGTTGTGGTGTGAGGCAGGTTCTGGTGATCCCCCGGATCCTGCCCTTTAAGCATCTTACCTGTGAGGTGGGGCTGGTGGAGAATTAATTTCCTGTGCTATTTTAATTTTGCTGTACTTAATTTGCTGTTTATTTTAATTAATTAACGGCAGGTAATCATTTCTCGTAACTTGCTGCCGCTGGCTCCTCTTCCTTTTCCGAGGGGTGGAAGGCCAGGCCGCTGATTGCTGAGTGAGCCGAGGAGGGAAGGAAGGGCCTTGGGGACACGTTCCTCTTCCCCTTTGCCTCTCTCCACCCAGGAGCTTCTCCACTCTCCCTGCTTCTCTTCCAGAGGGGCCCTCTCCTCCCCTGCCCTCACCTATGGTCCCGCCTGCTCCTCCCCCTCCACTCCATGTCTGCTTCAGGGGCTCGGATGCAGTAATTTGGTGAAGGAAGGCCTGACACGAGACCCCTGCCTTACTCCCCAGTAATCGGTATTTTAATCAGAGGGTGATGTTTTAAAAAGGGCCGGCAGCTTGGCTTGCAACCTAAGCGCTGTGCAGGGGCTGCTGGGAAAACCTTAAAAGTGAAGGTGAGTTTTTAATGGCAGCCCCCTTTCCTTACCCCATTGCCCAAACAGCAAACCCACCCATGTGGTCAGGCCTGTGGGACACTCCTGTGTCCACGCACCTGTGAACACATCTGTGGGCATGATTTCAGTTACTAAATAGTCCATCTTTAGGACAGACCTCCAGGGTCGATTGTCCTATTCCAGAGATGAGGAAGTAAGGCTCAGAGAGGCTAAGGGACTTGCCCAAGGTCACCCAGCAACTAAGAGAGGCAGGGCCTGGATTCTGGCAGCCATCTGTGTGTGTAGAATGAGTTAACAGCTGGAAGGAGAGGAGGGGAAGTGGCTTGGGGATCAGGGTAGGAGTATTAGGTCAGAAAACTGATGTGGCCAGGAAATGGGGTCCTCTGCCTCTGGAGGATGTAGGGGAAGGAGGGGCGGGTCCCTGCCACAAGGGCTTCCTGAGGTGTGAGGCAGCAGCCACCTGTTTTCGTTTCCCGGTGTGTCTTCAGTTGTCTGTTTGGGACTGGGCCTCTTTGTCGCTTGCATTGCAGCCTGCCAGGGGGACCTTCCATGGAACCCTACTTTTACTTACTTCACAAACACACAGCCTTTACATGTCCCAGACAGTCACCTAACTTTATAGATGTTTATTTAATCATCATAGCAGCCCTATTATTATCATCTTTGTTTCACACGTCAGAATATTTTTAAAATATATTTTTATTGAATTTTTACAGAGAGGAAGGGAGAGGATATAGTGTTAGAAACATCGATCAGCTGCCTCTTGCACACCCCCTACTGGGGATGTGCCCACAACCAAGGTACATGCCCTTGACCGGAATCGAACCTGGGACCCTTCCGTCTGCAGGCCGACCCTCTGTCCACTGAGCCAAACCGGTTAGGGCTACACATCAGAATATTGAGGCTCGGGTTAAGCCTCATGACTTGCCCAAGGTCACACAGCCAGTACCTGGGGGAGCCAGCCTTTAAACTCGGAACCCTGGTTCCTTGCTCTGAATCACCAGGCTACCCTGCCTCCTTAGTCCTCAAAGTGGGAGATGGGAGGCCTGAGCTCCTGGGAGACATGGCATCTTTGGGGAGCCTCTAGTCTAGGCGGAAGAGGAGCTCTAGCCCTGCCCTCACCAATCCCAAGCCTGATTGGGCAGACACAGCTCACAAATCAAGACCTGCTTTGTGTGAGGAGCAGGCAAGTGTGGAGGTGTGCCTGGCTGGGAGGGGCAGATGAGCAGCCAGGAAGCCTCTGTGGATGAGCATGGCCACCAGAGTGGTCACATGGGAGGGCTGGTCTCAGACTGTGCCTGCAGAGAGCTTGCTCTCTGACTGACCGGAAAAATAGGGCACATGTGTGTCAGCAGTTACCAACAGTTGTATAGGACAGGGGGAGAAGAACATCACACACGATGCAGTTGAAAGAGTTGGGGCTTTGAATCCTGCTGTCTGAGCCTCAGCTTCCTCACCCGTCAGTGAGAAATAACGTGGCAATGGTGCCATAGGGTTTGTGAGGGGTGTGAGCTCTGGACCAGGGGCTCAGGGACCTGGATTCCAAGGTCCAGCCTCTGGAGACAGACAGTGTCCTGGCCTGGGGGTTGGCCCTGGAGCAGAGCAGGGTGGGAATAGTGAAGGCAAGGAGGGCGATGAGTGTCTCAGCTTTAGAGTCAGGCTGCTTGGGTTCACATCCCAATGATGGCGAGTTGCATACCCTCTCTGGGTCTTGATTTCCTTGTCTGTAAAATGGGTATAATAATAGTGCCCCTTCTCATAGGGTGTTGTAAGGATGAAACTAGTTATTTCGCTCATTCAGTGTGCAATATTGAGCACCTTGCTGGGTGCCTGACACGTTTGTATTTGCTGCAGATAATAAGTGGTCAATACACGTTAGCAATCTTATTATTGCCAGTTATATTCTGGAGGAGAGGGCTGTTTTGGGGAGGAGGAAGAGAGGAAGCTGAGGCCTTAGAACAGGGATGAGCAACATGATAAAGTGGTACAGGAGAAATTACAGCTGGTATTTATTGAGGCACATTTGTTCATGAGGCAGGTGCCTCTATCATCCCCATTGTGCAAATAGGAACAGGTTCAGAGAGGTGTAGTGACATGTCCAACGAAACACAGCTAGCAGGGGGTGGAGATGGAGTCTGAGAGACTCCAAAGACCGGCTCTTAATCACAGAGCTTTAAACCTGATTAAGAGATGACACAGGGTGGGAGCAGTGATCAGCAGAGAGAGGAGGAAGGAGAGACCCGGCCAGGGGACCCACGGAAGTGAACCAGGCCTCCACATTCAGGAAGCAGGGACTAGGCCAAGCCAGCATATGCTGTGCGGTGGGCTTTCCCAGCATTAACCACAAGGCGCGAGGTCAGGGAAGGGAGCAAGTGAAGACAGGAGGCAAGCCTTCCTGGAAGAGGTGGGTCTTGAGAAATGGGTCGAGTTGAAAGAGATGGGGTCAGCGCATTCCAGGCAGAGCACAGCATTAGCAAAGGCCCTGAGGTAAGGCTGAAAAGGGGAGGAAATGACTAGAGAGGCCAGAATGTGGATTGGGAGAGCTGGTAGCCTCAGGGGTGCAGGGAGAGTAACAGCCCCAGGGGATAGGGAGGGTGACAGATTCAGGAGGCCTAGCTAATGAAGAAATAGGAAAACCCTCCCTCCCACCCTCCATCTAGACAGGAAATAGAACATAGAGTTCAAGAGGTCAAATCCTAGCCAGGCTGCTTCCTACTGGGTGATCAGGGCAAGCCACTGAAGGTGTCTCTTTTAAAAAAAAAATATATATATATATTTTTAATTGATTTCAGAGGGGAAGAGAGATGGAGAAAGACAGAGAAACTTCAATGATGAGAATCATGGATCGGCTGCCTCCTGCACAACCCCCACTGGGGGTCGAGCCCACAACCCCAGGCATGTGCCCTTGACCAGAATCGAACCTGACGCTTCAGTCCACAGGCCGACGCTCTATCCACTGAGCCAAACCGGCTAGGTCTGAAGGTGTCATTTTTAAAATGAGATAATTAAAGTATTTGTCTCCTAAGGTGAGATGATCTGTGAGAAGAATAGCGCAGTGCTTGGCACATAATGAGCACTTTCTTCATTCATTCATTCATTCATTCATTCGTTCGTTCGTTCATTCGTTCTTCAACTAACAAGTACACATGGGAACTTTCCTAGGGCACACAACAGACCTCAATACATAGAAATCCCTTCAAGGAGCTTACATTTAGAGGGTGAAACATAGTAAACACAAAAATAAATAAAATATTTGGTTTGTTAGATGCTAGTAAGTGTCAAGGAGAAAAATGAAACAGGGAAAGGGGTTAGGGAGTGCCAAGGTTGCCGTGTTGTTGCAATTTTAAATAAACTTACAAATGGAGACTTTGTTAGTATTTTTATATAGCAAGCTTTAATAGAAACAGTACCTTCCAGTTTATAAGGAATGAATCCTTTGTGAGAATCACATGAGGTGCAGGTATTGCTGTCTCCATTTTACAGATGGAGACACTGAAACTCAGAGAAAAGAATCTGACCCAGGAGACACGAGGACAGTGCTATCCCAGCTGTCCGCTGTGATGAGAGGAGTGTTCCTCAAAGTCCAGGGGACAGAGGAGAGAGGTTTGGGCAGTGGCTGAGGTGGGTCGTGGTCGAGGGATGGGATCTGGGCTGGCGAGCAGGGGCAGAGGGCTGCTTCCTGGAGGCAGAGCTGCGATCAGTATACCCAGGCGTGGCCTGATGAGGGTGAGTTCAGAGTGGCTGGACCCAGGGGCAACCCTGAGGGCAGAACGGGGGAAGCAGGCTAGGCCAAGACACTGTGTGAGTGAGCCAAGGGGCAGAGTCTGTCCAGAACTGAGTGGTTGTGTAGGTGGCGTGAGACTCGGGACGGGGAGAGGAGAGGAAGAAGTTGGCTCCACTGACCAGACAAGCAGGAGCAGTGAGGAGCTGGGAGCCAGAGCTGCCCTGAAGGCTCTTGAATGTCAAGCTGAAGACCTTAGCCCCAATGTTTTTGTCAGCCATAGGGAGCCATGAGAGGTTTTGGAGCAGGGACACAGTGTCATGAGAGTGACATTTGAGGAAGATGAATCTGGCACTAGGTGGAAGAGATTCAGTGGAGGCATTTGGAGGTGGGGAGCCCACGGTGGGGGGCCTTCATTGCTGAGCAGGTGAGAAATGATGAAGTCAGATCAGAGAGACAGCTTGGCCTAGTAGAAAGAGGGGGGCCTTAGAGAGGGTACTCCTGAGGGTATTTTGTAAGGGACCCTGGGCTAGTCCTTTCCCCTCTGGGTGCCTCTGTTTCCTCATTGGGGTTGAACGAAAGGCCCCCCTTAGCCATGTGAGCTAAGGATTCATTTTGAGAAGATGATAACCATGGGCCTTCTCTTTACAAAAGTGTAAAAACAGCTCTTGGTTAAAATATTGTACAAACCTGCCAAAGTCCTTCTGTGGAACCACGCTAGATCATTAATGTTAATAAAAATAGCAGCTAGCATCTCATGCTTATTGGGCCAGGTGCTGGACAGAGTGATATACATCATGATCTTAAGTTCATAGAACAACCCTCTGAGGTAGGTACCATTATTTTTATTCTATTTTACAGAGGAGGAAACTGAGGAAGCTTAGAGAGGTGGAGTGACTTGCCTAAAGTCAGAGCTGGAATTGAAGCCTGGGTTTGTCAGCTCCAGAGCCCACGATCTTAACTGCTAAGGTTAAGGCTAGAATTTTTAGGCTGGAGGAAGAAATTGGCAGGGAGGGAGGCAGGTGTGGGAGGATTTTCAAAGGAAGCCATGAAGAAGTAAAACTAGAGGCAAACTACGTGGGTAGGGGCACCACTCATTCCTGAGGTGGTCGGAGGTAAAGATTCTGTCTGGTCTGGCTGGGCTGGTTATCTGTCCCACATGACCCCCAGCTAAATGACCTGCTCTGCAGCCTGCTGGGAAGGGGTGGAGTGTGGGGCTACTCTGCCTTCTTGGAAGGACTTACCCCGAACTCTTTGGCTTAGCCTCCAATGCTGTCTCTGGAGTCTACCCTTCCTCTCCCTTCTCAAGGCCACTGAGCAGGGTCAATGGGCCTTGATCTCTCTGGGGGAATTTGGAAGTGGAAACACCCTTTCCATGCCAGAGAAGAGTACCGGATCCCATTTCCTGCGATCAGAGCCGAGTCTGGAACTCAAGCAGCACGGGGCACGTGTTCAGCTCTGGGTTCGATCCTGGTCAGTGGTGCTCTCTTACAGGAGGTGATCTAGAGTAGATCAGATGAGGCCACAGTCTCCTCTAGAAACATGATGAGTTAGACTAGTTGGGCCTCTAGAACGGGTTGGCAAACTTTCTCTAAAGTCAGTTAAAATTTTAGGCTTTGCAAACCATAGGATCTCTGTCATGAGTCCTCAACTCTGCCATTGTGCCTTGAAAGCAGTCATAGACGATGCCGAGAGGAATGAGCGTGACTGCGTTCTAATGAAACGTGAATTAGTGAAATAGGCACAGGCTGGATTTGGCCCTTGGGCCATGGTTTGCCAACCCCTGATCTAGAGGCGTACTCCTCCTGGGGGCTTCTAGATCTTAAATCTGATTAAGTGGTCTCTAAGCAGACAAGGTTGGGGTGTCAGGCTGGGTAATATGGAAGGTGATCTAGAGATGCATCTTGCTGGGCTCTAGATATTGGGAATTGTTGAACAAGAAATGTGGTTTAAAGCAGACTAAGGCATAATCTCTGGCTGAGCTGAAATTCGCAGGAAGCTGGAGTGTGGTGAGACAGGGCGGTGTGTTGAGATTTAGACCCATACAGAGGCTGTGGTCTGGATATGGGGAAGTTGATGAGCTGAAGCCACAGAGATACTAATCTAGAGCAGGCAAAGTCTTGGTTGTAAGCTAGAGCACCATGTGATCTAGAACAACATTTTCCAATCGAAATGTAATAGCAGCCATATATGTAATCTAAATTTTCTAATAGCTACATTAAACAAAGTACAAAGAAATAAGTGAATGTTAATATATTTTATCTAACTCAACATATCCAGTTATCACTTCAACATATAATCACTATAAAATTACTAATTAGGTTTTATTTTTTTATATTTAGACTTCAGAATCTAGTATGTATTTTATAGTCACGGCACAGTCCAGTCCCAATTAGCCACATTTCCAGTGCTCGATATTTCCACTGCATTGCGCAGCACAGGTTTAGAAGCAGGATTGTCTTTGGGACCAGGGTGCAGAGGCATCAGGAGCCAGAATGGTACAGAATAAATAGAGTGGACACACCAGAGATTATATTAGTACTCTTAGACTTGAACTGGGTATAGACTGACTCACCCTGGGAGAGCATCTAGGTTCTGGGTTGGGAGATGGGGTGCCTCCCTTAGCATCCTGACCTACTGGCCTGCTCCTCCCTCCCTCATCCCAGTGTCACCTCTGACTCTGAAGTCTAGTCTGGCCTGGCAGGTGGGGCTGGGGCAGGGTAGCAAGAGCTCCGCCCCTCCAAGCCAGCTGCTGCCAGCCTTTCTGGACTGACTCTGTGGAAACAGGGGGCCCAGAGACAGAAATAAACTGCCAGGTTTCCGGGGAGGAGTGGGGGGCCTGCCAACCTTTGTGCTTCCTTGCCTGGGGTTGGGGGCGGGGGCAGGAAGCAACTCCAGGCCCTGTCTGAGGCTGTTACATCTGCATGGAGGCTGTTACACCTGCGTGCATCTTCCCTCACCCCCCCTCCAGTGCTCCCACCCCCATTGCCGGAGCTGGGCTAAGTCTAGAATTTGAGGGATTCGTGAATCCTGGGGTCCAGGAGACTGGGTCTGATCCTTGGGAGCAGAGGATGATCTGTAGGGCCCTGGGACACAACCTGGTGCCCATTTCTAGGACCATATCCTCACTGCATTGGGGCATTAGGCTGCGTGGGAAGATCTGTGTGGGATGCTCTGCCACTAACTGGCCAAAGGCAACTTTGGGCAGATCACTCTTTGAGCCTGTTTCCTCCTCTGTAAAGAGGGGGCAATGCTTGCCCCTCTTGTCTCAGGCCACTGCCCACTGAGGTTCAGTGGTTAACGCAGGCTCTGGAGTCAGAGTTCATGGTGTGGCCTGTGGCAGGTCGCAGAACCTTTCTGAGCCTCAGTTTCCTGCTCAGCACGAGAGGGGTAGCATTACCTACTTGATGGGAACCTTGTAATCAAGTATTCAGTGGTGGTTGTTACCATTGGGCAGTCCCTAAGCTCAAATGGTTGTAAATGAAAATGCGCTATTCAAAAGTAAGGTGTTCTCCCCCGCAAACAGCCCTCTCAGACCCCCTCTTTTTATAAATGAAAAAACGGAGGCCCCGCAAAGGGAAGGCGTTTTGCCCACGGAGAGACATACAGCAGCCAAACCTCGATGTGGTTGGCACCCACCATGTAAGCCAGGGAGCTTCTTCCCAGTTTACCCCAATGTACAGGTGAGGACACCGAGGCCGGTGATTGGCCGCCGGTGCCCCGCGGCGCCATCCGGTGAGGCCCGAGTCCGACCCCGGGAGGGAGTGCCCTGGCCCGGGCTCCCCAGGGGAGGGGCGCGCAGGTAGCGGGCGCCCCGGAGCCGGAGTCCGAGCCCCGCGCGCTATTAATAATCCGGCCGCCGGGCCCCGCCGGGAGCTCAGGTCCCGCCCGCCGCCGGGCGCCTCCCGGGCCTGGGCAGGAGCCGGGGCCCGAGCCCGGTCGCGGCAGCCCCCCCTCCACCCCCACCGCCCTTCGCCCCGCCACGTGACCTCCTCTCCCACTCGGCGGGCAGCTGAGGGCCCGGGCGGGTGGGCCGGGGGCCAGGAAAAAGCCGAAAACACGGGAGGCTGGGCCGCTCCCCTCCCGCTTAAAATAGCCCCCGGCCGGGGCTGCCACGCATTCCGCCCGGCCGGGGTGCGGGAAGGGGCGGCCGGCCCGGTCCCCGCCCGGCCCGACGTGGCTGCCCAGCCGGGATGGGGGGGGGGCGGGTGGAGCGAGGGCGGGCCGCGCGGCCGGCCGGCATGTGGCTCTCCTTCGGGGAGCCTTGGCAGCCCGGGCTGCGCGCTGCGCCGGGATGATGGAGAGCTTCTGGAATTTCCTGCAGCTGGAGCGCGGCCGGCGGGGAGCGGGCCGATGCGCGGCTCGGGAAGGGGCGACCCTAGGGGGCGCCTCGGCGGCGAGGGTCGTGGGGGGGGGACCTCCTTATCTGCCTGCACAGGCCGGGAGGAGGCAGCGCCTCCCCTCCCCCGCCGCTCCCTCGGGTCTGGCCGGGGTCCAGTCCCGCCCTCCGGCCCGGGCGGCGGAGAGGGGCCAGGTGCAGCCGACGCCCCTCCCCCGCCGCCTGGTTTGCCTCTCGCCCGTCACCTCCTCCAGGAGTCCGAGCTCGGCCGCCTCCTCTGGGAGGGGGCGGGGGTGGCCGGGATCGGGGGAGGGGGGGGGGCAGCCCGGGCCTGCCAGGTAGCCGGAGAGGCGCGGCGGGAAAGCCCGCGAGTTTCCCCGGCGGACCGGGCAGGCCCGAGATCGGCGGGGCCATCGGACGGAGAAAGCCGCCTGCTGGGGTGATAGGCGTCCCCGGGCCTCCAGGTGGGAGGCGCGGCCACCTTCTCCCAGCGCGCCCTCACCCCCACCCCGCAGCTGCCCGGCGGGTGGGGGCGCGGACGAGCTGGAGAAACCCTGGACAATTTCCCCCAACGGTGGCCGCAGAGCTCTGCGGGGGTGGCTGGGCACCTTGCAGGTCCCGAAGTCCAGAACAGGGCTCCCGGGAGGGAGGGCCCTCCTTTTAGAGGAGCCCTGAGATCCAGGGGAGTAGGTACGTGGCTTTTCAGGGTGCAGTCTTGGCACTCTTGGAGGGAAAGCGTCCGCCCTGCCCTTTGTGGGGGAAGGGAAGGGATGCTTGCCCCCAACTTGACTAGTTCTCTGGAACCGTTTGGTGCTCTGCAAACGGATGGACCTTTTGGTAACTCAACAGGCACCTCCCCCACGTTGGGTGAACCCAGCCTCTACCCTTGCCAGTGGTTCCAGTTCAGTCTCATGTTCAGCCCCAACCCAGCACCCCCTCACCATGTTAAACAAAAGCAGTGGGGACAGAGACAGCTGGAATCTCTCTCTGCCACTCACCGGCTGTGTGACCTTGAGCAAGCCCCTTCGCTCCTTAGACCCCTTGCTGGTCTGAACAACTGGGTAATAGTAGGTGGGCTATCGTCTTGTTGTGGGGCTTAAAGTTGCAAGGCATTTAAAGCAGTTAGCAGATAGTAAGCGTGGGAAGTAAAAGGCACCTTTGTACCGTACAGCCCCATTCAGAGTCATCAAGTATCTAAATCCCCTTCCCCTCCAACAACACTTCGGTGGCTTCCAGTGGTAAGTAGTGCCTCATTCAGGTCTGGAGGATTGAAAGATGGTGGTTTGACTGAGTGTTCATTTATTCATTAAACATATATTTAATGTTGCTTCAGACCAGGGGAGACACTTCTGAATTTGTGCTGTGGACTGAGACCTAGGGACCGGTCACCAAGCTCCGTTAAAGCTGGGAGGGCCTGGCCCCAGCTGCTTTGGCTCAGTGGCTAGAGCACAGGCCCCAGACTGAAGGGCCCCCAGTTTGATACCGGTCAAAGAGCATGCCCGGGTTGCGGGCTCCATCCCCAGTGTGGGCGTGCTGGAGGCAGCCAACCAATGGTTCTGTCTCATCATTGATATTTCTATCTCTTCCTCTCCCTTTCTCCCTGAAATCAATAAAAAATATATTTAAAAAGAAAAAGCTGAAAGGGCCCTTACAAGGCCTTCCTGCTAGGCTAGCTCTTAGTACAGATGTGGAAACTGAGGTCCGTGAAGGGGACCAGGTCTCCTTATAATGCTCCTCTGCTGTTCAAGTGCGGATGGGGGCAGGAGCTGGCAGAGAGCTCCGGGCTGGGGGAAGTTGGGGCAGCCCTGGCCCACCTCCCTGGGGTATGGCCCAGGCTGGCTGAGAGGCTGATGGAATTCTGCTTCCTCTCCCTCCCATCTCCATGCTGACCTTTCACTCCACCACTGTTAGAGTGGATGGGGGTGGAACCCAGACACCCAGATTCAAACTCTGAGGCCTGTTGGCTCTCCCCCTCAGCCCAGGATTTTGGGCCTGGGCCTGTGTCAACTCCCACCCCCCCCCCCCCGACCTCCACCCCCCCCCCCCCCCAGTTCTCCCTGTTTCCTGTTGGATTGGCCTTCCTTGTGTATTGGAAGGAACTCAAGGCTCCATTTGTTGTCTGTGCAAACTTAGGCAAACTACCCCACCTTTGTGAACCTCAATTTGTTTTTCTGCAAAATGGAGTTGAAATAAAAACTTTCTAGCATAAAACCTCTTTCACATGAACCCCAGAGTCTTCCTGGTAGATGTATTTAAATAATAAAAAGCCAGGATTCCAGGCCTGGGATCTGAGCGATCGTCCTGTATCTTTGCTCTGGGGGACCGCCCTCTGGGTTCCTGGGTTAGGAAGTGGAGTGGGGATAAGTATCCACCAGGTCATTTTGGCAAAGTCCAGATTGAACGAATTTACAGGAACTAGATTCCAAGACTGCCAGATGCCCATGTCCCTGAATGCTCAGTTCTTACAAACTTCGATTTCGGATTACAGATTCTCTCCCTCCCACTAATCCAGTCCCACCTTCCCCTGCCTCAGGGAAACCTTCCTGGGCTGACTGTACCCCCCTCCTCCTCAGAGGGCTCTGCAACCCAAAGAGGGCTTTCTTCAAGGGGGGAAGCAGTCGTTGGGCTGTGTGACCCTGGGCAGGCCAGGTCCCCTCTCTGGGCCTCAGTTTTGTGCTGCAGAGCAGAGGAGGCTGGATTAGTGACTCCCCAAGGCACCTTCCAGCTCTGACAGGCTCTAAGCCTGTGTTGACTGATGTATCCTAGGAGATAGGAGCACACAGAACCCAGTAAGATGGGAGATTCCTGTGGAGGTATATCCTTCCCCCCACCCCCCACCTTCCCTCCAAGGCTGGAGTGCCTCCCTACCCAAGACACACCCTTCAGGGATACTTGCAGAGATTGTGGTGGGCGGAGGGGGCATATCATCCAAGCGAGTGGTACTGCTGAATCCCAGGGTCCCTGCTGACAGCAGAGGCCTGTGCCCAAGAGCCAGAGCTTGTGTCAGGCGGGGCTGTGAGACTGCCGGCTTCTAGGGGAAGGGAATGTGTGTGTCAGTGACCAGTCAGCCTCCAGAGAATGGGGGTGTGGTGCACGAGGCAGCTAGTTAGTGGGATGGTGTGTCCAGAGGGCAATTGCAGGGGCAGTGTACTGGGGTGTGTGCAAGACGCGGAGGCTGGCCATGGGAGGGAGAGGAAGAAAAAACCCAGAGCCTGGTTCTCCAGTTCCTGGGAGAGGAAAAGAGAAATGAACCGGAGAACCGGGCTCTGGGTTGGGGCGACAGGCCGTGTGGGGAGGTCCCCCTTACCGGGAAGGGTGGTGGGAGATTCAGCACAGCCTGACAGGGCAGTCCTGCTTGTGCCTAGGTTTGTCCGCCTGTTGGTAGGCAGTGAGCTGAGCTGCACTGTTGTGAGTTGCGGTTGTCACATTCTTTTGTGAGGGTATCTGTTTGCGTGTTTGTCAAGGTTTTCTGAACAGTATCTGCTTGGGGTGCATGTGTCCCTACAGAACGGTATTGCAAGGCAGTGGGCAGCTTCTGTCCATTTGGGGTGCTTATCAGATTGTACTGGGGCGTCAGTTCTGGCTATTAGGAAGCCTTGGGCTATATTGGGATTGCTGGGGTTTAAGGGAAGATGATTTCAGGCTGTGAGCGAATCCTGGCCACGATTTGGGCGCCTCTCGCCTCTCCATCACTGACACCCTGGAAGGGAGGTCTCCTGGCCCTGATCAGCCCTGGGGCAGGTAGGCATGCTGGCAGGCAAGCCTGTTCACACTCGCAGTAATTTTGCCACGGTGCCTAAGTCAGGAACAGGCGTGAATTGACCTTTTAACCCCTTCCCTGCCATGGGATTAGACTCTGTTTTCCTGTTCAGTCTCCTCCAGAACCAGTTCCATCCCGCCGGGTCTCCCCCCACCCCTAAAGAGCAGATAAGCACCCCCCTATAACTTCTCTCCCTCCCTTCCCTGTTGAGCCTTGGGGGGGCCTGAGGGCCAGGCTAGTGAAGAAGCTGAGGGCCCAGGCGGGAGTGATAAATATTGAAGAGGAGGGATTTCGGTGTGGGCTGGAGCAGCTGCAGTGGTTCGAGTGTCACACTATCTCTCCCCAGGTTTACTGACCCATTTCCATTCACGCGGCTGCTGGTTTCCTAGCAACGGCAACAGTCCCCCCAGAACAGGCGGAGTATGTGTCTGCCATTAGCGACTGCCGCAACTGTGTCAAGGTTACCCAGCTCCCTGCAAACCCACCCCGGCGGGTTTGTTTTCTGCCAGCGCCTGGCACACGCGGTGCCAGCCAGGGAGGGGGCGGGGAGGGGGCCTGGGGCCAGCCCAGCGGCTTGGGTGGGGGTGGGGGGCTGAGGAAGAGCTTCAGTTCCTGGTCCAGTGGGAGCCAACTTGGACTGAGGCCGAAGCAGCTCCCCCCCTTCCTTGGTTGGTGGAATTCCTGAGTCCGAGGGGAGCAGGGGGCGGGGCTGTCCCTCAGCCCTGACCCCCGAGATTCCACAGCCTTGGGGGAGGGGTGTGGGCCGAGGGGCCTCTGGGAAGCCTGCCCGATCTGACCCCACCTGGCTTGTTCTGCTCCTGCCTTGGCTTCCTCCCACTTCTGCGCAGCTCCATGCACGCCCTGCTCGCAGCTCTTTGTCCCGGCCTTGTGGCTGGGCTCCTCAAATCAGACTCCCGGGGCAGGGTTGTGTTTCTCCCATCAGACTAGGGGCTCCTGACGTTGGGGTTCATGAGGCCTTCTTTCCTTCTGCCCTCAGCACAGCCTCATGGCTGTTTTCTCCAAATGTCATGGGAGATGAGATTAGGCAGTTGGGGGTGGAAAAGTCTAATTTTTCTTAACAGAGACTAGGGGGGCAAATATCTCCATCCCACCCCCTTGGTGAAGTAGATTCCTCCTCCTCTCCCCCACCTGGCAGCACTCATGGGAGTGGCCATTGGAAGTAGAGTACCCCTCTTTTTCACCCTAAAAGCCTGGCTGCGAAGGGTTAAAGCGCTCTCCCACCTTGTCTTGGTATGTGAGCTCCCCCAGGCTGGGGGTGGGGGAGATGGGAGGATGGGGGGGTCTGTTGCCTTATAGCCACTCATGTGGTCAGCTCAGACCTGACCAGTCACATTCCTGCCCAGAAGGGCTGGAGCTTGAGGTGGAGGGGCAGGGGCCAGGAAGAGGCTGGGTTTGTAGGAATGGAGGGAAGGGGGTACTGAGAAGCTGGGGTTAGGGGCTGCTGGGAACTTGCAAGTATTGTGCAATATAAACTTTAAGGAAGCCCGAATTCACCTCCCATTCCCCTGGGCCTCCATCTCCCTGTCTTCCCTCTCAGTCTGCACCTTTCATAATGTTCCTGTAGCTCAGAGAGTGGTGATACAGGGATAGACCTGGTCCCAGTTTTAAACAAAGAGTGTGGTCAAAGCGACATGCATGGGGGCACAGGGGTTTGTGGGTAGCCTCCAGTGTGACTTTCTGGCGCGTGGAGATTGGCTGGGTTTTGGCTGGGTCAGAGGCCCTGAGGTCTAGGGTACAGAGCAGGCTGTGCCGGACAGTAGAAAGAGGCCTGGGCGGGAACCCAGGAAGCCTGGTTCTCTGCCCAGCCCTGTGTCTGAGTCCTGGCCTCAGTCTCCCCTTCGGAGGGGCTTAGGTCAGGGGTCTCTCAGAGCCCTCCTGTCTCGTTAAGGGGTTCTGGGTGAGGGATGAGAAGTGGGGGGCAATGGTCTGGAGGGTTGTGAGAAGCTGCCAGGTTACGGGGGAGTTTGCAACTCGATCCCAGAGCGAAAATAGCCCAGGTCATTTTCAGCTGCTTGGGCGGAGGTATCTGATCCTGGGAGGGCAGGGCAGCTTGGGCAGGGGGCAGGGAGGAGCGCTCTGTAAAGCCCTCTGGGAAACCGGACCCCAGGATGGGAGGGTGGGGAAAGGTTGGCATGCCCGGCTGGGCTTTGGGCTTCCTGAGACCCGCTGGGGCCCTGGCAGGGGCTCTGGAATGGAAAGATGAGGAATTCAGAGGGTTAACAGGAGGTGAGTGCTGGACTCCTGCCCCCTTGGGTCCTGGCCTGGATGAGGTGAAAGGTCAGCCCCAAGGAGTCCAGGCCCAGCTGGGGAAAGAGTAACCGGATCCTTCCCCCCAGCCAGGCTCAGGGGATCACAGAGCCGCCTCCCCCAGGAAAGGTGCTTTGACATCCCCAGGAAGGAGTTTGTTTCTGCTTGTTCTCAGCAGGGTTTGGGGTCTAGGGGAGGGTCCTGGCCCAAGGGTCAGGGAGAGCTGCAGGCCTGGCACCCCAGCCGGTATGTCAGTGCTTTGTCATCCTGGGGTCAGGGGAGGTGGAGGTGAGCCTGCTGGAAAGGTTAGAGGTGGCCTGTTCTGGCCCTGCTCTCACTGCGCCCCATTTATAACCGTTCTGACGGAAGTAGGAGGTAGGAGACCCCCCCCCCCACCTCCCAATACACACTGATGAGTGAGAGAAACGGCCTGATATTAGACTGAGGTGTTTGGGGTAGAGAATTACACCTCTGCTGATAGGGCTTTGCTGTCTGTGGTTGTGTGTGGGGGGGTGTTAGGGTGGCATGCTAGGAGGCAGCGATAACACATAAAAGAACATGGGCTCTGAAGTCAAGCTTGACCTGGGTTCAAATCCTTGCCTCTGCCTTAGGCAAGCTACTTAACCTAAGCCTCAGTTTCCCAACCACAAAAGGGCCTGGTGGTATTCACCATAAAGGGTCATGGCGAGGATTAACACAGAGTAAATGCTCAGTAAAAAGTAACCTTAAGGAGCTTCATCGTGTGCCAAGGTCATGGGCAGTGCAGAGCCTGCTCTGAGGCTGGTTTGACTCCAGAACAGGAAGTTGGGGAGCTGCAGATGAGGGAGGAGGGTAGTGGTGAGACTGGGAGTGGGTCAGTGTCCCCAGGCTGCGCAGGAGGCTGTGGGCGTATCCAGGTCACTCGGTGTGAGGTGGCGTCAGGTGAATGGCGCTGAATCTGTGACAAGGGGTGGTTGGGGCACACTTCTTAGCAGCGGCCTCTGGAGCTGGCAGCAGCCTCATCTCCCCAGGCCGGCGTGCCCCGTGCAGCCATATGTGGGTGCAGCTGTCCCTGGAGTGTGGCTGTAGGTATGTTTGAGAAGGCGCAGGCATCCCAAGAAAGAACAAGTCGTCTTTTGTGAGAGTCCAGCCTCGGGCTGGGCTGGGCCCTCTCTGGGGGATCCCCTGTTTCCGCGCCCAGCTCTCCGCCCACGGACAGCGCCCTGCCCCCTCCCCCCACCTGCGCGCCTCGCCCCCTCCCCGGGACCCTGTGCTTTGGTCCTAGGGCTGGGGTCTGGGGCGGGAGGCTTATTGAGACCTTGGCCACGCCCCTCATGACATCACCCCAGGTACCACCAATCTCCGGGAGCCCTGCCCAAGGGCGGCCCGCCCCCACCGGGCACCGCTTGTTGCCAGCCCGAAACGAGGGTGGGTGGAGGAGGAGGAGGCAAGGCCGGCCAGCGGGGCGGGGAGACCATGGCAGGCCTCGCCCTTCCTGCTCTGGGAGGGGCTGAGCTAGCGGCCTGAGACCTCACAGCTCGGCTCCCCTGGAAGAGCCTCACAGACCTCTCTCCTGGTACTCTGCCTTCGTGCCCACCTGTCCAGCTGGTGCCAGGTACCGCTCGCTCTGCAGGAAGCCTCCCAGATCTGACCTGCACCCCAATCTTTTTTCGGATTTCCTGCACTCTTAGGGACCCTCTGTAATGGCAATACCAGTACTTCCACTAACACCAGCCGTTGTCCGCCGAGCAATTGACCGTGTGCCCACCGCCCCCTGTTTTTCGTGGAGTACTTACCTGAGGACGGATCTCTGGTCGCTTCCTGCCTTGTATCGTGAGCCTTTCTCACCCACTGGTTTGGGAGTTCCTCTGGATAGGGCTTCCAGACATGGCTTCACTCACAATAGGCACTGCTAAGAACTCAGGATAAACAGAGGTGAGGAGGCAGGCTGTGGAGGGAAAGTACCTTGTCAGAAGTCACACAGCAAGTAGGTAGAACAGTCGAAGCTAGGAGCCAGCTTTCCTGGTTCCATTCAGGTCTTTGGTTCTCCTGTGTGACTACGAGTAGGGAAGAAGTTAACACAGAAAGATGCTATAAGCCTTTCCTTCCCCCCATAGGCACCCCCCCCTAAAAAAATAAAAGATCAGAAGAATCCGAAGTCTATGTTCCTCTGCCATCCATACACCTTGTACCAGAAACCCTGACTTGGGGGATGGGGGGGGCGGGAAGAAGGCAGTGGGAGGAGATATCGGGGGAGCTGGGAGGCTTTTGTAGGCCAGGGGGACAGTTCTGGGCTGCAAGGAGTATTGTGGGCTCAGTGATTAGGGGGTACTGATTATGGGGATAGGACTTAGCTTGTAAGTGGGAGGTTCCAAGTTGGGCAAAGAGGAATGTTGGGAGCCGAAGTATATGGGGGTTCAGTGCAAGGGAGACAGGTATTGTGCCGGGCCAGCACTCCCCCTACCAACAGGCTGCCCCGGTGGAACGCTGGGAGGCCCAGGGGATGGGGGCCAGGCAGCCAAGGTGTCTCCGATGGCACAGAAGCAGTTAAGAGCTGCCTCAGCCTGTTCCTTCAGACAATTAGTGACATCTCGCTTGACAACACCACACTGAGCCGATGCAGACCTCAGCCCCCCTCCCGGCCCCCCCACGGCCGCTTCAGCTGTTTATTCTTGGGCTTTAACAATTGGGATTCTGACTTGGAGGAGCGGGCGCCCCGAGCTGCCCTCTGACCCTCCGTCGCCTTGGCAACTGGAGCCCGGTAGGCTTGGGCTCTGCGTTAGGATTACAGATCCTGAATTCACAATCCTGCTGCTCCCTGCAAGCAGAAGCAGCAGCCTCTGCTGCATGCTGGATCGGCAGCTAGACCGGAGCGGGCAGAGGAGGAAGATCCCCGGGGGCCAGCCTCTGAAGCGTGGTGGGAGGCTGGGTGGCCCCGGGCGACCTGGAGCGTGGTGCCCGCTGGCAGCACCATGGGGCAGAGCAGGGCCCAGCGCCCACCTCAGCTCCCGTCTCCCGTCCGTTCTCTGGGAACTTTCTCCCTGGTAGAGCCCCTGGGGCATGGGTGAGGCTACATCACCGCCCCCCCCTTTCCTCAGTCAGCCCCCTACCATGCCCAGAACTTCAAGTGCCAGCAGACTGTGCCCCTGCCGTGCCCGCAGCCATGGCAACAAGCCCCCTCCCTCGACAGCTTTGCTCTTCCTCCTCCCCCCCCCCCCCCAGCAGCCAACTGCCCCAGCTGAAACCGGAGCTGATGCATCTGTGAGCCTCATGCCCAGACCCACATTCCATTTCTGTCCTCTTTCCCCCCCAGCTCTGGCGACGACATTTCTCCCCTTCATACCCCTCCCTCCTTGCCTGTCTACAGCTACTCCCCCCAACACACACACACTATCACTGAGGGTCTCCCCCTCTTCTCACCCCATTTTCTGAATGTCTCATCCTCGGATTGTCTCTTGGTGTCTGGGTGTGTCAATCCGTCCGGCTCCGGCTCCCCGCGGTGCCCTCAGTTCTCTGCCTTGCCCTGTCAGTGCAGGGCTCCTGCTCCATCCCCCCCCCCCCCCCACGTGTATCTTGCTCACTCTCTGTCTTTGTCTCTGCCTCATCCTGCCTGTCTCTCTGTCTCTTTGTCTTCTTCCTCCTCTGTCCCTCTTGTCCTCCCTTTTTCCCCTTCAGGATTCATATACTCTGTCCCCTCTCTCTGTCTGTCTCTCTCATCCTTTCCCTCCTTCTTCTTCAGCCTCATGCTACCCTGTTTCTTTCTGTTCTTCCTGAATCTGATTCTCTGCCTTGGTTTCTTCCTCCCTCTTTCTCTTCTCTCGGGCTCTCTCCCTCTAAATGCATAGATTTTCTTCAAGTCTTCTTTCTCATTTTCCCACCTGATCATTTCCCTCATGGGTCCCCCGGATGGTGCTGGGAGAAGGGGCCTTCCAGCTCACCCCAAAGGAGTCCCCTCTCAAGTGGGGGCCAGATGTCCTGGCACCCCATTGGGCAGGTGCAGTTGGGTCTCAGATGGGAGGAGAGGGTCTAAGGTTAAAGAGACTATAGGGGTGGGGCACTGGGAACCTAGAGTGCCTGGCCTCCCTTTCCAGGGCTCCGTCCCTCTAGTCTACCTTCTGCCAGCCTGGGTAGGGGCAGAGGGTAGTCTCGGGCCGAGCTGGCCCGAGAAGTCCCCTAGTGATAAGGACTCAAAGAAGAGTATGTCTAGACCTCACTGATTCCTGGGATTTGTCTCCTCCCCTGCCACAGTGGTGACTATCTCAGACTGTGCCTCAGTTTCCCCCAGTGGTACAAGGGTATTACCGCCCTTGCTCTATCTTTGACTTCTTTAAAGTACTTTGCGTTCCTGGAGCAAAGTCGAAGTTATGAAGAGAGAAAAGGTAGAGGGACTCCCACCCCCATGGGGACTGCAGCACAGAACTTGTCTCAGGGCAGGGGTAGAATAAGGGTCCTGTCCCCTTAAGTGTCTGGTGGAGGCCAGTGCCCCGCCTCCTCCCCAAGACTGGCAGCCCCTGCTGTCAGGCCCTCCCTCCCACTCTGGGCAGTGGCCTCTAGCCCTCCTCCTGGCAGCCCCTCTTCAAGGAATGAGGTTAGAGTCATGGGAAACAGGCCTGGGGTGGGGGTGCCAGCACTCCAGGGCTCAGCTCTTGCCTCTGGGTGTGATGAGGCCTGGTCAGGCAGAAGTTCTGGGACCTGGGGTCTTGGCACTACTTACCAAGGGGCCAGGAGGGGGAGTAAAGGTGCCTGGGGGAGGCGGTTTGCACGCAAGGCATGCTGGGCCCCCCTCGGCCTGGTGGGTGGGGGGAACAAAGCTGGCATCAAGGCCTCAGCTAAAATTAGCCGTTTCCCTGCGCGGGAACGAGCATGCCTGCCAGCCGCCCAGATCGCCGCTGCCTCGGCAGGCCATCTGTCGCCACGTTTCGCTCAGTCCCCCAGGATCCCCCGGCTCCAGCCACCTCCAGGGGCTAGAGAGACTGTGCTCTGAGGCTGTCCCTGGCCAGGGCTCTGGTCTCCACTGCGCTCATGCTGTGTGACCTCAGGCAAGGCAGAGTCCCTCTCTGGGCTCCTACACAAGAAGGCTCTGGGTACTGACATCTGGACCCCCCAGTGCTTTCAAGCACCAGGTGCTGATGCTGGTCATGGGGGCGGGGGGTGGGGTGGAGGGCTGCTTTTCTCCCTCAGGGCTGGCCCCCTCTCTTGTCCATTATTTGAAGGCGGTCACAGTGGGTTTTAGGGTAAAGGTCGAGGTGTACGAGAGACTGCTATCAGTTTCCTGGGTCTTTGCTGGACAGTAGGGCAGTTCTGTCCAACAACACCCCAGCATCCTCCCCGTGTGTCCCCCACATACACACATGGAACTCCAAGCAGGCTTACAGAACCAGCTCTAGTGGGGAGCCGGGAGTGGCGGCTGAGGTCAGCTGATGCTAACTTCCTCTGTGGCTTGGCCAAGTCTCCTGCCCTCTCTCCACCTATTTCCCCCTCTTCCGTGAGAAGCTCCCGTTTCTTGAGCACCTGCCCACTTTTTGCCACATTGTCTCTTGAGGCTGACATTATCATCCCCACTTTACAGATGAGCAAACTGAGGTGCAGAAAGGCGAGGACGTGGTGGAGCCAGGGATGGATGGCCGGGCCTTCCTTCCCATGGCCCCCAGCGCTCTACTTGCTGGTCTCCATTCTCGACTACCTTCAGACCCTTACACGCTCCTGGCCGCTACCCCTACCCCACTCCCAGGCCTGAGGCCGAGCTGCTGCTCCGGGGTCACTCAGCTGGGCCTGGGAGGAGCTCAGACTTGAACCCAGGCCCCTTGGCCCCAGGCCTGCCTCGCTCTGGCCAGCAGGCTGGGCTTGTTCCCTCGGTGAGTCATGCCCCTGGACTTTGGCCTTCTTGTCGGGCTCTGTGGCCTGAATTTGGAGACGAGGAGGGCGGCCTTTGTAAGAAAGAGGGGCTCCCCTGGCAGTGGGGGGTGGGGGGGCTTAAAGCTATCATCTCTCCTGCCTACGTCCTGTGCCCTGAGGGCATGGTGACAGCCACCCAAAACCTGTCTCCCCTCCACCCATTTCTCAGAAGTCTCATAGGAAATGGTCCTCAGGCTTCAGCGAGCACTCACTCTGCCCCCTCCCTAGGTAACAACCGCATTCAGTTGGAAACCGGGTGAGGCTGGGACTTGGGTGGTGGCATTGCCAGGTTATCTGTGTGCCCAGGTGGTTTCCTCCTCAGCACTCATCTTCCCCAGCACCAGGCCACTGGGTTGCCCAGGACGGAGGCCTGTGTACCTCCCCTCCTGGTGTCCAGGGACCAAGGTCACACCCAGAGCCGAATGCGCTTGTACCTCCTCCTGGGGCCGGTGGTGTTTGTCACTGGGGCAACGTGCGGCCGTGCCCGGCTCTGGCAGTGCCGGGTGACATTCATGCCCTGTGAGCTGAGACGCCTCTGCAGGCGGAGGACAGCACCCCCCCGGCTGGCAGGGAGGGGGCGAGGAGGGAGTGTGCCCGTCCCAGTCTGGAGGGAGGACTCATGGGGAAGGCGTGAGGTGTTATCCCTGGCATATACCAGGGGTTGGGGTTGGGGGGGGGGGTAAGTCTGTACACTCCTCACACCCAGAAGGTGAGGCTTGTGTCTGTATCGGGGTTGGGGGGAGGGTCTCCAATCATTTCACATCCAGTTATTGGATGTGGGGTACCTGGGTGTATGCTGGTTACCCCGTGGTGAGGGTGATCGCCTGTGTTCGGGGTATCAGAGGTGTCCGTCGCATGCTCTGTGGGAGGAGAGCAGGCAGTCATGTCCCATGCCTGTCTCTGCAGCTGCTGGGGCTGTGTGAGCTGTCCCCGTGTGCCCGTCCCGTGCTGTTGTGGGGAGTGACATGTGTGATTGTCTCGTGCTGTTGGGAGGTTGCCAGTAACTTAGGAGTTTGCCTTTCACCCCAGAGAGACATGTTGCCTGGTGGTATGGAGACCACAGGAGCCCAAAGGGGTGGCCAGCAGAAGCCCTGGGCACCGGGACAAGTGTGTGTGGGGGGGGGGTGGGGGGGTGTCTCATTCCCGCATGACCTGCCTCTGGCCCAGGTGCCAGCCCTGGAGCCCGTGTCCCCGGAGGAGGCACCGGTGTTTTTCAGACGCTGTGCACCGGGGCCGCTGGGACCGGGGCAGGTGTGACTGCAGAGGGGCTGCCCCCCCAGGCCTGGGGGACCCTATTCCCTGCCTCTTCTGCCCCTGAAACTGTTAAACTAATGAAGGCTGTGGAGCCGCAGGATTAATCGGGGCGGCGCGGCCCGGCGCGCAGGTAGTCGATTAGTGCGCCGCGGAGGATATTGGATTTCTGAACCGCAAGTCAGCACTATTCGGGCCTGTTATCTCTCCGAGGCCCGGGGGTCAGGAGGCGGAGGCTCCGGCCTGCTGGCCACCCCTGCCGGCCTGCTTGGAGGTCCGCTTCCCTGCCCACACGGCCACCCCTGCCCGCCTGCCGGGTCCCCACCCACTTCCCTGCCCGCCTGGCCCCGCGGCCGCCCACTTGGCATCCTCACCAGCTCCTCTCCCTGG
Source organism: Antrozous pallidus (assembly GCA_027563665.1). Classification (NCBI taxonomy): domain Eukaryota; kingdom Metazoa; phylum Chordata; class Mammalia; order Chiroptera; family Vespertilionidae; genus Antrozous; species Antrozous pallidus. The sequence goes on from CM050508.1 coordinate 195,523,738, forward strand.
CTCATCCTGTGCGTGGCCTCCTCCCTCTGTCCCGCCTCCATCTCCCTCCTGCTTCAGTCTGTGAGGCTGGCCTCCCGGGGCCGCCGTCCCCCCTGCCCCCGCCCCCCTCCCCCTCCGGGTCCCACCTGGCCTGACGCACTGTGTGCCTCGCTGCCCCGCTCTTAGCTCTGCCCAGCCTCCCCACCTCTCCGTCTCCCTCCACTGTCCCTTCCTGCAGTCGCTGTCTCCGCTTTTGTTGTGTGTTTCTGTATCTCACAGTTTCTGATTGTCACCGTCTCTCATGTCTCTCCCTCTGGGTGTCTCTGTATCTTTCTCTCTCTCCCTCTCTGTGTTTTTCTCTCTCCCTCTGGCACTCAATCTCTCTCTCTCTCCCCCCCTGTCTTTCTTGTGTGGTCTCGGCTGGTGTCTGCAACCAGAACAAATCTCCCCCAGCCAACACCCCCTGAACAAGGAGGCCAGAGCAGCTAATGGAAAACATGTGATTCTGCCTTGCGCCTGGAGCACCGTGAAGGGAGCCTTAGTCCCAGCTCAGCCCGGCTCCCCCCTCACTGCATTCCCCCCACCACACTGTCCCCCGCCTCCCATTGGCTCCCCCAGCCAGTGTGGGCACAGTCGCAAGTTCCCTAGTCATTTACATTTCAGGGATTGGGGGAGCTGTCATTTATCAGTTGGGGAGTATCAGGTTCTGGAGGGGCTGGGAGCAGCTTTGCTCCGTTGCCCCCACCCCATCCCGCCCGGCACCCAGGGCCAGGCAGACCCCATGCAGACTGCCCCCCCCCCCCCGCATATGTAAGAGAACAGGGCCAAGATGAGCTGAGCTGTGGGGGCCTGGATGGGGGCGCAGCCAGTCCACCCCCCCCCCTTGGAGGGCTTTGTAACCACCCAGATTTCCATCTTTTCCACCCTCTTGCGCCCCTGGGGAGCTGCGGGGCGGGGGGGCTCCCTGAGGGCTTGGGAGCTGCTGGGCTGCATTTCTGTGCCCACCCAACCACGGGGAAAGGGGGGATGGATCAGAGGAGGGAGGCTCTGGCAGGTTGGAATTCTCCTTCTCTGCCTGTGGATAAATTGTCCCTAATCCAGGCTTGGGGAGCTGTCTGGCTCCTACAGAGAGAGAGGGAGAGGGAGAGAGAGAGAGAGAGAGAGAGAGAGAGAGAGAAGGCAGGAGATAGGGAGGAGGGAAGCAGGCGTAAAAACACAGTGACACAGACACACACTGTCTCACAAAGGGTCTCTCACACGCACGCACGCATCTGACGAGTTACACAAAGATGCCACACAGACCCTGAGGCGCCCTTGGTGTGACAGGCACACTTTGGCACAGTCCTCTCGCCCGTGTTGACACTGACAGAGCTCTACTAGCACAGAATGACATGGCACCAAGGACCCATCGACACACAGATACAGCAATAAGGCGATACAGTGCACAAATGCATGGACACATGCATGAGCACATACCGACCCACGGTGAAACAGACCCATAGGGACACCGTGACCGGTACGCCGTCGCATCATGACCCTGAAAACCCAGAGAAAGGCAGCGGTGGGAGGGAGGCAACGCTGATCCACAGCGACACCAGTGCCCACGGTCACAGCTCGAGACCGGAAACCTGCAGGGACAGCCGAGGACCAGCTGCATTCCCCCTCCCCACCCCACACACACACTCAGAGAGCTCTGAGACAGGCGAACACCAGTGCGGCTCCTGACGCAGAGGATGCCGAGCCAGGCCGAGACGCACACTCAGAGCCTGACCACAGCTGGGCACACCTTTGCATACATAGGCACACATACTTTCTCCTCTGTCCTCACAGGTGTGCAAACACAGGTTCAGGTGGACAGAAACCAACCGGAACAGACCCAGATGCACACTCCCCCATGTAAGACACCAGATCCAGGTATACGTCAGGCACACACACACACAATCCCATACATGTATACTCTTAGACATACATATTCCTGCGCAGACATACAAAAAATACACAGAGGAGCATAAGTAGACCCAGGACCCCACGCGCAGGTGTGTTTACCCAGACAGCTGAACACTCACAGGTGGACATCACACAGGCAGGATCTCTAACACACACAAACCCCAAGGCAACCAGAACCTGTGAGGAGTCTGAGGCTGGTTCTCAGACCCTTTCTGGGCTCCATACACACCTCAAGGAGGCAGGCTAATAGGCGGGAAGCAGCAGGAGAATTCGAAGGGCCCTGGCTATTAAAGAGAACAAGAGATGTAGCCAGCTGATAGAGAAGGGTACCTGCCAGCTGCAGACACATCCCTCGTGGAAATCTGCATACACCATCGCTCTGAACAGCAGCTCACACCTGCACTACAAATAAGCCCGTAGCGTTTTATAGTCTCCCCAGTCACAAGATCTCCCCAATTACTAGATGAGAAAACTGAGAGCCAGAGAGGTTAACTGACTTGCCTAAGATCACACAGTTAGTGAGGGTCGAGCCAAGGACTGTCTGACTCCCAAGGCCAGGTTCGTTCCACCATAGCCTCTGTGTTCATGTTCATGCATGTGTGTGCCTACACACACAAAGATACTGCTTCCCAATAGGAGCCCGAGGTTCACCACTTCTCAGTGAAATGAGGTTTGCGCTGATTTAATTGTATGCAAGAGTGAACCCCCCCCTGAGGACCTCCTCTGGCTCACCCTGTGGCCGTGCTTAAGCCTGTGGTGCTGTTTGCTTCCACAGATGGGAGTTTGCCTGCTTGTCTGCCCATCAGCCTGGACCCCCGAGCCTGCCCAGCTAAGTGCGTGCAGAGGGCCCCGGGTTCGGGGCAACGCTCAGGCTGCCGTGGAAACCACCCTGGGATCACTGGTGAAGACTGGCCTTGCCTGCTGAGCCAGGTCTGTCTGCACAGCCTGCTCAGGTAAGGAACAGTGCACAGGGAAACAGGTCTGAGCTTCGACCACCCCCACAAAGTAGGCACCAGGGGGACTTACTTCCCCATCCTGGCAGGGATTTCCCCCTCCCAGCTTAGGGGCCCTTGATAGAACCCAAATATATTAACGCAACTTACTCCAACTCCTCATTACCCAGAAAGGGGAACCGAGGCCCACGGGTACACAGCAAGTTTCCCAAGTCCTGCCCCCCAGCCTGGGGACTCTTCCCTGCTCCTTGATGACCTGAGATAACTGGGAAGAGAGGGTTTGTAACAAAGAGCAGAACTCAGGGCAAAGGTGGAAACCAGAGTGCCTGATGTGTGCAGCCCACCCCCCCCCACCCCCCCCCCCCGGACTGAAATCTGGAAGCAAGGGCTGGGCCGCCAAGGTGAGGTGCTGAGAGGGCCCGGTCGTTCAGGTACGCCAGCCTGCCCAGCCAGGATGAGGTGGAGCAGGGGGCAGCACCCGCCTCCCTCCTGGCCCACATTAGCCCACCCAGGCTCCAGAGCCACAGAGGCCAGGTGGGGCCGCCTTGCCCTGCAGAGGCGACTCCCTGAACTGACACACCGAAGCCTCCAGGCTCCAGGAAGCTCCCTAGAGCCCAGCCTGCCTGGGGACTCCACCCAGCTTCCAAAAGAGCATTCCTGGGGCCTGAGGTCTGGGGGTGGGGCCTCCTGGGATCATAAGGGCGGAGAGGCCCCGTGGTAGCAAGAGGCAGGCCTGTGCACCCACAGTAAAAGTGTAGGGCATCTTGTGTACAAACACACAGGTGTGCATGTAAGCAGGTGTGTGTGTGTGACTCTGTCCTTACGTGTGCAAGGGTCTGTACACAAGAGTTCTTATATAAGTGGACTGAACCGGGGTGTCTGAGGGTTGTGTGTGCAGCACGTTGGAGTGAGGAGTGTGTCCTGGGCAGGTGTGGAGTGTCGTGTGTGCCACATTGGAGGGTGTATGTGTACAGGGTGTCAGTCTGTACTGGAGAGGTGTGTAGACAAGAGTCTGAATACACTGAGGTGATAGGTGGGGTGTGTATATATTGGGATCTCTCCGTGTGTCACCGGGAAAGCATGTGTTCAGGGCTGGGTGTTGTGTGCACATGGCACCATTTGTGCTTTGGAGGTGGGCTGGGCAAGCCTTCAGCTGAGCTGGGCTCAGCAGTGCCCAGCCTTGTGGCCAAATCACTGAAGTCACTTCCTTTCCAGCAGCAACTTTCCAGGAGGAGGAGTTCTTCAGACCTGGGCAGGGGGGGGGGGGGGGGCGGAACAAGGAGTTCTCAGGGGAAGGAGGTGGGCGGGTGTGAGAGGCTGTGGGGAGGAGGGCCTGGTGGGGCTGGAGGAGGGGAGTCCTCTGGGAGAGGGAGGGAGAGACAAGGACAGAAGTCTGGGAGGGCCAAGGGCAGGAGGGGATGGGGGCGGAGCAGGGCGGGAAGCACAGTCCCTGGGTGACCTCCGAGGGAGGAAGGGAGGGCCTCCAGGCAGGGTGACCCTCGGGTTCAGCCAGAGCTGGCTGTGGTGCCTGCACACCTGGCACCCAGGTCAGGGGGCTGGCAGGGGCGGGTCTAGGGCAGACCTGCTTGCCAGGTGCCCCACTCCATGCAGGAAGGGGGTGGGCGAGGGCCTCACAAAGGAGCTCTGTGTGTGTCTGGGGGTAGGGTGGGGTGGGGTGTGCTGTGCTGGGGCGGGGGCTGCTGGCTCCAGGGAGCAGGGCGGGGCTTGCTCCCCTTGGGGGCATCAGTGGCTCTGAGGGGACACCTAGTGGTGAGGGAGGATAGTGCAGCAGGATGGCTGAGGTGCGAGGGGTGGGTGAAGAAGCTGGCAGGGGGTAGGTAGAATTCAAAAATTAAAACCTGTGGTTGGGACTAGACCGGTTGGAGGAGGCTGCAGAGGAAGGGGCTGACTCGGACACTGAAGTTTGGTTTAGAGGATCCCAACAAACCTAAATTAAGACGTCAGCTCTCCCACATCATGGCTGTTTGTCCTTAAAGGCATAATTTAACCTCTCTGGGCCTCCATTTAAATGCCCAATAAGTGACAGCTACCAATATTTTTTCATCATTGTTGTTTTTGTTATCATTTTGGGCTGGAGTCAGGTTGGGAGATTTTTAGGTATAATTGGATGGACGGGAGGGGGCTGAAGAGGAGGAGATGGAGAAGGGTGTTGCTTAGTTCCTGAGGGGACAGGTCCTGGGAGATAAAGGCCCCAAAGGGAGATGCTGGACCTCTCTCCGCAGCAGTAATGGCCCTTTTGATGTAGTGTTTTCCATTTGAGGACATCCCTGGGCCTTCAGTCCAGGCTGGGAGGGAAATGGTGGGGGGGGGTGGGGGAGGAGTGTGCAGGCTGCAGAGAGGGTCATGAGGCCGGAAGTGAGAGCTAGGCCTGGCAGTCTGGCTCCCCTGGGGAGGCTGTGGGTGGGGGAGGGGGCAGCCTGGGGAAGGGGTGGGGTGGTCACAGCCACAGCCGGGGGAGGGTGGGGCTGGGGACTCAAGGATGTGGGCTGGCGCTTCCCGGCACTGTGCACAGCAGGTTGGGGCCCCCTCCCAGCCGGCTGGTGTCCCCATGGGCAGGCTCAGACACACTGACCCAGAAGCTGACAGAGGGACAGAAAGATCCTTTTGACTCTGTTCACAGACGTGGGATAGGTGGTACCCTTGGGAGGGGTCCAAGAAAATGGCCACCTGGGTGTGGTGGGGAGAAGAGCCAGCTGCTTCCCTCAGATCCAGAGCCTGCAGGAGGGAGCAGAGGACAGTCAGGAGGTCTGGCGGGAGGACATGCCCAGAGGTCTTCACGGGCGGGAGGAACAGAAGCAGCCACTGGAAAGGAGGTTTTTCTCCGCTGCCAGGATCACAGCCACAGGCCCAAGTGGGAGGTCTCCGGAGCAGGGAGGCTCAGCAAACACCGCTCTCCGTGAGGGAGGGATGGCGGCTTCTGGTAGGCATCGCAGGAAGGTGTCAGGAGCCATGGGCAGCCATGGCGTTTGGAAACCAGGATCGGAGACGCCAGGGCCTGAGCCCCTTCCCTCCTTTGTGAGGATGTTACCCACAGCTCTTTCTGCAAGAGCAGGGGGAGCTTCTGGAAGCAGAGAGCCTAGTGAGCCTGGCCTGGGAGGGGCGAGGTGTGGACGGAGCAGAGCCCTGAGTGACCCAATAGGCAGGACCAGACGAGGACCGGCTCAGGCCTGGGAGCTGGGGGGGGGGGGACAGTGGGCAGAGGGATGTCCTGCCTGAATGAGCAACCCAAGGGCCCTCCCCATGCTTTGGGCAAAGGCGCTTTCCCTCTTCGATCTCAGTTTCCTCATCTGTAAAATGGGAGGGGTGCGAGGTGGCACTTACATTTACCCCCTGAGGGGGGCTGTTTACAAATACAGGTTCCCAGCCCCGGCCGCTGTGGCTCAGTGGTTGAGTGTGGACTCTGCACCAAGAGGTTGGCTGTTCGGTCCCCAGTCAGGGCACACACGGGGCTGCAGGCTCTGTCCCAGGAGGGGTTGTGCAGGAGGCAGCTGATTGATGCTTCTTTCTCATTGATGTTTCCTTCTCAGTGATGTTTCTGTGTCTAATTCCCTCTCCCTTCCTCTCTCTCAAAAAATAAAAGCCCTAGCCAGTTTGGAAGGCTTTCCTCCCGGCCTGGATTGAAGGCCCAGGGGATAGTGTCGGCCTCTGGCCTGAAGGGTCCCAGGTTTGGCTCAGGTCAAGGGCACATACCGTGGTTGCAGGCACCTCCCTGGATGTGTTTCTCTCATCAGTGTTTCTCTCTGTCTTTCCCTCTCTCTTCCACACTCCTTAAAAATCAATGGAAAAATGTCCTCCGTTAAGGATTAACCCCCCCCAATTGTTTAATTAATTAAATAAAAATCAGTAAAAATACAGATTCCCAGATGTCCCTTCAGATCTGAGTCAGACTCCCCTGGACTAGGGCCTGGGCATCTGGAATGTTCCACAGCTCCCCCAGGCCCAGGGTTTGGAAGCCAGTGGGTTAGATGGTTTTAAGGTTCCTCCCAGCCTTAAATTAGATCACAGCTCGAGAAGGAGACTGCAGGAGCTGGGAGTAGAAGGAGGGTTTGGACTTAGGGCAGAATTAGGAATCCTGCCACTTAGCAGCTGTGTTACTTCAGGCAATCACACAGTCGCTCTGAGCCCACTGCCTCTGTAAGGAGGGGAAGAGAAACCCTGAATCCTGGGTTGCTTTTAGGGTTCAGTGGGTCATATGTGTGGAGGCGCTTTGTAGATTGCAAATCGATGACCACCAAGAGGGATGGAGGAGTGTCCTTATGTATTCCACCCTGTCCCTGAGTCAGTCTGCAGTCCCCTGTGGGATGACAGACAGGGCACTGTGGCAGCCAGTGAGCGTCTGCAGGTGTCCCTGAGGGACGGACCCTGGGGATTAGGTCAGGGCCAAACACTAGGCACAGTCAGGGTCTTTAAGACCCTCGTGGTAGTCAGGGCCCATTCAGCTCCTTTCTCCCCAAGATCCCATCTCTTGGGGATTGGCCAAGGCCCCGAGTCCTCAGGCTCCCTTGAAAGTCGGACACGCCTGGATCTAAATCCCAGCTCTGCCCAGACCCACTCAGGGAGTCAGTTGGTAAATATTTATGTAGCATCCATAGCCCAGGCCCTAGGGTTGGGATACAGCGGTAATAAACAAGACGGATGCAGGCCCTGCCCGTAAAGAGCCCACACTCCAGGGGGACACACTGCACAGCCAGTTATACGAGTAATTGATTGCAGTCGTGACAAATACTATGAAGGTGAAGCAGAGAGGGCTCTGAGTGTTCACCAGGGTGGGATGGGGGTGGAGGGGTCAGAAAATGTCCCTTTCCACATTCTTGTCTCCCTTCCTTCCTTCATCCTCCTTCTTGGGTCACACTCGGGCCTGGGGAGGAATAAGAGAGAGCCCACGGGTGCTCTGTGTGCTTCATGCGTCCACTCCGTGTTTTCTGAAGCAACACTGCGGGCCATGTGCTGATCGGGGTGTCGGGGACACACAGGAGGGAACAGGACAGAAATCCTTGCCCGGGTGGTGCTTACGGCCTCACAGTGGGTGGTTTCCTCGTCTGTAAAAATGGGCGAAATCATATTGATCTTAGGTTTGCAGGAAGTTAGATGAGATAATCCATATGAACTGCTTAGGCCAGTGTTTGGCAACAGAGAAAGGTCCCCAAAGTATGAGCTTCTATTGTTGTTGACTCTCTGGCCTGATTGCTAAACCTCTGACCTCAGGCACTGTTCACTTTCTCTTTACAGTTTTTATCCCAATAATAATGAAGTCATTCTGATTAGCTGATGTTTTGTCTACCCAATCCTTGTGCAAAGTAGGCACTCCATAAATAATATGAATGAATGATGTTACTTCATCTCTGAGCCTCCCATTTCTTCATCTGCAAAAAAAAATGGGGTTATTAACAGCCCCTGTCCAGGATTGGTACGAAGAATTAAATGACATGATGCCGGACAGCTTCCGCCAGTGCCGGGCATGCAGTCGGTGCTCACTAAACCTGAGCTGCGATGGTCCTTTCCAGGCGCTGTCCACACCCTGAGGCCTGGGCTCAGGCCGAAGTTGGTCCATAGCACCCCCAGCTGACAGCCAGCAGCTAGCAGAGCCCCCAGGCACGGGGGCCCTCTCTGTTTCAGGTCAGCCGGGTGTGTGCCCTGGAGGGAGCTGTGGGGGGGATGTGGAGGAGACTGGGCCGGTGGGCAGGGGGGGGCAGTGATTGGGCTGTGGCCACCAGACCATTCAGATCTCCTGTTGCCTGTCTTGTTGCCCACAGATATCTCCAGTGTGACAGCCCAGGCGGCAGAGCCGAGGGTGAGTGGCTGGGGTTCCCCTGGAACCCTGCGAATGGGGACAAGAAGGAGGGAGGCCTTGCCCTTGATAGGACTTCTGCCCTCTGGCAGGGGCCTAGCCCTCTTCTTCAGTTGGGTCTGGAGTGGTTGCCCTGCCCTGCTGTTCTTCCCTGTCAGAGGCAGGTATCTGAGCACATAGCCAGGATCTAGAAGGGGGTGAGCTGTTCCTAAGGGAACTGGGGCTCGTGAGGGGTTCAGGGTGCATGTGGTGGTTTGGGAGAAGCTGGGGGTCAACAAGCAGATTGACTTGGGGAGGGGACCTAAGAGAGGATGCGGAGGTTCGTTGGGGATACGGGAAGCTGGTGGGACTTGAGTGTTCAGTGAGGGACCTCCTGCCTGTCCCGCCCGGCAGGTCCTGGTCCCGGCTTCTCGCACCCTCATGTCAGCCCCGGCCCCGCCTGGCGGCCCTCGGAGGACAAGGTCAGGATGCGTGTGAAGCCCCAGGGCCTGGTGGTGACTTCCAGTGCCGTGTGCAGCTCTCCTGACTACCTCCGGGAGCCCAAGTACTACCCCAGCGGCCCCCCCACCCCCCGGCCCTTGCTTCCCACCCGGCCCCCTGCCAGCCCACCTGACAAGGCCTTCGCCCACACCTTCTCCGAGAACCCACACCCGCCCCCACGCCGGGACCCCAGCGCCCGGCGCCCACCAGTCCTCACCAAGGGGGACAATCTGCCCCCGCGGGCGGCGCGCCCCGTCTCCCAGGCCCACTGCCCCACCCCTGCTGGGGACGGCAGCAGCTCCCGGCGTCCCTGGGACAACGGGCGGGTGAACCTGCGGCCGGTGGTGCAGCTGATCGACATCATGAAGGACCTGACGCGGCTCTCCCAGGACCTGCAGCACAGCGGCGTGCACCTGGACTGCGGTGGGCTGCGGCTCAGCCGCCCGCCCGCCCCTCCCCCTGGCGACCTTCAGTACAGCTTCTTCTCCTCCCCGAGTCTGGCCAACAGCATCCGCAGCCCGGAGGAGCGGGCTGCCCCCCACGCCAAGTCCGAGCGGCCCAGTCACCCCCTCTACGAGCCGGAGCCAGAGCCGAGAGACAGTCCTCAGCCCAGTCAAGGCCACAGTCCCGGGGCCGCAGCCGCGGCCACTGGCCTGCCCCCGGAGCCTGAGCCGGACGGCCCCGATTACTCGGAACTCGCCGATGCCGACATCCTTAACGAGCTGGCCTCCCTCACTTGCCCCGAGGCCCAGCTGCTGGAGGCCCAGGCCCTTGAGCCACCTTCGCCTGAGCCAGAGCCTCAGCTCCTGGACCCCCAGCCCCGCTTCCTGGACCCACAGGCCCTAGAGCCGCTCGGGGAAGCTTTGGAGCTGCCGCCCTTGCAACCTCTTGCAGATCCTCTGGGGCTGCCAAGCCTGTCTCTGCAGGCCCTGGACACCCTGCCCGACTCCCTGGAGTCACAGCTGCTGGACCCTCAGGGACTTGACCCCCTGCCCAAATTGCTTGACGTCCCCGGCCGCCGTCTGGAGCCCCAGCAGCCCCTAGGGCCCTGCCCACTGGCCGAGCCCTTGCACCTGGACTTATGCTCGCCCCACGGTCCCCCTGGGGCTGAGGGACTCCCCAAGTACGCCTTGCGGCGCACCGATCGACCAAAGATTCTGTGTCGCCGGCGGAAAGCCGGTCGGGGGCGCAAAGCCGACGCCGGACCCGAGGGCCGCCTGCTGCCCCTGCCCATGCCCACAGGGATGGCGGCCGCCCTGGTTGAGCCTCCCCCACCACCGCCCCCACCGCCCCCTGCCCTGCCAGGCCCAGGCCCAGAGCTGGAGCCGGAACCTTCCCAGAACCCCATGATCCCTGCCCGCAAAAGCAAGTGCCGGGGCGTGCGCCGCATGGTGGTGAAGATGGCCAAGATCCCCGTGTCGCTGGGCCGGCGGAACAAGACCACGTACAAGGTGTCCTCCCTGAGCAGCAGCCTGAGCGTGGAGGGCAAGGAGCTGGGCCTGCGCGTGTCGGCGGAGCCCACCCCGCTGCTGAAGATGAAGAACAACGGCCGGAACGTGGTGGTGGTCTTCCCGCCCGGCGAGATGCCCATCATCCTCAAACGCAAGCGTGGCCGCCCCCCCAAGAACCTGCTGCTGGGGCCCGGCAAGCCCAAGGAGCCGGCCGTGGTGGCGGCCGAGGCGGCTACCGTGGCGGCCGCCGCCATGGCCATGCCGGAGGTGAAGAAGCGGCGGCGGCGGAAGCAGAAGCTGGCGTCTCCCCAGCCGTCCTACGCGGCCGACGCCAACGACAGCAAGGCCGAGTACTCGGACGTGCTGGCCAAGCTGGCCTTCCTGAACCGCCAGAGCCAGTGCGCCGGGCGCTGCTCCCCGCCCCGCTGCTGGACGCCCAGCGAGCCCGAGTCCGTGCACCAGGCCCCCGACACCCAGAGCATCTCCCACTTCCTGCACCGCGTGCAGGGCTTCCGGCGGCGCGGCGGCAAAGCGGGCGGTTTTGGTGGCCGGGGCGGGGGCCACGCGGCCAAGGCCGCCCGGTGCTCCTTCAGCGACTTCTTTGAGGGCATCGGCAAGAAAAAGAAGGTGGTGGCGGTGGCGGCTGCCGGCGTGGGGGGCCCGGGCCTCACCGAGTTGGGCCATCCCCGCAAACGGGGCCGCGGGGAGGTGGATGCCCTAACTGGGAAGCCCAAACGCAAGAGGCGGTCCCGGAAGAACGGGACTCTGTTCCCAGAGCAGGTGCCCGGCGGCCCCGGCTTTGGGGAGGCGGGCGCCGAATGGGCCGGGGACAAGGGCGGCGGCTGGGCCCTTCACCACGGGCACCCAGGCGGGCAGGCTGGCCGGAACTGTGGGTTCCAGGGCACTGAGGCCCGGGCCTTTGCCTCCACCGGGCTAGAGAGCGGGACCTCAGGCCGCGGCAGCTACTACAGCACCGGCACGCCCGCCGGCCAGACCGAGCTCAGCCAGGAGCGCCAAAACCTCTTCACCGGCTACTTTCGCTCCCTGCTTGATTCGGATGACTCCTCCGACCTCTTGGACTTTGCCCTCTCAGCCTCGCGCCCCGGCCCCGAGTCCCGGAAGACATCGGGCACCTATGCGGGGCCCCCGGCCAGCGCCCTGCCTGCCCAGCGGGGCCTGGCCACGTTCCCCAGCCGGGGAGCCAAGGCTAGCCCGGTGGCGGTGGGCAGCAGCGGGCCCGGCGCGGACCCCTCCTTCCAGCCCGTCCTGCCCGCTCGCCAGACCTTCCCACCAGGCCGGGCAGGGAGCTACGGGATAACCCCCGCCACGTCCGATTGCCGGGCAGCCGAGACCTTTCCGAAGCTGGCTCCTCCGCCTTCGGCCGTGGCCCGCTCCCCCACCACCCACCCGCCTGCCAACACCTACACCCCCCAGTACGGTGGCTACGGGGCTGGACAGAGTGTGTTCGCCCCAGCAAAGCCCTTCACGGGCCAAGACTGCGCTAACAGCAAGGACTGCAGCTTTGCCTACGGCAGCGGCAATAGCCTGCCCGCCTCGCCCAGCAGTGCCCACAGTGCTGGCTACGCCCCACCGCCTACCGGTGGGCCCTGCCTGCCACCAAGCAAGGCCTCCTTCTTCAACAGCTCCGAGGGGGCTGCCTTCTCCGGCTCAGCCCCCACACCCCTGCGCTGTGACAGCCGGGCCAGCACTGTCTCGCCCGGCGGCTACATGGTGCCCAAAGGCACCACGGCCTCCGCCGCCTCCTCCTCCTCCTCCTCCTTCCAGCCCTCACCCGAGAACTGTCGGCAGTTTGTGGGGGCTTCTCAGTGGCCTTTCCGGCAGGGCTATGGAGGCCTGGACTGGGCCTCGGAGGCCTTCAGTCAGCTCTACAATCCCGGCTTCGACTGCCACGTCAGCGAGCCCAACGTGATCCTGGACATCTCCAACTACACGCCCCAGAAGGTGAAGCAGCAGACGGCCATGTCCGAGACCTTCTCGGAGTCGTCCTCCGACAGCACCCAGTTCAATCAGCCTGTCGGGGGCGGCTTCCGGCGCGCCAACAGCGAGGCCTCGAGCAGCGAGGGCCAGTCCAGCCTGTCCAGCCTGGAGAAGCTCATGATGGACTGGAACGAGGCGTCCTCCGCCCCCGGTTACAACTGGAACCAGAGCGTCCTCTTCCAGAGCAGCTCGAAGCCAGGCCGCGGACGGCGGAAGAAGGTCGACCTGTTCGAGGCCTCGCACCTGGGCTTCCCGTCGTCCGCCTCGGCCGCGGCCTCCGGCTACCCGTCCAAGCGGAGCACGGGGCCCCGGCAGCCGCGGGGCGGGCGGGGCGGCGGGGCCTGCTCGGCCAAGAAGGAGCGGGGCGGCGCAGCAGCCAAAGCCAAGTTCATCCCCAAGCCGCAGCCGGTCAACCCGCTGTTCCAGGACAGCCCGGACCTCGGCCTCGACTACTACAGCGGGGACAGCAGCATGTCGCCCCTGCCCTCACAGTCAAGGGCCTTCGGTGTGGGTGAGCGAGACCCCTGTGACTTCATGGGGCCTTACTCCATGAACCCGTCCACACCCTCCGACGGCACCTTCGGCCAAGGCTTCCACTGCGACTCGCCCAGCCTGGGTGCCCCCGAGCTGGACGGCAAGCACTTCCCGCCGCTGGCCCACCCGCCCACGGTGTTCGATGCCGGCCTGCAGAAGGCGTACTCGCCCACCTGCTCACCGACGCTGGGCTTCAAGGAGGAGCTGCGGCCGCCGCCCACGAAGCTGGCCGCCTGCGAGCCCCTCAAGCACGGGCTCGCGGGGGCCAGCCTAAGCCATGCAGCTGCAGCCCAGGCCCACCTGAGCTGCCGGGACCTGCCGCTGGGCCAACCCCACTACGACTCCCCCAGCTGCAAGGGCACAGCTTACTGGTACCCGCCGGGCTCAGCTGCGCGCAGCCCCCCCTACGAAGGCAAGGTGGGCACGGGGCTGCTCGCTGACTTCCTGGGCAGGACGGAGGCTGCGTGCCTCAGCGCCCCACACCTGGCTAGCCCGCCAGCCACACCCAAGGCCGACAAGGAGCCCCTGGAGATGGGCCGGCCCCCTGGTCCACCCCGTGGCCCTGCGGCAGCCGCTGCTGGCTATGGCTGCCCGCTCCTTAGTGACTTGACCCTGTCCCCTGTGCCAAGGGACTCACTGTTGCCCCTGCAGGATACCACCTACAGGTATCCGGGCTTTATGCCACAGGCGCATCCCGGCCTGGGCGGGGGCCCCAAGAGCGGCTTCCTGGGGCCCATGGCGGAGCCTCACCCTGAGGACACATTCACCGTCACCTCCCTGTAGTGCCAACTGAAGTGCCGACTGGACCGCGAGGTTTTGTTCCTGGGTGAGTCTGGGGGTGTGGGTGCCACGGGAAGAGGCGGGGGGGGGAGGGTTGGGGGCAGAGAGGAGGACGTTAGAGGTTGGCCAAGGAGAAGAGGTAGAGTGATGAGCAGGAAGAGTTTAAGGACAAGGTTGGGGGCCTGAAAACAGGAGCTGGGATTCAGTAGCGAGTCCAGGGTGAGCTTTTGGGAACAGTCTCATGGGAATGGGTTGCTTGGGCGCAGAACCCAGCACAGGACTTGGCTGTTACTGAAATGGCAGGAGAACCGTCGACGACAGTCTCATCTGGTTTGGTTCATCAGGGTATTTCCTTCCTTCATGCTGGGCCCCGACAGGCACATTTGAGTCCCAGGAAACAGTCACCACTTGACCTCACTGAATGGAGGGTGTTTGAATGGTGGGGGGCAGGTTGTGTGTCTGCCAGGGCCCATCCAAGGCACCGACCCTGACTTGCTCCTTCGTTTGCCTAGGACAGTGGTCAGCAAACTGCGGCTCGTGAGCCACATGCGGCTCTTTGGTCCCTTGAGTGTGGCTCTTCCACAAAATACCACGGCCTGGGCGAGTCTATGTTGAAGAAGCGGTGTTAGACGTTTAAGTTTAAAACATTTGGCTCTCAAAAGAAATTTCGGTCGTTGTACGGTTGACATTTGGCTCTGTTGACAAATGCGTTTGCCGACCGCTGGCCTAGCAGCTTCACTTAGTCTGAGGCCGTCTGGCGAGGCCCAGGTAAGGGTGAGCCAGGACGTCGGCTCACACACTCTCTAAGGGCTTTACAGAATGGCCCGGACTGTCCCTTCCCGGTCACCCACGGTCCCCGAACAGGCCTGACGCAGGCTCACTGTGGTCGGGCCTGTGGGCTAGGGATCCAGAGGGGAGGAGGGGGGCTGGGATCCTGCTGAGCCTGTGTCAGTGGCTCATCCCCGGGCAGGGTGTTTCCTGCCGAGAAAAAGCCAGTCCCTTTCCTGAGGCCACGTGCTCTCCCCAGAGCTCAGTGACATGTTGCTGGACATTTCCATGTCTTTATCAGGCGCTGTGACCTCAGAGTTAGAGTCACCGTTTTACGGTCCCAAGGTTTTATGTTTGAGGGAAGGAAAATAAAAGAGGGAAAGCGTTCCCCAAATGGTAAAAGGTTGGAGAAATCATTTTCTTGATGAACAGCCTGCTCCAGGAATACAGGCACAACTGGCCCAGCAGATCCCACCTTTGAAAACCCCCTGTCACAACCGGCTCGGTGCGGTGGTGGTGGTGGTGGCGTGGGCCGCGGGCCGGTCTGAGCCCCTCACTCTGCACCTCTGTGGCCACTCGGCTCCCGGGAGCATCTCTTCCTGAGAAAGAAGAGCAGGGCTCCTGGAAAG
This sequence comes from Antrozous pallidus, assembly GCA_027563665.1. Taxonomy (NCBI): domain Eukaryota; kingdom Metazoa; phylum Chordata; class Mammalia; order Chiroptera; family Vespertilionidae; genus Antrozous; species Antrozous pallidus. The sequence continues at coordinate 195,539,066 of CM050508.1, forward strand.
CCCCGTGCCTGGTCTGGGGAGGCCATTCAAGGCCAGGGTGACTCAGGTCCTGAAGTCATGTCAGTGGACACTCATCACACCCTCCCTGCCTGACCCCGCTCCCTTGGTGCCTGAAGGGGGCAAAGGGCAGCACATGGGAGGCAGGAGGCCTAGAGAGGACCATTCCCCAATTGGCCACCAACTTGCTACATGCCCTTGACCAAGCCTTTATCCTCCCCCCTCCCCCCACTCTGGCCTCTGTTTCCCCATCTGTTCAAGGAAATTTACTTTGATAATCTCTTAGGCCCTGGCAGCTCTGCATGGCATAGACAATGGATCAAACGTATCGGTGTGAGGGGGCAGTTTATTTTTCCTCCTGATGAAGCCAGGCCGAGATTAGAATGGCCTTCCATTCCCTGAGCGTCTTACCACAAGCAAGAGAGCCACAGATCTGAAGCCGGCCAGGGGGAAGCTGCTTAGGGTTTAAAATGTCAAACTCTCGATCCTTCCCACCGGAGGGGAAATGTATCATGGATAATCAGAAATGTGAAATAATCCGAAAACCGTTCCTCCCAGGCTCTGGGTGGGAAAATAAATAGGTGTGGGGGCTGGGTGTTTGGGCAGGTCACAGCTCACTGAGATACATAATGGAGCCACCAGTGAGGCCTGAACACAGGAGGAACTGGGACACCATCCAGCCCCACATTCTGGCCCTGCTCCCTGCTCAGAGCTAGGAGTTGACAGCACTGTCCTCAAACCAGTGCGTTCAGTTATTCCAGAGACATCTGTCCAGCGCGCAGGACGTGCCAGGCATGGGGACACCACAGTGAACACCACGAATGAGATCTTGGTCCTCGGGGGAGGGAGGGGGGTTCGGTTTAGAGGGGAAGACAGTAAACAGAATTGTGCAAAACATTTGGGAAACATCGCCCTAGGAAGCACTGCAAAGAGAAGAAAAGCTAGGAGGCCGTGAGGCTGCTGCAAGCTGACCAGCTCCTGGAGCTGATGCTTCAAGGGTGGAGCGGGAAGAGCGTTCGGGGCGGAGGGAACAGCAGTGGGTAAAGCCCCCAGGCAGGAAGGAGATCAGCTTTGAGGACAGTAACGCCGAGTGAGGGGGCAAGCAGGCAAAGCCAGAGTCGTGCCGGGCTTAGGGAGGAGTTTGAACTGTGTTTCAAGTCAAATAGGGAACCACAGAGGTGAGCTCTCAGCGGGGCCGAGCCTGGGGTCTCGGGCGCAGGGCAGGTGGCGACGGAGGGAGACCAGGCAGGCGCTGCAGATGGCTCTGACCAAGGCCGTGGTGGAGCCGTCTGCCTTGATCTGGGATGGCACACCAGTTCCCTCTCCTAAGACAGCCTTCCAGTGCCAGACGTGGGGAGGCACAGCGGCCGTGACCTCTGTTCGCAGAGGGCCAGAGTCCACCCCCACCCGGGGACGCTGAAACACAAAGAACCTGAACACACCTGGTGGGGAGTGGAGGTGCCGAGAGGCAGGGAGCAACAAAGCTTGTGCTGCAGGAAGGTGGGTGTTGAGGCCAGAAGTCCTCTCTCTGCCCCTTTGGTGGGAAAAGGGACACAGTCTGTGCTGGGCTCTTTGTACAGCACGGCTTGACTGACCTTTCCCAGCAGCCTGGGAGGTGAGTCCCCACCCTCAGCCAGGGAGTTGAGGAAAACAGGTGCAGCTGTGGACTTTGCCCAGGGGACCCACAGTTAGTAAGCGGCAGAGCCAGCATTTGAACCCAGTCCTGTCATCATCCCCACCCCATTTCCCCCGCCACACCGCTCCTCCCTCTCCACCCCACACCCCTGACTCCCCACCCACAAAATGACAGATTGGTTGGATGTTCCCTGCAGCTGTTCCTGGGCCTGACATTTTAAATGGATGTTGAGGTTCAGTGGAAGAAGCTGCATTTTAGCTCGACCTTGAAGAGTAGGCAAGATTTGGACACTGGAGCATGGGGGAGGGGCATTCCAGGCAGAGGGAACTGTGGGCCAGGGGCAGGTCACATCCCAGTGGGAACTAGAAGAGGAGAGCTCAGAGGAGCCAGAGCGTAGAATGTGGGAGCAGACCCGTGTGGGAGCTGAGCTAATGGGACAGAATAAAAGGGGTGGGGGTCGGAGCACCTGGGCCCTTACAGACATCTTCTCTGGTTCCTTAGATGGAAAGCAAAGCCAGACAGGCTGGCTCCTTGTTGGGTCCGACCATACCCCGGGAAGAGGATGGGGGGGAGGGTCGGAAGGGCTCTCCAAGGTGTTGAGGAATCTCGAGTCCCCCTCCCTCCCGGCTCCCTCTCAGGCCTGGATCGGAGTCCAAGAGAAATGTCACAGGTCTTCCAAGGTTGCACCAGCTGGGGCCTGACCAGAGCAGGAAGCAGCCTCCAAGGCCACCGTCCAGCCAGGGCGGCAGGCATGCCGGGCCGGGCCAGGCCTGGGCTGCTCTGGGCTTTGTCTCTTCGTGTCTTGAAACCTCAAGAGGTCACTTGATCTTGCCTCTGGCTCTGAGCAAGAGGAGGCCCTCGAGTCGGGGGTCAGCCAGCCCTGCCCTGCCCCTTCTGGGCTCTCTTCTCAATCCCCGAGGCCATCCTCCCTCCAGTCCTATCTCTGGCCTCTCCCGCAGCCATTTTCAGGCCAGGCCTTCTTGTTCCGAGCCCTCATTTCCTGGAAATCTAATCTCTCCATGAACATGCCCTCTCACGCTCCTTCTCTCCCACATCCCTGTGGCCCTGGAAGGAGAACCCGAGGGAGCAGAGCCCCGAAACGGGGGGAAGGGGGACGGAGGGGGAGGTGCACGCCCGTGGGCACAGACAGGCCTCTGTGCAGAGTCTGATTCCATCTCGAACCAGCCGAGTGGCCTGGTGAGTCACGGCACCGCGCCGCATCCCGCAGGAGAATTAAATGAGATTACCCGTGAAGCACTTAGCCGAGTCCCTGGCACAGGAAGCACGTAATCAATGGCTGGTAAACGGGGGGGATGAAATCCTCCCCGCCACCTGAATCCCGGGGCCTCTGATCCCATCTGCGTGAGTCACACACCCCTGACCTTTTCCCGCTCGCTCAGGGCGTGTAGCCAGGCCTCCTTCACCTGCTCGGCCCGGTTCCCTCCGAGGACAGACCTGGTATCAATCTCGTGTGGATGTGGGGCGTTTGGTGGGAGACAAAATGCTACCTGGGTCTTTGCCTTAGCAACTAAGTTCTCCCTGGGGAGCCAGAGAGACAAAGCAAGCCACAGGTCACCCCAAGGGACCCAGATCAGCTAGAAGCCCCGCCCACACAGGATCCACACCGGTCCTCGGTGCAGGGAATCTGAAAAAAGATTTCCTGTGACTTTGTAACAGGTCATGGTTTTCCCCCTGGCAGACGGGCCACTTTGTCACCGTAACTTCTGTGGCCGAGGTGCCCTCTGTTTATGCTGGAGGCAGGAGGAAGCGGATTAATTCTGTCTACGCACAGGAGCCAGGCACCTTTCTGGGCCACGCAGTGCAGCTGGGGCTGCAGGTGCCCCTGGACAAGCCAAGCCGTGTCCTGCCCTCATGGAGTTTGCAGCCTGTAAACAGGTTTATTAAAAGCCTCCGTGTGGGCACCCCTCTCCGGGGAAGGGAAGGAAACACGCCCACCGGAAACCTGAAATACCGGGGACCACCCGGGAACCGTGAGCGGGGAGTGGGCCGGGCGGGCTTCCTGGAGGCAGAGAATGGGCCTTGAACACACGTGAGGCTTCGGAAGCTGTGAGCCAGCCCAGCCGCCGGACAGAGCACCCTCACCTTCCAGGTCTCTGCCCCGACCCCTGTCCCCCTGCCCCGGTCCAGTCCCTCCGCTGCTGCCGCCAGAGTGCTTGGTTCACCCGTGCCTGGTGTCTGGAGCCCCCCAAATATTTACTGAATGATTTGGCTAAAACATTTGCTCCTATGACTTCATTGCTTAACACCTTCAAAAACATTCCCCCCCCCCCCTTTTATTGGTTTTAGAGGAGGTAGGGCGGGAGAAACATTAATGTGAGAGAAACATGGTCAGTTGCCTCCCTCACGGGCTCTGACTGGGGATCGAACACTACCACCTTTCGGTGCATGCAACGCTACTCCAGCCAACCGAGCCACGCAGGCCAGGCCGCCTGCTCCCCTCTCCAGCCTCCTTCCCTACAAAGTGAAGCCCAACTTCCCAGCGTGGCATTCCCGGTATTCCTTTTTGACCCGACCCCGACCTCCTCCTCACACGAGCTCCCTTTTCAGCTTTGGCCTGGAATCGGGAGTGGGGGGCAGGGCGCCTTCCCCAGCGTGCCCAGGGCCTTTGCCTGGCTGTTCCCCGGCCCGGGCTGCCCTTTCCTACCCACCATCCATCTCCCACCTGTCAGCTCCTATCTTTCACTCAGACATCACCTCCTCCAAGAAGCGTTCCGGGATCCTTCCCAGGCCCAATTAATCTCCAAACCTTTATGCATCCGTGACAGCCCTTCCTGGGAATGTCCTCCCCGCGCCGTCAGCTTCTTCAGGCCAGTTACTCACATCATGCGCTGTCCCCATCTCCCTCCCCAGGATCTCATATGCCTGAGACATTTCAGGGTCAGGTTTGGGTTTGGGCTTTTTTGGTTTTATTTTTTCCCCTTGAGTCAAAGAACAGTATGTAGACTAGGGAGAATTGTGAGAAGAAAGGTAAGTGTTGGGGCATGGGTAGATGATTTCTCTGAGCTTCTGTTATCGGATTCGCTCCTAAAAGTGGGGCAGGGCTAACTGGTCTTTTGGAGATCGCCAAGGACAACCCACCCAGGCAAGGACGCACCGCCCGGTGGCGTCAAGAAGGGCCCGTGGGGGTCGCACGGTTCCACTTTCTTGCCCCCTTTTTTTTTCTTGCCCTTTCTTTAGCCTCCATCCACTTCAGCGGCGTCCCAACACATGCCCATTGGCAGCACCTGTCTGCACAGGCGCCTGCCAGGAGGTGGGAGGGTGAGGAGAAGCCGCCTCCCAGCACCTGTGAGAAGTAGGAGACTCCCCAGAGATGGGAGATGGTCACAAGGCCACACAGCTTGGGGGGCGGCCACGGGTGTGAGACCTGTTGGGCCCAGTGGCATCCCTGTATGCCCAGCCGTGGAGGAAGTGGAGGACCCCTAAGGAGGGAATGCGTGGGAAAGCTATAGAGGTGAAGAAGCACCCCTCTGGTGGACACAGGTTAATTAAATTTATGTTTCGTTAATCACCTGAGGATATTTCTTCCATTGATTTTTAAAGAGACTGGGAGGGAGAGGAAAAGAAAGAGAAACATCAATGTGAGAGACACACATTGATTGGTTGCCTCCCATACACACCTCAATTGGGGCCGGGATTGAACCTGCAATCCAGGTGCCTTTGACCAGGAACTGAACCCATGACCCCTCTGTGGGTGGGATATGCTCTAACCGTTGAGAAACACTAGCCAGGGCTGGACTCTGATTGTTTTAGAATTCCCTGGAGTGGGGAGGGGAGCTCCTCCCCACAGCCTGCCCATTTCCAGGTGTAAGCCCCGCCCTCCTCGCCCTTCCCCCCCCCCCCCCCCCCCAGTGTCCTCTCCACATGGAGGGGCTTGCTGGCCTGACTTGGCCTGAAAGTGTCTGAAGGGCGGATTAGCCTCTGGGCAGCTGTGGCTTGCCTCTGGCCACTTGTCTCTGGAGCCCTTTCTCACCGCCCGGAGCTCTCCCATTGCCTGTCCAGGCCCCTTGTTTCACCGAGCAGCTGGAGGCCAGAGAGGGAAGCGCTTTCCCCAGGCCACACAGCAGGTCTGCTCTGGGCCATGGACTCTCCTGGCCTCCTGCTCCGCTGCCCTGTTTGATGCTGAGGCCCTTTCTGGAGGACAAGCGTAGAAGGCGGGGGTTAGACTCGGCCTGGCCTGCAGCTAGCGGGTGTGACTATGTCTGCTGGTTGTTTAATGAACACGGGATGTGTGCTCCTTCCGTGGGGAGAGCGGCTCTCTCCGGACAACCCGATCTGTACATGATCTGCAGCACTTTGGGTCCCCGCCCAGCTACCCCTCGGTGCCCCTCAGTGCCAGCCCCCACTGACAGGCAGAGACCATTTAATGCCCTGACACCTGGGACAGTGAAGCTGCTGGAGTGGCTCTGTGGTCCTGCATCATGGAGGCACTAAAAGGTTAAGTCCCGAACAACGGCTGGTGCCCTGGGGCGCTAGGCACATGCTGGTGTTGGGGATACAGAGGTAGCCACTGTCTCTGCCCTGGAGGAGCAGGGAAGGGAATGACAAGCGCACTCACTGGTAGCTATGGTAACAGGGTGGTCTGAGGCGGCCTCTAGGAGGTGTGAGGACCTGGGCCGGACCTTGACATGCTGATCAGACTTAGACGTCTCCCTGTCCTCACTGTCGCTCAGCACACTCTCCTGACCCCAGCGTGTGCAGCATGCGCTCCTGTGCTCAGCAGTGAGGAGAGCCGCAGTGGCTCCTGCCAAGGCTGGACTAGGCACCCCTCTGTGCCCCTTGAGCCCCCCCAGGGCTTCCCTTGGCACAGTCCTCGTCTCCCTGCACTGTAATTTCCTGGTTTGGAGTCTGCTTTGCCTCCTCTGCTCCGTGAGCCCCTCAAGGGCAGGGACTAGTGGTCTTGTTCTCTGCTTTGTCTCCAGTGCCCAGCCCTGGGCCACCTGGCATGTCAGCCTTGGTTCCATTTTGTGGGAAATTGAACCTCGTGCGGTCAGGGTTCTTCATAGCCACAGCCTTCTCCATCCTCCCCTGCTCAGGAGCCTCTGGATTCGATTCCCCCTCCCCCACCATCCCCCAGGTTCTGGCCAAGTCGTGGGAGCTGGGGAGGGCGGGGGAGGAGGAAGGTGAGACAGGATGGCTTAGCGGAGGGTGAGAAGGCCTCCCTGCCGCCGGCCGGCTCCATGGGAATGGCTCTGGCAGGCGCTGCCTGCTGGGCGGAATCACCATGGAGACCCGGCTTGGAGAGGGTCACTGGCAGTGGCTAAGGGCTGGAGGGGGTGGGGGTGACAGGGATTTGAGGAGGCTCCCAGCCTGCCCTGGGGCCCTTCGGGGGGAGCAGGAGAGGCTGGGGTTTGTTAGAATCCACTTGCTAAGTGGTTTGGAGCAACCCATGCTAAGTCTCCCCCTCACTTGTCTCCCCAACACATTATACCCATCACCCCAACAGGAGGTTCCTTAGCTTAGCAGCTGTCTTTAAACTGCAGAGAGCTGTCCTGCAGATCGGTGCCTCCAGCCCTTCAGCTGCACCTTCCCCCCACATCTAACAGTCCTGCCTAATGGACACCCTGCTTATCTCTGCAGCTGCTCCTGTTTATCACCCTACCTGTGGCGAACTGGCATCCGTCCCACTGCACCCCTGGCCCCAAGAGTCGCTTTTCCACCAATCCCCCCAGTCGCAATGTAGCCGTCACCCTACCTGGCATACCTCTTACCCCTGCGGCTAATGTTCCGTCCTCCCCTCCCCTGCAGGGGACCTGACAGCTTAACAAAGAGGCAGCCCCCGCCCTCCCCCTCACATCTCTGTCTGCCACCTGGGCTGAGGCACCTCGGTGGGCTGCTCCCACCTTTCAGAACCCACCTGGGTCCTCTGGCAAGTCCAGCCTCAGGACAAAAGTCTTCCCCGTGCTGACTGCCCAGCAGACAACAGGCGAGGCTGAGCAGAATTTAAATGTGGCCTGTTGGGAAGGGAAGCCAAGAAGAGGACAAGGGAGGAAAGGCTTTCTGTGGCTGCTGGTTCCGGCAGGGTGGGGGATGGTGGGCTGGCTTGCTGAGGAGTCTTCGAAGGTGTTTTTAACACCCTCACCTGCCCCTGAATTCTGGTGGGGCGGCCACTCACCAAGTGTAGGCAATGTGAATTTCAGGGCTCGGAGAGGACGGAACTCAGAAAGGGTCAGGCTAATGAGTGGGAGTCTTAAGAATGACTGAGCCCATCCCTGTCCCTCTGGGCACCTTCCTGCTCATCCCAGCAAAGCTGGGGTCTGGGTATGGAGTCAGTACCCCAAGGCCCTTCTAGGGAAAGGGGGTACTCCAGCCCTCCAGGGTCTGGTGACTGTAGGGACTGGGGTCTTGGGAGTCCCTGAGCTTCGGGAAGGTAGGAGGTACAGCCAAACACAGATGCTATTGTGTTGGGCAATTTCTTTATCCCTTTATTCAGACAGACTTCCTCCTCACCTCACCTCTCTAAGGAGCAGAACGGCATTGGTGGGGGCTGGGAAGAGGGTTAGATTTAGAAGAAATTGAAGCTGCAGTTCACACCTGTGCTGTGCTAAGGCCCCATCTTCTCCATTATGTCATTCCTCAGAACAGCCTTGGCTGGAAGAATTACTAAACTCATTGTTGCATGAGGAAACAGCCTTGGAGAGCCTAGCTGGCCCAGGACCCAGAAAAGAATAACAACTAGTAATTAGTTCATTTATTATGCATTTATGTACCAGGCTTAATCTGCATTGAACCATTAAATCCTCCCAACAAACCTATGGAATAGGTCTGTTGTCCCCTTTTTACAGATGAGTAAACTGAGGCTCACAGAAGATTCACCAACTTGCCCTAGGTCATAGAGCTATTAATGGTGGTGCTAGAATTTGAATTTAGCTGTGTCTGGTTCTAGAGTTCAAGTTCTTTTTTAAAAATATATTTCTTCATTTTAGAGAGGAAGGGGGAGAGAGAGAAACATCAATGATGAGAAAGAATTATTGATTGCTGCCTCCAGCCCACCCACCTTGAGATCAGCCTGCAAGCCGGGTATGTGCCCTGACTGGGAACTGAATGAATCATGACCTCCTGGTGTAGAAGTTGACGCTCAACCCCTGAGCCATGCCAGCCAGGCTGGAGTTCAAGTTTTGGGACTCCAACCACTTACCCAGCACATCCTTCACCTCTCAGTGCAGTAGGCCTTGGACCACACATGGTTTTACAGATGGGGAAACTGAGCTCAGAGAAAGCCAGAAGCAGCCCAGAGTTTCACGGGGAGCTGTTTGGAGAAGGAACAGTGGGGTTAGCATCTCCCAGGGTCCTGGTAGGAACTAGGTGGGGTCTCACCCTTAGCCTCCCTGTTCTCGGAGCTCGGCGTCTGCCTGCCGCTGACTTCTGCCTCTTGTGTTTCTTTGCAGCTTTCAGAAAATCAACGCCAAGACCCCTCCCAGCGTCCACATCGTCCTCTGGCAGGAGCGCTTGCCCCTCTGCCTCCCGCCCCACCCCACCTGCACCCCCTGCAGCCCCATCTCCTCCAACCCCTCCCCCTCTCCCATCTCCTCCACGCAGAAGCCCAAGGTGAGCCCTTTCTGCACAAAACCAGCAATTGTAAATACTTTTTAAAAATGTACAAAACTTAAAAAAACAAAACACAGTTTTAGAAAAAGACAAAAAAAAAGAGAGAGAGAGAGAGCGCGAGCGCGTGCAAGAGGTTGCAAGCGGGGCTTCGAGGTGTCCAGAGCCCCGGCAAGTATGCACTGAGAATTTATCTACAGGTCGTCTGACAAAAATGAACAATATCCTATTTATTGTATATACTGTTTTATTATAAATCGTGGATTGTATATTGCATTCTGTAAACCTGCTGTGGTCCCGTGGTGTGCAAATTCGCATGGTGGGGGGGAGGGAGAAGAACCTCTTGCGGGAGCTTTTTTCTTTCTTTCTTATTTTTCACTCTTTTGGGTTTTCTCTTCTGTTGTTGTTGTTGTTTTCTGTTGGCAGGACACACCCAAAGATCCAAGTTTGTATTAAAAAGAAATGAAAAAAAAGCAAAAAAAAAAAAAAAAAAAACACACACACACCTTGTGTCTTGTGAAAGGGGTGGGCGGTGAGTGAGGGCGGGAGGGAAGGGGCATGCCTGGGTTTTGTCACCAGCCACTGGGTCCCCAGAGAAGTTGGAATACTGCCCTGTGGTTCCTCCCTCTTCGTTTTCCCTTTTGCCTGAGATCCGAGTCACCTTCACATCTGGGCCCACTACCCCGGTTCCTCCCCAGGCCCGGGTCTCCCTGCCTCTGGCTCCCCAGGCTGCCCCCAGTACATCTGGCCCCTGGTCTGTTCATTCTGTCCCAGCTGCAGGGATTCCGCCTCTAAGCTCCTCATTTTGCCCTAGGTCTTAGATCTCCCCTCACTCTAAGACCCCTCTTTTGTTCCAAGTCCCGGCTCTCCCTTTCTCTGGGCCCTTGGTTATGTCCCTGGGTCTCCCCTGCGCTTGGGCCACCATCCTTTTCAAAGTGCAAGGATGCCTGCCTCTAGGACCCCTGTTCCCCCAAGTCCTAGTTTCCTCTCTGAGTCAAGGCTCAGGTCCCCCCTCCTTCTAGACTCCCACATTTACTCTGGGCCCAGGCCCTGTGTTTCCCCAGCCTGCGGCCACACTGTTCTGGCTCAGGGACACTTGTGTGAGACACTCATTCCGTCCTAAGCCCAAGACCCCTTGTGAGATACCCCTTTCCCCACAAGGCCTGGAGCACCCCCTGTTTGTCTCCCGTTTGCCCCAGGCCCTGGGTCTCCTCTGTCTCCAGGCCCTCATTTTGCTCCAATACACCTCCATCTGCCCCTGCGAACTGCAGGGTGTGACTAAGGCAGTAACCCCAATATTTCTTCCTCTGCTTTCTCTTCCATCTCGAGCCCCAAATGCTGGGTCTAGGTTTCCTCACAGCTTTTGTAAACATTGGAAATGCAAAGGTACCTCTTAATCCTGGGCCGGTTTCTGGTGGACCTGGAAGAACTGAGCTGTTTCCCACTCCCCTGACCTTGGGAATCGGGGCTGCTTGACTAAACAATGCCCACGGTGGGCTACTGGCCTTTAGCAAGCAGTGGTTCTGGTGGGTCCATTATATGCTAAAGCTCTGTCCCGCGTCACTTCTCCGTGGCCCTCCCTGCAGAAGCTCAGGGAGACCCCAAAGGCCCGCACCCCGTGGCCTCCCCTGACCCAGCCAGCAAGGTCCAGGCCTTGGGAGAGTCAAAGGAGAAGCCCAAGGTGAGCGCTTTCTGCACAAAACCAGCAATTGCAAACACTTTTTAAAAAAGGTATGACATTTAAAAGCCAAACACAGACCCCCACCTTGTGGGGCCCCCTGTCTGAAAGACAAGGCCAGGGGATTCGGCCGGGGCCGGGACCAGGACCAGAACTGCAGCGTCTGTGCCGGCTCATCCACCCATCACGGCCTCCACCAGCCCCCGAGGCCGCACCCTCCTGCGTGGTGCGAGCAAAGGCATCCACACTGTGCTCCACCGGCAATCGGAGAGATGCTGGAAGTGGGGGCAGGGAGCAGGGAGCCCCGGGGAGGGTGGGGTGCGGGGCTTTGTTCCTGGAAGAGGAAAGAGCATGTGCAAAGGCCTGGAGGTGTGAGAGGGTGGGGGGGGTGCGGAAGTCACACGTAGTTAGGCCTGTTTGGAGCAGGCACTGTGGGGAGGGGAGAGCTTTGGCAAGACCACTCGGGCAGGGAGGAGGCTGGCTGGAGGGGTGGGTGGGTGGCAGGAACCAGTGGGGGAGGCCGGAGAAGCTTGTTTTCCGCCCCAGGAATCGCCTGCAGGGAAAAAATGTTCTGCGGTTGCTGAGGAAGCAGAAGAGACGTGGAGAGGCTGTCCAGGTGGGGCAGGCTGGGCAGACGCAGTGCCCAGCGGGGGGCTCGGGGCTCCACTTGGGATTGGTCTGGAGATGGGGAGGAGGGCCCGGGAAGGGTAGCTACCACAGAAAGAGTGGGGATAGGGACGGGGCACCCAAGAAGGAAATGGGAGTTCAGGGAGGTGATTATAGCCCAGCAAGGGGGCTCATTAATTTGAGAGCTTAACTTGAAGGGATTAACTACAAAGAGAGGGGTGTCCTGGCCAGTGTGCTCACTGGTTAGAGCACCCGCCCACACATCCAAGGGCCAGGGTTGTGGGTTTGGTTCTGGCCAAGGGCACGTACCTGGGTTGCAGGTTTGATCCCCAGCTCCAGTCAGGGTGTGTTGGGGAGGCAACCAATTGATGTGTCCCAATGGATGTTTCTCTCTCCCCCACTCCTTTCCACCCTCAAAACATCAATGGAAAAAATAGCCGCGGGTGAGGATTCTTTAAAAATAAAGAGGGGCAACAGGAGAGGGATGGGAGCACAAAGAAGAGCTTACAGCTTTGGGGATGGAAGGCAGGCTTGGTAAGGAAGACTGGGGTTCCCGGAAAGGAGGGGTCAGCGAGAGAAGGAGGGCAGGGCTCTAGAGCTTAATAAGGAGTAAGAAGAGCGAGATGTATTTTGGAGAACAGACTCCAGAGGCCAAGGGCCCAGCCTTTGGGATTTAAGGTTCTCTGTGCCCTGGGTTCCTGGGGCCTTGGGGAAAGGACACAGAGACCCTGCCCAGGTGGGTGGGGGAGGATGGATAGCACCCTATTTATTTTATTTTTTATCCTCACACAAGGATATGTTTTCATTGATTTGAGAGAGAGAGAGAAACATCTCTATTGCCTCCCATACTCACCGCACCTGGAGATCAAACCCACAACCTGGTTGTGCACCCGACTGGAAATCAACCAACGACCTTTGGTGCACAGGACTGGACAGCCAGCCAGGGCCCCGCACTCGGATCTGTTCTCACCACAGCCCCCACAGTCCCGTGTCTGACCCCACAGTATATCAAGGCAACAGAGCCCCTAGGTATTTGGATGTTACCACCATTTATTAATACTTCCTGGGGGTGTTTATTCCTCAAAACAATCGTTAAAGTAGAGAAAGATACTCACCTTACAAATGGAAAGACAGCTTCAGAGACTTGGAGCGACTTCTCCAAGATTGCATGGGAAGCGGCAGAAGTAGGTTGGCCTGGAATCTGACTCTGAGCCCTTGCCTTTCACAACAGTTTAAAAGGGGCCGAGGGGGCGCCCTGCTCGCAAAATTCATCCAGAAAATGATTAATTCTATAATAAAATTTTAAATCATACAAATAAAAATCAGAAATAATTATACAATTATAACACTACGTTCCAGGTACTGTTCTAAACGTTTAACATGTGTTTGTGTGTGTGTGTATATACACACACACACACACATATATATATGAACTCATTCTGTTTACCATTTTACAGATAGGTAATTTACAAAGACCACTCAGTAAATAGTGACACCGGGGTTCAAACGCTAGATTGTGGAAGTCTGCTTCACTTCACTGTTAAAATCTACCTCACTGCCGTTCCTGGTAAAAACCCCAGTGTCAACATTTCCGAGTCCATTCATCTAGATCGGTGGTTCCCAATCTAGGGGGTTGGGATTATTGAGCTGGGTGAGGCCTGGGCATTGGAATTTTTTCCAGCTCCCCCAGGGGGGCCTTAGCCCGTTGGCTCGGTGGACAGAGCACCAAACTGGACCAAAGGGTCCCCGGGTTCAGTTCACTCAGCACGTGCCCGGGGCTGCAGGCTCCTCCCTGGCCCAGGCCCTGGTCCGAGCACATGCAGGAGGCAACCAATCGATGTTTTCTCTCACATCGATATTTCTCTCTTTCTCTCTCCCACCCTTTCTAAAAGTCAATGGGAAGAATATCCTCGAGTGAGGATTAAAAAATATAAATAAATGAAAGGTCCCCAGGTGGTTCTGTGCAGCCACAGTTAAAACCTCTAATCTAGGAATTGTGCTATTTGCACACAAGCAGGCACCTGTGTGCACACACCTATATTTAAGGTGTCCTAGGTATGTATGAGAAGCTTTCTTGTGTGTACACTATGGGATGCATTCATGTTTTTCACTGAGTGACTGTAAATTACTATGGATTCTCTGAGTGACTGTCAGACACTAGACACATCTATTTAACAGATAATGTATTTAACAAATAGTTCTTTTTTTAATATATTTTATTGATTTTTTTACAGAGAGGAAGGGAGAGGGATAGAGAGTTAGAAACATCGATGAGAGAGAAACATTGATCAGCTGCCTCCTGTACACCCCCCACTGGGGATGTGCTCACAACCAAGGTGCATGCCCTTGACTGGAATCGAACCTGGGACCCTTCAGTCTGCAGGCTGACGCTCTATCCACTGAGCCAAACCGGTTTCGGCATTTAAGAAATAGTTCTTAAGCACCTACAAGATTCCAGGTATGTCCCAGGCACTTGAGGCTACAACAGTGAACAAGAGACCAGCCCGAGCCTTTGAGGATAGCCTGATGCCATTGACCAGTTTGGTCCTGAGTTTTCCCTGTGGGTGGCAGGGTTCGGGGCTCCCCGGAGACTGCTGAGGGGTGACTGGGAGAGCTTAGGAAGGCAGGTCTTGTGGCGCAGCTGTGTGCATGTGGATCTTCGGGCCGTACGTGCAGATGTGTTTGAGACAGGGAGACCCAGGGTGTGTTTCTGGGTTTGAATGAGTGTGGTTGACTGTGTGGCATGTGTGCATGATCCAGGCCTGAGAAAATATGGGCAACTGTGGTGGGGGCGTGGAGGGGGAGTAAGGGAGGACTGTGAGCAAGGTGGTCACTAGCCCAGAACAGCACACAGATGGTGGCACATGCAAACACACACACACACACACACACACACACACACACACACACAGCCAGCTGCTGCAAGGAGGAGGTGGGGTTCCAGTCCCAGGGCCAGGAGAACTTTGGGTATGTGGAGGAGGAGGCATGGCCCCGGCTGGAAACGCGAGAGTGGGAGAAAGGGAGGGAAAGAGACAGAGGAGGCCAGGGACCCACATCCTGAGATCTCTGGCCTGTTTCAGCGGTTCTGCCTTGGTGCTCTGGGTCCCTGTGTGAGCCTGGGCCGCCCTCTGTCTAACGTCCATCTCTGTTCCTCCCTCCTGGGTCTTGGACTATAAGGCTGGTCACATGACTCTAGGTCACCACCAGCCTACTTGGCTCTCTGCAGTCCCCCTCAAAGTCTCTCTGTCTCTGTCTCCAGATCTCCTCTGCATCCCTGTCCTTTCTTGTCCTTGCCAGGTGGGGGGAGGGCCGGGTGCTCAGGGAGCAGGTGTGGGCTTGCTCAGGCAGCAGGGAGTGCAGCTGAGGAGGGCACAGAGCCAGCAGCCCCTGGACACACCACACCCCGGACACACACTCGGGGCACTCGCAGGAGCACAGCGACGCGGAGAGTTGGGTTCTCGAGACTCACGGGGAAGACACACACACAGACACACATTGCAGCATGCAGCTGTGCCCAGAAGCACACACTGATGCAGAGGGTCGCAGGAGATACCAAGGGATCACGCACACACACACTGAGACATACCCATCCGGGCACAGGCACCCCTGGGCATACATCTAGAGGGAACCCGGGGCCATGGGCATGCAAACAGAAGCACACACCTTTATACGGCACAAAGGTTAGCAAAGACAATCGCACTGCACTTAGTTACACATGGCAATCAGACTCAAGAATGAAGAGGCAAAAACAGGAGCGCAGACAGGCAAACCCCCTCAAGGACACTCGAGACAGACAGGCCCCCCGGGGCGCGGGGCATGGACTGAACCTCTACAGTGCACGCCACCCCGGCTCCCGCCCCTGGAGGCTCACTCGGGAGCACCTGGAAACACGCCCATCGGCCACGGGGGCGGGCACAGCGAGGCCAGGCGCACCTGGAGCCCCCAGCTCGCCCGCGGGGTCCCCGAGTGTGCGTGCCCGCTGGTGCGTGTCGCCACCTGTGGGAGGAGAGGTGCGCGCTGCGCCTGGGGCGGCCCGGATGCGAGGCGCGGGGGAGCGGTTGCCATGGCGAGTGCAGCGTGGCCGCATACTAATGGGGCGGCCAGGGGTGCTGCCTCCCTGCCGCCTCCTGCTGCTTCCTCCAGCTCCTCCCAAGTCACCCCGGCCCGCTGCTGGCCCCGCGCACCCCGCTCAGAGAGCCCGAGCCTCGTGCAGGGGCTCGGGGGCAATCGGGAGGCCCTTGATGGTAGCTGATGCCTCCCCCGCGACCCACAGAGAAGGCCCAGGCCAGGGGGGCTGAGGGCCTGGGGCGCTGCGGGGCTACCCTGCCTAGACGCGGGCATCAAGCGGGCACCGCAGGGCATGCAGCTGGGAGCGCAGGTGCTGCTCTGGAAATGGGGGTGGCTGTCCTGGGAGGGGAAATAAAGGGGAAACTTAACCCTTCTCTTCCCTGAGCTAGGCTGGGGTGGGGCAGGGGACTCACCAATCCCTAACACAACCCTCATGCCTCCCTTTCCGGCTCTTCGGCATCTCTCCAGTTCTGCCTTGACCTGGGGGGCGGGAGCGGGCGGAGGCATCAGCTACCATCACTCCAGTTCTGTTCCAGTATGGCTGGTGAAGTGATGGTGAAGTGCACTGAGGACTGAGGGAGGGGAGGGGGCAGCAGCACGGGAAGGGTTAACACCTCCCCATACCTTGATCCCAATCCCAGAGCCGTTTTCACCGCAGGTGACCCCTCCTGCCCCCTCTGCCCCACTGTTTTAATTGGCAGGAGGGGTATGGCGGTACCCTGAGGTGGTGGGGGGGAGCCAGCAGGGGGTTTGCAGGTACAGGCAGTGGGAGGGGGGGCCTAATGGGGGGAGCCAGGCGGTTGCCTAGCAACCCCACAGCTGTCTGTTGACCTAGAAGAAGCTGCGCAGTCTTGACACAGCTGGTGTTTACATGTAACTGAGGCTCTGGCTTAGCCGCTTGCTTGGAGGAAAGCTGAGGCAGGGCCCTGGTGGCAACCTGGCCCCGGACCCAGCTGCGGTGGGCTCTGTGCCTGCTGCCCTCTGCTTCAGCTCCCACCTCAAGTCCAGCCAGAGAGAGTGGGCGGGCAGAGCTCAGAGCTGGAGACTTCCGTGCTGGGGAAAGTTGATGCGCGCGCGCGCACATATACACACACACACACACACACACACACACACACACACACACACAACCTGAGGCCTTCAGCACAGAAATGGTGGGAGACTAAGCGAGGGCTGGGGGAGAGGGATGCCCAGCTTGTGCACAGATTTCAACCCACACAGAACGCCAGCATTCACAGGGACACATGGACATACAGACCCACAGAAATCAACCTGACAAGGGCACACGCACAGGCACAGAAATGCCTGTGGACACAGTGATATTCAGGCAGACAGATACACAAACACACGGTAATCAAGTGACTGCCAGCCAGCACAGACATCCCCACACACCTCTCGGTGCTGAGGACAAACAGGCACTGACCATTTGGTAGAGACACCCATTCACACACACGGACACACAGAAACACCCGTGTGCTAGTGCCAGCACCTCTCACGTGAACACAGCGCATTCCGGCTAGAGTTTGTAGGTCTGCGTTCTGAAAGGGAGAAACCCAGACCCGCACATGGAGTCACCTACACGCACACAGAAACACACCATGCCTCCTACGTTTATTGATTGCCTATAATGCTCCAGGCAGGCAGTCGCCGACACCATTGCCATAAGCAGAGACACACCCAGGACCCAACATGGGAAGAGGTCCCTGAAAGACCACAGGCCCAGACATGTCACACCACACCCACACACATACCCGTAACAAACACATGCCTGCCCAGGGCGTGGGCAGAGCCGAGACGTCTCCCTACCCACAAGCTCTGAGCAGCAGCAGATGTGCCTTGGGGTCAGTGAGCGCTAGTGGCTGCTGGACCAGCGCCAGATGAGTCCATACAGCCTGAGCTGCACCCCTGACCCTCAGCTCTAAGGAGGAAGTAGCACCAACTCTTCCCCTGGGCGTCCCCAGACTGAGTGGAAAGATACAGCCCGTCCCCCGGAGCCCCCATCTGAAGCTCTGTCCTCCAGACCCAGAGCCCCTGGGTTGACAGAAGAGGCCTTGCCCAGAGGAGCCCCAGTCTGATGGAGGCCGTATCTCCCTCCCAGGCAGCTCTGGATAACACTGACAGACACACGTACACACATGCTAGCATGTGGCAGCTCCTGGGGGGTTCTTGGGGGCTTCCTGACAGAGGTGAACCTGGGGCCTGGCTTTGGAGCCCAAAAGGAAAGGGGGGAGGGAGTGTGCTGAGAAGGGCCTCCTTCTCTTTACCCCACACCCTGCCCCTCATCCAGCAGTTCCTCCTCCCCCCAGGGCCCAAGGGGCCTGCTGGGGCCCCACAGCCCCATCAGCCCAAGCAGTGAGCAGGAGGAGGAGAAGGGATATTTTTAGCTTCTCTGCCACTGACATTTCACAGCAGGCGACCTGGGGTGAAGCTGAGTGAGTGCTGAAGGCTGGGAGAAGCCGACAGCGCCTTCCCGCCCCCATGCACAGTGCACACGCACACGCACACACAACTGTGCACGCACACGGCCGCCTCCCCCAGGACTCCCAGGGCTCACACAAGTGGCACAGCTTTAGGTACACAGTCACAAACCTGGAGACACACACGCACCTTTGCTCAAATTTGGTCACATGCCACTCACTTATGCCTAAAACATCCCACACCTGGCCCTAGCCGGATTGGCTCAGTGGACAAACATCGGCTTGCAGACTGGAGGGTCTGGGGTTTGGTTCCTGTTAAGGGCACATGCATGGGTTGCAGGCTCGATATCCAGTAGGGGGCGTGCAGGAGGCAGCGGATCAACCATTCTCCCTCATCATTAATGTCTCAATCTCTCCCTCTCCCTTCCTCTCTGAAAGCAATAAAAATATTTATAAAAAACAAACACCTCACACACCTGGACACAAAATACATCTATTCACATACCCAGATACATGCATACACACACACACACTATATATATATATATATATATATATATATATATATATACACACACACACATACATATATATATCTCACACTTCCCATACCTAGCCAAGTATGTACACACTCATTCATCACTCATTCAAAAAATGTGATTCAGTATCTACTGTGTGTTGACACTATTCTAAATACTAAGGATACTGTGAAAACAATAGACAAAAATTCCACCCCATTTAGAGTTTACATTCTGGCAGGGGAAGTTTGACAAAAAAACAAAAAATAAACAAAGAACTACACATATAAGCCAATCCCCCAAAATATACAACCACATGTTTAAACAGTTCTCTAACATTCACTGCCCCACAAATACATACAGTTGCACACATAACCCATAGTCAAGACTCATACAAACAACTTCACTATGTACCTCAAAAAAAGCACAGATGTGTGTACACAGCAGTACACATATGCAATTGCACGCTTCACATATACTTATGCAGTCCAAACACATGATATACACATAAATTCAACCACACACTGTACATAACTATACAATTTACCTACCTACAGACATAGCATACAGCCTCCATGTTCATGTACTCCACACACACATGCACACAAACTTTCTCTCAGTAAAATTTCTCTCTCCGCCTGTTACGGACACACACATACATGCATTCCTACAATTTCCCCCTCACCTTGTGAAATCCAAACCTGTTCACAGGTGTACATACAGAGTCCTAGCATACTCACAACTTGGACATACACACCCAATTCCCATGTTCCAAAGAGGCCACATACCCTAATTCAATGTATACCCAGGTTCTCACCCACCCTCCTCACTCAGCCCCTCCCTCCTATTTCAGTAGGAGAGTGTGGTCACTGTGTGCCATACCTACACCCAGAATGCTGTCCCCAAGACTTCAACACTGCTGCCCCTGGGTTTACAGGTTGAGTCCAGGCCATAGAGAAACCCTGCGGTCCTTATCCCAGTCCCCAAAGGGCAGGACTCCCTCTGAGCTCAGACTTTGCCCCTGGTGCCCAGGCTGGAAGTGGACACAAAGGAGAACTGATGCTTCCTACATCCACCCCCAGCCCCCAGTCCCCAGCCCCCTCCCTTCACTCTTCTCCCCTCCTCCCTCTCTCCTTGAGTTCCTTTCCTCCAATCCTCCCTCTCCCCATCCCACCCCTCCTCCCCAGTAACACTTGGCCAAGAACCAAATACCCAAACTCTCCTCTTCCAGGTTCTGCTGCCCTAGAGGGTACTGGAACCTTGTGACAAACAGATGGACTAACAAGCGAACAGGTCATCCGGGACAAATACGGGTGTGTGTGTGTGTGTGTGTGTGTGTGTGTGTGTGTATCCTGAAGATTGGGAGGAAGAAAGTGCTAGATGAGCCTCAGGGAGAAGCAGACTGACTGGTTCATGCGCATGCACAGCAGACACACTGGGAGAAGCCCTGGGTTCCAGTCTCCCTCTGCTGTGCTACCCAGATCAGCTGCTGCCCCTCTCTGGGTCTCTCTTCCGCTCTGTGCAAAGAGGGAGTTGCAGTCAGTGATTTCAGAGGCAATGAGCTTCTTGAAGACACTGCAGCATTTATATAATCAGGGAGGGGCCTGGGAGCCTTGGGGGTCTGATTAGAGCAATAAGAACCCTCTCCCCAAAGGCTCTCTCCTCTCCCCCACACCCTCCCTAAAGCCGCCTCCTCCTTCTAGGCCTGGTCTCTAGTCTGAGTTGATACACTGAGTTGAGAGGCCAATAGCACCCCCTGCCCCCAACACATACAAACACATGTTGCCCCCCCCCCCCAGTCTTAGTCACATCCTTTGTCCTCCTGGACTTTTGGTGTGCAAGCTTGTGTATTTAGGGGCTCACACTGGGGCTCTGGGCCGGTGAGCCAGTCTATGTGTGCACTGTCTTTCTGTCTGTCCAGCTGCCAGCAGCTTTCAGGCGCCAGGAGGGGAGGCAGCAGTAGGGAGGTGGGGGTGGGGAAGGAGGTAGCGTTGACAAGTTCCAATGTCTGGCTTTCCCTCCTGGAAACCCCAAGCTGGGGCTGGCCCCCCCTTCCCTTCCTGTCTCTCTCGTTCAAGCACGTCCCTTCTAAGAGCCCCTCTCTGCAGACACCCCCAGTGGAACCAAGCCCAGATCTGCTGCCAAGAAGGCCGACATTTCTTAGGCTTGCCACGTTAAAGGTGCCTGCACAGGCACGCACTCAAATCCTCCCTCCGTGTCCTCCTCTTGTGCACATTCAGAGACCCGAAACACACAAAGACACGGTTGGACACAGCGGCCACCTGTGCACACAGGAGGTAGCACATGGAGCGCATCTGACCCCGGCTCACAGGCAAGCACAGACACAGCCACGGACTCCCCCTCCTACCCTCAGCTCACCACACACTCAGCAGCACGCACAGCTTCCAGCACGCGGTGCTCACAGACACACACAGACACAGTCACACACTGACTGTGCCATGCAGAGAAACAAGTGCAAACCCAGCGCATATTGTCTCCCTGCACAGCACAGCCGCCGCCATCGCCCTGTGCGGATGCGACACAGGGACACAGAGCCAGGGCCGCCTGTTCTCTCGTGCACACGGCCAAGCACATACAGCCACACACGGTGGTCCCTGCATCGCATAGATAACCACACTGCACGATCTGTGGGGAGAGAGACACCGCCTGCCTATACCCTGCACATTTGCACGGTTACATAGACATAAAATCGCAGCTACATGCAGCATTTTCCTACGCACACACCATCACCGTCCCTTGGACACACGCAGATGAGCCCAGACTCAGTTAGGTCCTTATCCTTTTGTACATAACAAATCCACAGGAGCCCGCAACACACCCAGACATGAGCTGAGTACACACACTCAAACACACGAGCTGACCCTTTTGTGCACACACAGACTGGATTCCTTGTCGCTAACAGTCGTCTTCCATGTGCACACGCTTGTGTTCAAACTTAGCTTTCTCTTGTGCTTACACCAACATACAGTGGCCCCGTGTATGCCTCCTCCTGCACAAACTCACACACAGCATCTCCCGTGCACATGCAGACAAACACAGACTCACAAATCACCCCAACATGTTCCACTCTGCACACTGAAGTATGCTTGCTCACAGAAACAGACACTCGGCTCTCTGAAGCTCACACACAGACACTCAAACCCAAGCCCCTGACCCCAGCCTTCTGCCTCCCTCCCTCCCTCCCTCCCTCTGCTGTTCAGGGTGGAGAAGGGCTGGGAAGGTAGGAGGCTGGCTCAGCCCTTGTTCCCTCCCTCTGCCCGCTGGCTCGCTCCCACTCCCTCCCATCTGGCAGAGTCAGCCAACACAGCCCTGCTCCAGCAGCCCTGGCTTTTCTGGGCAAACTCTCTGCGGGTTGGTCTCTGCTGATGCCGCATCAGCAGCAGCAGCAGCAGCAGCAGGGGCGAGAAGGCTGCGGGCGACTGCCAACGTGGCAGACGGCGGGCAGGGCGGCAGGAAGGAAGCTGGGCCCGTTCAGCGCCCACTCACTGAGGGAGACAAAACCAAGGTGGCTGGATGAGCAAGCGAGGCAGCTGGGCAGGGGGACCTCGTGCCCAGCCTAGGATCTGGGCCCATATTGGCCCCAGACTCACTGGGTGACCTTGGGCCACTTGCTCCTACTTTCTGGTCCTATTTCTCCTTCAGCAAGTGAACATTCTAGACTGGACACTTCTTCCAGCTCCAAATGCTTATCTCAGTTCAGTGCGGAGGGAGACATGGGTTCACTCTGTGGCCTCGGGCGAACCCCTTCCCTGCTCAGAGACTCAGCCTTTCTGTCCAACAGTAAAACGTCCTCACCTCTGCACAGCTGTCGCTGTTGACAGAATGTTTTGTAGCTCCCTTTTACAGAGAAGAAAACTAAGGTACAACCTTAGCTAGTTTGGCTCAATGGATAGAGCGTCGGCCTGTGGACTGAAGGGTCCCAGGATTGATTTCAGTCGAGGGCACATGCCCGGGTTGTGTGCTTAATCCCCAATAGGGGGCGTGTAGGAGGCAGCTGATCAATGATTCTCTCTCATCATTGATGTTTCTGTCTCTATCTCCCCCTCTCCCTTCTTCTCTGAAATCAATAAAAAATAATCATTACATTAAAAAAATAAAGAAAACTAAAGATCAGAAAACTCAATGACGTACCCAATATTCCTCAGCAAGAGAGTGGCAGAGGTGGGAGAGGAACTCAGGGTTTCTGATTTGGTCTCTAAAATCAGTGCCATGCTGTGTATGCCTCCTCCAGCACAAACTCACACACAGCATCACCCGTCCACATGGAGGCAAACCCAGACTCACAAATCACCCAGTCATCCCACATGCCCCACTGCCCCTCTGAGAGTCCCCTAACCCTCCCCAGCCCTGGGCCCCACCAGAGCCACCTGGTTCTGCCCTGGGGAGTCAGAGTGCAAAGGCCAGACAGGCCTCCCACCAGCATTCCAGCTGCCACTGGGAACACAGCTGTCAGCAGGGCCCAGAGAGCCAAAAGCCGCCTCCCAGGCAGGCCCACATAATTGGTACATTGTCGACTCAAAACAGAGCTGCTGTGGAATCTCGGGCAAGCCACCTTCCTCTCTGGGCCGTGGCTTCTTCATCCGGCTGCAGTGGGCTGGGCTAAACCATTTGCAAGGCCCTTTCCGCTTGGGCAGTTGCCTAGGGAGTGACCAAGAGAAACGCGATGGCGAGCTGGCTGTACCAAGGTCCCCGGCTGGCCACGTGCGTGACTCAGGTGCTTGGGACAGCGGCATTGGGCCCCTGCCTCACCTATAGGCTGGGGTTGCATCTGGTCCTCTGAGCTCCCACTCTGGGAGAGTTTGCAGGATGGATGGATGGACAGACAGATGGATAAACAAGGTGTGAAAGAGGAAAGGGAAGAGAGGCCCTCAACCAGTGCCTAGCACCCCCTGAGGAGGAAGGAGAACAAAAGGCAGAAGGAGGCTCTCCCCCTACCCCCTCCTTTGTTTACGCCATAAACCTCTCCCTCTCCTGATGCTACAGCACAGTCTACGGGGAGGACACGTGTGGACAGACCATCTGGCAGGGTGGTGGGTGCTGTGGGGTCTGTCCTGAGCACGTGCAAGGGGCGCCCAGCTCACCTGGGGGTGAAGGAAAGCCTCTGAGAGGAGTCTCGGGCATTGAGCTCAGGCTTCTGGGGTAAGTCAGAATCAGCCTGGTGCAGTACGCATGCTTGAAGTGGGTGTCTGTACAGGCGCAATTATGGTCCCATTCTACAGAAACCGACACTCAGAGGTGGAGAGCTAGAGCCGGGCCTCACACCCAGGCCTGCCTGGCTGCAGAGCCAGTGTTTTTGTGCTCTGCCACAATGCCTCCCAAAGGAGTGAGTTGCTAATGGTGGCATTTCAGATTTCAGATGCAGTGACAGCAAACTCGGGAAGAGGTTCTGGACAGATGGTTCCCAATCGGGTCCCTGCCTCGGGCTGTCAGGGCAGGCAAAGTGCCCTCCCCTCCATTCCTTTCGTGTGGGGGATGCAGGCAGGTCCCCCACACACTCTCCTCACCATCCCCCTCCAGCCCTTTGGCCCTGCCTGGGTGACCTGCATGAGCTCAGCTTCCCAGCAGCCCTGCGGAGGAGTCAGCCAGGGCAGAGGCTGTCTCTGCCCTCTCACTGCTTGGCAGTGCCAAGGGAGGCGGGGCTGCAGAGGGGCTGGAGGAGCTTCCCAGCCACCAGGCCTCGGGTCTTGTCCCCCAACTCAGGTGCCCCCTGGGGTTTGCTGCAAAAGAGGAGGCTGCGACAGGTGGTGCAGGGCTGGGGCACGCTGGCCAGGCCCGTCCCTGTTGCCGCAGCCTTGTTGAGCTGCCATTAACAAGTGGCCGGAGGTTGCCGTGTCTCCATGGAGACCAGACAGTCAGTGCGGCTCCTCCGGGGTGAGGGCCGTGATTAGTGAGTGTCAGCTTTGCCAGCCCTGCTCTTCCCACCGCCCTCCGCCAGGCTCAGAGACAACAGGCCTGAACGGGGGTGGTGAAGGACAGGGAGGGGGCTCTGGGCTCCCACAGGCAGGGGGCTCCCGAGCCCAGCCCCAGGTGCTATGTCTTTGTCTCCCCCTGTGGCTCCCCAATCCCCTCTGCCTTCCCTCCTGATCCATCTTCCACTCAGCCCCCAAGGCGAGCTTTCTGCACCACAAGCTGAATCCTGACACTGCCTTCCTTCAGAACTTTCCATGGCTCCCTGTTCCCTGGAGGCTAGGAGTCAAATTCCTTATCTCGGCGTTCAAATCCTTCCTTCCTTCCTTCCCGCTTCACACAGCAGGTATGCGCAGTCAGTAAAGCAAGCACGAAGGAACTTCCAAATCGGTGAGGAAGACACACTGTCAGTAAAATACAAACCAACAGCTGCCTGGTTATCATCATGAGGAGGGCTGGGAAGGAAACGGAGAGTGTGTATTGGTAGAGAATAATTTTTTTTAAGACAGTATTTGCTCTCTTCCTCTTGTTTTTATTTACTGATGTTAGGGAGAGGAGAGAGAAACATCACTTTGTTGTTCCACTTATGTATGCATTCATTGGTTGCTTCTCGTATGTTCCCTGACCAGGTATCCAACCCACAACTTTGACCTATCAGGACAACGCTCTAACCAACTGAGCTACCCAGCCAGGGTGGTGGGGAATAATTTGTAGGGGGTCAGCCTAGCTAGGGGCGGCCAGCAAGGCTCCTCTGAGGAGGCCATATTTCGGCAGTCAGGGGGGACATTGATGGGGACCCACTCTTGGGGAAACAGAAGTGGAGCATTTCAAAAACAGCCTGCCCCAGGCCCCAGTCTCCAGCCTGGCTGTTCCTCCTGCCCCACCTCCACCCCCACCCATGTTTCCTATCTTGGTTAAAGGCATCAGGGTTTATCCAAGGGAGCCACCTCTGAGTTCTCACCAACTCTTTCTTTTCCCCTGGGCTCACCTTCCATCGATCATGTGTCCGGTCAGCTCTCTTCACCATCTCTCTCCTCATTGCCACGGCAGACCCCATCATTTGCACTCCAGCTATCACACCCCCTCTAACGGGTTTACCCATTCACTCACTGGTTCATGCATTCATCTGGTCAGGGGGGTTGCGTGTCCTCCATGTGCTGTGCACTCTGCTGGGACTTTTGGACACGGCAGTGAGCAGGACCACACAGCCCTGCTCTGGTTCGAGTCCTTCAGGGAGGTGGGCATGCCCACAAGTGCTGAAGAGGAGGAGGAGGAGGTGCCTCAGGAGCTCAGGAGAAAGTGTGGTGAGCAGAGAGCTGGAGGAGGGTGAGAAAGTGGCTGGACAAAGGGAGAGGAGAGATATGCCTCGTCCAGGAAAGAGCCTGTGGGTGGGCGGGACGTAAGAGAGGTCAGAGCCTGGCCTGGAGGCTGTGGGGAGCCACTGAAGGACTTGGTGCCACAGGGAGCATGCTCAGATCTGCTCCCTGACATCCAGGCTCTCCCCTTCCGGTTCACTCTGCACACCACAGTTAGAATCATCTTTCCAAAATAGGCACAATCCTGTCCCTGCCCAGCTCTGAAAGTCCTGCTCTGTCCCCGGCCCTTTAAAGTCTAAACTCGGCAGCCGGGCACTTGAGGCTCTTGCGCCCGCCTTTCCAGCCTCATTTCCTATCACTCCTCCCAGCTGGCGCTGCTCGGCCACACCCAGACAAGTCACATCCTCCCACACCTCTGGGCCTTTGTCCCTGTCCTACACGCCTTCTGCAATGGCCTCCCCACTTCCCCAGGTGAATTCTTCATTCGTCAGGGCCCGGCATAGCTGTCCCCTTCTCCAAGAAGGCTCTGACCCTGTTCCCCAACAGGAATCAGTTTTCAGTTAATACTCATTGAATGCTTCTTCCTACGTGCTAGACTTCATAGAAGAACTTTATCTTGGTGACATTATTTAATCCTCATGGCTACCTTGTAAAAAAGTATCTTATCATCACCCCCATTTCACACATGTGAAGCTGAGGCCCCAAAAGGTTAAGTGACTGACCTGGTTTCCAAAGGTAGTAAGTGTGATTCATCTAGGGTCCCCAGAGCCTAGCCTAGAGCTCTATGCACAGGAGGGGGAGCAAACGTGTGTAGGATGAATAAATAACTTTAGCTAGAACACTACTAGAGGGTTATGAGATGGGCTCACAGACAGGTTTCTGAGGATAAACTAAAGCCATCTATCTTGAGTGGATCTGGTTATCCTCCTGGGATAGACACCATGCCCAGCCAGCCCCTGGCTCCTGGCCCAGCCCCAACAGGGATCTGCTGGTGACCTTGAGATTCCCATTCCTTGGCTAGCACTGCCTTCAGAATCAGATCTGGCTTCAACTACCAGCTGTGCCCTTCTATATAGCTGTGTGACCTCAAGCAAGTGACTTTACCTCTCTGAGTCTTCTTCATATTCTAAATAGGCTGAATAGTGCCTGCTTTCCAGGTTTGTTGTGAAGAGAATGGGTGACAGCCATTCTTACTTTCTCCCTAGTGTCTACTATGTGCTATGCCGGCCAGACGACCAGGGAGATGGGAGCCCCTGCATTTCAGAGGCCCACTGTAGCCCAGCTGTTAGGCTCTTCCTCACCGAGCGAGAAGCCAGAGAAACCAAGAGACCATGCCCATAGAGCACACCCCCAGCCCCTTCTAGACCACCTCTGGGTACCCAGACCCTAGAATCCCTTCAGGTAGTTTCAAGGGCCTGAATGGGCCATTACCTAGTCTAGACCCCACTATCAGGGAGGGTTCCTAGACCTGAGAGTGGTCAAGGGGCTGCTCCGTTCTGGGGACGGGTGACCGGAGCTTGAACACGCAGATGGTGGGCCATGGAGGGGATGGGAGAGGAGAAGGGCCTCCAATGTGCCCTTGCTAATCGTCACAAATGCCATTGAAGGCAGGAATTAGCAGTATTTTCCAGACGAAAAAACCGAGGCTCAGGCTGGAGGAGCGACTCCAAACTTGTTCATTTCACTGACGTGGCAGTGCTCTATATTCACATACTTTACATCTATTATCTCCTTTAGATCCCACAACAACCCCACGATATAAGTAATGTTATCATCCCACTTTACAGATGAGAAAACTGAGGCACAGAAGGGTTAAGGGACTTACCTAAGCTCACACAGCTCATAAATGGCAGACCTAGGAGTGGAGCCTTGGCAGTTATACTCTTAACTATAAGCTCTGGCCGAGACCGGTTTGGCTCAGTGGATAGAGCATCAGTCTGCGGACTGAAAGGTCCCAGGTTAGATTCCGGTCAGGGGCATGTACCTTGGTTGCGGGCACATCCCCAGTCGGGGGTGTGCAGGAGGCAGCTGATCGATGTTTCTCTCTTATCGATGTTTATGGCTTTCTGTCTCTCTCCCTTCTTTTCTGTAAAAAATCAATAAAATATATATATTTTTAAAAAACTAGAAGCTTTACTGTGTTTTACCATTATCATAGTTTTAACTCAGATTCTTAATTTGGCTAGCAACCACTCTGCCAGTCCCCTGCCTAAGGAATGGGTACAGCGCAGGGGCGCGGAGTGCCCCCTGGTTGTAAACCCAGGAAGAGGCCGAAAAGTGATCCACGCCCGAGGGAGGGTGCTATGGACAGAGCTTCGGGGGCTGGAGCGTGACTCAGCCGCCATCCTCTGCAGCCCAGCTCAGCCAGGCAGGGCCCTGGGGGCTTCAGAGAGGCCCCTCTGGCCTGAGCTCACAGCCATGCTCTGCTTCCCAGCCTGCGCCTGAGAAGATGGTGCTTTCCCAGGGCCAAAGCAGAGACGCGCCCCCCTCCCCCCGCCCGTCCCCCTTAAAGCCCAGCTGCGGGGCAGCTGCCCAAGCTCCCGCCAGCCCCTCCTCTTCCACTCCCTGGCCAAGTTGCTGCTCTGTGGTCACCTGGACCCAATTTCCTCCTTCCTGCCTCCTCCCATCTCTGGGAAGCGCCCCTAGGCTGCCCTGCCAATTTCCAAAGGCTTCTCCCCCAGGAAGCCATTTCTGTCTCACCCCTCCCAGCCCCCCTAATCCCAGGTCTCCTACCCCTATTTGGAACTGCAGCTCCTCTCCCTTCAGCCCCACACACAGAATCACTTGGACCATCCGCCCATTTTCCATTTGGTTCCTGGCTGAACATTGGGTCCCTCTGGCCAGACTTTGAGTTCCCTGCCCCAGGGCGGTTATCACATCCTGTGCCTCCCTCTCCCCCCACAGTGCCTGGCAGGGAGGAGCCCGGAGCCAGAGTTGCCCCTGCTGCAGGAACTGAACCTTGATGCTCAGGGGCCCGGAGCCAGCATCGCCGTTCTTCAAGTGTGTGAGGCCAACCTATGCCTTGTTTTAGGTGATCCAGGGAGCCCAGGGAAGGGAAGAGATTGGCCCAAGGTCACCCAGAGGTCAGGCCAAGACTCAAACCCAGGCCTTCTGACTCTAAGGCTCGGGCTTCTGACACATGACCTGCATCAAGTTTCTAAACCTCCCAGGCCCTCGTTTTCAGGGAGGAGACCCAAAGAGTCCCTGACAACGTATTTCCATAACCCAGGGGGGGTAATTTTGCCCCAAATGCCTGATCTGGAAAAGCTCCAAAGAGATTATTAGTCCAACCTGCCTCCATCCACCTCCATTTCATAAACAGAGACCTAAAAAGCAGGGGTGACCTCTTCAAGATCACCCTGAGCTGGGACTGGAGCTGAGATATTAGCCTTCATGTCCAGTTCTTTAAAGAAGAATTAAGCATCACCAACTAATTCATTCATTCCACAAAGGTTTCTTTTTTGAGAGCCTAATAATGCCTGTGCTGAGTGCTGAAAACATAAGGGTTTAAAAAAAAAAAAAAGACAGTTATAGCTGGCAGGTACACGAGGGGGCTTCTAGGTATAGGAAATGTGCAATATCAGAATGTTCTGTGTCTGAATCTGGGTACCGTTACATAGTGTGTGCAGTTTGTGGAAATTCACCAAGCTATATATTTTTCTATATTTCAGTAGAAAGTTGTTTAAAAGACAGTCACAAGCACTGAGCTCACCGAGCGGCAGTATACTCGAGGAGATGACATATTAAACAAGTAATTACAGAAATAATTACTTAATTACAAGTGTAACAACAGAGGGTGCTATGGGCTGTGGAGTAGGAGGACTGGATCTCATGCAGGAGGAGTCACAGAAGGCTTCTCAAAGGAGGTGAGACATAAGCTGAATTGTAAAGAAGTAGGAATTCACCGTGTGGGAATGAGTCTCAGTCCCTACCTCGAACCACACAAAAATTAATTCAACATGAGTCATGGACCTAAGTGTGAAAGCTAACACTACAAAGCCACTAGAAGAAAATATATGAAACTATCTCCATGACCTTGGGACAGGCAAGGATTTCTTAGGCATCAAAAGCACGCAACCTAAAACAAAACTGTCAGGGGATAGGGAAAAGCAGTCGAGACAGAGAAAACAGTATGTGTGAAGGCCCAGAGGGAAGAAGGGGCCAGCTCTGTTGGAAGAACTGAGAAAAGGCCAGAAGAAACGAAGTAGGCAGTAGGAGAGTGAAGGGAGAGAAAGTCCAAGAAGAAGACAGGGCCAGACCATCCAGGGCGTCGTGGGATGGGTTAGAAGTTAGGGCTTTATCCTGAGGACAACTAGGCAAACAGAGAAGGGTTTAAATAGGGGGAGTGGCAGGAGCAGCAATTGAAGCAGCAGTCGGGGAAAGTGTGACCTTAATCCAAGTTTGAAAAATGGAGTATTACCTTCTTTGATGTACGCCAGGATTGCAAGGTGTTGCCTACCCAGAAAGGAGAATAAAAGGAAACACCCCCCTTTCTCCCGGCTCAGAAACCCGACAGGCCAGGCTTGGATTCTGCTTCCTTGCAAATCAAGAAGTAGCTTTACAACTTGAAAAGTCACTTAATCCATGTGCTGGGATGAGGCAGGGCACTGCAGGTGGGGACTTGGGCTGTGAGGACCACACCCAGCCCCGGCCTTAGAGCTGGAGTCTGCCAGCTCCCACCCACACTGCCCGCTCCTGCTACAGCCCCACCTCATCCCTGTTCAACACCTGGACCCCTCTTCCTGTCTCCCTCCCCTCTTTCTCACTCCCTTGGAGGATGGAAGAGTCTCTGCCATGAAGAAAGGGCCCAGAGGTTGGGAGTTTCATCCATCCGCTCAGACACAAACCAATATGCCCTGAACCAGAGCTGAGCTGAAGTAGGACTTGAGCAGTCAGGTACCAGCAGAGCCCAGCTGTCTCATCATTCAGGTCTCCTCCCTGCAAGGTACTCAAGAAAGGCACTGAGAGTGGTGACTCCATTCAATTCAACCAATATTTATCCAGTACCTGCTGCGTGCCAGGCTCTGTGCTGGAGTTAAAAAGAATACTATAGCCCCAACTGGTTTAGTTCAGTGGCTACAGTGTTGACCTGTGAACTGCAGGGTCCCGGGTTCAATTCCTGTCAAGAGCATATACCTCAGTTGCAAGCCTGATCCCCAGCCCTAGTCAGGGCACATGAGGGAGACAAGCATTGGGTGTGCCTCTCTCACATTGATATTTCACACACACACCGAGAGAGAGAGAGAGAGAGAGAGAGAGAGAGAGAGAGAGAGAGAGAGAAGAAAGAAGGAAAGAAAGGCACTATTGTTCCTGCTCTTGGGGAATACTTGGGTAATGGGAGAAAGAGTACACAACATGACATGTGCTTTAGAGAGGTGCAAAGTGCAAGCGAGTAGAGAGAGGAAGGCTGATTTCACTTGGGGAACAGAGTGTGAATATCAAGGAAAATTTCTACCAAGAGGTGACATTTGAGTTGGGTCATAAGGAATTAGTAAGACTGACAGTAAGAAGTGCCCTTAGTGGCAGAGGAAAGTATAAGAACTACAGTGACTGTTCACCGAGTCTCAGGTACTGTGCTCAGCACCTTACGTATTCATTCCATCCCTACAATGATGCTAGCAAGTAGGTATTATAATTACGCCCATTTTCCAGATGTGGTAACTGAGGCTTCGAGAAGAGAATTGATATGTTTACAAACACTCCCAGCAGATAAATGGTGGAACAGGAGGGAGAACCAGGTCTCTCTGCTTCTATGCTCTTAACTTCTACTATATACTAATATAGTGGCCTGTGCAAAGGACACGTGGAGGAGAGGGGCAGGAACGGGGGCTGGAAGGGTGGAGGGGGGGTTGGGTGGTGGAAGCCTTGATGAGGAGTGTGGGCTTTATCCAGAGAAGGACAGGGAGCCACGGAAGTTTCGTTCGTTAGTGAGGAAAGGGTAAAGAGGGATGGCACCCCAATTAGTCTTCTGTTTTTAGAGGCTCACTTTGAAGTTCAAGACATTAGAGACAGAGAGACCTGTGTAGGAGTTGCTGCAGAAAATCCAAGAAAAGGATAGGGATTGAGGGATGAAGAGGAGACGCACTGGGGATAAACCATGCAGAATCTGGGGAGTCACTGGCTCTGGCAGATGAAGGAGGAGCCAAAGATGGTGTCCCAGAAAGGCAGTGTTGTTCCTGCACACAGGCCCGTGTGCTCCAGAAAGAAGCCCACTCACTGGTCTTTAACAACAGAGTAGTCCTTCCTTACCTGTGGGGGATGTCCAAGACCCCCAGTGGATGCCTGAAACCACAGATTAGTACCAAATCCTGTATGTACTATGTTTTTTCCTATACGTACATACCCACAATAAAGTTTAATTTCTAAATTAGGCACGGTAAGATGTTAATAATAATAATAAATTTAACAATTATGCCTGACAGGTGCGACTCAGTGGTTGAGCAATGAACCCAGAGGTTGCTGGTACAATTCCTGGTCAGGCACATGCCCCTGTAGTAGGCTCAACCCCCAGTAGGGGGCGTGCAGGAGGCAGCCAATTGATGTTTCTATCTCTATCTTTCTTCCTCTCTCTCAAATCAATTTTAAAAAATAGAATTATAATGTGCTCTAGTAAAAGTTATGTGAATGTGGTTTCTCTCAAACACCTCACTGTTCTATACTCATCTTCTCACTCCAAGGAAGCACTTTAAGCTTCTTTTTGGCATGTCCAGATTGCCACCATCACTACTTTTTTGCTTTGGGCTATTATTAAGTAAAACACAAGCACTGTGCTGCAGTGATAGTTGATCTGATTGATAACTGAGTGACTAACAAGGTGACAGGGAGTGTATACAGTGTGGATATCTGTAATGGGCAGGACAGAGTGGGTCAGTGAGAGATTTCATCATGCTACTCAGCATGTGCATTATTGAAAACTTATGAATTGTTTATTTCTGGAACTTTCTATTTCATATTCTCAGACCTCAGTTGACCGCAAGTAACTGAACCTGCAGCAAGCGAAAAGGCAGAGAATGGGGACTACTGTATATCAGTACTCCCTCCCCTCACCATGGCTCAGCTCCACGTACGGTCCTGAAAACTCACTCCTAGAAGATGCTTTATTCTTCTCCAAATACTCCTGTGCACTCATTACCTGTTTGTGTATTCATTCACCTACTGTTTACAAATAGAGCACTTATTGTATACCAAATGTTGTGGGAGCTGGGAATAGGCAGGAAGCAAGCTGACTTATTAGTGGGTAATGATTATAGCTTGGGGTCTGGGTTTGAATCCTGGTTCTGCAACTTCTTTGTGCGAAGTCCTGGCTCAGCCTCCAACCTGCTGTGACCTCAGGTAACTTACTGAACCTCTCCTTGTCTCAGCTTCCTCGTCTGTAAGATGGGGAAAGGCACAGGACCTGCCAAAGGGATTAAGTGGGTTCGTTAATACCTGTAGTCTCTGGCACCGGGGGAGCATTCAGTCAGTGTCAGCTATTATTTTTACAGGGTTCACATTTTAGTGGGGAGACAGATCCAATTAGACAATTAATTATTTAATTACCGCAGTGATTAATCCCCTGCAGGAGCAGCACGGTGTGGAGGTGAGGGGAGGCTCCCAGAGCAGGGGATGGTTCTGCTGAGCAGAGCTGCGTGAGCAGGGGCTGGCCAGGTGAGGCATGAGGTGGGGGCGGAGGGGATTTGAGGCAGAGAGGTCTCTGAGTAGGCATTTCTATAACCTCTCCGCTTTGGAAAACAATGCTGAGGAGTCAGTCAGGCAAATCCCCATTTTCTAGAAAGGGCATGGAGATCCAGAGAGGAATGGCTAGGTCATTAGCTGGTCAGTGACCCAACCTCCTGCTAGATTCCCTGCCCCCACTGATCCCAGGGACTGGAGGGGACAGGCTTGAGAAGAGGCCTTTGTCCCTTTGCCCGCCGGGGTGGAAGCAGCAAGAGCTGAAGCCGCAGCTGGCCACCAGCAGCTGTGGCGGCCAGAACTGCATTCCTTCCCCTGCCAGCAGAGCAAGCCCAGGCTCATGTCAGGGACTGGAACGGTTCTTTTTGTCTTAAAAAAAAAAAAAAAAGGCACTTTAGTCGACATTAAGCTTTCAAACAGACACAGCTCCTAACTGTCCTCCCTAAGCCTGGGTCTCTCCAACTCCCCAGGCCCAGGGTAAACCCCCGGGCAGCCAAGTTTCTGGGAAAGGGAATGAGGTTCAGACTTGGAGTCCAAAGATGTCGTGATGAGTCCTGGCTCAGCATGCAATTTGCTGTGTGACCTTGGGCAGGTCACCAGCCCTCTCTGGGCCTGAGTGTCCTCTGCAAAACAGGGAAGGGAGGGTCGGATGACATCGCGTGGGGTGGGGAGCCCAACAACCGGCTCCAGCCAGCTGTAGCAGCTTTACTGCCCTTCATGTTTGAGGCATTGGGG
The DNA here is from genome assembly GCA_027563665.1 of Antrozous pallidus. Classification (NCBI taxonomy): domain Eukaryota; kingdom Metazoa; phylum Chordata; class Mammalia; order Chiroptera; family Vespertilionidae; genus Antrozous; species Antrozous pallidus. The sequence continues at coordinate 195,573,220 of CM050508.1, forward strand.
CCTCAGGGGTCCGGAAGCTGGGGACAGGCAGCCTTTCATCTCTGCTGGCCCAGGGTCGCTGCAGGTTGGCAGGCCCCACATCCCGAGATCGCGTTTCAGGCTTGAAGGGGCCTTCCTGTGACCTCAGCTGGCCAGCCCTGCCCCTGCCCCCCTCCTCCCCACTCTCACCAGAGGAAAGCAGGCAGCATCCCGCCCAAGGTCACCAGCCAGCAAGTGGCTGTCCTTCGGCCTGCCCTTCCCTCCCACTCAAGGCAGCCCCCACCGGACTCCCTCGGCAAAGCCTCAGGTCTCTTGGGCCATTAGGAATCTGCCAGGCGAGGCGTGGTCTTTTTCCTCTCTCTTGTTTCTTGGCTTGTTTTCCGGGTTCTCCAACAGCCGCCTCCTGCAAAAAGCCTGCGGGTGCGTGTACAGGAACGTTTTTGGGAGAGAGAGAGAGAGAGAGAGAGAGAGAGAGAGAGAGAGAGAGAGAGAGAGAGAGAGAGAGAGAGGGAGAAATGCAGCCATATTTTGGGTAAAGCAACCAACTCCTTAATCCTTCCCTGTAACCTCTGATTCCTCGGGCGGGTTGGCTCCAGCCACTGGGAAGGAAGGCCCTGCTGGGGTGAGAGGTCTGGGCTTGTGTCCCGGCCCACCCCATCCTCACCCGCCTCTGTTCTACTCCAGAGTTTGGTCTGACTTCTGGAGCCAGAGCCCAGGCTGCAGGGCTCAGCAGGGCTGAGGAAGCATGGGCGGGCTGAAGGGGTTGGCTGGGGCCTCTGCCCCTCTGCCCACTTGGCCACCTTCTAAGAGGTTCCAAGAGCAGGACTCACCCCTGATCGATCGCCTCCACTCCTGCTCGCATTCCTTTATTCTCCCGTCGTATGAATCATTGATCTCTCCACTGCAAGTTCCCTGAGCGCCACCTCCCATTTTGCCGCTTCATTGTCCATTACCTCTCTTTTTGCGGAAGCCGTACACTCTCACACGCCAAACCTTTATCCATTCAGGCACCTTTTAGGGGTGGACCTCGGTGTCCCTGCCACGTCTTGCTGTGTCTGCAGAACCCTTAATGATCTGTCGCAGCTCCAGGGCCTGGGTCAGTGCTTGAAACACAGCAGATACACGATGTCTGTTGAATGAATGAATTCAAACCATAAATAAGTCTCTAGAAATATTCAGTGATCTCACAAAAAGAACATTTGATGATGACAAATCCCCGTTAAAAGTGCCTTCCCAGCACCCTGAGAATCTAGTCTAATTTCCATCCCCACCACTTTTACTCACCAGCTCCATCTAAAGATTTCCCCTCCCCACCTACTTTTCTCTTGCCTCCCTGGTCCTTTGCAGGTGAAATTCCCAGTGTCTGCCACACCCTCTCCACCTCTCACCTGCTTGACTCCCTCTGGCCTATCACCCTGTTAGATGACCCAGTGAGCATTATTTTCAGCCCAGCTAGCATGGCTCAGTGGTTGAGTGTTAACCAATGAACCAGGAGGTCACAGTTCGATTCTGATTGGCCTCAATCCCCAATGTCGGTCATGCAGAGGCAGCCAATCAATGATTCACTCTCTTCATTGATATTTCTATCTCTCTCTCCTTTCCTCTCTGAAATTAAAAATATTTTTAAACAAAACAACGTTTTCTAAAAATAATTTGATGTTTGATAATTTAAAAATATATTTTTTTATTGATTTCAGAGAGGAATAGAGAGGCAGAAACATTAACGATGAGAGAGACTCATTGTTCGGCTGCCTCCTGCGTGCCCCACACTGGAGATTGAGCCTGCAACCCTGGCATGTGCCCGGACCAGGATTCAAATGCTAAACTACTGACCCACACCAGCCAGGCTGATAATCTGTAGAGAACTATTGAAATAGTGTTAATGGCCAAGACCGGTTTGGCTCAGTGGATAGAGCGTTGGCCTGCGGACTGAAGGGTCCCGGGTTCGATTCCGGCAAGGGCATATACCTTGGCTGCGGGCACATCCCCAGTGGGGGACGTGCAAGAGGCAGTTGATCGATGTCTGTCTCTCATCGATGTTTCTGACTTTCTATACCTCTCCCTTCCGCTCTGTAAAAAATCAATAAAATATATTAAAAAAAAAAAAGAAATAGTGTTAATGGACAAAATCAGAACTTTTTCTGTAGTTTCTTAGTCTTATTTTTAAATTTATTTCAAAGAGGAAGGAAGAGGGAGAGATAGAAACATCAATGACAAGAGAGAATCATTGATTGGCTGCCTCCTGCATGCCCCCTACTGAGGATTGAGCTTGCAACCCAGGCATGTACCCTTGATCAAAATCAAACCCAGGACCCTTCAGTCCTCAGGCTGATGCACTATGCAGTGAGCCAAACTGGGCTCCTATTCTTACTTTATAGTTAGTATTGTTTTTTTTATAGTGGTTAAATTTATTGTTTTTAATCTTTATTGTTCAGTTTATTAATTACATTTTTCCCCCTATAGCTCCCCTCCACCTGGTACCCATCCCACCCTCCACCCTCACCCCCCACCACTGTCCTCTCCCATAGTTGCATGATTTTTGTCCAGTCTCTTGCCACACTTCCCACACACCTTTTCTGCCCAAGAATTGTCAGTATATTCCCTCTCTATGTACATGATTCTGTTCTATTCCCCAGTCTATCCTATTCATCAGATTATTAATTCACTTGATTTTTATTATTTATTTTTTAAAAATATATTTTATTGATTTTTTACAGAGCAGAAGGGAGAGGAATAGAAAGTCAGAAACATCGATGAGAGAGAAACATCGATCAGCCGCCTCCTGCACGCCCCCTACTGGGGATGCGCCCGCAGCCAAGGTACATGCCCTTGACCGTAATCGAACCTGGGACCCTCCAGTCTGCAGTCCGACGCTCTATCCACTGAGCCAAACCAATCTCGGCTCACTTGATTTTTAGATTCATTTGTTGCTAGAGGTGTATTTGTTGTTCATAATATATCTTTTTTACCTTTTTCTTCTTCCTCTTCTTAAAGAATATCTTTCAGCATTTCATATAATATTGGTTTAGCGGTAATGAACTCCTTTAGCTTTTTCTTAGCTGCGAAGCACTTTATCTGACCTTCAATTCTGAATGATAGCTTTGCTGGGTAGAGTAATCTTGGTTGTAGATTCTTGCTATTCATCACCTTGAATATTTCTTGCCACTCCCGTCTGGCCTGTATTGTTTCTGTTGAGAAATCCGCTGACAATCGTATGGGTGCTCCCTTATAGGTAACTAACTGTTTTTCTCTTGTTGCTTTTAAAATTCTCTCTTTATCTTTTGCTCTTGGCATTTTAATTATGATGTGCCTTGGTGTGGTCCTCTTAGAGTTCCTATATATTGGGGTTTGGTGCGCTTCTTGGATTCCTAAGTCAATTTCTTTCACCAGGTGTGGGAAGTTTTCGGTCACTATTTCTTCTAGTAGGTTTTCATTGTCTTGCTCTCTCTCTTTTTCTGGCACCCCAATAATTCTGATGTTGGTGTGCCTGAGGTTGTCCCAGAGGCCCCTTACACTATCTTCAATTATTTGGATTCTTTTTGTTTCTTGCTTTTCCGGCTGAATGGATTTTGCTTCTTTGTATTTGAAATCTTTTACTTGATTCTTGTGGTCCTCTAGAGTACTTTTCGGTCTTTGTATAATATTTTTTATTTCAGTCAGTGTATGCTTAATTTCTAGTTGGTCCTTTTTCATATCCTCGTAGGTCTTCTTCATTTCCCTATAGTTCTCATTAAGTTCATCGGCCTTTTCTAGTAGCCTCTTGAAAAACCTTATTACTGTGGTTTTGAACTGTATGTCTAGTCATCTTTTTTCCTCCATTTCTTTCACACCTGATTTCTTTGCATTTCTCTGCATTGTGGCTGCTTCCCTGAGTTTGTCCATTAGCTGTGTGTGATAGATGTCCTCTAAGGGACAACAGCTCAGCCTCCCTATGCGGCAAGCAGCATCAGCTCTGCCCTATGCGGTGCTTGAGGTCAGTTCTGCCCTATGTGGCATGTGGGTCTTTGTGCTGGGTGGTGATGGCTGCAGGCACCTCTGAGAGAAAGCCGCCCCTGGTCTCCACCCATTGCCAGACAACTCTACCTCACACCCAAAGTCTCATCCAGGGTTGTAAAACAAAGCAGTCCGGTGGTCTCCTGAGCTAGGGAGCAAGTCACGCATCCGCTCTGCAAGGTCGCACACTTTACGCACAAACCACTGTTCCTAGTTATGCGCACTCTCCTCAAACTCGCAGACCTCAGCCGCGCCCAGGTTTTCTTGTCTTTCCCGGACCTGGGACCTCACCTGGAACTGGGGGATCAGTGCTGTGGGTGGCCTCCACCCTCCCGTTGGAGAAAATCAGCTGGGTTTGCTGCCGCCTGTCTTCAAGGCTGCGCACTGCTGTCCTTCTGAGTCACAGTGTCCTATCTTTACTTTTATCTGTGGAATTTTCACTCAGCCAGCTTTCCGGTGATTCTGGATGATGTTTGTTTTGTTGTTAAGTTGTAGTTTTGGAATTGTTGCGTGGGCAGCAACATAGGTGTTTACCTATGCCGCCATCTTGGTTCTCCCTTCTAGTTAGTATTGTTTTTATGTTGACTTTATATATAGGCTGGGCTGGCAGTAGGTGACATAATCTGGCTCTGATCTTTAAGTCTCAGCCTAGACATCAACTACTCCTCCAGGAAGCCTTCACTGAACCTGTTTAGGTCTCTTTTTGGTAGTCCCAAAGCTTCTCTGGATGCTTTTTTATATGAATATTTTTACTTTACTTGTTGCTTTTTATGTTTTGTTTTTAATATTTTTAAATTGATTTCAGAGAGGAAGGGAGAGGGAGAGATAGAAACATCTATGGTAAGAGAGAACCATGGATTGGCTGCCTCCTGCACGCCCCCTATGGGGATCGGGCCTGCAACCCACGCATGTGCCCTGACCAGGAATCGAACTTGTGACCTCCTGATTCATAGGTTGATGCTCAACCACTGAGCCTTGTGGACTGGGCTTTACTTGTTACTTTTTATGCCTCCCATACCAAATCTGTAAGTTCTCTGAGGGCCCAGTTATTATTTTTCCACCTCTATACCTACAGCACCCAATTCAGGGCCTGGCTCTCTAGCCTTAATTTATTCAATCCCTTTCACAGGATCTGCACTATACATCGTATTCTACATTCCCATTTCATAACTCTGTTTGAGGAACTTCTACTCGTTCTTTAAGACCCCACTCAAATGATCCCTCCTCCATAAACCTGCCCCAAATCCCAGTTAAATTGTATGCTTCTGTGAGCTCACAGCTCCTGCTGAATTGGCATCTTCCTCTTTAAAATATATATATAATTGATTTTTTTGCAGAGAGGAAGGGAGAGGGATAGAGAGTCAGAAACATCAATGAGAGAGAAACATCGATCAGCCACCTCCTGCACACCCCCTACTGGGGATGTGCCCGCAACTAAGGCACATGCCTTTGACCGGAATCAAACCTGGGACCTTTCAGTCTGCAGGCCGACACTCTATCCACTGAGCCAAACCTGTTTCGACTGGCATTTCCCTCTTTAAATTTTTTTTCAAAGTTATTTATTGGGGCAACCCATATCCACCTCAGGTAACTGGGGAGGCTGAGCCACTGTCCGTTAGAGGACATCTACCACACAAAGCTAATCAACCAACTCAGGAAAGCAGCCACCATGCAGAGACATGGAAAGAATTCAGATGTGAAAGAAATGGAGGAAAAAAAACAACTGGACATAGAGTTCAAAACCACGGTTATAAGGCTTTTCAAGAGGCTCCTAGAAAAGGCCGAGACCTACAAGGAAATGAACAAGACCTACGAGGAAATGAACAAGACCTACGAGGATATGAAAAAGGACCAACTAGAAATTAAGCATACACTGACTGAAATAAAAAATATTATACAAAGACCTAAAAGTACTCTAGAGGACCACAAGAACCAAGTAGAAGATTTCAAATACAAAGAGGTAAAATCCACTCAGCTGGAAAAAGCAAGAAGCCAAAAGAATCCAAAAAATTGAAGATAGTGTAAGGGGCCTCTGGGACAACCTCAAGCATACCAACATCCGAATTATAGGGGTGCCAGAAAAAGAGAGAGAGCAAGACAATGAAAACCTATTTGAAGAAATAGTGACCAAAAACTTCCCACACCTGGTGAAAGAAATTGATTAGGAGTCCAAGAAGCGCACCGAACCCCAATATACAGGAACCCCTAAGAGGACCACATTAAGGCACATCATAATGCCAAGAGCAACAGTCAAAGAGAGAATATTAAAAGCAGCAAGAGAAAAACAGTTAGTTACCTATAAGGGAGCACCCATACGATTGTCAGCGGATTTCTCAACAGAAACAATACAGGCCAGACAGGAGTGGCAAGAAATATTCAAAGTGATGAATAGCAAGAATCTACAACCAAGATTACTCTACCCAGCAATGCTATCATTCAGAATTGAAGGTCAGATAAAGTGCTTCGCAGCTAAGAAAAAGCTGAAGGAATTCATCACCACCAAACCAATATTATATGAAATGCTGAAAGATATTCTTTAAGAAGAGGAAGAAGAAAAAGATAAAAGTGTAAATTAAGAACAACAAATACACATCTAGCAACAAATGAATCTAAAAATCAAGTGAATTAAAAATCTGATGAACAGGATAAACTGGTGAATATAATAGAATCATGAGCATAGAGAGGAAATGGACTGACAATTCTTGGAGAGAAAAGGGGTGTGGGAGATGCAGCAAGAGACTGGACAAAAATCATGTACCTATGGGAGAGGACAGTAGGGGGGAGGTGAGGGCGGAGGGTGGGATGGGTACTGGGTGGTGGGGGACTATAGAGGGAAAAAGGGGGAACAGTGTAATTAATAAACTGAACAATAAAGATTTTTAAAAATTTTATTTATTGGTTTGAAAGAGAGAAACATCAATTTGTTGTTCCACTCATTTACGTATTCACTGGTTGCTTCTTTAGGTGCCCTGACTGGGAACTGAACCCACAACAATGGCATATCGGGACAGTGCTCTAACCAACTAAGCTACCTGGCCAGGACTGGTGTCTCCCTCTTTTTTTTCTTTTTTTTGTTGTTGTAATTTTTATATATGTGTCTCCTCCTTCAACAGATTGGGAGCCACTGGCAGGCAGGGACTGGGTGGATTGACCCTGGGGTCCCCAATGCCCTGCATAGGCCTGGCCAGAGCAGATAGCGATATATGCTTGTTAAATGAATAGACTAAGAGGTATCACAAAAGAGGAAAATTTAGGCAGGATTTTGAAGGCAGGAGGAAAGAGAATAATATGTACTTACTAAGGGCATAGAGTCAGTATAGATAAAAACAAATAATCCTATATAATAAAAGGCTAACATGCAAATAGACAGAACAGCGGAACAACAGAAACAACCGAACAACTGGTCTCTATGATATGTGCTCATCACCAGGGGGCGAGTGCTGAACATAGCAGGTGCTGATCACGACGGAATGGTGGGGCAGGTGAGCAGGGGTGCCAGACCAGGGACAAGGACACTAGTCACTGTCATTGGGGTGAGCCTCTGGTCGTTACTGAAAATTCTTTGCTCCTGCGCACCTCGGTCCTGCCCAGTGCTCACACCCACTACCAGTGCCAGTCCCACTGGCAGCTAGTGCTGGAGCCACCACTTGCATCCACTGCCAGTGCCCAGCGCCAGTCCCAATCACTGGGCACCATCAGTGGTGCAAGCGGCGGCTGCTAGCCCACTTACCCCTGAGGGCTACTCTACCTCCCCCTGCTCCTGAGTGGCAATTGGGGCAGCAGCCGCTGCTCACACCCACTCCTGGTGCTGACCCCAATTGCTCCGCTCTGTCAGCAGGTGCAAGTGGGGCCGGCACCATTAGTGTGTGGGAGCAGGGCCACTGGCATACAGGGGACCAGGGCTGCAATGGGAGGGGCCAGGAGGGGGTGCAGAGGATGGGCCGAGACCCACCCCTGTGTCTACCACAGCCTCCCGGGCCACAGTTTCTTTCAAGGTGCACGAATTCGTACACTGGGTCCCTAGTATTAACAATAATAATGGCCAACTATTACTAAGCACACCATAGTGTAGTGGGTGAGAACAGAGATTACGTTCTGTCTCTTACTAGCTGTGTGACTTTGGGCAAATTATCTAACTTTTCCGTGCCTCAGTTTCTTCATCTGTAAAATGGAGATAGTAATGGTATCTGCCTCAATGGGAATTAAATAAGCTAATCTGTGTAAGGTGCTGGGAACTGGGCCAGGCACACCTGGGCATGGTGTGTCTTTGCTGTCATGGTTATTCTCTCCATTGCTGAGCACTTTGGTTGTGCCAGGCACTTTCATCCAGCATCTCAGTTCTCACAGCCTGAAAGGCAGGGATTGTTGTGTCCTGTTTACAAAGAAATGTGGTGTAAGCAGGCCACTCACTGGGTAAGGGGCAGAAATGGGGTTTGAACCCTGGTCTCTCAGGCCTGCCGCCCACCAATGTTCCTTGACTGTGGCACCTGCCTGCCGGAGGAGGGGGAGGAAGAGAAGATGGCACAGTGGGAAGGCAGGGAGGCTTCACCAAACCGAGGCCTCGGGAGCAGAGCAGCAGGCGTTTTTCTAGAGCTTTCATTTCCGCCTGCCTCTTCTGAGCAGGTGAAAAACCCCACGGAGGGCTCTTCACTGAGTTCTCCCCCTATTCCTCCCCCTCCCAGCGCTGCCTCATCCCCAACCTGGGAGGGGGAGGTCAGGCATGCAGCGTGGGACGTGCAAGGGAGGGGAGTGAAGAGGTGGGGGAGCATCATTCCAGATCCTTCCCCTCCAGCATCTGCCTCGTCCCCATCAAAGGCACTCACTCCGGGAGGAGAGAGCATTCCAGGTGGAAGGAATGGCAAATGCACAGGCTGTGGATTAAGGCTGAGGAGGCGGAGAAAGCCTTGGAGCTTGGCTGGAATTGAGGATGGGGCCCCCTGGGATTGCTCAGTGGAGAAGAACTTGTTTGACAAGAAAGGGGAGAGAGAGGAGAGAGAGAGAAAGACAGGGGAGGTGGGGGGAGAGGGAGAGAAACCAGCTGAGCTGAGAATTCTGCCAGAGGTAGGGTAGTTAGTGGCTGGAAACCATTCTAGACTCTGAGCACAGAGCTCTCTACTGGCTTTCCCTCAGATAAGGGGGTGGCTTGGAGGGTCAGGGTGATTCCTGTTTGGTCTCTTCCCCCAGAATCCCTTAGCAGGCTTCGCTCTGCCAGCTCTGCACCAGCCATTGACTCTGACTTAGGCAGTTTCATGGTTTCTTCCCAGCTCTCCAAGATCAGTAGTAGTCACTCCATTTTGTAGATGAGAAAACTGAGGCTCAGCCAGGTTACATAACTTGCCCAAAGTCACACAGAGTGGAAAAGGCAGATCTTGGACTCGAACCCAGGACTATTTTTCATAGAAGGTTATTTTGCCTGTTATATCGGTTTGGGCTGCTTTCCCAGAGTACTTGCCATCCCCATAGCAACAAGGAGAGGAACTCTTGTGCTAATAGCACTTTATAATTTATGCAGGCCTTATTTTTTTCTGCTCCTCACAACAGCCCCACAGGCAGGGCTGTTAATGTCCCTATTTCATAGATGAGAAAATTGAGGCTCAGAGAGGGGGTGTGACTTATTACACCCCATTAAGTGGCACAGTTGGGACTCAGACCCAGTTCTGGTGGCTCTAAATATCTTTCATACGCCTGGTAGAGGAAGAGGGTCTGTTTCTTGCTCTTACCATGCTCAGGGGACAGGGAGTAGACCCGGGTTACTTTTTAGAATTGATGTGAAAGGAATGAGGGTTGGGCTTGGGAACCTGGGGACTTGCTACTGACAGTGAATAATTTTGTTTGTGAATCCTCACCAGAGGATATTTTCCCATTGGTTTTTAGAGAGAGTGGAAGGGAGGGGGAGAAACAGAGAGAGAAACATCAATGAGAGAGACACATCGATTGGTTGCCTCTCGAATGTGCCCAGAGCAGGGCTGGGAATTGAGCCTGCAACCTGAGGTGTGTGCCCTTGACTGGAATAAAATCTAAGCCTACATTCTTATCCACTGAGCCCAAGCAGCTAGGGGGCAGTGAATAATTTTATCCCTCTAAATCCAGGTGATAGCCAAAACCGGTTTGGTTCAGTGGATAGAGTGTCGGCCCTCGGACTGAAAGGTCCCAGGTTCGATTCCGGTCAAGGGCATGTACCTTGGTTGCGGGCAAATCCCCAGTAAGGGGTGTGCAGGAGGCAGCTGATCGATGTTTCTGACTTTCTATCCCTCTCCCTTCCTCTCTGTAAAAAATCAATAAAATATATTTAAAAATTTTTAAAAATAAATCCAGGTGATAACTCTAATTCTTTGAAGAGAAGAGAGAGGGCTTGCTCTAAAGAACTGCAACCCCCCCAAAATCAAGATTTGATTTAAATTCCAGCTGTGCTGCTTCCTGGCTAGGGAGCTATTGGCAAGTCACTTAACCTCTCTGCGTTTCCTTTATCTCCTTTGTAAAATGATGATAATAATAGGGCCGAACTTGCAGGACTGTCCATGCAGATTTATTTATTTGTTTTAAAATGTTTGGTTTTTTAAAAATTGAATTTAAAGAGGAAGGGAGGGAGAAACATCAATTGGCTGCCTCTTGCACGCCTCCTACCAGTGATTGACCCTGCGACCTGGTCATAGTGGAACTAGTAACCAAACGAATGACCTCTAGGTGCATGGGACGATGCTCAACCAACTGAACCACACCGGCCAGGGCATGGCTGATGCTTATGTAGCACTTAGCACACAGTTGGCACATAGTAAATCGTCTATGTCAGTGCTTATTATTACCACCATTAAAATGACAGCATTACCCACTCTGAAAGCAACTGGTCTATCTCTATTGTCTAAAAGCAGAAACTAAGGCTCCTATTGCCAGACAACCTTCAAGCAAAGCACCAGAGTCTTATCTAATGTAGTAATAGCCGATATCAATAATAATAGTAATTATTAAAAATTAACATTCAGCCCCCTGGTGTGGCTCAGTGGTTGAGCTGCGGTCTATGAACCAGGAGGTCACAGTTTGATTCTGGTCAGGGCACATGCCCGGGATGTGAGCTCAATCCCGTGTGAGGCCTGCAGGAGGCAGCCAATCAATTAATCTCTCTCACCATTGATGTTTCTCTTTCTTCCTCTCTGAAATCAATAAAAATATTTTTTGAAAATTTAACATTCAGCCCTAACTGGTTTGGTTCAGTGCATAGAGTGAGTGCCTTCAGACTCAAGGGTCCCAGGTTCGATTCTAGTCAAGGGCATGTACTTTGGTTTCGGGCACATCCCCAATAGAGGGTGTGCAGGAGGCAGCTGATGTTTCTCTCTCATCAATGTTTCTAACTCTCTCTCCCTCTCCTTTCCTCTCTATAAAAAAATCAATAAAATATATTTAAAAATTTTTTAACATTCAACAATTGCTTACTGTGTGTCAATCATTGTGCTAAGTGCTTCACATCTATTATCTTACTAGAGGCCCGGTACACGAAACTTGTGCACTAGTGTGAGGGGGTGTCCCTCAGCCCAGCCTGGGCCCTCTCACAGTCTGAGAGCCCTTGGGGGATGTCCAACTGACAGCTTAAGCCCACTCCCCACCCTGCTGTGGAGATGGGAGAGGCTCCTGCCACTGACACTGGACTTGCCAGTCATGAGCCTGGCTTCTAGCTGACTGGTGCTCCCCCTGTGGGAATGCACTGACCACCAGGGGGCAGCTCCTGCATTGAGTGTCTGTCCCCTGGTGGTCAGTGTGTGTCACAGCAACTAGCTGTTCTGCTATTCAGTCGATTTGCATATTAGCCTTTTATTATATAGGAGGATTTAATCCTCACAGCTCTGGGAAATAGAAACAATTATAATCTCCATTTTATGGATAAGGAAACTGAGGCTCAGATAGGTGAAGTGGTATAACTGTGATTTGAAAGGTTTGTTTGTTTGCTTGGTTTTTTTTTTAAATATATATTATTGATTGTTTACAGAGAGGAAGGGAAAGGATAGAGAGTTAGAAACATCGATGAGAGAGAAACATCCATCAAGCTGCCTCCTGCACACCTCCTACTGGGGATGTGCCTGCAACCAAGGTACATGCCCATGACCGGAATCGAACCTGGGACCTTTCAGTCCACAGGCTGATGCTCTATCTATCCACTGAGCCAAACCAATTAGGGCCAGGTTTGTTTGTTTTTTCCAATCCTCATCCAAAGATATGCTTGTTGATTTTAGAGAGGGGTGGGAAGAAAAATATCAATGTAAGAGAGAACAATAATTGGTTGACTTCCGTTGGTGCTACAACCAGAGATTGAACCCACAAGCTAGGTATGTGCCCTTACTGGGAATTGAACCTGCAACATTTAAGTATATGGGACGACGCTCTAACCAACTGAGCCACACTGGCCAGGGCTAACTGCAAGTTTGCATGGCTCCAAAGTCTTCTATGACAATTAAGATCAGATGACAACTTGCCCAGTGTATAGGCTCTTGCGTCAGCTTTCTCCCAAGTGCACCTATCTGTTGGATCTGTTGCCTCAGGTTCACCTCCCTTTGTGCTGGGAAACCCACCACCATTTTACGGAGTGCCCTCATGTGCCAGAATGCTTTGTACACATTTCCACATTGAATCTTCACCTCCACCTTATGACTCCCTATCATTATCCCCATTTTTCAGAAGAGTAGCTGAGGCACAGAGAGGGGTAGTGATTGCTCAAGGTCACACAGTAAAATAAGATTGCAGAGCCAAGATTAAAATCTAGATGGGTTGGCCTCACCCTGCATTCTTTCAGGAACTTTCAGAAAAATACAGATACCCTTGGAGAATAGCCCCACTTTCAAAGCTAGGTTCCCTTTTCTGCAACACCACGTTTGTTTAGGCCCCAGTGAGCTTTGTCCTCCCTTCCCATTGCCACTATCTCTATTGGCCTAGATGTCTTCCACACCCTTTCCCTAGGCCTGCAACACTTCTCTCAACTGCCTGCTGCCTAGCGAAGCCCCACTCATCTAGACATCACCTCTTCAGGAAGCTTCCTCTAACCCTGCCCCTTCCCTTGGCATTTGCTCTTAGAAACACATTGCACTTTGCCTTCTTGTTCCTTATCACAGGTTCTAATTGTATTTTGATGATTTGTTTAACAACTTACTTCCCACCAAACTCTAAGCTCTCTGAGGGTCTGAGTCTGTTTTGTTTGCCACTGTAGCTGCATCACTAGCAGGCTGCCCTACATGATCAGTGTTTAATATTTTTTTATTGAATAGAAGAATTTATCAATGAATAAATAGCTACTAGGCACTTTACACACACACCTCATTAATTGTACAATTATTCACTGAGTCCTCACAACTACCCATGTTAGAGTAGATGTAGATGAAGCTCAGAGAGCTAGACAGTGGTTGAGCTTGGATTAAATGGAAGGTCAGTCTGACCCCATTGAATCTGCATGGCACCTGCTGTCTCCCAGCACCCAATAGCCACAGACAGGATTTAAATAGTAATTGATTGTCAGACCACATGTCCCATTTTGAGCCTGGAGGTCATGACTCAGCCAGTACTGGGGTCATGGACACCACCCACTTGGTGGTCTCTGTCCTTCTGAAGTCTTAGACAGCTTCCCCTCCCCACTCCCTTCTTGACTTCCTTTTTTTTAGAGAGAGAAAACGACTAGAAATTACAGCCAAGACAGCCCTTCTGGGAGCAACCAGGCTGTGAAAAGAGCACTGTCCTGAGTGCAGAGACCTGGATTTAAGTCCTGGCATGGATGCTGCCCCTCTGAGGGCCCACAGTGACGTCACTGCCTCTCTTGGAGCTTGTGACCTCCTTTGGGATTGTCTGGGTTGCTGACCAACCTGTCATCCCTTACTCACTTCCTGATTCTTAGGATACCAGCAACAGCTCAGGCACACCCAGAGGAGGATTACTTTCCCCCTGAAACCTTAGTGACTGACAATAGCTTTGGGGGTGGGGGAAGGGACGCTGTGCCAGACTTGGGTGACCAGAGAGATGGGAAACCGACCTGGCACCTGGAATACAAAGGGTTTGGGGGAGGGAAGACTTTCTCAGGGGACACCGGGCCTGCAAGGGAGACATACAGGAGAGGAAACCAATATATACAGGTTTGAATCCCAGGGGTGACCCAGATAAGTCATAGAGTTTCTCTTCTCCAAAACAAGAACACTATCTGCCTTACAGAGTTGCCCTAGAGAATTAAATGAGGCATCTTTGCTAACTTGCGAATGTCACATGGATATCCAGCTGCAGTCTTTTATAATCAACAAGGTGCACATATATCCATTCATGGGACTGCTCCTACTTCGCAGGACAACTGAGACCCAGATAAATTCATGAAGTAGTCTGGAGTCATAGAGTTAGGTGAGGGCTGGACTAGGGTCCAGGTCATCTCATCATGGCCTTTCAGAACCGTCTACCAAGGCCTCCCCCCTGGATTGGATCCTGCAGCGGAGATTTGAGCCAGTGACTCACTCTCTCCACCCAACTTTCTGCCCCACCTGAGACCGGGAGGGAAGAGACAAAACTATGCGCAACTTGAGGGGTGTCCACAGCAAGTTCATGAGCTTGGCCCCTCCTCTCCACCAAAAATACTGGTTATTTTTAACACTAAGAAAAACGACTCATCTTTAAATACAGTTCGTATGAGTTTTTACACTTTCTTAGGTGGGGTTTTTCTGCTTTGAATTTAGGAGTTGATCTAATTAATCTCCACCCCCACGTCACTTGGTTTGCCCCTCGCTGTTTACTCCGATTGCGGAAGTAGCTCGGGTGGAGCTCCCGGGACTGTTCTCTGGAGTACGTCTTTTGCGTGGCTATTTAACTGGCATTCCGCTCAGGCCAATGAAAGGCCAGGGAACCCCAGGCGGGTGGGGCAGGGAGCCAATCAGGACCGCTGGCGGGGTGTGGCTGCATCCCAGGGCGGGGAATCGCGTAATGGCGGACGCGGGCCGGTGAAGCGCGGCTGGGGGCGTAGCGCACTGAGCGGGGTCCGGCAGTGTGGCAGCCGCCTGGGAGCCCGCCGGGACAGACCCGAGGCGGAGAAGGGCGACCGGCCGGCCGGCCCGTCTGTCGCTGAGGGCGACTGCGCAAGGCCAGGTGAGCAACAAGTCCCCACAGGCTGCCCCGCTGGGAGGTGCCGTGCCGGGCCGGGCCGCCCCTCCCGAGCTGCGCTGGGTCCTGCGGGAGTGGGCGCCTCGCCTGTCACGGGCCCGCAGAGGCCGGTCTGCGCGGGCGGCGTCTTCCTCTCACTAGCCTCCCCAGAGCGGAGGTTCCCTGGAGATCCCCTCTGGGCACCGAGTCCATGAGGTTTCGGAAGTGCCCTAACCTAGCCCTGCCACTAGCTCGCTGTGTGACCTTGGGCAAGTCCCTTCCCTCCCTGGGCCTCATTTTCCGATTTTTGAAGCGGAGACTTTGCAGTCCTATGTACACGAGTTGGATCCCAGATGTTGTCTGAGATCTTGGGCAAGTTCTTCCTCAAGCTGAGCCTCAGTTTTCCTCTGTGGGCCATGAAGGAATTGAGGGGCTTTTTGAAACCCCTGGCCTGCTAGGTTGCCAGATGGCGGTTGGACTGTGGCGTGTGTGTGTGTGTGTGTGTGTGTGTGTGTGTGCGTGTGTGTGCAGGGTGGTACTGCCCAGGGAGGATAGTTGGCTAAAGGGGCTTTTCCACGAAGAGACTTCGGATGGGCCCCAGAGTGTGATGGAGTGATGTCTTGGTCCCCCAGGACCCTAGAGCCTCTGAGATGGGAAGTATTACCTAGTTCTCCATAAAATCGGAAGAGGGAGGCATCCCTGGAGCCTCTTGGGGGCTATGATTGAAATTTATGCCCCAGAGAATTCAGGAGGATGAGGAGGCGGAGAGAACATGCATGGCGCTCCTACTGTGTGTCAGACAGACCTTTAGGCATATATTCTCCTTTCATCTCTACAGCCACCCTTGAGGATTTACACTTAAAGAAAACTAAGGGAAGGAGTTCAATAACTTGCTCACGATCACCCAGTAAGGTGCAGAGATTACCACGGATAAGGCGTTTCCTTTGAGTCTCACTGGGCCATGGGGAAGACTGTCCACTTCAGAGAAGTTTGTTTTGCCACAGATGGGGTGAGGGGTCTGGCCCCAGACCCTTCTGGCTGAAGAGAAGCTGGGTCTTGATGTCTCCTTTGTTCATTCTGGGAGTAGTTGGAAAAGACCGCTTTCTGAGTTGTAAACGTCACTTTGAAGTGTGTTGGAACTTGGGAGGGAGCTCGGTTTGAATCCTGGCTGGATGGCCTGTAGAAGGAAGTTCACCAACTACCGGTGGGCAGGCTTCACACTGGTTTCAGGGTAGTGCCAGCATGGTAATATTTCCTCCTCCCTGTGAAGGCCAAGTTTTCTTGGGAGAAATGTCCCATTTGTTAGTTCAAATGCCTGTGGATTCTTTGAGTAAATAGTTCAATAGCCTTCCTCTGATTAAGCATGTTTCTTTCTTTGTGGTCCCTGTTATCAAAGTTCTAGCTGATTACAGATTGTGGACCTAGATTGAGAGGTAGCTGGGTACTATAAATTGCAGCCCTTAATTTTTCCAGACCTCAGAGCTTTTGGTTAATCAAAATGGTAGGTTTGTCAATGTGTATTGTTCTCGGATGTCAATGGCAGGGAACAAAATTGGAAGAGGAAGTTGCAGAGAAAGAGGGCGTTCCTTAGCAGTGGAGCCAATATGTATTTCTTTGTTTGAAATTCTAAAACCAGAAGGCAGCAACTGCAGGAGGAAGGAAGGAAAGGACTGTGAAACTTTTCTCCCCTTTCAAATATATGCAAGAGCTGTCCCTGTCCGACTCTGCTTTTACAGAAAAAAATAGATTGTAATTTGTTCAACGTTTAGAAATTATAATTTGGAATAAGATCATTTTAGATCTTAAACACAGATAAAAAATTTAAAAATGAGAACATTTTACTGGGTACGGTATGTTACTTATCAGTAGATGATTCTTTTTCACAACATAATTAACCAGTTGCAGTCCTTGGTTCTGTTTTAACTATGATTTAAATTAGCGAATTTTAACCTAAGAGGAGTTGATCTAGGTATTGGCTGACACAAATGTCAATATTACTTAAAAAACACATGGTATTTTAGGGTTTTGACATTTGTTAAAAATCTTTTTAGTGCTTTATTTTAAAGGATTGTGTACTGTAAATTACTTATAAGACACTGAATTTATTGCATGTGAACATCTACTTTATTCTCAGTATTGGTTATAGTTTCTATATAATATTTAATTTTAATTAGTATACCAGTCCAAAGTACCTTGTGGCTAAAAATAAAATAAAATAAAGTTCTTGGGGCTGCAGGTGTTTCTGAATTTAGAAGTTTTTGGATATTAGAAATGGAATATGGTACACATACTGTGGTTATGTAACATCCAGAGAGGTATGGGGCAGCACCTTGTAATCAAGCACTTTACTATTTCTGTAGTAAAATGTCAGAATATTCGAACCAAGTGGGATAAATAAATGCTATAAATAGCCTCATGCCATTTCACATTAGGTTTTGCTGCCAAATGAATAATGAAAAACTTGATCTTTGCAGCCTTTTGGATTTTGGAATTGAAGTTAAGGGATGGTGAACCTCTATGAGTAAACTTATATGATGACAAGAACAATTACAAGAAAAAAACATTGTAAACCAAGTAATTTCAAAGTCATGAGTTCCAAGAACAGTGTTACATAGAAGAGACTTTTTTTTGTTTCTTCCATATAATAATCTTACTCTAATTAATATGTGCCAATGTGGATTTTTCCCTAAGTACTAAAAATTTCCTTTTATTTATTTATTGTTTTTGAGGATCTGCTTCTGGTGCTCCCTAATCATTTCTTTAAATTGTATTTATTTATTTTTGTTAATCCTTACCCTAGGATATTTTTCTCATTGCATTTCAGAGAGGGCATAAAAAAGGGAGGGAGAGGAAGAGACAGAGGAGAGAAGAAAACATCCAAGTGAGTAAGACACTTTGATTGGTTGCCTCCTGAACAGACCCCAACCCAGACCAGGGATGCAACCTACAACTCAGGTGCATACCCTTAATGGGGAATCGAACCCGAGACCCTTCAGTGTGTGGGCCAATGCTCTAACCATTGAGCCATGCCAGCTAGGGCCAAAATTTTCCTTTTAATACACTCAGTGGTCCATGTTTTAGATGTTTGACTGATACCCTATTACCCCCACCCCCCTTTTGTTTATTTTAATTTTTAAAATATATTTTTATTGGCCTCAGAGAGGAAGGGAGAGGGAGAGACAGAAATATCAGTGATGGGAGAGAATCATCATTTGGCTGCCTCCTGCATGCCCCCTACTGGGGACTGAGCCCACACCCCACGCATGTGCCTTGACCGGAATTGAACCTGGGACCCTTCAGACCACAGGCCCACGCTCTATCCACTGAGCCAGATCAGCCAGGGCCCCACACCTTTTTAATGTTTTTGTTGATTTAGAGAGAGAGAGAGAGAGAGAAACATCTATGTGAGAGAAATGTTGATCGGTTGCCTCTCCCGCAGGCGCCCTCTATGGGGATCAAACCCCAAAACCTGGACATGTGCCTTGACTGGGAATCAAACTATTGACCTTTCAGTGCCTAGGACTACGCTCAACTAACGAAGCCACATTGGGCAGGGCTACCCCTCTTTAAAAAAGGAATTTATAGTGTCTTATGCTCCTCTTTGTATAGCAGTTAAGAGAATTGCATATTTTCATGTAATTCAGAGAAATACTTATCAGGTAAGGACATGTAGATTCACATTTGCAGAATTTAAAGCTGATGTTTCCCTTCAGGGAGGTATTTAGTATGTTATCACTGCTGGATGGTATTTATGGCAAAAATTTTTATTTTTGCCCTAGCTGGGTGGAGCTTTGTCCTGTACATCAGAAAGGTTACAGGTCTGATTCCATATCTGGACACATACCTTGTGTCCAGATTGTGGGTTCGATCCCTGGTTGGAATACATATGGGAGGCAGCCCATCAATGTTTCTATCAAAAAAAAGTTAATAAACACAACCTTGTGTGAGGATTAAAAAAAAAAAAGACAAAATTTATTTTTAATTTATGAAGCCTCCACAATTTGCACATCTTGGAAAAGTTTTCTAAAATATGTTTAATTTAGAGTATTTTTATTTTAAGTATATGCTATATGAGAAATGTGAGTTGACTAGTCTTATGAATTTGGGTGATTTCTTTAAATGGCCAAGGACCTCTAAGAGCATACTTACAAAAACTGTCTACTCTTTACTTTTCTTGAACATGCTAACTATAGACTGTGGTGACTGGTATTGTTGGAAGTTAAAGAATTACTTCTTTCTAAAAGAAGTTCTATGACAGCATGAATTTGAGAGATTCTGAGCTCCAGGATTCCATATATCCTTATTCCTCTACTAAGGGGTCTCCACAGCTCCTGGGGACAATACTGTCACTGTCTGGGAGATAGAAGGAATGTGGAAAGGTGTATCAGGAGTTTCAGGTGGAGTTGGTGTACAATTGGACTAGGCCCTTGGGAATAGGAGCAGTTCTTACCCAGATTACTTCAGTGTCTTCTATTTCATAAGCACAGATAATATTGTAAAAGAATTATAAATTAGTGGACTGACATCCTATACCAAGATTGTTGTAATTATTTCTCAAGATAGGAACTCTGTCTTATACTTCTTTTGTATTCTGTAATGCCTAAAGGCCACAGAACCAAACTTATTTTGAATCAAAATTTACCATTTAAAATACTCATATCTGGCCTGGGAGCTTCGGTGTCAATGCACAACCAGGATTAAGGACCACTGACAAGCACATTATAGGTAGGTGCTCAGTATGTACTTATTTATTCATTCACTGGCATGGATTGGGTAGTGTGAAAGAGGCCCCAGATTTTTTTTTATCAAGTAAAATAGCTTTCCAAGATACCAACACACATCTTAACAGTTAGCAGATCTGGAGACCCATAGTTCATTGCTAGCTACTTTGCCAGCATTTCCACCCTGATTATGTGACGTAGGCATGATTATTCTCTGTGTCACAGGCTTTTCAAAGTTTTGTTTACTTTTCGAGTAGTGGCCTTACTCAGATATATTTGGGTGACAATTGCTAAATGAGGAATAAGATTGTTGGGGTTTTGGGTGAGGGGGTGGACTGCTAGACACCAGTGATGGCAGAGGAAGAAATTGGAAAGTTGTAATTTCACTGGGTCTCCAACACATAATACAGTGCATGGAACATAATTGGTATTCTGTAGCTTTTTGTTGACTGAAGAAATGAATGGCTCTCTGGAAAGAGGCATATGAGTTGTGAAATAAGATGCCTCCTACTCATCCTTCAGAACTGAGCTAAGATGCCATCTATTCCTTGAAGCATTTTCAGGAAAAGATGGGTAACTCCCTTGTATGTTTTCTCCTTCCTTAAAGCATTTTTCAGATCATCAGATCTGATATCAGACAAATTATAAAACTCTTTCCCTTGTGAGCTCCTTAAGGGCCAGGCTATTGATTTATTTTTGTATAATTGGTGTTCAACATGCAATAAAAGATGTAATAGATGCAAAATTATGGCCTCTGTTTTCTTCAATTTAGTATGCTTCTCTTTCTTCCAATTCATGATCTTTTTCAGTTCAGATCAGCAAATATTTATTACTAGAGGCCTGGTGCATGAAATTCATGCACAGGACGGGTGGTGTCCCTCAACCCAGCCTGCACCCTGTCGAATCTGGGACCCCTTGAGGGATGTCCTTAGGCCAGATCCTGGTAGAATCTAAACGGGCAGTCGGACATCCCTCTCACAATACAGGACTGCTGGCTCCCAACTGCTCGCTTGCCTGCCTTCCTGATTGCCCCTAACCACTTCTGCCTGCCAGCCTGATCACCCCCTAACCACTCCCCTGCCAGCCTGATTGATGCCTAACTGCTCTCCTGCCAGCCTGTTTGCTCCTAACTGCCCTCCCCTGCAGGCCAAGTCACCCCCAATTTCCCTCCTTAGCCAGCCTGGTCACCCCTAACTGCTCTTTCCTGCTGGCCTGATCACCCACAACTGCCCTCCCTTGCAGGCCTGGTCCCTCCCAACTGTCCTCCCCTGCTGGCCATCTTGTGGTGGCAATCTTGTATCCACATGAGGGCAGCCATCTTGTGTGTTGGAGTGACGGTCAGTTTGCATATTACTCTTTTATTAGGTAGGATTAGTAGATAGGATAGAGGCCTGGTGCACGGGTAAGGGCCAGCTGGTTTGCCCTGAAAGGTGTCCTGGATCAGGATGGAGGTTCCCTTGGGGCATGGGGCAGCTGGGTGAGGGGCCTGTGGTGGTTTGCAGGCTGGCCATGCCCCCCGGCGCCTCAAGTGGAGGCCCTGGTATCTGGGATTTATTTATCTTCTAAAATTGAAACTTTATAGCCTTGAGTGGAGGCCTGGGCCTGCCACAGTGTGCGAAAAGCTTGGCTTCCTCCATTCCTGGGGCCAACTCAAGCCTCTTGCTCTCTCCAGCTCCATGGCCGCAGCCATTTTTGTTGGGATTTATTTATCTTTTATAATTGAAACTTTGTAGCCTTGAGTGGAGGCCTGAGCCTGCCAGGGTGTGTGGAAAGCTTGGCTTCCTCCATTGCCAGGGAAACCTAAGCCTCCTGCTCACTCCATGGCCACAACCGTCTTGGTTGGGTTAATTTGCATACCCACTCCTGATTGGCTGGTGCGCATGGCTCATAGGTGTGGCAGAGTGGTGGTTAATTTACATATTACTCTTTTAGTAGGATTCTGAGAGGTAGGTTTTTCTTGAATGTTGGGGTAGAATTTCTCACCTTGGCATTATTGACATTTTGGGCTGGTAATTCTATCATTGTGGAGGGCTTCTGTAACTGTAGAGGACATTGTAGCATGTTCAGCAGCATTCTGGGTCTCTACCTACAACTTGTGACAACCAAAACTGTCTCCAGATATTGTCAAATGTTTCCTGAAGGGCAAAATTGCCCCCCCCCCCACCGTAGAACTATTAAATCAAGGGTTGAGGTGGTATATAGTTATAGAGAGAAGTGAGTATAAATGTTCTTAGGTGTACACTCATATTCCTTCTTTCTAGTTATATAGTCTTTTGTCTCTGACTTTTGGATAAGAAAGAAAAATGAGAGAAATCAGGAATTGACAACCTTAAAATAGCCCCATTATTTTTATTCTGTTCAAATTTTATTTGATTTGATTTAAATATATTAGAGCAGTGCAGATAGCCGAATTATTTATGCAAACAGATCTGTGTAAAATCAGTCTCTACCACTGATTAGATGGAGTAAAGAACTACTAGGATATACCTTGCATAAAAGACTTCCAGAAAAGTTCGTAGCTGAAAAGGTGAACACCTAAAGAATAATCAGCATTGGTTTTATAGAGAACTTGCCAGCACTTGTCAGGATCCTTTGCAAATTTTTGAGTTTCCTGGGTAAAATACATCTTTTGATGGCCCTGCACACATACTCTGTAACTCTGAAACATCTTTCGGCCCTGGCTGGTGCGGCGGACTTGGTTGAGTATTGTCCCATACACCGAAAGGTCCCGGGTTCAATTCCCTGTCAGGGTACATATCCAGGCTGTGGGTTCCCTGTTCAGGAACCCACAGGGGGAAACCAATCAATGTTTTCTATCACTTCAATGTTTCTCATTCTCTCTCTCCCTCTTAAAAAAAATCAATAAAAACATAGTTCAAAAACAAACAAACCATCTTTATCCAACAGGCATGTTTTCCTAAGCTCATTGTTTTTTGTGATAGGTAGATTGGTCAAGGCTGCAATCCTTGGTTCCTTTGGCTATTCATAAAATGATGACAAGTTAGTAGTAATATTTGGGGATTTCATTCTTCTTTGGCCAACTCTACACAAATAGTATTATAATCATTCATGTCTTCTTAGTAACCATTAAAGTGAAATTGAATGAGTGTTGTTTTTTTCCTGTTCCCTTAGAATTTATGAATGGTACTCTAGAGAATTCAAATGTATAGTTATGAATGATATCTCAGAATAGTTACCATTCATATATATGAAACACTCTTTTTAATTTAGAAACCAAACAATTGAATTAGAAACAAGAATTGTTGAATGTTTACAGAAGAAACAATGTTCAGATATAGAAGTATCTCAGAAAATTTTGATCATCATGATTTCCACACACTAATAAAGAAATTGATTGCCTGTAATATTATTTTTCAAGCTGTTTTTCTTTTCTGGCAAAATGTTGAAAAGTCTGAGACATACTCTCTTAGTTATAAGAAAAATTCCACTTGAACAGAATTAAGTTTCTTAGTTTTTGAGTATAGAAGATATTTTGGGAAGAAGCAATGGTTCATCTTAGTTCCAATTTGAGTGAATATGTGTGTGTATATGCACACATACATACTTACACACATATAAATGATGGCAGCATTTAACTTGGTAACTAACCTAGTAAAGTAACAAGAGCAATTCTTTTACTCTCAAGCATTTAGTATTGAGACCCTTTTTTTCCCTGATAATGCCATTGCTCTAGCAAGTACTCAGTCTATAAACTTTCTCACAAATTGTATCTTGAGAAATTGTTTAACTGTGTAAAAGAAAGTCTTATGTCATGTCCATTGATGTTTCCTTCTATTCACAATTGAGAGCTGGAAGTAAATTTCCCTTTGTAAGAATACTGATAGTCTTTAAGAAATAGTATTTCTAATGACAAAGACATCTGTGGAATTATGAGAAGTGTAAGACCAACTTTGCCCCCTTCTTTATTTTAATTTCTTCCCCTTTATTTTTAAAGCTCCTTCAACATTCATTGGGTGATAATTTGCAAAGCAGTGTTCCCACTTTGATCTGTGCTATTACAGTCAGTCCTCACACTTGAGATAAATTCTATTATATTAGTAGCTACATTTTATAGATAAACAGGCTCAGAAAGGTTAAGTAACTTCCTTAGAGTCACTCAATTAATAATGGATTTGAGATTGAACCTTGTCTTCTTTTTTTTTTTTAAACGTCACCTGAGGATATTTTCCTCGTTGAGTTTTTTAGAGAGAGTGGAGAGGAGGTAGAGAGAGAGAGAAACATCAATGTGAGCAAACACATCAATTTTTTGCCTTTTGCAAGTGCCCCACTGGGAGCGAGGGCGGAGACGGCTGTGGGAGGATTGAGCCTGCAACCGAGGTACATGCCTTTGACTGGGAATTGAACCTGCAACCCTTGGATCTGAGGGCGGACATTCTAACCACTGAACCAAGCAGGCCAGGACAAGTAAATCTTTTTTTTTTTTAAAGATATGTTTTTATTGATTTCAGAGAGAGGGAGAGAGATTAAGAGAGAGAACCATCAATGATGAGAGAGAATCATCCATCAGCTGCCCCAAGCCAGCAACTCAAGCATGTGCCCTGACTAGGAATCGAACCGTGATCTCCTAGTTCTGTGGTCGGCAAACTGCGGCTCGTGAGCCACACGTGGCTCTTTGGCCCCTTGAGTGTGGCTCTTCCACAAAATACCATGGCCTGGGCAAGTCTATGCTGAAGAAGTGGCCTTTCAAAGAAGTTTAACTTTAAAAAATTTGGCTCTCAAAAGAAATTTCAACCGTTGTACTGTTGATATTCGGCTCTATTGACTAATTAGTTTGCCGACCACTGTCTAGTTCATAGTTTGACACTCAACCACTGAGCCACACCAGCCAGGCTCCTGACTTTTTAAAATGAGATCTTTTAAAGGTAAAATTTACACACAGTGAAATGAATAGAAATGCAAGTATATTAATTATATGAGTTTTGACAAATGTAGACACGTGTAGCCAACACCCCAAACAAGAGAACATTTTCATACCCCTTCAGAGTTTCCTCCCTCTCCTTCCAGTCAGTCCCCACTGTCTTTTCGGCAGCAGCCAGTGTTCTGATTTCTATCACATATTAATTTTGCCATTATTAACTCACAGTATGCACACTTTTTTTGTCTGAATTCTTCTGTTCAACAAAGTTTTTGAGATTCCTTCACATTGATGTGTATATCTGTATAAACTCAAGTCTTTTGATACATATCTACAGTTCTTTCCAACAAACGGTAGCTTCAGATTTGCTTATTCTTATATCACATCCATTTTTATTTTTGCTTTGATATCCACTTGTAATTTATTTCCTTTTCCTAATATCCTAGAGTTATTTGTTTATAAAATCTCTTTGAAATTACAAAAGTAGTACATATTCATTGCAACAAATGACACGACCAGAAGTTAATAAAGAATGAACATTTCCTCAGATTTATTTTTATTTCTGCCTTTTTCCAATTATGAAAATGAGTGCTCTTTGTTTAAAAAAAAAAAAAAGCCAGCCGAAACTGGTTTTGCCCAGTGGATAGAGCATCAGCCTGTGGACTGAAGGGTCCCGGGTTCGATTCTGGTCAGAGGCATGTACCTTGCCTGCGGGCACATCCCCAGTAGGGGGTGTGCAGGAGGCAGCTGATCGATGTTTCTCTCTCATCGATGTTTCTGACTTTCTATCCCCCTCCCTTCCTCTCTGTAAAAAATCAGTAAATATGTATGTGTATGTGTGTGTGTATATATATATATATATATATATATATATATTTAAAAGCCATATTGAAAAATAAGCAGAGAATAAGAATCACTCCATAATCCCACCAGTTAGCATTTGGATATATTTTCTTCTTTCTCTGCACTTAGTTTACCATAGCTGAGACCATAGTTGAGGAATTTTTAGGCTTCCCTTCTTATATTAGGCTTGTCATAGTCTCATTAATCATTTCTTGTTATTTCGATGTTCATGCTTGTGGCCACCCTAAATCTAAGTAGCTGGTAGGACCTTGGCTGGGTTGGCCTTGTCAGGCAGCATTTTTGAATACTCAACCATACACTCCTTCATCACTAACCTGATTCTCTCATATACAACACCCAACATTTCTTGTAGAGTAGGAGGCAATATAGTTCTGTGGTTATGAGTACATATTCTGGAATTCCTCCATTTGGGTTCAGATGTTGGCTTTTCTGCCGGCCCATGTGGATCAGTGGTTGAGTGTTGACCCAGGAACCAAGGGGTCACTGATTTAATTCCTGGTCAGACCTTCTGCAAGCTGCTCCCCCTACCCCTGTCGTAGGGGGTGGGGATCAAGCCCGCAACCTGGGCATGTGCCCGGACCAGGGACCTCTTGGTTCATAGGTTGATGCTCAACCACTGAGTCACACAATTGCTGGGCCACTGGTTGCTTCTTGTATGTGCCCTGACTGGGGATTGAACCCACAGTCTTGGCATATTGGGACAGTGCTCTAACTAACAGCTACCGGCCAGGACTGAATTATTATTTTTTTATATTCTGTACTCCCCATCTGAGTAATGAATTTTAGCACTTTATTTACTGAATTAGATAGTAAACTATTACATTTTTTGTTTTGTTAATCCTTACCTGATAATATTAATCCTCATCTGAGGATATTTTTTCCATTGCTTTTCAGAGAGAGTGGGAGGGAGGGAGTTGGGCGGGGAGTGTGAGAGAGAAACGTTGTAAGAGACACATATTGCCTGGTTGCCTCTTGCAGGTGCCCCAGCTGGAGGTAGGAGCAAACCCACAACCCAGGTACATGCCCTTCATCAGGAATTGAACCCAAGACCCTTTGGTGCACGGGCTGATACTAACCACTGACCCACCAGCCAGGGTGAGTACACTTATTTTTTATTGGTCCTAATAAAAGCAATAGCTGCTGAGAAGTAAATATATACCATGTCCCAGGTGTCTTGCCTTTCCCTACACCAATCCTTCAAATTAGTTGTTTACGGATGAGAAAAGTGAGGCTCAAAGAAATTCAGGAATGTGCCCACGGGCTAAAATTCAAAACCAATCAAACTCCCTCCTTTCTCTCTCTGTCTCTCTCTCTTTGACATTTATGATTCTAAAACCTGGGTTTTAAAAAAAATAGACTTTATTGTTTCTTTAGAGTTCTGGTTTATACTAGTAAGTTCTAAGATTTGGTGCAGTCTCTTTTTACTATTTTATACCCTCTGTTTCATATTCAGGTGTCCTTTATATATCTATATCTCTATTTTTAAAAAATTCCTGTGCATGCAGAAGTTTCTCTGTCCTTTAGTCTTTTTGGATACCTTTCTAGATCTCTATTTTACCTTTTTGTGTGTGTGTGTGCTATGGTGACTACAGCTGTACGTTCTATTCTGGGTACAGATACACTTTGGTTTGTACAAGGGCAGGAGAGAGTGCTCTGTGTTTCCAAAGCTTTCATAACAACAGCTAGCATTTGTTGCTGGTCGGTGGCTGTATTCAAGATAAATCCAGGGACTTGGAAACGCTTTTCTTTAGAGCTCATCACCTAATAATTATAGTTTGGACTACAGGGGAGCTATTTTTCACGTTTCTCAACATGCAACTTTATACCATCATCCTTCAAGCTATTGCTGTAGAGTTATCTGCAAATTGAGAAAATTTCACTAGTTTTTTTCCTAGATAATTTCTAAAAGTGTTTAATTCAATATCAATCCCTGGGTGATCCCTTTGTCTATACATCTTCATCTAGAGAAGGGACTGTATCAGAACTCTTGTTTCTGTTTTTAAATTCTCGGGGTGGAGGGTGGGGAATTAGTCTTCTTAAGTCATATTTATTTGCTGTTTTCAATAGCCTTTGAAGAGGTTTTGAAAAAAATTCTAATTTTTATTATATCATGCATCCTCTCACTTTAGGTACGCATATGTGTTACTGATGTCTTATAAATTTCCAAAGTGGCTGCACCATTTTACATTTCCACCAGCAGTGTATGAGCCAATTTTTCTACATTCTCACCAATATTTTTTGTTGTCTTTTTAATTATAGTCATCTGGTAGGTTCAAAGAAATAACTTATGTCTTGATTTGTATTTCTCTAATGATTAATGATGTTGAACATCATTTCATGTGTTGGTTGGCTATTTGTGTATCTTCTTTTCTTTGGAGAATGTTTTTAAATGGTTTTACCTGTTCTTTATTTTTCATTAAAATATTTTTCTTTATTATTTTTAAAAATCTTTATTGTTGAAAGTATTACATATGTCCCCTTTTTCCCCCCTTTGACTCTCTCCAGCTTGCCCTCTTACTGATTTTAGAGAAAGGGGAAGGGAGAGGGAAAGAGAGCGCAACACTGATCAGCTGCTTCCTACGCGTCCCCTACCATGGATCAAATCAGTTTCTTTTTTCTTTAATTCTAGTTTCCCTCATATAAATTTTAGAATACCTTTTAATTTTAATTTATTTATTATCTTTTTTTTTTTTAATCCTCCCCAACGATATTTTTCCATTGATTTTTAGAGAGAGTAGAAGAGAGAGGGAGAGACAGAGAGAAATATTGATGTGTTGATTGGTTGCTTCCTGTATGCATCTGCACCAGGGCCTGGGCTGGGGAGGAGCCTGCAATTGAGGTATGTGCCTTTGACCAGAATCAAACCTGGGAACCTTCAGTTTTCAGGCCAGTGCTTTATTCACTGAGCCAAACCTGCCAGGGCCAGACTTATTTTTGTTAGTAAATATTCATTGTATATCTCTCAAATACAAGTATTTCCCTATTGGAGCATAATTATATCAGCATTGTCATATCCCAATATCTTTAAATGTCCAGTCACTTAAGGAGTTTTAAGCCCTGAGTGGTGTGTTCAGTGGTTAGAGTATTGGCCCATGAACTGAAGGGTTGAAAATTCAATTCCTAGTCAAGGGCACATACCTGGGTTGGGGCACTTGCAGGAGGCAACCAATCTCTACCCCTCCTTCACTCTATCTAAAAATCAATGGATAAAATATCCTCAGGCTCTAGCCAGTTTGGCTCAGTGGATAGTGTTGGTCTGCAGACTGAAGGGTCCCAAGTTTGATTACAGGCAAGGGCACATGCCCAGGTTGCAGGCTCAATCCCCAGTAGGCAGCCCATTAGTGATTCTCTCTTATTGATGTTTCTATCTTTCCTCCCTTCCTCTCTGAAATTAATAAAAGTATTTTTTAAAAAATATCCTCAGATGAAGATTAAGAAAAATTAAATTTTAGGCAGGGGTAGGGGGTAGGGAAGGTGTATATGATATGATTTCCACTTTTGAAAGATTAATCCAGTTGTTGCAAACAAAGAGGGTTATCTGGGAGGAGGAATTGATTGTCCCAGGTAATGCTAGATACTTCCACTAGGTTGATGGAAAAAGAAATGGAAAGTAGATGTATTTTGTATATAGTTTGATGATGGATTAGATAGGAGGGTCAAGGAGGAAGACGCCTTCCTTCTGAAAGTTCTTTTCTTTGCTTTTAGGACAAAGCATTGGTCTGATTTTCCTTCTACCTTCCTTGATGCTTCCTTCTTTGTCAGTCTCTAGGTTATCTGTGACCTTGCCTCTCTGTGTGTGCTTCTGTATTGGGAAGTCATCTACTCTTTCATGTCTTCAAGTATATCCTCCATGTAGTAACTCCCAAATCTGTATTTGCACCTCTCAATCGCAGTTCCAGAATTCTTTATAAAAAAATAATAAAAAGTAAATTTTCTTTTTAAAAAATATATATTATATTGATTTTTTTTTACAGAGAGGAAGGGAGAAGGATAGAGAGTCATAAACATTGATGAGAGAGAAACATCGATCAGCTGCCTCCTGTACACCTCCTACTGGAGATGTGCCCACAACCACATCTCATTGGTTGAGCGTTGACCCATGAACCAAGAGGTGACCACTTCGATTCTGGGTTGTAGGCTTGAACCCCAGTAGGGAACAGCCGATCTCTGATCTTTTTCTCTCATCAATGTTTCTATTGCTCTACCCCTCTCCCTTCTTCTTTCTCTAAAAGAAACCAATAAAAAAAATATTTTTAAAAAAATCAATGGAACATGCCCTTGACCGGAATCAAACCTGGGACCCTTCCCACAACATGCCCTTGACCGGAATCAAACCTGGGACCCTTCAGTCCGCAGGCTGACGCTCTATCCACTGAGCCAAACCGGTTAGGGCTAAAAGTAAATTTTCTATTGCAGTTGACATACAACAGTCCCGGAATTCTTACTGGATCATGCCACCTGAATATCCCTTTTGCATCTCCAGCTTTTTGTGGACTGGTTGCTTTTGGGAATTCGTGGTGAGATTTGTAGAGCTTATTTCCTCCTTGCTTGGGAGATACATTTACAGGTGTTATGGATGAATTTTACACCTTTTATACAGGTTTTAATGATGGAGCCTTTGCTTTTCTAAGAAAGATGCTTAGCACACTTGGGCAGCATTTTCCTTCAGGGCCTTGGCTTCCTTGGAGGTTAAAATGTGACGGTTAAGCTATATCTTCTGCCCCCCACCTCCTTTACCCCCTTTTTCCATGATGTGCTACTCTTTATCCTGACTCACATGCTTCATTCATTCAGTCAGGACTGATGCAGGACTGCCGACATACCAAACATTGGCTCCGCTATTTTCCCAGATCATTCAGATGTAAGGCCTTAGTTCCTGTTGACTTCCCTGAGCGCCCTATCTCTCTTCATACCAAGACACTCTCAGGTCTTTCCCTGTCTTTTTCTCCCATACTCCAGTTCAGATCCTTTGTTACCTTTTGCCTTGACTATTGTCCCTACTTCCAGTCTTCCTTTCCAGCTCTATTCTGTTCTTTGCTTAAGTGAGATGTCTAGCATCTTCCTAAATACTCTGTAATCTATGACTCCATTTGTGTGACTCTTATCATTTAGTGACTGAAGTACAGACTCGGCCTGATAGTTAAGGTTCTGTGATCTGGCCCAGCTTGTCTTTCCAGCCTTGCTTCCACTACTTTTGCAATACTGTACTCATCTTTGTTCCTTAGAAATAATCTCATTATATTTTCTGCTCACACTGTCTATCCACCTTCAGTAATACTCCTTGTCTCTGCATGCCCCAATCCTACCTTTTTTTTTTTTTCTAATCCTCACCGGAGGATATATTTCCATTGATTTTATAGAGGAAGGGAGAGAGAGAGAAGCATCGATTGGTTCCCTCCCTTCTGCACACTCCCTGGCCTGGGATGGAACCTGCAACCTGGCATGTACCCTGATTGGGAATGAAAACCATGACCTTTTGTTGTATGGGACTGAAGCTCCAACAAATTGAGCCACAATGGCCAGCCCCCCCTCCCCCCCCCCTTTTTTTTTTTTTTTTCTTCTTGTTTTGTTACTCCTCACTCAAGGGTATTTTTCCATTGATTTTTTTAAAAATATTTTTTTTTATTGGTTTCTTTTAGAGAAAGAAGAAGGGAGAGGGGTAGAGCAATAGAAACATTGATGAGAGAGAAAGATCAGAGATCGGCTGTTCCTACTGGGGTTCAAGCCTACAACCCAGAATCGAAGTGGTCACCTCTTGGTTCATGGGTCAACGCTCAACCAATGAGCCACACCAGCTAGGCTCCATTGATTTTTAGAGAGAGTGGAAGAGAGAGGGAAAGACAGAAATATCGGTTTTAGCATATTTGTATGACTCTGAGCGTTAGAATAATATAAATTAGGTATACTAATACCTAATTTATCTTAGGTGACCTTTAGACCATCGGAAAACACAGATATTTACATTATGATTCATAACAGTAGCAAAATTACAGTTATGAAGTAGCAACGAAAATAATTTTATGTTGGGGGTCACCACAACATGAGGAGCTGTAGTAAAGGGTCGCGGCGTTAGAAAGGCTGAGAACCACTGGTCTAGAGGCTTTATTTGACTCACGTACTCGCTTTGGCATTGACACCTCATAAATGGCGTTGTATTCTTCCACTAGGAGGCTTGTAATGCCCAGATGTTTTTTTATGTTATATGTGTCATGGATAACGATTATCTAGATCCTTTATTTCATTAGATGTTTGCAAAATGATATTATAAATCTATCGTTCTTCATTTATTAGCTGAAATATTTCAAAAAAGATAAAATTTTTCTTATCAATTCTTTGATTACCCTGAGATTTGACTTGTATAAGAAAGGCAGGATATATACTTGACTCTTTCCTTTTTATTTCTTTATTTATAGATTTTTCAAAATAAGTTGGTTCCCTGACATACTCTGAAGCATAATAACCTCCATTGGGTAAAAACTGCTGTTTAAAATTTTAACCCTGCTATTCTCCAAAGAGGATCAGTGAGGTTTTTTTCCAAGCATCATGAATTTATGGGTTTTAACATATTTGTTATGTTTTAATTCACTGGAGTTATTCTTAGTGATGTTCAGTTTGTTCCTGTTGGAGCCTCTTCAGGTTGGCTACTGATTCCTTTTGACATAACTGTAGTAGTCTTTGATAGTGTTCCTTGCTTTCTAGTATGATAAGAGGTTCCAGACTTCTCTTGTACGTTTCCTGCCCTTTAGCGCAAAAGCTGTGGGTCCTTTTAGTGAGACATTGTATTTGGAGACCACATTGATATTGGCTCCTTCATTGAATGATAAATGAGGAAACCAGAGGCTAAAATAAGTAGAGTGATTTAACTAAGGTCACATGAATTTAACAGCATAATCTGGCCTAGAACCCTAGTCTGACTCTTTGCTCTATGGTATTGCTATTTTGTTTTGCTTCCTTTATCTGGCTTCTAGGACAGGTGGTTAACTGCATTTGTGCTTTGACTCTAGAACCTAAGACCATCAGAAAACACAGATATTTACATTATGATTCATAACAGTAGCGAAATTACAGTTATGAAGTAGCAATGAAAATAATTTTATGGTTGGGGCTCACCACAACATAAGGAACTGCATTAAAGGGTTGGGGCATTGAGAACCACTGCTCTAGGACAGTGGTCGGCAAGCTTATTAGTCAACAGAGCCAAATATCAACAGTGCAATGATTGAAATTTCTTTTGAGAGCCAGATTTTTAAAACTTAAACTTCTAACGCCACTTCTTCAAAATAGACTCACTCAGGCTGTGGTATTTTGTGGAAGAGCCAAGGGGCCAAAGAGCCGCGTGTGGCTTGCGAGCCACAGTTTGCCGACCACTGCCCTAGCTGGTTTGGCTCAGTGAATAGAGTGTTACCATGTGGACTCAAGGATCCCAAGTTTTATTCTGGTCAAGGGCACATGCCCCAGTTGTGGGCTCAATCCCCAGTAGAGGGCATGCAGGAAGCAGCTGATCAGTGATTCTCATAATTGATATTTCTATCTCTCACTCTCCCTTCCTCTCTGAAATCAATAAAAAAATATTTTTTTAAAAAAGGAAAATTGGGAGAAACCAAAATGGCAGCATAAGGTAGTATACACCTGTACATGCTGCCTCTCATAACCACACCAAAACTACAACTAAAAGACAAAACGTCTGTCACCCAGAACCACGGCAAAGCTGGCTGAGTAGAAGTTCTACAACTAGAAGGAAAGAGAAGAGAGCATTGAGATTGGCTAGGACGTGTGCAGGTGTGGAAAAGCAGAGGTATGGAGGCATACAAATCAGGCTGACTACTGGGTGTGCTGTTTTTTTCAATCCGAAGGGAGACACAAGCTCCCGAATGCTCTGAACTCCATTTCCGGCAAGACTCTGGAGTCTGGACTCAGACTCCGATGGGGAGAAGCGGGACTGTCTGACATAGGGTCGGAAAGTGAAGGTGGCTCTCTTGCAGAGGTGCACACAGAAATCATTGTTTACAGCGCTGGGGCACGGGACGTGGGTATGTGAAAACGCTGAGATGCAGTGACTGGCAGCCATCACTGTTTGCCATGCCTTAGTGATTCCCTGAGACCCTACCCCGCCCCGTTTACAAACCTGCCCGAGCTGTGTGCAGCAGCTTTTGCATATGAATGGCCTGCCCTATCATAGCTTAACCTAACAAACTGTAGCTGGGTCAGCTCCAGAGCTTCCAAACCCCCAGCAAAGAGGAGAAATCTGTAGATCTTGCTATAGCTCCTACTGGGTCGCTGACCTGCACCTCCTTGGGAGATCCGGGATCCAGTGTACCCAGTGGTCAGTGTGAGATGACACCAGATTTCAACTCCTCACATCCATAAGTGACACACTAAAGAGGCAGACTCAATGAGCACCAAAGCCCCACTGAAGCAATAAGGGTGTCTTCAGCACAGCAGTTCTTCCATTATAGACACAGCTGATCCTCACAGCCAGTAGGCCTGGAGGTCAGTTCCTCCCAGTGAACCAACAGCAATCAAGTCTTAACTACAACAGGACTGTGCACACAGCCCACAAAGGGGTGCACCAAGAGTGTCCACCTCAGGTGATTGGGAAGGCTGAACCACTGGGCCCTATAGGACACCTACCACACAAAGCCACTCCATCAACACAGGAAAGCAGCCAAAATGCGAAGACAAAGAAATAAGTGACGAATGAAAGAAATGGAGGAAAGGAAACTACTGGATATAGAGTTCAAAACCACAGTTATAAGGTTACTCAAGAATCTTCTAGAAACTTCCAAGGAATTTAGTGAGACCTTCAAGGATCTTAATAAGAATGCCAAAAAAAAGGGGGGGGGGGGAGGACCAGTCAGAAATTAAGCACACACTGTCTAAAATAAAGATTAATATACAGCCGAGACCGGTTTGGCTCAGTGGATAGAGCGTCGGACTGTGGACTGAAGGGTCCTGGGTTCGATTCCGGCAAGGGCATGTACCTTGGTTGCGGGCACATCCCCAGTAGGGGGCGTGCAGGAGGCAGCTGATCGATGTCTCTCTCTCATCGATGTTTCTGACTTTCTATCCCTCTCCCTTCTGCTCTGTAAAAAATAAATAAAATATATTTTAAAAATGAAGAAGAAGAAGAACATACAGAAAGTCACCAGTAGACCAAAGGACCTAAGAATCAAACCAAAGATTTGAAATACGAGGAAGCAAAAAATACCCAACCAGAAAAGCAAAAAGAAAGAAGAATCCAAAAATATGAAGATAGTGTAAGGAGCCTCTGGGACAACTTCAAGCATACCAACATCTGAATTATGGGGGTGCCAGAAGAAGAAGAGAGAGCAAAATATTGAAAACTTATTAGAAGAAATAATGACAGAAAACTTCTACCTGGTGAAAGAAATAGACTTACTAGTCTAGAAAGCACAGAGAACCCCAAACAAGAGGAATCCAAAGAGGACCACACCAAGACACATCATAATTAAAATGCCAAGAGCAAAAGACAAAGAATCTTGAAAGCAGCAAGAGAAAAACATTTATCTACAAGGGAGTATCTATACGACCATCAGCTGATTTCTCAACAGAAACTATGCAGGCCAGAAGAGAGGGGCAAGAAATATTCAAAGTAATGAACAGCAAGAACCTACAACCAAGATTACTATACCTAGCAAAGCTATCATTTAGAATTGAAGATCAGATAAAGAGCTTCACAGACAAGAAAAAGCTAAAGGAGTTCACCACCATCAAACCAGGATTATATGAAATTCCTTTAAGAAGAGGAAGAAGAAAAAGGTAAAGATAAAAATTATGAGCAACCAAATGACAACAAATTCATATCTGTCAACAAGTGAATCTAAAAATCAAGTGAATAGCCCTAACTGGTTTGGCTCAGTGGATAGTGTCGGCCTTGGGACTGAAGGGTCCCAGGTTCCATTCTAGTCAAGGGCATGTACCTTGGTTGCAGGCACATCCCCAGTGGGGAGTATGCAGGAGACAGCTGATCGATGTTTCTAAGTCTATCCCTCTCCCTTCTTCTCTGTAAAAAATCAATAAAATATTAAAAAATCTGATTAACAGAATAATCTGGTGAATATAATAGAATCAGGGGCATAGAAAGGGAGTGGACTGATAATTCTTGGGGGCAGAGGGTGTGAGGGGTACGGGAAGAGATTGGACAAAAATCTTATACCTATTGGTGAGGATAGTGGCAGGGAATAGAGAATGGGGGTGGGGGGGAACCAGGTGGAGGGAAGAGCTATAGAGGGAAAAAGAGGAACATCTGTAATAATCTGAACAATAAAGGTTTATTTTAAAAAAGGAAAATTGTGTGTGTGTGTGTGTGTAAAGAAAGAGAGAAAGGAAAAGTGGTAAAATGTTCATTGGTGAACCTAGGTGAAGAGCATTGATGAGTTCTTTGTATTGTTCTTGCAACTTTTCTCCACGTTTAGAATTATTTCAAAATAAAGAATAAAACAACAGAAAATTTCCTGAGGTCACACAGGTAGAATTTATATAATAGCAGGGCTGAGATTTGAAACATTTGTTTCCAGAAGCCATGTTGTTGTTGTTGTTTGTTTGTTTGTTTTAATTTACCATGAATTCTTTTTCCCCCCAGTTGATTTTAGAGAGATAGTGGAAGAGAGAAACATCTATTTGTTATCACACTTTTTTATGCATTTGTTGTATGTTCCCTGACTGGGGATTGAACCTGCAACCTTGGTGTATTGGGAGGATGCTCTAACTAACTGAGATACCCATATTCTGTTAAATTCATGATGCTGGTAAATGAGGTAAATCTATACTGAATGTTACTTAATTGAGACTTTGCTTGGATTCTGAACATTGAGCTGTTTTAGCAGTTTTGCCTCCTGGTTCCTCAAGGATAGGGTTTTCATATAACTTTTATTATTGTTAATCCTCACCCCTGGATTTTTTTTTCATTGATTTCTTTTAGAGAGTGAAAGGAAGGGAAGGGGGAGAGAGAAATATTGATGTGAGAGAGGCACATCAATTGGTTGCCTCCCACAGGTGCCCTGACAGGGGCCAGGGATCGAGACTGCAACCCAGGTACATGCCCTTGACCAGGAATTGAACCTGCAACCCTTTGATGTGCTAACTACTGAGAAACACCGGCCAGGACAGGTGTTCATGTAATTTATTGTGTAAACCAGTTCACTTAAAAAAAAAAAAAAAAGACTTTCGAGGGAGAGAGGGAGGGAGAAACATCGATGTGAGAGACAAACATTGATCGGCTGCCTCCTATACGCACCCCAACCATGGATTGAACCTGCAACCTACATATGTGCCCTGACTGAGAATTGAACCTGCAACCTTTGTGTGTACAGGACAAAGCTCCAAATAACTGAGCCACACCAGTCAGGGCTAACTTTTTTAGAGTAAAAAGGACCCTAGCCAGTTAGGTTCAGTGGATAGGACATTGGCCTGTGGACCAAAGGGTCCCAGGTTCTATTCTGGTCAAGGGGATATATCTTGGTTGCAGACTCCTCCCCAGGGCCTCGTGCAGGAGGCAACCAATTGATGTATTTCTCTCACATCAGTGTTTCTCTCTGTCTTTCCCTCTCTCTTCCACTCTCCCTAAAAATCAATGGAAAAATATCCTCGGTGAGGATTAACAACAAAAGAAAAAGAGTAAAAGGGAATACTGTTAATTACTCTGGAATAATTGATGTAAACCAGTATGGATAGACATCCTAAAAGGATACTTCTTGGTAGAGTCCAGTTTTAACAAATATGATAAGACATGATAATTGCTTCATTATAATTGAATTTTGTTTATCGTGGGATTCTTGTTTACATAATACAGACACTTTTTTTCTCCTGCCAACAGCAATCCTTCACCTAATGTGTTTTCGTATTTTCTCTTCTCCATTTTGTTAATTCTTTTGCTTCTTTCTAGAACACTTGGGAAATATTCTTTGTCAAACTTCATTTTTTTCCAAGTTTGAAAAATACCAACAGGAATTTCTGTAACACTTGTCCAGTTTTTTAAAATTTTGGTATTTAAAACCATAAATACCCAAACATCTTCATTAACATGATTTCTAAAAGGAGAGGAGCTGGTAAAATGCATCTGTGTTACTGGATTGGCAGAGAAGTATTACTATTGTCAGCTTCCCACAGATATTTGGGGAAACCTTATTGTAGGGTAACTGGAGGCTGTTAATGTTTGATAAAAAGTGTTATACCAGTTTAGAATCAGAGGTGTGTATGCTGTCTCATTGATCTATTGCTCAGGCAGTGTCCAGTGTCATTCTTCTAATTGTACTTACTTGTAATGTGTTCTCCTGGAGCTGTGTTCAGTTAAAGATAGAGGAACAAACAGTATTTTTTGGTCAATATCTAAAAGAGCTTTCAAAATTATTCTAGTACAATCTGCTTCAGATATTTAAAGATCAAACTGCCTCTTTGTTTCTCCTTCCTCATACAGGATGTACTTAACCAAGTACATAATCCACTAGGCAGGAGAGGGTGGTATAGGGCAAGAACACTAGAATTTAAAAATCAGACTTTTCACTCCCACTTAGCTATTATGGTATTAAGGTTTGGGGAAGGAGTGGATAAAACAAATGACTAACTAGCATAACTTGTTTTTTTATTTAATTTATTTATTTTTATAGCATGTTTTTTAATCATTAAAATGACATTTTTAAATTGTTCAATATGCTTTCATAGTAACAAGTCTTAATTACATTTTTATTTCAAAGCTGATAAATTTAACTACAAATTTTCTTTAAGTTCAGTATATTGCTGTGTTTTAACAGATAAAGGGAATTTTACATTTAATTTAATGAATGAGAGTAGCCTCTGAAACAAATATTT
Source organism: Antrozous pallidus (assembly GCA_027563665.1). Taxonomy (NCBI): domain Eukaryota; kingdom Metazoa; phylum Chordata; class Mammalia; order Chiroptera; family Vespertilionidae; genus Antrozous; species Antrozous pallidus. The sequence continues at coordinate 195,611,569 of CM050508.1, forward strand.
TACTTAATTAAACAAATCTTTATTTTAAAGACAAGTGCAAACGTCACTCAGGTCTACCATGTATTAATCAAAATCAACTATTACAATTATATAAAACCTGTTGAATTAACAGTTTTGGAAATCAACAAATACTTTTGAGAACACATTATATACAAATGATTAAGCTGGACATAATCCCCTGATTGTTTGTTTTTTAATGTATTTTTTATTGATTTTAGAGAGAGAAAAAAAAATCAATGATGAGAGGGAACTATTGATTGGCTGCCTCCTGCATGCTCCCCACTGGGGATCAAGCCTGCAACCCAGGCATGTGCCCTTGACCAGAATCGAAACTGGGACCTTTCACCTTTCAGACCGACGCTCCATCCACTGAGCCAAACCACCTAGGGCATGATCCCCTGTTCTAAAGAAGCTTATATTCTAGGAACACAAAGAACATGAAAATGTTGCAATATTGTGAAGTCTCAAAACTTTATGTCTTGGATTCTTTTTTAAATTTATATGTTACTAGGAGCTCAGTGCACGATTCAAGTCGCCGGTCCGGCCCTGCCCTGCCTCGCTCCCTGGGCCTTGCAACAGCAGCAGCAGCCACAGCCAGTGCCGGTCCAGCCCTCCCTCCCTCTCCGGCCCTTGAGGCAGCCCTGGCGCTGCTGATCAGGCTCTTCCCCAGCATAGGCATACAGACGCCCCTTCTGCTCTGCCCCCAACACTGCACATGCAACCTCCTCTTGTCTGGTTGATCCGTTATGGCATCCCGGTTAATTAGCATATTTCTCTTATTTATAGACTAGAGGCCTGGTGCACGAAATTCGTGCATGGGGGTGCGAAGGGGGATGTCCCTCAGCCCAACCTGTACCCTCTCCAATCTGGGACCCCCTGAGGGATGTCTGACTGCTCATTTAGACCTGGTCCCAGTAGGATCAGGCCTAAACGGGCAGTCGGACATCCTTCTCACAATCCAGGACTGCTAGCTCCAAACTGCTCACCTGCTTTGCCTCCCTGATTGCCCCTAACTGCTTCTGCTTGCCAGCTTGATCACCACCAAACCACTACCCTGCCAGCCTAATTGATGCTTAACTGTTCCCCTGCCAGCCTGTTTGCCCCCAACATCCCTCCTCTACCGGCCTGCTCACCCTTAACTGCCTTCCCCTGCAGGCTTGATCGCCCCCAACTGCCCTCCTTTGCAGGCCTGGAACCTCCGAATGGCCCTCCCCTGCTGGCCATCTTGTGGTGGCCATCTTGTGTCCACATGGGGGCAGGATCTTTGACCACATGGGGGCAGCCCTCTTGTATGTTGGAGTGATGGTTAATCTGCGTATAACTCTTTTATTATTTAGGATATAGATTGTTGACAGTATTACAAATGTCTCTCATTTTGCCTCCTTTGCCCCCCTCCACCCACCGAGGCCTCTCCCCACCCCACTCCACCTTTGTCCTTCACTACACAATGGTCTGTGTCCGTGGGCTATGTATGCATACATGCATATAAGTCCTTTGGTTAATCTCTTTCCACCCCTCTCCCAACCCCCTTTAGACTCTTTTCTCTGCCATTATTTCATTATCCTAGCCATTTTGTTTTCACAACAATATGTTTTGCTAGTCATTTTAAAGAATATATGGTTGGTATGTCAATTTATATTAAAATTTAGATAAAAGAGACAAACTAGTAGCAAAAGAAAACTTACCAAGATGACACAAGAAAAATTTGAAAACCGTTAACATAAGTAAATTAAAGTTGTGCCCTAGCTGGTTTGGCTCAGTGGATAGAGCATTGGCCTGCAGACTGAAGGGTCCTGGGTTCGATTCCAGTTAAGGGCACATGCCTGTGTTGGAGGCTCAGTCCCCAGTGGGGGCGTGCAGGAAGTAGCCAGTCGGTGATTCTCTCTCATCATTGATCTTTGTATCTCTGTCCCTCTCATTTTCTCTCTGAAATTAATAAAAATATTAAAAAGAATTAAAGTTGTAATTAAGCAACTTCTACAGAAAACACCTTACCAAATAATTTCCAGGTGAATTTTGTCCCCCATTAAGAAAAGTAAGTGACTGAATAGTTTACATTTTCACTTTCTGCCCTTTCTGACGTGGGTGTCTATTAAAGAGACCTAATTGTCACATTTTTTTTTATTTTTTTAATTCAGAGAGAGGAAGGGAGAGACAGAAGCATCAATGATGAGAGAGAATCATTGATCGGCTGCCTCCTGTAACCCTCTACTGGGGATCGAGCCTGAAACTCAGGCATGGGCCCTGACTGGTCATCGAACCGTGGCCTCCTGGTTCATTGGTCGAGGCTCGACCACTGAGCGACATCAACTGGGCCTAATTGTCACATTTTATTCTTCATTCTCTCTCACTCCCTTTCTCCTAACTTGCTTTTTCTCTGATTTTTTTTTCCCTTCATAGTCAGCATGAGTCAGAAAGGACTTTTCCTTGTTTGGAGGCTGACATCCCCCTCTCCCCCATCTTTCTATCCACTCATCCAGTATTTTATGAAGGATTGATGGGTGACAGAAGTGCTGCTTAGCACCTCAGGATTAAAAATTTGTACCTTCCCTCAAAGAGCTCACAGCCTATCCCCATTAAAACTGTAATATGGGATGGATGCTATAATAGAGGAGTAATAGGTAGTTTTGGAAGTGGAGGAGGGCTTGATTAATTCTTTCTGGGGAATAGGTCAGGATGACTTTGTGGAAGCAATTACATTTGGACTGGGCAAGGAGTGATTAATAAAATTTCAAGAAGCGGGGGGACAAAAATGGTGGATATTCCAGGAAGCAGAAAATGTCTTGAATGCAGTCACAGAAGCATGAGAGTGCAGGAAGGCCTCTGTAGTGAACAGTGGTTGAAGTGCAGAGTATTGAAAAGGCATGGACAAAAAGGAGGCTAAAGAAGTATGTCGCTGTCAGATAGTGAAAGGCCTTAAATACCACATATTTGCCCTGATCATTCTCTCTCTGTTTTTTCTATCTAATCTCGTTCTAAAATACCTCTTACCTTCAATTCTCATATGAAAATTTTCAGGTTTGCCTCTGTGTTAGGTATAAGGTGCAGGTTCAATCCCTGGTCTGGATGCATATGGGAAGGCAACCAATCGATGCTTTTTTCTCACATCAATGTTTCTCTCTTCTCCCTTTCTCTCTTCCCTCTCTCTCCAAAAATCAGTAAGCATGACCTCAAGTGAGGATTATAAACACACACACACACAAATTGAGGCTCAGAGAGGTAAATTTAATTGTTCAAGAAAGTTTCTCAGTGATCACCTCGTCTCAAACTCTATATAGAGCACTTTCTATCACCTTATGTTGATGTTGCAAACTTTCTCATTATGTAGATTCTGTTGTTCAATTAGAAGTGTTTCCACTTGGATTATTGCCCCAGTCTTTCACCCCTTCATGTAGTAACGTCTCCACACTGCTTCCAGAGAGCTTTCCAAATGCAAATCCATCATGTCACTCTCTGGCCTCAATCTTAAATAGTTCCCAATAGCCTTCTGCACACTCCAAGTGCTATAGTGTGGCATACAAGGCTCTCTGTGCCTCTGCTTCTGCTTCCCTTATTAGCTTCATCACTCATGACTTCCTGCACTTCAGCCACACCAAGCTATTTGCTGTTCCTGGAACACTGCCTCTGCACACTCTGCTCCCTCCACCTAAAACTTCTCTTAACTAACCTTTTTGTCCTTTAAGATACCCTCTCTCTTTTTAAAAAAATATGTTTTTATTGATTTTTAGAGAGAGGAATAGAGAGAAAGAAACATCGATGAGAGAGAGACATCATCAATCGGTTGCCTCCTGCACACACATTCCCACTGGGGATTGAGCCTGCAACCCAGACTTGTGTTCTGACCGGGAATTGAACCCACCACCTCTTGGTTCCTGGGTCACTGCTCAACCACTGAGCCATGCTGGCTGGGCAAGATACCCTTTCTTTATTTACCCCCCTCTGCCCCTAGCCAGAACTAGATGACTTCATAACCTTGAACTTATATTTATAGTCACATATCGCAGAATATTATTGTCCACTTTATTTATGTCACCTTTAGTAGCTTTTGAGCTTAATGAGGGCATGGACATTGTTGAATTATATCCAGCTTGTGGCATAGTGCCAGGAACATAAGGTTCATTGAATGAATGAATGAAAAAACTAACAAATATTTGGATATCACTTTATATAAGTCCCACATATAGTTTGAAGTCATTTGTTTGCTAGATTCTCACCAGCTTTATCCCTATTTATAAAGGCAGGAAAGAAAGAAAGAAAAGTGAAAGAGAAAAGCATGTGGGGGCGGGGAGTATTGAGGGAAAGGAAGCAGGAAGCTGATTTGGGAGGGAAAGCAAAGGTTCTGAGGCTTGTATCATTTTAGGCCAAGTGCCTGGTGATTTTAATGACAGCTTGGATTTCTTTCAAGCTTTGGACATGTGCTAATTTTGATGACTTGGCCTATTCTGATCTTTGTTAGCTTTTTAAAAAATTTATCTCCTTTGGCTGATAACTATAATTTTTTTCTCTTTATATTAGGAAATAAGAGCTTTGAGGTACATGAATAAAAGGGAGGTAGTGGATAGCTCATGTTGGTAGGGTGGCCTTGGTTTTTAATTTTTGATGTCTCACTCTTCTCTGTCCTAGATTAAACCCCTGATCAATTTCTAGGGCTTGGAGAGTATATGTATATTTTGTCTTGTGATCTGGTGAGCTACTAGGGATTTTAATTCTAAAACAGAGCTAGAACTTGGACTATTCAGATTGTGTTCTCTTCTCTGCTATGACTGGAGGTCTAGACACCCTCCCCAGCTCACCTTCAGAAGGGCCAAAACACAAGAGCCACCAACTATGGCTTCATTCATTTGATAGATCTAGATATTGAGCGTTCTTTCTGCACCTAGCTTGGTGATAGGCTTTAGGATTAGGGATGACTGATCATCACCCTTAAAAAATTCAGTCTAGTGGGAGAGCAAGTAAGAAAATCAATTGTTTTAGTGCAGTGTGATGGGCTAGGCATTCACGGGAGTTGCAGGGGAGGGAGAGCCAACTTTTGGTGCAAGACATGTCAAAGAGATACCTCACTTGAGCTCAGTCTTGGAAAACCTTAGAATTTGGTGGGGATAGTGGTGGGTGTTTAGACTTGAGCAAAAGTATGAAGGCAAGTTAGGCTGGTATGGCTCAATGGTTGAGCTCTGACCACATGCACCAAGAGGTTGCCGGTTCAATTCCCTGTCAAGGGTGTGCAGGAGGCAACCAATGGATGGATGTGTCCCCTCTCGTCGATGTTTCTCTCTCCCTCTCCCATCCTCTCTCTGTAAAAATCAATTAAAAAAATCTTTTTAAAAAATGAGTATGAAGGCAAGAGAAAACATGATGCAATGGGGAGCTATGGGGAGGTCTTTAGATTCAAGGAAGGGTATGTATGAAGATGTGATAGATGAGCCATATAAAGGGACCATATTGTGAAAGATCTTTTCTTTCCTAAATAAAAGATTTATCAGGGATTATCAAGTAGGAGTCTTCATTCATCCAGTATTAGGTGTTTAGTGTTTCTCTTGCTATTGTCTCTTGAGCAACTGAGTTTTATCATATTTTATTTCTTTGATTTGTTCTTTTAATGATATCTGAACTTGGAGCCTTCTTTCATTTTTATGCGTTAAGTAACTCCACTTTAAATACTATCTAGTCAAACCCTACACTAAGGCATTGTGGAGTGGATGATGTATAGCTTTTAAGGCAGTTGGAAGGAGGAGGATTTAAATGACCTTCAAAGGCTAATGTCAGGCCCCCATGTCAGTGTCACTGCAGTTCATGCATGCATGGAGAGTGGGAAAAGGAACTTAATTATGGAGGAGGGGAATCCTAACCCTGCTTGAATGAGTAGCTGAACGTCCTGGGCTTGCTCCTTAGTCTCAAAAAAGACCTCTTACATTTGCTGCCAAAGAGGTCGTAGGGAGAGCTCACATAAATACCACCTTCCCTCTTAGGTGTGTGAACAGTCTTTCTTTGCTTCCACGAGTGCAAAATAGGTTCACCAAATAGTTTTCTGATCTCCATTGGACAGAATTTGGCACCTTATTGTCCTCCAGAAAATCAGTTCCTTTAAGGCATGAAACATGGCAATTGTAGGTCAGCAGACATTTAAAAACACCTTTTTAACTTTCAAGGGTTGGCCTCATAAGATATATTTTGTACAAAAGTACCAGTTTATCAAAATGAGACTTAAATCATTTAAATCTTGAAAGGGGCTTAATTTTAACTGCTTGTGTACCTTTTACCTGCAAAATTCTTACTGTCTTTGAATGGTGCTGTCCTTCAGGTTTGTGGGGATCAGATGTGAGGCTCCTTTCTTCTGCTAACATTTGGTAACTGTTCAGAAACCATTACATTGTTCGGGATGAGGAAACCCACAGTGGCCCATGTCACTATCATTTCGGATTATAAAATAGCTTTCCATAATTAGCTTGGATGACAGTAGAAGCCAGCCGTATGCAGTCAGGAACTGTTCCAACATGGTACAGTCTGAATGACCAGAGGAGCAGTCACAGTCAGCCTCCTCCATCTCATTAATTTGTTTTGGGAGATGGTATCTGTGAGGCAGAGCGGTATCTGAACAGGAAAATCTATTTCTGTGAAATCCTTGAGAGTTGTTGAAACTCTTAGACTTTAAAAATAACTTTTTTATTTGGGAGGACAAATGCTATACAAACAATGCCTCAATTGTTGCCTGTACAACATATATATTCATGCAGTTTTTGCTATTTCTAAAGTTTAGGGGAAAGTTTCATGTTAACCAAATAAATTTTTAATTTTTCTAAATACATATTCTTAACACTCATTGTTAGATTTTCTTAGGAGGTAGAAAAACAGAGCTCAGTCTTAATTTTTTAATCTGTGTAAGCCTTTCCCCTCTATTTTAATAGAAATTCTTAGGTACCCAGACTATGACAGAGCCCATTTTCAAAGCTGTTCATAGAAATTTAGCTATGCAGTTTATTTACCCTTGGTCACCAAGAAAGACTAAAAACCAAAGAACCAGATGACTGCTGAAGGAAAGATGTAGCAGCAAATTTTTGAGGGGCTAGAGACCAGAGAGCAAGAAGAATGCTGGGGGGTGGTCTCAGGGAGCTGTGATTGGTAGTGACAAAATGGAAATAAGTAATGGAAATGTTAGGCTACTATATGCTAAAGACAAAATTCCATTTTGGCTTGGAATTGTCTTTTTAAGGGAAGCCTTTGTGATGATTGAAATACCACAGAATTCATCTGGCTTTTTGTCCCATGAAGGCATTAGAATTTAAAACAGATCCTTTAACATGATTTATGGGAAATAAGAAATACCAGTTCAATTAGGGCAGGTGGTATTTAAATACCCTTCTCTGTGGGATGGGGTTGTTCCCACCAAAATTGTTTGTGGGTAAAATCACAACAAAGATCCACAAAGTACAGCTATATGTATATTTAAAAAGAAACATCAGTTTCTTGCATTTTGCTTAAGTGTTAAAGGTTAATTTAAAATATTAATGCTGAAAAGATTAATTTAAGATATTAAATCTAGGCAAGAATACATGTACATATTATAATTACTTCCTTTTTACAATTAAAGTAATTGGATTGTATTTAATGACCTATTTACATTTAATAACTAAAAAGACTTATCTTTTTAGTATTCCCCATATACAGAAAGAGGTAGGGAAAACTCACTTCTGATATAATTATCTTTATTTGGGCTAAAAAGGGAAAACACTTGTGCTTTTTAGGATGGTTAGAAGAATATTATTTTAAAACATAAATATACAGTTTAGGAATTACACATAGGAATGTATTTTGGTTCATTGTAAAAGAAGATGAAAGATTATCTGCTTTAAAAAAAAAAAAAAAGAAGTCCCCAATGACAAGATTGGATGAGCTGAACAGTACACAGAAAATAAAACTTAAAATGATTCTCAGAGACCCTATAGATAAAAGTAACCTGTCAGAAGTGATGGAACCCCAAATGCCTAGCTGTTTGAAAACAGAAATTTGTTTGAAAAGCATCTGAACATATTATCTGAGGCTGGCACTTTAAATGAGCCAGTGTTTATGTTGTTTAAAGTGAAAGTTGTGAAGCCTCTGAGCAGCTGGCTAAAATTGGGTGTAGAGAGGGAGAGAGCAGTGTGTTATTCTCATTAACACCATTTCAGTTCTAGGGTAAATATGTCAGGAAGGTTTTTTTGTGTTAGCTTACAGTCTTTTTTTCAAGGGGGAAGAAATTAGTCTGGGGTTTGGTGGCACATGTATATGAAAAGGAGAAATATGGGCATATTTGTCTAACTTCTCCGTTCTGGCATTTTGTGAAGAGTCAGTGCAGTGTCATGGAAAGAGCAGGAAGTATGGACACGGATGGGCCTGGGTTTAAAAGCTGTGTGACTTTGATAAAGTTATAGAACCAATCTTAGTTTTCAGAATGCTACTACTTAACCTTGAAGAAGTGTTTCCAGGATTAGAGATATTGAGTAGACACTATAGGACACAAAGAAGTTTTTTAAGAATCCCACCTTGACTCCAGATAGCTGCTAATGACTTCTTCTGTTTGGTTTAAAGTTATTTTGTTTCTCAGTTCCTGTACTCATAGAGTTGTATACTCCAAAAACCTGTGCTACAAAGTAGAATATAGTGACTGCCATTAAGAAAAGGTTCAGCATACCTCTTTGGAACTTTTGGAGAGGAAGACATGAGTTCAGACTTAGAAGGGTCAAGGAAGGCTTCTTAGAAAGTGGTGACATTTGCCTTTGGCCTTTAAGATGAAAGGATTTTTGTTTTGTTTTGTTAATCCTCATCTGAGGATCTTTTTCCATTGATTTTGAGAGATAGGGGAAGGCAGGGGAAGAGATTTGAGAGAGAAACATCAGTGTGAGGGAGAACGTTAGTCGTTGTCTTCCGCACAGTCCTTACCAGGGCGTGGGATCAAGCTTGTATGTGCCCTTGACCAGAATCGAACCTGGCACTCTTCAGTCATGGGCCAACGCTCTGTCCATTGAAAAAACCGGCTAGGGCAGGTTTTTGTTTGCTTGTTGTTTGTTTGTTTGTTTTAAGAAATGCCACAAACAATCCCGATAATAATTCCTTTGAGACTATTTTACTCTCAAAGTACCTAAAGTGAAAATACTAAATTGACTCATGACTCTGATTTTGGAAGACTGATACCCTTTGTCTTAATTCTTAAAGTAATGTAAGCAGGGGCCATCATTTCTTTCTCAGAATTTGTCTCCACACTCAGGAAGAGCCTGTCTCAGAAGGTAAGAGGTCTACCTGCTACAAGCCTCCACTGAGATCAAAGAAAAGAGACCAATTAGAAGAGAGGGTTGTATAGTGCTCAGTGCTATTTAATTTGATCTGCTCTCCTTAGATTGTTTCATTACCATTAGGTGAGTCCAAACAAACTCAGCATTCCTTTGAATTAGTAATAATGAGAGATGTCAGTTACTGAGTACCTACTGTTGCTAGACACCCTCTAGAAGGCTCACATGTTATCTCATTTTATCCTTAAAACCATTCTATGTGGTTGGTTTTATTTTTTCTATTTTACAGATGAGGCTCAAAGATTAAGCAGCCTGAAGTCATATAGCTTAGTGGCTCAGGGCATCCTTGATTCCTTTGCCTGAACATGTCTCTGGGTTCACTATGATTTTTAAATTTGGTTAGCACCTATATGAACATTAACTTTAAAAGGTAAATTTTCATTGTGCGTAATTGTGATCATTCAAAAGGATAAATTAAATACGTTATTCAAGTATGTTATATACTTATGGTGATATTACCTTTTCTATTTGCTATTCTTGTTTGATTTCAAAATACCTACTTTTTCCTGTTATTTCTTTCTTTAAAAAAATTTTTAAATTGATATACTAGAGGCCTGGTGCATGAAATTCATGCACGAGGAGGGGGGCCTCAGCCTAGCCTGCAGTCTCTCCAATCTGGGAGCCCTTGAGGAATGTCCAACGGTACTACAGGATGGGGCCTAAATGGGCAGTCAGACATCCCTCTCACAATCCAGGACTGCTGGCTCCCAACTGCTCTCCTGCCTGCTTTCCTGATTGCCCCTAACCACTCCCCTGCCAGCCTGATTGATGCCTAACTGCTCCCCTGCCAGCCTGTTTGCTCCTAACTACCCTCCCCTGCAGGCCTGGGTCCCCCCCCAAGCTGCCTTTCCCTGCAGACCAGGTTGCCCCCAACTTCCCTCCTCTGCCGGCCTGGTCACCCCTAACTGCCCTTCCCTGTAGGCTTGATTGCCCCCAACTGCTCTCCCTTGCAGGCCTGGTCCCTTCCAACTGCCCTCCCCTGCTGGCCATCTTGTGTCCAAATGGGGGCAGCCATCTTTGACCACATGGGGGTAGCCAGCTTACATGTTGGAGTGATGGTCAATTTGCATATCACTCTTTTATTAGCTAGAATAGAGTCCTGGTGCACTGGTGGGGGCCAGCTGGTTTGCACTGAAGGGTGTCCTGGATCAGGGTGGGGGTTCCCTTGGGACATGAGGTAGCTTGGGTGAAGGGCCTGCGGTGGTTTGCAGGCCAGCCATGCTCCCCAGCGACCCAAGTGGAGGCCTGGTATCTGGGATTTATTTATTTATCTTCTATAATTAAAACTTTGTAGCCTTGAGTGGAGACCTGGGTCAGCCAGGGTATGCAGGAAGCTTGACTTCCTCCATTGCTGGGGAAACACAAGCCTCTTGCTCTCTCCAGCTCTGTGGCCTCAGCCATCTTGGTTGGTTTAATTTGCATATTCCTGATTGGCTGGTGGGCGTGGGTGTAGCAGAGGTATGGTCAATTTGTATATTACTCTTTTATTAGATAGGATTTTTTTTTTTCCAGAGAAAGAGAGAGAGAAACATCAATTTGTTGTTCCACTTATTTATACATTCATTGGTTAATTCTTGTATGTGCCCTGACTAGGAATAGAACCCCCAGCCTTGTATGGGATGATGCTCTAACATTGAACTACCTGGCCAGGGTTCCTATTATTTCTTCTAAAAGTATTCATGATAAACACTTATTAAAGATAAATTGAAATTAATATGACTTTAAGAATTTTGCAATATCTCTTTATGATTGGGGACCTTGCAAAATTATAGTGGAAATCAATTCTGACTTGAACAGAAAGCCGGGCTTTTATTCCTTGTAGAAGGAAAATGAAGGAGGGAAAGGCCCCATGATCACCCTGTCTTTCTGTCTGGATCTGTTCTAACCATGGAGTGGGTGGGGGATCTAAGCAGAGCATGTTGTTCTTTTTGAAGAGACAGAGATTGTAGTTCAGGAGAGGCTGAGGAATCTAAAAGTAATGAGGTGGAATTCTGGAAAGGTGAGAGCTGTGCAGAAAAAAATTGCTCTAGCAATCTCCTCAGGGTTCCCTTCAATCTTTGCTGACTTCACACAGGCCTGGAGCCAAACTCCAGGAAGTTGGGGAAAGATGATCAGGAAGCCCAGAGCAGGAGGTGTTGGAGTTCCTACCAGCCAGAGTGAAGAGCCCATGTTGCTCACTGGGACTGTTCAGTAGAGATGGTAGAAGGTCCACATCTTTGTACTAGAGTTAAAATAGTCACAGAGTAAAGACTACTGTAGACCCACCCTAAAAAAAGCTTAAAAACAAGCCTTCAGAGGTACCAAACTGAGTGAAAAGTAACTGCCTACCAGAATAAAGCTTAACATTCTTGAAATGAAGACAATAATATTAGACACTCAACATTGTAAAATCACAATGTCCAACATCCAGTCAACAGTTAACAGACTCGCTCAGTGGTTGAGTGTTGGTCTATGAACCGGGAGGTCAGGGTTCAATCCCCAGTCAGGGCACATGCTCAGGTTGCAGCTCAGTCCCCTGTAGAGGGTGTGCAAAAGACAACTGATTGATTTTTACTCACATTGATATTTCTCTCTCCCTTCTTCCTCTTCTCTCTTTCTCAAAACAATAAACACAGCCCTGGTCAGTGTGGCTCAGTTGGTTGGACGTGGCCCCATGTACTGACAGGTCATTTGTTCTATTCCTAGTTGGAACACATGCCTGGGTTGTGGGGTTGATCCCCCAGTAGGGGATATGCAGGAGGCAGCCAATTGATGTTTCTCACATCAATATTTTTTTTTCCTCTCCTCCCTTTCCATTCCTCTGTTTCTAAGCTCTAGCTGATTGGCTCAGTGGATAGAGCATTGACCTGCAAACCAAAGGGTCCCAGGTTCAATTCCGGTCAAGGCACATGCCTGGGGTTGTGGGCTCGATACCCAGTGGGGGCCGTGCAGAAGGTTTCTACTTCTTTCTCCCTCTTACTTCCTCTCTGAAATTAATAAAAAAATATTTTAAGAAAATCAATAAATAGCCTATATAATAAAAGGCTAATATGCAAATTGTCCCCTCTACCACGAGTTCAACCAGAAGTTTGTCCCGGGGGTGGGGCTCTCCAGCCAACCTCCCATGTCCCCTCCCCAAAGCTGGCCTGGCCGGACCTGACCTGTGCATGAATTCATGCACCGAGCCTCTAACCCTTCCTATCTAATAAGAGAATAATATGCAAATTGACCATCACTCCAATACACAAGATGGCTGCCCCATGTGGACACAAGATGGCCAGCAGGGGAGGGCAGTTGGAAGGGACCAGGCCTGCAAGGGAGGGCAGTTGGGGGCAATTAAGCCTGCAGAGGAGGGCAATTAGGGGTGACTAGGCTGGCAAAGGAAGGAAGTTGGGGGCAACCTAGTCTGCACAGAAGGGCAGTTGTGGTGGGGAACCAGGCCTGCAGGGAAGGGCAGTTAAGGGTGACCAGGCCTACAGGGGAAGGTAAGGTAGTTAGGAGCAAACAGGCTGGCAGGGGAGCAGTTAGGCATCAATTAGGCTGGCAGGGGAGTTGTTAGGGTGTGATCAGGCTGGCAGGCAGAAGGGATTAGGGGCAATCAGGAAGACAGGCAGGTGAGCAGTTGGGAGCCAGCAGTCCTGGATTGTGAGAGGGATGTCCCAGATTGGAGAGGGTACAGGCTGGGCTGAGGGACCCCCCTCCCCTCCCAAGCACGAATTTTGTGAATCGGGCCTCTAGTATATTATAAAAATAAAATAAATAAAAACATTTTTTATGAAATAAATACTGGAGTATGGGTCATATCTGTCTCAGTCTCTGTCTCTTTTTGTTAATCCTCACCTAAGGCTATTTTTCCCATTGATTTTTTTAGAGAAAGTGGAAGAGATGTGGAGAAAGAAAGAGAGATAAAACGTTGATTGATTGCCTCCCAAACATGTCCCAACTGGGGCCAGGGAACAAACCTTTGATCCAGGTATGTGCCCTTGACTGGGAATTGAAACCGAAGCCCCCCTGAGCCACACCAACCAGGGCTCGTCTCTGTCTGTTATTTTTGTTAATTCCAGAGTGTTTTTGGTGAAATTTGAATATTGTAAGACAGTTATAGAATCAGCATTTTAGGGTTGGAGAGAATTTTCTTCTTTTTTTTATACTTACCTGAGGATACTTTTCTATTGATTTTTATTTATTTTTTAAAAATATATTCTTTATTGATCTCAGAGAGGAAGGGAGAGGGAGAGAGAGAGAGAAACATCAGTGATGAGAGAGAATCATTGATTGGCTGCCTCCTGCACGCCCCCTACTGGGGATCGAGCTCACAAACTGGGCATGTGCCCTTGACCAGAATCAAACATGGGACCCTTCAGTCCACAGGCTGATGCTGTATCCACTGAGACAAACTAGCCAGGGCAAGGTTGGAGAGAACTTTTAAAGATCATCTTGTCTACCCTCACATATTATAGGGGAAAAAAATTATATTTCACTGATTGTGAGATGTACATTTTCTTTTTCTTTTTTTTAAGTCTTTATAGTTGAGAGTATTTCAGATACTCCCTACACACACCCCATTACCTCCCTATGCCCGGTTCAGCCCTGCCCCATACATTTTAACTTCTCTTAAGTCATGATGCAGCTTAACAGTTAGTAGTATCTTAGATTTGATGCAATATGGTAGAAGCCCATTAGGATTGTGGCTTCTCCATAAATTCTTAGTGGTACAGTTCAAGGCTTCTGCTTATATTACCCCCACCCAGAAAACCTTTTCCTCTTTGTTTTTTATATCCAAATTCTGCTCAGATCAGATTTTTATCCCAGGAAGTCTTTCCAGTCCTTTCCAGTGATCCTTTCATTTTTCCTGTTGTCATTATTGACTGCATCATTTATTTGATAATTGAACTTAAGTATTTATTTGCTATACTAGAGGCCCAGTGAACGAATTTGTGCACAGGTGGGGTCCCTCAGCCGGCTGGAAATTGGGGCTGATTGGGGCCTGCCAGCTTGGGTGGAGGTTGGGAGGGACCGCAAGAGATTGGCCGGCCATGGGAGGTTGGCTGTGGAAGTGCACTGACCACCAAGGGGCAGTTCCTGCATTGAGCGTCTGTCCCCTGATGGTCAGTGTGTGTCATAGCTATCAGCCGATTGTCAGGTCCTAACGGTCACTTAGGCTTTTATATATATAGATAGATTGTTACTTTGGTTTTGTCTTCGCCTCAATTATAAGTTCTTGGAGTCAAGGGAGGGATTTTATACTTTGTGTCTTCTAGTATCTGCTTGGTAAATATTCATTGGTTGATAAGAGTACTATAATTAGTAGTTAATGAAGCTTATTAGTGTTCTTTAATGGTGAAGAGAACCACATATAAAACATTTAGAACAGTGCCTGGCCCATAGTTAAATGCTAGATAGATATAGAACTAGTACTTCCACAATCACTATCACCACCACAACTACTACAATAATCTGTTCTGTGCCAGGCACTATGTTAAGTGTTTTATACATATACTAGAGATCCGGTGCATGAAATTCGTGCATGGTGGCGAGGTGATGTCCCTTAGCCCAGCCTGCACCCTCTCCAATCTGGGACCCCTCGAGGGATGTCTGACTGCCCATTTAGATCCGATCCCAGTAGGATAGGGCCTAAACGGGCAGTCGGACATCCTTCTCACAATCCAGGATTGCTAGCTCCAAACTGCTCACCTGCCTGCCTCCCTGATTGTCCCTAGCCGCTTCTGCCTGCCAGCCTGATCACCCCCTAACCACTACCCTGCCAGCCTGTTGATGTCTTAACTGCTCCTCTGCCAGCCTGTTTGCCCCCAACTTCCCTCCTCTGCTGGCCTGGTACCTCCCAACTGCCCTCCCCTGCTGGCCTGATCACCCACAACTGCCCTCCCTTGCAGGGCCTGGAACCTCCCAATGGCCCTCTCCTGCTGGCCATCTTGTGGTGGCCATCTTGTGTCCACATGGGGGCAGCCCTTGTGTGTTGCAGTGATGGTCAGTCTGCGTATTACTCTTTTATTAGATAGGATCGAGGCCTGTTGCATGGGTAGGAGCCAGATGGTTTGCCCTGAAGAGTGTCCCAGATCAGGGTGGGGGTTCCCTTGGAGCATGGGGTGGCCTGGGTGAGGGGCCTGTGGTGGTTTGCAGGCCAGCCACACCCCTCAGTGACCCAAGTGGAGGCCCTGGAATCTGGGATTAATTTATGTCTACAATTGAAACTTTGTAGCCTGAAGTGGAGCCAAGCCTTCTGCTTGCTCTGTGGTGGCAGCCATTTCTGTTCGAAACTTTGTAGCCTAGAGTGGAGGTCTAGGCCGGCAATGGCAGGCAGAAAACTTGGCTTCCTCCATTGCCGGGGAAACCCAAGCCTTCCTCGTGCTCTCAGTGGTGGCAGCCATCTTGGTTGGGGTTTATTTGCATAATCTGCTTCTGATTGGCTGTGGGTGTAGCAAAGGTACAAATTTGCATATTATTCTTTTATTAGATAGGATTAGAAGCCCATCGTGCAAAATCACATGGCTCCACCCACTTGCATGCGCCTTGCCACACACGCAGCCCCACCCACCCACGTACACCTTGCCACACGCAACCCTGCCCACCTGCATGCATCTCACCGCACACACAGTCCTGCCCACTCATGGGTGCCTACCGTGCACGCAGCCTCCTGGTGACTGGTCTTTGGTCATTACGGCATTAAAACCACTGGGTTTTTATGGATTTATTTTTCTTCACAACTTTACAAACTAGGAATCATTATACTAATTTAACAGTTTAGAAAACAGACTAAGACTGCTTCTCAAGGTCCCAAAACTAAATTTGCCAGTAGGGTTAAAACCCACACCTCTACCTCTTAATGTCTGTGTTCTTGCTGCTCTATGCCACTGCTTATTTGATTATGAGGGCTTTGGTAACAGCTTAGTAAACAGAGGGTAGAAAGAAAGAATGGGTACGTACTTTTCTCTCTGCTTGTTAACTTTTTCATATATATATATATATATATATATATATATATACACACACACACACACACACACGCACACACACACATACACACACATATATACACACACATATATACACACACACACACACACACATATATATATATAAAGTGAATAGACCTTGTGAGAAGTAGATGTACCCTGCCCTTTGCTGCGTACTCTTAGTTGCTGGTGGCTTGGCTGTTAGTGACAGGTGCGTGTATGACACTTTTTCCAAGAATGAATTCTTGTTACAGATAGCAGAATAGAATAGTTGGTATGGAATTATATGTCTGTTTGCTCCATAATTCCACTCCCTAGTATTCAGATGTAATTGTGATTGCTAGGTCTCATCACTTAATTAGTGTATTAACAGTCACATCCAGGACTGCTGCTTCTGCCAGCTTCATGACCACACAGTGTGTTTGTATATTGGCCTGAGCTGTCAGCAAGACATTTTGCCGAATATCCTTTTTGTTGTTGCTCTGCAACCTTTTTTCCCTGGCCTTTCTCAGTTGTGTAAGTAAGTTTCTCTTTTGGCCTTTCCATCCCAAAGAGGGAGCAGTTACTGCAGAGAAGCTTGAAGTATGAAGTGAGGCATCATAGAGATTAAAATGAATGGTTAGACAGCTGGCAGGATGAAATGAGACTTACTTGGTGCCTGGTGTGTGATTCGGCTCTGATTATCTTCTTTCTCCCTCATTTTCAAACCTGCCTCTGTATCTAATCCACCAGTGGGTACTCCAGTACCTTGTCTACAGGGAGCTTAACCTGTGCAGTACTCACTGCTCCTTGTAGGAACCAGGAAACAAAGGTGACAGCCTAGCCCCATTCTCTCCATCTCTGAGGAAGATAGTAAAGTGGGATTAGACAATCTTTCATAAAAAACAACTGTGTGTTCCCATATGGTAGCACATGTTCAGGTTTGGCTTCCTCCCAGGTACTCAAGCCCAGGTACTTGGAGAAGAATAATGCATTTTGTATCTTCTTATCTCAGATTTTTGAGCACCACCAACTGGAGTTCACTCTCTTCTGTCCTTGGGTATAAATAAGATAGGAAGCTCTTTAAAATGAAGACTATTGGTATCTATTATAATATTACAAGTTTTTTTAAATATATATATATTTTATTGATTTTTTTAGAGAGAGGAAGGGAGAGGGATAGAGAGTTAGAAACATCAATGAGAGAGAAACATCAATCAGCTGCCTCCTGCACACCCCCTGCTGGGTATGTGCCCACAACCAAGGTACATGCCCTTGACTGGAATCGAACCTGGGACCCTTCAGTCTTCAGGCCAGTGCTCTGTCCACTGAACCAAATCAGTTAGGGCAATATTGCAAGTTATTGACATAATTTTAGTAATCTTGTGAACTGATTTGCTGAGGTTTGATACTTTTTTATGTTGGCATTTATTTTTCAAAGCAACTTAGTTGTTTTTCATGTTAAATTCCTCTGTGATTTAATAATGCTCAATTGATGATTATAGCTCAAAGAAATCTGGAACTTGAGTACCCATAAATGTTAGGGGTAAGATTTCTCAATTTCTGAATAAAATCATTTATAATTTATATTTAACTAATCAGGGTCTAAAAGTAAGCCCATTTAGATTGGTAGTATGGAATATTTCAAACCATTCCATTTTGATGAATTGGCTATTGCTAGAAATTGGCATTAAATTGGGACAGTAAAATGAACTTTGTGTATGTGACAAAGTCATCAATGATAACATTGTAGACCTCTGTATAATTTAAGTGGATACAAAACAGGGAACTTGAGCCAAAATAGAGATACAAGAAATATTTTATGTCAATAAATCTTTTTTTTGGAGTTCAGAATACTTTGCAAACAAAATCCCAGTTTCATATAACATCTTTAAAGAGGTTTTTGTTGTTGTTGTTTTTTAAGTGCAGCTCACAGCTGAACTAGAGGATGAATTGAGACTCCCCTCCCCACCCTTCCCTACCTCACTCCATACCCCCAATTGCCAGTCATCACTAGACTAAGGACGTGAATCCAGGTTTCCTACTCATAGGTTTTATTTTTGTTTAAATATATTTTATTGATTTTTTTACAGAGAGTAAGGGAGAGGGAGAGAGAGTTAGAAACATTGATGATAGAGAAACATCAATCAGCTGCCTCCTGCACACCCCCTAATGGGGATGTGCCAGCAACCAAGGTACATGACCTTGACCAGAATCAAACCTAGGACCCTTGAGTCTGCAGGATGATGCTTTATCCACTGAGCCAAACCGGTTAGGGCTGATTCACAGTTTAATATTTTCTTTTGGACAACCAGATGGATCCTACTCAAAGGAAAGCCTAATTTTGGCCATTTAAGAGGCAGTTTTCTATGGAATAGGTGAAACTAGAAGAAACCAATTTTGAATGGAAGATGATCCCCCCAAATTTTAGTTTTAAGAGCAAAGGTTTGGCCTTGACGGGTTTGGCCCAGTGGGTGGGGTGTCGGCCTGCGGACTGAAGGGTCCCAGATTCGGTTCCTGTCAAGGGCATGTGCCTTGGTTTCGGGCACATCCCCAGTAGGGAGTGTGCAAGAGGCAGCTGATGGATGTTTCTCTCTCATCCATGTTTTTAGCTCTCTATCCATTTCCCCTCCTCTGTTTAAAAAAAAAAAATCAATGAGATAAATTAAAAAGAAGAGCAAAGCTGTGATAAGAGCCTGAAGAGTAATAAAGCTAAGAACAAAAAGTGGTATTTCCCCCCAAAAAATTATAGGAAATTACAGAATTACCAGGTGTGAATGGTCCCTGATAAATATACAGTGTACTCAAGAAGTGAGATATTGGCCCTGGCCTGCTTGCTCAATGGTTAGAACATCCACCTACAAACCGAAGGGTCACTGGTTTGATTTCTGGTCAAGGGTGCATATCTTGGTCACAGATTCCCCAGCACCTCACGCCCCTTTCGGGGCATGTGCAGGAGGCAGCCAGCTGATTGATGTAGCTTTCTCACGTTGATGTTTCTCTCTCCCTCTCTCCCTCTCTCTCTGTCACTCTCTCCTCCCTCCCTATCTGTCTCCACCCCCTCCCCTTTTTCCTCCCCCACCCCATCCCTCCCTTCCACTCTCTAGAAATCAATGGAAAAATACCCTCAGGTGAGAACTTTTTTTAAAAAGTGAAATACTAGAATTTAGAAGTCCTATTTCCTGGGTTGCTTTCCCCCAACCAAATCAGGACAAGAAGGAGCCTTACATTTAGTTAATGTAGGTCCATAGCTGGTATTCCTTTATGAAATTAGAAATTTCTCCTTGTTTTACATCACAAGTACCAGTAAGCTCTTTTTTCTTGTTTTTCCCAATCAGCTAGGTTCTCTGTCCACCCTGGGAGTTCCATTTCTGTCTTACCCTTTTCCACATTACTCTAGTGACCTAAACTAATTTGTCAGTAACACCTTGTGTTTGGAGAGAGTCTGGTTATATTTGTAGGTTCAGCTCCACACTGAATTTCAACAGGATGTGGGTGGTGCGTGAGTCTATAATGAGGCATTCCTGCTTGTGGTTGTTGCATGGTAGTGAAGAGGGCTATATTCAACAGTAAATTCATGCTTCTTTAAACAGTTTAGTAGATAAACTTAGATTACAGTAAGCCTGTATGCTGGCTCTCATTTTTAAGTTAAATGATTATTTGATTTTTCAATTGAAATTCTTTATGCATATTCTTTAACATAAAGAATCTTAACTCTCAGGGCGGGGGGGAGGAAAACATATGTACTACTATTAAATATAAGTTATGTTGTAAATAAAATTTTAAAAAATAAAATAAAAAAATAAAATACTTATTTAAAAAAAAAAAAGAATCTTACCTCTTGAAAGAGAAAACTGGTCTACAAAGTAAAGCTCTTCTCGTATGCCCCAATCCAAAATGCTGTTAACTATAGAACAGTGGGGAATGCTGAAGTGAAAGCAGAAGTCCTAGTTGCCACACATACATCCCCACATGTTGTCCTCCTCTGCTATTGCTGGTCAGCTTTTTGGAGGTATGTTTCAAAAAGGAACTGCCTTGAAAGGCATTTCTGTTGTTATGGTTATTGGTATAGCTCAGATATACTTGCTTTTGGATGTGACTATAGAAATATAATGCTATCTAAATGAAGTGTTTATTTATTTATAATAAACATCATTGCCGGGATGAGCAGTCATCTGTCTTCTGTTAATAACAGGAATTCAGAATATAGGTTATAAATGCTTCCTCCCTTCTCACATGCAGCCTTCTTTATTACCTTCTTCCACCCTACCAATCCCTACTTCTCACCCCCCGCCCCAGTACGCAGAATTTTAGTAATTAGTTTATGTGAAATGAAAAGGTTGGAAATCGCTGGTCTAAGCTAGTCAGTATACTGCCAGGCTATGGGTAAGAAGGAACGCCTGAAGTCTTTGTTCTAACTCACTCTCAAGTTCCTTAGGCTGAAAATAGTCAGGGGTAAAGATGGGGTTTGCTATTGAGCCTGGCTGGATGTCTAGAATTGGTCCAAAGCTTTTTTTTTTTTTTTTTTTTTTTTTTTGCTTTTTTTATGGGGAGCCAACTCCCAAATCGATCTGGGAGCCTCACAGGGTGTAAATAATTGAACCTCAGGACTCTGTGTGAACCGTCCTTTGGGCCATTCTGGATCCTGCAGGTTCTGGTAACTAGGTGAATCTAGACTGGAGAGGGGCTTGATTCACGGCCAAGATTCACCTAAACCTGCCACTGACTTTGCTTCAGAATGCAGGTGAATGTCAGCTACATGAGGAGGTTATGGCAGATTAGGCAGAAGCAAATTCGGAGTTTTAGAGCTTCTGAAAGAGTATCTAGCTCAGTCCCTTTATTTTGTAGATGAGGAAACGGTAGCACAGAGTGAGAATTATCTTTAGCCGAGACCGGTTTGGCTCAGTGGATAGAGCGTCGGACTGTGGACTGAAGGGTCCCGGTTTCGATTCTGGTCAAGGGCATGTACCTTGGCTGCGGACACATCCCCAGTAGGGGGCGTGCAAGAGGCAGCTGATGGATGTCTCTCTCTCATCGATGTTTCTGACTTTCTATCCCTCTCCCTTCCGCTCTGTAAAAAATCAATAAAATATATTTTTTTAAAAAGAGAGAGAGAATTATCTTTAATTTAGAAAGCATTGTAAAGTCATCCATTCTGACCTGTCAACATGGACATCTAGAAATGTCTCCCCTAAAATGCCCAATAGCTGGTCACCCAGAGGATTCTCTAGGGAACTCATAATTTGGAAAGAGAGAACAGCTGTAATTAAAAGGAACTGACTGAATTGAAATCTCTTTCTCTGTAACTTTTATCTTCTGTATGGCTCTAATTTAGTTCCTTTCCCATGTAACATCCCCCAAGGTAAGACTACCTTAGACCCCCAAATTAGCAAATATCACTATAGCATATACTTTTCTTAATTAAAATATAACTGAAAAAGAACTTTATTGATTCTATAAAGACATGGCATTCTATACTCTTTCATGTATTTAAAACTTCTGAGCTATGAATCACTACTTTCTTGGTTTTCTTCACTTTCTCTTAATTTCTGTAATTGGTACTAGCTAGCATTTAGCTCTTTCCATGAAACTTTTAAAAAAACAAACCTACATATTATTACCTTGTGAGTCTAATTGTATAAAACTATCAGGAGTTTTGGTAGCAGAACTCACCCCTGTAACCTGTCTGTGATTTCTGTTGTCTCCTTCTTAGCCTGTGAAGCGTGTCCCAATTGGTCTTCTTACCCTTCGTGCTTCTTGTGCTCAAATGTAAATTCTTTGCTTCTGTTAGAATGATTTGTCTAAAATGCAAATTTGATCGTGTTAACTTCCTTAATTCAGTGGTTCCTTAGCACTCAGTGCTTCAGAAATTTTCCACTAAGTGACTACTGATGATAGAGAAGCCTTTCTCGGCTGGCTTTCCATGAGAGAATTAATCCCTGATACCATTAGACATCCATTATATGTAAATGTATTACTTTTCTCCAATGCATCTGGAATGATGCTAGTTATGTACAGTCTTAAGGAGAATTGAGAAAACAGTCTCTCGAATAATTTTTTTTTGGTTTTGTGGTTCAGATAAGGAACCCAGTATGAAAGACTGAAGAGAGATAATGTATGTTCTTCAGTAGGTCCAGAAACATGACTTGGAGCCACTTCCAGAAATAAAAACAAACACCAAATTTTATTTTTAAATGTATGTCATCTTTAAATGTATATCACTATTGCATTCTACTACATATTAAGTCCAGGGTTAAAAATGTTTTAAAATATTTATCAGTGAAAAAGTTGATTTTCCAGGAAATTTTCCTAGGGTTTATAGAACTACAAATAACTATATATTTTTTTACCCCTATAGTGGACATTTTATATGTGCTATATTACTTACTATCTCTAGAGAAATTGCCCAAGATCACACAGCTGATCAGGTGTCAGAGTCAGTGTTCTAATCCAGTATGTCTCAACTCTACAACTTGAAACTGAGTTGAGAGTCAAAAACCTAAAAGTCTTTGCCCATTTGGAAGTTTATCTTCACCAGAAGATAGGATTTTTTTTGTAGTCAAATTATTATTGTGGTTCAGATCATGAATAATTCCATACTTCGTATGCAAAACATAACTAACCTTGATTATCCAAAACAAAAGTAAGCAGTGATGCAGGTAATTCCATATAACTGGGAATCTTGTCTCTTTTTGGTGGCTCTGAAACATATTAAATGGCTTTTTAAGTAACAGATATACTTTTCTAATTGTTTTGTCTTGGTGGTTATCTACATATTGTCATTTCTTTCCTTTTTTTTTTTTTTAATTTGAAACGCTTCACGAATTTGCGTGTCATCCTTGCACAGGAGCCATGCTAATCTCTATCATTCCAGTTTTTGTATATGTGCTGCCAGAGCGCTCACCATACTGTCATTTCTTGAGTACTCTTTAGCTGGTTATAGGAGCTGGCTTTTTTGGCAAGAGGAAGCCATCTTGCTATTGAAAATTTGGTTTTAGGTAAATCCAACCCAGGAGACAGAATTGACTCCATTTGTGTCTGCTTACCCAAAGCACTTGGGAAAACATAAATGCTAAAGTACCAAGGCCTTAGAAGTTGCCCCTCACTCCCCGCCTCCCCAGTCTGGCATTTACCTAGCCATCTGGAATCCAGTTTCTACTAGGTGTTCAGAGAGAACTTCTGGAATGCCCTGTCAATGGCCACATTCAACACAATTTCAAGGAGATTTGGCTCTTTTAGCTCCTCTGAGAAGCTGGAACAAGACTGAAATTATTGCTAATGGAGGGAACCATAGTGGCTGTTTTCAATCATCTCTGACTGACTACACCTTTGAATTTCTGGTTCTTTCAGAAAACTTGAAATATGGAAATCTAAGGGCATCCCGAGGATGGTGTACAGAGGAGCCCTGTGAGGTTCTTTCCTTTGTAACCTCCTGCCTCCTTTGCCGTTCTAAACTTTCTTTTCACCATGAATTACTAAAGATTGCATTTTAGTACCCGAAACCCTTTCCATTAAGTAAAAGAGGAGAAGAATTAGACTAGAAGGAAAGTCCAGAGTTAGAGTTAGAAAACCTATTGAGTCAAAGGGGAACTCTGCAGAGGAACGGAATGAAAATTATTTCCTTAGTTGACAAATATTCAGGAAACACCTCTGCACCCCAAAGATAGGCACAGCTGCCACGCAGTGCCTATTAAAGGGAGCTTCAGAGTTATGAGCAAACAGCTGATTCTCTTGGTTCTTGGGCTGTTGTTGCTGTTGGTGACAGGAAACCTTGTTCCCCAAGCTGCTGGCTTCCTGTTTTATTTTTACTCTTAGCAGATCAGAATGTCCATAACAAGGAGCAGTCTGTTCCAAAGGGTTCTACTCCCCCTTTGAGTCTGAAGGGCTTTTTTTTAAACTTTGGGTTGGACAGTATGTTGGTTCACTTTTAAGATCTATGATACTTAGTTTGGTTTAAACATTTGTATTCACAATCAACTTTTTGGTGATGAACTGGTGTTATAAGATTTGATGTAAGTAAACCTCTATTTTACTTTTTTATTGCTGTTTTAGAGGAGTTTGCAATATTGGGGACTTGGGTATGTTGCCTTTATGTTTCGCCTTTTTATTTAAAATGAATCTGCCATTTTTCCTAGCATGAAAGTCATTGGACTGTTTTGGATAGCTTTTGTTTTACAAAATAGGAAAATAGTACGACAGCCCAGTGTGCCACGGCTGTAGTCATACCCATTTTGTTGAGACTAAAACCTGCTTCTATCCTTGTAAAGCTAGCAATTTGGTAATCTAACTCGAAAACAATAGCTCAGAACGAACCCGAAGTGCTGGGGGATTTCCTAGGGAAAGGGCCGACAGGATAAGAAACAGTAACTGGAAGGTTTCCAGATCTGCTCCAGACACTTCCTGCCATCGGTCTCAGAGCCTTTGGCCCAGGTGTGCTGAACCAGATGGGCGGGAGAACGGGAACTGTTGGGAAGAAGAAAAAGGACGAGAGAATCTCAAAGCACAGTTTGTTCGACATATTGAACATGTAAATTTTTCCTTAATATTCTTTCTGTCAATTTACAGACTAAACTTTAGTAGTGCTAATAGATACTGGCAGCTAGTATTTAGTTGTACATTAACAGTCATCCGTCAGGGAAGAACTGGAGAAATTATGTCCTGATGTAATCCATAGAATCTCTTTTGGCAACTTAATTTCATTGTGGAGATGAGATTATCATGTGACAAAAGCTCTTTTTTGATCCTTATAATTGATCGTCTGGAATCTGATCTACCCTGGACACCCCAAGAATAGGATCTGTACCTTCTAGGATCTGCTAAATGGGCTGTTTTCTGACCATAACTCCTTGCTTGCCTCTGGAGATTCTTGTTGGTCCGAGCATAGTTGTTTTAAGGTGTTTAGTTTGTTTTATGCTGTCTGTAGTACCCCAGCCAGCAGTCACCAGTGCAGAATTTCTGCACTTATCCAGCCATCCTTCACCAAACCTTAAAAAGGTGGTTGTTGGGGGAGGTGTTGAGGGGATTCTTTAAAAAAAAAAAAAGATGGGGAGAGAGATTTTTTAAAGCTGTTTTAGATCAGAGCAAGACAAAAAGACTTACATAGCCCTAGTGTGCCTTGAATTTGTGGTTGAGTAATACTTTCCTGTTATTTCTTTTTTAGGTTGTTTTTCATCATTCAGAACATTGCCTGAAGCGGGTCCACCATGCCGTTAGTAACGAGGAACATCGAGCCAAGGCACCTGTGCCGTCAGACGTTGCCTAGTGTTAGAAGCGAGCTGGAATGCGTGACCAACATCACCCTGGCAAATGTCATCCGACAGCTGGGCAGCCTGAGTGAGTGCCGCAGAGCGCCTGTGCTTTGCCCTCAGGGGTCGTTGGTGCTCTCTATTTCGTTTCCTTCCCCTCCTGTGTAACTATTTCTCCCCCATCTGCCTTCCCTAGGTAATGCAAAAATGCATCCTACCCCCCGCTCCCCAAAGAGAGGCTGCTTTTTGGTACAGACTCTTCCCCTCAACCCTTTCTTCATCTGCCACGCTCCAGGCTCCCTCCACCTCCCTCTCCACCTGCCTCTAAAGAAATCTGTAGGAAGGGTGGCAGGAAGGGCTGCGGCAGAAACTGCAGATGGAATGACAGAGCAGAATTCTGTGTGTGTAAAGTGGGAGGTTCGCAGAACAGTATCTTGGGGTGGGGAATGTGCCTGTGATTGCACGAACTGTTCAGTGTAGCCTGACTTTGTTGAGGCCTCAAATGTGCCAATAGTCACATGTACCCGACATCCCCACTCCCCTTCTTCCCAAAGAGAGGAAAGCAAACATGTACTCAGAGAGATTCTGGCTGACTTGTCTACCCTGGAACACATTTAATTGTGCTGCAAGCCCCCAGGTCCAAGTTCAGGGTACAAATTACTTCTGCAATCTCTGGGGTATTGGGAGTTTCGCAAGCTGTGTGAACACACAGTGACACAAATTGTAACTGGAGCCATTCTTCTCCGGGAGGAGGATGGGGGGAGGGTGTAGTCCAGTCTGGAGCTGAGGAAAAGCCAGCTCAACTGTATCTTTTTTTTTTTTTTTTTTAATTGCCAAGAATGAATGAGACTACCTTGGGTGGGGTACATACATGTGGTTTGGATTTCATTCTGAATCAAGCTGACTTTGTTTGCTTGAAGCTGAGGTATGCCACTCCAGCTTCCCATAAGAACCTCCATCAAAATGATATTTTAGTGATCTTCCTTAGCAAAGGCATCTTGGTGTGAATTATTTCAGACATTCACCCTCCTGTCGAATCACTGTCCTTAGTAAAGGCAGTGGAACAGAAAGCCTGCATTCCCCCAGATAGTAATAGACCCTGCCTTTAAAACTGGGGCCTGAGGAGACAGAGCTCGGTGACCAGATGATATATGGGGTCTGAGATTCCTAAGCCTTCACCCAGCTCAGAGGCCATCTCGGTTGATCCAGGAATTAGGAAACCTGGGTGGGCGTCACGAGGAAACGAAGCCCTGTCGATGCCTGTCTGACACAAAGGAACGTTGACAGCAGTGCAACAGCAGTGCAGCTGACGAGGAAGCACATGAAAGCTGCAGAGTGCCTCACTGCTTCTTAAAAGCGTCGTTTCTGCTTCTGTCACCCTGCGAAGGCCAAATGGGTGGAAGGCAATCACACTGCTTCCTTCTTCATAGGACAAAGGACATCTAGCTAATGATGCTGCTTATTCTCACTCAGCAGGAGCCATACTCTCTCTCAGGTGTTTTTTCAGGGTAGTGTTGATGGATGCCATTGCTCGCTCTCCCATCTGTGATCAGACCACTTGTATCTTAAGGAAGCTGATCTGAGGGCCAGGATCAGCTTGTGCCTACAGAAACAGGATTTCCTTACATCGGCGAGCTAATGACCTTTTACTCATCCTATAAACATCTATTGAGCATACTTTATGTTCAGTGCTGAGGGGATACAGCAATAAGAAATGGTCTCTGGCCCTAGCTGGCTTGGCTCAATGGATGGAGCGTCAGCCTGTGAACTGAAAGGTCCCAGGTTCGATTCCACATGCCCAGGTTGTAGGCTTGATCCCCAGTGGGGGACTTGCAGGAGGCAGCTGATCCATGATTCTCTCTCATCATGGATGTTTCTATCTCCCCCTCTCTAAAAACAATTAAAAATAATTAAATAGAAAAATTAAAAAAAGAAAGAAATGGTCTCTGGCCCTGGCCGGTTTAGCTCAGTGGATAAAGTGTCAGCCTGCAGACTGACGGGTCCCGGGTTCAATTCTGGTCAGGGGCACATGCCCAGGTTGTGGGCTTGATCCCCAGGGGGGGACTTGCAGGAGGCAGCTGATCAGTGATTCTCTCTCATCATTGATGTTTCTCTCTCTCTTCCTCTCCCTTCCTCTCTGAAATCAATTTAAAAAATTTATTATATATATTTTTTAAAAGAAATGGTCTCTGCCTTCCAGGAGCTTATAATCTACCAGAGGAGACAGAAATAAATCTTAATGGGAGAATGGGGAGAGGGTGAGAAGGGAACTCATATTTGTTAACTGCCTACTTTATGCCATGTTTTAATAGGATCTTGACATAGATTATCTCATTTAATCTCAATAATCCTGTGAAAATAGATGATATTTCTGTTTTTTCAGACGAAGGAATGAAGGCTCAGAAAAGTAAGGTAACTTGCCTAGAGACACAGCAGCCAGTAAGAGGCAAGTCAGTCTCTGCTGTGAGTTGCTAAGTTCAAGGCTCCTTGAAGATATCGCTGCTCATCAAGGATTTCTCCTCTCAGTCCCCTGCACTCTGTCTCTGCCAGTTGGGCTCTGGTTCAGACCTTTGTTGACTCTCACCTAAGCTATTGCCCTGGCTTCCTTCTGGCTTCCCCTTCTCTGATCAACCCCTTAATCTAACACCTAAAAATCGTAAGGCTATACCCCTACCACAGTCATCTACCCCGAATGCAAACATCGCTTTTCACTTTTATAATTCTGAGTTGTTTGAATTTTTAAAAGTTAAGGCTGTGTTAACTTTTGTAATTTGAAAAGTGTTTTTAAACTAAGAGTACAAATGTTAACTGTTTATCTCCTCTGGGCCTCACTATGGAATTACCTAAAAAGTCCCTTGGTCTGTTGTCGTTCAAGACTCTTTAAGACCTGCTTTCCCTTCCAGCCTCATTTTCTGCTGTCTATCTTCTCCCATGTTACGGTCTTTTTAAAGGATTTAAAAGGGAAAAAGAGAGGGGGAGGGAGGGAGGAAGGAAGAATGAATTGTCAGCTCCTTGTAGTTCCTCTTAGAGCATGCTCTCATACCTTCATACAGCCCCTGCTCTTCCCCTGTAGGCCTGGAGAGCCCTTGCCATCCTTATAGCTGCTCTTTTAAGGCTCAGCTCAGGGATCTCCTCCTCTAACTTGGACTTAGTGCTCCTCTGAGCTCCTATTACATGCCTGTATTATTGCCTGTCACATTAGATTGAAAATTATATGTCTTAAAAGTTCTTTGAAGGCAGAAATCGTGTTGTTTGTCCTTGAACCCGTCAGTGTCTGTCTTATATAGTACTTGGCACCCAGTAGAAGCTCAGTAAATGTTTGTTGAGTGATTCATAACTGTATTCTCTTCACCATCTCATGTTGTTGGCGCACAGTGAATACAAGGGAAGGAGGGAGGGAGGAAGGGAGGGAGGAAGGGAAGGGAAAGGAGGGAGGGAGGGAGGGAAGGAAGGAAGGAAGGAAGGAAGGAAGGACGGAAGGAAGGAAGGAAAGAAGGAAAGAAGGAAAGAAGGAAAGAAGGAGAGTAGGCACACAGGTGGGGGATAGGCAGGGTCAAGGAAAGCTAAATAGAAGAGTTACATTTAAACCAGACCTTGGAAGATGCTGGGATTTCACCTAGCAGAGAGGGACAAAGGAATGGACTCTCAAGTGCTTCAAGCTCATGATCTTGGCCTCATGTATTGTACTATAGCCAGAAGTGCTCAGTCTAGTAGGGAAAGTGATTATGGAATGGATAAAGCACAAAACTAAAGATTCCACAGCTGTGAATTGCTTTGTGATAGCATATCCAGAATTCGTATTTCCCTTAGTGTAATGAGACTGGTATTTCAGTATTATTAGGTTGCCATATCTTAGGAAATAAGGGCACAGCCAGCCAGCACTTTGGACCACCCAGGAGAGTGCTGCCCCCATTTGGGTCATTAAGAAATGCTATGGCCGAAACCGGTTTGGCTCAGTGGATAGAGCATCAGCCTGCAGACTGAAAGGTCCCAGGTTCGATTTCAGTCAAGGGCACATATCTTGGTTGCGGGCACATCCCTAGTAGGGTGTGTGCAGGAAGCAGCTGATCGGTCTCTCTCTCGCATCGATGTTTCTAACTCTCTATCCCTCTCCCTTCCTCTCTGTAAAAAATCAATAAAAAATATATATTTTTTAAAATGCTATGATGTTGACTTTAATAACCAAGTGTACTTGGTTATTAAATGGGGTCATGCCATTTGGGGAGGGAGATGCTTCAAGAGTCTCATTCAGGCTTCAACAAGAATAACTTCACATTTTAAAAAACTCAGTTTTACCTGTTCCAACTCCATGTAATATTTAGTTTGAAGAGTTATACTTCAAAGGGAGAAAAATGATGACTGATTTGCAAAACGTGATGTCCATTATGAATGTCCCTATGTGATAGTGGGTCTGTCTTGGTCAGCTGAGTGGTGAAATGTAACTCTGAACAAGGCACTCTGGTTTTCTCCTAAGGCGGAGTAATTTTTAGTACTTGAAGAATAGGGACTATCAAATTACTGACTAGAATTACATTTAAAATTTCTTCTAAGCATACAACAAGACCTTTAGATATTCACACTCTTAAAAGTCTTCTGATATGGTGAGTAATATAAGGGAGAATCTCATTGTAACAATTTACATTGAATCCTGTGACAACTTGGTGAGGTAGATACAGTTATCCCTGTTTTACAGATGAGGAAACTGAAGCTGAGAGATTGTGATTTGCTGAAGAGTGCACAGGTGTAAACAGAAAGAAACTGAGACTTAAATTTTGTGGTCTGAAGGCCACTGCTTCCATGTCTCATCCTGTAGCTCTCAGCATACCTTGGGGCTGATAGGATGTGACGGGGAAGCCTTCACCCCGCCTCACTTTCTCTTCAAATAGCATTCTCAGTGTTGCCATTTTTATGTGTTGGGTTTCTTTGTAAGATTTTTATCTTGAAAACCACTGTTCTACACAGTAAGCCTCTACTCCCTCTGTCACTGCTCCCTTCACTGAGGAGCAGGAAATCCTAGGTACTCTCATGGTGACCTAAAGATAAGCTAATTTGGGGTTTTCTTTTGGGTGGACAGCAGATATTTTTGAGCCTGGTTTATTTTCCACACACAATGCTTCATGTTTCTCTGCTTTAGCCTTACACTCACAATCTTCTGTTACCTGGATGAGCAGGATACAGTGTGGTTTGAGCTTGTCAGCCAGTTTGAGTCCTGTGAGCCCAGGAGCTCCCCATAGCTGTTTAGATCACAAAACCGTTCAGTATGCAAAGACTTGCTTCTTTCCTTGATTAGCAACTCCTTATTGACTAAATTTACCAGCAATTCAAAATATGCCGTTGATTAGTCTCATCCTTACTCGCCGGGTTACACTGGGAAGGTGAACTACAGTTCACCCTGGAGGTGCAATTTTGGAATAACCCCTCCACCCCCAAGTGTGGACTAAGCATAAATGAACTTTAGAACCTAAAAATCAGAGTCCGTTTTGAATAGTCCTCAGAGAAATTACCTTTTGGTTGAACATGGTCACTTACCTGCCGTCACAGAGCACATAAGAAACTCAGGCGGTGTATTCTTTATATGCACCACTTCTCATTTCTAGGAAGAATGTGCTTTGTGGCTTGGAGTGACAATATGAAGGTAGCATCAGATTGCTCTTATGTTTCTTTGGCTGCAAATTCTCCTTGCTTTCCAGGGTTGAAAGTACAGAAATTGATGGAACTTTTTTCTTTTTCTTAAAACAAGACATTGTGGAAAGAGACCACTGGTAGGCTGTTTTTTTCAGGGAGGGCTTGAAAGTTTTAGTTTTTCACTTTTTCCCTGAGATAGTGATTTGAAGAATTATAACCTAGAGCAAAGACTTTCAAAACTGTAGGTTATAAAACATAAAATAAGCTTTTCACCCCTTAAAAGAAGTTGTAAGTCTCTGCTGTGAGTTGCTGGTAAGTTCAAGACTCCTCAAAGATACCACTACTCATCATGCTTGTTCAGTATACTTCTGAGGCTCCACTGAGGATGTAATGTCTTGTTTTTCATGTTAACTGTAGACACCTAAAAGGTCCTTCTAACTTCTTGTCTGTTTTCCAGAACCATTTACAAGGTGCTTTTACAGAGTAGCAAGAGGTTAAGGCAGTGGTCAGCAAACTGCGATTCACGAGCCACATGCAGCTCTTTGGCCCCTTGAGTGTGGCTCTTCCACAAAATACCACGTGCAGGCGTGCACGTACAGTGCAATTGAAACCTCGTGCCCCATGCGCAGAAGTCGGTTTTCAGCTCTCAAAAGAAAGTTCAGTCATTGTACTGTTGATATTTGGCTCTGTTGACTAATGAGTTTGCCGACCACTGGGTTAAGGGCTATAGGCAAAGGTGTAGACATACTGTCCACCCTTCCAGGATTCATTTTTTGTATTATACCTTTCGATTTTATTCAGATTGCTTTGAGCTTTGTGACTGTTCAGTTTGCCCAGAAGACTCAGTTGTAGAGCATATGCAGAGTGCCCAGCTATGGAGGCTGTGTCTCTGTCTCCAGGAGCAACCATCGCACATAACCCAAACAGTCTTGAGGGAGAGAAGGGTATTTCGGAGGTGGGGAATATGGTCTTTAGTAGCCAGTTTTCCTGACCATTTACGTCACTTTTATGCACTAATGAGTTGGCTTCTTTGTTCGTGCAGGTAAATATGCAGAAGACATTTTTGGAGAGCTCTTTACTCAGGCAAATACCTTTGCCTCTCGGGTAAGCTCCCTTGCTGAGAGGATTGACCGCCTACAAGTTAAAGTCACTCAGCTGGATCCCAAGGAAGAAGAAGGTAAGGAAGCTGAGCTCAGCATTTGCAGGCTCTGCTGAGCAGTTTCTTATAATTTTTTTCCTGGTTTGTAAAAAAAAGTGAGAGGAGAAATCACAGAAACCTATGGAGTTCTGCTTTGAAGAAACACAAGCTTGGGTGGCATAGAGAAATCTTTTTAGCTCTTCCACACTCCCACACACTCCCCGTCCCCCATTCCCCCAATTCCCTCTTCCTCAGATTCCCCCTCCCCCAGTCTTACTTTGCTACCATAAAAGTACTTGGAAGATTCATTCCTCCTCAGGAGAGGCCTGCTCGATCTGGCCACATAGTAAACCTTTGTGTTGCCTCATTTTGTTCAGGCTGAAACGGCGGGGCTGCTGACAGCCTTGTGGGGCTTCCCCAGAGGGGAGAAAAAAGCCTGGCTGCAGACAGCCGCAGCCAAGAAATGCAGCAGCTGAGCCTCTCCGCCTGGTGTGACTCAGTGTTTGCTCAAATAGCCTGTCGTCCATTTTCTAATGCCTCCATCTTCTCTCAGTGTCACTGCAGGGAATCAACACCCGAAAGGCCTTCAGAAGCTCTACCATTCAAGACCAGAAGCTTTTTGACAGAAACTCTCTCCCCGTACCTGTCTTGGAAACATACAACACGTGTGATACTCCTCCACCTCTCAACAATCTTACCCCTTACAGGTAACCTGGCTAGCTCCTCCTTTTCCTGGCCCGGTTAACAACTTCAGATTGTCTTTTTATTTAAAGACTGTACACCAGAGCATTGTATCCAAAGCTTACCACCTACCCCAGAGTTACTTGTGGCAGCAGAAACTTAACATTTACCACATAAACAGTTGTCACTTATTATTGTTTGGCTTCTGAAATTCATATATTGAAAGTTGGCTATATTATTGTATGCCACAAGTTTAGTTTGATATTGCCAGATCCATCTTGGATTCCATCCAAGGAATTTAGTTATTATAGAACCAAAAGGACTTTGTTACAAGGCAGTCCTATAGTACATCCCAGGGGCAACATTCTAGCAAGGCTCCCAGTTACTCAGAAACCACTAGATTACCAGATGTTGGGGCGTTTTAGTGGGGCCAGCCTTGTGGACTGGCTGCTCTGGGCCCTGGGGGTCCTTCCAAAGCTTAAGGAGTGACTGGCATTGTTCCAAATGAGTATTGTTCGCTTTTTGAACAGTCCCCTGGACAGGAACTACGCTGCTGTGGCTGGGCTTCAGAGAAGAAGGTAGCCCTTCTCTTCTAATGGCCTGGCAGTGTTATCCTGCAAATGACCACTGAGCAGGCGGAAAGCAAATACTTATCTTGCTTGCATCCATAAATATTTTTGGAACAGGTAAAAAGTAATTACAGCTAGCTGGAGGCAGATATCTTCTGTGAGACATGGGTCTACTACAAAGTAGAATTGGGGGGGGGGGGGGGTGCCAGTGCGCAGGATTTCAAGGACACCTGCTGATCCAGGGAGCCTGGAATAGGAGCATGGTAGCTTCTGACACAGATATTGAGAAAGTACCTGGCATCTATCGTATATTATTATTGTGTGAAATTATATGTGTTCCTTGACTTTCAAAGGGACTAGCTATCATAGTAGGACAGAGATTTGACTCTGCAGGTTCTATTATTTAGTTGGATTTGGGCAGTGGGAGTACACACCTGATAATATCAAAGTGAGTATGATATAGGGTGTGGTAGGATAGGATAAACAAACAGTATAAAACAAGTTTATATTTTAGATAAAGGTATTTTCCTCTTTAACATTCTTTCAGTTATCTGAAATTGGCTTAACGTAAATGAGTAGAGGTGTAGCTAACACAATAAGATCTAATATAAAAATCATCAATGTTTGATTTGGAAATGTTTTTTGTGTGTTGTTATAGAATTGGAAGCCAGGATGTAGAATCGCCTTTCCAGTTCTTTCCAGTTCAGAATAGTGTTAAAATAAATGTCCTAAGTACATGCTTTCTGGAAAGTGAGAGAGACTTATGCCAAAGTATAAGATTACACTAGGGTCATCGAGCCTGGCAGATAACTCTTACCTTAACACTCAGTCACTCTGTTCACCGTTTATTTCTCTTGCAATTTGCACCTGCCTCTGCTGGTCACTCAGTCACTCTATTCCATCACAGCCACTAAGAGATGGTAATTAAATCTTGTGGTCATAAAACATCTGGCCATCTGTTCTCAATAGGGCCCCCTTGTGGTTGGGGCGCTGGGGGAGGGGTGCTGGGTGGATGCTGAGCTATTCTAGAAGGAAGCAAAAAGGTGGAGTGCTGTGGTTATGTGTTTTCACAAAGGAATACCAGCTGCACACATATCTACATTGATATGTGCATATGTACACATGTGTGCACAGGTCTCAGGTGAGTGGGAGGCCACTAATGCTTCCCAGAGAGCCAAGGTAATTGGTGCAGGAAAAGGGAACCAGTG
The DNA here is from genome assembly GCA_027563665.1 of Antrozous pallidus. Lineage (NCBI taxonomy): Eukaryota > Metazoa > Chordata > Mammalia > Chiroptera > Vespertilionidae > Antrozous > Antrozous pallidus. The sequence continues at coordinate 195,646,287 of CM050508.1, forward strand.
GCAGAAATCCCTTCTGGTATGCTAGGATATCTTCAGGGAGAATCTAGAGGCCATGCGGATCATTAGAAATAATCGGAGTCCCTGCTGCTATAGCCCATTCTTTTCCCTGACCATGCAAATTCCTCTACCAGGAATTGAAAGTAAGGCTAAGGTTCTTTAAAAGCCAGATAAATAAAGAGGTGGCATTGAAGGGGCATTGGAATGCTGGTATGGGAGAGAAAGTAGGCAATCAATTTGAATGACTTGATTCTTGAGTGTGAAAACTGCTAACTGGTAAGTATTTGGAATATTGGATTTGGTTAGGAGCTCATCTGTCTACTGACAGCTACTTGTCTTCATTTCTATCCCAGGGACGATGGGAAAGAGGCACTCAAATTCTACACAGACCCTTCGTACTTCTTTGATCTTTGGAAGGAGAAGATGCTGCAGGACACCAAGGATATCATGAAAGAGAAGAGAAAGCACAGGGTGAGGGGAAAGGGGCCTCTGTTCTACACATCAGTAGCACGACTGTGGAGGGGGGATAAAAAGGAAGCCAGTCTTATGTGAAGTAATCATTCTGAGTGGCTGCTTGCTTGGATGCCAGGTGAAACACTTAAAAAAATGTGTCCACTCCAAGCACAACCAAGATGAAAGTATAAATCACACCAGAATTGTGTTTGTTCCCCCCCCCCCCAGCACTATTAACAATAGTATATTCAGGCTGAGTTTTAGAAATTGACTTTTCTATTCACCATTTATTTCTCTTGCAATTTGCACCTGACTCTGCTGGACATTCAAGCTAGGCTAGTCCCTTCCCTGCCAGTTTTGCAGCTCATTTCTGAGAGATCAGCACAAGGCTCTACAGTGTTTGATTTGCAACAGGAGCAGTTTAACACCTTCACTACTGGTGGGTAGTAGAGTTGGGGGGTAGGCCTGGTTTAAGGACATGTTCCCCTTAGACTCCCAGTGATGTGTATAAGCCTATATGACCTACCAGTTGCAACCTCACTCTCCCATTAGCATGGCTGCCTGGAGGCCCAGGAGAGTGCCAGGGGCCAGTACAGCTGCACAGGCTAAAGAAACCCTCCTTAGTTGTTTTGTTTCAACTATTTCCTTACATCTACCCCAGATATCTATAGCTGTCATTACTTATCTCTTAACTGACCTTTGTGGCAGAGTAATTCTGTTATAGATTCTGTAGTTACTATATGTTGTCTAGGTAAAGCATCTCTTGAGTGTGCATCCATGAAGGTGGATGGAATTTTAGAGAAGAACATTGGAAAATGTTTTACAAAGGATTTTCTGTTTCTTTTTATCATAGAAAGAAAAGAAAGATAATCCAAATCGAGGTAACATAAACCCACGCAAAATCAAGACACGTAAGGAAGAGTGGGAGAAAATGAAGATGGGACAAGAATTTGTGGAATCCAAAGAAAAGCTGGGGCCTTCTGGGTAGGTGATACTTTTTTGTGCCATTGGTAGCATTCTTTGAAGGGGCTGGGGACCTCAGTCTGACAGCTTTATGTGACACCTTGCACACCCCCCTGAAGTCTGGCTGTATGGCTTAGATTGATATCACTGTTAACTACTCTAAAGTGCATCCATCTGGTGATTAAAATTTGCTAAGTTAATCAAGACTCAGCAGTTTAAATGAGGTGACTGAAGAGGTGGAGGTTGGGGGGACCATGGCTTCTAGTGCCCTCCCTCTGCCAGGCACTGGCACAACTAAGGGCCTCAAAGGAAAGACTGGAAGGGGAAGAAAAGTGGTCTTGGGAGCCCTTTGCCTCCAGAGCATTGATCTGAAGGTAGTGCCTAAGCACTGGGCCTTTTCCAAGAATGGGAAGGCCCAGCAGAGAATTTGTGCACATCACCAAAGCAACTGTTCAGTCAGCCTTTGTCAGTCTCAGGAGAGGAGCTGGCCAGGGGACTGAAAGCAGGTCTCGGAGACAGTGTGGGAAAGGTCGCGCAGCCAGATGAGGCTATATATCTCCATGGAGAAAGAGTAGATTTCAGCCTGACCCCGTTTCCCAATACCAATCACACTGGAGGGCTAAACGGAAAAAAGAATGGTCTTAAAGCTTGGTTTGATGCTTATCCCAGTGCCCAGTCTGTGTGACATTCCAAGTCAAGTCACCACAACTGCTCGGTGTGAATGCCACCCTGGTTTTCCCCTAAGTACACGGTATCCTGACTGTCAGAGAACCATACCAGCCCATGCCAGGTGTCTAAGAATGATAAAATGAAAGAGTTGAGTTCTTGCTTTTAGAAATAACTCGACCATGAAAATTTTGACTTTCAAAAATCTTGACACTTCTGACACTTGTTCTTTCTGGATTAAGAGATTTGTTTTAATGAGTGATAAAGATGGTGAGAGGAAAAACGAACCTTTTCTCTACAGGGAAATCAGCCCTGAGGGTCCTCCATTACCTTCACTCCCAGTAAAAGGGCCATTTATTCTGTAGTGTCCCATCCTGTTCAGAGAGGTCCTTGTCATAGGTTCAGAAGCTTGCATGTTCAGAATATGCCTACTATTTTTTTAAAAAAAACATTTTTTTATTGATTTTAGAGAGAGATAGAAATATCAGTGGTGAGAGAGAATCATTGATCAGCTGCCTCCTGCACACCCCACTGGATGTCAAGTCCACAACCCAGGCATGTGCCCTGACCAGAAATTGAACTGTGACCTCCTGGTTCATAGGTCCATGCTCAAACACTGAGCCATGCTGGCCAGGCCATATGCCTACTGTTTTGTGGGGTTGGGGTTTGTTGTTGTTGTTGGTGTGTGTGTGTGTGTGTGTAATGGGGTTGGTGAAAACAAGGATTTTGCCTTCCATTTCCCTGTTCTCCAAAAGATTTGGAATTGGGTTGCATGGCTGGTTTACCTGGACATGCTTGTTGGCGAACCTATAAAGAGATGTGTCAAGGCTATAGGACTCTAGGCCTTGGGGATTTTTCATATCAGAGCATCATTTGATTCAGTTCCCTTCAATTCTGTTCTCCTTAGGGTCTATTTTATTTTATTTTATTAGAAATAAATTTCTGTTGTTTATATATATATTTTTTTTTTCTTTTTCATTTGAGAGAGAGAGGAAGGAGAGAGAGAGACAGACAGACAGACAGACATCAATGATGAGAGAGAATCATTGATTGGCTGCCTCCTGCATGCTCCTACTGGGGAGCCTGCGACTGGGCATGTGCCCTGACCAAGAATCAAAACAGTGACCTCCTGGTTCTCTGAGGTCCATTTTAGAAGTGTTCTTGGGGGGCGGGGGTGGTGGGGAAGCAACAACAGGCCATATTTTGCTAGCTGCTGCTTAGTATTTTTGTGCTTGTTTGTAGGTTTGTTGTTCACTCAGAGCAAATTCACCCAGAGCACGGTGCTCTGAGGGCAGATTTCCTAAGGCAAGCCCTAGCATCCTACTTCAGTTGGCAGCTCATTTTGTTATTGATAAGAGAATGCTGGCGGAGAGACCACATCTAGCAGCCATCCACACCTTGCATGTGTCCTCAGCTTGCTTTTGCAGTCAGATGCCTCCTTGGCCTGAGAGCAGTGCAGAGGCTTGCCGACCTCAAACCAGGCTGTGCGCCAGTCACGTGTTTACAACTAGCTCATTAGCCTTGGGGCTTGGCTTTGCCCTTTGCCACAGACATACTTGAGGATTTGGGTATAGGCTGCTCCTAACATTTGGGAGAGAATTTAAAAGAACTGCTGGGTTTGACAAGTCCAACACTTGAGAAAGAAACAGCATGGTTTTGATAATCTGGGTTGAATCCCATTCCTACAAACAGTCCAGCAGAAATACTTGGGAGATGGTAACGTTGGAATATTTAGCCCTAAAATAAAATTTTAGTATAACAGGAACTATATGAGGAATATACTTATTTTTCTTAATAGCTTTTGTATCAAATGCATTTTTGTGGGGTCTTTTTAAAAAATGGGAGTATCACTCAGACTTTTTAGAAAAGTTTTAAAATTGAGTTTTTGAGAGAGAAGAAGGAAGAAGCAGAAGAGAGAAACATTGATGTGGATTGAGGAGCAGCCAAGTGAGCCACACCAGCCAGAGTTTTAAAATGACAGTTTTTGTGTTGGGTTCATTGTCAGGTATCCACCCACCTTGGTGTACCAGAATGGTAGCATCGGCTCTGTTGAAAATATGGATGCAAGCAACTACCCACCACCACCACAGTCAGACTCCACTTCTCTGCCGTCTTCCTTCTCTGAGGAGAGCTTACCTCCGCCACCAGCAGAGTTCAGGTAAATGGCGGCACCTTCTCCATCTACTCTGGATGGCTAAAGACTCAAGAACAAAATAAGAGTTCCAAACCCAGGCCAGGACCACTAAATAAGTTCAGGCAAATCTGTCTAGATAATAGAAATTATTAACATGTATTAAGTGTTTGTAAGGTGCCAGGCACTATACCAAACGGTACATATGTTACTAATTCCCACACGAATCCTCTTGAGATAGGTCCCCGTTTTACAGATGAGTAAATGAGAAGGCACAGGGAGGTCAGTGAATTTACCTAAGATCTCCGGGCCAGTACGAGGCAGAGTCCAACCTGGTTGGAAAGCAGGTCAGTCTGACCCCAGACAGCCTGTGTTCTCTACCACTTCCTGTACCGGGGAGGATAGAAGTCACCAAACATCTCTTGCAAGTTACTTAGCTTTAACTCCACATGAATTGAGGTGGTATATTTACCGCCCATAAAATATCGATTTATGACACCTGTCCAATTATCTAGGAGCTTAGCAGACAGTCACCTTTTTCTTCTGTTGCTTCTGGTTAATTTCACCGTTGGATAGACTCTCCAGAAAGAGTGAAACAAAGGGAAGGAGATGAAAGTTACAATCTGTTCATTTTGATATTCGTCCGTGTCCCGGCAGAGACATACAGGGGAAGAGTTAGCAAGTCATGGCTGACAAGGCTCGGAGGAGCGTTCGGGTTTGTCTCCTCACAGTTACTTTCCCTTTCTGGTGCCCGGCACACTTTTCTCCTCGGACACTGTTCAGTCAGAGGTGGGATACGTTGAGGACCCTCAGATGGAAACCCAGCGCAAATGCTCTGAGCATCCCACCCTGCCCCATTCTTCTTGGCTCTTGAAACCACTAATCCCAAACCTCTGCCCCCCAAATCACTTCCGGCCGGCTGTCCTGTCAGATGCAGCTGAGGCTTGAAGGTCTGTGGTAAATTGCGAGATGGCAGCTTTTCTGAGGAGTAGCTGTTAGTACAGGGCAAATACAAGGAGCAAAAGAAGCCCTCAGCCTCCCACATGGCCGGGAGCCTGCAGCGAGCACACCAGACCCAGAAGAGGTGCAACTTAACTCTCTCTCAGCCTGGGCTAAGTTTGGTGGCACATCCATCTCCTGTCTCTGCTGAGCCCAGACCCTTCCTTCTTAGCTTTTTACTCTTGAACCCTGAGAGTACCATTGCCTAAATCTGTACCCCCTCAGGTTTGGTCAGCTCGGCTTATTTCCTGCCCTCACAAGATCTAGTGAATGTTAATAACCTGAGGAACAGAGGGTGGGTGGGTGATGGTTGAATTTTTATTCCAGTTCTTTCTTTTTTTTTATTTTTATTTATTTTATTTTATTTTATTTTTTTATCTTTATTGTTCAGTTTATTAATTACATTGTTTCCCCTTTTTATCCCCCTATAGCTTCCCTCCACCCTGTACCTATCCCACCCTCCACCCTCACCTCCCCCTCCCCACTGTCCTCTCCCATTGTTGCTAGATTTTTGTCCAGTCTCTTGCTGCACTTCCCACAACCCTTTTCTCCCCAAGAATTGTCAGTCCATTCCCTCTCTATGTCCATGTCTCTGTTATATTCACCAGTCTATCCTGTTCAACAGCCTATCAATTCACTTGATTTTTATGTTCATTTGTTGATAGATGTGTATTTGTTGTTCATAATTTTCATCTTTACCTTTTTCTTCTTCTTCTTAAAGAATATCTTTCAGCATTTCATATAATGTTGGTTTGGTGGTGATGAACTCCTTTAGCTTTTTCTTATCTGCGAAGCACTTCATCTGACCTTCAATTCTGAATGATAGCTTTGCTGGATAGAGTAATCTTGGTTGTAGATTCTTGCTATTCATCACTTTGAATATTTCTTGCCACTCCCGTCTGGCCTGCATCGTTTCTGTTGAGAAATCCGCTGACAATCATATGGGTGCTCCCTTATAGGTAACCAACTGTTTCTCTCTTGCTGCTTTTAATATTCTCTCTTTGTCTTTTGCTGTTGGCATTTTAATTATGATGTGCCTCGGTGTGATCCTCTTAGGGTTCCTATATATTGGGGTTCGGTGCACTTCTTGGACTCCTAAGTCAATTTCTTTCACCAGGTGTGGGAAGTTTTCAGTCACTATTTCTTCAAATAGGTTTTCATTGTCTTTGCCTCTCGCTTTTTCTGGCACCCCTATAATTCGGATGTTGGTATGCTTGAGGTTGTCCCAGAGGCCCCTTACACTATCTTCAATTTTTTGGATTCTTTTGGTTTCTTGCTTTTTCAGCTGAGTGGATTTTACCTCTTTGTATTTCAAATCTTTAACTTGGTTCTTGGGGTGCTCCAGGGCACTTTCAGGTCTTTGTGTAATATTTTTTGTTTCAGTCAGTGTATGCTTAATTTCTGGTTGGTCCTTTTTCATATCCTTGAGAGTCTGCTTTATATCCTTGAGGGTTTCTTTCATTTCCACGTTGGTCTTGATCATTTCTTTGCAGCTCTCGTTTATATCCTGGAGGGTGTTGTTCATTTTCTTGTAGGACTCATTCATTTCCTTTGTGGTCTTGCTTATTTCCTTATAGGCCTCGATCTTTTGTTGGAGCCTCTTAAAAAACCCTATAACCGTGGTTCTGAATTCCATGTCCAGTCGTTTTTTTTCCTCCATTTCTTTCACATCTGATTTCTTTCCATGTTGCTGCATGGTGGCTGCTTCCCTGAGTTGGTCAATTAGCTTTGTGTGGTAGACTTCCTACTAGGGATAGTGGCTCAGCCTCCCAGGTTACCTGAGGTGGATATGGGCTGCACAGTCTTGCTGAAGTTAAGCTCAGGTTAATCGTTGTTAGCACTTGGAGGGTTGGCCTCCAGGCCAATTGTCTGTGAAGCTCAGCTGTGCTCAGGTTGGGTGGGCGGAGTCTCCGGGCCAAGCAGACAGCGTTAACTCCGCCCTGTGCGGCCCCAGGGACTCTGTGCCGGGGGCAATGGCCGCCAGCACCTCCGAGAGAGAGCCGCTGCGGAGCTCCACTGGCTGCCAGTTGCCGGGGAATTCAGGCTTTCCCAAAATGAGTCTGCATGCGCAATGTCTCACCCAGGGTCGTAAAACAAAGCAGTCTGACGGTTTTCCGAATGAGAGGCAAGTCGCGGTGCGCTCTCTGTGCCATCACGCAGCCGAGCTGTTCGTGCAAGCTGCCTTCTCCACAAGCCGGGAGACCCGGCAGCACCCGAGCTTCGGCGTGCCCTCCCACTGTCTAGTTTTCACCCCGTGTGATAGTGGGTTCTCTGGACTTCGCCCAGAGCTGGAGAATCAGTCCAGTGGGACGCCTTTGTCTCCCCGTTGGAGAAAACTGGCCGGTTTTCAGCCGCCCGCCCTCTCCGCGGCGCGCACTCCAAACCTCTCTCCGTGCGAATCTTTCAACGCTGTCCGCCACCGCTCCTCCGAGTCCCAGTGTCTTATCTTCACTTTTATTTGTGGAATTTTCACTCCGCGAGCGTTCTGGTGATTCTGGAAGGTGTTTGTTCTTTCGTTAAGTTGTCGTATTAAAATTGCTGATTATGACGGCAAGATAGGTGTTTTGCCTTTGCCGCCATCTTAGTTCCGGAAAGTCATCATTTTTCTATTCCAGTTCTTTCTTGCATGCCTTTATAGTCCTGGCTCCAGGATGAAACTGGCCGTTCCTTTCCGTGGGGGGGGGGGGGGGGTGTGTTGATGGGGGGGGTTTCAGGAGAGTGCCTTTTTTGCAGAGCTAAAAGTTTGAGGGGAACTAGGAAGTAATCTTGACGTGCCCTTACCTGATAAAGGAATCCCAAGTTTACTTCTTTCAGGTAGTTTTTTTCAATCTCTGCTTAAGACTCCCCTGCTAATGGGAAGGAAGCTCATTACTTTATAAGACTGCCCATTTGATATTGGTCTGTTCTGACTGTTTCCTTTTTTCTTTCTTTCTATTTGAACCAAAACGAAATGATATAATCAACCAAAATAAACCTAGGCTTACGGAGTAGTTTAACCATAGGTAGTATTTGCATCCTGAAAGTGATGGTGGGTCTTTTTATTTGTCCTTTTAGCTACCCGGCAGACAACACCCAAAGGGCATCGGGCTTAGCTGGACCCAAAAGATCCAGTGTGGTCAGCCCAAGCCATCCACCACCTGCTCCTCCGCTGGGCTCTCCACTCGGCCTCAAACCCGGCTACGCTCCACCGTCGGCCCCTCCGCCTCCGCCTCCAATGATAAACGTCCCCCCTCCACCTCCACCTGGAGGACTTGGGTCCCCAGTGACCCCCCCGCCACCTTCACCACCTTCTTTCCCCCCTCACCCTGATTTTGCTGCCCCTCCTCCTCCTCCCCCACCACCGGCAGCTGACTACCCTACCCTGCCACCACTCCCCTTATGCCAATCACCAGGAGGAGCACCTCCTCCTCCCCCTCCCCCTCCTCCTCCTGGGCCACCTCCTCTCTTTTATGGCGGCGCCGATGGCCAGCCTGCCGCACCACCACCACCGCTTTCTGATGCACCCAAGTCCAAGTCCTCCTTGCCTCCCGTGAGCGACGCCCGCAGCGACTTGCTTTCAGCCATCCGACAAGGTAAATCCAGGGGTGGGCCAGGACCAGGAAGCGTTGTCTGTCTGCAGCTGGGGTGACTGGGTGAGGGTGGTGAGGGGTTTTGTGCCCTTCCCAGGGAGTAGCTTGCATTGGATGGGGAGTGAGGGACCTCAGGCCTAGGATCAGCCTAAAGAAAGTCTTCACCCTAAAAATAGGAGGATTTGGATTTCTTTCCACCCTGGTTTAAAGTAAAGAATTCTTAACCTGGGATCTTTGAACTTCTTGAAAATGTGTGCTTTGTGTGTGTTTGCTTCCATTTTGTACCCCAGAGAACAAGAATCACATCCTAGAGGGCACTTGTTCAGCTGAACTCAGTCATTCTTGTGCTCCACCTTTTTCCCTTCCATACCCTTCCTGCCCGCTCTCTTCCCCTCTTTCTCACCATTGCCTCCTCCTCCTTCTGTCATCTCTCCCCTCCTCTTCCCCTCCCTCATGGAGCATTTATTCTCTTTGTCAGAAGCCAGGTTTGATACCACGGGGCTTGAGGGGTTTCCCCTGGTTGGGATCCCCAGGGAACTGGAGGGTGTCGAGAGGAGACAGCCCAGGGCAGCTGAGCCCTGTGGTAATTGAAGGATCAGGTGGGGTGTGGTGGCCAGGGCCCCCTCAGGCGGAGTAGGGTCCTCACTCGCCTCAGAGCTGACAGTGGGGAAGATGGCAGGCTTCCTTCCAGAGGCACCAGGGCCACCATTTCATCAACCTCCATCTTTCTTTCTTTCTTTCTTTCTTTATTTTGCTTCCTCCTTTCCAAGAGGATCCTTCTTTTCCACTGTCCTTTCCCATATTCACCAGCCAACGGCCATTCCCCCTTCCTCATTCCTGGATGGATTCTGAGACCGACTCACCTTCTTACCCCGTCTCTCCCCACAGGCTTCCAGCTGCGCAGGGTGGAGGAGCAGCAGGAGCAGGAGAAGCGGGACGTGGTGGGCAACGACGTGGCCACCATCCTGTCACGGCGCATCGCTGTGGAGTACAGCGACTCCGAGGACGACTCCTCCGAGTTTGACGAGGACGACTGGTCGGATTAGCTCTTTCTGCCTGCTGCCACCTCTTCTCTTTCTTCTTACCTGCCTTTTGAATGCCTACCCCCACGGTCCCAGCGGGGGAAGAGGGAGGGGACAAATTCCAAGGGGCCAAAAGCCTTCCCTGAAGCTACCAAAGATATATCCTTGTGCTTCCTCCAAATCAACATGTGTTCCCCCCACACACAGTTCGGCCCCATGGGGCCCTGGAGGGTCAGCAGCTGAGATGTTCCCTCTTCCCTTCATATTGAAGAGAAGGGAAAACCCCAAGCTGATCCCTGTGAGTGGGTGTAAATTGGAGTTGGTGCCTTTCCCTAGGAGCCATTTTCCACTGTGGTCTCTAAATCCTTGCCCTCAGCTACTTTGAATAATGCCAGCCACTTCCTGGTCCTAAAGCCTGTATGGACACAGCTGGCCCCTGTCCCATCCCTGGGGGCTCAGCAGGCCGAGTGCCCCCACAGCCAGGCGGCTGCACCCCTCTGCCCCGATCAGCAGGGCGAGGCTGCCTTTTGCTAAGCTCTTTCTGTATCTGGATCCTCTTTATTCCAGGAGCCATCGAGCCCCTAAAGAAGTTCTCAACCCCTCTGCCCAGAAATGATGCTTTTATGAAGAATGAGGTGTTTATCTCCCTCCCAGGCCCCATCTCCTGAGTGTGGAGTTTGGGTTTCCTTTACACGCCCCTCTGTCGTCACCATGGCCCAGCTCTGACCTCTGATACCTGTGACAAAACCAGCCCTGACCCACAGGGATCTGGGCCTCTGCGGGGTGTCAGGAGCCAGGCTTAGGGACTTGGAACTGCAGTGTGGGGGAACGCGACACGCCTCGGGTCCTTCCCTCTTAGTGATGCTGGAGTCTACAGATGGGGAGTGACTTGCTCAAGGTCATGCATTTGGATCGTAACAGGGCTAGAGCCCAGGGTCTCTGATTCCAAGTCTCCTGTGCTTTCTGGGACCAACTAGTGGGCACCTGCTAGGGATTGGGCCGAGCATTCTCGGCTCTGCTGCTTCCGACCTCATCATAGGGGTCGGGAGGGGGAGGGGTTCCAGCAGGAAGGCTCAGGGCCTGTGCCAGGCCCTCAGTGCTGCCCAGACCCTCACGGCCTCTCGTAATTCTTTGTTCCTTCCCCTTTGCTACCCCCCAGCCAACTGGCCTTGGGAACTGCAGTTAGGAGACTAGAGGTAGTGAGAGAAGGAAGAGGGTGGGCAGCTTTGACAGGTGCTGTTTTCAATTCCTCTTCAACTCCCCCTTTTTATTTCCCCAATTTCTGCCAAGTTTTGAAACTTCAGTCCCTCAGGCTGGCAGCCATGGCAGGGAGCTGCCCGGGGGGCCTGGCAGCCCTGAGGAAGCTGAAATCAGCAGAGGGACTGCAGTTCTTGTTTCCAGCTCCCCTAAATACACAGTGGTGTTCCCGCCCTGCCTCCCCCTTTCCCAGAGCTAACACACAGGTGCTATTATTCAGAAAAACCTGGGCTGCTTTGGCCAGCAGCGAGGTTTCTCCTCTTCTGCCCCAACTATTGTGCAGCCTCTTAGCTGAAAACGCTTCTTCTGGCTTCTGCTTTCAGAGCCCTGAAACAAAGAGAAACAGGATCTGTCTGTGCCCCGCACAGCAAATGGCTGTAGTAATTGCCAAAGCCCTCATAAACCCTCCGGCTCGAGGAGCGTGTGTAATCATGGGTACCGCCGCTGTGCCCGGCTGCATGCGCCCCTCTGCCTCTTTTCCTTGAACTCGGGTCTGTAGGGCCAGCATGCCCTCCTCCCGGGGCTGCCTCAGAGTGCCCCCCCACCCCACCCCCAGTCAGTGTCTCTGGCACAGAGCCAGCACCTGGCTCTGGAGCTGAGCATGCCCGGCTGTGTGTGTGCCCCTGCCTTGCTTCCCACCTTGCACTTGGAAGCTGAAGGTACATTCTTCAGAACCCTGAAATGGTTGTTGAAGGTGTCCCCGCTGCAGCCCAGGAGTGGTGGGGGGGGGCGGGCAGAGGGCAGTGGTTCTCCCAAATAGGAGTCCTGGGGCCTGGCCAGGCCAGGGTTCGGGCCTAATGGCTTTGACTAAATTACTCCCATCCCCCTTCTTTCCGGAAAAGGGGAGCCAGTGCCACTGCTATCATTCTGCTCTGACCTTGAAGGGGGCGGTGTTGGCCTGGCTTCTGGAATGGACAGGCCGCTGTGGAAAGGTCTGGGGGCAGGAGGAGGTGGGGAGGGGCACTGCCTGTGGAAGGTAGGATTAGATCATTAGCTCAGTGACCTCCTAGGGTTTCGATGTGCTGTGTTCTCATCCTACAGCTGGTTTGGTAATGATCTGCAAGTCCCGGAGAGCAACAGCATAGCTCTGCCTGACGTTCTCATTAAAATCTATGCAGCCAAGCTCTGCGCTTTGTAGCAGCCGGCTTCCTCGGCTGGGGGGTGGGGGAGGGGTGGGCTGGGACCCAGTGTGCTGGGCTCTACTTATGCATTGGTGCACCCCCAAAAATGCTGCTTTAAACCCAGATCCCTTTAAAATGATAAAGGACCCTATGCAGGTAATCATGTGTCTTTAGAATCCTGTAATTGTGGAATGCGAAGTTTAGTGATTATTTAAACTGGGCCCAAGCTGGTAAGCGAATGGAACAATGGCTCATAAGGACTCTTAAGTGCCGAGGCCAAGAAACCACCCCCCTTTCTGGCCTGCTCAGCCCGGGGAACCTGCCCCATTCCTGTGGCCCAGGGGCCGGCTTCTGACCGGAGGCAGGCAGTGTCAGGAGTGATTGGTGGCTTCGCCCAGGTGGCGAGAGGAGTACATTCCAAAGGAGCAGCCTCGGGGAGGGGCGGGCTCTTGTCCCTCAGAAGCTCAGAACTGGGGCCCAAGCTCAGCATGCCTCCAGGAGCTCAAGCGCCCTCAGAAGCGACCTGGCCAACGTCACCGCAGAGCCGAGCGGTGTTGTCAGGCTAATGTGAAATCGCTCCCCGTGGCGCCGATCCTCCGGCTCCACAGCGCCGGCGTGGGCAGATTGAGGGCTCTTGGCTTTGGTGACCCCTGCTTAAGCATTCCCACCGTGTCCGGCTCTGCTCTCCCCGGGCCTCCCGCTGCAGCCCCCTCCGGAGGCCAGGGCTTCCTGGGGCTCTGGCTGACCTGGGACCCCCTCCGTGTGTGCCTCAGTGAGTGCTAGGGAACATGTTACTGTATTGACTCCGTTACCTCACTCGAGAAACTAACCGGTTTGTACTTACTGTCCAGAACGATGTGCCTGTAGCAGAGTGACCAGTGCCCCCAAAGTGCCTTCTTTTCTCCGGTAGAAACATGTAGAAGGACCTGGACCAAAGGATTCTTGGTGTGGGTTCCACATCGAGATCTTGGGGAGTGAGCACATAGTGGGGATGCAGTCTGAAATGGGTCCCTTTTCCCCCCAAGGATGGAGGAGGAGCTGAAGTTAGAGATCTGAGCTGTGGGGCTGAGCCACACCCCTCCGTGACCCTTTCCCTGTGCCCTTTCCGTTTCTCAGCCCTGTGGCTCCAAGGCTGGTCTCACCTGCTTCCCTGCCCTGCCAGGCTCGTGTGTACATTAGCTCCCCAGTGACCTGAAGATTCCATGCAACTGTACACAAGCAAATACGTAAATGCCAATGTTTTAAATAATGTGATAAAATCTTTGTAGCCACTCGGCCACCTCTGGTGTGTGTGTGTTTAATGGGGGACGTGGTCAGGGGGGGGGGGGCGGCAGGCCCAGGGCGTGACGGTGACCCTGTGGACGGGGGGTGAGGGCAGGAAACCCGGGTCTGGGGGCCCAGACGCCCAGACCCCCAGGCCCGCCTCAGCCATCTGGGGGGAGTGTGCTGGGACCAGGGGAGACGCGCTGCCGGCAACTCACGCTGCAGCAGCAGAGGAGCACAGGCTGAATGCTGATGCCGCCTCCCAACATCTGGCCGGCATCTTGTCTGTTTCTCAGACCCAAGCAACTTACCTTAAATAGAACAATTTACAGTGGAATCCGATAAAAGGTTTAGGCTGCCGCACGCCCCTCTCCCCGGCAAGGGGGCTGGGTTTGTATTCTGACCCGAAAAATGACCTGCCCAGGAAGCAACGGTTGTGGTTGTTGCGAGCACAGCTGCTGTGGGTACTGTCCCTGGGGGTGACTCAGGAGCAGACACCCAGTTCCGGGCCCAGCTGGAGAGGGGCGGGAGCAGGGTGGGTGACTGGTCATGCCCGCGCCTCAGAGTCACCCACTGGCATCCCGGGAGAAGGGGCAGAAGTTTTGAATTGTCAGCAGCTGCTGCGCCAGCCACTCAGCTCATCGCTGAAGGTGGGGGTACAGGGGAGGGGGCGAGGGAGCCGCTAGCCCCTGTGGAGCCCCTCGCTCCACCCTCCTGCTCAGGCCTGTGTTTAGTCAGCACTTGGCTTCCCCAGGCTGGTGACTGACAGGCAGCCAGGCGCCTGCCCCAGGAGAAGACAAAATGGTGTGGGAGCCGCCCTTGCTGGGGAATTGGGGGGTAGGAATGTGGTTCTGGGAAGCCAGAGGTCCCAGCTTACATGCTGGCTCCCCCGCTGGAGCTGTCCCTCTGCACGCTGCCCCCCCCCCCCGCCCCTCCGCCCCCGGGAGGCTCATCCTGAGGAGGAGGACCATTTCCTGGGTGCCCACTACCTGCCCCAAACTGCAGGCATTTTATTTCAACCTCAGGAGGCAAGGGTCCCCCAAATTACACATGAGGAAAACAGGTTCAAAGGGGTAAAGAGTTTGCTAAGATCACAGCTGGCCAGGAACAGCCACAGTTCCGAGCTGGTGCTCCGTTCAGCGTTCAGAACCTGCAGCTAACCATGGTCGTTAGTGTCATCGGGGCATGTTAAGGGGTTTCCCTTTTTGTTCACTTCCGGGTGCCAATGTTACAGGTAATGGTTAGTTTTGCTTTTGCTTTGAAATCAAGGGAGCTAGACTGAGGTTCCAGCGGTTGTGGACCTTCAGGGTTGGAAATACCTGCCCCCTAAACTCCCTGGGTTTCGGATGGGGCTTCCCACAGACACACCCTACTTGGTACGGGCACACACACCTGTTCAGATGCACACATTCACGCACACTCAGATGTATACACGCTAATAGACACCTACACACATCAGTGGGCACAGGGACGCTGGCACACCCACAGAGCCCTGCTCCGGTGTAAACAAAGACATCCGCACAGTTACAGGAATACACAAAATCGCAGGCAAACCTCACAAAGTGCTTGGGAGCCACCCCTCCCTTCTCACTGCCAGTTCCTCACTGCCCCCTCCTGGCCACCCAGTGACCAGGGCAATCTGGCCCTATTTCCTGTAAATTCTGGGGGTGGTTGTCAGCCAGTCCCCCCCCAGATCACGAGGCAGAGAGCATTTTCAGGTGCTCACCAGGGGCTGCCCCTCAGCCCCAGGAGACGAGGGGGTTCTGAAGCTGGTGGACAAAAGCCTTTCAGAGCCAAAGAAACCCTGTGGCTGCATTGTCGGAACCACGGTGTCAGGAGTTCTGCATCTGCACACACTCTCAGACACACAGAGGAGTGGACGTGCTGGCTGAGGTCAAAAGTCAGATCTTTAGGCTCCCACCTTTCCCTCTCTGGGCCTCATATATATAATTTGATTTCATAGTGGATGGGAGAGGGACAAAGAGATAGAAACATCAGTGAACCCAGCTGGTGTGGCTTAGTGGTTGAGCATTGACCTATGAACCAAAACAAAAGGTCACGGTTAGATTCCTGGTCAGGACACATGCCTGAGTTGCAGGCTTGATCCCTGGTGGGGGGAGTGTAGGAGGCAGCCAGTGATGCTCTCTCTAGTCATTGATCTCTCTTCCTTTCTGGGAAGGAGAGAAGGGAAGGGAAGGAAAAAAGAAAAGGAAAGAAAGGCTAAAAGGAAAAAAAAAAGATCAGAGAACATTGTCAATCAGTATGCGTCTTGACCAGGAATCAAACCGTGATGTCCTGGTTGATCTGCTGACATGCAACCACGGAGCCACACCAGCCAGGTGGGCTCACCTATTCAGTGAGGAGGTGACCATGATGACATAAGGCCCTTCCACTCTGGCATCTCATCATCTTGGGAACTAACACCCCCAGACGTGTGTGCCTGGCTACAGCACATCCATAAACGTGACCCCTGGGACTCCTCAGACCAGTCCTAGGAGGGTTACCAACACAAAGCTTTTTATTCCTATGTTACAGTTGAGAAAATGATGCACAGAGAGGCGCAGCAATTTGCCCAACGTCACACAGCATGGAAATAAAATTCTTTTTCCACTGCCCCAGGTTGCCTACAACAGAGTGGAACACGCTGTGGGCTTGTCTCAGAGCCAAGGAGACAGGAGCTACAGAAGCTAAAGCCAGAAGCTCTGCCAGGCAACTTGGAACGTGGGTGGGTTCCACCACGCCCCACCCCCACCAACAGACTGCACCAACCTTCAGCTTCCTTTTCCTCTCAGCCAGAGCAGGCTATAGAGTTTCCCTAGGCTGTGGTCACCGGGAGCTGGTTCAAGTGTTTACATGCATGTGTGTGGGGTGCACATGTGTGCCTGGACTCCACAGTGTGCACTCACACACATGTAGGTGTATGGTCGTACATACCTGCAAATATACTTAGGAGAACATTCATAGGCATGTGTATATGTATTGCAAGCCTGTGCATGTGACTGCATTTGTGTGTTTAGGTAAAGTGTGTGTGTGTTTTAAGTTTATTTATTGACTTTAGAGAGGAAGAGAAAAAGAGAAAGATCAATTTGCTGTTCCACTTATTTATGCATTCATTGGTTGATTTTTGTATGTGCTCTGACCAGGGATTGAATTCCCAACCTTAGTGTAGGGGGACGATGCTCTAACCAACTGAGCTACCCGGCCGGGGCTCGAAGTGTGTTTTGATGTACATACAAATGGCCTCAGGATATCTGGCAGGCACATTTATGTACATGTCGGACTTTGCATGTGTACTGGGTTTTGTCATGAGTGTTCTTGGGTATGTGCAAATGTTCACATTCATTTGTGTGAAGAAGAGGGTGAGGCATGTCCATGCCCACGACTGGTGAGTGTTTAAGTATGCAAGAAGGGATGGCTTCATAGGACTGTATACATGTGTATTGGAGGCGGGCCCTCACAAGAAAATAGGATGTTGGAGTTCCCCTGGCCCTGGGATGGGGGTGCCCTGCCTGGCTGCAGTCAGACACTGGGCTTACGGCACCCTCGCCCTCTCCTGCTCTCTATTCCCCAGACCCATCCTGCCTAGCCAATTTGCAGCCTCTTGCTCCCAGCTCCTGAGAAGGCCTGCAGCAAAGTCAAGGGGCTGGTGGCCAATTAGCGAGGGGGTTAATCAGGGATCTGGGGACCCCCGGGGGGTGGGAAGCCAGAAGGCAGACATTGGGGTTGGCAGGAGCTGCTGCTGCCTGTCATGAGGCTGGAGGAGGGGAAGCTGAACCAGCTCAGCTCCATGGTGCTAGAAACCAAGGGCCTGCCTGTGAATTCATGGTGGCTGAGCATTGATAGCAGCGGGAGCCTGTGCAACTGTGCACACTGTGTGCAAAAGGGCATGTACTGGCCTCCATTAAATGTGTCCTGTATGCAAGTGTGTATACATCATATGGGTACTATTTGTTTACAGGTACATTTTGTGTCTATATATGTGGGTGTGCAGTGGTGTGCAAATGAGTATGGGTCTGCATGTTCAGAGTCATGTGCACACATGGATACAAGGATAAGTCTGTGTGTATACACATGTAATGCAAAGGCAAGTGTGTGTTCCTGCATGCAACCGTGTGCACATGAAGTTGACATGGTCTGTATACATGTGTGTAATGGTATATCTGTGTACAAATGTGTGTACCAGTGTTCAGATAATCTGGCTACACATGCATGTCTGGGTGAGTATGCATGTGTGTGTTCTCTGAACAGCCAGGGGCCTGGGCCACCACGTGGGCCTGTGTGCAAGTGCCTGTGTACACAAAGGTCTCGGCACGAAGGGAGCTGGGCTGTGGGGGCTGGAGGGCTCCAGGCTCCAGAGGAGAATCTGACAGACAGACTTGCCGCAGCCCCCAGCCCCGGGAGCCTGTTTTCCTGCCTGCAGAAGCTGTGAGCCCGTGAACTCATCTTATATTAATAGCTGCTGTCTCCTCACTTATTGCAGGGAGAAGCGGTCATGGCCCCAGCAGGAGCTCAGCACTTGGGCTCCCCCCCTCCCCATTCTTCACACAACACCTGGGAGGAAGGGGAAAGATGGGCCCCACCTCCAGCCAAGGGCCCGCCCCAGAAGGAAGGCAGGGCTCTGGGCCCCAACCTTGCTTCCCTCAGTCCAGGGGGCCCAGCTCACCCTCCCAGACCTCTGTAGCTGGGTGGGGTTGGAAAACTGGCAGAGACAGGCTGGAAGTCTTGGCTGCCCACCCCACCCCCAACCCCACTCCCATACACACAGAGGCATGTGGTCTTGAGCAGCCCCAGGCTGAGCACCAGATGAGTCTGAGGCTGAAAGAGACATAGAAGGCTTCAGTTTGAGTGACAGACACATCCCTTCTCTCAGGGACCCTCGGTTGGAGGGGGAACACACAGCCTTGCCTCCAGAAGCCCCCATTCTCACAAGGAAGGCGAGACTTCTCTCTAAACTTTACTCAGGAGAAGTGCACCAGGTGTGTTGTATAAAGCCTGTCTCAGTTACAGGGCGTGGCCCAGGAGGCTTCCTGGCCTGGGTGCACAGGGAGACCCTGAAATGGATCTGCAGACGAGGAGAGAGGAGCCATCCTGTGGCCACACCGGCTTCAACCTGGAGGCAGGTTCAGACACCCCTCGGGGGGCCCAGGACCCAAGGCAGACACTCCCAGAAATACCTCCTACCTACACACCACACCCGACAGACCAGACGGGGACCCACAGCATGGGGGGCCTGCCCAGAGAGGAGCTGGCCAGCATTACGCCCCGGAGCCAGAAGCTGGGTGGGGAAGCCAAGGACCACACTGGCCAGGGGGGACGGGTCCTGGTGGGGCTTCTGTGGAGCATCGGGAGTCAGCCAGGGGCCCTGCCCCACTCCACTCTTTTGTGTGAGTTTGAGCAAACGGCTGTTCCTCTTCCAGCCTCAGACTCGGAGGCTGACAACCGAGGGGAGGGGCGGGCAGAATGCTCTGAGGGCCCGTCCTCCAGGCTTTGGCCCAGGGGGCTGGGCGATAGTCAGAGCTTCCTCTTCAGCCACACCTCAAACTGGCTGTGAACACAGTGTTTCTGGTTCCCAAACCCCTGAACTCAGGCTCCTGCACACTCAGGCTTCACCTGCAGCCAAGGGTACGTGCACCTGCTTACCATCACTCACCTTTGCATAAAAAAGAAGCAATTCCAGCTGCAGAATGACAAGACCCCACCAACTATCCCCCATATGCGGCCACTGGCTCAGAATGAACCCCAACACCAATCAGGGGTCAGAATGTCCTAGGTCCCAGGCCTGGAAGGAAAGGGGGTGAGAGGCCAGTAGACAGGGCAAATAGTCCTAGCAACATGCTCCCTTGGTCCGTTCACCAAGCCCTCTTCATCCTCAGTTTTCTCATCTGTAAACTGGACAAGATATTACCTGTGTCCTGGGCTGCTTGTTAGGCATAAATGAGGTAACGCAGGCAGTACACTCAGCACAGTGCCAGCACAGAATAAACCCACGATTAGAATGGGTTGTTGCTGAGGAAATTAACAGCTTTGAGTATATATACTTCATGCTAAAGCCCCAAACAGAAGCTAATATGAGCGAAATGGAGCGGGGGGCATCCTCAACCAAAGAAGCTTCCAGCATCCTGGTTCCTGCCCCCCAGGGAGGCGAGGTCCTTGTCTGGTGGTACCTGGGTCTGAGCAGAGGGGCCCATCAGATTAGCATCCTGGGATGGGAGTGTCACCTGCCAGCCACAGTCCACCCTGGGCCCCCAGCTTCCCATGCCCCCCAACAGGTTAATCCTCCCACCCCATGGTTTCCCCCGTCAGGCCCCCCTCCATTCCCTCTGCACACAGACAGCAATATTTATTACAAAATCAGTTTTTATTGAGGGTTGGGTCAGGGACAGGAATAGGGAATACACTGGGGGCCATACCCAGATTGGCAGAGAGGGTCAGGTATTGGCTGGCATCCTGCCTCCTCGAGGGCACCTCAAAGTGAGACCTGGCTCTCAGGCCATGGCTGTGGCGCTGGACACCAGGCCAGAGTGGGGTTGGGTTGCCACGTTTTATCCTGGCTGCTTGGCCAGGCTGGTTTCCCCAAAACCGCCACCAGAGGGCAGCAGGCCCCCAGCGCAGAGGAATTCTCGGTTGCTCAGGTGATGGCTTCTTAAAAAAATAAAAAACCAGAGGCTGGTGTGTTCCCCTCACAAACCCCAGAGGGGCGGGCCTGGGGAGAAGGTTCTGGTTTATGTGATCTCTTCAATAAAAAATAAGCGAAAATAATAACAAAATACGTGGTTTCTCTTTCTCCCTCCCCGTCCCCCTCTAGGAACTGAGGTCAGAAATGGGGGGGTGGGGACTGGGAGTACCCTGGTATAGCCTGAATTTCAAGATGTTGGTCTCTTTTTCTTCCTTATACCCACAAATAAATTCATAAATAAATAAATTCACAAATAAATAAATAAATACTAGATATTCTCTTTGTATGTGCACACATATAGATAAATCTTTTTCTCTTTCTCCTATCTAGGCAACTGAGTGGCTAAATCCGGGACTCAAGCTCAGAAACTCAAAAGTAAGGTGACATGATCAAGGTCAGGGGAGGGGGAAGCCCAGGGACTTGAAATGGCACTGTAAAGCACCCAGCAGCTTGAAGGATCTCCAAGCCAGCTGGGCTGCAGGACTTCTCTGAGTGGAACCCTGACCATCTGAACATTCTAGAATGTTTTCTGCCAGCTGAGCCCTGCAGAGATCTGAACAGAATCCCGTGAAACACCCAATGTCCTAGAACTCCAGAACTAGCTGGGTCTTGGGGGTGTGGCGCTGGAGGTTGGAACAAAACCCTGGAGGACCTCACATTCTGGGAGTCTGCAGTGATCGGGGTCGAAGGGTCACCAGGATGTGACTAGACATCACTGGGGGAGCGGGACCGGAAGGGCATCTTGGAAGAGGAACAGCAGCAGCAGGTGGCCCACAGCACCTTCTGCACATCCTGGTTGCGGAAGGCGTAGATGATGGGGTTGATCATGGAGTTATAGGTGGCAGGGAGCAGGGTGAGATAGGTGTAGAGAGATGGGGAGTGGGCATCGCCCAGCAGGCAGTAGACGGTGAAGGGCAGCCAGCAGGCGGCAAAGGTGCCGAGCACCACGGCCAGTGTGGCAATGCCCTTGCGGGTGGCCACATAGTGGGAGGCAGGCAGCAGGTGCCGTTGAAGGGCAATCTGCTGGGCATGGCGGCAGACGATGCGGCAGATCTGGGCATAGAGCTGCAGCATGATGCCAAACACCATGAAGAAGGCAACGGCCAGGACCACCAGATGGTTCTTGGAGAGTGGGTACACCACACCGCACATGGTCGGGGCATCCAAGCAGTTCCAGGCCAGCACAGGCAGGAGCCCCATGCCCAGCGCACCCGTCCACACGAGGGCCAGCATCACGTAGGTCCGAGTCATTGTTGTCTCTGAGTAGTATGTGAGGGCGTTGTACAGAGAAAGGTAGCGATCTACAGTGATGGCCAGGAGGCTGCCAATGCTGGCGGTAAAGGCCATTGCCAGGACGCCGACCAGCACCAGCCTCATCTCAGCTGAGCCGATGCAGAAGACAGCAGCAAAGTGTAGGACCAGGCCCAGGCCTGCCAGCAAGTCTGCCACGGCGAGGCTGCCCACGAGCAGGAACATGGGGGCCCGGAAGGCGGGCGTGCCCACGATGATGGCCACCACCAGCGCGTTCTCGCAGGACACCAGGGTGCCCGAGATGCACAGCACCACATCCCAAGCCCTGGGCGAGGGCAGCGGTGCGGCTGGGCCCCTGGGGCCCTCGGCTAATCCCATGCTGCTCACGTTCACATTGCCTGGGCCGGCGGAGAGCCACGCCAGAGGGCCGCCTGCACCCCACATCTTGGTACCTGGAGGAGAAAGGCCTGTGAGAAACTGGCAGGGTTAGGTGCTGGGTAGGGGGGTCCTCAGGAGCTGAGGTGCCTCTCTGGATACTTGGGGGGAGTGTCTCCACAAGATGCTTAGCTGGTCCCACTGTCTTGTCCCCCCCACCCATGGCCCAGGATTCCTTCCAGGATACCATAGTGCCCTCCCATGTCCCCAGGCCAGCACAGGTCTCTTTTCCTGGGGATCCCTGTCCTAGTATCTTCATCTCCCTTCCAACTTCCTGGTCCTGCAGTCCTCTTCCTCCCGCGTGTGTGATGGAGCCCCACCAGAAGAAGGACCCCAGGACTGGTAGATGGGAACTTGGAAGACCCAGTAGATGCTGGGAAGGCAGGGCTGAGGGAGGGAAACACATCTCAGGACTGAAAGCAGCTCTGCTCCCTCCCCATCAGGAAGGATGACACTCAGTCTCTGAGCTTCGCCAGACCCCTCAAGATACTCAGCACAGCCCGCCCCGCCCCACCCCCGGGAGAGCGTGTGAGGGAAGCCCTGCCAGCCCCCACTCAGCGCTCCTAGGATAACAGCACCTGGGAACTCAGCTCCACCCTCAAACATACCCCCGATTTCTGCCCAGGCCGGACCCTTCTTTCCGCCCACACCTCTGGGTCTCTGGGACAGACACCCCCCGCTGGAAGCCCGGACTCCCAGGCAGACCCCGCAGCCCAGACACCTGGACCTGGGGCCTGACTCCGCCTCTGCCGGAAGTCTGGATCCGAAGTCAGACACCTCCTCCTTCCCAGACTCTAGGTCCTGCCCAGCGCCTCCGGCCAGCCCAGCCTCGGGTGACCGTCAGTTCACCCGGGTCCTGGGGTCCTCGGAGGAGGGCTCACCCCCCGCCGGGTCACCGTGCCGATGGCGCCCAGCACCCGGTCCCTGGGTCCCACCTGCTAGCCCAGAATCTGGGTCCCAGGTCTTGACCTTCGACCCCGGCCCGCTGCTGGGAGCCTGACAGCCGACCCAGCGCCCCAGCATCCTGCGTGCCCGCCCCGAGCCCGGTGACCGCGGCGGGCACCGACACTCACCTCCCGGGTGCAGGCGCGGCCGGGCCGCGCAGGAGGGTTCCAGCCGGGTCCGGGCAGCGCAGGGTGTGAGCGGACCACGGGACCGCGACGAGCCCCCCGCAGCCGCGGGAGCAGCGGCGTGAGTCACCCCGCCCCGCCCCGCCCCGCCCCGCCCCCGGCCACCGGTGTGGTGACGCCAGCGGCCCGGCCGACCAATGGGCGCGTGGCGCTCGGGCGCAGAGCGCGTCGCGAGGCAAGTTAATGAGGCCTCGCACGCCCGCGCCCCATTCATAAAAAGCGCCGTGGCCGCGCCCCGCCCCCGGCCTGGCCGAGCCGTTCTTGACGCGGCGCCCTCTGCGGGGCGGGGTCCGGGGGCGCTGGTGGGAGAGCCCGGGAAAGGGTCGGAGAGGCTGCGGGGGAGGAAGGGCAGCGGGAAGGGGCCCCGATAGGCTGTGGGGTGGGGGACCCCCAGGCGGCAGAGGAAGTCTGACCAAGTCCCGGTGACGGAGACCCAGTGATGGGCTAACGGGCCTCCCGGGGAGCCGGCGGGGAGGTGGGCGGCGGTGACGGTGTGAGCGTGGTGACAGCATCTCGGGGGATGTGGCTGAGGACGCTGACGTAGAGGGAAGCCTCCAGGGCAGCCAGGCCGGTGTGAGGATGACTGTGCCATGATGGGGTTCAGAGACCCAGGTGGCCGAGGCGGTGGCAAGGGAAGATGGAGTGTTCAGGGGATGGAACTTCGGGTCACCATGACCCTGTCACGGCGTCAGGGTGCTGAGGGGACAGAGCTACTTCAAGGAGGGGGCTGTGGGGTCCTGGAATGAAGATGGCAGTGACTGTGGTGAGGGGCCCCGGGTGAGGATAGGGCAGGGGTCTGCACCCACAGGGAGCAGGCCTTCCTGATGCTGGGCTGGGAGAAAGGCTGGGCGACCTCACTCATGTCAGCTCCTCAGCACCTTCACAGCACAGGAAGGTTGAGTCTGGCAAGGTTTCAAAACCTGAATTATTTATTCAAGAATCTGAAAAGCCAGCAGCATAGTGTGTATGTGGGGGAGTGAGGGGAGGGAGAACTTCCCCGAAGCCGCTGGAGAGAGGGAGCCAGGAAGAACCTGGAAGCAGAAAACCTGACAGCTCAGTCCCAGGACAGGCCCCTCTCCCCCGCCCATCCCGGCAGGGGGGCATGGAGGAGCCCCATCCTCCCCAACGCTGTGTGCCCTTTGTCCCAGATTGCTCCACATGGGACAAACGTGACCAGTCTGGGGGTGGGGGGGAGCTGCCTGCACCTCCTCCCTGTCTCCGGCTTTGGTCCCCATTGGAATCATCCAGGTCCCACTGAGTGTGTGTGTGTGTGGTGGGGGGGGGGGGATCAGGTTAGGGCTTTAGGGTACCTGAGACCCAGATCTCAGGCCCCACCTGACTTCTCCCCCAACACAGCACCCCTGCAGCTCCCAGCTTGTGTGGGGAAGGAGGAAGGAGTGGCGGGCCAGTGCAGGCTGCCGGGGGAAGAGGAGGGGGCTGGGCTGGGAAAGATAACGCACTCAGGCCGGATACAGTGAGCTTAGGGTGCTTGGCAGAGGGAGGTGGTCAGGAGGCGG
The DNA here is from genome assembly GCA_027563665.1 of Antrozous pallidus. NCBI lineage: Eukaryota > Metazoa > Chordata > Mammalia > Chiroptera > Vespertilionidae > Antrozous > Antrozous pallidus. Next base: position 195,670,737 of record CM050508.1, read on the forward strand.
GGCTGGATTCAAGCCCCAGAGCCTCCATTTCCTAGCTGTGTGACCTCGGAGGAGCTGGTTACACTGTGTCTGCTTCTCATCAGCAGACAGGGATGATGTTGGGAGGACTGAGGGGAAGGGCTGGCACGTTGTCAGCACTGCTGTCAGCCACCCACCTATCTGGTGGAGGACACCCAGGAGGCACAGGGGTGCAGGTATGACTAAGGTCCAGGGGTAGATGACACCACCGAGCAGAGAGAGCAGACGGTGAGGAGCCTCAGGGAACCCCACCATGAAGGGCACAGACTGTGGGTGAACATATTCCTGTTTCTGGGCCTTTGCACTGGCTGTTCCCTCTGCCTAGACCCCTTCACTCATTAAGGTCTTTGCATCTTCTGAAGCCGACTCCCCGACCTCTGTCCTAGATTAGTTCTCTCCTGCAGGGCCTGGCAAGTAGTAGATGTTCAACCAATACTTTGTTGACTGGATAATTAAACTGAACAGCAACATCTAGAAAAAGAGAAAGAGCTGAAACCGGTTTGGCTCAGTGGCTCAGCCTGTGGACTGAAAGGTCCCAGGTTCGATTCCAGTCAAGGGCATGTACCTTGGTTGTGGGCACATCCCCAGTGGAGGGTGCGCAGGAGGCAGCTGATCAATGTTTCTCTCTCATTGATGTTTCTGACTTTCCCTTCCTGTCTGTAAAAAATCAATAAAATATCTCTTTTTAAAAAGAAAAGAAAAAGAGATGGAAAACAGAGAGTAGTATACCTATGATGTCAAGGAAGGTGGAGGTGTCAAAGAGAAAAATGTAGGGGCATCAGCACCCCAGCTCTCAGGTTTCTACTTCTTCCCCCATCAGAGCCGGGTCCCAACAGCTGTGCAGCTGGTCTCAGAGAAAGGTGAAAGCTGCTGGGAGGTTGGCAAGAAAGGTGTGAGTTATAAACTGTCTTCTGCTATTCTGAGGGGCAGGGGTCCTTGTTTATTCATAGGTTACTAATTATCTCATGAAAAATCTGCACAATCACCATAGATTAAGTCATTGCAGAGTCCTTACTCCTTCTTTCTGCACCAGTATTGGCCTTTCCTGCAGCCCTGACCTCCTCCATTCTGTTCTTGCATTTCACTCGCTGTTTTCTCGGGGTATTTTGCTTCTGTAGGTCATGTCTTTTTAAAAAATACATTTTATTGATTTTTTACAGAGAGGAAGGGAGAGGGATTGAGAGTCAGAAACATCAATGAGAGAGAAACATTGATCAGCTGCCTCCTGCACACTCCCCACTGGGGATGTGCCCGTAACCAAGGTACATGCCCTTGACCGGAATCAAACCTGGAACCCTTGAGTCCACAGGCCAGCGCTCTATCCACTGAGCCAAACTGGTCAGGGCTAAGTCATGTCTTGCAGGCTTGTGTTTGGGTCCATTTTTCTTTCTTTTTTTTTTCCACTTTCAAAGTACACATTTTTATTTTTTATTTATTTATTTAAAATATTTTAATCTTGATTCAGTTTATTAATTACATTGTTCCCCTTCCCCCCCCATAATTCCCCACCACCTCATACCCATCCCACCCTCTGCCCTCACCTCTCCCACCACTGTCCTCTCCCATAGGTGTATGATTTTTGTCCAGTCTCTTGCTGCATCTCCCACACCCCTTTTCTCCCCAAGAATTGTCAGTCCATTCCCTCTCTATGCCCATGATTCTGTTATATTCACCAGTTTATCCTGTTCATCAGATATTTAATTCACTTGATTTTTATGTTCATTTGTTGATAGATGTGTATTTGTTGTTCATAATTTTTATTTTTACCTTTTTCTTCTTCCTCTTCTTATAGCATATCTTTCAGCATTTCATATAATATTGGTTTGGTGGTGATGAACTCCTTTAGCTTTTTCTTATCTGCGAAGCACTTTATCTGGCCTTCAATTCTGAATGATAGTTTTGCTGGGTAGAATAATCTTGGTTGTAGATTCTTGCTATTCATCACTTTGAATATTTCTTGCCACTCCCGTCTGGCCTGCATCGTTTCTGTTGAGAAATCCGCTGACAATCATATGGGTGCTCCCTGATAGGTAGTTAACTGTTTTTCTCTTGCTGCTTTTAATATTCTCTCTCTGTCTTTTGCTCTTGGCATTTTAATTATGATGTGCCTTGGTGTGGTCCTCTTAGAGTTCCTATATATTGGGGTTTGGTGCACTTCTTGGATTCCTAAGTTAATTTCTTTCACCAGGTGTGGGAAGTTTTCTGTCACTATTTCTTCAAATAGGTTTTCATTGTCTTGCTCTCTCTCTTTTTCTGGCACCCCTATAATTCGGATGTTGGTATGCTTGAGGTTGTCCTAGAGGCCCCTTACACTATCTTCAATTTTTTGGATTCTTTTGGCTTCTTGCTTTTCCAGCTGAGTGGATTTTACCTCCTTGTATTTCAAATCTTTTACTTGGTTCTTGCGGTCCTCTAGAGTACTTTTAGGTCTTTGTATAATATTTTTTATTTCAGTCAGTGTATGCTTAATTTCTAGTTGGTCCTTTTTCATATCCTCGTAGGTCTTGTTCATTTCCTCATAAGTCTTGTTCATTTCCTTGTAGGTCTTGGCCTTTTCTAGGAGCCTCTTGAAAAGCCTTATAACCGTGGTTTTGAACTCTATGTCCAGTCATTTTTTTTCCCTCCATTTCTTTCACATCTGATTTCTTTCCATGTCTCTGCATGGTGGCTGCTTCCCTGAGTTGGTCAATTAGCTTTGTGTGGTAGATGTCCTCTAAGGCACAGTGGCTCAGTCTCCCCAGTTACCTGAGGTGAATATGAGTTGCACAGTATGGTTGAAGTTAAGCCTAGCTTATTGTTGCCAGCACTAGAAGGGTTTAACCTCCAGGCCAATTGGCTGTGAGGGTCAGCTGTGCTCAGATTGGATGGGCAGAGTCTCCGGGCTGAGCAGGCAGCATCAGCTCCAACCTATGCGGCCCCTGGGACTCTGTGCTGGGTGGCAATGGCTGCAAGCACTCCTGAGAGCGAGCTGCCGTGAGCTCCACCTGCTGCCAGATGATTCAGCCTCTCCCCAAATGAGTCTGCACACCCAACGTCTCACCCAGGGTTGTAAAACAATGCAGTCTGGTGGTTTCCTGAACGAGAGAGTAAATCACGAATCCTCTCTGTGCGGTCACGCAGCTGTGCTGTTCCCAAGTTCACGCGCACTCTGTACAAGCTCGCCTTCTCCACAAGCTTGCAGATCTTTGCAGCGCCCAAGTTTCAGCGTGCCTCCCCACTGTCCAGTTTTACCCCGTATGATTGTGGCCTCCCTGGACTTCGCCCAGAGCTGGGGAATCAGTGCAGTGGGATGTCTTTGTCTCCCTCCCCGTTCGAGAAAACCGGCCAAATTTGCAGCCACCCGCCCCATCCGCTGGCGTGCATATGTCTCCAAACCTCCGACATCGTGTGTATCTTCAACGCTGTCCGCCGCTCCTCTGAGTCACAGTGTCCTATCTCACTTTTATTTGTGGAATTTTCACTCAGCCAGCTTTCCAGTGACTCTGGATGTTGTTTTTTCTTTCATTAAGTTGTAGTTTTGAAATTGCTGTGTATGGCAGCAAGATAGGTGTTTACCTATCCTGCCATCTTGGTTCCACCCTCCATTTTTCTTTACATTCAAGGAATCCTATCTAATAAAAGGGTGATATGCAAATTGACCATACCTCTGCTACTCCCACAAGCCACACCCACCAGTCAATCAGAAACAATATGCAAATTGCCCCAACCAAGATGGCTGCTGCCCGAGGCTGGAAAGCCTCAGGTGAGCCATCAGTAGGGCATCCCCTGAGGGCTCCCAGTGTGTGAGAGGGGGCAGGTTGGGCTGAGGGACCACCCACTCCCAGTGCACAAATTTTGTGCACTGGGCCCCAAGTCACAAATAATGTCAAAGCTGGTTGCTTTACCACCACCCAAGTGGCTTCTGACTCCAACTATAAGATGGAATCTGGCTAGTTTGTCCCAAATTTTGGTCTTAGCTACCACTGCCTTCCCAGGGGAAGGACATCAATAACTATGTAGTTGATTAGCCAGTACCTCCTGATCCAGGGAGTTACTGTGTCATTCATGGTGGAGGTTGATCCTCAGGCAGTCATGGAGGAAAAGAGTGCAGTGACATTTTTAACCCTGAGATCCCAGAGACTCAAGAGAGCTTATGGGTTTTCACAGGCACACTCCCATAGAGCTGCCACCATCCGACAGGCTAACTGAGACCATCAATGCCGACCAGGTCTCTCTTCTCCAAAGATCTGCCTTCTACAGGAAGAGGCAGCCTCCTTTTCTCTCTCCTCCTCTGCTCTAGCTCCTTGCTTCTCCCGACCACCAACTCCCTCTCCAGTCCTTTCCACCTGTCAGGAACCAAAACAGAGCCCGGTGCTTAAACAACCCTGCATCCCAACGTCATAGATGAAGCCTATAGAAGCAGAAAGTCTTGCCCCTAATCACACAGCAAAGGACAGAGCTGGGGTCTGAAGGCAGGGCTGTCTGTAACCAAGTCCAGTGTGCCTTCCCAGGCTAGCCTAAGGCCACCATCTCCCCAGAAGTGACATTTGACCAGGAATGACAACACCTGAAGTTCTCCAGGTGACCAGCAGGTGGCTATGAGCACTCAGTTCCAGGTAAGACTTTCCAGTGGGCGGAGGCCTTCAAAGGAGGTTTGTGTGAGACCCAGATAAGATCCACATAAACTCGTTGGCCAAGCAACAGAGAATCTGGGCCCCACCAGTGCAAGCATTCTTAGCACAGACCTATTCATTCGCTGACAGTTCCCTGGGCTGAGGTTTAAGTGGACACGGTGGAGAGATGATCTGGTCACATCCTGCATTTTCAACATTCAGTAAGTATTCATTGAGCGTCTGCCATTTGCCAGGCATTGTTCTAGGCACAAAGGACACAGCCAAAAAACAAAAACTCCTGCCTTCTTCCTGGAGCTTCAGTCTAATGGGGAGAGACGGACAATCACAAACAGGTGCTTACTATGACATTGAGTAGGGACCCCTGGAGGGTCTCACAGACCAGTGGGACAGATAAACATGTACATAAACAGTCACAACACGGTACAGTATGGTTATTTCACAAACATCTACTTAGCCCTATGTGTGCTGGGAATTAATTATGGAAGAAGATAGACTTTTTTTTTTTAATCCTCACCTAAGGATATTTTTTTCCACTGATTTTTAAGGAGAGAGGAAGAGTGGGAGAGAGAGGGAGAGACAGAGAGAAACACCAATGTGAGAAAAACACATCAGTGAGTTGCCTCCTGCACAAGCCCTAGCCAGGGCCAGGGCTGGGGAAGAGCCGACAAACAAGGTAAGTGCCCGCGATCAGAACTGAGCCTGAGACCCCTTGGTCCACAGGCTAATGCTCTATCCACTGAGCCAAACAGGCTAGGGCAGAAGACAGACATTTTTCCTGCCTTCGTGGAACTTACAGTCTAGGAAACAAATCAGTACTTTATATTCTGAAGGAAAAAGGAGGTGTCATGATGTGTTATAGCCAGGAACACTCTTTTAAGAAGGGAGACCTCGGAGTGAATCCTTTGAAGAGAGAACAGAAGAGTGTCAAGGAGTGAGCACAGCAAGTGCAGAGTCTCTGAGAGGAAAAGGGTTGAGGAATGGAGAGGAGGCGAATGAGCTGGGGTAGGAATTGAGCTCAGGGAGGTGGGTGGGGTAAGGGGCTGAGAGTGGGGAGGGGAAGATCAGGTAAATCGTGTGAGTCATTGGTAGGCTGACGCAGAGGGATATGATTTGACTTACATTTTCAAAGGATTGCTCTGACTGCTAGGTGGGGACCAGACTGGTGTGGGGAGCAGAAGCGGAAGCCCTGCTAGGAGGCCTGCAGTCACCCAGGCAAGAGATGGTGAGGAGGGGAGTGCTCTGGTGCGGAAGCAGATGGATTCGGATCTCCGAGCTGGGCGAGTGCTGCAACAGCCCGCCTCGCTCTGAGGCCGTGACAGAGGGCTTCCTGCAGGAGGTGGCCCTTTAGCGGTGTCCTGAGGGATCAGCTTGCCAGGCAGATGGAGTCAGGAGGGAAAGAGGACTCTCCAGGACAGAACAGCTATAGGACAAAGGCAAGGAGGTATAAGATGCAAGGTGTGTTGGGGGAGGGGCTATTCTATTTCCTTGGGGGACAGGCAGGTGTTGGGGTAAGCCCGAGACACACTGAAGAGACTTACAGAGGCAGGAATTAAAGGGTTGTGGAGGCCAAGCTGTGATTAACTGGGAGAGACGTGGACACATTCATGGTTTCAATAGAGCCCTGCACTGGAGGGCCAGCTTGGGGAGGGCCTGAAGGCTGAGGAGGTAAGGCCAGCAAAGAGAAGAGGAGGGGCTAAGATCCCGGAGATAAGCAGAGGCAGGAGGTGAGGATGAGACCGTGGTTTCCAATCGGGTGACAGGGGATAAAGGGACCTTCCTGGGTGGGGAAGAGGGACCAGACGTTTCAGGGGCCTGAGGCACACTCAGGTAGAGGGGCCCAGGAAACAGATGGACGCAGAGGGGAGGGCAGCCTCTGGCCATTGGATCTGGGCTACATCCTGACACCCACACACCCTGTAATCATGTGCCCTGGGCAGGCGACTTACTGCTGAAACCTGCAATTGGATAACAAAACCCTCACCAAGAGGGTAGTGGGAATTAGATGAGAAGCTGCAGGTAAAAGCTCTTTGTAGAATGTGCATTCTGCTGGGGAGGGAGAGGAACTTGTTGGCTTTCCAATGGGAATTGATGGCAGAGGAATGACTGAGCTAACCCTAGGAGAGGCAGAATGGGACTCAGGGCTGAACTGGGCCACTAGCGTTGGAGGAGAAGGAAAAGCAGTAGAGGGAGGAAGGAAGAGAGGAGAGAGGGAAGTCGGGGGTGGGGGGAGAGAGGGGCCGTGGCAGGTGTGGCTCAGTTGGTTGGCCTTGTCCTGTGTACTGAACAGTTGTCAGTTAGACTCCTGGTAAGAGCACATGCCCGGGTTTCAGGCTTGATCCCCAGTAGGAAACGTGCAGGAGACAGCAAATTGATGTTTCCTTCTGGAAATTAATAATGATTAAAAAAAAAAAAAAGAGGAAGAGGAGGTATTCTCTAAGGAACCTGAGAAGTGGCTGTAGTGGGAGAGGCACCAGAAGAGGTCGCTGTCCCCCTAACCGGTTTGGCTCAGTGGCCAGAGTGTTGGCCTGTGGACTCAAGGGTCCCAGGTTCGATTCTGGTCAAGGGCATGTACCTTGGTTGCGGGCACATCCCCAGTAGGAGGTGTGCAGGAGGCAGCTGATGGATGTTTCTCTTTCATCGATGTTTCTAACTCTCTATCCTTCTCCCTTCCTCTCTGTAAAAAATCAATAAAATACATTTTTTAAAAAAGAAGAAGAGGTCAGTGCCAGGGCAGGAGTCAAGGCAGAAGGGAAAGTGTGAAGAGGCTCAATTGCTCTTGCTCAAACAGTGAGACGGTGACTTGGTCAGAGGATTCGGTGGGCCGGAGGCAGACACGTGCCCTGAGGGGCAAGGAGGGTGCAAAGGTTGGAGCCAGGTGGCAGCCAGAGCCTGCGGCCAGCGGAAGCGGGTCAGCAGAGGGGCCTGGTTGGAGGGTGCACTTCCCAGGGCCCCGCCTGCGTCGAGCCTGGGAGGCAGAGAGTGACCTTGCCTCAAATACCGATTTTGCCATTAACTCTAGACACTCACCTTTCCTGAGCCCCGTTCCTCACCTGTGAAGTAGGAGGAACACGCCTCTCAGCATTTCCCTGGGGGCACCAGGACCCGGTCCGCCAGGAGTCCCGGACCCGCCCTCTTTTGTCTAAGCCCCGCCCCAGGCCACGGAGCCCCGCCCACCCGACCGCGCCCAGGGCCACACCCCGCATGGCCCCGCCCAGAGCCTCACGCCCCGCCCCTGGCTGCGCCGCCGGCCCCGCCCTCCAGGCCCCGCCCTCGCCGCCCAGGTCCCGGTCCGCACACCAGCGCGGAGTCAGTCCAGAAGGGACGCGCCACACCAGCTCTCCGCTGACCCCAGCCCCCGCCCCGCGCCCATGGCCTTGCCGGGACCCCGAGCTTTACGGGCTGCGCTCTGCGGCGGCTGTTGCTGCCTCCTCCTCTGTGCCCAGCTCGCCGTGGCTGGTAACGCGGGCCAGGGTCTGGTTGAGAGCGGGCCGGTGGAGCGCGCCCTTCATCCAGCGCCCATCCAGGAGCAGTCAGGGCTGGGGCGGGGGGGGGGGGGGCGCGGGGGCGGTGCGGAGGGCACTCTCCAGAGGTGTGCAGGGCCCCCGGGGTGGGTAAAGGCGGCTCTGGCCGAGTGCGGAGCCCGGTGTATGTACATAGTAGGGAGCTTCAGGTGTGTCTGAGGGAGGCAACTTCAAAGGTATCTGGGAACGAAAGGTATAAGCCAAGGAAGGGGACTCTGGGTGAATGTGAGGAGGTACTGGGTGTGTGTTGTGTGTTTGTGGAAGCTCCAGGTGTGCAGTGGGGACTTAGGGAGCCAGGTGAGTGTAGGTGTGCAGACAGGGAGAGGCTCGGTGAGGAAGGGGGGCTGCAGCTGGGATTCAAGGAGCTGCTTCCCTCCCACTCCCAGGTAAGGGAGCTCGGGGCTTTGGGCGGGGAGCCCTGCTCCGAATGAACATCTGGCCAGCTGTCCGGGGGACCTGCAAACAGCTGAAGCTCTGTGAGCACTGTGTGGAGGAGGACAGAGCACACAACCTCTCGGGCTGCGTGTGGGAGCAATGTCAGCCCGAGGAGCCAGGTATGGAGTCTAGCCCGCCCCAAGGTGAGTCCCCAGTTCCGAAGCCCAGGGCCTTGGCCCCCTCCCCACACCTCTCTCCTCACTTCCTGCCTCCAGGACACTGTGTGGACCAAGCTGAGGTGATCCAGGAAGGTTGCTCTGTCTACAACCACTCCGAGTCCTGTCCAGGTAGGGGGGTTCCCACTGGCCTAAGCCCAACTGGGGTGGGGGGCTACTGAGGTGTCCCCAGCCAGAGCCGTCCCTCCAGGAGAAGTCCCTCTCTCGGAGAGCGGACCATGCCTGTGAGCACCTGGGTCCAGTTTCAGTTCTGCCTTTAGCTCACAGAGAACTTCCCTCTCTGGCCTGTTTCCTCACCTGTAAACTGGCCCAGATGGAGGATACAGGGCAGGAGTGTGGAGCCGGCGGCGGGGATTAGCTCTTCTCTGTTAAAGCACAAAGAGGACTTGGGGAGTTCAGAAACGAACAGGGGAGGGCTTCTGGAGGAGGTAGCATGAGATGACCCTTAAAGGTCGAGATGGAGAGAGGGCACATTGGTGGGGGGAACTGCATGATCTAAGGCCTGAGGGTGTGTGGGTGGATCTGGACCTGGGACCGAGGACCCGGTCTGAGTCAGAAGCCCAGCTGCTGGCCAGGACTGGGGTCTTGATGGGAGATGGGGGTTGGGAGAGCTGGGTTTTTATGGATTCCCCGTCTCTTTAGCTGCCCACCACCACCCCACCTATGAGCCGAAGACAGTCACAACAGGTAGGTACTACCTGGGGGAACTGGGCAGTGGCAGGACTGGAGGTGCAGGGAGAGGCAGAGCTGGCTCAGGCACTGACAGGCTTTGTGACCTCACACCTGTGACCTCTCCCTCGAGCCCATTTCCACATCTGTAAATTGTCTGAGAACCACCTTACAGTGTTGCTGTGAGGATTTTATGGAAGGATGTGGAGCCCCTAGTTCCGTGTCTGATGGAAGGAAGGCGATAAGCAATGATGGTTCCAATCCCTTCTCCCCAACACCACTTCTGAGAATCAGGGTGACCCCCTCAGGGGCCTGCGCTTGTGCTGAGGGTGGATGGCTCAGTTTGCCAATGAGATGTCCACTATGACCACCCACTGGTCCAGAGAAGGTCACAAAGCAGATCCCAGCAGAACAGAGGCAAGAACCCTCCCCGCCCCCCCCCCTCGCCCCTTGGGACCTGGAGTTCAGCAGGTTGGCAGGGATGGCTGAAGAGGCTCTTGGTTAATTAAAGCCAGAAACGTGATCTCGGAGGCTGAATTATTGATGGTCATCTCGCTCCAGCTCAAGCCCCAGATCAGCCTTGTGCAGCTCATTTCTTCCCTCCTGTCTCCTCTTCCCCCACAAAGGGCTCCCTGAGCTGCAGCTGGGACCACCTTTGCCCTTCATATGCTCAGACCTCCTAACACAAGCTACACCCTCTGGGGAGTGGACCCGCTCCCAGCGGGGCCCCTGTCCACTGCCCCGGAATGATCTCCCACCACCAGCCCCGCCCTGGGCACCGGGCCCAGGGCCTGAAATCAAATCCCTATTGAGAGTGGATGGCTAGCACGGCACAGCTGGGAGCCGCCCAGGCTCAGTCTGACAACCATGGTCCCTAGGGTGGGGTTGGGGAGGGGTTAGGGGACACTGTCCGTCTGGACCATGTCCTGACTGTGAGGAGACTCTAGACAAGTCTGGCCCTCAGACCCTGGCTTCTCCCTCTGACATCATCATCTAGTCTCCATGTATCCACTCTGTGTGGTAGATGAGGGTGTGGGCCTCCCCTTCTCCCTCTGCCCGCTCCCTTCTAGGTTAGGGTTCTGACATTGGACAGCCCCAGGGTCTCAGAAGTCCTGAAAGGGGACCGGATCATCTGTACCTGGACTTTGAGCCCCGAGATCCAAGGTCAAAAGGGACCTGGATGTCTGAGTCCTGGGTCCATCCTCATCCTCTTGGGCCAGTGTGCAGGGGAGTCTGGAAGGGAGCTCGGCTGCCATCTGGTCCATGTGGCCAGGGGGCAGAGAGGGTGTGAAGAGCATCCAGACACAGCAATTCAGGAGCAGACCCAGGGCTGCAGCCAAGGCCCTGCCCCCTTCTCCCCCCACGGCCCCCCAACTGCCCACAGGATCCTGCTGCGGGCCTGCTGCTCTGGCCCCCAGAGTGAGGGCTGGGGCCTCCAGGTGTGGGTGACTGGGCAGGCCTGGGTCCTGGTCCTTGGTGGCCCACCATGACCTTCACTCTGCAGGGAGTCCTCCTGTCCCCGAAGCCCACAACCCTGGCTTTGACGGGGCCAGCTTCATCGGCGGCATGGTGCTGGTGCTGAGCCTGCAGGCCGTGGCCTTCTTCGTCGTGCGCTTCTTCAAGGCCAAGGACAGCACCTACCAGACGCTGTGAGTCCCCGGCCAGCCAGACAGCCAGCAGAGGCCGGCTCACTCCCCCACCCCACTCCTGCCCCTGGGGTCCCTTTAAGTGGCAGTGTGCTGTCTTCCCTGAGGTCTATGACTCCCTCCCAGTGTCCTCCCACGAGAGTCACACCCCTCTCCTCCCTCCAGTTGTGGGGTTCTCTCTGCCAGGTATGGACTCAGCCTGGGCCTGGTTCTGAGAGCCCAGCTGAGCCCACGTGTCTTTGTTCCCGCACGCTGCCAGCAGGGAGGAGAACCAGTAGGTGACAGCCAGGCGCGGCTTTGGCCTGCAGCTCTGGGCTGTGTGTGCAGTTTGGTTTTCCTCTGCGCGGGGGAGCTGCCCAGAGCCCCCCGTGTGCCGTGTGTGCTCTGGGGCGGGTCACTGCAGCCTCCGTCAAAGTGTTTGCTCTTCCAGCTGCTGCCTGCTCTCCGGGGTGGGGGGCCTCAGCCCGGCTGAGGCAGGGCCCCCTCCGAGTGCCCTCTCTGTCTGGCCTCTGCAGAATCTGACCCCCTTCAGGCCTGGAGTCCACACTGAGGGGAAGGAGGATGAAGAGGTGGCCCTCTTGGCCCCCATGGGGGCACTGGGGATGGGAAAAACTCTGGCTGCCAATTTCTGGCCCCTGAAGGCACCGAGCAGTCTCAGTGTCAGTACCTGGGCCTGGTTCCTGCAGCTGAGAGCATCCGTCAACCACCTCCTGGCTCATCTGTCACCCCTGTGGGCCCCTCCGGTACCTGCTGGGCACTGGGGCTGTGCCCGCCTCTTCCCACCCACCTGGCCTGGGCACTGCCCCCAAATAAAGGAACTCTTTCCAGCGATGCTTTGTGTCCGTGTCTTGGACGGTGCGTGGATTGGATGGGGGAATGCCACTATCCCTTCCTTAGTGAGAACTCAGCCTGGACTGCTGCTGTCCCCTGGGAAAATATTTCCATCTGTTATGGGTGTTTAACCTGCCCCTCCCCCGCCCTTCACAGATAAGAGAACAGGGACTCAGGAAGATAAGGATACTTGCTCCAGATCACACAGGATTGGGCAGGGCTGGGCTGGAATTGTTTTTCTAGCTTCAGGGGAGCAGAACTTCAGCACTCCCAGGCATCCTCCAGGCTCTCTCCGCTGAGGTGGAGGTGTCCCATCACTCTCAACAGCCATTTCCTCACTCAGGCCCTCCTTCCCTTCCCCCCTCCCCCCTCCCTGGGCCCAGAAGTCTTCCCTGGCTCAAAGCATCTCCCACTGGAGGGCACATGCCGGGAGCCAGGCATGTGGCCCAGAGTCCGATCCACGACCCCAAGACTGTCCTAGGAAGCCGAGAGTTCAGCCTGTGGGGCCTAACTGCTCTGTGTGGACGGGAGCAAGTTATTTAATAGCTCTGGGCCTCAATTTCCTCATCTGTCAAGAGGGGTAACAGCAGTATCCATCTCAGTGGGACTGGGGAAGGTTCAGAGCAGGCGCACATGCCCCATCTGCTTCATGCCCGAGCACCCACCCACCCTGCCAGCTGCGCAGCCTCAGCCACGCCTTCTGTACCTCTTCTCAGGGTCTCCGCTGCCGCTGGACGTCCGCGGGCAGTCTGGCTGCTCCCTGGCCTCACAGAGGGCTCACCTGCCTACACATCACACCATCACCACGCAAAGCAGTCCACCCACACTTCCATCCGGGCCCCCCACCCTCACAGACAGCCTGAACCTCCGGTCCCTGAACCTCCAGCCACTTGGGTCTACCTCTTGTGACACGGCCTGTCTTCCTGCTCCAAGCCTTTGCACATGCAGTTTCTCCTGCCTGGATCACCCTCCCCAGCTTCTCCCTCCTGCAACCAGCACTTAAGAGCTGGCAGGGCCCTAACCGGTTTGGCTCAGTAAATAGAGTGTTGGCCTGCGGACTGAAAGGTCCCAGGTTCCATTCCGGTCAAGGGCATGTACCTTGGCTGCGGGCATATCTCCAGTAGGAGGTATGCAGGAGGCAGCCGATCGATGTTTTTCTCTCATTGATGTTTCTAATTCTCTATCCCTCTCCCTTCCTCTCTGTGAAAAATCAATAAAATATATTTTTTAAAAAGAGCTGGCAGGGATAATGCCGTTCTCCCTGGGACCAAGGGAGGAAACGCCCCGCCCCCTGCCGGCTTTCCGAGCAGTTAAGAAAATTTGCTCAGTGAATGTTTTCTTTTTCTAAAGTAGTACACGCCAGTAAGGAACAAAAGGACTATACAGAAGTTTATATAAAGAGTGAGAATTGCCCTGGCCAGTGTAGCTTAGTAGTTAGAGTATCGGCCCATGCAACAAAGGGTCGTGGGTTTGGTTCCCGGTCAAGGGCAGGTACCGGGGTTGCAGGCTGGATCCTTGGCTGGTCTGGGCGAGTGCAGGAGGCATCCAATTGATGTCTCCCTCACACTGATGTCTCCTCCCCTGTCTTCCCACCCCCTCTCTTTTCCCACTCTCTCTAAAATCAATGGAAGCCCTGGCTGGTTTAGCTCAGTGGTAAGAGCGTAGGCCATGCACCAAAGGGTCTCAGGTTCGATTCCTTGTCAAGGGCAAGTTCCTGGGTTGCCCTGAACCTCCCCCCAACAGAGGCATGTGTGGGAGGCAACCAATGGATGTGTCCCTCAGATCGATGTTTCTCTCCCTCTTTCCTCCTCCCTCCCTTCTGCTCTCTCTAAAAATCAATGGGGAAAAATATCGTCACGTGAGGATTCACAACAACAACAAAAAGAGTGAGCCTGCCCTGACGGTTTGGCTCCGTGGATAGAGTGTCGGCCTGCAGACTCAGGGGTCCCACGTTCGATTCCAGTCGGGGTGCATATGCATTGGTTTCGGGCACATTCCCAGTGGGTGTGCAGGAGGCAGCTGATTGATGTTTCTCTCTCATCAATGTTTCTAACTCTCTATCCTTCTCTCTTCCTCTCTGTAAAAAATCAATAAAATATACTTTAAAAAAAAAGAGTGAGCCTTAGCCGGTTTGGCTTAGAGAATAGAGAGCTGGCCTGCAGACTGAAGTGTCCCGGGTTCGATTCTGGTCAGGGCTGTGCACCTTGGCTGCAGGCTCCTCACTCATATGGGCCCTGGTCGGGGCTCATGCAGGAGGCAACCCATCGGTGTGTTTCTCTCACATCGATGTTTCTCTCTGTCTCCCTCTCTCCTCCACTCTCTCTAAAAATCCATGGGTAAACATCCTTGGGTGAGGATTTGAAAAAAAGGAAGGAAGCATGAGAATCGCTGTCCCACTGGTCTCACTCCCCAGACGTGACCGCATTCACGTTTGCTTCAGACCTTTTCCTGTGAGTTCACGTTTAGCTTCTTTAAATACACAGTGGGACTGTGCTGTACATATTGTTCTGCAACTCTGCCCCTTTCATTATCCCGGATTTGCCCTCTGACTTGTCCCCATGGCGATAACGCATTGGCTGCCTGCTGTCCGTGTCCAGGGGGGTCATTCCACATTGGATGTTACTAGTACAAACAGCATCGCGATAAACAGGCTCGCCCACAGATCTTGGCACACCAGTGGGGAATCTGGGGAGGACAGGTTTCCAGAACTGGAACTTAGGGGTCCTCAGAGCACCCAGTCACAGATCCATCCTGCCTGGGAATCTGGCCTCCCCTTTCCTGAAGCCCCACCACCACCCCCACAACTCTGGGTCTAACATAGAAGAAGCCTTCAGGGAGGGTTTGATGAATGAATAAATGAATGAATGAATTAGATTCTCCTCACATCTCCTACCGCTGGTGGTCCCTCTCCAGCTCAGACCTCACTCCTCACCTCTGGATCATGGCTGTTGCCTCCTTAAGGCCTGGCCCGCTCATGCAATTGGCCTATATTAGCAGCGCTTTCCTAGGCCCAACCAGGGGCTCCCCAAGGGACTTGAGGGTGGGCATGAAGTCACTTTGCTAAGGGTCCCTCTCTCTGGTGGAGAGCCTGGGGCTTGTGCAAAATCGCTGTGGCTCTGGGCATGTAAGTCCCAGAGTGAGCACCAAGTCATGCCCTGTCTCTGGGCCTCAGTTTCTCCTTGCTTGTTCCTTCATTCAACCAATCTGTGTCGAACACCTGCTTTGCACCAGGCCGAAGACCCAGGGCCGATAATAATGACTATGAGCAGGGCTGTGTGAGGATCGAGGGCATACAAACTGTGCTGGGGAGGGGAGACATGTGGAGGGCATACACACTGTGCTGGGGAGGGGAGACATGTGGAGGGCAGCAGCTCCAGTGAGTGGTAGCAAGGGGTCACGAGCACAGCTGACGGGATCGGGGAAGGATTCCTAGTGAAGGTGAGCGTAGGGCTGGAAGTTCATGCGCAGGCGGGTTTCACAGTGGAGGCGAAGAGAAGGCATTCCAGATGGAAGGCTCAGAACGAGCTGAGGTTCAAAGGCGGAGGGCCCCCTGTGAATGCAGAGGTCTGGAGAGGAGGGAAGCCTGGCAATCAGGATGGGAAGTTGGACTCCATCCCAGGTGAACAGGGAGGGACAGGCTCATTCTCTTGGGGGCCGAGGGAGGAAATGCCCCCCCCCCCCACCGGTGGGCTCCAACCTGGGTGGAGTGTCCCTGGGGAGAGACAATGGACGGAAGTCTTTCTCCGCGTTCCTCCACCAGCCTGGCCCCCTTATAAGCCGGCATCCTCTCTCGAGGGCACACCAGTGGAAGAGCAAGATGGGCCTCCTACGGACCCCACTGTCCCTTCTGCTCCTTCTGCTCAGGGAGCCTGCCTGCCTGCGGACGGAGGACCACCCCAGCTGTCCAGGTAGGATCCTAGGCTTCACTAGCCTCAAAGACAGGTGGGAGTTCGACTGCCTGGGCTCTGCAAATTGATGCAAAGAATGCAGAGCTTTGAAAGCTCGTGGAGGCGAGTATCCCGACGGCTAGAATCTGGGAGACGGAAAGGGGTCTGCAGAGAGGCCTGGGAGAGAGGCGTGCCCTCTCCCCCTATGACCACTCTGTGCCCACCCGGCCCCGCATCTCCCTGCAGAACCCAGGGAACTGGAAGCCAGCAAAATTGTCATCCTGCCCAGCTGTCCTGGCGCCCCAGGGGGTCCTGGGGAGAAAGGAGCTCCAGGCCCTCAAGGTGAGTGCTACCGGGGAGCAGGAGGGGGCCTGAGGGGCGCGGGGAGGCTGGCGGGGGTGCAGCAATAACTCTGTGCTAAGAGGCCAGATGAAAGGGCCGGGAACCCACTGGATGTCGGCCTCCAGGCGGGACACGCAGCGTCCAGAGGAAACTCTCTGAGGTGGGTGGAGAGCTTCCCCCCTTTTGCTGAGGGCAAAGTGAGACCCCAAGAGCATAAGGCCCTTGTCCACAATTACAGCCAGTGAAGGGAGCAGCTGGGATTGGACTTCTGGCTGCAGATCCCTGTTGTTTCGGCCCTGGGCATGGATGGGACTTACAGCTTCTCTGTCTCTGGATTTCAGGGCAACAGGGCCCACCGGGGAAGACGGGCCCCAAGGGTGAGCCGGGTAAGTGTGTGGGACCCTGGGACCTGGGCCTCTTCTTCCTTTGCTCTGTCCTCAGCTAGAGAGGGAGAGTGCTGTGCGGGCTGCTGCTCAGCCATTGGCTGTGACTGTCCTCCCGCAGGGGGTGGAAGGCTGAGAGGAGGGGCCCGGGCACCCTTCCCTTCCCGCTGGTGGTTTGCGGGCATCCCCTCGGGGGTACTCAGACCTTAGAGCCAACACTCGGTCTTTCTGTGGGGCAGGAGATCCAGCGAACCTGCTCCGGTGCCAGGAGGGTGAGGCCTTCCAGGAGCCGGGGACTTGGAACCAGGTGGTGCTGGGGTGTGGGTGGACCACCTGGCATGGGCCAGCCCCAGAGCCCCTGTAAGGGGCCCGAAGGAGCAGAGCGGGCTCCTGAGGTCCCACACTGAGCCTCCTGAGGTGGGGCGGGGGTGGGGCATAACTGGGGGGCGGGCCCTCAGTCCATCTCCCCTTCCCCAGGCCCCAGGAACTGCCAGGAGCTGCTGAGCCGGGGTGCCACCTTGAGCGGCTGGTACCACCTGTGCCTACCTGAAGGCAGAGCCCTTCCTGTTTTTTGTGACATGGACTCCCTGGGAGGCGGCTGGCTGGTGAGTGTCAGGGGAGAGGCTCACAGGCCAGGCTCAGTGGGCAATTCTGCCCCTTGTCCCCTAGGGGGAGTCAGAGCCCACTGGAGCCAAGGCATTTCTTAGAGTAATTCACCGACAGAAGTTGATTGTCCTCCCAGGGGATCTGAAGTCAGAGAAGGCTTCACACACGGTGACATTTGACAGGACCCTGAAAGCCATTCTCAAAACAGATGAGGTGCAGAAGGGCATTCCAGGTAGAAAGACAGCTCTGTGCAGGAGGGTTTGGGGACCAGGTGGGTGAGCTGAAAGCAGGTTGAGAGGTTGGCTGAGGTCTTGGTGCGGGGCAGAGGCCAGTTCATGGAAGGCCCTGAATGACTGACTGAGGATCATGGGGGCAACTGGAGCCACTGGAGACTTTTAAGCAGAGAATTGCCAGGTCAGGCTTGTGCTTTAGAAAGATGGCAGCGTGGAAGGTGCATTTCAGTGGGGGACAAGAGTGGAGACAGGGATACAGGTGAAGAGGAAGTCAGAGGCCCGGGCAGGAGAGACAGTGGGTGGTGGCAACAACGGAAGTAGAGGCACTTGGATTGAAAGATATTGAGGAGGGAAACTCTACAGAGCGTGGGGACTGCTCAGCTTGAAGGGGAGTATCAGGGTAAGGTCAGGAGTCCAGCTTGGGCCTCTGGGGTTGACCTCTCTGGTATGTCTTAGTTCTTATCATAGTAAAGTGAAGCAAGTTATTTTGAATCTGGCTCCCAGCAGGACTGCCCATCTCAGGAAACCAGGAATGATGATTCTATCATTTCAGTGTCCCCCAGGGCTTGCCCAGCTTTGGTGTGAAGTTGAGTGTCACTAACTATATTACTGGCACTAACAGTTTAATAAGAGAATGTGGAGCTCATTGATATACGCACAGGCAAAGCTCACTTGGACTCACACTTTACCAATCCAAAGAGCCCAGGAGTGTCTGCCTGCTCCTCCTCATCTTATGTCTGGCCCGGAGCAATGGCCGGTGTGCTAGCCTGCTCTGCCTCCCTAGGTGTTCCAGAGGCGACAGGATGGCTCTGTGGATTTCTTCCGCTCTTGGTCCTCCTACAAAGCAGGTTTTGGGAGTCAGGAGTCCGAATTCTGGCTGGGGAATGAGAATCTGCACCAGCTGACTCTCCAGGGTAAGCTCCCAGCAAGGTCCAGGGAGCCTGAGGGGCATTCCTCTGGCATTGGGGTCTGAGGATTCCTCCTCCCTGTCCCCACCCCCAGGTACCTGGGAGCTGCGCGTGGAGCTGGAGGACTTTGATGGCAACCGCACCTTTGCCCGCTATGGGTCCTTCCGCCTCCTTGGAGAGGCAGATCACTACCAGCTGGTGCTGGGCAAGTTCTTAGAGGGCACTGCAGGTGAGCGACCCTCAGGTGGGGCCCTGGGTTAGGGGCAAAGGTGAGGGAGGCTGCATACTTGTCCAGCACTGCTTCTGCCTCCGTGAGGACCCAGGATAATTCCTTCTCCTCCGTGGGCTCAGTGTCCTCCTCTGAGAAATGGCAATCAGGAGGCAAGGTGGCACAGGAGTAAAGAATGTGGGCTCTGCCCTGACCGGTTTGGCCCAGTGGAGAGAGTGTCGGCCTGCGGACTCAAGGGTCTCAGATTTGATTCCGGTCAAGGGCACGTACCTTGGTTGTGGGCACATTCCCTGTGGGGGGTGTGCAGCTGATTGATGTTTCTCTCTCATCAATGTTTCTAACTCTCCTTTCCTCTCTATAACAAATCAATTATATATATATATATTTTAAAGAATGTGGCCTCTGGAGGCAAAAAGACCTGAGTTTGACTCCGCCTCTGTCATTTACTAATTTTGTGACCCTGGGTGAGTCCCTCCCAGGTCAGAGCCTTGTTGGCTGCACCGTAAAGTGGACCAGGAGGCAGGGAGGGGGGCTGTGGGGCTCTCTAAGGCTCTGTTGCGTGTTGGTATTATCTGCTTTCGAAGAGGAACCAGGGAAGGCTTTTTTTTTTCTTTTCTTCAGAGCAACTGTTGAGGAGGGACTTGAAAGAGGGAAGTGATTTTGAGGTGCAGCCTCAGGGGAGCCCCTTTCCTGCCAGGCGTCTGAGAAGTCCCTCCCAGCTCTCCCTGGCCGAGTGCTCCGGCTGCTGGTGGGAGCTGGGAAGAGACAGGAGCGAGAGGGAGGCTGGGGCTTCTGGGAGGGAGCCAGGCAGCGGGAGCAGCTGGTGGCTTTGGAGCCACAGTCCTGAGTTCAAGTCCAGGGCCCCTGCGATGAGCTGAATAACCTGGGCAACCACTGGCTCCTGTATGCTGCTTGCTCTCGGCCCTGAAAACACCCACCTCTCAGTGGCTCTGAGGCTCCTGTGAGGTCACCTCTCCAAGGGTGCCATGCAGGGTGCTGCCTCCCATGTGCCTCCCCTTCCCTCCCTGCCAGGCGACTCCCTGAGCTTCCACAACGGGAAGTCCTTTTCCACCCACGACGCCGACCACGACACCACTGGGAGCAACTGCACAGTGACCGTCCACGGCGCCTGGTGGTACGCAGCCTGCTACCATTCTAATCTCAACGGGCGCTATGCCAGCTCCCCCTCCGCAGCCCACAAGTACGGCATTGACTGGGCCTCGGGCCTTGGCGTGGGCCACCCTTACCGCAGGGTTCGACTCATGCTGCGTTAGGGCATCCTGGCCACCAGCGCTCTTATCTCTCCCGAACAGCTTCCGGCCGCCCGGCCGCTTCTCCCCATTGCTAACTGCCTCTGCTCTCTTGTCCACGTTTTAAAATAAAACCACTTTAACCCTCTCCTGGCTTCCAGTTACTGGGGGAAACTCGAGAGGGCAGAGCAGGGACAGAGGTTTCAGCTCCACTCAGGGAAGGCTTTTCGTTCGGTCGGGAAGATGGAAGGGCCAGCCTCATGAGGGAGGAAAGCTTAGCTCCCGAGGTGTGCGAGCCGAGGCCAGGGGCACGCTTAGGGAAGGACCTGGGACTCCACTCACTGGCAGTGCCCCTGGGCCCGTGGCTCCTACAAAGGGGTGGCTTTGTGGTAGAAATTGCACAGCTTTCTCACCCTCTCTGTTGCCCCTGCCTGTCCTTTCTAGGTTGTCTGTTTTCCACCCCAGCCCCGGTTGTAAACCAAGTTCTCATCCTTGGCTGCTTCTTGGTGGGTTCCAGCGGGGGCTGGTTAAGCTCAGGGTCAAACCAAGGGCCACAGGTAGTGAAAAGGCAGTTCCTGAGCCAGCATTTATCAAGCAGTTAACTTGCCAAGGCCACATTCTAGAACGTGGCAGAGCAATAAGCAGTTAAAGGTCTGATAGGGAGTCCTGGGATCACATCCTGCTGGGTCTCGTGACCGAGTGATCTTGGACAAGTTACTCAACCTTTCCTAGTCCCCAGTTCCCGATTTCAGAGTCCACTGAGGTTTAGACCAGGTGGCTGCCTCACTAATTCACACGGAAAGGGTAGGGTTTCTTGGGAATTTGGAGATGGAAAGCTGTTGTGGTCTGAGGTTCTGGGGTTCTTCTCCAGGCGGGTAGAGGAATGCTGTGTGGGGGCTGAGAAGAGGCACTAAGTGCAGGTAAAAAATCAGCAGATTGGTTTCCGGGGAAAGCTGCCTCCCGGCCAGAGGGCCAACTAAGGTGAGGGCTCAGGCGCCATCCCACCCTAGGGCTGATGGCGTCCTGGCAGGCGGGGCCCTTCCCTGGAGCGCACCCAGGCGTCTCTGAGACCCATTCATTGAACAGATCTCTGCCGGGCAGGGCCTGCGATCCACACTCTTCCCTCCGCCTGGCCTGCGCACACTCACTAGTATCTGCGCCCCTGTCGTGAGCCGTCCCCGGGGCTGGCACAGACAGTGGCACGGGCTGTTCCGGAAGTGGCGGGACTCAGAGGTTCCCGCTGGAGAGGAGGGAGGGGAGAGGCGAGTCCAGGCTGCCAGGAGCGGTGCTGCCCCTGCCGAGGGTGGAGCTTTCCTGGCCGCCAGGAAGGGCCGGGCCGGCCTGCAGGGAGGGCAGGAGAGAGCGGCGGCGGACGCTTCCCGGGGAGTCCGAGTGGCGGACGGGGCCCGACGGGATCTCCCACGTGACTCCGAGCCGCCTGGGAATCCGTGCCCCAGATTCTCTGGACCTGATCCCGACTTCAGAGCCTCAGGACCTTGCACGTCGGGGCCTGGATTCCGTCCTGGACTCCAGATTCCGAGGAGCAGGACCTCCGGCGGGACTTCCGATCTCCAGATCCCGTAGGAGACTCAGGATCTCTGGATCCCTGGATCCCACACTCTCGGCTCTCGCCCTGTCCCGGGAGTCTAGGACGCGCCCGACGCCCGAGCGCCCCCGCATGGCGGGACCGTGCCCGCCGCCCGGGGCCCCGGGGTGCGCGGGCAGCTGCTGGCAGGACCCTCTGGCCGAGGCGCTGAGCCGGGGCCCGCCGGCCGCGCCACCCTCCGGCCGGGGCTGCGCTCGCAGCCGGCCTCTCAGCCTGCTCTACGTGCTGACCCGGGAGCCGCAGCCCGGGGCGGAGCGGGACGGGACGGCCGAGGCCGAGCCGCTGCCCCTCCGCTGCCTGCGGGAGGCCTGCGCGCAGCTCGCGGGACCGCGGCCACGGCCGCAGCTGCGCACCCTGCCCTTCGGGACGCTGGCGCTGGGCGACACCGGGGCGCTGGACTCCTTCTACAACGCGGGTGAGAGTGCCGGGGGCCGGGAGCCCGGGCGGAGCGCGGGCCGAGGGGCGGGGCTCAGGCCGAAGGGGGCGGGGCGGGCTCGGGCGGGCTCGGGATGGGGCGAGGTCTGGGGGCTGAAGCCGAGGGACGGGGCCGGGGACCGGAGAAAAGTGGAAAGTGGGTCTGGAGCGGCCAGGCTCGGGCGAGGATTGAGGGGATCCAGGCCCGGCTCTGGGGCTCAGGGCTGGGACGTCAGCAGTCTGGAGTGGGCACCGCGCCTGGGAGTGCGGGGAGCGGGGCTGGGAGCAGGTCGGGCTGGGAGCCGGCCGGGCTGGGGGCCGGGCATCGTGCGGCGGTGTAGGGACGGGGTTGGAGAACTCCTCCTCGGGTTGATTCCGCGCGGAGTTTGGAGGGTGGGTCTGGGAGGCGGAGCTCGGACTAGCCCGCAGGCTCCACGAGGCGGGGAGAGCAGGGGCCCCGCATGCTGCCTCGGAGGATCGGTCTGAGAAGCAGAAAGGAACGCGAGGGGCCCAACTGACTGGATTCTGGGCCTGGGAGCTTAGGTCCAGAGGACCCCATAACCCCGAGGCAATGGGCGGGGCTGGAGGCGGCCAGGTCGCTCGTGGGTGGGGCCAGAGGCGGCCTGTCCGGTCCACCGACCCTCACGCCCAGCCTCTGGATACTTATTTGTTTATCCAAGAGCCCCGGCGCCTGCGCTGACCCCATGTCCGTAAAATCGAAGCATAAAAATGAAGGCCGACCGTCCTCGAGGACAAAGAGACACGCACAAGGTTACAGACAGACTCACAAGTCACATAGATGTCAATATCGGGTCCTCACACAGACCCTGCCACACACAGATCCAGTCACAGCCTCTCACACATACACACACGTATACATGCGTACACATGCACGCATACACGCACACATGCGCGCGCACACACACAAGTACGCACACATACACATACAGCACACATGCGCGCACGCACACACACACACATACGCACATACACACACAGCCCAGTGTTATCTACACGCAATGCTGGTACCTCTCACGAGACTGGATTGTGGACCCAGGGAAGTGGCTTACGTGGGAGCCCAACTCCTGCTTCTCAAATGGCCTAGAGCGGGCTCTGGGCTGGCGCACAGCCTCCTCTCCTCTGTGTGAGAGCCCAAAGGACCCTAAAAGGGGAATTGGGGGCCAGGAGTAAAACTGGATCCTGCTGGAGTCACAGGGGAAGGCAGGTGAACCAGGGTGGAGCCCCAGCCTCCTTCCCCACCGAGCTGGGCTCAGGGCTCAGGCCTCCACCCGTGTACCCGCAGACGTGGTGGTGCTGGAGGTGAGCAGCTCCCTAGCACAGCCTTCCCTGTTCTACCATCTTGGGGTACGTGAGAGCTTCAGCATGACCAACAACGTGCTTCTCTGCTCCCAGGAAGACATCCCTGACCTGCAGGCCCTGCGGGTAGGTGGCCAGGTGGCTGATGGGAGCGGACATGGGGGTGGAGGGTAGGGCTACCCAGAACATCAGTATTTGTCTGTTCCCTGCAGGAGGACATTTTTCAGAAGAACTCAGTGAGCAGACTCCACCCCTCACTCCAATGTGCCCTTTGACTTCCATTATGACCTCTGACCCCCCATTACCTTTCCTGGCCTCCTCAGTCACCTAATCTCCCTAATACCCCTCATTATGTGTGTGACTCTCTGCTCCCTATTGCCTTCCTTCCAGCAGTGTGCCCCTTTCCTGCTATTCCAGTTCCCACTGGTGCTGACCTCTGATCCCCTCACTGCCCCTCTCTAACCCGGTGCTGACCTCTGATCTCTACTGATTCCTGCCTCCCTCCCACTAGGATTGCGTTGGCAGCTACACGCTGATCCCCTATGTGGTGACAGCCACCGGTCGAGTGCTGTGTGGTGATGTGGGCCTCCTGAGGGGCCTGGCCGATGGGCTAGTCCAGCCCGGGGTGGGCACTGAGGCCCTGCTCACACCCCTGGTGGGCCGATTTGCCCGCCTGCTGGAGGCCACGCCCACGGACTCTTGGTAAGGGGGACCCAGAGGAGTGCACCAGGAGGAGGCTGGAGAGGGGACAGTGACCTGGACAAGCCCTGCCATTGCCTCTCCCTCCCCCCCTCTCCTGCCTCGGGCATCAGTGGCTATTTCCGGGAGACCATTCGGCAGGACATCCGGCAGGCCCGGGAGCGGTTCAGCGGGGAGCAGCTGCGGGAGGAGCTGGCTCGCCTGCAGCGGAGACTGGACAGCGTGGAGCTGCTGAGCCCTGACATCATCATGAACCTGCTGCTTTCCTACCGAGACGTGCAGGTGTGCTGAGCGCAGCCGGGCCCAGCACTCGGCCTCAGACACCCTGGCTGTGCCGCTCAAATGGCCTGAGGTCTCTGAGCCTCAGTTTGTAATGCAGGCGATCGGGTCACTGTCTCCCGTGGCAGTTTTGAGGTTGGGGCACACAGTGGGTTCTCCGTGTAAGGGGCGCCGTCTGCACTATCTGCCAGGCCCGAGGGAGGTGTGCAGGGGATGGTGGGTGGGAAGGTGGGGTGTCAGGGATGGGTGTAGACCCCCAGCTCAAGGCTTTCCTCAGGGTCTGGGGCCGATGGGACCCACCAGAGGCCATTAGTCAGTGTGTGCTGTCCCCTCCTGCAGGACTACTCGGCCATCATCGAGCTGGTGGAGACGCTGCAGGCCTTGCCCACCTGTGACGTGGCCGAGCAGCACAACGTCTGCTTCCACTACACGTTCGCCCTCAACCGGTGAGTGGCAGAGCGCTCGGTCACAGCCAAGGGGAACATGGTCCCTGCTCTGTGAGGTCAGTGCTGTCAGGAATCTGCTGACTAGGGTCACGCTGGTTTCAGATGGTCCTATTGTTCCATTACTGCTGTCCAAGGTGAGGTGAGGTGGTGCCCTTGGAGAGGGCACGGCTGTCCAAGGTCACCCCTCTTCAGAGTCATTGCAGCTAGAAATCACTTCCATTTGGGATCATTACCTCTAAAAAGACCAAAGTCACTGCCATTCTGTATTCATTACTGTCAGCTCCCTGGAAGGGTCCCTGCTGTCCAGCATCTGGGGGTCCTCAGACTGAGTGGGCGGGGCCATCAGGCAGGTCCCCAGCCCATCCTCCCCCTCCCCAGGAGGAACAGGCCCGGGGACCGGGAGAAGGCATTAGCTGTGCTGCTGCCCCTGGTGCAGAGGGCGGGCCCTGTGGCCCCCGACCTGTACTGCATGTGTGGCCGTGTCTACAAGGACATGTTCTTCAGCTCCGGCTTTCAGGATGCTGGGCACCGAGAGCACGCCTATCACTGGTAAGGGGGCACAAGCGAGTGGACAGTGGGCTGAGGGTGGAGCCGTGGGTATCAGTCCAGCCTTGCGTCCCTCTGCCCAACTCCCAGGTACCGGAAGGCTTTCGATGTGGAGCCCAGCCTCCACTCGGGCATCAATGCTGCCGTGCTCCTCATCGCTGCTGGGCAGCGCTTTGAGGACTCCGACGAGCTCCGGCTCATTGGTGAGCCCCCATTCTGCACCCCTGTCCTCCCAACAGGGGCTCAGGTCAGGGAGAGAGAACACTGGGCTGGAGCTAGGACTGAGTTCATCCCCGTTCGGATCTAGTCTGCCTGAATCTACACCTGGGTCCTCAAACCCGTCCCGGGCCCTCATGAGCCCGTAAGCCCAGGACTCTGTTCCTAAGCCACATCTGAATTCCGTCCACACGAACTTGTTCCCAAACCCTCACCGGTGTCTGAGCTCCTGCTCCCACCTGAGATTATGCCACACCTACGTTTTCACCCACGTCTGTGCTCCTGCCCACATGAGTGTTGTGGCCCACACTTGGGCTCTGCCCACGACTGCCACCACACTCACTAGAGCCCTGCTCCTCACTCCCAGGGATGAAGCTGGGCTGCCTGCTGGCCCGAAAAGGCTGTGTGGAGAAGATGCAATATTACTGGGATGTAGGCTTCTACTTGGGAGCCCAGATCCTTGCTAATGACCCCATCCACGTGGCACTGGCTGCAGAGCAGCTGTACAAACTCAATGCCCCCATATGGTAAGTGGCCTCCTCTTCAGTCTTGTGCTCTCGGCTCCTGCGTCTATGTCCACTGGCCTGAGCCCTGAGCCAATGACCTGGTCCCTTCCAAACCAGTGCCCATGGCACCTAATGCCCCCATTCAGTCCGCTCGCCCCGACAGTGCTAGCTGGTGCCTGGCTGAGTTGAAGGCAACGCTGTGCCGCAGGTACCTGGTGTCCATGATGGAAACCTTCCTGCTGTACCAGCACTTCAGACCCACACCGGAGCCCCTGGGAGGACCCCCACGCCGTGCCCACTTCTGGCTCCACTTCTTACTACAGTCCTGCCAGCTGCTCAACGCAGACAGTCCCCAAGGGGACCAGTGCTTGGTGAGGCCTGTGGGGTTAGGGGACCTGCGGGAGGGGTAGGACCCTTCTGATCTACACGCCTCCCCCCCCCCCCCCACACACACACCCTTGTCACCTGCAGGTTCTTGTCCTGGAGATGAACCAAGTGCTGCTGCCTGCGAAGCTGGAGGTTCAGGGCGTGAACCCCGTGAGCGCAGTGACCCTGAGCCTGCTGGAGCCTGAGACCCAGGTGAAGCCACACTGAGTCCCCCTCCTCAGCGCTAAGCCTATCTCCTCCTGAGCCTTTCTTCCATCCCCAGGCCCCTCTTACTCCCTTTCTTCCCCCAGGACGGTCCCTCCAGCTGGACCTTCTCCAACTCCTCCATCAGCGGTGTCAGGTGAGGGCAGGGCCTGGGGCGGTCGGGTGGGGGCGCTGCTCACTGGCCTGGCGCTCACCTGTGTTCTTCATCCCCTTCCCAGCGCCTCCAAGCGGGACGAGCGCTGCTGCTTCCTCTATGCGCTGCCCCCGGCTCAGGACGTCCAGCTGTGCTTCCCCAGCGCCGGGCACTGCCAGTGGTGCGCAGCCCCCCGGGTTGGGGGTTCGGGCCGGGCGCTGTGAGGCCTGTGATGTCCGGGGGAGTGAGGGGAAGGAAGGGACGCGTCCACTAGGTGCTCTGGGCACAGGAGGGGGCACTTTGCGCCCAAGGTACCCCTCCGGCCAGTCTGACCTCCCGCCCTCAGGTTCTGCGGCCTGATCCAGTCCTTGGTGACGAGTCCGGATGCCAGGGCACCCGAGGAGGAGGCAGAGGGTGTGTGGGAGGTGCTGGAGGTGAGGCAGGAGGCCTGGGAGCCCAGGGAGGGAAAAGGGCTGACAGCCCTGCTGAACCCCCGTCTCACCCGCCCGCAGTTTGATTACGAGTACACGGAGACCGGGGAGAGGCTGGTGCTGGGCAAGGGCACGTACGGGGTGGTGTACGCGGGCCGCGACCGGCACACGCGGGTACGCATCGCCATCAAGGAGATCCCGGAACGGGACAGCAGGTGCGCGCTGGGTGCGAGCCAGGGTGGGACCCGGAATTGAGAGGGTCCTATGGGCGGGGCCGTAAGGGGGCGCTGATGCCCTATTGGTCGGGCCCAAAGTGGGCGGGCTCTTGGACGAAAGAGTTGGAGGCCCAATGGGCCCAGGCCTGCGGTCAGAAAGGCCGGGACCCGGAGGGTTGGGATCCGGTCTGGAGGGGCCTGCGGGCTGGGGGATGAGGTGGGGAAGGTCGGGGAGGGGGTTGTGGGCGGGGCAGGTCCCGGGGGCGTGGCCTGGCTGGGGCTGGAGTTGGCTAGTGTCTCTGCCCTAAATGGCCTGTTGCCCTCTCCCTTCCTGCCCCCAGGTTCTCGCAGCCCCTGCATGAGGAGATAGCTCTGCACAAACGCCTGCACCACAAGAACATCGTGCGCTACCTGGGCTCGGCCAGCCAGGGCGGCTACCTCAAGATCTTCATGGAGGAAGTGCCTGGAGGTACCTGGCCTTCCGGGATGGGAATGGAACCGGAGGTGTGGGGCGTGGGGATGGGGCCAGACTGGGGTGGAGAACCCTTAGGGGAAATGAACCATAGCGTGTGCGTGGGTGGTGAGGCCCAGAATTAGCTGATGCTATCCAGTTGGGGGATGGAGTCTGGGCCATGGTATGGGTGTGTCTGGGCAGAGAGCTGGGGGCTGGAGAGAGGGTGGCAATGATGATCTTGGACTGCACCTGTCCAGGCAGCCTGTCCTCCTTGCTGCGGTCAGTGTGGGGCCCCCTGCAGGACAACGAGAGCACCATCAGTTTCTACACCCGCCAGATCCTGCAGGGACTCAGCTACCTGCACGACAACCGCATTGTGCATCGTGACATCAAGGTAAGTCCTGTTACCTGGCCCACGCCGGCTTGCTGGAGGGGGGCGGTGGGGTGGGGGGGGGGGAGAGATATGGCCCCAGACAGAGGCTGGCAGTTTAGACTTAGCTTGTAGGTCCTTTGCAAAGGGTGGGAAATTCATCAAGAAGGTGCCCTGGAGAAGGAGACCAGATCTGAACAAACAAGGTGCCAGCTCCCAGAGGAGCATAGTGGGATGGGAGGAGGAGGAGGGGGATAGAGGCAGGGTCAGATTGGGACTCCCAGAAGATGGGATCCTCGGGTGGGGTCCAGTTCTGGTGTCAGCACCCCAGCTTAATGTCCACTGAGCAAAGTGTCCACTCTACTCAGGGGGACAATGTGCTGATCAACACTTTCAGTGGGCTACTCAAGATCTCCGACTTCGGCACCTCCAAGCGGCTGGCAGGCATCACACCTTGCACTGAGACCTTCACAGGTAACAGGTGTGGGGTGTTGAGTGGGAATGCTGATCTGGGGAAGAACTCTTGGGGCCTTCCTGGCAAGGTGCTCCTCCTGGGCATGGAGTAGACTTAATGGGGGTAGCACCCAGGGCAGGTGACTGAGCCGGGGTGAGGTGATAGAATCTAGAACTGGAACGGGGATACTGAAGACACTGAGTTTAGTGCCTGAAATGGAACTCAGCAGTGTTGATGTGGACCAAAGTTGGTGGCAAATTCAGAGTGGATGGTGGAATCCAGGTTAAGGATGGAACCTACTACAAGTGATGGGAGCCATGGATGGGCTGGACCCTAAGAGGAGTGAGGAAACTCAGATAGATGTTTGACAACAGGATAGGTTCTGGGTGACAGAGTTCAGAGGGTGTACAGTCGGCCAAAGGAAGAGAGAGCCCCCCTGCTCCCATAGCGATAAAGCCTAGGTGAACATTATTACTACCGCTCCTGCCCTAGGGACCCTACAGTACATGGCCCCAGAAATCATTGACCAGGGCCCTCGAGGGTACGGGAAAGCGGCTGACATCTGGTCGCTGGGCTGCACCGTAATCGAGATGGCCACAGGCCGCCCGCCCTTCCACGAGCTAGGGAGCCCGCAGGCTGCCATGTTTCAGGTGAGATGCCTCAGGCCCTGGCCCAGGAGGCGGGCTGGGGACCCACTGTGCCTTGCACACCTCTAAACTTAATTCTTGTTTACCCTCCCGGCCCCCTCCCAGGTGGGCATGTACAAGGTACATCCGCCAATGCCCGGTTCCCTGTCAGCGGAGGCGCAAGCCTTCCTCCTACGGACCTTTGAGCCAGACCCCCGTCTCCGTGCCAGCGCTCAAGCACTGCTGGGGGACCCCTTCCTGCGGCCTGGGAAGAGGAGCCGAAGCCCCGGCTCCCCTCAGCATGCTCCACGGCCCCCAGGTACTGTGTGGGTGCACCCTGGAGCGAGGGCAGGGGGCTGTGGCGCTGAGGGCTGAAGAGGGGCCCAGCCTGACAGCCGTGTCCCTCCCTCAGATGCCCCTTCAGCCAGCCCTCTTCCTTCCGCTGACTCTACCACCCAGTCCCAGACTTTCCCACGCCCTCAGGCACCCTCTCAACACCCGCCTAGTCCCCCGAAGCGCTGCCTCAGCTATGGGGACACCAGCCAGCTCCGGTGAGAGCCCAGGGACCTGGGGCGGGTTCACTTTATCTGGTTTTGTCCTTGTCCTCCCTCCAGAATAAGCCCTCTCTCTAAGGACCTGGGCACCGTGACCACTTGCAAGAATGGCCCTTGGTGCCTGCCTCCCAATTGCTCTTGTATTTAGTTAGGGCGCCTCCTCGGAGCCAGGTTTCTCCTTTATCCCTGTGAGATCGGCCTGAAAGTCAAAGCCAGAGCCAGGATCCAAACGCTGGGGCGGAGGTAGCTGGACGGTATTGCCTCCCGCCCTCCATTGGCCGCTCCCCATTGCACCCAGGGTGCCCGAGGAGCCGGGAGCCGAAGATCCCGCATCCCCGGAGGAGGAGAGTTCGGGGTTGAGCCTGCTGCATCAGGAGAGCCAGCGCCGGGCCATGCTGGCCGAGGTGCTGAAGCAGGAGCTGCCCAAGCTGGCGGAGAATCTGTGGCTGGAGCAGGAGCAGGTGGGCGGCCCGCCCCAACGCCCCCTGGCGGTAGAGCACAGGCAGGACTCCTGCTAATGGCCTTCCCCAGCCCCAGCCCCTTTGCCAGCATCTCTCTGGGCTCAAGTGGGAATACCTTCCTTCTCAGGACCCCCGTCTGGGCCGGAATCTTGTGGAACAGCTGCTGCACTGCCTCGGGGCGCACATCCACACGCCCAACCGCCGGCAGCTGGCCCAGGAGCTGCGGGCGCTGCAAGGGCAGCTGCGGGCCCAGGGCCTAGAGCCTGCACTTCTGCACGGACCACTCTTTGCCTTCCCCGATGCGGTAAATAAGATTTCTCACAGGTGGGGCTGCCCGAGTACAGCTAATGAACTCCTGTGCAAGCACCTGATGTTGAAAGATTCCAAGTCTTCTCTGTGAAGACAGAGCCGTTAGGGAAGGGACATCTGCGCAGTCCTAGCTTCCCAGCCCCTCCCTTGACTTCAAGCCTGTCCACCCCACTTGCTTCAGGCAGACTTTCTAGGCCTTCCCAGCTCCAGCCCCACCCCTCTTTGAGGCTGAGCAGTCTCAGCGGCGCCATCCTCCCTCCCAGGTGAAGCAGATCCTCCGCCAGCGCCAGATCCGCCCACACTGGATGTTCGTGCTGGACTCGCTGCTCAGCCGTGCTGTGCGGGTAGCCCTGGCGGTGCTGAGCCCAGGTAGGCCAGGAGCAGAGGTGGCTTGCCTGTGGGTGAGGTGTGGCCCTGGGAGGCGTGGGGAACACAAATGGAGCTGGCAGGGGGTGTGATCACCAGGCCTGACCCAGGCCAGGAAAGAGTGGGTAGGGGAGGGACCAAACGGACACCTGACACCACCTGGCCAGTGCACAGAGCTCCCCGCCCCTCTGCCCGAGTTGGAGGGCCCCCAATACCCGGCCTAAGCTCACCTCAGTCTGACCGGCAGGAGTGGAGGAGGATGCAGTCCCACAGAGGCCAGAGGAGTCCAGTAAAGAGGAGTCCCAGCTCAAGCAGCAGGACACCCCAGTCCAGCCAAGCCTGCTCCCAGGGGAAACCGAGCAGAGCCCCCCACCTCTGATGGTGCAGCTGGGCCTCTTGCGAGCAGAGACTGATAGGTAAGCCCCTGGGACCATCCATAGCCTCTGTGTGAGCATCACCCCCACTCTACCCTCCCTTCTACTGGCCGCCACTCTGCCATCCACCAGGCTCCGAGATGTCCTGGCTGAGAAGGAATGGCAGTGCCAGGCTCTGATGCAACACGCTCTGCTGCGGCTGAATGAGGCCAGGACCTGTTCCCCGGCCTCAGAGCCCCCAGGTGAGCGGGAGGACACTAACGGTGGGGAGACAGCTTCCGGCAGGAGCACCCCTGGATTCACCCGATTTCTCGTTGACAGGCGCAGGCACGGCGGACCAGGGCCTGGTGCAGTGGCTACAGGAACTGAACGTGGATCTGGGCACCATCCAGACAGTGAGGGAGAGGGTGCTGGCTACCCATGACCCCTGCCAACCGAAACTCCACCTCTGCCCCGCTTTCCGCTCTTCTCACTCCCCCTCTGATACAGAGAACCTCCACATCAGAGGGACAATTCGGCTTCCCCTCCCCTCCCATTGTAGAGATGGAAAAACCGAGGCCCAGAAAAGGGTGGGGTCCGCCCTAGCATGCTGCTAGTAACACTCAGCTAGGCCCTGACTCTCTGGACACATCTTGCTCTGATTTTAATCTCTCCCTGTTTCTGTGTGGGCATCTTTGTCCACCACCAGCTGCTGAACCACAGCTTCACCCTCCATGCCCTCCTGACCTGTGCCACTAAAGATGACCTCACCTACACCCGCATCAGGTATGTCCTCCCGTTGACCCATGTATATGGGATCACGTGGTCAGATCCTGACCCTCCCCCAGCCCCCACAACAGGGCTGCCTGGCTTCCCCCTCTGGAAACCACAGGGACACCAGGCTCCCTTGGGGACCGAGGGGGCATTGGGCAGACAGTGGGTACCAGAGAGCCCGGGGTCTTCTGGCTGAGCCGCGTTGAATTTGCTACCCCCCAGGGGAGGGATGGTATGCCGCATCTGGAGAGCCATCCTGGCACAGCGAGCAGGATCCACGGCCGTGACCTCTGGCCCCCAGGAGGCTGAATGAGGGCATCAGGGGCAAGAGGCCAGACTCAAGGACGGGTGAACAGAGAAGACGAGAGCAAGTTCTGATGCATGCACCCCAGGGCCAGGGGCAACTGGAAGGGGCCAGGTGGCGGGAGGGGCAGTCCGCCACAGAGGTGCCCGAGCTCCCTGACAAAGACTATTAAACAGAACCTTTTGTACCTTTGGGCTTTGGCAACTTCTGAGGTATGGGGTTCCTGGGACCAGCTCTCTGAATCTAAAGCGCCTTCACCTGGCCGCTACACTTCCCGCACTCGTTCCTGTCATCCCTTCCCCCTAACCCCAAGCAGACGTCAGCCCCCACTGCCCTTAGAATACACTTTATTGACTTTCCCCAAGGGCAGGGCCTGAGATGGGGTCGGGAGAGAGGTGTGCCAAGGCTTGTCAGGCACCTATGTCCTGGGGACCAGGTTGGTTCGGAGGGGCAGAAGGCCATCCACCCACTCGCAGGGTCGCTCCAGGAGTGTCTGCCACAGCTGCTTCTCCTCCGGTGTGGAATCCATCCAGGGCACCTGGAGCCCGTAGCTGCTGCCTGGCAAGGGTGGAGGTCATGGCCGCGTTAGACACCCCAGGGCCCAAGGAATACCTGCCGGTCCTAGATCACACACTGACCCCGCAGTTCAGTGGACACCACAGTTCACAAAGGGGAAGTGCCTGAGGCCACTCAGGAAGCCCCTGCCTCCCAGCAGTGGTTGCCCCCAAGGGTCCTGCCCACTTACCAGTGCCCAGGCTGAGGCGGGTGGCCCCCAGCTGGCGGCTGGCCAGGGCCCCCTGGTCCCAGAGGGAGAGCTCGGCACAGGCCTGGCGCAGGTCAGCAGGCCCGAAGCCATCATAAACCATGGTGTGGTTGAACACGGGGCTGAGGCTCCTTCGCACCACCCTTGTCCGTTGGCGGCTGGCCCGGCTGTCATCGGGCAGCACCGAGCTGTGGGGGAGGCAGCTGGCATCAAGTGGCCATCCCGTCACGCTCCCCAGAACCAACCTATGCTCCCTCGCAGTGTCCGTGTCCTCTGGCTCCTGCCTGAGAACTGGCCTTCAACCCTCGATGCCCTAGGACCGTGGTCGGCAAACGGCGGCCACGAGCTACATGCAGCTCACGAGCCACAGTTTGCCGCTCTGTTGACTAATGAGTTTGCCCACCACTGCCCTAGGACTTGGGCACCAGCCTCCCCGGTCTCCTGTGAGTGATGGCTCTGACACGGCACTTTGCTACTCCCCAACTCCCAGACCTTCAGACTCCCTGCTGTCTCCCAGAGTAATCTCCACACTTCCTACAGCCTGCGCCCTTTCTGCAGGATAAGACATTGCTCAGAAGTACAAAGCCTACGAGAAAGACAGTGCCCGGTTGAGTCAGGACTGGGATGGGATCTCAGAACCTGTGGGCCGACCTCCATTTCCCCTCTGAGGGCGGGCCAGAACCTGGGCCACCACAGGAGGTACCCCGCCCGGGGCTTACTTTGAAATCCACGGCCTGGCCTAGCAGGATCTCCCTGGAAGGGCCCCTGTGATCCCTCACCCTCCCATCCCCCCCACTCACACCCCCAACCCCTGTCTCAGCCCCAGCTCTCCAAGTCCTATAGGTGCAGCCACTGAAATGCATCCTTAGGGGTGTCCTTGACTCTGCTCCCTTCAGCCCTGCTCAGAGGCCAAAGCCCAGAGAGGAGGTCCCGGCTGGGGCATCGGAAGCGGGTGGGGAGCTCCGCTTCAGGCAGAGGGAGAGGCGGGGCTGCCAGTGCCCTCACCATTGTATGTAACTGTCCAGAGATCCTGAACGAAGAGGCACCAGGTCCTGAGCTTCCTTCACCCAGAAGTGCAGCTCCCCGCTCGGGGGCAGTCCTGCGCCTGCGGAAACGGGGCTCAGGCTCCTCCATGGGCAGAGCCCGCCTCCCGCTTGTGGGACAGGAGCTCCCACCTCCCAGGGGCCCGGCAGCTTGATTTCCGGGCGCCACTCACCCTCAGAGCCCGCGGGGACGTATTTGAGGGACAGAGAGAGCCTCCCGCGGCTGGGAAGGTCGTCCGGAGAGGGCGACACCTGCGAGAGGGGGCCGGTCAGGAGTGGGGACAGGACCCGCGGCAGAGGCCACAATGGGTGGAGCCTCCAACACGGATGGGGATGGGGCGCGGTTCGCGGGGAGGGCGCGAGGGGCGGGGGAGCTCGGGGTGAAAACAGATCTGCGCCCTGGGTCCCCCAGCCCGGGCCGGGCCTCACCCGGGGCTGCAGGGGCAGCCAGACGGCCTCCGAGTCCCAGGCCCACGTGTCCAGCGGCACCTCCACTTCGCCCAGGAAGACGTTGCGGCCCAGGCTCTCGCGGTGCCACACGGACAGGCTCAGCACGCGGCCGGCCAGCTCGGCCTGCGGGACGGAGTACTGGGGGGGGGGGGGGGGGGGGCGGGCTTCAGTGCCTCTGCCCGCGCCTCGGGGCAGAGGAAGCCCCGGGCAGGGCAGGAGGTGCTGGAGAGACCCCTCCCCTTATCTCTGGTCCTGCCCCCACCGCCCCCTGCCGGTCCCGCCGCGGTCCTCCGGGATGGAAAACGGGAACCCGAGGGCATTTCCCGGAGTCTGAACTAAGGCTGCGCCCACCAGCTCTGGGCTCCCCGCCGCTCTCCCGGCAGAATGCAGGCCGGAGGGACAGGCAAGGCGGTCCATGGCTGCCCCGGCCACCCAGCCCTCGGGAGGGACGTCTGCTTTATGAATGGTGGGCCCGACCAGCCGTACCCGGAGGGTCTCGTTGAAGACCGGGTTCAGATTCCGCTTCTTCACACCCGTCTTGCGCTTGCTCTGCTTATCCGGCAGGAGGTAGCTTTTGACGTAGCTGGGGGGGGGGGGGGGAGGCATGGGAGATAAGGGGGGAGTCCCCCCAGTAC
Organism: Antrozous pallidus; assembly: GCA_027563665.1. Classification (NCBI taxonomy): domain Eukaryota; kingdom Metazoa; phylum Chordata; class Mammalia; order Chiroptera; family Vespertilionidae; genus Antrozous; species Antrozous pallidus. The sequence goes on from CM050508.1 coordinate 195,705,799, forward strand.
CTCCTGCCTGGCCTGGGGGCTGCCCCAGATACACACACTCACACACACTCACACTCCCACACACACACACACACACACACACTCACACATACACTTTCATACACACACACTCACACACACATGCACTCCCACACACACACACACTCACACACACACACACACACTCACACACACACACACACACACTCACACATACACTTTCATACACACACACACTCACACACACATACTCACACACTCACACACACATGCACTCCCACACACACACACACTCACACACACACACTCACACTCACACACACACACACACACACACTCACACATACACTTTCATACACACACACACTCACACACACATACTCACACACTCACACACACATGCACTCCCACACACACACACACACACTCACACACACACACTCACACTCACACACACATACTCACACTCACACACACACACACACACACTCACACATACACTTTCATACACACACACACTCACACACACATACTCACACACTCACACACACATGCACTCCCACACACACACACACACACTCACACACACACACTCACACTCACACACACACACACACACACTCACACACACATACTCACACACTCACACACACATGCACTCCCACACACACACACACACACTCACACACACACACTCACACTCACACACACACACACACACACTCACACACACACATACTCACACTCACACACACACACACACACACTCACACATACACTTTCATACACACACACACTCACACACACATACTCACACACACATGCACTCCCACACACACACACACACACTCACACACACACACACACACTCACACACACACTCACACTCACACACACACACACACACACTCACACATACACTTTCATACACACACACACTCACACACACATACTCACACACTCACACACACATGCACTCCCACACACACACACACACACTCACACACACACACTCACACTCACACACACATACTCACACACTCACACACACATGCACTCCCACACACACACACACTCACACACACACACACACACTCACACACACACACACACACACACACACACACTCTCACACTCACACTCAGCTTCCGTGGTAGCGCTTTACAGGAGTCACCTCATTCAAACCCAGGCCTCCAAAGAGCGTTGGGACCCCATTTTGAAGACCAGGAAACTGGCCATGACAGGTGGTGGGACCGCTCCCCCCCCCCCCGCGGGGGGGGCGGGCACTCACGGGTCGGAGCGGCGGCGCCGCGCGGCGGCCAGGCCCCGGCACTGGATCACTTGCACCCGCAGCTCGGCGGCGTCCCGCTCGTAGCACAGCGCGAAGTGCACGGAGCCGCGCACCTGCACCGCGTCCTCCCCGGACAGGCTCAGCTGGCTGCCGCTCAGCTGGGGCGGGAGGGGGGCGTCAGGGCGGGAGGGGGGGTCAGGGCGGGGTGCGCGCTCACGTGGAGGCTGGGAGCGCCGGGGGCTCTGCCGGGAGGTGCGGGGCAAAGCAGGCTTGGGGTGCTGGGCGGTGCGAGGTGGCTGGCCGAGGCCTGGAGGGAAGGTCGGGGCGAGGGAGGGTCGGGAGGGGCTGAGCGTCAGGATGCGGGAAGAGAGGCGCCCCTCACCGTGGAGGAGTTGAGGCTGGACACGGAGGAGCTGCTGCTGAGCACGCGCTCGAGCGAGGGGCCGGGCCCGGGGGCCTCCTCCCCGTTCTCCACGATCTCGAACGCCACCTGGACCTGGCGGGAGAAGTGTCGGGGCGCCCTGTTTCCCCAGCCCCTCCCCGACGGCGCTCGGTGCGGCCGGCTCGCTCCCCGCTCCCAACCCGCTCCGGGTCTTGCGGGCCGCCGCGGGCGCTCCGCCTACCTGTGCTGGGCGGGGCCGCGGCCCCTCCTCCTGCCCGGCCGGCGGCTCCGGCTCCGGGCCCGCCTCCTCCTCGTAAACCTGTGTGCCCCCGGGGCGGGGGGCTGGGATGGGCACAAGCTGCTGAGCCAGCCCCTCCGAGCCCGCCCTGAACACTTTGGGAGAGACTGGTTTGCAAGCCCCATGACCTGAGGATTGGGGCCCTAGTGCTGCCCTGGGTTGTCCAGAGAGCCCCCTTGCCACCCTCACCCCCAACGCCGGAGGTGGAAGGTCAACAAAGGTGGTTGAAGCCCCTTAGAGTTGCCTCTGATCCCCACAACTTTGTGCTCCCAGCACACTCCCTCCCATTTACCTTTCTGGGCCTGAGGCTCCTCCTCCTGATCTGATGCTTTTGGGGGGACATATGGTGAGAGGAAATCAGGTCCCTGAAAGAAGCAAGGGGCAGAGGTCACAGTGGGAACTAGTGATGAAGGGTTAAAGGTTATGCTGGGGTCAAAGGTCAGAGGCTCCAGCGGGCTGCCCCAGCTTGAGATTTAGCTCAGGCACCAGAGCAGGGCTGGCACCAGCTGCAGGACCCGTTGGACCTGAACTTCACATCCTGTCACTTCAGTGCCTGCCCCTCCTCCTGCCTCCCAGGGCCCATTGGTGGGGGAAATAATATCTGAGTCCTGGACCTCGACCTGCTCAGTCCCTACTCCCCAGAAATAGCCAGACTCAGAGATTTTCTTAGAGGCCCATACTCCCATTTGACAGGATGACAGGCACAGACCTGATTCTCAGGTTGGGTCTCCTTCCAAACACATGCTGCCTCTACCCCTTTATTAGTTCCCTTCTTTGTTCGTTCATTCAGTTCACTCATCACTCACCTCCGCCTCACCGAGCCTCTCCTGGGGGGCCTTGTCTGTGAGGAGTCTAGGAGTAGGGAGAAGCGGTTGTCAGGGATGGGACCCCCATAACTGGTAGGCATGTTCCCCCCCTTCCCCCAACACAACTACTCACTTGGGCTCCGACTCCTCTTCAGTCTCATTCTCAGCAGCCTCCGTTTCCCCATTGCTCCCCGGAGCTTGTTCTCCTGCATGCAGGTGAGAAGCTCGGTGACGCCCCTCCACAGAGGGTAGTACTGAGGGGTGGTACCCGACCAAAGGCACATAGTACCAGGGGCCGCTGGACTGGGGCCCAGGGGCCCTCTACCTGTCCACCTAGACTGGGTGCCCAGCTTGCACAGGCCTGCCCTGCCTGGAGGATCGCTCACCCTTGGAACTCTTCTTCCTGCGGATAGAGGCGCGGACGAGGTCGGAGCCCAGGTGGGCATGGTGGTGCCGCTGGGCGCGTGCTTCCTGGAACCAGTCCCCCGTCAGGACTTTCAGCTGCCCAGGGTCTGCCAGTGAAGCCCGGAGCTTGCTGGAGGATGGGGGGGGGGGGTGGAATTCGGGGGGATGGCTGTTACCATTCACCCAGCCAACATTCCTGCCACCCACTACCTGCCAGGCCCTCTACCTGGGGCCAGGGACACAATAGCAAACCGGACTTGATCCCTGCTCTGGAGGAGCTCAGGCTGGTGGGGAGACTGAGTCCAGAACAGACAGGATGCTGTTGGGAGGTAGGTGCCAGGATGGATATAAGAAGGGCCAGTTTTGCCTGTGGGAATTCAGGAGGACTCCCCAGAGGAGGCAGTATTTGAATTGCCTCTTAAAGGACTACTTGGATTTCCTCAGGTAGAGAAGGAGAATGTCTTCATTAAAGTGACCACTATTCATAATCCCTCCTAATTTTATAAGGTAGGATTCCTTAGCCCCACTTTCAGATGAGAAGTCAGGTGAATTGCCCACGGTTACACAGCTAGGAGGTGTCTGTCCCTAGGCACTACTTATAAGTCCCGTGCTCCTCTGTCACTGGGCTCGCCCGGGAAGCGGGAACGAAAGGTGGGTGTGTTCAGGGACAGGGGACCTGAATGGCTCTAGTGGACACTGTCTGTGTGTCAGGGGAGGTGGTTGAGATGTGGGAGGCTAGCAGGGGCCAATCAGGAAGGCCTGTGGACCACGCTTAGGAGCTTGCCCCTGACACATGATGCTGAGGAGAGGGTTCAGCAAGGCATATTAAGGGCAGATCTGAGGCCCCCCACCTCTCGCCCTGCCTCACCTGACGCGCCCCTCCTCCAGCTGGCGCAGGTGGGCATCTCGCTTCAGGACGTCGGCAATGGCCTCCTGCTCCTCCTCTGTCAGGAAGCTGAGGTCCAACAGCCCATCGGCCTCGGGCTCTGGCTCATGCGCCATGAGGAGGTAAGCTGGGGCCCAGAGCCCCTCTTGAGATGGGTGGCCCCTCTGAGGCATCAGCTGGGGCAGTGCCCCCAGTGGGCACACATGGCTCCCTGGGGACAGACGTGGGGTCAGGTCAAGCCCTGCCCAAATACAGGGCACATCCTGGAGTTGGCTGCCTCTTTCTGCCCAAATATATTCTAGGTGGTGGGCAGGGTACGACCCAGGAGGGCTGAGGTCAAGGTGGCAGGAGATGCACCCATGGACACATGCGGACATTGGGACACATTTGAAGATATATTCAGGGACACATGCATACACACTGACACATGTAAAGACAACTGTCCACACTGAGATGTACACCAGGCACACATACACATTGATGCCTGTCTAAGGACAGGCATGCACACACCTGTTACTTCATGAAGGGCCCTATGTAGTCATGCCCAAACCAAGAGATGGAGCTAACATAGCTTTAAACCTGCACACAGGCCCATGCCCACAAAGGGAGGCACCACACACAGGGTGGGGTCACCTGTACAAGAATAAGTCCCGGGACAAAAACTTGTCCCTAGATAACCACAGACCACACAGGCTTATGCACACACAGTGCTCACACGACTAGACTGTGAGCTCTTTGAAGGTAGGGACAGACCTTCACCCCCAAAGCCAGTACTTTACACACAACAGATGGTTGGTAAACGTTAGATTAATTAAAGGCAGAAATACATTTGCACACACCTGAGGAATGAACACACACAAAACACACACAGGCACACATATCTGCTCACCACCCGTCCTGGAACCTCCTAACGTGGGTCCCTTCCCTCCACCCTTCACCTCCACCCTGCCCTGGCCCATTTGGTTTTCCTGTCTGAGGCAACCTCCTCCCCAACACCCCCAACTTCCTCCCCCCCCCCCCCCCCCCCCCCCCGCACGGAGATAACCACACCCACCTACTCCCACAGACCAGGAATGCCCCAGTTGCCAGCCCTGCTCTCTTCTCCAGACTCCCTGAGCCCCTGGCTCTGGCCACGTGGGTCCCCCACCCTCCCTGACCCAGGACTTGGCTGGGGTCCCAGTGGCGGAGGCCAAGTGCTGGCAAAGCAGCTCCAGCTGCTCAGGTAGAATGGTGACCCCGGAAGCAAAACATTTGCTCAGCCTGAGGGGCGTGTGGGTGTGTGGACGTGGCAAGGGGCCCGTGACTGGGCCACGAGGAGAGCAGAGCCATGGCCTGAGCCTCCACTCCCTGCCATGCTAGGGCACGGGCTGGGCTGCATGGGAAAGCAGGTCCTGGCTTGTGCCTGCTGCCTGCGCCCTCCCGGCTGAGTCAGTGTCCAAGCCCCAGCGGGGCCTCTCCCCTGCTGCCCCACCCTCCCCGGGGAGCCCGGGGCCCCTGCATGTCTCCATCAGGCACACTGTATGGCCCGTGTGAATGCCTCTGTGCTCCACGTTTAACACTAGCTCCTGCACATCTACTGTGCTCAAGGTAGTGGGCGTTGCAAACGCATGCTTAGGGGCTCTTCTGTGGCTGCTGGGTGAGCCCATGGGCATGTCTCTGTTGAGTCGTGCTGTTTTGACAGTCGGTACAGCAGGCATGTCTGGGTACTGAGGATCTAGAAGACTGTATTTTGCTGGTGTGAATATCATATCACGGCCAGTGTGTCATGTCACAGTGTGACGCTGACTGGTGACTGTTGTCTGTGACGTGCTCAGTGACCCTCTGGGTGATAGTGTTATGTGGTGCGTGCACCGTGTATTTCCTACTGTGCTGTCTGTGCAACTGAGCTGTGTGTTGTAGTGTGTACTCTGTTACCCCCAGGGCCAGCAGGTGTGTGTGTGTGTGCGCGCGCGCGAGCATGTCTATGGAGGTAAGAGGACATTCTGAAAAACTGACCCTACTCTTGTCTTGCAGGTCTGCCTGGGGCTGGGCAGTATGCCCCTGAACCCAGAATCCCCAGCAGCACAGGCCCTCCTGCTGTCCCCTCTCCTTCCAGAGGCAGAATCAAGAGCCTGGGCCTTCCTGCTGTTTCAACACCATGGGACAGATCCATTGGTCAATGCCAGGGTGTCTCCATCTGTCTGGCTGTTCCAGTCTCAGACACAGTCCTGCACCAGCCTCCCACCCCCACCCTGCAAGGTCCCAGAGGGTGCTCAGGATACCAGGTGGCAGTGCCTGCCCTTTGGGACGCTGGCAGGGGACCCCCGTCCTGGGGCAGGTTACCTGTAGGGATCCAGTATGGAGGGGACACCTTCGTAGGTGGCCCCGGCTCCCCTGGCAGCCAGCCGAGTTTCAGGGACCAGGAGAAGAGCAGTGAGGGACTAAGGCTGACTCAACCGCAGCTCAGCTCAGCTCAGCCGAGTAGCTGCCCCATTAGGAGGAGGAAACACCTTCTCAGGAGGGCCAGATGCAAAACCGGGCCTGGATTCTGGCTCCCCAGGGGTGTGCCCTAGTCTCTGCTTTCAGAAAACCCAGAGCCGATTTGCTGGGCAGAAGCCTGGGACTTGGTCCCAGCTCCACTGGCAACCTACGCTGTCACTCCTGCCACCCTTGGGCCTTGTAGGCCCCATCTGTAGAGTAAGTAGCAGCCCCATCCTACCCCGAGGAGCTGATGGGAACTTGCTTTGAAAGCAAAGTTAGAAGCCTTTATAAGAACCGGGGTAATGGAAGGATTGTCCACTGCAGTCAGACAGCCCTGAGCAGCTTCTGCTCTGCCACCATGTGACTTTGAGCGGGTCTCACCACCATATTGAGCTGCAATTTCCTCCAATGCAACTGGGCAGCAGAGTGCAGAGAGTCTATTATAAGGGAAATGAAAGTGCCTGGCATAAGCTGGCATATAGTGGGCACAGGTGTTCCCTCTCCAACATAGTCCCTTCTCACAACCACTGCTCCTGTGTCCACATGCCTCCTGGGACGTGCTGGCCACAGCAGCCAGGCTCCCACACCGCTGTCCCTGGGGAATCCCTTTGGGCATCCCATTCAGCTCCCAGATTCTGCCCCTCCCTGAAAATGGCGCTGGGCCCTAGATTACATTTGCTTTAAGACCCTGGACCAAGGCCACACAAAAGCTTTAAGACGCCATGAGTCTGCTTCATTCCATTCTGCCCATCATGCTGCACTCCCCTTCTTGGTATGGACTAAAGGACCAGACCCCCAAGAGAAGGAGGGGCAGGGAGAGGACTAAATGATACCCCACTCCTTTCTTCCCTCATCAGAACTGGCTCCAGTGTGTTATCACCACTCTGAGCACCTGAGGGCCACTCATCTACCCCAGTCCAAGGTCCATCCTTCCCCACTTTTTTGCAAGTCAGTCTTATTTTCTGAGTCTCTTTTTACTTCTCCGTTAAATGGGGGTAATCCCTTTGTTTGTTTTCACTACAATTCAATGAGATCCCTTCATAAATAAACATATGCATGTACCCTTGTCCTCAGAGCTTTACTAGACTACTCCCTGTCCCTTCAGCACCCCTGGCCATCTGTGCTCCCTAACTCCCCACTGCAGAGTGCTTCCCCACCTTCTGGCACCTGTTTGTGGGGTACGGGCTCAGTGCCTATGCACCGTGGCGTTGGTTAGTGGCCCAGTCCTTCGGAGAAACAGCCCCCCTCCACTTCCCTCCTTGTGCTCCAGGGTGGTTCCCAGTGGGGGCTGCAGGGCCAAGCTGCTGGGTTTGAACATGGTGCTACTTGTCCTGCCTCAGTTTACTTCTCTGCTTATTTCTTCACGCTAAAATGGGGATGATACCCTGACCTCCAGGGCTTTATGACAAAGCTCGGCACAGTCAGTACTCAGTAACTGTTGGGTGATTTTCATGGCCCTGGTTTTAATGTCCTTTCTCTGCAAGGCTAACTGAAAATTCTGCTAGGCAGAAGCAGGCTTTAAAACATTTCTGTGATTTTTCTCTGTACCAGAATTCACCCTCTCATCCCTCCCCCCACCAACCAACTCTCAGATGGACCCCAATATGCAAGAAAGATTTTTGAGAATGGAATTTTTCTGAAGTGGGGAAAACTTGCTTGAGAAACTTCAGGCTTGGAAACCACAGCTCTGCGGCGTCTGGGTGAGCTGATCCGGGCCTCTGAGGGCCAATAGCTGGAGCTGTCCTCAAAGCCGTTCTCAGGATGAACATACAGGGCTCAGGTCCAGAGACCAAATCCTTTACTAGTTCAACTAAGGGACACACGGCACAGGGCGAGGTCAGGAAACTCCCCCAAGGAAGTGACTTTTAAACTGGGCTGGGAAGACAGGCCGTGACTTTAACACGGGAAGCACAGGACTGGCGTGGAGGCTGGAGAGCGGGGCGTATGGAGTGGAGGATACAGGGCCCCGAAGGTCACAAGTGGAGGCACAGGGGAGCAGGACAGCACAGGAACTTGGCCATGTGACTGATGAACATGGCAGGAGGGGCTGGGGCTCTCTTGGCTTACCCCAAACTTCTAGACCTCTGGGCTGTGGTCTGCTCAGCCCCAACCCCCAATCCTATTGCCAAGTTCCTCCCCAAAGGGAGTATGGGAAGGATTTCAATGTTCATTTGCCTTGAAGAGAAAGCTTTGGGATGGTGGGTGAGGAACTCCCGGAGCCTGGGCCCAGGGCAGGGAAAAGGGGGGACGTTCCATCCCTGTCAGCCAGGCACTGAGTGAAGATTAATCAGACCCCTTGCCATGGGCAGAGATACCCAGGAGATACGAGTTGAAGAAGTGAAGGTACCGTTGAAGGGAATAAACAAGGACAAGGCACTTTCTGGAGTTAAAATTCTTTATTGTCCTGTCCAGGGAGGCCCCCCCGCCCCCACAGGAATCCCTGGGGCAGGAGGAGGGGGCAGCACAGGCCCTTCCCACAGTGCGGAGAGAGAGGGAGCCCTGGTGAGGAGGAAACAGCTCCCTCAACTCCATGATGGCGCTGGCTGCTCTGACACATCTTGGACCCAAGGGGTGCCATTGCCAGAGTGAGGCCCACCCTGGGCCGGGGCCAGGCTTTGTTTCACTGCTCCCGTCTACAGCCGGCCTGGAGGGCCCAGGCCCCGATTTGCTGAGGGAGATGGGCTCAAGTGGGAGACGGACCTTGGGAGAGTGAGAGAAGGGGCTGCAGCTTCCGGCCAAAGGGGGCCACCCAGCCCTGCCAGACCATTCTAGAGGCCGGCGGAGAGGGCCCAGGGTGGCTTGGCTAGTGGAGACTTCCTAGTGTACCCGCCCACCCCAGCATGGAGCCCTGGCAGGAGAACAGGCTCCAAATCCAGCCCTGGCCCCATCTGGTGGCTCCAAATGCCCTCCCCTTCCCTCCCCCACCAGACACTGAGCTGAGGCAGCACAGGGAGAAGTTAAAGCACTTCCAACAGATGAACCCAGAGGGTGCCTCAAGCACAGGGGTCACCAGCCTGGGCAGGAGGGCACAGGGAACTTCTGAGTGACCAGTGAGACACAATACACAATTACACCCCCCGCTCCCCAGCCCTGCTCATCCTCAGCCTATTCCATCCCATCTAGCCCAGACTCTTGGGTCAAAACCAGCAGCAGGCCCATCCCTGCCTTTTGGGGAGAGGAAAAAGAATCTGGAACCAAAAAGAGTGGCAGGTCCAGGACCACGAAGCAGCCATCACCAAACGTTAAAGGCCAGGCTGGCAGTTAAGACGATGCCCAGGAGGAGGACGCAGGGTAGCCAGGTCTTCACGAAGGCCCCGACGCTGAGAGAGGAGGGGAGTACTGGTGGGCCGGGCCGGGTGAGTGAGCCACCCGAAGCCCCATCCATCAAACCCAGGAGGGGCTGCTGTCCCCGAGGGAACCCCCTCTTCCCCCAATTTGATCAACCAAGGGACTGGGCTGGGCCTGGCACCCATAACGGAGGACTGCCAACTACAGTCCTTGGCAGGAGATGCTCCAGGCTGCTGGTGGAGACGTGACAGAAGATGTGCCCACCTCCTCTAGAACTTATTGGTTCCACCCACAACACCCCAGTCTCTGGGAGAGGTCTCCAGTCAGAGGACTAGGCCCTTGTCTGGACATGAACGCCAGGAGACCGTCTGCACACAGCTTTGCTAACACGGCTCCCGAGAGGGGAGGAGTCAGCAAGAGTGAACAGTGCGTGGCCAGAGTCAGGGCTCTGGGTACAACCCCGGCTCTGCCTCGGTGTGTGCGTGGCCAGTTAGACTTCTCAGGGGACCTCTAAAAGCCTCTGGGCTGTAAAAAGACTCCCAAGAGCCTCCTTTGCAGAAGCTCTTAATGATGAGGGCAGCTGAGGAAAGCCTGGGAGGTGGCCTGGCTGCCAGGTGCCTGCTGGCTCCAAGAGGGTGGGTCATTCAGCCTCTCTGGCTGCTGTACCTGTGAATCGGGACCAACACCTTTGACCTCACAGGACAGGTGGTGAAGCTGTGGCTCCCAAGGTCCTCCTGACCCACCACCGGGCCCACCTGCTCAGAACCCTGCCTCAGATGCTGGAAGCGGGAAGGGACCCTGTGGGGCAGTCACCCACTCTCCTGTGAGGGTCTACCTGTTCACTTGACCTGAGCACAGGCTCTGTGCACCCCCAGTCTCTCCAAGGAGCCAGAATCATTACTCCCATTTTACAAGAACAGCTGCAGCTGAGAACCAAGGCAGTCACCTGAGATCTCACAGTGAGCAAGTGACAGAGCTGGGCTTGGGACCCGGTGCAGCTGATCTTCAGCACAGCCACCTCCTCCTCCACCAGGAACTCAGCTAGTTATTCTAGGACCTTCAGCATCTCCAACCAGCATCTGCTTTGTGGGCTGCAGGGCTCCAGAAATGGCCCCGCTGGGATCCTCGGGAGAGCAGCCCCAGGGTGGGTGGGAGGTGGGCAGCTCACCTGATATACTTCCCATAGAGCAGGCAGAAGAAGCAGACTGTCACCATGTTCCAGTTGGTGCTGTTGTTGTAGCGCATCAGGTTCAGGGCCAATGCCACGTGCGAGTGGCAGTTGTCACAGCAGAGATTGTGCTGGAGATGCAGAAAGGAGGGGTCATGCTGGGCTGTGGGGGAGCTCCCACCCTGGATCCCACTCCCAGGAGCGGCTCACGTACCATGCGGTGCTTGTACTCCTCAGAGGCGTCGTGCACAGCTGTGTCCCACGCATTGGGCCCGCTGGCGTATACCTGAGCAGGGTCCAACTTCCAGTACCTGAGGGGACAGGGGGGTTCTGGGCACTGGCTCAGCTCCACCCATGTTCCCTAGTGCCCGCTCTGTGCAGGGCCCTGAGCTGAATGTCGGAATTGCAGGGGTGAGCCAGGTCCAGGCCCGTGTGACAGTGTGATACACCCAACGCCATGAGGATCCCGGGGAGGAATGAGCTAACTCAGCTGGGGTGACACCGAGTCCAGCCCGAAGAGGAGTTGCCAGCACAGAACAGTGAGGGGATACTCTAGGCATAGGGAACAGCCTGAACAGAGGAAGAGGCCCAAGACTGAGCAGTAGGTAGCAGAGATGAAGGGAGGAACAAGATGATGGGATGTTGGGAGGTGTGGCTACAGATACAGGTAGAGTCATGTTGTAGAGGACTTGAATATCACCCTGAGGAGTTTATCTGTCAGAAAGCATTCACCCCCATCTCCTCATAGGAGATTAGGCTGACTGGGAGAGCAGCCAGGGAAACTAAAGCTCATAAGCCTCAAGCTGGGTGAGACCCCCGAGGGAGTGCTGGGAGGTCAGAGCGCCCCCTGGCTGCTGTGAGTGGAATGGCTTGGTACAGAAGCCTAGAGCAGCAGATTTTCAACTGGGGTGCCCCAGGAATTTGTAAAGCATGCAATACCTGACTATCCAGCCAGGGCACTGACCTCTTTTCCCTTAGACTGTCAAATTAAAAAAATGACAAGAGCTAACACAATAGTTGTCTGGTGTCAATGAATCACAATTATACCTTTTTTTTGTCAGATCAGCCAAAAAAATGTTTTTGGGTGTGCCACAGAATTTTAGTAATTAATTTTTGTGTGCCAGGATATGAAAAAGGTTGAAAATTGCTGGCCCAGAGACAGGGGACCAGTGAGAAACCGTCACTGGGCGGGGGCTGCTCAGGGTTTCCGCCCAGAAATGGGGGCCTGGAGCTTCACAAGCAGCCTGACAGCAGACACGCGGCTCAGAGGCCTGGCCACATGGTCACCTGCCCGAGGAAGCCGCAGCTGCCTCCGTGGTGAGACACCCACTCCTCCTTGGGCCCGGCCCTCGCGGGTGCAGCCTCTGGCAACAGAGCGCCTGATGCTGTTCCGAGCACACAGGTGACAGGCACTGTCGCCAAACCACAGCTGAGGTGGCCCCGAGAGAGGAATGAAAGCAAGCCAGCAACAGCTCCCAGAGCACTTGAACTGCTTTTATTCTCTCCGCCCAGAATTTTCCAAGGGAGTTCCAAACAATGCCTCCTACACCTGAAAGGGTGTGTTTGCTCCTTGAGGGGCAGGAGAAAGAGTCTAGGTTTTGGAGTGAGACAGACCTGGGTATGAGTCCCAACTCTGCCACTTCCTGTGTGATCTTGACCAAGTCTCCTCCCTTTCCTCACCCTTCCAATGGAGCCGAAAACACGACTTTGAAGAACTGAGGCAAGGTCTAGCTGGCCTGTGGATAAAGGACCCAGCCAGGAGGAACCTGGCCTAGGGCCAGTCACATGGGTGTTCGTCACTTACTTGACAGGCTTCCCAAAGGCCATGTTGTCTTCCTGTTGAGGGACAAGAGCAGAAGTCAGTGGGGGACCCACATCCAGCCTGGAAGACAGACCCTGAAGTCATGGGCGGTGGATGGGCGGTGACTTAGGAGGCAAGTCGGGTGGGCAGCAGGGGGGCCGGCCCTGCTCTGGGCCAGGTTTGTGAAGTGCCAGCAGCAGCATGTTGGTGAAAAGAAGGCAGCATGGCACAGGGCACTGTACACCGAGGTTTGGGGTGCCAGCCACAACTGCCTCTTGGTGTGGCTCCTAGTGAATTCTCTCACTCTCTGGGTCCCATTTTCCTCAGGTTCTCTGGTCAATTTCTAATCTTTGATGACAGGGAGGCAGTTCCTTCCTCATATGAATGAGGACACCTTACCTCTCAACCCAACAGCGGTGCCCAGAGAGCCTGTCTCTGCATTCAGAGCAGGACAGGGAGGCGGGGGGTGGGGGGGCTCGAGAGGCCTTCTGTGAGAGAGGCATTTTAGCCAGGTCCTAGACCTGCCACATAAGATGTGCAGGGACAGATTCTGGGTTCAGAATCTGCTGACAAGCTGGTCAAAGATGAATTATCATAAAAGTATGACAGTGAAAGCAGTGGCTGTGAAAGACCTTTTTGTGTAAGATGATCATACAACTGTTACTATAAACAAGCTGATGCCACCATACTTCAGCTTCTGATGAAGCTGCAACCTCGAAATAGGCAGGAACAAGCCCACTACACCCATTTTGGGCACATTCCCCCCAAAAGACCTGAGAATATAGCTGATTCATTGTAGAAGGCCCACCCCCTCTTCTCCATGGCCACACCCAGGGAACCATGTCAGCCTCCCCTGTGTCCCCCACCTTGTGACTCCCACCTTCTGAAGGTCCAGAGATGTGGTTCCTGGATGGTCTGACTCCACTCTTGCCTCTAACCCCTACCCATGTCTCAGTACCCAAGGGGTGGGCAAAGGGCTGGGTCAGTTACTTAAGAATCCTTCTGGCCACACTGCCCTCCTGGCCTGTCCTGGAGGCAAGAGAAGGGGTAAAAGCATCAAACACTGGCAAGGAGCGGAGGGCCAGGGCCCGGGCTGTGTGCTGTCTGGGTTCTCTTGGGTCTCAGGGAGCTAGGGAGCTGCCTGCAGGCAAGATCGGCCAACCTTCCACTTAAGCCTTGCCACCCTCCAGAGGGGGAAGAATGGAAACTCACCGAGACAAAGTAGGGGCCAGCAAAGTCTCGAATGACTCCTGTGGATGTGCAGATGCCCATGTGGCCAATGATGGGGAAAATCCACCTGCGAGAAAAAAGGACAGGGAAGGAGTGAGCTTCGGGGATCTTGCAGCCCGTTAGACAGATGCCAGGACACTCCCTGCAGAGTGGGAACATGTGACTGTAACTTTGTGTGATCGGGGCCAAAAGGGTGGATGGCGGAGCTGGGGAAGCACGGGAGAGGGACAAGTGCAAATGAACAGTAAAGGGAGACCATCCCACAGAACGGCTAGAACCGAAAGGATGATAATGTTGAGTGGGTGAGGATGAGGAGCAACCGAACACTCATGCACTGCTGGTGGGAGTATAAACACTTGTGAAAAACTGGCAATATACTCTACGCCACCGAGCCACACAAGCTGGATGGCTTTGCACCAGTTACCCATCTCATCGCTCACTGAAAGGTGGATAGCATAGTCACCTCAGTGAGGGGCTACTGCGAGGGTTTAACGGGATATACTTGTAAAGTGCTTAGCACACTTCCTTGCACTTAGTAGTTGCTCAATGCTGTTATCATGACATGTTCAATAAATACTTGCTATCTGGTCAGCTGGACTGGCACAGAGCAAGCGGCTGAAGACCCACAGTGGCCACAGGATGCAGACTCAGAATTATGGGAAAGTAGTTTCGCTGGTTTCTCAGACCCTAATCTCAGGACCCCTCCTGCTCCCCACCCCCAATTCCTTTCATCTAGTTGGGGAGAAGGTCTGGGAGCAATACTCCACATACCACAGCTGTGCTGACATCTGCTGATGGAAATGAAGAGTAAAGGCTAGAGACAGCGTCAGAGCTCTGTGCCCGGGAAGGCCCCAAACAGAAACTCTCAAAGTATTTGTCCGTCTGAAAGCTTCATGAAGGGAAGCTCCACAGCTGCTTTCTACGCAGATCTGGTATGTAACAGGTCCTCAATAACTATTTATTAAATGAATGAATGAGTGAATGAATGAGCGAATGCTAGAGCTTCTATCTGGGAAGGTGGAATGTCTCAATGAAAAAAGCCCCAACAGACCAACCAGCGGGGCTCAGTGGTTGAGCGTCAACCTATGAACCAGGAGATCGGCTCGATTCGTGGCCAGGCCACGTGCCTGAGTGGCGGGCTCAGTCTCCAGCAGGGGGCGTGCAGGAGGCAGCTAATCAGTGATTCTCTCACCATTGATGTTTCTCTCTCCCTCTCCCTTCCTCTATAAAACCAATAAAAAAATATTTTTTAAAAAATAAAAAAGCCCCATGCTGACTTCTAAGCCCTTATTTCCTCATCTTGGAAATGGGATGACAGTATCTATTTTCATTTGGCTGATGTAAGGACTGAATGAGATAGTGAATATAAAATGTTTGGCCCAGAACAGGGTAAGTACCCAACCATAGCTGTTTTTATTAGTAGAAGCTATTATCTGACGTTTCATGAAGAATTACCAACTTCTCTGAGGGGGGTGGGTAGATCTTTGGATTCAGCTGCTTCTCTGATCCCCCATCCAAAGAGAGATGACAGTTCCTGTGCCACATCTATTCCTAGTTCTGTGCTCTAGGTCAGCAAACAGTAGTTTGTCTGTCTCTCTCCCTACTGCAGGAGGGCACCCATGAGCTCTTTGGCACAGTGGATAGAGCGCCGGCCTGGGGATCGAAGGGTCCTGGGTTCGATTCCAGTCAAGGGCACAAATCTTGGTTGCAGGCTCCAACCTGGCGGAGAAACATGTGTTTCTCTCACATCGATATTTCTGTCTTTCCCTCTTTCTCCCACTCTCTAAAACTCAATGGAAATATATTCTCGGGTGAGGAGTTAAAAACAAACAAATAAAAAGGACATTTAATGACACAAGAAGCTCATCTGAGAAGGTATTTCCTACCTTAGGAACGTGGCTGTGAAATTCGGAGAAAAATGTGTGAGACAGCTCTGTGAGCTGTGGCTATTATCAGCTGTCAAAGGCTGATGGGGGGGGGGGGAGGGGGAGGAGGGCAAGCCAGTTCTCCCCAGCCAGAAGCTAAAAAAAGGCGGCAACTCTGCCTGCTTTCTCTCCTGAGGAAAGCTAATGTCATAGAAAGAACCTCTGTCTGGGAGAGAAACACCTTTTGCAATTGAGATGGTGTGTAATCTCCGGTGTCATCCGTAAGAAAAAGCGTTGGGCGTCCAGATCTCTGGGGGCCCATCCCAGGGGCGGGTATGACCCTAACAAACTCCTCCGGGCGCGGCAGGGTATCTGTGCACAGGAAAAATGAATAACCCCGGGAATATGAAGATGACTCCTCAGGCCGAGTCAGGGCCTCTCCTTCGTACGAGCTTCCCGGCCGCAGAACCCTTCCCGCTGGTCTACAATCGCCTTGCTCCCTCACTGTGAGGTGCAATGAGGGCAGGGAGCAGGTCCCACCGTCAGCAGGAACCGGCACCGCTCGGTTCTGTGGGCCGGGCCCGAGGGAAAGGCTTGCTGGGCATCGGGCCGAGGCGGTCCTGGGCGGCCCGCGCACTCCGCGCGGACCCAGGCGCTCCCGTCCCCAGGCGGACACCGGGGAACACTCACGTGAGCAGCGGGATGGGCGTCCACACCACGCAGTAGGGAAAGCGGCTCCGTTCCACGTCCATGGCGCCGCCGCCAGAGCCGCTGAACTGCTTCTGGTCCTTCTCGGCCGCCGTCGGCGCCTCCACTTCCGCCATCCCGGGCGGGGGTGGCTGCCGCGGCAACAGAAGAGGCGAAATCCCTTCCGCTTCCGCCATGCTGTGCGCGCCCCGCTCCGGCCGGCCCCCGCTCGATCGCTGATTTCCGTGTGGCGTCACTTCCGGGAGGTGGGTCCTCCCAACTGGGCCTTCCCGCCGGGAATTGGCGTCGCGTGCCTCGGGCCTGGGCTGCCTGGCCCCGGGTTCCCGGTGCCCTCCAGCCTTGCGCGTTTGCACCTTCACCGCACCGCCGCGGGAGGGGATGCTCTCAGGCCGCGCGCAGTCCAGCACGGAGACCCAGAGCTCTTAGTTCGGGAAGCTGAGGGCTCGCTCCTGAAAGGTGTGATGCAGTCGCCATTTATTGAGCACGTGTTAGGTGGCAAGCACTGGATATATATTGTTTTTAATCCCCATGAATTGGTTAGACCTGCGAATGTAGGTATTTCTCCCAGGTTACAAGTGAGCACTTGAAGCTCAAGGGTAATGAACACGACTCAAACTCAAGCCTGTCTCCCTTGTCCTTTTCACTCCATCATCTCTTTCGAGGCCAAAGGAAGGGTAAACTAAAATATTATGTGTGGTGTGTGTCGAAGTAGAGGAGACTTGCCTGAAGATATCTGAGCCAGGTCTTGATGTTTGCCAGGTGGCACAAGGGTGAGAAGGGGATGGAGGGATCCTCCCTCATTGCTGATCTACAGAAAGGCTGCTGTCTTGTTTTTTAATACCTTGTATTTAGAAAAAAATATCTTTTTATTCGTATCAGAGGGGAAGAAAGAAAAAACATCAATGATGAGAATCATTGATCAGCTGCCTCCTGCATGCCCCCCACTGGGGATTGAGCCCATAACTGGGTATGTCCTCTGAGCGGGAATCTTACATGACCTCCAGGTTTGTAGGTCGATGCTTAACCATTGACCCACACCAGCTGAACACCTAATATTTTAATGCATTCTGAGGGATATGTCTGCTGTTATGGAACTCTAAGGTCCTTGATTGCAGTAGCTAGCATAGTTCCTTGTGCAGAACAGATGCCAAATGTTTGATTTATTGAAAGGATGTTTTTAAAGACCTCATAGATATCACAGATCAAAATGACTCTAACCCACTCAAAACTCTTTGTTTGTGCTCCTGTGACCCATGCGTGGTGTTTGATCCCTGAAGGGCATTTAGCATAGGGTTAGGAATAGATCAGGTGTGCAGTATGTATTTGTTGAATGAATAGATCACATTATGTCTTAATTCAGTCACTATAACTAATCTTCTAAATCTCAGGCTCTGAGGAAGGTCTATGCTTTAGACTCTATGCCTTAGACATTCCTCTACTATCATTGTCAACTCGTAATTCTAGTCCTTTATTGTGTGTATAGATGAGTAAACAACCTAAAAGTCTTTCTCAGGGCCTGCCACAAATTGGGCAGTAGTAAGACAAGTACTAGTCTGACAACCTTGTGTCTTCCAGTAGCACTTCAAATAAATAAAAATATCTTACCGTGGTTTACAAGGCCCTGCATTTGCACATGCCCTCGTTTGTGCACTATACTGTAGTTATCTTGGCCTTTTTTCATTCCTCTGATGTGCCATGTTTTTTCATGCCCAGGAGCTTGGCACACACTGTTCTCTGAATCCCTCCCCGTTCCCCAGCACTTAAACTGTCTAGCTTCCATTCATCTGAGATTAAATGTGGCTTTCTCAGAGAGACCTTCCCTGACCACCAATCTAAATTAGCCCCTGGCACTCTCCCTGGAGGCACCCTCTTCTTTTCCTCACAGCACATTTGTAGCTGTGTACTACTGGACTCCCCCACTACGCTGGAAACTCCTTGAGGGCAGAAACTCCCTGCTCACCTCTGTAAACCCAGCTCTAGCACATAGCATTTGCTTAATAATAATACCTGCTAAATTGAATGAATGGCAAATATTTCATTGGTGTCTACAGTCTAAGGACAGAAACCTATCTTATCACCTGCTCTCTCTCAGCTTTTTTAAGGGACCCATGGAGGTTGGTTGGTACAGTGCTCTGGAGTAGGTTCCGACCAGAGCCCTAGCTCCCTTCCCTATGACCCGCACCATCCTGCCCTTGGCCTAGATAGCTGCATGTCTTAGGCAGGCACATGAGGAGGGCCACCTGGAGGTCTAGCTCCTCTGGGGCACCTACCCCAGGCTTGCTCCCCACCAAAGCCCATCCACAGGCCCCCTCTCACACATACACATTACCTTACTTCTCTCACCCGCTGTAAAAACCTTCCTGGCTTGTGCACGTTCCTCCTCGGTGGCTGCCACCCCTATCACCCACAGACAGATGGGAAATCTCCAGCAAAGACTAACACTTCCTTCCTTCCAGGCCCAGGATCACAGCGGGGTCCTGGAAGAAGCTCCTGCAACAGAGCTCAGGAAAGGATTGATAGGGCTCATAGCTACCCCTCCCCCAACACATTCGACCTAAAATAGGAATGACCATCTGGGTCCTCTTACAGGGCAGGCGAGGGGAGGGAACGAGGGCAGAGCTGGAACTGTCAAGCTGGGAAAGCTTGGAGGTTAAGATGCTGCTTGTTTGAAGGGTGAACTCAGAGCGTGTGCTCTCTTGGCCTCGTGTACAAGGGCCTGGGGCTCACATAGCACCTCCCTCAGGCTGTCTCACTCCTCACCCTGATATTCAAGGCCCCCATGATCTGGCCCCTTCTTTTCCACCCTCATGTCTGTCTCCCTTGGGACTTGCTTGGCATTAATGCACTGGGATGGCTGCCAGTCAGAGGCACTGCATACCTCTTGTCTTTGCTCACTGTTCCTTCAGCACAATGCCCTTCCCCTCTTCTCCTACACCGCTTTCAAGGTTTCTAGCAAATGCTTCCTCTTTGCTCCCAGAGCACGGAGCCTGTTTCCATCTATTGAATATTCATGTGTACCTGCATTAGCTGTTTACATGCCTGTCTCCCCCAAGAGACTGCGAACTCCTTGAGAAGGGAATGACTGGATCTATTGGTTCCGGTATTCAGCACAGCATCCGGCAGATAGGAAGTGCTCGGGGAGTGTCACTGGAGCTATTTGTTGGCCGTAGACGGCCTCCTTTAAGGCTCTGGGGAAGAACAGCCTCAATCGATAGCCCAGGGAAGCAGGGCTGGACCAGGGCCGGTCATGGAGGAGGCAGGAGGGCTGGCTGGGCATTCTGCAGTGTGTGGTGTGTGGGAGTGCAGTGTCCTCTCCCCTGCAGCCTCTCTGCTTCTGTTCCATTCATTACCTTCTCTGGTTCCTGGAGATAGAGTTCTCCCCATGAAACCCTAGACTGTCTCCCAGGATTGCTCCAAACCTTTCCATGGTGAGGAGGGCATCCTCTGAGAACAGACCTTCTGATGCGTTAGATATCCGGGTTTGTGACTTTTTCTCCACCCCGTTTTATAGATGGACAAACACACCCAAGATTGTAGGAAGCACAGCTAGGGTCAGAATCTAGTCTCCTACTCCCAGGTGGTCAGTAAGGCCCTGTGGTTAAACATCTGGACAGCAAGCCCGTGTTTGAACCTCTGTCAGTAGTTGTCATGCTTTAGGAAAATAACTGAACCTGTCAGGGCATCAGCTTCCTCATCTCTAAAATGGGAAATGATAACTCATATTTGTAGGGTTCCTGTAAGGTTTGATAGGCTATATCTGAACAGTTCCTGGCCCCAAATAAACATCAGTGTTAGTTATTTCAGCAGTTAAGCCCGGCGGATGTGACTTAGTGGACTGAGCGTTGTCCCATGCACCAAAAGGTCATTGATTTGATTCCTGGCCAATGCACATGCCTGGGTTCCAGGCTCGGTCCTCAATGGAGGGCATGCAGGAGGCAGCCGATCAATGTGATGCTTCTCTCTCATCGATGTTCCACTCTCTTTTATCTAAAATGCTCTAAAAATCAATAAAAATACATTTTTCTTTTGATAAAAGGACCACACATTATCATTGTAGGACTCTTAACCACTTAAAAAGCACTTTGATGTGCATAACCTCAGTATGAGATGGAGCTTCCTCACAACGTGGTGACGTAACTACAGCAGTATCTAACACCCATCTTACCAATGAAGATGAGTTGGGAGAGGCTCAGGGACTTTCCTGAGGCCTAAGTATGTATTAGGATTGGCGTTCTGAGTCTCAAACCTGTGCTGTCTCTGCTGGTGACCTCTTTTAGGGCATGAATGAGTGGATAAGGCTAGCCTGAGCTTCTGTAAATTACTGTAACACAGGTGCAAACTATGGCCTCACTAGGACCAGAACCTATTTTTTTAAATATATATTTTTATTGATTTGAGAGAGGGAGAGAGAGAGAAACATCAATGGAGAGAATCACTGTTCAGCTGCCTCCCTGCACACCCCCTGGGGACATAGCCCGCAACATGGGCATGTGCCATGACCAGAATTGAACCTTGACCTCCTGTGTCATATAGGTTGATGATCAACCACTGAGCTACACGGGTCGGGCCAGAACCTACTTTTGATCCAAATAATAGAGTGCCTCATGCTTGCATCATGTCCCTCAGTATGCCTTCCTTCCCTGTCAGACAGAGCCTGGCACACAGCAGGGCACTGGATGGCAGACGTATGGGGAGGATTCACAGTTCCCAATGAAATGCATGCAGGGATCTTGCACAACCTCCATACTTGCTATTCCACGACTTCCAGATACTGTGACGGCTCTGGGAGGGCAGAGGTCAGCTTATTGTGTGCATTTTCAGTAAGCCAGTGCCAGGCACATGAGAGGAGCTCAAAAGTACATGACATTAAATAAGAAAGTGACTTCTAAACCATTGGGCCAGGAATCAGGATAGGGATCCAATCCTGAATTTGCTTCTAACTCACTGGAGTCCCATCCTTTTCCTGCCCCTCTTTGGAAATTCATTGTCCCTATTTGTACCATGGGGGGTAGGGCCAGATCAGTGGTTCTTAGCTCTGTTGGTAATTAGAATGAATCTCAGACGTAAAATGGGTGGATGCCTGAGACCCACCTCCAACCAATTAAGATAAAATTCCTGGGGTGGGGCATTGGATGTTTTTAGAAGTATCTTGGGTGCCTCTAATGTACAGGCAGAACTAAGAACCTCTGAGCTAGATGATCTCTTATAGCCTTTTAAGTTCTGCAATCACATTTCAGCATGCTCCGAAGCACAAAGACTGGCAGCCGCCCTCTGGGGCTACACCTGCCCACCAGACAACAGGGGTCCCACTGCTGTCTGTCTGGCTGTACACTCACTGTGTGGGCTTATCTTTGCCCCAGGCTCTCTCTCAATATCAGCAGGTTGGTGAGAGCTTTGGATGTCAAATAAAAAATGGAACACTATGGTCTCTTCACTGTCTCTAGCTTTGCCTTTTCCCGAATGTCATATAGTTGGAACCATACAGTGTGGCTTTCAGACTGGCCTTTTTCACTGAGCAACATGCATTTGAAGTTCCTCCATGTCTCTGGCTAGAGCTCATTTCTTTTTGTCACAGAATAATATTCCATTGTATGGCCGTACCACAGTTCATCCATTTACATTTTAAAGGACTGATTGGTTGCTTCCAGAATTTGGCAATTATGACTAAAGCTGCTATAAACATTCCTGTAGTTTTTGCATGGACCCAAGTTTCCAATTCATTCAGGTCCATACTAAGGAGAGCAATTGCTGGAAGTATGGCAAGGCTACATTGCTTTGTCGGAAACTGCCAAACTGTCTTTCAGAGCGGCTGTACCATTTTGCTTTCCCACCAGCAACGAGCGGAAATTCCTGTTGCTCCACATTCTTTGGTCTTGTCCGCTTTTTAAATTCTAGCCATCCTAACGGTGTGCAGTAGTATTTCACTGATTTAATTTATAATCCCCTAATGACCTAATGTTGAGCATCTTTGCATGTTTATTAGTCACCTGTATGTCCTCTTTGGTAAGATTTTTATTCAGATCTTCTGTCCACTTTTTAAATTGGGTTGTTTTCACATTGTTAAGAGTTTTTTTGTATATTATGGATGTAAGTCCTTTATCTGATGTATTTTGCAAATTATTTTCTCCTAAGTACTTCTTTTTTATTGAAGGGCAGCTGAGGAGGGCTGAAAAGGTGGAGCACAGTGAATGATTCTGTATGCCAGTATAATGGTGGATACACGGTATCATGCATTTGTCAAAACCGATAGAACTGTACAATACAAAGGGTGAACTCTATTCTAAACTATAGACTTTAGTTAATAATAATGTATCAATATTGGTTATTAATTGTAACAAATATACCACACTAAGGCAAGATGTTAACAAGAGGGGAAACTTAGCCAGGGAGAAAGGCGGTATCTGGGATTCTGTACTATCTGCTCAATTTTCAGTGTGCCTAAAACTGCTCTAAAATAGTCTATATATACATTAAAAAAATAGTAACTCCAAATGAAAGGGAACCCCTACGGAAATATTCCATGGCTCCTCCTCGCTTACAGAACGAAGCCCACAGCCTCTCACCAAGCCCGGGGAGCCCCCACCTGACCGCTCCCTCACCACGGACCACCCTCCCTCTGCAGTGCGGCTGCACTGAGTTACTCGGGCTCCGTCAGGGACTCCGGGACTTTGCACTACACTCTCTTGGCCTGGAACATTGTCTTTCCCTTGCCTGGTCAGCAAATGTTTTGAAAAAGCTTCTGCAGACGTCAGTTTGGGGTCACAGAGGAATGACACCAGCCCACAGCACTTGCTTCTGGCAGGACCTCTTTCCTGTCAGTCTCCTGTAGGAAGCTGAGCATACCCCGCTGGCCCCAGCCTGCTTTTCAAATGAGCAAACAGAAAAAATAATAAAATTTCAGTAGTGAAACTATTGCTCCTACAGTACTGAGGCACAGTTCCCAAACTGTGCATCAAGGCACCTTAGGGTGCCACATTAAATTCACAGGGGGCACAGTAGAATGTTTAAAATTTGAGATAGTCAACATCTGTTGGCTGTGGAGAGAACTACTAGTTGAAGGTGGTTCCGTTTCATCATTAGGCTGTGCTACATTCTTTTAATGTCCTCTTTGCGAACCTGTGTTTCTAGTGGTTGCTATAATAAAAAGCAAATAAAAGTCAGTGTGCAACAGGAAATGAGGGTGGTGGTTTCCAATCCGATGAGAGAGTTTGACATGTTTTTCAGTGCCTAATAAGCACACGGATGCCACTAATTATTGTATTTAAGAAATAAAAATAGTTTCATTTATATATAGTATTTTTAAAATGACAACTGGCTTGGTAAGACATAAATTCTTATTGATTCAACTACTTAACAAATCAAACCGTGAGGCATTTCTTTTGGGTTAGGGCTCTAGGAGAAAAACTACTGACACTAATGGTGGGGATAAGTGTGTGTTGAGAAAGTTTGGGAATCCCAATCCAGGACACAAAAAACCCTGCAGGCTGTGAAATAAATTTAGTGGATTATAACCAGCGTTTTTTCTCATTAATAAAATAGAATGGTAAATAGGACACATTGCATGTAGCAAGGGTATTATTGTATAAAACTTACGTTCATTGTATACATACAAATAAGCATAGGTATCTTAGGTCACAATGTAAAATGTCTATTTCTTGTTTGAGTTCTAATTTAAAAGTTTGAAAAACCACTAAGACCCTGACCTCCTTATTTTACGGATGAGAAAACAGCCCGGAGAGTGAGGGCTGACTGCGGCAAATCATAGCCAGCCACCGGTGAGCGCCGGGCTCTGGACGAGCCCTGCCAGGCTGGTGGCCACTCCCACAGGCAGGCCTCATTCTGCCTGGCAGAGGTGTGCTCACCCAGAGGCACAGAGCTACAGAGGTGAGGGGCCAGGTACCCTCACTCTGGTCCCAATACCCATCTGCACCACACAAATGCAACCAGCCATTCCTAGAACAAAACGGTTTTAATCAATTGCGTCACCCTCACTCTCCTGGGAGCGGAGCAACAAAAAGGCTCGGCTCCTGCCCCCAGAGAACGTAAGGCTTATGTGTCTCCACACTGCAGGGCCCGGGCTTCAGGCAGGGCCCAGTGGGGAGGGAGGGAGGGAGGGTGGGTGGAAAGCAAGGAGAGAGGAAATGGTGGGCAGCTCAAACACAGGAAAGCAAAGGGGCCCCTGCTGGTCTGTGGGCCCAGGGCCCAGCCCCAATACTCCTGGCTCTCCCCTCCTTGGCTGGAGAAAGGTCATGAAGAAGAGACAGGGGAGCAAGTCCCAGCAGCAGGAGGAGCAGCATCTGTTTCCTTCGCCAATAAATAGACTTCATTACCAAGGAGAAGAGAGGGGTGGAAAGAGGGACTGGGTGGGAGGGGGAGAGAAGCTGCCACCTGTGTTGCTGGGATTAAAGCAATGACGAGATAGTGCCAGACCCCCCACCACTACCCTCACCCCCCTGTTTTCTTAAAACTGTGAAAAAGCTTTTAACATGGCCCTCCTGTCTCCAGGGCTGCTCTGAAGCCTGACTGAGAGGAGGCACCTGGCAGAGACAGGGGCGGAAGGAGGGAGAAAAAGAAGGGGGGCTGCTTCTCCCCAGAGGCTGCAGCTGGAGGGCTGGAGCCAAGTAAGCACTGAGGGGAGGGAGGAGGGAGAGAGGAGGGAGGATGAACCAACTACTAGGAGCAGCTCCTGAGCTGAGAGCCAAGGGGGGGGGGGGGGGGGCTTGGTGAGTGGTGGGGTGACCGCTGCATCCAGTGTAAAGCTTGGGGCTGCTGAGGAGGGAGGGGACTGAGTGAGTTAGGGACTTTCCCATCTGAGTGGCTCAGGAGACTCTCCCTCCTCCCCCCAGAGCAGCAGGGGACAGAGAAAAGCCATCACTTCTTTGGTCTTTGTGGCGGCTCTGCATGTGGGGTGAGAGGAAGGGGAGAAAGGGCAAGAAGGGCCCTTAGCAGGGAGCCCCACCTCAGCAAGAGTAGGCCTGGCTGGGAGCCCTGGCAGAAAGGTCACAGTGAGGCCAGGAGCGCCTGAGAAAGGAGAGTAGCCGTAGTGTGGAGGGGCTGGCATGGGTGGGCAGGGTACAGTGTGGTGCCCCTCCCCCCACCAGAGTCCTCAGGAAAGGCCTGAGTACCCTGACGTGGCCCGTGAGAGCAGGCAGCGGCCTGGCCTTGCCCACACCAGGTCCAGGGCTCCCATCCTGCCTTCTGCTTCCACCCTGACACAGTGGCTCTGGAGGGAGGGTGGACCCGTCCTTTTTCAGAGCCTTCCCTGAAGACCACGCAGGAGGGAGCTAGCCTTGCCAGTCAGGGAGCAAGGGTGGCAACAGGTCAAGGCTAGCCCTTATGGACTGGGAATTCCAGTCCCCTTCCTGCTGCCAACAGAAGGGTAGGGCAGCCCTTGAAGACAGCTTCGGCCTGGCCTCCACACCTGAGGCAGGCCAGAGCCCTCCAGGGACCTGGGGAGGGGGGTGGGGGGCAAAATGAGGGGCTTCCCCTCCTGCACTTTTGCTCAGGGCTGGGGTCAGTCAAGGGCAATCTGCCCCAAAGTCTGAAAGCCAGCAAAACTGTAGCAACCCCCACCCCAATGCCAAACTAACAAACAAAACAGGGGAAATGAAAAAATGGGGTGGGGGGAAGACAAACCAAAACAGAACCCCCTGCCCTCCTGCCCAGGGTGGAGGGTCCAGCCGGTAGCAGGGGCTGGGGACCAGGACTGAGGATCTAGCTGGGCCGGCACTGCACCTGACCCTCAGAGCTGTCCTCGTCGTCAGAGGCCCCAGCACCCCCACTGCTCAGGCCTGTGATCCGGTAGCCCATGTTGAGCAGCATCACCTCCAACGGGTCTGCGTTCATGCGCCGCTGGTTGGCCTGGGACGCGCCCTCCATGTCCTCCACAACTCTGCCCGTGAGGTCTTCACTCTGCGGGGGAGGGACACGTGTAGGGACATACACGCAGACTGCCCTATACATATGGAGGAGGATGCCTGTGGGTTTATATCGGTTTGTCCATATGTGTACATGGATAGAAGGCACGCGCATGGGACACCCACCAAAACATATGTGAGGGATACCCACATGGGAAGGGACACAGCATCCTGAGATATATGTAAGGATCCACATGCTGGGATAGATACTGGGGGGAATACACACATCAGTGTGTACATGAGGTGGCCTGCACCAGAAAATGATTGGTACACACATCAGGACATGCACATAGGGGACCATGCATGGGCATATGTGAGGGAGGACACATACTGGCTACCTAGGGAGGGGGTACAGACACAACTCCCCATTCTTGGCGGTTGCCACTCCCAACAGCCCTTCCTTTATCCTTCTTTTCCTTTCTCCAGGGAGGGCCCTGTAGGCTCTCTTTAAAATTGGAAGAAAATCGACTTTGGAATTAGACACCACCTGCCTTCTGTTTTGCCAGCTGGGAAGAGGGAGGTGGTGGGACAGAGGGCCCTGGAAGCCTCAGGCTGGCCCACCTGGCTACCCGCCCTAGGAGTGGAAGGGGCCACACTGTCCTCCTACACAACCTTTTGAGATGGTGCTGTCACCCCCATTCCAGTGTGGCGATGACAAAAGCCTGGATCAGAGATGGTTAAGTCTCTTAGGCAGTGAGTGAAGGGACCAGGATTCAAACTTAGGTATGCCAGACTCCAAAGCCTGCACACTTCCATGTGACTGAGGGATAGGCCTCCACACAGCTTCTGGGGGGCACACCACAGTGTATATGAGGGGCAGGGTACCTGGGAGCCTGGGCTCCCCTTCTCATGACCGGTGCTGGAGCTGGTCTGGCTCCCTCCGTGCCCTGCCCTGGGTCACTGTGCCCTGTGAGACATCTTCACACCTTGCTCACAGACATGGCCCTCAAAGGCAGCTCTGGGCCCTGGGACTGCCCAGGTATTTGGAACTGTCAGAACTCCATGGCTCCCACCTTCATAACCTTGATCCCTGGAGTGAGAGCTCACACACCTTCCGTGGGACCCATTTCCCTTTCCAACCCGCACAGGCTCAGCCGGAGGCCTGCACAGGGTCCATCCCTACCCTCCACACTGTCTGGCTTCGGCCACCCTGTCTACACCCTCACCTCTGGCCGGGGATTCCACAGCCGGACAACAGGGTCGATGCCGCTGGTGGCCAGGAAGCAGTAGCTGGGGTGCGGCTGCAGGCAGTTGACAATGGACTCGTCCCCCTGGAGCACGCGGACTAGGTTGGTTGTCTCCTTTTCCCAGATGAAGAAGGAGCCATCGTCAGAGCCACTGACGATGTACTGAGCGTTGCTGGCGGGGGGGTGGCAAAGGGCAGGGAGGTCAGGTGGGGTACTGCCCTACAGCCTCAAGGAGAGGCTGTGTGGCTTAGGGCAGGGGGACTAGGGGTTCTGTGTCTAGCCCCCAAACTCCAGCGTCTTCACTTGACTCAGCACATGGTAGTCCTCTCCGTACTGCAGGGCTCCAGTCTCTGTTTAAGTGTTCCCTTAACTCAGAGCCAGGGAATGCTGGGTCCCTCCAAGTTACTATCCCCAAACTATGTCCTAAGCTCCTTGGGTGCCGGGATCAGGTCGTGTGTCTCTAGGAACACCCTGTCTAAGTCTTCCTTCAGTGCTCCTGCCTTCCTGGACGGAGACCCCACATTTTACACACTGTGGACAGTTAGGGGGATCTTGGTGGAGAGATTCTCGATCCACGTTCATGTGTTTTACCTACCAAAGTGCAACACCTACAAAGGAGGGGCGGGGGTGACGGTGTGTGGGACACAAGCTGTCCCTCAGTACCTGAGGCACTGTTCTGGCCATGATAGGGGTGCCAGGACTGCCAGCCTCTGAGGGCCCAGGGCCCTTGCCTCATACCTCCGGCAGGAGGAGGCTCCGAGCACCCAGACAGAGAAACCAAGCTCCACACACGGAGGCAGAGGGAGGAGGGGAGGGAGATGGCCAGAGCAGGCACTGCGTTGGATGCGCTTATGAATTACCTCATTAGTCCTCCTCACTGTGGCTCCATGAGTGGGGTTCGGGTTTTATTTTACATGTAAAGAAACTGAGGCCCACAGAGGTGAAGCCATTTGCCCCACGGTACAGAGGCACAACTGGGACTTGAGACTTCTCTAGAAAAAGTGTGCCCTCACGCCCCCCAGCCTCCTCCTGCCCAGTCAGGCTGTGCCTGCTCCTCTCCAGGGCCTCAGACCTGCCGAAGAAGTTGGCCTCCTTGATATCCGTGGTGGTGTTGCAGTGGCCACAATAGCGGAACTGGTAGTCGTAGCTTCGTTCCCGCAGCACCATCTCATCTTCTGAGATGGAGTCCTTGCGGCTCGAGCTGCGGAGGCGGACTGGGCCGCCGCCACCACCAGCGCCCTTCTTCTCCTCTGGGGGAGAGAGCGAGAAAGGTGAGGGTCCAGTCCCTCCCTTCCCTCTCCCATCTTGCCCCGTTTTCAGCCCAAGGACTTGCAGTGTAGGCTACTGCCCTCTACCCCTGCCCTAGGAAACTGGGAACCGTCGTGGCAGAGAAGCTTCTTTGGACACAGTCCTTGAGGATATTAAAAATGAGATCTCTGATGCCAGGATAGCCTTGGCTAAGGCCCCTGAATAATGTCTGGAAGCCCCAAGGATGCACAGGCGCAAGGTCTGTTTTTGTGGAGGTGAGCGGCAGGGAGGGGTGGGTGAAGCACTACTAAGGAAGTTTGAAAGGTTGATTTTTCTAAACAGCCCTTCCTTTCTAGAAGACAAGTTATCCTGGATCCCAACTGAGGCCATGATGGATTAAGGGCCTTGGGTAAAATCACACCAATTTTCTCAGTGCCTAAAAGTGCCTGTTCCTGCCTGCTTCAGGGCCTTTGCATGTGCTGGTCCCTATGCCAGGAACTACTCATCTCCCATGGATACACTTTGTATCTAGTTAATTCTTCCTTCTCACCTTTGAGATCTCAGCTTAAATGTTTCTCCCTCAAGAACCCCAGAGTGCCGTCAAGCCCTCCCCCATATACCTATACTGTATCAGGTCCCCACGGCACTCATCACGCTCTTAGTTTCTCCTGCATCCCTTGGTTCTATCACTAGGCTGTAAACCCCCTGGATGCAGAAATCCTACCTGACTTGTTCACAGCTGTATTCCCAGGACACAGCACAGTGCCTGGCACATGGTAAATGCTTGATAACTTCAAACAAATGGATTACTGGCATGATTAATGAATTGCAAAGGGGAGAGGTAGGAGTCCATGTCTGCCTCCAGTGAGCTCACCTTTCTGTTTACAGACCACATTACAATCAGCCTGCTCTCCACAGCTAATGGGGTGAGCTGAGCAGGCCTTCAAATGCTCTGTGTGCACGTAAGCAGCAGGTTCGGAGGCTGTGCTCTGCCCAAGGTCACATACTCACCACATGGCAGAGCCGAGATTGGAGCCTGAGGCTCCACACCCTGCATCCAAGGCATTTCCACGACCCTCTGCTGCTGTCT
Source organism: Antrozous pallidus (assembly GCA_027563665.1). Taxonomy (NCBI): domain Eukaryota; kingdom Metazoa; phylum Chordata; class Mammalia; order Chiroptera; family Vespertilionidae; genus Antrozous; species Antrozous pallidus. The sequence continues at coordinate 195,735,808 of CM050508.1, forward strand.
TGTTGCAAGTGCGCCAACGGGAACAAGCACAACCCGGCAGCCGCCCCTCACTCAGCTGCCCAAGGCCCCGTCTTTGAGGGGTGAGAACGCCCTGACTGGGCTCGGCCAACTCTTATCCCGAGTCCCAGGCCCTACACCAGGTAGGCTACTGCTACTCCTCCTAGAATGGGAAGTGGTATCTTCCTCATTTCCACATGAGGAAACTGAGTCTCACAGAAACCCAAGTGAATGTCTCAAGGTTACATGGCTTCTGAATCAGCATCTGAACCCAGACTTCTCTAACCCCCGAACCAGGTCCTCTCCAGAATGTCATGCAGCACCTCGAACAGGAAGAGTGACGACAGCCCCTCCTCAGTGCCCACTCACCACCATCGTTTTTGGAGAAGAGGGCGGCCGTGATGTCGCGGCCCAGTGCATCACACGCGCTGCTGTGGGCCTGCTCCGGGAACTTCCCTTTGAAGTCATCCAGGCACTCCAGGGCCTCAGCCACGTACTTGAGCTCAAAGAGGCAGCGGGCCAGGCGGAAGTGTGCCTTCAAATGGCATGGATTTAGGGAGATGGCTTTGAGGCAGTCTCTCAGGGCATCGTAGTGGTCACCATCCCTGGATAAGAGAGTGTGGCTTGGAGGTGGTGCCACATGGCAAGCAAAGAATCATCCTCACTCAGTCCCCACTTTCTGTGGCCACCCCAGCCGTCTCTGACAGATCTCAGAGCAAGGGTACTTGGGATGAAGAGAGTCTTGGCTCAGCCCAGGAGACCAAGTGTGTGAAGGAGGCAAGCCAGGAACCCTGAAGTCTTGGGGGTGGGGTGGGAGAGGAGTGTATGGCAAAACCCAGTGTCAGGCTGCCCTCTGCTGGACATAGCATGCTCCTGCGTACCCATTCACCCCAGGCACCCGCAGCTCTGCAGCAGAAGGCCTGGCATCTTGCCCATCTCAGGCTCCCAAGCCCTCCTTTCCTCTTCCTCCATGCATCTCCTCAAATCTCCCTGACTGGCCTTCAAAGCCATGTCCAAGGCAGGGAGCCCTCAAGGACACTTCTGTGGTCTGGGGAAGCCAGAAGTACCAGGCGGGAGACTTAGGGTCTGACCAGCAGGTAGTAAACCCTCAGCCAGACCTCCCCCTGTCCTGGCTGACTGATCCACAGCAGCTGTGGCCTCTCCCTCCTGGGGCTGGAGGATGGGGCCTGACAGACTGGAAGAGTCAGCTTTCTGGAAGCTGAAGGTGGTGATGGTGGTGGTGGTGGTGGTGGTGGTGGGGGGTGGCGGCAAGCACATCAAGAGCTTCAAACCGTGACCACTCACTTCTCCAACCTCTTGAAGCATGGGTAAAGGGAAATGGAGATGTTTCTTTGTGGAGGAGTAAGAGGGATGGGGTCAAAGGAGAAGCCCCTCCTCCCACCCTGTGCCAGAATATAAGATACATACTCCCCAGCACCTGTAGATGATTCCCACCTCTCTTCTGCAGAGCCGGACGGATCACGGAGCAACTTCTCCTTTGGGAGCTATTTTATTCCCTTCTGGGCTTAAGACCCAGCTATGCCAACCAGCGCTCCCAGACCAGAGCTGGTGGCTCCCCCCCAAGGCACAGCTCACAAGCCTCATGCACAGGGCCAAAGCAGGCCGACACGGAAATGTCCTCCTGACCCTTCTCTCCTACTGCACTCCGTTGCAGCAGCCATGCTCAGACCAAGAACAAGCAGCCCGGCCAGTGTGGGCAGGAAGCAGACGGAGTGCTCCATGGCGTGGCCGGGGTCAGAACCAGTGGCTGTGATGAGGGAGCCGGCGCTGTTTAGAAACCAATTACCACCTGCAAGGTGCCCCTCAGAGTTCCTGGGGAGAGCCAGCCAGAGACCAGCCAGGAGCCAGAGGCGACAGCTCCCCCTGCATCCAGGAGCAGATGGCAGCCCTGGGGAGCCCGGCCTGGACAGAACGTGACATTCTAGGGGTCACTGGCAGGCATGTGAGAGACAATGAGGAGAGTGCAGTCTGGCCCCAGGGCTCACCCATCCAGACGAACTGCCAGATCAATCTCCCTGAAAGGACAGCCCTCAGCACATCCCTCTTCTGCTCAAAACTCTTCAGTAGCTGCCCATCATCCACTGAATCGAGGCCAAAACACAGCCACTGCCCTGCATTCCAAGTCCTTCCTAGGCGGGCCCCAGGCTACCTCACAGACTCATCTCCTGCCAGTCCCTTCCCATACCCTCTGCTCCAGCCAAATGGATTTGTTGTTCTGCAAAGAAGCTCTTCAGTCAGTCCCCAACCCCCAAGCCTTTGTTCATACCATTTCATCTCCCTGGGAATGTCCTTCCCCCACAGTCCCCTCCTCCTTTTCAGCTCCTTGTCTAAGCCTGCCCACACTTACAGCCCATTCAGCACCATATCTTCCTGATGCTTTCCAGACTGATGCCGAACTAAATCGACCCAACCTTTTTTTTTGAATGGTCAGACCATTCCAAAAGACCTATTGCTTCCTGCTTCTTTGATGACAGACCATGTCCCTACCTTTGTCCCCTGTCCAGAGGCTGGGAGCTCTGGGGCACAAGAACTTATGAGTGGCAACTTTGAGTTCCTAGTATCTAGTGCATAGTAGGAGCTCAGAGAACATGTCAAGGGCACCCATGGGTTGGGAATTTACCAGCCTCTCTTAGTAGGAGTGAAAGAGCTCTCAGGCTAGAGACTGGATGAGGACCCACCCAGCTGCTGGGACAGTGAGGTAAGTCACCTCAGGATGGCCCTCAAACAGTCACCTCCTGTATTTGGCTGCCATCTGAGCCCTGGCAAGCTGCTGATGCCTCAGCTGAGGCCTGCGGGGTAGCACCTTTCCAAACCCCTACTCACTGTCCTGCTGACTTGGGTGGGTTTCTTAAGCTCCCCCCGGCCTGCCTAGTTGCAGCCAGACGATGGCACACCAGCTGGCCTGTCTGTCTGGGCAGAGCCGACGGATGCCAGACGGAGCAGAAATGGCTGTGGGCCCAGCTCTATCCATCCCTAGTCCTGGCCCTGGCTGGGGGATGGGGTCTGCCTGTCTGTTTGCCTGCTGGTGCTACAGGCAGAAAGGGTTGGGGGCCCTGAGGATCCCCAAAGACAAAGGTTCTTTAAGATATGGACCTACTACTTTACCACTGGCCACTACAACCCAGCACAACCCACAGCCAGCTTCAGATACCTGGGATCCTGTTTGTGCTTGGTCCAAAGGGTTTAAGAGCCAGGAAAGCACTCCCCAAGGTCAAGGAGCATCAGAATCATTTTAGACAAATATTAACTGAATTCCCCAAACACCTCATTTCCATCTAGCAAGATTCAGCTGCTCCTTCGAGTCCAACTCCAGGCCCAATTCTCCAACAGTTGGGATTAACCATTCTCTCAATCCCGACTTCCCCAGTGACCACAGCACTTAATAACAAAGCACCACGTTGAAGCTACTAGTGTGCATATTCCACTTAACTGTGAGCTTCCCTAGTGCTTGAGACATCCTGACTAATGGGTCGGGTGTCTGCCCACCCCCAGCCTAGAGGAGGGGAGGAGAGGCCTGGGCCCCAGGAGCCTTAAGAGGCTGCAGGATGTTACTACCACCGCCCAGGGCTCTATCAGGCCCACTGCCTTTATCCCTCGCCCTGGCCCAGACCCACTCACCACTTGCGCTTCATGTAGGCAGCAGCTCGGTTCCCGTAGAGCATGGCATTGTGAGGGGCCCTCTGCACAGCCTTGCTGTAAAGCTGAATGGCCTGGGTCCACTGCTGGCAGGCAAAAGCCTCATTGGCTTGCTGTTTCACACGCTCCAGGTAGGGCGGCAGCTCTACCTGGGGGCTTTGGGGGGTGCAGAGCCACGTCAGGCCAGCCAAAGATCAGAATAGACCCTCAGGAAGTCTGTAGCCATGTCTGAGGGTCACCCAGGCTTTCTTGGCTCTCGGGATCTGCACTATCATCTAGAAGAGGGGACCACTCCTATCCTTGGCCTGAGTTACTATGACAGGTAATGAGTACAATTCCAGATACTCTGAGCCAGCAAACAAACAACTGAAGCAAAAATGAAGCTGTCCTAGACAGGTTTAAGGCAATTTTTAACCAAACTCTTGGGCATGATAGTAGCATGATAGTATGTGGGCCTGTCTCTATACTGAACCAAATCTTGTGACCATCCAAGTCCCTTCCCATGGATTTCTCTAGAAAGAATTCTGTTTCTCTCAAGGGCTAGAGGACTTGAAAACCTCTGTATCCAAAGCCCAGCACAGGACCTGACAGAGAACAGAGGCCAGAAGATGCTTTGGGATGGAGAAAAATATAATAGGAGAGGCCCATCCGTGTGGGGCCCTCTGGAAAGGAGCTCAGTGATAAGAGGCACTACAGCTTCTGGTTTAAGAGACGGGAGCTTCAGTCTGAGCATCACTGGAGTCCTACCAGGAAGGAGTGGTATTGGGACCATTAATCACCCTCCAGAAAATTATGTGCCCCAGTCCTCCTGCTCTGGGATATGTGCCTGGGTGGGGGTCAGGAGGAAAGGTTATAAGACATATTCCTTCCTCTAGTCTATAGATGTAACTGAGGCTGGAGGACTGGACAAGTGAGCTGGCCTCACCTCACATATCCCCTGCTCTCTGGCAGCCGGAAGCCATTGCTGTGAAGGTGCAGGCCATTGGACACGCCGTTGGACACACCATTGGTGGACGTCTTGCCATTCTGAACTTCTGGCAGGGGATGGGGAGAAAGGAATAGCAACAACTCAGGAAGAGGTCCTCATATCTCCTTGGCAGCCCTCCAGCTTCCATCACAGGGTCTGCTGGGTCCATTGTGAGGCCATCCTCCCAGAGTAAGATCTATTCCCAGAAAGCAAGTTTTTTGCAGTGGCAGGCAAGGGCATAAAGAAAACCATGAGCGCCCTCTGCTGGCTGAAGAGGAACACAGCTTCAACATGGTATTGCCCTTAGCTGGAGTTGGGGATGGGAGTAGGAGGGGGGGCGGGGAGGGGCAGCCTTATCTAAATCAACTTTAGGCTCCAATAAGAAATCAATGAGGAGACTGATCTAGGACAGTAAGGGAAGAGCAACTATATCAGGTCCTCAAGAGTCAACCATGGGAAGAACTTGTTTTTTTCAGAGGGAAGTGAAAAGGGCTGTGGCACAAATCCCTTTGACAGATTTCTGCAACCTACTGTTATCTTCTTTTGACTGAGCAGGTAGTGTATTTCAGAAAATCTACTTCTTTTGGAGGATCACAGCCACAGCCCAAGTAAGGAGCAGGTTTCTTAGCAGAGGTGGCACACACTCAAGCTCCCCATCAGATACTCTAAAGGACACCCCAAAGGAGAACTTACCCCCTGAGGAGTGGCATTTTCTAGGCAAGAGGAACGTGTATGGCCGCTGCTTGTATGTCAGGTCAAACAAATAGACCTAGAGGGGAGGGGTCAACAAGAAATGGAGGCTGTGAGGTAAGCATGTGGCTGAGCAAGGCCTGGGTGCCTCTTAGGAACACAGTGAGTGTTGAGCAGGGAACCACTGAGCCAGGCTGGAAGGGGTTCCTATGGAGCAACCCTTAGTCAGGAAAGTCTTCCTAGTTCCTGCTGGAAATACGTCATTAGTTAGAATCACATGCTTAAGTTGAAAAGGTCCTTGGAGGTCACAAAGTAACCACACAGATGGGAAAAATGAAGCCTGAAAAGAAGCAATTAACATAAAATAACACTGCTAGTTACTTCCCTCAGTAAATACTGTCTATTATAACTTAACATTTATTGACTTCCTACTTTGCTCCAGTAACTTTAGTTGTTTTATATGACATCTGATTTCATCCTAGAAACCCTCCCATAAAGAGGTACTATTATTATCATCACCTTTATATATGAAGAAATGTACACTCAGAATTTACTTCATCCAGGGCCATTAAAGCAGCATGTGACACAGTCAGGACCCCAAACCAAGCTCTTAACCACTCTGCTAGACTGTCTCTCCACTCACCCTTATGCTACCTTTAGGCTAGATGACGGGTCAGCAATCTGAAGCTAGAGTTCTCTTTTGAACTCAGGCACTCACCTATTCTCCATCCCATTTCTTTCATACAAAATCATACCTTACCTTGTAATGTCATCAGTTGTTTCACTTGCTGTGTTTACCTGAGATGATTATATTTTGCATTTGTCTCCCTCATATTTTGATAATGCTAGTCCCAGAGTATGTGTTCAATATTTGTAAAATAAATGAATTTATGCAAGGCTTAATAAATATCCTGTCTGAGAACATGCAAACAAAAGGTTTAGCAGCCTGCCATTATCAAAGAACACTTCCCAAAGCTGGCCCTAAACCAGAGCCTGGCTGCATGCCTGAACCCCAAGATCTCCTCCTAGGAAAACAGCAGATGAGGAAACCAAGGCTCAGAAAAAGAACAGAGACTGCCTCCAGTCGCTGTACACAGTTAGTAAACGGAAGGTCAGCATTTGAAGAGAGGTCTGTTAGTCCTAAAACTTAGGGCACCTGTCTGGGAATTCCAATGATACTATGTCATTCCCACATTTCACCAGAACGGCATTTACAATAAGGCTTCTTGTCGGCATCATGGACGTGAGGTACACAGCCCTGACTGCTAGGTATGGGGTGATGGTGGGGCAGAGCCAACTTGGTCAGTCGTACATACCTGCTCCCCTCCCATGTTGACCAGCAGCTCTGTGCCACTGGGGCTAAAGGTCACGTAGGTGGCAACCAGCACTCTCAGACGGTTGTTGTAGTCAGGCAGCTTCACTGGCAGATGACCTGCAGGGAACAGTCCAGTCATTCTAGTGTAAGGCGCCCAGGACCCCAAAAAGGTGCCAGAGAGTTGTGTGAAATCAGCCATATGATGATCGCAATCATCTTCATCATAAAAACAGCAACAAGTGTTGAGCCCTTACCATATGGGCTGGGCTACTTTATGTGCTTTATATTATTTGGTCATTACAGCCCCATTTTATAGAAAAGATATTAAGATCCATCAAGGGTCAGTAATTTGCCAAAGGTCACATGATGGCTGGTTAACGGCAGTCAGAATTAAAGCCCAAGTATATCGAGCTCTCAAACTCTTGCTCTTGACCACTGTGCCACGCCACCTCCCTGCTCTGCCCCAGAGCGAGTCAGCACCCAGCCAAGAGTTTGGGGCCAGAACTGGGCTGAGACCTACCTGCTACGTAGTACTGGGCAGCTCCATCCGGGAGCGGCTTCTGCCGGTCACAGAAAGTGTGCACACCTGCAGAAGGACTCTGCTTCATGCTCTTTCTGGTGGGAAGGCAAACCACACAGGTTACAAGGCCTGTGTGACGTCAGTGCCCTGGCTAGATGAGACCACATTCCCTAGAGGAAAACGCGAGTTTGTATCCCAAGAGAAACAGAAAGTACCTTTCTTCTGTATGTCCACCAACTAGATGGCTGTGGACACATACATTACAGTGCTTAACAAACAGATCCTGCCACCTGTCTTGGACCTCATGATCACCCCGTTATCTTCATTTTACAGATGAGGAAGCTAGAGCTCAAGGCCTAATCCACGTCATGTACATGTGAGGAGCAACAGAAGTCGCCCAAACCCGTAAATAAAAGTAAAGCAGGCCACAGGTTCCTGCACCTCTCCCAAGAGTCCATTAAACCCAGGGTGGCAAAGCTGCTCAGGTCTGGGACTTCGGTGGAGGTTTTAGTATATCCTATTTTTGTTTTTGAAAAGAAGAACAAAATAAACTTACAAGTAAATAAAAGCAATGCACGTGCAAGATTATAACTATTCAAACACTCATAGTAAAAGAACAAGCAGCAAGTATTTATACTTAGTGATTTCTTTCAGGTGATGAATTATGGGTAATTTTTAAATTATACTTTTCCTATTTCCAAAACAAGCATGAATTAAAGTTTTTTAAAAAAAATTTACACAAATTAACCTATATAATTCTGTTAGCCAGCTTCACCCCAATAAAGTCAATAAAAAGGGAAAAAATTATTTTTTTAATCACAAAAATTAAAAAACCCACCTCCAAAAGAAGAGGGCACGGCCATGAGGGAAAGGGGCAGCAGGTTCCCAGGGGCCGGCCCCCCGGGGGCTGAGCTGTGCTTACCTGTGGTTATGGATCATGCGAATGTCGTAGAGCCTCACGAAGGGCCCGCTGGCCCCTACCGCCAGGCAGTTGTTGTCCTGGGGGTTGACAGTGAGGCACTTGGCCTCCACCAGCTGGCCACAGTACTCTGTCAGGTCAATCAGCACTTCCGAGTGTTTGCTGTTCTCCCGAAGGTCATACTGTCTGTGAGAGAGGACAGAGTTAGGGGACCGGGGTCTGGGTGCCTGTGTCAAAGGCAGAGAAGAAGCCAAGGCCTTGCCGAAACCAGTTTGGCTCAGTGGACAGAGCGTTGGCCTATGGACTGAAAGGTCCCAAGTTCGATTCCCGGTCAAGGGCATGTACCTTGGTTGTGGACACATCCCCATTAGGAGGTGTGCAGGAGGCAGCTGGTCGATGTTTCTCTCTCATCGATGTGTCTGACTTTCTATCCCTTTCCCTTCCGCTCTGTGAAAAGTCAATAAAATATTTTTTAAAAAAGAAGCAGCAGCAGCCAAGGCCTTGTTATGCAAGATGAGTGGGAGGGGCTCTGGACCAGTTTGTAAATAATAAAAATGTCAAAAACCACTCTCATTTCTTGAGTACCCACTGTGTGCCAGGCCCTCTAGCAGTTTTATCATACAGTGTTTTATTCTAACACACCTCAACATAAACACTACTGTACCTTAAAAGAAAAAAGAAACCAAAACCCCAAAACATCTCAGTATTATTGCTAAATATTATTACTTCTGATTACTAACACTTAGTGAGAAATTGCTTTGTGTCCCTAAGTGTTGCACATGCATTACCTAATTAAATCCTCACACCATCCCTTGGAACCATTAGAACACTGGGGTTCACAGTTGAATAACCTGCCTGGGACAGCACTGCTAGTAAATGTGGAGCTGGGATAGCTTTCTAAGACTGCTCTCTCCTTAATTCCAGTTCTTGTTGTACTAAATCTCGTAGGAAACAGAAGTACGGAGGTGACAAAAAAGAGAACCTGGAGGTCATCTAAGACCTACCTAGAAACGCTAAGTGCCATCAGAAGCCCACGAGTCTCACCCAGGTAGGTGGCAAAGGTCATGCCAAACATTCGCCTGGCAGCAATACACACCCATCATTGCAACCTGGGGAGCTGTTCTGCCGCCATTACACAGGCACATGCAATGACCTCGTCACTGTTTGCCTTATCTTTCTAAGCTAACGCTCCAGCTCAAAACTGCAGTGATTCCTCACTATATTCAGTATGAATGTACTTTTAGTTTACTTTTTCCAAACTTTTCAAGATCTGATTTCACATCCCTCTCCAATCTTGTTCCTCAGTTTTCTAAACATGGGTCAATTACACTGCAGGACTCTCTTATCTTGTATATGCCACGTTTACCTCTGCCTTCACAAACTCTGCTCAAGCTGGGAACCTCTCTGTTTACCTTGCCCATCCAATCCCCTCTCTTCCGGAGGCCAGTTTATGTTTCCTGTGCACTAGGACACCTTCCCTGACTGTGCCTGTGCCAGGTGCTGAGGCTCTCCACACAAGATCCTGGATGCTTAGCTTCTACCTGCTGTCCTGATACAGCCTGGGCAGTCAAAGTCAGCAAGTGCAATGCAGAATTGCATTCACCATTAAACAAGTGCTTTCTGTCTTAAGTATAGCAGGTCCTCAAATATCATTTTGTTGTTTTGTTTTTTTTGTCCTTCAAAGTTGTTTCATTATAATGTTGATAAGATTCTTGGGAACTTAACTCTTGTTTATATCAATGAGGCTATGGTAAAATTGGTTTCCTTACATGTCATTTCACTTCAAGTCACAGAACCTATAAATGACATTACGTGAAGACTTACTAAACTATGCTAAGGTTTTATTGGCACTATCTCAATTTCAATGCTCAGGCCAACAAGGGAGATATTATGATGATTCCCATTTTTCAGATGAGGAAACTGAGGTTCAGTGGTGAAGTGACTTGCCCCAAACACTGAGTGACAGACGCAGGACTTGACCCTAGGTCTGTGTGATTTCAGTGCCCTGCTTCTAATTTCTGTTACAGTTTATACATGATTTAGCTACCTCTTTTTTGTAACAGGGGAGAAGGCACTAGGTCCAACAGAGTTTTAAGAGAGGCAGTTAAGGCAGGTTGGGGAGATAAGGAAAAAGTTCCAAGGTCATATCTGAAGAGAGAAGTTAAAGAAGGACAACAGACCATTTTAGGATGCAGGGAAGTAGAGGCAAAGGGGTGACAATACTGGCCTCTGGTAAAGGGGACAGTCCACTTGTCATTTCTGGATGACTCTCCCCCTGACAGGCATATGCCCACTGACCAACTGTTCAAGAGAAATGTGTCAAATGTCTATGTGCTGGGCACTGTGCTGGGCTCTAGGAACACAACCCAAGACAAGACAGACATGGAGCTGCTCTGAGAGAGTTTGCCATCCAGTGAGGGATACAGACAAAAAAAGGTAAACCAACAAGTAAAATCACTACAGATGATGCCTAGAGTAACAGAGGCGACAATCGGGCACCGAGACAAAGAATAATGGGGGAGGGGTCTACTTTAGGGTGATCAGAGACGGTGCTTCTGAGAAGGTGACTCTTAAGCAGATCTCCTTGGGGTGAGAAAGAGTCAGGCACGGAAAGAGCTGAGTACAGAGAAAACCAGCCAGCGGGAATGGCAGTGTGAGCGCCCAGAGGAGGCAGATTCTGCAGCTGAGGTGGTGGAGGCCGGCAGGCCTGGATATAGTGCGGGAGAGGGAAGAGAGTGGGGAGGTGAGAGTAGGGGAAGCAAATGCTCCCAGCTGAGTTTGTCCACAGACAGACTAATGAGGCTGGAACTCTGCTGGAGGGAAGGAGTCAGGCCTGTGGAAGGAAGTGGTGTGGACAGGTGGGAGGGAGGAGCCAACATGCAGAGAGAGGCACAGGCCCCATCACCGCCTCAGGCCCTTACCGGATCAGCCCGTCCTCAGCAGCACTCCAGAACGTGTTGGGCCACATGGGTGCCGTGGCGATGCGCTTCACCCGGTTTGTGTGGTCTCCAAACATGTGGGTCGTCTCCTTCACTGTCAGGTCGTGGACGTGCACCTTGGAGTCGGCTGCCCCGGTGATCAAGATGCGGTCCCCGGCGTGAGGCAGGAACTGCTCGGAGAGATTGAAGAAGAGATTGCCGTGGAGGCGGGCTGGCCATAGGAGGAGCCTGGCCTGCATGTTAGTGCCCTCTTTCTCTTTCCATATCAGGTAAGAAAATGAGCCCATCCAAGACAACCCACCAGGAACACTCTGGACCTCAGACATCAGTCCTCAGGCCTGAAGTCAAGATCGGGGTTGCACCTTTACTTTGCCAGAGCTGTCCTAGTCCTAAAGAAACATTTTCCTGATTCTTCCACAGGTAAGAGCTGAGTCCATGATAATCATAGCTGCTACCACCATGTGCTAAACAACAGGGCAGGTACTTTCTCTTATTGATAGTTAAGATAAAATAACCCCATTAGAAACTGAGGATTGGCAAACATTCAGCAGGTCTGTTTGACTCCCATTTGCCATACAGCCTCATGACCGCTATTGAACAGCCTGGAGGTTAAGTAACGAATTAGTCTTAAAATGAAAAGGACTTTCAGTGTTTTAAGGGAGTGTGTGTTTAAAATTGGTTCTAGTATTTCTGGAGAACAATCTGGCAATAGGTAGCAAAGATAAAAACTATTTCTATCTTTTATTTCAAAATTTCTAGTTCTGAGAAATGATTCCAAAAGGAAAGAGAGACCTACGCAGAAATGCTCAGAATGGAACTCATTACAATGACAAATGCTGGAAACGGCTCAAATGCCAGACCTTGGAAAAGGGCTGAGCACCAGGAGGATACACCTCAGTGTGAGCCTTGGGGCCAGTGTGGCTTGGTTGGTTGGAGCATCATCCCATACACCAAAAGGTGGTGGGTTCAATTCCTGGTCAGGGCACATACCCAAGTTGTGGCTCTGATCCCCGATAGGGTGGCAACTGATTGTCTCTCATATTGATGTTTCTCTCTCTCCCTTCTGCTTTCTTAAGAGAGAGAGAGGGAGAGGGAGAGAGAGAACCCCCACCATTCTGATGAGCTTGAAAACAACACTAGACATAATAACAAAACAGCTACATAATTTGTATAACAATTTCTAAAACAATCCTCACCTGAGGATATACTTATTGATTCTGGAGAGAGGGAGAGGGGGGCGGGAGAAACAAACATCAGTATGAGAGAGAAATATGGGTTGGTTGCCTCCTGTGTGCGCCCTGACTAGGGATTAAGCCCATAACCTAGGCACGTGTCCTGACCTGGAATCGAACCGAGACCTTTCGGTGTACGGGATGACAATCCACCCAATGGGCCACACTGGCCAGGTCCGAATAATAACTTTTAAAGTGTGCTGTTCTATCACCAGTGTTGAGGAAAAGGAATATTTGGATGTGGTGTTGAGTTCTATCTTTCTTGAGTTCAAAAGATTGGATTATCTTTTTTTCTCAAAAGGTGTGTATGGGGGGGGGGGGAGCAAAACTCTGCATTCAAACAACTGAACCCGCTTGACTTAAATGTTCATGCAAAAGCAACAATTCTCTTTTCCCACACATACTACTCTAATGACTCACTAGGATAAGAGCTAGATGAAATAGATGAAATTTAATAATTTTTAGGGACAACTAGTAGTTTTAAAAAATATTTATTTTTATTGATCTCAGAGAGGATGGGGGAGAGAGAGATAAAAACATCAACGATGAGAGAGAAGCACTGATCGGCTGCCTCTGGTACATCCCCAACTGGGGATCGAGCCCAAAACCTAGGCATGTGCCCTTGACTGGAATTGAACCTGGAACCCTTCAGTCCACAAGCTGATGCTCTGCCACTTAGCCAAACCAGCTAGGGGACAACTAGTAGTCTTCAATTCTGTTGAGACAGCACATACTCCATGCACAAAAGAAATAACAGGAGAACGCTTGGGGAGAACTTGTGACCGCTGCCACACTTGTCACTGCAGCAGCCACCAGGGGGAAGTCGTGGGTTAAATACAGGGGTGGGCAAAAGTAGGTTTACAGCTGTGAGTATACAAAGTTTATTCTTGTATTATTATTTATTATACCGTTTCCATTAGAATGACTATAAACTCACTTTTGCCCACACCTGTAAGTATATCTAGTGTTTTACTAACAAAAGAGAGAAGAATCCTTTTCCACACTTTTTTTTTTAACAGAAGAGGAGGCTGAAGGTCTGTGAATAGAACTGCCTTGCTCAAAGTTATACTATTAGTGAGTATCAAGGCCATTGTCAGATTCTGGTCTCTGAACTTAACATTTTATGCACTATGATGCAAAACTTAGGTCCTTTCCCCAGGCCTGACCTCACAGACTCAAAGTGGTCCTAAAACTTTTCAGGGGCAAAAAACAGTCTCTGTTCGCCATGAAAGAGGTGAATCAGCATTGTTCTGTCTCTAAAATAGCAGAAACTCATCTAGGACCTGTCCCTGGATCAGAGAGGAGAATCACAGCTTGCAAGAGGCAGGGTTTAGGGAAATAAGTAGGTTTTGCGTTCTTGAACTTGCCTTCTTCAGGTATGTTGTAATTCTTGATATTAACTAGGAAAGGACAGCCTCACTCTCGCATACACCCATGACAGAATTTCAGAGCTGGGAAGATTCTTAAAGGTCTTTTCCTCCAACGTTAAACCTGGCGGATAAAGTTCCCAGCAAGCAGAATACCTCAGTGCTACTACATTAGCTACATCCTCAGAGGGCCCATTCCACCTTTTTCAAATTGCTCTAAGCATTAGACAATTCTTTCCTTCATCAGGCATGCCTTTGCTTCTGTGGACTTAGAGCTGTTGTCCTAGGTCTGTTATTTGGGATCAAAAGGGACAAGATTCATGCCACTTCCACATAATAGGTCTCCAGAGGTCTGAGGGCACTTGTAAGGCCCTTTCCCACTTCTCCTCTCCACCACAAAACCTGCAGGCTCATTTCCTATGAAAGCTAGAACAGTTAAAAGCACCTGTGCCAGGTAACATCAACCCTGTGAACTGCTACTTCCTTTCTAAAATTAAACTATTGATTCATGAATCTGAGGGATTTTCCCTTAGTCACTACCTTTTTACAGATGAGCAAACAGGCTCAGAGTTCAGGTGATTTGCCTACTTCACATAGCTTCCAAAAGGCAGATGAGGAGTCACACAGGTCCTCCTGCTAAATTCATGCTCAGAACTGTATCTCCCACCATCACCACTCACAGAAATATAAATTCACTTAGAGCTAGCTGGTCTCTTGGCTCTAAGAGAGGAAGCAGAACATGGAAAAGAGATGAGGTTTCCGGAATCACCATCAGATGCTCAGATAACAGGTGTACGTGACCCCAAGGGGTACTGGGAAACACACATGCAAACACAGCCATGTGCACAGCTCAGTCACCTTGTTCACTTGCTCTATGGCTCACCTTGACAGAGAAGATATTTGCAGTGTGTCCCGTGTGCATGGAGAGCAGCTTCTTGTGGTGCAGCGGGTCCCACACAATCGTGTGCTGGTCATCGGAACCAGAGGCCAGCAAGCTGCAAGCAGAGTGAGGGGTTCTGACCTGTCCTCAAGTTCATGGGCAATTTCCCCCTATCCCACATTCCCAGGTGATAAGATGTTAGGCCACACAGAACTTAAATAACAGTATTTGTCGCAGATTTTAAGGCTATCTTGTAAACATTGGTTGATTCTCTTCTATTTGTCCTGAGAATTTGCCATTATTCCTTAAACTTGGCACTGGCTCATTAAAAAAACAGGGTTTGGATGGCCATCCAACCTTCCATCTTATCTGGGCTTCATTGTTTACCTGCGTATTGATGGTGATGGACTAAACTACACTACATAGCAGAGAGCAGCAGTCTCTTTTCACTTGGGTCCATTCTTCTCCTTAGACCTAGGAAGAGGATCCCCCAGCTGCCCACTCCCTTTCTTTAGCACCCCCCATCCCCTGTGCTGTAGCTCATACTTACTCTCCTTTCTCATTCCACTCCAGACAGTTGACACATCCTGAGTGACCCTGGGTAAGCAAACAGAAAGGATAAGAAGAGAGCCAGTTAGAGGTTCTCCTGGGGACCTCAACACCAAAAAGTAGAACTGAACAGGTAAACTAAACTTTCCATCATCAGTGTTTTCCAGGTGCGTGTGAGTGACCAGAACTGAATTAAACTGCCTGGCATCTTACAATATATAAAGTGCTTTCATTGTCATGATTTTACTTGACACTGAGCACCCCTGAGTCATAAAGGGCAGGTTTCATTGGTCCCCTTTTGTAGAAAATTAAAGTTCAGCAGTAACAGAAGAGAGATCCAAACAAATTTCTGCTCCTACCACTAGTCCCTTTTAGGGATAGCCCCTCGACCAAAGACAATTTGTCCAGAGAAGCATCTGACCCAAGGATGATTTTTCATTTATTTGACATATATTTAATTTATTAAGCACTCACTGCATATCAGGTACTGTTCAGATGCTGGGGGTATATCAGTATACAAACCACAGCCCCTGCTCTGCTCTTCTGAGTATACTAGGAGGAGGAGCCTGGTATAGTAAGGTACATTGGGCTAGTTGAGCGTGGAGATTTGAATTAAGAAACACCGAGAGTGAGGCAGTTACTAGATGCTGAAGTTGAAAGCATGCAGAGAGAGCAATCATGGCAAAGCTAGAATTACAAGGAAACAAAATCCATGAAAAGCAGAAGGTATGAGGCTGCAGAAACAAGTCTTACAAGGGAGAAGGAGAAAACAAATTACTAGGCATTCCTACATACTGTTCTTTCTCTTCCCTCATCCTCCTTCATTCCTCATAGCACCTAGATTTTCATCTAATCATCTCCCTGTCCAAGTTAGAGCATGTGTTTCAGGAAGGTTAAACCCATTGTTCTTTCCAGTGATAGGTTCAGAAACTGACGCCTAAGCCAAATTGGAGGTGGCATTCACTTGGGCATAGGAATTGGCTCAGAAATGACCCTGTGACCCTAATCAGATGCAAGAGGGACAGTTGCTGGGAGCTTCTGGAAAAGGAGTTTTCCCATTCTCAGGAGTGAGTCTAGGAAAGAGATGCCCTCTTCCTCCAGATGATGGGAGTACTGATGTGACACCTGGAATTGCCACCACAAGGAAAGCCAGCCAGAGAGTGAAACTGAAGGAGGAAAGCCCAGAGAATCACAGAAAAACGGAGCCAGAGTGACCAGAATAACTAACCCAGATGCCTACTTTACTCCTGGACTTCCACTTAAGCCAATCAATTCATAACGGTGAAAGCCATTTGAGTTGGGTTGTTACTTGTGGCCCAAAGCATCCTAACTAATAAACTCCAACCCATTCTTCAGATTTCACTTTATAGGCACTCCCTTCAAGATGCCTTTCCAGTCGTGTGAATTTGGGAGAGGCATACCCTTCCTGTGGGCTCCTACTGTCATACTGTATTACGGCTCTGTGTTGACATGGTTGTTTGCTTCACCAGACTGAGCCCTGAGAAGCGGGCTTTGTGTACTGTGTTCATTGCATCTCCAAGGCCAGTTATAGTCCTTGACACAAATCTGTTGCATAAATGAACAAATGAGTCAGTGGGACTAACGGGAAGAATGAAGAGATAGGAACAAATCTAATTCCCTGCCTATCCATCAGAAAAGGCCTTTCCTCTGCCTTCTTCCCTTCTACCTTTTGCTCTGTACAGATTCTCGTCTGGGTTGAGCCTCACTTCTTCCCAGGTCCTGCACTTACAAACACTGCAGACACAGGTACTCTGTCCACACTTGTCAGAGCACTTGCTGACCCGAGGCCTCTCAGTTTCCTGTGGCACTTGGTTATAACCCCACCCATAGCTTTGGTCATGCTTTCTAGGTCAGAATCACTTCTGTCTTCGGCCCCCTCATTTTTCCACCAGGCTGTAAATTTCTTGTAGTTAGGGGCCACATCTTCCCAGCTGACCCTTGAACAACTCATTGCTACCATCACTTTAGAGAACTCTTCAGAAGTTTCAGATAAAGTAAGCTTGTATCTACCCTGTGACCCAGTTGGAGAAAAATGAAAACATTTATCTATACAAAAACTAGTTTAAGAATATCCATAGACGGCCGAGACCGGTTTTGGCTCAGTGGATAGAGCGTCGGACTGCGGACTGAAGGGTCCCGGGTTCGATTCCGGCAAGGGCATGTACCTTGGCTGCGGGCACATCCCCAGTGGGGGGCGTGCAAGAGGCAGCTGATCGATCTCTCTCTCTCATCGATGTTTCTGACTTTCTATCCCTCTCCCTTTTGCTCTGTAAAAAAAAAAAAAAAAAAAAAAAAAAAAAAAAAAAAAAAGAATATCCATAGGCGATTTATTTTTAAAACCTCCAAACCGGAAATTGCTCAAATGATCATCAACTGGAGAATGGATAAACAAAATGTAGTACGTCCATACGATGTATCACTACTCATCAATAAAAAGGAACAAACTAGGTATGTGCAACACAGATGAAACTCACCGAGGGTATTCTTCCATTGATTTTAGGAGGAAGTGGGAGGGAGGGGGGGAGACAGAGAAACATTATTGATATGAGAGGTACACATAGATTGGTTGCCTCCCGCACACCAGGGTTGGGATCAAGCCTGCAACTGAGGTACGTGCCCTTGATGAGATTCAAATACGGGGCCCTTTAGTCAATGGGCCTATGCTCTATCCACTGAGCAAAACTGGCTAGGGCCATGCTTTCCCTTCTGATCTTTGATCTAGCTCCTCCATGTTCAAATTTCATTTCAAACATCACTTCATCAGAGTGGCTTTCTCTGACCACTGTATCTAAAGTATATCCCCTTATCACGGTTTGATATGACTTGTTTCTAGTGAATTTACACTCAAATTATATTAAAACAAAAGCAATCAAGCCAGATTGTGAAGGTGAGACATATAATATTTGCAACTTGTTTAATCTTTTACCATTCATGTGACCTTAGAAATGCTCAGTTTTATTCTCCTCATTTGTAAAGTGCGATTCCTTTCCTCACAGCAGAGTGGGAACAAAGCCTAGGACAGAGCCACAGAGAAGACCAAAATAAGGGCCTGGTGGACAAGGAGTGTGCAAAGGGCCTCCAGAAAGACACCAGAGGAGTAGGAAGGAAAAGAGAGGGTGAGGCCTCAGAACCCAGATGACGGAAGTTTTGTTAAGTGTCCAGTACTACCAAATACTGTCGGCTCAGGCTAGATAATGACTCAGAAGTGTCCATTGATGTAGGGCAAAAAGCTATAGTGGTAACCCTGGCGAGAGCCACTTTTGTGGTGTGTGGTTAGATAAACAGAAGTAGGTTGAGGAATCCGTCATGTGCCGCATTCGATATTTTCAGTCAATGATGAACCACATATATGATATACCAGATAGCGTACGTGTGCGGTAGGCTGTACCACCTAGGTTTGTGTAAGCACACTCAAGATGTTGCCCAATGACAAAATCACCTAACAGTGCATTTCTCAGAATGTATCCCTGTCGTTAAGCAGCACAGCAGTACTGGGAAGTGAGGAAGTAAAAACACTGAGTATAGACTACTCTTTCGGTCTGGCTATGAAGGGGAAGAGAAACAGAAGGCTATAGCTACATGTGGCTATGGCATCAAAGAATAAGACTTTCTTATATTAGAGAAGCTTGAGCATATTTAATCCCAAGGGGACTCAACAGAGAAAGGGAAAGTTAAAGATAGAAGAAAGCTAAAAGATCATCTGTGGTTGGTTGGGGTTTTGTCAGATTAATGTTGCAAGAGAATGACTGTAGTAATGAGTCATTGATCCTTAGGAGATAGGGAAGGAAGTAAAGACATGAAGTAGCTTGTAAGGAGAGAATAGAGGGGTTGACTGGACTTGGAGGACTTGCTGAGGATGCAGAATCATTGAAGCATGACAGATACAAACATATACTAATATATCTTGGAAATCACTTACTAATATATCTTGGAAATCACTCATATCAATTATAATTCTTTTTCATAGCTGCATAGCACTTTATTGTGTATATGAAACAAGATTTATTCAACTAATTTCCCATGTATGGATTTTTAAGAGTTGTTTCTAGTAGTTTGCAATTATAGCAATACCATATGAATAACCTTGTGCACATGTATTTTGTTACTGCTGGAGATGTGTACCTTCAGGGTAAAAGCCCAGAAGAGGGAGTGTTGGCCAAAGAATAAATAAATGCGGTCTTGTTAGATATTGCCAAGTTTCCGTCCATGGGTGTTGCATCATTTTGTCTTTCCAGTAACAATGCATCAGAACGCCCGTTTCTCCACAACCTCTACACAGTGGTTAAGCTTTTGACTATTTCACCATTCTGACAGATGAAAAATGGCATCTCAACATAGTTTTAAGTTACATTTCTCTTGTGAATGAAATTAAATATCTTTTCCACGTGTGTAAAGGCTATTTTAATATAATTTTTGTCAATTTTGATGTAACAAAATTGAAAATAAGAATTTAGATATGTGTATTTGCATACTTTTGCAAACACAAACAAGCACAGAATGGATAAGTGGAAACTAATGAAGTTGGTTACTACTAGGGGGTGGAAGGTATATGATGAAGGGTAGAGAAAAGGTACGAGTAATCCTGCTCTGGACCTTTTTGTAGTTTTTATTTTTAAAACAAAATTGAGCCCAGCCAGTATTGCTCAGTGGTTGATCACTGACCTATGAACCAGGTCACGGCTCGATTCCAGGTCAGGGCACATGCCTGGGTTTCAGGCTCGATCCTCAGTGGAAAGCATGCAGGGGGCAGTCATTGATGATTCTCTCATAATTGTTGTTTCTCTTTCTCTCCCCATCTCCCTTCCTCTCTGAAATCAATAAAAATATATTGGGGAGGGAGGAGGCCAATCTCCCCCTACTTAAATTCTGAATCCCACTCCCATCAGCCTTCCCCCGACTTTGGTCCTTCAGTTATTCTGTCCTTCTATCAGCAATCCCTTCCTCTCATCAACATACAAACAGGCTCTAGCATTTCTTCCCCTTCTTACAAATCCTTCTTTAGGGGATCCCACTGACTTCTTCACCTACTGCTCCATTTCTCTGCTTCCTTTTGTAAACAAAGCTATTTAAAGTTGTCTATATAATTCACTAAAGCTGGGGGGAGGGAGGAGAAACAAAATGACTTTGAAGGGTGGAAGCAAAGGGAATAATGATGTCATTCTTCCTCCAAACTCTCGAAATGACTCCCCCATTGGTTAAAGCAACCCAAAAGGCAGAGGACAAGAGGGAACATTAATATTCCTGTGCAAGTCAGCTGTCCAGGCAGTGAGCTGAAGGTAAAAAAAAATAGATGTAGAGGGGCAAGAAAATGTAACTTTTAAAGATTACTCTTTTTTACTGTTTATATTCTATTATTCCTTTCATCTAGGGAAAAAGTTTGTCATAAATAAATAAACAAAAACAAATTTCCATTACTCTCTAAAATAAGATAAAGAAAAAAAGGATAGTTGTCTACACTTGTTGCTGTTTCTTTATTTTCAATTCACTTCTCAACCCTCCAATCTAGCATCTATTCCCACCACTCCAATAAAACTGCTCTAGCCTGGCCAGCATGGCTCAGTGGTTGAGCAGCAACCTGTGAACTAGGAGGTCAAGGTTCAGATTTACAGTAAGGCCACATGCCCAGGTTATAGGCTTGGTCCCCAGTAGGGGGGCATGCAGGAGGCAGCCAATCGATTCTCTCTTATCATTGACTTGGGGGCCCGATACACGAAATTTGTGCACTGGGGGTGGGTGGTCCTTCAACCCAACCTGCCCCCTCTCATATACTGGGAGCCCTCAGGGGAAGTCCAACAGATGGCTCACCCCCAGTTGGGCACCCAGCCATCGCCCTGCTCAGCTCAGCCCCAGCTGCCTGTGACCACCTGGCCCCGAGGGCTGGGCGCTTGCCGTCACTTCCCCTCACAGCGCCCGGGAGCTGGGCGCTGCCATTTCATCTCCATCCCAGGGGCCAGCGCTGGCACCACTTGGCCCCAACCCCGCTCCTGATTGGCTAGTAGCATAGCCAATCAGGAGCAAAGGTATTGCCAAATTTGCATGTTTCTCTTTTATTATATAGGATGTCTCTCTCTTGCCCCCTCTGAAATCAATAAAAATATTTTTTGAAAAAACTGCTCTAATCAAGACCACAATCATTGTTTTGTCCTCATCTTACTCAACCTTCAGAAGCACTGAGTACAACTTCTTTCTTAAAATACTTTCAGTATTTGGCCTTTACACTCTCCATGTTTTCTTTCCTTTCTACCTCACTGACTACATACTCTTTCTAGTTACCTTTTATTATTATTATTATTATTATTATTATTATTATTATTATCTCCTCAGCTTGTAATTAACTTTTGAAAGCTGGAGTGCCTCAGAGCTAGGCCATGGACCCTATTCTCTAATGCTCAGATTTCTCCCTATAATCCAGAGCTATCTCCCAATTGGTTCTGCCTACCTGTTATCTCCACAAAGCTATCCAACTGGCTTCCAAACTCACAACCCCTGATTCTATAACTTACTCTTTCTCTCAGTCTTCTTCTTTCCATCTTTCCTTAATTCTCTAAATCTTATAAGAGACAAAGCTGGGATTTAAACTGTTTTTTTTAAATATCTAAACCTGTGCACATTCCTTCATACTCTGTGCTTCTACTACAAGTCCTGGGCAAGGTGGCCTTTAGGCAAGTGCAAATTGAAATGGTTCACCTTAACATAATTGTTTTTGAGTTGCAGACCTTGGAAAACAATAGATGGGATCCTGTTTTGTAGTCATAGAAGTTTCCAAGTCTATTCTGGACAAAGTTATCAAACCAGGAAGAGATGGTAAAGATAATATGGGTTGGACAGAGGCACAGCTAAAAGGAGAAGCCAAGCCAAGCCAATTGACAAGTCACTGTCAATTCAGCATCAACCATAGCAGGTTTCTCAACCTCGACATTATTGGCATTTGGGGCTGTATAATTCTTTGTTTTAAAAAAATGTTTTTATTTATTTCAGAGAGGAACATCAATGATGAGAATTATTGACTAGCTGTCTCCCGCATGCCCCAAACTGGGGATCAAGCCAGCAACCGGGCATGTGCTCTGAACCAGGAATCTAACCCTGAGCTCCTGGTTCGTAAGTCGACACTCAACCACTGAGCACACTGGCCAGGCTGGGTGGGGCCTCATAATTCTTTGTGGCACTTTCTTTGTTGTCCTGTATATTGTAGGATGTCAGCATTCTGAGCTTCTACTTCCAGTATGCCAGCAGTACCCTTCTAGTTTTGATAACCAAAACTGTTTCTGGGCATTGGCAAATGTCCCCTTGAAGGTAAAATTTTCCATGCCCCACCGCCAACTGCACTGCAGGGATGTACTCTGAGCTTTGTTCTAAAAGAAACATGGAGAGAAACTTTTTTAAAAAAGGATAAATAATAAAATACATCAAAAATCATGTTTTCAAATAATTTTTAGAGATATGGAAAGACAATAATATAAAAGATTAAAAGAGCCGAAGCCGGTTTGGCTCAATGGATAGAGCGTCAGCCTGCGGACTGAAAGGTCCCAGGTTCGATTCCGGTCAAGGGCATGTACCGTGGCTGCAGACACATCCCCAGCAGGGGGTGTGCAAGAGGCAGCTGGTCAATGTTTCTTTCTCATCGATGTTTCTGACTTTCTATCCCTCTCTCTTCCTCTCTGTGAAAAATCAATAAAATATATTTAAAAAAAAATAAAAAAACAAAAGATTGAAAGAATTTATATCAAACTGTGTAAATGGTACAAGACCCATTTGTAGGAAAAAAGTTAAATAAAGCATAGAAAAAAAAAACAGGAAGATTTAAGAATCATAATTATTATTTTATTGAATTAGCGTGCCAAGATCCAGGCACTGTGTTAAGTGCTTCACACTAACTTTCTAATTTAATCATCACAATAATTCTGTTTTACCAATCAGGAAACTAGGGGTAACCTGCACAATGTTATATAGCTGTGGAGAAGCTAGGTCTTGAAAATAAATGAAGCTCCAATGTCCATCTTTTAACAAGTATTCTGCTTCACAACAAAGATAGTACACCAAACATTAACAAAATTTATCTCTACACAATGGAATTAAAAGTGATTTTTCTTCTTTACATTTTTCTGTCTATTCCATATTTTCTACTATGTTTATTACTTCTATAATCAGAAAAAATATTAAGTAAAAGTTATGAAAACTACTTGGTAACATAGAGAAAAAGAGTTATTATATGTTAAATTAAAAAATGTAGTGCAGACCTAGCCGGTGTGGCTCAGTTGGCTGGGCATTGTCCCATGCACCAAAAGGTTGCTGGTTCGATTCCTGGGCAGGGCACATGCCTGGGTTGAGGGCTCCATCCCTGATGGGATGAGTGCAAGAGACAGCTGATTGATATTGTATTCTCACACTGATGTTTCTTTCTCTCCCCATCTCCCTTCCTCTAAAAACCAATAAAAATATTTAAAAAAAAATTAAATGTAAAGTAGGATTACAATTATGTAAAACTATACAGGAGATAAAACAAAGTATATGAAATACTAATAGTAATTGTATTATGAAGGGAGGACTAAAAAGTAATTTTTACTTATATTTTCCATATTACTATTAATAGTTATATTTTGTAATGGATAAAAGTTTATAATTAAAAGAAAGCAATCACAATAATTGGTAGCAGGAGTGGGTAATCTTTTTTCTTCCAAAGGCTATTTGGATATTCATAATGTCATTCGAGGGCCGAGGGTCATACAAAATTATCAACTTAAAAATTAGCCTGCTGCCCTAGCTGGTTTGGCTCAGTGTATAGAGCCTCGGCCTGCAGACTGAAGAGTCCCAGGTTCTATTCCAGTCAATGGTGCATTCTGGGATTGTGGGCTCGATCCCCAGTAGGGGACGTGCAGGAGGCAGCCAATCAATAATTCACTCTCATCATGGTTGTTTCTCTCTCTCTCTCCTTCTCCCTTCCTCTCTGGAATCAATAAAAATATATTGTAAAAAATTAGCTTGCTTTATTTGGTCAAACGTTTAATTAATTCACCGCACTGCCTTTGCAGGGCCAGACCAATGATTTTGTGGGCCTTCTATGGCCTGAGGGCCGGACGTTCCCCATCCCTGATCTAAAATCTCACTACCTTGAGATAACACTGTTAACATTCAATAAATTCTTTCTAGTCTTTTTCTAAGACCAACATAATCACTTACAAACACTAATCTGAAGGAACCAAAGAGAGAATTCTTACTCAACCTGCAGATAACACTAAGTTGGTTAGGACAGTTAAAAGTTGGATTCAAAACATGATCTGGAATGCAACTAACATTATGGAGTGAGTATCTGTTAGACAATGAAAAAGTGGAATTTCTGGATTGAAAGAAAGCCTGGCTCTCCCTGGCCTAGACAGGATAACAATAGACAAGGTGCTTGGTCTTTCTAAATCCTTTTTTTTTTTTTTTGAATACCTATTCCCTAACTACTTTCTCAGAGCATTTCTTTGAGAAAGCATATGTGTGAATTGGAAACTCTAAATTCCTGTGTAAAGGTAAGAATCATTATTGTTCTGAGCCAAAAATAAAAACAGTGGTATGCAATTAAAAAATCTTTTCAAGCACAAAGCAAAAAAATATGATCCAAAAATAATTTCTGCATGACCATGTAAATAACTAATCTTGATTCAGATTTACCTACCTAATATATTGCTGATAAGCAAAGGTAACCTTTAGGTATGACCTGCACAGAAAAACGTGTTTATGACTTGAATAATGCTGAAAGGGTTCTCGGCAGGCAAAGGAGAGCCAGCCATCTGCATCTAGGGAAGCAAACTGGATCTCTTACCTGCAGCTCTGCTTCCAGGCCCAGCCGTCTGATAAAGGGGTCAGTGACATGGTAGTGCCGCTCAAAGCTCAGGGCACCCCGCTCCTGGGGGACAGAAATAAAACATGGCTTCATTGATTTAATTCAACATGATTGATTATGTGCCTACTATATCCAGCACTTGTGCTGGGAACTACAGAAGTTAAAAAAGATAACAAGAAATCAGCTTGTGGGAGCCTGCACTACAGTTAGAGAATAGAACAGAGTATATAAGTATTAAATTCCACTTGTTGGATTACAAAAAAAAAAAAAAAAGGAAAAATATTGGAAACAACAAATCGGAAATGTTTCCATATTAGGTTGGAGTAGGTGGGCACCAACTTTAGGACACACATTGTGTGAGATTATGTGGAGGAAAGACTTGCACGGTCCCTCCAACTCTATGTGTCTGTGTCTCTAGGGAACAGTCCTTGCCCTTGAGGGCCGGCCACCAGTCCAATGAAATCAAAGCCCCACAAATGGACAAAAGTCCAAAAAGATTCAGGGATGCAGAGGAAAATACTATATGAAACACAGACTAACATGCACAAAGTACATGGCTCCCACAGAGGCACACACTTGATCCTTCTGGATGGTGACCACAGTTTATGCTATACGCCACTTATACTTTTAAAGATTTTTAATTACAAAAATTTTTTTTAGCATTGACAACATTTTCAAAGAACATTCTCATGTTCTTTTGGATTTCATTCTCAAGATCAGCCTGCAGGCAGACAGATGTTATTATCATTTAACAACAGAAAGTGAGGCACAGGGAGGTAAAATGACTAAAGTCTTCAAAGGTAGTTAGCGGTGAGATTTAGCTCCTGATCCCAGCTTAGGGTTCTCTTACACACACACACACACACACACACACACACACACACACACACACACACACACTAGAGGCCTGCTGCATGAAATTCATGCACGGGTAGAGTCCCCAGGCCTGGCCGGCGATCAGGGCTGATTGGGCCAATTGGGCCCTTCCAGCTGCTGGATGGGGCCTTGCTGTGGCTGCCAGCCAGGGCCTTCCTTTGTTCTGCGCCACACACATCACAGTGATCGACCAAACTCCCAGTCTTCCGGTCAAACTCTCAAGGGGAGACTTTGCATAATGGCCTTTTTAATATATATATTAGAGGCCTGGTGCATGAAATTTGTGCATGGGGTGTGGGGAGGGGTGTCCCTCTCCAATCTGGGATCCCTTGAAGGATGTCCGACTGCCCGTTTAGGCCCGACATCCTTCTCACAATCCAAGACTGCTGGCTCCAAACTGCTCGCCTGCCTGCTTCCCTGATTGCCTCTAACTGCTTCTGCCTGCCAGCCTGATCACCCCTAACTGCCCTCCCTGCTGGCCTGATCACCCACAACTGCCCTCCCTTGCAGGCCTGGTTCCTCCCAACTCCCCTCCCCTGCTGGCCATCTTGTGTCCACATGGGGACAGGATCTTTGACTACATGGGGGCAGCCCTCTTGTGTGTTGGAGTGATGGTCAATCTGCATATTACTCTTTTATTAGATAGGATAGAGGCCTGGTGGGGGCCGGCTGGTTTGCCCTGAAGGGTGTCCTGGATCAGGCTGGGGGTTCCCTTGAGGCGTGGGGCGGCCTGGGCGAGGGGCCTGTGGTGGTTTGTAGGCCAGCCAGGCCCCCCAGCAACCCAAGTGGAGGCCCTGGGACCTGGGACTAATTTATGTTCTACAATTGAAACTTTGTAGCCTGGAGCAAAGCCAAGCCTTCTGCTCCCTCTGTGGGGACAGCCATTTCTTTTGGGTTTATTTAAATTCTATAATTGAAACTTTGTAGCCTAGAGTAGAAACCCAGGAGCTGGGGCTGCAGAAGCTTGGCTTCCTCCATCCCCCAGGCAACCCTAGCCTCTGCTCTCTCCAGCTCCGTGGCTGCCGCCATTTCTGTTGGGATTATGTGTCTTCTATAATTGCAACTTTGTAGCACTGAGTGGAGGTCTAGACCAGCAAGGGCAGGCGGAAAGCTTGGCTTCCTCCATTGCCGGGGAAACCCAAGCCTCCCTCCTGCTCTCAGTGGCCAAAGCCATCTTGGTTAGAGTTTATTTGCTCCTGATTGGCTTGTGGGCATGGCTTCTAGGTGTGGCTTCTGGGTATATTGGAGGTGAGGTCAATTTGCATATTACTCTTTTATTAGATAGGATATAAGATATTTTTATTGATTTCAGAGAGTACGGGAGAGGAAGAGATAGAAACATTAATGAGAGAGAATCATTGATCAGTTGCCTTCTGCACTGCTCCCTACTAGGGTTTGAGCCCTGCAACCTGGGCATGTGCCCTGATTGAGAATCAAACCATGACTTCCAGGTTCATAGGTCAATGCTCAACCACTAGGGTCCAGCTTAGGGTTCTCACTAGAGAAGCACATCATGTCTTGGTGTGCATTAAACCCTTGTTCTCCTTTATTAAGGGTTTCCCTGACAAAGTCTGGGCTACCTCCCCAGTCATCCATTCATCTCACAGTACTAGAGTGTCTTCCATGTACATCCTGCAAAGGACAGGTGCAGGCTTTGTTTGGTACAGGAGATCCTCGAAGAGAAGAAAGAGTCTAAGCTGAACTGGGACTAAGACTCTCCCAGGTTCTTATATGTTCAATTTAGCAGCTGGAGCCGGGCTGGTTTGGCTCAGTGGATAGAGCACTGGCCTGCGGACTGAAAGGGTCCTATGTTCGATTCTGTTCAAGGACACATGTCTGGGCTGCTGGCCTGAACGCACAGGAGGCAGCCAATCAACGATTCTCCCTCTACCTTCCTCTCTGAAATCAATAAAAATATATTTTAAAAAATCAGCAACTGGAGCAGCACAAAGAAGCTATATTTACTCCTGCTGTAATTCCCCACACATACATATGCATGTGCCCAAGCACGCACAAAGACACATACACAAATGTGCACACACATGCACACCATACTGATGGTTCTCCTCTCATTTATCTCCATTAATCTCACAGGCCCAGGTACAAGCACATGGATAGGGGAGTCTCCATGAATTTTATTGGTTCTAGTCCAGAGTCCGTCATTAATTAGCTATGTGACTTTAGGCAAGTCACCAACTCTAACCCTCTTTGGCTAAAAACTGAACCTGTGGGAAAGAAAGGGCCTCATGCTCTGGTTTAGAGGTTTGGGTAGCTTACCTTGATCTGCCTGTTAATGAGGTCTCTAGTTATGTTAACTTTTGCCATCTTCTCTTAATGGATTCAACAGAAGGAAGCTAGATAAAGATCTTCAGAACCCTTGAGCATTCCAGCAAAGCCCAGGTCCGCAGGACATACATTTAATTACCTGTGGAGGGGGAAAAAAAATCATCAAACCTTGGGGGATGGAATAAGGTAGCTTCAGTTCCGATTTCACCACTAAAACAGCCTCCAGCCTACCCAGTGAACTGGCTGTTGCCTGTATGTATGACACAGTGCTGAAGATCCTCTGGAGCAGTGGTCACCAACCTTTTGGGCCTTATGGACCACCAGTGGTTCGCAGACCGCCGGTTGGCAACCGCTGCTCTGGAGGACAAGTAGCATAGGGGAGGGGAAGACAAGGACTCATGGCCACAGAAAGTATTGGAACAAACACCCAATAAGTCATGTATACTTCACCAGAAAATGGGGGAGGGGTTGGATATGAGTGTAAAAGAAGATGGAAGCATATCCTGAAAATAAGACCAAGGTACACAGCAAGATGTCATTTCACTTGCTCAGAATGTATCTGTGACAACCAGCCTAAAACTTTTTTTTAAGTGTTATCCTTTTCCATTTTTATTTTGTTTTTGTTTTTTTATTTTAGAGAGAGGAATAGAAAGATAGAAGAAGCATCAAAGTGAGAGAAACATCGAATGGCTCCCTCCTGCACTCCCCTTACTGAGGATCTGCCTTCAACCTATCAGGAATCCAATCTTGGTTCATGAGTCAATGCTCAACCACTTAGCCATATTGGCTGGGCTGAAACTTTTTTTTTTACAGAGCGGAAAGGAGAGGGATAGAAAGTCAGAAACATCGATGAGAGAGAAACATCGATCAGCTGCCTCTTGCACACCCCCTACTGGGGATGTGCCTGCAACCAAGGTACATGCCCTTGACCGGAATTGAACCCGGGACCTTTCAGTCCGCAGGCCGACGCTCTATCCACTGAGCCAAACTGGTCTTGGCTGGGCTGAAAATTTTAATTAATGCTTTAAATCCCTGACCCTCAGCTTGGTTCTCACCAAAATCAAGTCAGTATCACAGACAGATCACGCAGCCCTCTAACAGATTCACAGAATCAAAGCATGGACAGGAGATGTAATGGGACCATGTCCAATATGCAATCTAATAAAGAAATCCCTCATAATATCCAGATAGGTATGCTTTCAATCTTATAACCTCTTGAAGCAACCTATTCCTGTTTTATAATTTTGATAGCTAGAAAGATCTAGTAATCTAATTTCTGATAATGTAATAAGAAAACACAAACTGTAATCTAAATGTTCCATAACCCTCCCCCAAGAAAGTTCTATACCAAGCATATTCATCACAGATTTTGTAAAATCAAACAAAAAAATATGCTTTTACAAATTTCTAATGATAGAGGAGTTAAATAATATACAACCATATTATATTATACATCATTAGAAATGCTACCTGTGAAAGAAAAATGCTTACATCACATCAATTGTTTACATGATAACATGATGCTCTTTCAATAAATAATACTATCAGTTATCTTTTTTTTTCATTATCATCTCTCTCGTAAACTTTTTCTTACGGAAAATTTCAAGCATAAAAAAATTAGAATCATATATAAAAGGCAAATATGCTGTGTCCATCCTGGCAATGACGTGACGTAGCAACGCCCGCCTTCCTCTCCCTAGTGACTAGCCTCCTTGGAGTTTCTTCAGCTCAGGAACAGGACTTGCTGTATAGCCAGGTAGAAACATTTCACACTTTAACCAAATGTCTGTGAAGCGTTTTCCATGCCTCATCTCATTTGATCCTCACAGAAGTCCTGGAGTAGGTAGACAGGAGACTCTGTGGAATCCTATTTTCTTTTCATTAGCTGGAAAACGGAGATTTAGAAAGCTTAGAAACTTGACCTGACTGAAAAGAAGAAATGGTGGATCTTGAAAACAACTTCAGGTTTTCTCACTGTGCAGAATATAGTCAAACACTGCTGCAGTTCAATATTTTACCCTTTGTTCTCCCCGTGTGATCTATAATAATAATCTGCTTCATATTGATATTTATTGCTGTGTTGCTGATAATTACCTGAAAGAGAAGTTGGGATGCTTCACTGGGCTGGAAAAAGTTTCGCTAAATCAGAAAGCAGGTCTAATTAAGCAAGTTTATTCTTTAGCCAGAAAAGACTAAGTTGACTCATGCGTGTGTGACACATATAAAGCTCTCACTGGCGCCAATCACACACGTTTCCATCTGTCATTGTTGATCATGAATTTGGTTGATATTTCTATTATAGAGAAAGGGCGAATTGTGATTTTAAAATACTTCTTCTAATTAATTTCCTTTCAATGTGCACAAATTTGTGCACCAGGCCACTAGTAACAAGTATAATGACTTACCAAATGCCCATCACCAGCTTTGGTAATTATGAACATCTAGTTGATCAGGGTTTACCTATTCTCCATCCAAGTTTCCCCTAAAGTAATTCTCAAACATATTATTTCATTCATAGACAGTTCAGTGTACATCTCTGAGAAACAAGGACAATTTTATAAAAGTAAGCATAATGCCATTATCACATCTAAAAATATCAATAATTCCTCAGTAACATTAAATATCCAGTCCATATTGATATTTCTCCACTTGCTCAAAAATGTCTTTTTACTGTCACTGTGATTCAATTAAGACTCAAATAACGTTCACACATTGAGTGTTGTTGTCTCTTAAATCCTTTTTAATCCATGACAATTCTTACTCTTCTTCATTTTTTCTATCATTTATTTGTTGGAGAAATCATGTCACTTGGTCTAGAGAATTTCCCTCATTCTGGATCCACCTGACTGTGCCTTTGTGAAGTCCTTCAACATGTTTCCTTGTCCCCTATGTTTCCTGTAAACTAGAATGGTAGAATGCAGGTCCAGTTTTTTTTACAAGACTACTCTCAGCTGATGCTGTGTACTTCCCTGTTACATCCCATCAGTAATCATATGCCATCTTTTGCCTCTCTTTTTGTGATGACAATTACCTTTTAAAAATGAAATACAGGGTGTGGAAAATGTAAGTTTACAGTTGTTTGTATGGAAAATAATATAGAAATTAATATTATGCACTTACTATATACCAGAAATTGTACTTAGTGCTTTATATGTATTCATTCATTCATTCAAGAAATGAGCACAAGAAGCTTCTATTATATGTCAACTACTATTCTAGACCCAGGGAATACAGCAGTGACTAAAATAGGCAACTTCCTTACTCTCATGGTACTCGCATTCTAGGAGGAGGGGATAGATAATAATACAATATATTCAGTAGTGAAAAGTGCTACGATGGGCCCTAACCAGTTTGGCTCAATGGATAGAGCATCGGCCTGCGGACTCAAGAGTCCTAGGTTTGATTCCAGATCTTAACTGGGATTTAGTATCAAAGAGTCAGAGGACACAGAGAGCCCATGCTGGCAGCAAGGGGCAGCTACAATGGCCACGAAGGTCCATTCAGCTGGAGGTACTGATATTAGCTATATAAGGGGAGTAAGTGGCCTCATGGACTGGTTCTGTGAATGATTTTGGCTGTGGGTCGTGGCTGCTACCCAGTTTCCCTTGTCCTAGCCCAGTGGTCGGCAAACTCATCAGTCAGAGCTATCGACAGCACAACGATTAAAGTTTCTTTTTTGAGAGCCAACTTTTTTAAACTTAAACTTCTTCTAATGCCACTTCTTCAAGAGACTCGCCCAGGCTGTGGTATTTTGTGGAAGAGCCACACTCAAGGGGCCAAAGAGCCACACGTGGCTTGCGAGCCGCAGTTTGCCGACCACGGTTCTAGCCCATTTTTCAAGCCTGGCTTTGTGGCCCTCCATGACATTCTGTAAGTTTCCCTAATATCCCTTCAATAATCTGCCAGAGTTGGTGTCTGTGGCTTACTACCACAAATCCTGCCCAATGCAGAGGCTCTCTGAGAAGATGACATTTAACCTGAAACATGAATGACAAGAAGTCATAAAGAACTAACTAGGAGAGGACCCTTTTGAGAAGACAGAACTAGTGCTATGGTCATAGAGAAAGACTGGCTCAAAAAAAGAAAAACAAAAAGCTTTCACTGTATGGTAGATGGTACTACTATTATTTTACAGACGATGAAATAGAATAATAGACATGAAACCATTTTCACAATGCTATATAGCTAATAAACTGGAGCTGCATACTATTATGCATACTATAATTTCCTAGAGTAATGATCTCCATGAGAATTCACCAAAAGAGACAACTAAATTGACAATACTCATTCACTAATTTTCTTAAAACATATACTGAGAATTTACGAAGTACCAAGCACTGTTAGACATGGGACAGTACTGAGATAAGACATAGCACCTATATTAACACAGCACAGAGTCAAAGACAAGGGGCTTTAGTTAAGATTAGTGTGCAGCTTGGAAATACTAAAAGGAAAAAGCAGAGAAACCAGACAAGCAAAAAAAAAAATCACTATAATGTAGGAAAATAGTAAAATGGATATTGGGATTTTAAAACACTATCAAACTAGTATACAGAGGTTTCAAACACCAAACATCAAATTTAATAACTCAGATGGTATTTCTGTTCCCATCATGAGATGAAATGATAGCATGCCTGCAGATAGCTCATTCTGGGTCACAGCCCTCCCCTCAAGGAAACAGGAATTCAGTGCCTTTCCACAAATGCTTACAGGCAGATCGGCACAAGTGGAAATACTTCAAAGCAGGGTTTATTTAGAAGATTAACATTAGAAGGAAATACCCTCACATCTACCAAGAAACATAACTAGTGCCATACTTCAGTCCAAATAGCCCAGCCAGTGTGGTCCAGTGGTTGGGCATCAACCTGTGAACCAGGAGGTCACAGTTCGATTCCAGGTAGGCACATGCTGGGGTTGCAGGCCCAGTAGATGGTCTGCAAGAGGCAAGTGATCAATGATTCTCTCTCATCATGGATGTTTCCATCTCATTCCCTGTACCTTCCTCTCTGAAGTCAATAAAAATATTTAAAAACAATAAAAAGTATTTCAAATATAAACAATCAGATCAATAAATGGTTGTCTGAATATGAGAAGATTTAATCATGATCAAATTTTAAAAGCACTATTTTAAGAAGGGCTCTGAAGTAGTCAATTCTACAGAGTAAAGAACTAACTCATAGATATGGAATGATCTGAATGAATGATTTGGAATCGAACAAAGTTTTATATGTATACACACACACACACACACACACACACACATATATATATATATATATATATAAAAGGCTAATATGCTGTGTCCGACTATCTGACTGGTCACTATGACGCGCACTGACCACCAGGGGGCAGACGCTCAATGCAGGAGCTGCTGAGCTGCAGTGATTTGGCAGTGATGGTTCTCGGGTGATGCACCCCAAAACCAGAGAGGAGGGAGCCTGATTCCTTGTGGGGCTACGTGATTCCACCTTCAGCCGTGGGTTATGTTGTTGCTGGGGCACTGTTGGCCCTGAATCTGGTTCACTGCACATTTACATTTGTGTTCCACACCCTGTACAACAGCAACTTTGCAGAGTTTCCCCTTGTACTCCGGGACCCCCTCAGGGGATTTTGGAGAGCTGGTTTGGGTCCAACCCCACAGGCCAGACCAAGGGACCCCACTCACTCCAAAGACACTGGTAAAGAACCATGGGAGTTTGGCTCCAGGGTGTGTCCCACTCATCTTGCCCAGTCCCACCCCACCAGCCACCTTCTAATTAATTTATTTTCAATGTGCACGAATCCATGCACTGGGTCACTAGTCCATATATAAAAGGCTAAGTAACTGTACATCCATCTGACCGATCAACCGGTACATATGATGCGCACTGGCAATTTAAAAATAAACATTGACTAGTGCATGCGCGATACTATAAAGCTCCGGCTGGCGCCAACCACACGTGTGTGTTTCAATCTGTCATTGTTGATTGTGAATTTGGTTGACACTTCCATTATAGAGAAAGGGCAAATAGCGGTATTAAAATATTTCTTCTAATTCATTTCCTTTCGATGTACACAAATCCGTGCACCAGGCCACTAGTATATACGTGTGTGTGTGTGTGTGTGTGTGTGTGTGTGTGTGTGTGTATATATGATTAAACACTAAAAAGTACTAAAAGGGGATTTCAATCTCTAGCCCAGCAAAGTATATAATGTTCGTGCTGCTAAGAGGCAAAAAGACTGAAATAAGTGACATTAAGAATTAAAATTGTCAATGCCCACTATACCAAGTACTGTGCTAGACTTTGAAAATACAGCAAAAAGCAAGCCAAACACAGACCCTTGTCTTCAAGAGTACACAAATGGTTGTTATTAACTGAATATCAATGGTACCAAGGCTACTGTAATCAGAGCTCCACAGAGGGACTGAAAAAGCTATTTAACTGAATGACCAAAATTAATAACTAGAAAGTAAATTCAAACGGAGCATGGAATGACATTAAATCTTGCTTACGCTTTTTACTCATACATCTTAGAAGAAAGTACAAGAATGACCAGGGGGAAACAAACTAAACATCTGACAGTAGAGCAAGAAAAAATTTGGAAATTACTAATGAATAATGAGAACTTTAACAGATCACAAGCAACTTTTAACATGTAGTTTTCATTCTAAGGAAAGCACATTAACTGAATATTCTCTTATTTAAACACTTAAAGCTCTAATAAGATTGAGGGCTAATTTGTTTTCAGAACATGAAAGCTCAATAAAAAACTTCTCTAGCCCTAGCCAGTTTGGCTTGGTGGATAGAGAATTGGCCTGTGGACTGAAGGGTCCCGGGTTCGATTCCAGTCAAGGGTACATGCCGAGGTTCCAGGCTTTTAACTTAAGCCTAAGTTAAAAGTTTGTGGAAGGAATGGGGTAAACTGGTGACATGCAAGACATGTTAGAGCTCCAGGAACAGAATATTTTTTGGGAGGTGTAACATCTGCATCGCAGCTCATATTTTCTTTATAATATTATGTCATATGTTTTCCTCTGTGCCTTAAGGTATTTTTATATTTTTCATATTCCCTGCTCCTAGCAACTGGCTTCCTTCATTTTCCTTTCATTATCAACTAGAGCTGGCCTGCAATAGCCTAAATTATAGCAGATGCCATTCTTAAACCTTTGTACTCTAGCTAGAGGGAGAGGAAGAGCTTTTAACTTATTTAACTTATTGTGAAACTGTCTTCCATGGATATATCTCTGCTATTATAAAGGGAGCTAATAAGAAAATAAAATTCATGCTTGCCTGTTTTGCTTGTTGGTTAGAGCATTGGGCACACACTGAAAGGTCTCGGGTTCAATTCCCAGTCAAGGATATGTATGTACGTGGGTTGCAGGTTCGATCCCTGTCCCCATTTGGGGGAGACAACCAATTGATGTTTCTCTCTCTTTTTCTCCTCCCCGTCCCTCCTTTCCAGTTTTTCTAAAAATCAGTGGAGCCTGGCTGGGGTGGCTCAGTGGTTGATCCTCGACCTATAAACCAGGAGGTCATGGTTCAATTCCCAGTCAGGGTACATGCCTGGGTAGTGGGCTCCATCCCCAATGGGGGTGTGTGTGTGTATGCAGGAGGCAGCCAATCAAAGATTCTCTCTCATCATTAATGTTTCTCTCTCCCTCTCACCTTTCTTCTCTGAAATCAATAAAAAATATTTAAAAAATAAATGAAAATCAATGGGAAAATATCCTCAGGTGAGGATTAACAACAAAAATAAATAAAATCCAATTAACATTTCAATTTGGAGGAATTAATCTACTTCATAATGCAAAGGGTACCAGTAACATAGCCCAGCCAGCCTGAGAACAAAGTACACCTGGAGAAAGAACTCATCTGGAACCAGGATTGAATGCTGATACCCCAAACACACTGGAACCACGTTTCACAGGTGCCGTGTCCTTGTCTGGATTCTGGATAATGTGGCCGAGAGAGAAACATCCATGTGAGAGAAACACATCAACTGCTCGCCTCCCGCACACACCCTGACCAGGATATGCACCGAAATGTTAGCCCTCTGGTAGGACAACAGATGTCTTTCTCTCTGTTCCTCTGTATTTTCCAAGTACTGTAAACATCTGCTGCTTTTATAATAATATAAAAATAGCTGTTGGAACCAGCGTTGGACTGAAAGGAACCTGAGTTTGAATCTGGCTCAACTACACACTAGGTTGTGTGATCTTGGGTAAAACTATTTTGCGTTAAGCTCCTGGGTTGATTTTTTTCTTGTTGTTTTTTTTTAACCTGCCATGTAGGTATATGTGCTAATATCTATCTCATAGGATTACTGGAAACATTAATGAGATGATACATTGTAGAACAGTGTAATACCTGACATGTGGCAACTGTTCCAGAAACACTGGCTATTTCTTCACCTGTTACATGAAGATAACAGTACCTATGTTAGTGCTTTGAGGATTACATGACACAACTGGATAATTTACTAAGTGTGAATGACAGTATTATTTCCGTGAAGTAAAAAGTTGTTTAAGAAAGCTTTCTCTAAGAGAAACATCAATGTGAAAGGGACATATCAATTGGTTACCCCCCGCACACATCCCAACCAGGGCCAGGGATCAAGCCTGCAACTGAGCAATCCCTCATGCCCTTGGACCCAACACAATGGACTGCAACTAGCCTAATGCCAAACCAGACCAGCTCCACCATGGAACGGAGACTTTTTCTTTTAAATCTATAGAAAAGACCCACTCTGGATGGGCGGGCATGGAGTTTGGGATGCTGGCTTTGGTTCCAGCTTACTAAATTCCCAGATGCACATCTTCCAGGACTAATTAAGTGAAATGGGACTTTAGCAACACAGAGATATAATTCCATGCAAGAAAAGAAAGACTCTTCTTGACTTCTTTCTTTAAAAACTAAAAGCATGCTGAGGGCCACTCTTCACCTGATTCATCTATTGATCCTTTTAGGTCTCCAATAAGTGATATGGGCTTAATGGGTACCAATAAATACTTACTGGATAACAGCACGACTATCTTACGCACATATAGTGTTTTATACCTACCAGAGTATTTTTGTTCATGCTTTTAATTTGAACTCTACAACAACCCTGTGAAGAAGCTATTATCACCCCCATTTAGCTAGGGAGAACTGAAGCACGATGTTATGTGGCACTGAGGAAGAGGTACTGGACTGGGGTCTCCAGTCTGTGCTCCAGGCCAGGCCCTGCCTCTAACTGGCAGTATGACCCTCAGTGAGGCATTTCACTTTGCTAGCCCATTTTACAGATGGAGATAGACTAGGAGATGAGCTACAAACCCTTTTCAATGCTACTATCCTGATTCTAAAGGCACACTGCTAGTAGCAGAGTAGAGCTTGAACTCCCATCTTTCCTCTGGGCATGTTGCCTCCCACTGCAGGGAACTGCCCTGAGCAGAAGTGACAACTGACCCCTTTTCAACATTCTGAATTACGCAAAAGATGTATGCAGGTTTCCTTTCACTCTATTTGTGGTGGTTTTCCTACTGGGGCATTCCTGTGGTAAAGAAAGATAAATGCACATCCAATGCCTAAAGCTCACTGGAGCTAGGAAAATAAAATAAAATGAGTTGGGCTGCGGAGACTGAGGTTCCAATCCCAGTTCTGCCACCTACTTTCTGTGTGACAGCATTTCTAAATCTGGGTTTCCTAATCTGTAAAGCAGAGACAGTATTGCCTACCTTTGCAGAGTGATAAGAAATGGAAGAGCCAAACATGTAAAATACCTGCTACTGAGCCTGGTAAATATTTATTGAACAGTCTAAGCATTTTATAAGTGTTGTCTGACTGCTACTTGTAACAGCCCTATGAGACAGGTCCTATTCTTATCCTCATTTTACAGATGAAGGATCTGAGACATAGAGAAGGTCATTTGCCCAAAGTTAGAGTCAATAAATGGAGAGTCAAACTAGGTAAGTTAATTGCAGGACCCATACTGTTGGCCATTAAAAAATAGTTACTATTACCATCTATAATCAGGCCATGTCCAAGTAGTCTTGCATAAAAGAAAATTTTCCTCCTACCATTTGTTAGGGTTAAGCTAAGGAATCACAATCATCTTGACTCTGCTGGTCTCAAACACAATAAAGAATGCATTTCAAATACACACCAATCAGAAAGGATATATGCATCCCTATGTTCATAGCAGCACAATTTCCAATAGCTAAGATTTGGAAGCAGCCTAAGTGCCCATCAGCACATGATAGGATTAAAAAATGGTGGTACATCTAAACAATAGAATACTATGCTGCAGTGAAAAAGGAACACTTACTATTTGCAACAGCATGAATGGATCTAGAGAGCATTATGCTAAGTGAAATAAGCCAGTCAGAGAAAGATAAACAACACATGCTCTCAGCCATTTGTGGAACATAATGAACATAAACTGATGAACAAAAATAGATCCAGACATAGAACCATCAAATAGGCCATCCAAACTCAAAGGGAAAGCAAGGGAAGGGGGAGTAAGAGATAAACCAAAGGATTTGTATGCGTGCATATAAGCATAATGAATGGACACAGACAGTAGAGGGGTGAGGGCATGTGCTGGGGAGTGGGAGCAGCCAGTGAGAGGTCAATGGGGGGGGGGGGGGGAGACATATGTAAACAATAAAGAATTTAAATTTTAAAAAAAAGAGTGCGTTTCAGGGTCATGGACTAGGCTGGCACAAGGACAGCATCTAAAAAAGGTGTGCTCGGTAGGACTGGCCTATCTGCTAAGCACCTTTGGGGAAATTCTTCGCCATCTTGGAGACTCCAGGCTCAAATGAAGTGTCCATATGGGGCTGACAGAAGCTTTTTATGTGCAAGTCCATCCCAAGAAATCTTTCATTTTCTGGGAGACTCTGGATGAAAACTAGCCTTGATGTATTCTCTGCCTAAACAGGTTCTGTTTTGCCATGTGAGCTTTGTGAAATTAATTTCCTTGATGTTTCAGAAGTTTGCTTTTCAGTGATCACAGCTAATTTACCTGCCTTCTAGGGCCACAATTACCTTATGATAGTGGAAGAGAACAGAAAGAGAAAAAGGCGCATATTTTGATACACTGTTCTCTGTCACTGTTTTTCTGGCATCCACAGTGCCTTTCTTTGGTTTGCATCTTTATCCGGCCATGACTCAAAGTAGCTCATAAGGAAGGCTTTGAAGTTTCACCCTCTAACTTCACTTCTAGCAGAAAGGTCAAGGGACATTAAGCCAATCAATCTGGAAATATTTCCTTCTATTTCAGTTATAGCTGTGTTACATACAGATGTCTGACTCAAGAGGGTACAGGTAAGGCATGAGCACCCACACAGGCCTCAACTTACGAAGTTACCTGACCAGAAATGCCTGACTCCCATTCTGAGAAAGGCTCTCTAAAGGTTCTGGGGTAGCCCTAGCTGGTTTGGTTCAGTGGATAGAGTGTCAGCCTGTGGACTGAAGGGTCCCAGGATTGATTCCAGGCAAGGGCATATGCCCAGGTTGCTAGATCCTCAGTAGGGGGCATGTAGGAGGCAGCCTATCAGTGATTCTCTCTCATCATTGATGTTTCTCTCTCCCTCTCCCTTCCTGTCTGAAATCAAGAAAATATTTTTTAAAAATAAAAGGTTCTGGGATAAGCAGTTTTATGCTCTCTGAAAATAGAATCTGGAGGTTATAAACAAGGACAAAATTCTACCAAGGTCCTGAACCTAACACTGCCTCCAAAGAGCCTCTGTATGTCTGATCCTGTTTTGTGCTCCCAAACTCCAAGAAATGGGTTTAATACCTCTCCATATGGCTACAGGGAGATTAAAGGTTATTATTCTTGGCATCTAGCTCTCTCACAGCTCTAACAATTGTGATCTTGTTCATCCTAAAGATTTTAAATATAAAAAGGCAAACAGTGATCCCTGAATCTGAGTCTAGAGTAGGGTGAGAATTTTTCTACAGGGCATTTGACACTAACTCCTATATTCCAATCTGTTTATTGAATTTTCCTCTTTTTAAAAATATATTTTTTATCGATTTTAGAGAGGAAGGGAGAGGGAGAGAGAAATAGAAACAGAAATGAGAGTCATTGATTGGCTGCCTCCTGAACGCCCCCTACTGGGGACTGAGCCCTCAACCCGGACATGTGCCTTTGATCAGAATTGAACACGAGACCCTTCAGTCCTCAGGCTGAACCTCTGTCCACTGAGGCTGTCCACTGAGGCAAATTGGCTAGGGCTGAATCCTCTTATTCAGGCCTCAAGTTTTTAAGGTATTAGTCACTAATGCCACAAAGCTCTTCGAGGAGTTGGCAGCTATTATTAATAACACAAAGAATGAACCCCAGAGTTCTCAGGGTTTCAGGCAGGTCTGAATTCACCGTGAAGAAACCAAAGTATCTCTTTACTCTCAAGACTAGACTCTTGAGGGCAATCGGTGAGGTCTGGTAAAAAAGCATATATTGCACCACTTAGTCCTCATTAACCCATTGTTAAGTGGGTGCTGTCACAAGTCTCATTTCACAAAGAAAACTAGTTCAGAGAGGACATATGATTTACCCCTC
Source organism: Antrozous pallidus (assembly GCA_027563665.1). Taxonomy (NCBI): domain Eukaryota; kingdom Metazoa; phylum Chordata; class Mammalia; order Chiroptera; family Vespertilionidae; genus Antrozous; species Antrozous pallidus. The sequence continues at coordinate 195,776,377 of CM050508.1, forward strand.
AGTCACACATCTAAGAAAGTGCAGACACAGGCTCAAATATCAGCCCTGTTAAAACAAAAACAAAAACAAAAACCCCCAGCCTACTACTATTTGCTATGTAACCTCCAGTATATATATTTTTAACTTTCTGGAATCTCAGTTTCCTCATTTGTAAAGTGGGGATAACAATAATACCTATCTCCTGGAGGATTTCTGATAATTAAATGAGATATTATAGCAAAAGTGTCTAGCAAGTGCCTGGCATAAAGTATTCGTTTTTTACAGATCAAAAGGACAGGCCTTTACATAATTTTCACGTAATAGAATTGAGAGTACTAAAAGATCACTTAATCATATTACCTACATAAGTATGAACTTCTCTACTATATCCGCGATAAGAAGTGGCAAAGCCTCTCCTTGCATACCTCTAACGCTGGGTAACTCCCTCCCTCAGAAGGCAGCCCATTTTGGTTTTGGAAAGCCAAATTCTCTCCTATCAAGCCGTCTAACCTCTTGGAATTTCCATCCTTTGATCCTAGTTCTGCCTTCCAGAACCACACAGAGAAAGTCAGCTCCCTTTCCACGTGACAGATCTCCAAGTATCTGAAGGCAGGTATCGTGTTTCCCAGACTCCTACGTTTGGTCCTCTCAGCCCTTCCTCCTGTGTCACGGTCCTAGAAGTGACAGATCTGGGTTTGAATTTGGAGCCTTTCCCTTACTAGCTGTGTGACCTTAAGCAAGTTATTTAACATCTCTGCAGCTGCATCTTTTTGTTTTGTTTTTTGTTGTCAGTACTCACCCGAAGATATTTTTCCATTGATTTTTAGAGAGAGTGGACGAGAGAGGGTAAGACAGAGAGATATCAATGCCTCCTACACGAGTCCTGACCAGGACCCGGGCCCTTGACTGGAATCAAACCCGGGACCCTTCAGTCCACCAGCCGGTGCTCTATCCACTGAGCCAAACTGGCTAGGACTGAACCTGTATCTTCGTATGTATAATACAGAAAGTGATTTTCACTTCACAGGGCAATCGTGAGGGTTAAATTAATTAAAGTAATAACACTACTTAGGATAGACCCAAACAATAGCAGACACTGTTTAGGATGCATATCAATTAGTATGTATCTCTCAAAGTAAATTAGTCAGAATTAAACGTAACACCAAGGGACTGGTTTCTGATGGGTTTTTAAAGAGCTGTCATAACAGCCTAGGAGTTATGAGGGCCATCTGCAATGGCAGGCAAAGATGCAGTGGAGAATCTGGAAAGGGAAGGATGGAAAACGATAACAACTTTTTATCATTAAACAAAAGAAAAGATAGTATCACCACATTACATGGTGTCTATTACTTCCTCTCTGAAACCAAGGCGCCACAGGTGGGCCACATTTCCTAATTCAGAAAGGAGAGAAGAAAATAAAAATAATTAAAGTCACAATTCTGCATCTTCCCAGTAGTTGATCCCTCCAGATCCACAGATGTTTAGTGGGGACCTTCAGTTATATCCTTGAAGACCCTCAAGTTCAGGTGTGTGAAAATACCCTACACAGGATGTCCTAGGAGTCAATACTGACTTTCTTCCCGCTAGAAAAATTGTCAGCTGTGTGACAACCCTAACACTCAAAACTGGCAAACGGTAAATGTTAATACCATCACCAGAATCTACATATATTTTCTTTCTGTCAGTAATCCCAAGGGAAGGAGTCCCAGGCAGAAATATGAATTGGTGTGCAATTATTCTGCAGTGTTGACCCAAAGCACTGGTACTACAAATTGAGATGTGACTTGAACATAACTGCCCCCAAATAGGTCAAAAGAACGAAGGATAGCAGGACCCCAGAATTATTAAAGCAGCATGATCACAAACTATGGCAGAAAAGGTAATTCCTGCCTGCCAATAAAATACCATAATCTATAATGAAGAAAGCCATTGTTAGCCTCAGCCAACGGAACCCTAACAGTTACTCCTTAGTCTGTCATAGAGGCTCTAACAACAGCCAAGATTCAATTCAACCCCTTAAATAATACAGAAATTACGGCGCTGGCTGGTGTGGCTCGGTTGGGTAGAGTACACATCTGTGCCCTGGAGAATCGCAGGTTTGATTCCCAGCCAAGGCACATACCCAGGCTGCAGGTTCCATCCTGGGTCAGGGCACATACAGGAGGCCATAATCAGTGTTTCTCTCCTCTCTCTCTCCCCCTAGAATCAAGAAAAAACATATCCTTAGGTGAGGAGTAAAATAAATAAATACATAAAAATTACAAGGAAGAATAAGCCAGAACTCAAACCAGAAATAGCCTTAAGTAGCTCCTTCACCAGTCTCTACTGACCGCTCGCAGGGTGCCAGTGCAGGTCGCTGGGAATACCTGTGCCCCGTGTGGGGATTTCACAATGTCTCTAAGTTAAGACATGCCCTCAGAATAGTTTTCTTCTCAAGTCTGTTTCAGGCTTTGTTAAAAGGAAACTCTTCACTGTCACTTTACCCTGATCACCTACCCCATCCCTGGGAATGAGGAAGCTACAGCCATCCTGCCAGGCTTCTACACTCACTGGGAAACTTTAAAGTTGCTCCACCACTGCCTCGGGAAGCCAAAGAAAGTCACAGAAGAAAGGATTTGGGGTGAAAGAGTCAAATGAGGCTGCCAGACATTAATCCGAAGTCCCCATACCTCGTTTGCAGAGACCCTTAGGACCCAAGCAGAGGCGAGGAGGGCACTAAGCAAGTGCAACCTGGCTTGCACAGGGGCGTCCCGTTGCAGTTTCCAGTAGCGAGAATTGAACCCTGCAGATCCACAGTCTCTCTTCCACCTCACACTTCCTATTTACTCTTTTAAGTGACTACTGAATGGCCCGCCCGGTCCCAAGTAAAGGCCCTTTGTACCGGCGAGAGAGTCGCCTGGTGGGGAAACCTTGGCAGCGTTCAGTTTGGTGCCAGGATGGGTCACTGAAGGCATCTGCCGCTGCCAGAAACCTGGACACGAACACACGACGAGAGAGAGAGAGAGACAGAGAGAGACAGAGAGAGAGAGAGAGAGAGAGAGAGAGAGAGAGAGAGAGAGAGAGAAAGAAGGGAACAGAGAGAGATCAGAAAGAAAGGAAAGGAAAGAAACTAACAGAATAAGCCTTCTTGGCACTTCCACCTGCTCGGTCCTCCCTGAGAATCCGCGCCAGATCAGTTGTCAAACAAAAACTCCGCAAAAAGTCCCGTGATGGGACGCCTTCCACCTCTCCCACGGCAGAGCCTCTCCGGACGGCCAGAGCCTTCCCCCGACGTCCCGGCCAGCCCTCCGTGCCCACCCCGCCCCCGGCCCACTCTGCCCCCCGCCCCGGCGAGGCCTGAGCCCTTCTCGGGACACCCCGGAGCCCCGAGGTGGGCGAGCTCAGGCCCCCGGGCCGGCAGCGCTGGGGCCGACCCGGAGCGAGCGGCCCGGGTGCTGAGCTGCGGAGCCAGTCGTCGCCTCTGCGCCCGCGGAGGGCAGGGAGCGGCGGCTCCCCGTACCTGTCAGGCCTCTTCCCAGGACCGGCGGCGGCGGCGCAACTTCAGGAGCCCATGTCGGTCGGGGGGCCCGGCCCCTCTCCCGGGAGGGGGGGCGCGGATCCCGCGGAGAGGGCTGGGGGGCCCAGGCAGCTCTAGCCCCTTCCCATGCTCTCCGCCCGGCGCCTGGCCGGGGCCGGACAGCGCCTCCGCCCGCCCCTGCGCACCGTCTCACACCCGCGCTCACACACACTCACACTCCCTCGCGCGCGCTCACACGCACTCCCCTCCCTCCTCCTGCTCTGTTTATCTCCTCCAGCTGTCTGGGGACCCGGGAGAAGCCCCGCACCGCGCCTGCGCCACGCAGTCTCCGCCCCCGCCCGGCGCTTCGCAGCCGGCCGCTACGCTACGGAGAGAGCGCCCGGCCCTTCCCAGAATGGCGAGCCGGGCTACCCCTCCACTCGCGCCCGGTCAACGTCTGCTGCCGGCGGCGCCCACTAACCTGCTAGTGGGGGAGCCCCGCGCGGTCGCGACCAATCCACTTTGCCGCTTGCCGGACCGGCAGCCAATGGGCGGGCGGGTAAGCCGGACTAAGCCCCGGAGCATCCTGGGAGTCGTAGTTTTTCCTCTGTCGTAGAGCTGCTGTTGGGTGGGCCCACTCCACCCCACCCAGTTGCCATTAGTTACGCAGACGCACCTCCCACCCTATATCCACGTAAAACTCTCCCTCCCGTCGCTTCTGGGAGAAACCTCGCACTAACCCTTTGTTCCCCAGAGCCCGACACAATCTAAGAGCCTCCTCCTGACTTCCTCAGAGCCCCAGAATTGCGGGACCCCCAGGCTAGGGCCTCAGGGTTCCCCAGAGCCAGGCTCAGCATATTCCTTCCAGCTTTGGAAGGTTGACATTCCTCACTCTGTCTCCAGGGTCTGAAGGAAGAGAATAAAAGCGAATCCGTTCTACACGACGGAGTGGCCTGGAGGGGAGCGGAGGCACTGCTGTTTCCACCTTTGATGAAGAGATGCAGCTTGAGCCTTTTTCTCTCCTTTTCTAAGGAAATTCCCAAGGTGACAAGGAGGGCATTCTGCTTCACTTCTGAAGGCAGAGACCAGGCCCCTCCCATGAGGAGCCTCAAGTCTGAAAAGGCAGTGTCATCTGGGAATGGAAGCTTGTCACTCACCCATGGGGTGCCCTTTTGTGAGATAATAACACTTTGCTTTTATTGAGCATTTACTATGTCAGCACTGTATTGAGTATAGCCCCTTAAATAAGTACTGGTACTATCCGTGTTTTGCAGACAATGAAGCTGAGGCATAAAGAGGTTAAAGGCAACTTGCTTAGGGTCACATAGCTGATAAGGAACCCAAGCAGAGATTCACACCCAGATCAGCCTAACACCAGAGTCCGAAGTTTCTGAGCACTACCTGTCCCTCCAGTGAGAACCAAGCAGCACCCACCCTCTGGAAGGACTGACCAGTCATGCGATATTTAATGATAGAAATATGTATTGAGAAGTGTGTCAATAACTGATTTTGCCGTTGCTCAAACATCACAAACCTAGTTGGTATAGCCTACACACCTAGGCTGACTGGTACAGCCTATTGCTCCTAGGACCTAGGCTAAAAGCCTGTATAGCATATTACTATACAAAACAACACAAGATTAAATCGAGCATAAGAGAAATAATTCCATCAAGAAACATGATACCTAGTATGCATGTCCGGCTACCCTGGCTCAATAGTTGAGCAGTGACCTATGAACCAGGAGGTCACAGTTCGATCCCAGGTCAGAGCACATGTCCATGTTTCAGGCTTGATTCCCCTTTGTGGGGCATGCAGGAGACAGCCAGTCCTTCTCTCTCATCATTGATGTTTCTCTCTCTCCCTTTCCCTTCTTCTCTGAAATCAATAAAGAGAGAGAAAGAGAATATGAGCATAACCAATGGATACAGTAAGTAGGGGGTTGAAGGCATGTGCTGGAGGGTGGGAACAGCTGGGGAGAGGTCAATGGGGGGAAAAGGAGACTTATGTAATATTTTAAACAATAAAGAATTTAAATTTTAAAAAAGGAAAAAAGACATGGTAAATATGAGATGTATGAGGCTGTTACTACCAGAGCAACATGACATACTGTTTTACAGCATACATTTTTTTATAAATAGAAAGTGTACTCTTAAATAATAAAAGGTATAGTAAATACATAAACCTGTTACAGTTGTTTATTATTATCATTCTCAAGTATTATGTACTATACGTGCTATACTTTTATATTACAGGCAGTGAAGTCGATTTGTTCAGCCAGCATCACCACAAACTCATGAGTAATGCATTGTGCTACAAATTTACTGCTGGCTACGATGTCATTGGGCATTAGGAATTTTTCAACTCCATTATAATCTTATGAGACCACCGTCATGTATGGAGTCCATTTTTGACCAAAATGTTGGTATTTGGCCCATGACTGTCCATATTTAGTATTAATCGTGTTGGTCCCATGTTTATCATTGCTTGTTGTTGCTATTTTTCTTCTACTTACATTCAGTAAGAATCAGTCTCTGTTCAGCTGAGTGCTCACTTCCAGTTCATTCCCAATGGTGCAGCTGGGAGCCTGAAGTTCCTGCAAGTCCTGAAGCTCAGGTCTGTGGCCTCGGCAGCCTCCGGGCTACCTATGAATTCTCTTCGTAACCAACAACCAATGGGTCCGGCTGCCTGTCACTACTGGAGCCAATTAAGCAGTCAGGGTTGAACCATACCAGGTAAGCTATGAGCGTTTATTCCAATGCGGCCGGCAGTATGGGAGAGCAGCAGGTCATCCACAAAAATCTGCTCTGAACCCCACCATAAGCCAGCTGCTTATATTGGGTAGGACAAAGGTTGCATGGGGAAGTAGGGATTATAGGCATGAGGCAAGGTGGGCTGCGGGAGCTGGGGTGGGACTCCATTGTTTAGGCAACAAGGTTCTTAATCTTTTTATAAGGGGCATAGAAAGATTATGAATAGGGATGGACCACATTCCAAGGTTGATTCCTAGGGGCAAGGTTGACTCCCAGGTCCTGAGGGTATACAACTCTCAGCCAGATTAGAATATCCTTTCTTTAATCAGAACAAAACAATCACAGTTAACAGAGCATAATTAATATTATCTTATTTCTTATAACTAATAGCTAGCCTCCAATATTCTACGTCTGTCCCTAACATCTTCAGGGCAAATGCTGTGAATGAAGGTGGGGCCCAAGCCGGTTTGGCTCAGTGGTTGAGGGTTGACCCATAAACCAAGAGGTCGCTGGGTCGATGATTCCCGGTCAGGGCACATGCCTGGGTTGCAGGCTCAATCCCCAATAGGGGGCGTGCAGGAGGCAACATAGAGCTGGTCCATGTTTCTCTCTCATCAGTGTTTCTATTTCTCTATGCTTCTCCCTTACTCTCTCTCTAACATCATAAAACCATATTTTTAAAATAAAAAGATAAGAGGGTTGTTACATTAGTGGAGGAAGACAAATATGGAAAAAAACACTATGAAGACAACCTGAAGTTTTTTGGCCACCATGGATGGGTTATGTATACTACTGAAATGAATGGCAAAAACATTCTAGGATGTGGATGGAAGCATGGTGCCCCTTGAATGGAATTGTTGGCTTCACTGTATGACTGACGATCTTGTAACAACAAAACTACCTACTACCTGTAAATTCTTTTGGAAAAACCATAAATTCAATGTGCGTGGCAGCCCACAACAATATTTACCTTATCCCACCACTAGATTCAGCCTGGCCAGCATGGCTCAATGCTTGAACGTTGACCTATGAACCAGGAGGTCATGGTTTAATTCCCGGTCAGGGCACATGCCCAAGTTTCGGGCTCCATCCCCAGTGATTCTCTCTCAACATTGATGTTTCTATTGCTCTCTCACTCTCCCTTCCTCCCTGAAACCAACAAAATAAATAAATAAAAATAAGATTCAAAAGTGGGTCCCGAGGGAACCAAGATGGCGGCATAGGTAAAACACCTATCTTGCCGTCATGCTCAGCAATTTTAATACTACAACTTAACGAAAGAACAAACACCTTCCAGAATCACCAGAAAGCTGGCCGAGTGAAAATAAGACACTGTGACTCGGAGGAGCGGCGGCGGACAGCGTTGAAAGATCCACGCAGAGAGAGGTTTGGAGCGGGCGCCAGTGGAGAGGGCGGGCAGCTGAAAACCGGCCGGTTTTCTTGAACAGGGAGACAAAGACGTCCCACTGGACTGATTCTCCAGCTTTGGGCGAAGTCCAGGGAACCCACTATCATACGGGGTGAAAACTGAACAGTGGAAGGGCACGCCGAAGCTCGGGTGCTGCAGGGTCTCCCGGCTTGTGGAGAAGGCAGCTTGCGCAAACAGCTCAGCTGCGTGACCGCGCAGAGAGCGCTCTGCGACTTGCCCTCTCATTCGGGAAACCGTCAGTCTGCTTTGTTTTACAACCCTGGGTGACACATTGGGCGTGCAGACTCATTTGGGGAGAGTCTGAATTCCCTGGCAGCCGGTGGAGCTTGGCAGTGGCTCTCTCTCAGAGGTGCTAGCGGTCATTGCCCCCAGCACAGAGTCCCTGAGGCCACATAGGATGGAGCTAACGCTGTCTGCTTGGCCTGGAGACTCTGCCCATCCAACCTGAGCACAGCTGAACTTCACAGACAATTGGCCTAGAGGTCAATCCCTCCAAGTGCTAACAACGATTAACCTGAGCTTAACTTCAGCAAGACTGTGCAGCCCATATCCACCTCAGGTAACTGGGGAGGCTGAGCCACTGTCTCCAATAGGAAGTCTACCACACAAAGCTAATTGACCAACTCAGGGAAGCAGCCACCATGCAGAGACATGGAAAGACATCAGATGTGAAAGAAATGGAGGGAAAAAAAACGACTGGACATGGAATTCAAAACCACGGTTATAGGGTTTTTCAAGAGGCTCCAACAAAAAGTTGAGGCCTATAAGGAATTAAGCAAGACCACAAAGGAAATGAATTAGTCCTACAAGGAAATGAAGGAGACCCTCAAGGATATAAAGGAGACTCTCAAGGATATGAAAAAGGACCAACCAGAAATTAAGCATACACTGACTGAAATAAAAAATATTATACAAAGACCTAAAAGTGCTCTGGAGCACCCCAAGAATCAAGTTCAAGATTTGAAATACAAAGAGGTAAAATCCACTCAGCTGAAAAAGCAAGAAACCAAAAGAATCCAAAAAATTGAAGATAGTGTAAGGGGCCTCTGGGACAACCTCAAGCATACCAACATCCGAATTATAGGAGTGCCAGAAAAAGAGAGAGAGCAAGACAATGAAAACCTATTCGAAGAAATAGTGACCGAAAACTTCCCACACCTGGTGAAAGAAATTGACTTAGGAGTCCAAGAAGCGAACCGAACCCCAATATATAGGAACCCTAAGAGGGAACCACACCAAGGCACATCATAATTAAAATGCCAAGAGCAAAAGATAAAGAGAGAATATTAAAAGCAGCAAGAGAAAAACAGATGGTTACCTATAAGGGAGCACCCATACGATTGTCAGCAGATTTCTCAACAGAAGCGATGTAGGCCAGACGGGAATGGCAAGAAATATTCAAAGTGATGAACAGCAAGAATCTACAACCAAGATTACTCTATCCAGCAAAGCTATCATGCAGAATTGAAGGTCAAATAAAGTGCTTCGCAGACAAGAAAAAGCTGAAGGAGTTCATCACCACCAAACCAATATTATATGAAATGCTGAAAGATATTCTTTAAGAAGAGGAAGAAGAAAAAGATAAAAGTGTAAATTAGGAACAACAAATACACATCTATCAACAAATGAATCTAAAAATCAAGTGAATTAATAAGCTGATGAACAGGATAAACTGGTGAATGTAACAGAATCCCGGACATAGAGAGGGAATGGACTGACAACTCTTGGGGAGAAAGGGGGTGTGAGAAGTGCAGCAAGAGACTGGACAAAAATCATGCAACTATGGGAGAGGACAGTGGAGGGGGGTGAGGGCGGATGGTGGGATGGGTACCAGGTGGAGGGGAACTATAGGGTGGAAAAAAAAAGGGGAACAATGTAATTAATAAACTGAACAATAAAGATTTTTTAAAAAGTGGGTCCCTCTTCAACACCTTACAAGTAAAGACAATGAAAAACAATTTAAACATGTAAAACATGAGGCTTTTCATGTAATTTCACTTTACTGCTTACTGTTAACTTGATTAAAATTGATTACAAGAAAGATTATGGCTGGCTGGGTAGTTCGGTTAGTTAGAGCATTGTTTCCACCAAGGTTTTAGGGTTACTCCCTAGGGCACATACAAGAATCAATCAATGGAAAGACACTGGGGCAGGGAGGGGGGCAGGTGGGGACATGTGCTGGGGGGTAAGGGAGGCTGGGGGGAGAATATTGGGGGGGGAAGAAAAACATGTACTACTATTAAATATAAGTTATATTGCAAAAAAATCAATAAAATATATTTTAAAAAGAAAAAAAGAATCAATGAATGCATAAATAAGTGGAACAACAAATCTCTCTCTCAAAGTAAAAAAAAAAATTTTTAATTTTTAACAAAAGATTATAAGCCTAACTGGTGTGGTGAGCATCCATCCAGAAACCAGGAAGTGATTCCCAGTCAGGGCACGTGCTCAGATTGCTGGTTCGATCCCTAGTAGGGGGCGTGCAAAAGGCAGCTAATTGATGTTTCCTCCCTTCTCCTCTCTCTTTAAAGTCAATAAAAACATATATTTACAAAAGTAAATAACAAAGATTATGGCCCTAACTGGTTTGCTCAGTGGATAGAGTATCTACTTGCGGACTCAAGGGTCCCAGGTTCATTTCTGGTCAAGGACATATACCGTGGTTTTGGGCACATACTTAGTAGGGAGTGTGCAGGAGGCAGCTGATCAATGTTTCTCTCTCATTGATGTTTCTAACTCTCTATCCCTCTCCCTTCCTCTTTGTAAAAAAAAAATCGATTATATATATATATTTTAAAAGATTACGAATTAGTCTATACTTCCCAAAGGATGATTTCTCTCTATTTGGCGTAGTTAGAACCTACCCTTGTGAAATTAGCTTTGTGAAATGCCTTTCTCCTGAAAATGTTGGAAGTCCTCCTACTCTCTCCCCCACATAAGTCCCACTGAATATAACAAATCATAAACTTTAAGATGAGAAGGAAGGTTTGAGATCATCTATCCATAGGTCTCCATGTTCAGGCTGAAATCCTGGTTATGGTCACTGGGTCAATTAAACTGAGTACTGGCTAACATGTATTGAATACTAGAGGCTGGGTGCATGGATTCATCCACATTGAAAGGAAATTATTTAGAAGATGGCCATTGGGGCAGGACTGGGCGAGACGGGCCAGACACGCCTGGAGACAACCTCCCACAGTCCCTCCCCGGCTGCCCGGGCTTGAAGGGCATCTGTGGAGTGAGCAGGGTCCCTCTGGCAGGTGGTGTCCCTCGGCCTGGCCTGCGGAGATCAGCTGAAACTGGCAGCCCAACATCCCCCGAGGGGTCCCAGAGTACGAGAGGGCACTCTGCAAAGTTGCTGTCACTCAGCAGCGCCTGTGTTGAACGTCTGCCCCATGGTGATCATTGCACATGATAGCTACTGGTTAAACAGTTGAACAATCAGACAGTTGCTTATGCTTTTATATATAGACTAGAAGCCTGGTGCACAAAATTTGTGCATGGCGGGTGGGGGGGGGGTCCCTCAGCCAGCCTGCACCCTCTCCAATATGGTACCCTTCGAGGGATGTCCGACTACCCATTTAGGCCTGATCCCATCATCAGGATCGGGCCTAAATGGGCAGTCAGACATCCTTCTCACAATCCAGGACTGCTGGCTCCAAACTGCTCGCCTGCCTGCCTTTCTGATTGCCCCTACCTGCTTCTGCCTGCCAGCCTAATCACCCCTTAACCACTCCCCTGCCAGCCTGATTGATGTCTAACTGCTCCCCTGCCAGCCTGTTTGCCCCCAACTTCTCTCCTCTGCCAACCTGGTCACCCCTAACTGCCCTCCCCTGCAGGCTTGATTGCCCCCTTTGCAGGCCTGGTCCCTCCCAAATGCCCTCCCCTGATGGCCATCTTGTGGTGGCCATCTTGTGTCCACATGGGGACAGGATCTTTGACCACATGGAGGCAGCCCTCTTGTGTGTTGGAATGATGGTCAATCTGCAAATTACACTTTATTATTAGATAGGATAGAGGCCTGGTGCATAGGTGGGGGTCAGCTGGTTTGCCCTGAAGAGTGTCCTGGATCAGGGTTGGGTTTCCCTTGGGGCGTGGGGTGGCCTGGGGGAAAGGCCTGTGGTGGTTTGCAGGCTGGCCACTCCCCCCAGCGACCCAAGTGGAGCCCCTGGTCTCTCGGATTTATTTATCTTCTACAATTGAAACTTTGTAGCCTGGAGCAAAACCAAGCCTTCTGCCTGAAACATTGATCAGCTGCCTCCAAGGTGGCAGCCATTTCTGTTGAAACTTAAGTATCTTCTAGAATTGAAACTTTGTAACCTTAAGTGGAGGCCTAGGCCAGCCAGAGCTGCAGAAGCTTGGCTTCCTCCAATGCCAGGGCAACCCTAGCTCTGCCCTCTCCAGCTCAGTGGCTGCCACCATTTCTGTTGGGGTTTATGTAACTTCTATAATTGAAACTTTGTAGCATTGAGTGGAGGCCTAGGCCAGCAAGGGCAGGCAGAAAGCTTGGCTTCCTCCATTGCCGGGGAAACCCAAGCCTTCCTCCTGCTCTCAGTGGCCACAGCCATCTTGGTTGGGTTTATTTGCATATTTGCTCCTGATTGGCTTGTGGGCATGGCTTGTAGGTGTAGCGGAGGTATGGTCAATTTGCATATTACTCTTTTATTAGATAGGATTAGTGCTAGAGATAAGTGCTTATCACTGAATTAAGTACTATTCTCACAATCACATAGGTAGGAAGTGGTATAGTTGGAATAAAAACATGACCCCCATTTTTTTCTTTTTTGTTAATCCTCACCCAATAATATTTTTTCCTATTGATTTTTAGAAAGAGTAGAAGAGACACAGAGAGAAACACAAATGTGAGAGAGAGACGTTGATTGGCTGCCTCCTACATTGCTGGATGGGGATTGAACCTGCAACCCAGGTATGTGCCCCTGATAGGGAATTGAACCCAATACCCTGCAGTCTGATGCTCTAACCATTAAGCACACCGACCAGGCCACAACCCCCATTTTAAACCCTTGTCCTATGCTGGCATTGTCACAGAGGATTTTAGAAATACCAACAGAGAAGAGTGGGTGAAATTTTTGTGACTCCCAGCAGTCTTTGGCATAGAGCAGATACTCAAGTATTTGTTGTCAGAATGAACTTTAGTTGTAAGGGAGTGGATGACAAGAAGAATATTAATAATAGCTGTAGTTACTATTTATGAATATTTTCTCTTTAAGCATATTTTTTATTGTTGATAGTATTACAGATATCTCTCATTCTCAACCCCCCCCCCCCCAACACACACACCTTGGCCTTTCTCCTTTCAGCCCCTACCCAGTCTATTTGTGACTTTTTCTACCAGGAACGTTCTTATTCTGCCATGAACTCTCTTTCTCTTTTCTACATATATGAATAAATTATGTATTTATGATGTATGTGTACATACATGTATCTCTGCACATATATACCTTCACACACACTAATTTGATCCTCACAACCACCTTATGAATTAAGTTTTATTCTCACAGAGACTCACAGGAGGATTATGTTCAGAATTAGACACCCCTTCCAGTCATAGGTATTTTCAGATCAATTTAAGAGAACTTTCTAACCAGTAGAGCTGGGTTACTCTGGTATGTTGTAAGCTCTCTGTCTTTGGTAATATTCACATATAGGACATAGAGTCATCTGTCCAGCACATTCTAGAAGCATTTATTGTATTTGTAGACATTTAATTAAGTGACCAATTTCAATATTCTCTGATTTGGCTTTTGGAAGCAAAGATTATTCAAATACTAGAGGCCTGTTGCATGAAGATTCAAGCAATAGGCTTTCCTTCCCCTGGCAGCCAGGACCAGTTTTCCTCTGAACCTGGAGCCCACGTCTTCCCTCTGGCTGTTGCCTTCCATTTTTGCTTTGGCCTCTGGAGGCTTCACTCCAGCTGGAGCCTTTAGTCTTCTCTGCTCTGGCCAGAGTGCCACGCTGCCTCTGCTTCATCTCTGCCCCTGGGGGCAGGCCCTCTCCCACCGCAGCTTCGTCTCTGCCCCCAGGGGCGGGTGCTCACACCACTCAGTCCCGCCCCCGCTCCTGATTGGCTGGTAGTGTAGCGAAGGTGCAGTCAAATTTGCATGTTTCTCTTTAATTATATAGGAAGGTGTGTGTGTGTGGGGGGGCAGGGGGGTGCATGGGAATGAAAACAGCTCCTTTTTTTTCCCCTTAAGAGCATCAGATGATACACCAACCCAGTAGTCGGCAAACTGCGGCCGCTCTGTTGACTAATGAGTTTGCCTACCACTGCCCCAACCGATCAGCTCTGCAGGAGTAGTCACTAATATCACCCTTTTTATCTCCTGATTGGACTATGGGCAAAAGAGGCACATTCAACCTAAAACAGAAGATGCTCATATTTTACAATCTAGAAATTCTATTCTACTTCTAACATCTTAGAGGAATTGTTGCACATGTGCGGAAGAAGCCATGGTGAGGGTAGTACTTCCAACCATGTTCAAATAGGAAAATAAGGTAAAAACAACCTAGCTGTCCCATAGGAAAATGGACGGATGAATTGTGGTTTGCTTGTTCAGTGAAATACTGCACAACCAATTAAATGATTTACATACTATAAAGATAAATACATTTTTCAAATTGATGTCAGAGAGGAAGAGAGAAGGAGAGAGAGATAGAAACATCAATAAGGAGAGAGGATCATTTATTGGCTGCCTCCTGCACACCCCGCACTGGGGATTGAGCCTGAAACCCGGGCTTGCTCCCTGACTGGGAATCAAACTGTGAGCTCCAGGTTCATGGGTCAACACTTAACCACTGAGCCATGCCAACAGGCGGGATACGTTTTAAAACATAATAACGAGTGAAAAAACAAAGTTGAAAGATGACACATTCAGTATGATATTTATGTAAAACTTAACACAAAAATACCATATATTATCAATACTTACTTACATAGCAAAAATACAAAACCTTAAATAGGAGAGACATGCAGAATGTTGGGGAGAATTGCTGTCTAATTTTGGTTACATCTGAGAAAAAGGAAGAAAGAAGAAGTGAGGAATGGGGTTTTAGGCATATTTGCAACACTTTATTTCATTTAAAAAATTAATTAATTAAAAAAATTAAATCTTTATTGTTGAAAGTGTTATATATGTCCCCCTTCTTACCCCTTGACCCTTTCTTGCCCCCCTTGCCCCTCCCAGGCCTTTACCACCCTATTGTCTTTGCCCATGGGTTACGTACATATGCATACAAGTTCTTTGGTTTATCTCTTACCACCCCCACCCCCACCCCCGCATACCACCCCCGCTTTTCCTCTGAGATTCCAGTCTGTTCTATGCTTCTATGTCTGGATCTATTTTGTTCATCAGTTTATTTTGTTCATTAGATTCCACATATGAGTGAGATCATGTGATACTTGTCTTTCTCTGACTGGCTTATTTCACTTAGCATAGTACTCTCCAGGTCCCTCCACGCTATCTCAAAGGGTAAGAGATCCTTCTTTTTCACTATTGCATAGTATTCCGTGGTGTAAAAGTACTACAGCTTTTGTATCCACTCATCTACTGATGGGCTAAAAATTTATGTTAGAGAGAGAGAGAAAAAAAAGAAAATCAATCGGTTGCCCAACTGGGGATTGAACCCACAACCTAGGTATATGCCCTGACTGGGAATCTTAAGCCCCTGACCTCCTGGTTTACCAGATGATGCTCCAACCATCTGAGCCACACTGGCCAGAGCTAACCTTTTATTTCTTAAAAAAGAGGTTAGATGGGGGAAGGGGCGGCAGGGGAGAGGTCAATGGGGGGAAAAGGAGACTCGTGTAATACTTTAAACAATAAAGAATTTAAAAAAGAGATTAGAGATAACTATAGCAAAATATTAAACATCACTATTATTATCTGTACTTTCCTGAGTGTTTGAAATATTTTGCAATTAAATGGTTTTAAAACTTTTAAGGTTAAATGAAGGGTCAAAAGTTGTTCTTGACACAGGCCTGGCTGAAGGTTAAAGGCCCAACCTTGGCCGGGTAGCTCAGTTGGTTAGAGCATCGTTCTGATATGCCAACCTTTTGCGTTCAGTCCCAGGGCAGGGCACATACAAGAGTCAACCAATGAATGCATTAATAAGTGGAACAACAAAATGTTGTTTCGTTCTCTTTCCCTTCCCCTCTGTCTCTAAAATAAATAAATTAAGAAATTTTTAAATAAAAGAAATTGTTAAATAAATAAAGCCCTGGCTGGTGTTTCTCAGTGGTTAGAGTGTTGGCCCGTGCACTGAAGGGTCACGGGTTCGATTCCCAGTCAAGGGTACGTAGCTGCATTGCAGGTTACATCCTCAGTCCCGGTCAAGGCGCCTGCAGGAGGCAACCAATCAATGTGTCTCTTTCACATCAATATTTCTCTCTCTCTCTCTCTCTCTCCCTTCCACTCTCTCTAAAAATCAATGGGGAAAAAATATCCTCAATTGAGAATTAACAACTACAACAAAAATAATAAATAAATAAAGGTTAATGGTTCATACCTGTACAGTGGTAATTATTATTAAACAAGAATCTCATTGTTAAAATAAAACAAAACAAAAACAGGTACAACTCCCTTTTATTTCTTTTAGAATTTCTTGTGGGAGTATGGTCCAGGTCACTGTGAGAAAAAGTTCAGACCCACTGAATTCAATTAGTACCTTCATTTTACCAAGGGGAAAACTGTGGCCTAGAATAGCGTGGTGACCTGTCTAAAGTCACAAATCGCCAGGGGTCCACACTGTCCAGTTCCACTGGTCCATCAAGAGTACCCAAATCATCTTAAACACACAGCATCTGTGTTCAATCTGTTTCCTCCACTTGGAATCACTCTCTTGTTGATCTTTTGTTCCTTCTCGAATCCCTGGCTTTGCTAAACTAAGAATTAGCCAATTTCATTTCCCAAACTTGAGTCTGAAATTTAGAATCAAGTGGGTCCTAATCTATTCTCTGCTCAGGATCCTCAGTTCTCTGCTCAGCCCTTTCCAGGAAAACAAGTTCTGTCTCATAGGGCAACATGTTTTCATGTTTGTACTACTCTGATCATTTGCCAGGTTTTAATAATAAAGATCTTACACTTATTTTGTGTCAATTCTATTTTCTGTGGCAAGGTAGATTTGTGTGTTAAATGAGGCAATACTTGTGTGAATTGTAAAGGTCTGAGCCAATCTGGTGAGAGGTAATTTATAAGAATAAAAGCACAATATGCTAATTAGACCAAACATCCTTCCGGATGACCTTCTGGACGAAGCTGCAGCAGTGGGGGCCAAGGCAGAGGCAGCCACCACAGCAGCGGGGGTTGAGCCCCTTGCACAAATTTCTTGCGTTGGGCTTCTAGTCCTATATACTAAAACCCTAATATGCAAATCAATCAACTGGCACAACTACCCGTCCCTATGATGAGTACTGATCACCAGGGGCAGACAATAGAGGAGCTGCTCCCTGGTGATCAATGTGTTCCCATAGGGGAAGTGCACTCAGCCAGAAGCTGGGCTCACAGCTGGCGAGCACAGCGGAGCCTCTCCCAACTCTGTTGCAGGCAGGTGGTACCCGCCCCCCCCCCAGTCGGGCCTAAGCTGGCAGGTGGACATCCCCCAAGGGGTCCCAGACTGCAAGAGGGTGCAGGTCGGGCTGAGGGACATCCCCCAAGTGCAGGAATTTCATGCACCAGGCCTTTAGTCATAACATAATGATTCCTTTTGCCTTTAAAAAACTTCAGATAATGAGTACAGCTCTCATATCCCCACTGTGTCTTCTCTTTCCTAAATAAAAGGTCTCCATCTCCTTTTAATCATGCCAAATGAGGGGGTAAAGATTGTCACTAGTGGGAATATTCAAGAGACTATGTCAAGGAATTCTATGGATTCCCAAAAGAAGCATTCCAAAAATGTCTCAAAAATGGTGGCCCCACTACAGTAGTTAGATAGCAGATCAGTTTTTAGTGGCAAGTAATACATAACCTGACCAGTAGTGACTGGTCAACATGAAGTTGAGGGGTTTTTTTTTGTGCTTTTAAAAAAAATGTTTTTGTTTTTGTTGTTGGATTTTAATTTAATTTAATTTTATTTTATCTCATAGAGGAATGGAGAGAGTGAAAGAGATAGAAACTTCAATGATGAGAATAATTGATCAGCTGCCTCCTGCACAACCCCTACTAGGAATCGACCTCACAACTGGGCATGTGCCCTTGAACGGAATCAAGTCCGGGATTCTTCAGTCCACCGGCCAACACTCTATCCACTAAGCCAAATCAGCTAGGGCGAGGTTGAGTTTTCTCACATAACAAGAAGTCCTGAGGTAGATGATTGCAGGAATTAGTTCAGCTATTCAACATAGTTCATTTTTATTTTTTTCTGCTCTCGCATCCTTTAGTTTTTCACGCAGTAACAAAATGATTGCTACAGCCAAGTATCATACCTATGTTCAAGGCATGAAGAATAGGGAGGAGGGAGCAGCACTAGCTGCCTTTTATTAAGAAAGTGTAAGTTGCCCTAGCCCCGTGGTTGGCAAACTGCAGCTAGCGAGCCACATGCGGCTTTTTGGCCCCTTAAGTGTGTCTCTTCCACAAAATACCATGGCCTGAGCGAGTCTATTTTGAAGAAGTGGCATTAGAAGTTTAAGTTTAAAAATTTGGCTCTCAAAAGAAATTTCAATCGTTGTACTGTTGATATTTAGCTCTGTTGCCTAATGAGTTTGTCGACCACTGCCCTAGCCAGTGGATAGAGCATCGACCTGTGGACTGAAAGGTCTTGGGTTTGATTCCAGTCAAGGGCACATGCCCAGATTGCTGGCTCGATCCCCAGTAGGGGGCCTGCAGGAGGCAGCCGATCTATGATTCTATCTCATTGATGTTTCTATCGCTCTCTCCTCCCTTTCTCTCTGAAATCAATAAAAATATATTTAAAAAAAGAAAGTATAAGTTGCCCGCCTGGTGTGGCTCAGTGGTTGAGTATTGACCCATGAACCAAGAGGTCGGGGTTCCATTCCTAATCAGAGTCAGGGCACAGTCTGGTGTTTCAGGCTTGATTCCCAGTAAGGGGCATGCATGAGTTTCACCTCCTCACTCAGGAAGTGGTTCTCCAGGAAGTTGCTGAGATGAGGGTCTTCGGGATAGGACACTGGGCATGCAGCCCCCCAGGGCCTGGGTCAGCCCTAGCTGGTTTGGCTATCGCTCTTCTCCTCTCTGACACCAATAAAAATGTATTAAAAGCAAAACAAAATGAAAGGGCCTGGTTCAGGTTCCTCTCCAAGGCCAGGGCGGCTTCCAGAGCATCATGAGTTTCGCTCCGTTCATCTTGGGGAGACTTCAGCACGTCACCAAGAGAATGCAGTCACCGCATTTGTTTTCCGTATTTAAGATGCTCAGCACCTTCGAGCTTCTTCTCCACCAACTTGTGGAATAAGTGGCCCACGCAAGCTGGCCAGGTGATTGACGGCAGCCTCCACCTCGGTGGAATAATTCTATTGAATTTGGGAGTTCATGGTTGTTCGGCAATAAGAAGTTAAGGTAAAAATAAAAGTGTTGGCTGGTCTCGGAGGCTGAGGATGGTGAGGAGGTTCTGAAAGTGGTGACTAGAAAAGACGTTGAGGATGATTGGTGGCTGGAAGAAAAGGCCTCCATGGTCTGTTCCGTCCAAACACTGTTAAAGCAAGAGACAGGTCCGGGGCAGTTGAGGGCACTATCTATCTCATCATTGATGTTCCTTTCTCTCTTTCCTACTCCCTTCCTCTCTCTATCTCATCATTGATGTTTCTATCTCTCTTTCCTTCTCCCTTCCTCTCTCTGAAAATCAATAAAAACATTTAAAAAAAGGAAAAGCAATGTAGCATGACAACCCAAGGTTAGGGGAAGTATGAGGAATGACAGTGAGCCCACAAGAGCCTTGCTAACGCAGTATTGAGGATCATGAAGAAAGGGCTACCAGGAGTGAGATGTGAACTCAGGCCTCCCAGGAAGCCCCACAAAATAAACACATTATTTTAGTTGACTCACACATACAAATTCTGTCTTTTCACAAAATTCTCCCAATCCTTGCTAATTAAATTGTGCTATAGGACCAGCAACATTAGTACCAACAAAGAGCTGCTTAGAAATGCCGTTTCAGCGGCTTCCCCAGACCTACTGAATCAGCAGCCTTTTAAAACTAGATATGTGAATACATTAAACTGTAAGACACTGTGTTCTAAGGCACCTTGATTGCAGAAGCTGTGGATTTCGGATTTAGTACTTTTGGCCCATTAGAATGTCAACTCTGTGAAGGGAGGACTTTCCCCCATTTTATTTTCTTCTGCTTGTATATGGTAAAAAAAACTCAGGCTGAACCTTTATGCATTTGATCCTACACCCTCCAGTGCTCTCACAGAAAATCCATGGAATACTGAAGTTTTCAGAAGGACTGGCCAACACTATTTATTTGAACTACATGAGTTAATGGAAATGTTCTATACCTCTATTGTCCAAGATGATAGCACTATTCATAACTCTGTTGAGCACTTGAAACGTGTCTGGTGTGACTAAGAACTGAATTATAAATGTTCACTTAAAAAATATATATATATTCTTACTGATTTCAGAGAGGAGGGGAGAGGCAGATAAGATAGAAACATCAATGATGAGAGAGAATCATCGACTGGCTGCCTCCTGCATGTCCTCTACTGGGGACCCAGCCTGTAACTTGAACATGTGCCCACGACCTCCTGGTTCATAGGTCGATACTCAGCCACTGAGCACACAGCCGGGCTGTATTAGTTTTAATTAAGTTTAAACAGCCACATAGTGACTACTATAGTGACATCATAGACCTAAACTAACCTCTAATCCAGTGGTCGGCAAACTGCGGCTCTCGAGCCACATGCGGCTGGCGAGCCGCGGTTTTGCCGCTCTATTGACTAATAAGTTTGCCGACCACTGCTCTAATCTATGGACGGAAAAACTTAAGCTCAGGAAAATGTCAGTTACCTGAGTAAGATCACACCATGAGAAGATGAAATCTAGGTGTGATTTGATGAGTATTTGTAGGGAGCTGAGACAGGGTTAGGCCTCAGACTGACCTGTTGGCAAAGACACAAACAAGTCCCAGCTTAGAGGCCACAGCCCTCTTAGCACAGTTAAGCTTGGCCTTATGATGCTCCCTAGATCCTTCCTGGGTAGCTAATGGGCTGTGGGAGGTGCAGCAAGTGCTGCCAAAACAAGTGAAATTCACAAGAACATTGTAAGTATGGTGACCACTACCTTGTTTACCTCTGACTGTAAAATAAAGGCTCAGCCTGCCGTCTGGGTCTCTCTCTGTGGCTTCATCCAGACACAGGAGAGCCACCTGGACCCAGTTTATTCTCTTGGTCTGTCTTTTCTTTAATCCTTCGCGCGCCCCCGCCCACCCTCAGGCTACCGAACCCTTGGCTGTGCTGGCACAGCATAAGTGTTAAAGCTAAAGTGCACTGAACTTAGAAACAGACAGACTCGGGTCTCTGGTACTGACTGACTCACCCATGAAGCGGGGCAACTTGGATACCTTCTCTGGGCTCACACCTCTTCTGTAAAGGGAGGCATTTATTATTTGCTTGCTTTAAAATCCCTTCTAGCCCGAAACCGGTTTGGTTCGGTGGATAGAGCATCGGCCTGCGGACTGAAGGATCCCGGGTTTGATTCCGGTCAAGGGCATGTACCTTGGCTGCGGGCACATCCCCAGTAGGGCGTGTGCAAGAAGCAGCTGATTGATGTTTCTCTCTCATCGATGTTTCTAACTTTCTATCCATCTCCCTTCCTCTTTGTGGAAAATCAATAAAATATATTTTTAAAAATAAAGAAATAAAATGCGTTCTAATTATTCATGTTGAATGATTCTCATTGGGTAATTTGTGTGCCTCCCTTGTATAGTGCCACCTAGTGGCAAACTGTGAACCCTACATCTCCTTCTCCTGGATCAAATTCTTGACCAAGGGGAATGGAAACTTGTGAGTTGACCACTCCCTTACTGTGAGTGATTTGGTTGTCAGATCCCACTCCCATCTACTCTGCTCGCATAGATGTGGGCAGCAGTTTAGCGCTGATACTTGGAGACATCCCAGGGCTTTTCCTGATTACCTCTCACTCTCTGCATTCATAGGACTGTGCTTTCCACAGAGCTGTACTTAATTTACTTGTCAAAAGTCTCCTGGCCCTAGCTGGTTGGCTCAGTGGATAGAGCTTTGGCCTGCGGACTGAAGGGTCCCAGGTTCAATTCCTGTCAAGGGCACATGCCCGGGTTGTGGACTTGATCTCCAGTGTGGGTCCTGTGGGAGGCAGCTGACCTCTCTCTCACTCGTTGATGTTTCTCTCTCTCTCCCCCTCTCCCCTCCTCTCTGAAGCCAATAAAAAACATATATTTTTAAAAGTCTCCTGTACCTGCCCATGTCTGGTCCATGGCATGGCAGCCGCCTCCTTTGCCGAGGACCCCGTTTGATTTTCCCCTCCTTGTTATAGCTCCGCTGATGACCCAGAGAAGAGCCAGCAGGTGGAAAGCCATACACTCCTTAACATTAATGGGGGACAGTGCCCCCCAAGGTCATAATAGCTCTGTGACCTTGGACAAGTCATTTATTTTTCCTGAGCCTCAATTTACAAAGTAGAGGTAAAATAATACCTTGGATAGCTGAAACCAGTTTGGCTCAGTGGCTAGAGCGTCAGCCTACGGACTGAAAGGTCCCAGGTTTGATTCCAGTCAGAGGCATGTACCTTGGCTGCGGGCACATCTCCAGTGGGGGGTGTGCAAGAGGCAGCTGGTTGATGTTTCTCTCTCATCAATGTTTCTGACTTTCTATTCCTCTCCCTTCCTCTCTGTAAAAAATCAATAAAATATATTTAAAAAAATAATACCTTGGATAATTTTGATAGTTAGAAATAATATATAAAGTACTTAGTGAAAAGACAAAAAATAATTTAAAAAAGAAAAAATAATGAATTACTTAGTGCATAATAGGTGATCAATAAATGTTGGTTATGATCACAGGAATGACACATAAATACACCTATTCGCTCAGCAGTGACTTCTGAACTCTAGGGGATGCAGAAGAGCTGCAGAAGTGATATGCGCTGGCTTCCTCGCTGACTGTAAACAGTAGGCTGCCACAGAAGCAAGAGCAGATAGTTGGAGGCAGGGTATAATTAAGTCCAAAATGGTGGGCTGTGGCCTATGAGTGCTGCAGGGGCACAGTGCCAGAAAAGATAATAACCATCCTCAGGTCTACATAACACTTCAGTGTTTACACAGTCCTTTAACATATATAATTTTACTTATAACAACTCTGAGGTGAATACTCTAATATAGAGGGAACTGAGGCTCACAGAGG
This sequence comes from Antrozous pallidus, assembly GCA_027563665.1. Lineage (NCBI taxonomy): Eukaryota > Metazoa > Chordata > Mammalia > Chiroptera > Vespertilionidae > Antrozous > Antrozous pallidus. Next base: position 195,799,383 of record CM050508.1, read on the forward strand.
CAAAATGACAGGCCCAAGGTTGTACTAGGAAGTGGCAAAGGTGGGCCTTGAGCTAGAGGCATCCTGACTCAGAGGCAGTCTTGTCTTCACTCCCCAGGTTTTCTGAATGAGTCTGGCCTTGAGATGGGTCTTGGAGGTGAGGGGTTTGGAGAAGTAGTGGAGGCTTTTCCAGCAGCGAAACCGATCAGGGATGCAATGGAGAAGGATGGAAAGTTAGACCAGGTGACCGCTGGATTCCTAGCCCAGCCTGCTGGGATGGAGGTGAGTGGCGGGCTCCCTAAAGAAAGTGACATCTAGTCTAAGACCAGAATGATGAGGAAGAGTTAGCCAGAGCTCTCGGGCAAAAGAAGTGCCGTGAGCACATTTGAAGACCTGTTCAATGAGGCAGGGGCAGGGTGTGGAAAAGTGAGACTGTGGCCAGAGGGGAAGGACCTTCAAGCCACATTAAGGTCTTGGGCTTTATTTTTTATTTATTTTATTTTTTTGTTAACCCTCACACAAGGATATTTTTCCTCTGATTTTTAGATAGAGTGGAAGAAAGAGGGAAAGACCAACAGAAACACCCATGTGAGAGAAACACATCGATTGGTTGCCTCCTGCATGAGCCTCGACCAGGGCCAGGGCCGGGGAGGAGCCTGCAACCAAGGTTCACGCCCTTGACCTGAATCCAACCTGGGAACCCCAAGGTGGTCCGCAGGACAACGCTCTAACCACGCTCTATCACCTAGGGTCGTGGTCTGCAAACTGAGACTCGTGAGCCACATGCGGCTATTTGGCCCCTTGAGTGTGGCTCTTCCACCAAATAGCACAGCCTGGGCAAGTCTATTTTGAAGAAGTGGCATTAGAAAACATTTAAGTTTAAAAAATTTGGCTCTCAGAAGAAATTTCAATCGTTGTACTGTTGATATTCGGCTCTGTTGACTAATGAGTTTGCTGACTACTGAACTAAGACTTTTTTTTTCTTTTTTCTTAAGATCTTGTACTTTATATCAGGCCACTGAAAACCCAGGGGCGTGTTTACCCAGACAATGTGAGCTTTAAACCAATCACTCTGATTGCAATGTGGAGAGTGAACGGCAGGGGCTAAACCGCAGGCAGAGACTGGGTACAAGGCTGATGCTGCAACCCAAGCAAGAAAGGAGGGCTGGCCCTAGCCGGTTTGGCTCAGTGGATAGAGCGTCAGCCTGCGGACTCAAGGGTCCCAGGTTCAATTCTGGTCAAGGACATGTACCTTGGTTGTGGGCACATCCCCAATAGGGGATGCAGCTGATCAATGTTTCTCTCTCATCGATATTTCTCTCTATCCATCTTCCTTCCTCTCTGTAAAAAAATAAATAAAAAAAAATATTTTTTTTTTTAAAAAAGAAAAGAGGGCTGCCTGGTGGAGGGAGCACCGCAGGGATCGGGAAACAGCAAATATGGGAGACAATTTAAGAGGCAGAAGTGGACTGGAGCCGATTAATTGGAAAGCGGGTGGTGGGGCAGGCAGAAAGAAAGGAGTTGGGGATGACTTCTGGTTTCTGGCTGGAGCTGCTGCATGGGTGGCTAAGGACAATGACGAACAAAGTCTCTGAAGGGAGAGCAAAGGAGTGAGGCTTCTAAGGGTGAGAGGGACTTAGCAGCTGATGGGGATTAGGAGGAGAGTAAATCTTAGTGGAAGAAAGTAGGATTTCCCCCTTTTATTCATTGAACATGTTAGGGACCTACTATATGTTAGACACGAGAATTACAGAACCAAACAGACCAGGTCCTTGTCCTCCTGGAGTTTAAGGTCTAGTAGATGAAGACAAACAATAAGCGGAAAAGTAAGTACAGTTTAAATCTGTGTACCAGTGGACACACAGGGTTCAGACCCGTGTTGTTCGAGGGTCAACTGTACATGAATATGCCAGGATGTCTGAGGACAAATGAGACATAGGAAGTGGATGTGGGTGACAGAAGCTGCTGTTTGGATACGGGGTGATCAGCAAAGGCTTCCCTGATTTTTAGGCAGAGACCCAAATGAGGTGAGGAAATAATATGGGGGACACCCTTCTGGGTAAAACGAAGGGCAAGGTTCTGAGGTGAGAGGGACTCTGCAGGCTGTGGCCACTCTAACCATGGCAGAGAGTGAGGTCAGAAATGGGAGCTGGATACCCAGTACAAAAATGGAATTTTACCATACACCCATTTCCTCTTCCCCTAAGAGGTGGAATCCCCAAGATCATTTTTTCAGCCCATGCTTCTAAAGATTTCAACTGCCGAGCCGGTTTGGCTCAGTGGATGGAGCGTTGGCCTGCGGACTGAAGGGTCCCAGGTTCGATTCCGGTCAGGGGCATGTACCTTGGCTGCGGGCGCATCCCCAGTTGGAGGTGTGCAAGAGGCAGCTGATTGATGTTTCTCTCCCATCGATGTTTCTGACTTTCTATCCCTCTCCTTTTCTCTCTGTAAAAAATCAATAAAATATATTTTAAAAAATAAATATTTGAACTGGCATTGTTCTCTTCCACTTTCCAGCTGCACAACCTTTGCCATGCCATTTACTTTCTCTGAGCCTTGATGTTCTCATCTATAAAACGAGTGTATTAATACAGAGTTGCTGTTGAAGGAATTGCTCAGTAGTGTTAGCCTGTCCTGTTCTTTCTCCCATGGAAGGATCAAAGGTACAGGATGTAGAAAACTGGTTTAATTGAGGTGTGAGAATCTGATCCATTCTAGCACTGAACTCTCATTGCTACAACTGCTGGCAAGAAAATTGTACACCATACATCCTTCACCTCCTTTTTCTCTCCCCTCTTTTCCTTCCCCCAATTTCTGACCTGGACATATTTGTATTTCAAGCAGGCCTGCAGAAGAGAGCAATGGGAAAATGTCCTGGATGCATATTCTAGGGAGGAATCAGCAGAGGGGGTGTGGTGGAAGAGATGACTCAACCGAGAGTGTGCTGACTTTTGCATAAGCTCCACCCTTTCACTTCCTGCCCTGAGGTATGTGTGTTGGGTGAGTGGGTCCACCCCTTACGGTGTGGCGTGTTGAGATTCTAAATGTTGAGCCTTTGAAGACCTCTGAAGCAGGGTGGGATGTGGGGGGCAGGGTGGGCTGTGGAGGTGGTCATCTCTGTGCTAGTGACTTAGATTTATGCCCGAGCTGCTTCTGCAGGCAAGGAGGGAAGAGCACGTGGAAGGCAGGTTCACTAGGGTAGGGAGCTCTGGTGACTGAACTGTGTGGCCTTGACTGAATCACTGTGTAATCAGCCACACCCTTGCTCAATCGCCTTCAACCGCTACTGCACAGGATAAAGTCCCATAGGCCTAACCTGGTCCCAATCTACAATTTCGGTGGGCCTGCTACTCTACCACACCCCTTGCCCAAGCTTCCTGCAATGCAGCCACATCAGAGGCCTCTTGGAATAGTAAGATCTTTATTTTCTGATGCCTCTCTCCCCTGGGTTTTATATATGTTGTGAATGGAAAAAGGAATTGTATGGAAAGTAACCTCACAGGGTGATCTGATTATAAATTCCTACTTGGGTAGATCATGGTGGCTAATAATGACCCAGGCATATAACCTTTTAAAAATATATATATTATTGATTTTTTATAGAGAGTTAGAAACATCAGTGAGAGAGAAACATTGGTCAGCTGCCTCCTGAACACCTCCTACTGGGGTTGTGCCAGCAACCAAGGTACATGTCCTTGGCCGGAATAGAACCTGGTACCTTTCAGTCCGCAGGCTGACACTCTATCCCTTGAGCCAAACTGGTTTTGGCAACTTTTTAACAATATAATACTTAGTGATTTCAGAGAGGATGAGAGAGGGAGAGTTAGAAACATCAATGATGAGAGAGATTCATTGATTCACTGCCTACTGCATGCCCCCTACTGGGGATCAAGCCTGAAACCCCAGCCCTGACCAGGAATTGAACCGTGACCTCCTGGTTTATAAGTCAATGCTAAATCACTAAGTCACGCCAGTTGGCCTTGAAAACTATGTTTTAGAATTATGAAATATATCATACTACAGGCCCGGTGCTTGAAATTCATGCATGGGGGCGGTCCTTCAGCTGGGCCTGCACCCTCTCCAATCTGAGTCCGTTGGCTCTTAACCACTCACCTGTCTGCCTGCCTGATCACCGCTAACCACTCTGCCTGCCTGCCTGATCACCCCTAACCCTTCTGCCTGCCTGCCTGACTGCCCTAACCACCTCTGCCCGGCTGCCTAATGTCCCTAACTGCTCCCCTGCCAGCCTGATCACCCCTAACTGCCTTTGCCGCAGCTCCCCTCACTGTGGCTTTGTCTGGAAGGATGTCCAGATGTCTGGTTTATCCAGTCTAATTAGCATATTACCCTTTTATTAGTATAGATATACAGAAGAGTATATCAAACATATAAATACTGCCTAAAGAATAACTATAAAATGAACATAACCAAATCTGTTTTTAGAATTATGTTCATTCCTTTATATCTTCCTCCTGAAACTTTCCCCTGACCTGCAAGGCCAGCATTGAGTACCCCTAATCTAGGATCAGGGCATATACTAGGAGCAACCAATGAATGCATAAATAAGTGGAACAATAAATCAACGTTTCTCTCTCTTACATCAGTCAATACAATTTAAAAATTTACAAAGAGAATGTAAAATTCTCATAACAGTTCTTATATTGATTACATGTCAAAGGGATAATACTTTGTGTTGAATTGAATAAAATGTTAATTTCATCTGTTTCTTTTTACTATTTCTTTTTTGTAGTTGCCAGAAATTCTTAAATTATACATTGTATTTCTATTGGACAGAGGTATTCTATAAAGAGTGAACTTCCCACAACCAGATGCATTTAAACATGGAGTGCATTTTGGTGGAGTGGTGATGGTAGCAGTGGAAGCTGGATTAACTGATCTGTAAGGCAGATTTTAGCTTTGTGAGTTTATGATTCTACTAGATTCGTGCAAGGGTAGGCCTTCCTTTCCCTGGCTATTGGCACCAGGACCTGGAACCCAGGCTTCGCTCCAGTCTCCAGCTTCATCCGGAATGACTTCTGGAAAGATGTTTGGTCTAATTAGCATATTACCCTTTTATTAATATAGATGTTTCCAGCCTTTTCTCCCTCTCTTTGCCATACCTCCACTCTGCTTCTGCCAAAGTGTTATTCCTCAAATACACACATGGGTTTTTTGTCTCTGACCCTCTGTTTACCCAGTTCATTTATCTGGAATGACCTATTCACTATCTGTCGTCAAAATCCTACAGAACCTGAAAAGCAACTCACATGCCACTTCATCCTTGAAGCCTTTCCTGGCCCCCCCTACAGGTGGGAAGCAACTCTGAATGCCTCCAGCACTACTCACCAGCCAACCCCTCAATAGTTCTGTGGTTTGGCAATCTGCTAACTTCTTTCGCAAGCACCTTGAAGTCAGGGGTGCTTGGCACAGAAACTTCTGATGTCCAGACCTTCAAACTTTCTGTGTGCTCTTTCCTAAGACCAGTCCTCCGGAGAACATATGCTGAAGTCCAGGTCCATTTTCTTCCCCCTCCCCTGCTCACACGTTACGAAATCTCCAGCTCAGGTTTTTACCCACAGCATTACCCAGGGGTGGAGACCTCAGGGCACCAACCAAAGGTGGAGGATCTACTGACTGGACAACAGAGCATTTAGCAAGCTGGCGGTTGCTAGTTCTTTGCTTCCAATAAAGTTGAAGAAGGTTCTAATTTTGTTGTCATTAAAAATAACTTTTAATAATAGTGCACTAAAAAAAAATAATAGTTCACAATGTGAATGTTTGGCTTGTAACTCAAAAGGAATTCAAATAATTAACATTATTAAAACAAAACTTCCGCCGAGACCGGTTTGGCTCAGTGGATAGAGTGTTGGACTGCGGACTGAAGGGTCCCGGGTTCGATTCTGGCAAGGGCATGTACCTTGGCTGCGGGCACATCCCCAGTAGGGGGCGTGCAAGAGGCAGCTGATCGATGTCTCTCTCTCATCGATGTTTCTGACTTTCTATCCCTCTCCCTTCTGCTCTGTAAAAAGTCAATAAAAATATATATAAAAAAACAACAACTTCCTCCATTCTCATTTCCTGATTTATGTGAACATAGTTTCTCAATGATTCTATTTCTAAAAATACAAAATAGATAAAACTGATGCTGAATCCAGTTACATTCCAGCAATAAGCAATATTTATCCATAAATACATAAATTAATTGCAAAATACCTATTTCAGTAAGAGATGCTTTTCCAATTTTATTTTACTCTTTGTTTAATCATTAGTTATCAAAAAGATATGTTGCTCTGATCAATTGTGTACTAAGATAGCAATAATACTGGTTTTACTTCAATCCAGAGGAAATTTTAAAGACATAGAGCTTTAGAGTCAATCAAACTTTTAAAGCTTTTAAATTTCAAAGACTTTTACATTAAACAAATTAAATTTCAATTAGATACATAAATTTCTGTTTAAGTATGAATTGGGTAGTCAATAACAGACTTTCAAGAGTAAAATAGTCCTGGCTGTGGTAGCTCAGTTGGTTGGAGTGTCGTCTCGATACACCAAGGTTTCGGGTTCGATCCCCATTCAGGGTAAAATATAAGAATCAACCGATACATGCATGAAAGAGAGGAACCACAAATCTATGTTTCTCTCTCATGCTCCTTTCTATCTCCCTTCCTCTCTTTCTCTAAAATTGATAAATAAAAAATAAAAAAGAATAAAATATATCATCTTAGGATAACATTCTGCGAGAGGAAGCATTCAAGAAGAAAATAATGTAGCATTTCTGTCAGTTAAAGTAGAGTTTGTCTCAGTATCCTCTTGAAATGAAAGAGTATTACATCACAATGATACTTACATTCTATTGATGAGGGAACAGTTTTATTTAAAATATTTACAGTATGCTAGGAAGCATGTCCTTTGTAACGGCATACATTTTAGCTGTTGATTTAAAAATATGCCAGATATCCTGCACGTGGACCTGCAGATCCGGTCTCCACCTTCCTTCGTCCGACTCTCCCCTGGCTGGCTGAGCTGGATGTGTCTGTTTGCCTTGGTTTGGGTTTGGCCACTAGGGAGCCTTGGCAGGAGCCAGAGGGAGGGGAGAAAGTGACGTCAGGGTCTCTATTCCCCTGGTTCCCAACTCTGAAGGTCTAATGGGTCTGGCTCTGTCCCTGGACAGTAAGTCAGTACTCTTCTGAAGGCAGAGAAACCGTGTAGTAACAACCTGGATGGGCCCCATCCCTGCTTCTTGCATGATCCCTTGTAATTTCCCTATACCTTGACCACACCTTCTAAATGAGCCCCTCTGTATATAAAATCTTGTTGAATTGTCTGGAGTCTGCCATTTGTCTCCTGCTGAAGTCTTCAAAAAATACAGAGAGGGGTGCAGGGTTAAAAAAAAAATCTTAAAGGAGGTACAAGAGCAGAAAGGCTGGACACTGCTGATGCAGACGGCAGCCTCGTTCATTTACCCAGTAAACAGCGACAGCATCGCGCCCAGTCCTCAGTTCCAGAGCTGAATTGCATGGTGTTCCCCTCCTCAAGCAATAACATCTAGTGGGACAAAGACACAAACAATTAAGCAAAGAGCAACACAATAGCATGTGATATATGCTGTAATAAAGATAGGGTCAAGCCCAGCCGGTGTGGCTCAATGGCTGAGGGTTGACCTAGGTATGAATCAGGAGGTCACAGTTCGATTCCTGGTCAGGGCACATGATGGGGTTGTGGGCTCAATTCCCAGTGTGGGGCGTGCAGAAGGCAGTCAATCAATGATTCTCTCTCATCATTGATGTTTCTATCTCTCTCACCCTTTACCTCCCTCTCTGAAATAAAAAAATAATAATAATTTTAAAAAGATAGGGCTAATATGTGTGGGGGCACTGTGGAGAGAGTAGCCACCTAATTCTACCTGGGGAATTAGGGAGGGCTTTGCAGAGGAGTTTCCATGTGGTTTATGGCATTAAAGATAAGTAGGAGTTTGCTTGGAAGGGAAAGGGAGGGAAGACATTCAGGCAAAAGGGTAATGTGAATAGTCACTAGAACCAGTGGTTGTTAGGGTATTGCTGAGTCAGGGCTGGGTGCTCAAAGGTGTGGTTCAAGCACAAAGAACAAAGAAAAAAATATGTAAGTGTGATTAAATTAAAATAAAAGACTTCTACATGGCAAAGGCACTAAAAACAGAATTAAAATACTAAATTCCTCCCTGGGAGAAGATAATTGTAATTTATACATACATAACACCTAGGTATCAGTAAGTACTAAAGACAAGCAAACAAGTTGAAACATAGGCAAGGATATGAACAGGCAATTCTTGGAAAAGGTACTTTCAACAGCAGGGAAATGCAAATTAAAATGATTAGAAGCCACTTCCAAAGAATAAAGCAGTGAAAGAGGAAAAATAGTAACTTTAGAAAAATAGAACCTGGAAATACCACATTAACAGAGTGTTCAAGGGTCATAACATCACAGTAATAAGTGGTGTGGGAAGAATGTGCCCTTGCTAGGGTGTGATGAAAAGGGCATTTCACATCTGAGTTGTTCCTCCCCTAAACCCATAACTTCCGTCTAGTCATGAAGGAGATATTAAATAAGTCCAAATCGAGGGGGCATTCTGCAAGATATCTGACTAGTGCTCCTCAAGACTATCAAGATCATAGGAACAAGAAAGACTGAGAAGCTGAGCCAGGTGTTGCTCAGCCGTTGAGTGTCGACCTAGGAACCAAGAGGTCACGGTTCGATTCCCGGTCAGGGCATATGCCCAGGTTTCAGGCTCGATCCCTGTAGGAGGTGTGCAGGAGGCGGCCAATTGATGATTCTCTCATCACTGATGTTTCTCTCTCTCTCTCCCTCTCCTTTCCTCTCTGAAATCAATAAAGATATATTGAAAACAAAACAAAACTGAGAAACTGTCCTGACTAGAGGTGACTATGGAGACATGAGGATTAAATGCAGCGCTGTACCCTGGATTGGGTCCTGGAAAATGATTAGTGAAAGTTGAGTGAAGTCTAGAAGTTAATAAATAATAATAAGCCAATATTGGCTTCTTAGTTTTGACAAATCTACCCTGGTAATGTAAAATGTTAACTGTGGAAATTGAGTGAGGGGTGTGAATGTGGGAACTCTCTTGACTACTGTAACTTTTCTATAGATCTAAAGAGATTCTAAAATAAAACATTTATTTTTTAAATGATGAGATACTATTTTCTACCCATCAAATTAACAAAGAATTAAAAGTCTGACTAAAAGATGAAGAACAATATATATGATATAATGTCATTGATATAAATTTTAAAAGTCACTCAAAAATACTATATATTGTTTATGTATACATGTATACTAATTAATGCATCTAACAGATCACATTTGAATGACTTTTATGCCAAGTGCTATTCTCAGTTTTGAGGATATAGCAGCTAATATGTTCAGGATACAGAACAATAAAAGCTGACAATTGTATAGGACTTACTATGAGTCAAGCATCTATAATAATAAAAGCATAATATGCTAATTAGATCAGACATCCTTCTGGATGACCTTCCAGACGAAGCTGGGGCTGCGAGGGAAGCCCATGCCCCGGGTGCCAGAGGGAAGCAGGTGCTGGCAGCCCAGGGAAGGAAGGCCTGCTCTTGTACGGATTTTGTGCATCAGGCCTCTAGTCCTGTGATAATAATAACAGAAAGCACATGCAGCATTTACTAGTACTCTAGCAGGTGTAAGTCTAAGCACTTTATGTGCCTTAACTTATTTAATCCTCAGAGCAACCTGTAATATAGGTTCTATTATTGTCACCATCTTATATATGAAGACACCGAGGTGCAGCCAAGTTAAGTCCTTGCCAAGGGTCACAGGGCAAGGCAGTACTAGAGACAGCATTCAAATCCAGGCGGTCTGGCTCTAAGTCTGTCCTACCAACCATGTGCTCTCTGCCTTGAGTCTCTCCTGTTGTGGAGCTTACATTCTAGTGAGGGCAAGACAGGCCATAAAAATACGTAGTCTGTCAGGCAGTAAAAGAGCGATAGAGAAAAAGAGGAGAAAAAGAAAAAGGAAGGTGGGGAGGGGGCATTACATTTAAAATATGGGTTTGGGGGTCAGGGAAGGCCTCACTGAGAGATAACAGCTGGACAAAACCCTAAGGAAGTGAAGCAGGGCCCCATGCAGATATTTTAGGGGTAATTGCAACAAGGTCAAAGCTCTGAGGTAGCAGTAAACTCTGAGTGTCTGAAAAATAAATAGCAAGGAAGTTAGGTGGCTAAAACAGAGAGAATAATGGGGAAAGAATCAGAGATGAGGTCAGAGCAATGTGGTGCTAGACTGGGTGAGGCCTTATCCTATATAATAAAAGGCTAACATGCAAATTATCCCCTCAAACAGGAGTTCGACCAGCAGGCAGGCTGGCCAACCACCCATGTCCCTTTCCCCTAGCCAGGCTGGCTGGACCCCACCCATGCATGAATTCATGCACCAGGCCTCTAATATATATATGTATATACTGAGTGGCCAGATTATTATGCATTCAGAGATCATAATAATTTGGCCACTCAGTGTATAAAAGCCAAGCAACCAGACCAACAGAACGAGTGGAACAACCCAAATGACCAGTTGCTATGACGTGAACTGTGGTGGATAAATGGCCAAATCAGGTCCCCAATCTCCCCCCACCAACTTCCTGCAGCCCCTCCCCCCTGCTGGCATGGCCCGATCAGCCCCCATCAGGTCAGGCCTCCGGGACCCCAACCATGCACAAATTCGTGCACTGGGCCTCTAGTGTCATAATAAGAACCTTGGAGGGGTCTGAGCAGGGGGTGACATCATTTGACTTAGGTTTTAGAGAGATCCCTCTGGCTACTTTGTTGAGAGGAGGCTGCTAAAGGATATTATAATAATCTGGGCAAGAAATGGTGGCTTGGACCAGAGTTGTAGCATTGGAGGTGGTAAGAAGAAGTTGGATTCTGGATATATTTCAAAGATTGAATCGACATTATTTGCTGAGGACTGACATGAAAAAAAGAAAGAAGTCATCCAAAGTCAAGGAAAACAACAGCATATTCAAACAAGTGGGACTACATCAAACTAAAAAGCTTCTGCACAATGAAGGAAATCATTATCAAAATGAAAAAGTAACCTACTGAATGGAAGAAGACATTTGCTGACTATACATCTTATAAAGGGTTAATTATAAAATATATAAACAATTCATACAACTCAACAATAAAAATAACAAGCAACCCAGTTTTAAAATGGGCAGAGAATTTGAACAAACATTTTTCCAAGGAAGACATACAGGTGGCCAACAGGCATCGGAAAAGATGTTCAACATCACTAACTATTAAGAAAATGCAACAAGTGTTGGAGAGAATGTGGAGAAAAAGGAACCTCTGAACACTGCTGGTAGGCCTGTAAATTAGTGCAGTGCTGTGGAAAACAGTATGGAGATTCTTCAACAAATTAAGACAAGAATTGCCATATCATTTCACTCATATGTAGAAACTAAAACAAATAATAAGCAAGCAAATAAAATAAAACAAAAACAAATGCATAGAGAGAACAGATGGGGGTTACTAGAGGAGAAGAGTTAGGGATGGGTGAAATGGGGGAGGGGGTTATTATATGGTGAGATATGTGATGGATAGTATTGGGAGTGATCACTTTGTAGTATGTACAAACGTCAAATTGTAATGTTGTGAACCTTAAACATAAAAAAATAAAGTAAGGAAGGAAGGGAATAAAAAATGACTCAGATTTTTTACCTGAGTGAGTGGAAGGAGTGACTATTTCCTAGACTTGAAAGACAGTGGGAAAGCCTGGGGTTCTGTTTGGACATGATGAGTCTAAGAATTCTCCTGTGTCGAGTGATCAGCTGGATGTGGCAGTCTGAAGTTTAGAACAGAGAAGATAAAAATCCATGCACTGTCTGCATATAGATGTTATTTGAAATCACAAGAAAGGATGAGATCATCAGAGAAATTAATATATTAAGTAGACACAGAACACGAAAAGGTGAGAACTGAACCTGGGGCCCTAACATTTAGAAGGTGTTGCTGCACCTGGTTGTTGTGGCTCAGTGGTTGAGCACTGACCTATGAACCAGGAGGTCATGGTTCGATTCCTGGTCAGAGCATATGCCCGGGTAACAGGCTTGATACCAGTATGGGGCATGCAAGAGGCAACTGATCAATGATACTCTCTCATCATTGTTGTTTCTATCTCTTTCCCTCTCCCTTCCTTCTGAAATCAATACACCCACACCCCCCCCCCCACACACACACACCCACACACACACGCGCGCGCACACACACACACACACACACACACACACACACTAGAGGCCTGGTGCACAAAATTTGTGCATATTGGGGCAGGGTGTCCCTCAGCCTAGCCTGCACCTTCTCCAATCTGGGACCCCTCAAGGGATGTCCAACTGCTCGTTTAGCCCCGGGCCTAAACCAATGGTCAGACATCTCTCTCACAATCCAAGACTGCTGGCTCCCAACCGCTTGCCTGCCTCTGCCTGATTGCCCCTAACCGCTTCTGCCTGCCAGCCTGATCACCCCCTAACAACTCCCCTGCCAGCCTGATTGACGTTTAACTGCTCCCTAGCCAGCATGATTGCCCCTAACTTTCCACCCCTGCCAGTCTGGTTGCCCCTGTCATCCCCTGCAGGCCTGGTCACCCCCAACTGCCCTCCCTTGTTGGCCTAATTGCCCACAACTGCCCTCTCCTGCAGACCTGGTTCCCCCCAACTGCCCCCCTTGCTGGCCTGGTCTCCCCCAACTACCCTCCTGTGCTGGCCTGGTCAACACTAATTGCCCACAACTGCCCTCTCCTGCAGGCTATTTTGTGGCGACCATCTTGTGTCCACATGGGGGCAGCCATCTTTGACCACATGGGGCTGCCATCTTGTGTGTTGAGTGATAGTCAATTTGCATATTACTCTTTTATTAGGATTATTAGATAGGATATATCTATATATATCGATAGATAGATAGATAGATGATATAGATGATAGATAGATAGATAGATAGATAGATAGATAGATAGATAGATAGATATGCAGAGAGGGTTATTGAGGAGGAGGAAGAGGAGAAGGGGAAGGATTCAGCAACAGGAGACTGAGCAGAACAGCCAGTAAACTGGGAGGAAAACCAAAAGAAAAGCCAGGAGAGAGAGGGATCCGATCAGCTAATTGAGGAAAGTGTTTCAGGAAGGAGAAAGTGGGTAGTGTGGCCTAGCAGCCTAAGAAAGAGAGAATGATTAAATGTGTGGAGGTTGCTGACAGGTAAAGAAAAATTAGGACTGAGACAGACATCACCATTTGATTGAGCAATATGTGCTACTCAAAATATATCACTTTGGCGTACAGATTATTTTTAGCTGAAAGCAGTTGAGAAGAAGCAGATCTGGGAAAAGCTCTCTGTCTCCCTCTATTTGTATAAAAGTAGGACAAAAATTGTCAGAAATGTCCCTCTCTACCAGAAAAAGTAAGTTATTCACCAGAGACAACTTTAGACCCTTATCAGCCTGGAGATAGCACCAGAGGAATATATAGAACAAACTTTACTAACTAGCCTTTATCTACCAATAGTTTCCCATATTTTTGCCTTCCACAATTTGCTACCACTAAATATAGGTCCTTTTCCTTTGTCTTGTCAATTCTCTAAAACAGCATTGTTCCTTTTCTAAGATGCTTTATAAGCCCAACTTCTAACTAAACCTTTGATTCACTCGTCTCTGGATACACAATGAACATATTTCTGAACTTCTGCTTTTCTCTCGTTGATGTGTGTCTGGCCAGAACTTTTCCTCTCTCACAGAGGTCCTCAGTGACATTGACAAGAGCAAATTAGATACAATATTTAGGTATGAAAACCTAATTGGACCAGATTAAAGAGACTGGGAGGAGAAAAATGATGCAAACATTATAGACAGTTCTCTCTCAAGTTTTTGGCAGTAACTGGGAGGCAGAGGTGAAGATATTGGTGTTACAATGTCAAAATAACATATGCATGATAGAGGTTGCCCATCATTGGTAGAGGTGACATACATTTCATTCATGATAGCTAATCAGGTAATTGCTGGGTGCTGTTCTAAGTGCATTGATTAATATCCTCATAACAGCTCCATGAAATTGTCATCCCCCCTCTCCCCCAGATTATGTGGAACAGAGGGGTTGATTGATTTACCAAAGGTCATACAATTAGTGATTGATGGTGCCGGGATTTGAACCTAGGTAATATGGCTATTTACATTAGGCCACGCCTATATTTAACTTTTATACTGTACTGCCTGGTCTGGGCTGGATCTTGGACATGGGCTGCCTAGATAATTTCTCCCAAGTGCTCTTTCCTGTTTTCTGTCATGAGGTTACAACCTTCTCCAGGCTATGGAGGATCTCAGGGCTGACCCCCATGGGATCTGCCACCTCCCAAGGAGTAACTGAGAATGAAGTGAGGGACAGACAGAGAGTAGGGAGGATGGGAGCACAACAGTGAACACTGCCCTCAAAACTGGAAAGGTCACGACTGGAAAGAATTAGAGGTCTCAGGGTTCTGACCTCATGTCATTGTGGAAAGTCTCTCTACTCGTCCCACCCTTTCCCTCTCTTTTTTTTGACCTGTGGTGTTTTGAAATAGTTCTGGGTTCAGACACTACAAAGCTGACTTGAATTCAGGATCTGCTACCTAATAGCTGTGTGACCTTGGCCAAATGGCTTCATGTCTGAGTCTGGTTTTTTTAATCTATAAAACGAAAATTAATAACAGCTACTCTCTATTGAGCCCTCACTATGTACCAGCACTTGGGTCACTGATAAACCTGGGGCATTTGGTTGTGAACTATAAGGGACTGAACCATTGTGAGGCATTATCATCATTATTCTGACCCTTGCCCTAAATGCTATTTCTTTGCTTATTTCCGGTATAACTGTTTTCTTTTCACCTGCTCCCAGGTGACACAAGGTCCCTGGCTTTCTCTGAAGACTCCTTTAGGTTCTTCTATCGTCTCTCAAGTGGCGGGACCTGTGCCAGGAGAAGGTGAGGTACAGAGAATTCAGTTTGATGTCAGCACCTCAGTCACCATCACATCGCTCTATCATTTTAATACTCCTGTTTGTGAAAGGATACTGTATCTTAAGAAAAGCACACAAGTCGTGAGTGTTTGATGAATTATCACAAAACAACTACATCTGCGTAACTTTTGTAACCACCACCCAGTAAAGAAATAAAACATTATCAGCACCCTAGAAGCCCTCATTGTGCCCACTTTGTGCCCCCTCCCAGTTACTTCCACTTCCCTCCTTCCACGTCTTATCTCTGTGTTGCCAGAGCCCACACAAAGCCTGCCAAGAGGCCCAGTAAATATTTGCTAAATTGAACCGAATGCCTATGGAGCTAGTTACCTTGACTTTATTGGTCTTGATTTATTTACTTTTCTGAAAAATAGGGCCAGAATTTCAATAATTTCTTAATTTTTTTCTCTTAATATTTTTTAAAATTGATTTCATAGAGGAAGGTAGAGGGAGAGAGAGAGACAGAAACATCAATGATGAGAGAGAATCATTGATTGGTTGCTTCCTCCATGACCCCTACTGGGGATCAAGCCTGTAACCAGTTCATGTGCCCTGAGCAGAAATCTAACTGTGACCTCCTGGTTCATAGGTCAATGCTTAACCAGTGAGGCATGCTGGCTGGGCCAGTCAATGGTTGCTTTTAAAAACTTTATAATTGCCGAAACCGGTTTGGCTCAGTGGATAGAGCGTCGGCCTGTGGACTGAAAGGTCCCAGGTTCGATTCTGATCCAGGGCACGTACCATGGTTTCGGGCACATCCCCGGGGGGGGGGGGGGTGGGGGGGAGATACGCAGGAGGCAGTTGATCGATGTTTCTGACTTTCTATCCTTCTCTCTTCCTCTCTGTAAAAAAATCAATAAAATATATTTTAAAAAATAAAAATAAAAACTTTACAATGATTCCAGTGTACAGCGATGGCCCCTTGAATCTTACCAATTCCAGACAACACTACACATTGAAATCTCAATTCCACTACTGCTGTGGGTTGACCTGTATCTTCCCAAAAGATGTTGAAGTTCAAACCTCCAGTACCTATGAATGTGGTCTTATTTGGAAATAGTGTTCTCGAAGATAATCAAGTTAAGATGAATTAATGGGGGGGGGGGGACTCCTAATCCAGTCTTACTGGTAACCTTATAAAAAGGGGAGGTTTGGGCTCAGAGACAGCGACATAGGGAGGTTGCCACGTGAAGACAGGAGTTATACTGCTACAGTCAGGGAACATCAAAGATTGTCAGCGAAGCACCAGAAGCAGGAAGCATGGGATAGATGTTCCTTCTCAGCCTTCAGAAGGAACCAGCTCTGCCAACACCTTGATTTCAAACATCTAGCCTCCAGAATATGAGACAATAAATTCCTGGTGTGTGTGTGTGTGTGTGTGTGTGTGTGTGTGTGTGTGTGGTTTTAAGCCACCTAGTTTGTGGAATTTTGTTGCAGCAGCACTAGCAAACTAATACAACTACTGACATACTAACTAAGGAACTCTTTTCCACCCATTTTCTCATGTGCAAAACTGAACCCATAATAATAGTTCTATGTGCTGGGCTCCATTCTAAACCCTTGACACAGATGACCTCATTGGGTCATCTCAGTGAGCCTCTGATGGGTACTGCTGCCATGACCACTCACTGTACAGATGAAAAAGTGTGGAATGGGGGGCTAAGTAACTTGCTCAAGGTCACATGGTAACCAAATACATAAGATAATACTCTATCCTTCACAAGGATAATGGTAAGCCTGATGAGACTGCGGGTATGAGTGTGAAAGCGCTTTGTAAATAGTAAAGCATTTTACCTCTGTGAGATAGAATCTATAGATCCAGGACTTTTTTGTGTGTGCCGTTGTCACTGCTTCTTTCTCTTCCTGCAGGACGTAATCCTTCCTTCCACCGGCCGCAAGGGGTCGCTGCGCCGCACGGACGCTGACAGGTCCCTCTAGCCCGCTCACGCTGGGTGCTCGTTGGTGCCTATAAATGGCAGTGACCGGCTCAGCTAGGCATCAGCCCATCGCCCCGGGGCTGCACCCGGTGCAGGAACCGGAGCTGGATCTAGACGTCGAGAAGCTGAAGCTGGGCCGGGGCGGAGCGCCGCGCCGGGGCCGCAAGGAGGGGCGCGTTGCCGGGGGCGCACTGCGCGCCGCCCCCAGCCCGCGCCGCCTTCTCCCGCCGGGCCGCCTGCCTCCGCCTCCCTCTCCCCTCCATTTCCCTGGAATCTCAGCCCCGCGCGCCTGCACCCCGACGCTTCTCTGGGTGGGGAAGCTACCGGCGTCTTACTGGCTTCACTCCTTCCTCGCAGCCTGGGCTCTCAGCCCCCTCGCCTCTTTTCCTGGACTGGGTCCCACCCGCTTCTGCCTCCTTCCTTTAGCTCAGGTTCCCCGCTTCTTCCCCTAGTCCCTACTCCTCAGTCACTTTTTCAGCCCAGGTCCCAACCTCCCCTCTTCCTTTTCCTTGCCTGGGGTGCAACCTATTCTGTCCCTTCCTCTGTGCTAGGCTCAATCTAGCCCTTCCTCTCCTATTCCCTGGCCCGGAGGTCCAGACCTTTCGGCCTCCTGTGGTCCTTCCTGGGTCTTTGTCCCTCTCCCCCCAGTTTGGAGTTCTAGATTGAGAACCCAGCCTCTCTCCACCCCCAGAGGACTGCTTGCTTCCCCCCACACACACAAAGACCTCTCTAAAACATGAACTTTCCCTAGAGACAACCCCAGTCTCTCTCCCCACCTGCTGACCCCCTTCCCACCTATGTCCCAGGTCTGACTCTCACTTTGTTAAGGGTCAAGGCCTACTGGGCTGAGGGAGGTAGGATGCTTCTGTGGTCTGGCATCTGGGGCCCCTCTCTGCCTCGAGCCTTCCCTTCGTTGCTCGTGGTAGTAGCCTTGGTGGGGCTCCTACCTGTCCTCAGGAGCCATGGCCTTCAGCCCAGTCCTACTGCCAGCACCATCCGAGGCTCAGAGCCGCCACGAGAACGCTCAATCGGGGATGTCACCACCGCCCCACCGGAGCTCACCCCTGAGAGCCACCTTGTCAACCATTCCATCACTGAAAGTGGCATCAAGTTCCGAAAGCCCTTTCCAGTCCTGAGCATCGACTATTCGCACGTGCGCATACCCTTCGAGATCGCCCTCTGGATCCTGCTGGCCTGCCTCATGAAGATAGGTAAGTCTCGTTTGCTCTCGTGCGTCCGCTGCCACCAAACTGCTGAGCTTCTTGCCCCCATCCTTGCCACCTGAGGCAGGAATAAAGGTCTGGCCTCCTGTGATGTAGGCAGCCTCCATCCTGCCATCTTGGTCTTTCTCAAGCGTGAGCTCTGTGACCTCTGTGGCTGAGGCCTCCCAAGACTAGAACCAGCATTGTGCATGGGAAAGAACAGGAGTGGAGCATGAGATGCTTCTGATATGAGGAATTTCAGCAAGACTACCAGGCCTGGCAAGTCTCCTCTGGCTGGACCAGACCCGGAGGGGAGCCGGGCACCCAGCTGTGTGCAAGGCAAAGAGAAGTGTCTTCCAGCAAGTGGCACAGCCTGCTCTGTCAACAGCAACCAGTGCAATTAAATGCGTCATGGGAGGGTTTTCCCGGGTGGAGTATATTTCTGCTTTGCCTAAGGAGTTTGATTATAGTGGGAGGAGGAGGGAAGGTCAGTCTCATGCTGGAGACCTAGAAGTGTGATAGAGGATAAGGGATCCCAATATTTTCACCTTCCTTTATCCCTGAAATATTACCTATCAGCTTTGCTCGCCCTGGCTGCAGCCCAGGAATGCTGTTCCTTAAAAAGTTCATGGGACAGGGGACCCTGGAATTTCTGTAGTTTGTTTTAGGGGTGGAGGGGAGTGGAGGCAGTTGAAGCTTGGTCTGGCCCCCAGCTCACTTCCAGGTTGGCACCTGGCTATGTCTCAGGGTGGTGCCTGAGCGGCCAGTCACATTGGCCTGCTGCTCAACCAAGTGGGAGAAGGACAGGTGGAAGGGTTCAGGATGTTCTGGTCTGAGGAGACTTTGAAATGCTCTTTTTGGGAGAAGGAAACAGAAAGTTGTTCCCTTCCGGGGGTTGGTCTCCTTGCCGGGCCTGAGCGCTCTGTTCTGCTGGGTGACTGATGGAGCTCACCGAGCCTGCATTGACCAGAAGTCCCCGGAAGGGGGGGCGGGGGGGGGCGGGGCGGTTACTTTAAAAGCTGACTTTGCTTTTTTATCCCCAGCTAGCTGTAGAAGGCATGAGGGCCTGGTACTCTGGTGGTTTGGGTGTGGGGCGTTTGTGACTCTTGGCAGGAAGCCTTGCAGCTTTCCCAAGGACATGCCGGGGCTGAGTGGCAATGCCAGGCTGGTGTGAGGCAGGCTCTGGGACAGGCTGCAGGAAGGCGCTCTGCTTTGACACATCCCAAACGGAGCTTGCTTCCTGGTGCAGGATGTTCTGGTCTGAGGAGTGCTGTGACAGTGGCAGGGCCTGGCCTGTCGTGGACCTGGGCCCTGGGCACCTACACCCTGATGGGAGCCAGGTTCCTGGAAAAAATCAAGGACTGGGCAAGGGGAGCCATGTGTACTGATTCTGACAAATAACATGACCTTGAACTAGCTGGGTCCTTTCTCTGCAGGTCTCGCCCACCTGCGAAACTGGCAAGAATCTCAATTTGACCATATCAATCCAGTCATGACACCGATGTTTTCATGTGTTGTAAGAAACTGAAGTGACCGTGATGTGTCATTTACTTGTGTGAGACCCGGAAGGGACCTCCCAAGCACTGTCTATAAATTGCCCTCCTCTCTCCAATCACCTCTCCTTTCCACCACACCTGCCATTGTGTCAGGGCACACATATTGCAGGTCTCAGTGACTTCTGGTGGGATGACAGCATGGCCATAAAGACCCTACTGTGCGCAGTCAGGAGTGTGCCCATTTAGGCCTGATATGTCTGGTTCTAATTGGGTGAGACTTGGCCTGCCTTGTCCCCACCAGAACCTGTGCCAGGGACCCTGGGCAGCAGGCAAACAGAGATAGTGCCGTGGCAGGGGTATTAGTCTAGAAGGTAGGAAACTTGGCTTCTCATCCCACCTCTCTCATGACCTTGGACCAGTCCCCCATCTCCACTTGTTAATTGACCCACGTGGCCCCTTCTGACCATTTCTGCCATTTCACTGACTTAGGTGACCCTGGCCGTCATTCAGCCTGGGGGCCTCAGCTGTGCTATTGTAAAATGAGGAGGTTGGATATGATCTCTGAAGGCCTCCACAGTTCTAAAAGTCTGTGTTTCTGGCTTTGGGGGGCATTTTTTCTGTGTCTGAAAACAGAAGCGTCCTAGCATCTGGCCATCCTGAGAAGGAAATACATAGAGAGAGATGTGACCGAAAGATCTCTAGGGTCTCTGTTCGAGTGACACCAGTGGCAGCCCATGTTTTCCTTCTCCCTTTGCAGCGTTTAATTGAGGTTAGGGCTCCGCCACTTTTCCACTTACCTCTCTGTGCCTCAATTTCCTCTTGTATAAAATGGGGAAATAATAATAGCTAGCCATAGCGCTACTGATGTGCTGATGACATAAATTAATACATGTAAAGTTGTCTTTGTACCCACCGGAAGCACTCAGTGGGTGGCAACTGCCCGGGTTGGTATTTTAATCACCTAAGGCAGTGGTCGGCAAATTCATTAGTCAACAGAGCCAAATATCAACAGTACAACTATTGCAATTTCTTTTGCGAGCCAAATTTTTTAAACCTCTTCTAACGCCACTTCTTCAAAATAGATTCGCCCAGGCTGTGGTATTTTGTGGAAGAACCACACTCAAGGGACCAAAGAGCCGCATGTGGCTCTCGAGCCGCAGTTTGCCGACCACGGACCTAGGGGCATCCCCACCTCAGCCTCCTACAACATCCTTGGAGGCTGGAGGGTTACAAATCTCTCCCTAGGCTGCCACAGGGAGTCAGGGTTTGGGGTGTGTCCTGCTGACTTTGTTTTCCTTTCACTTAAGTTGTCTCTTGGAGCTAGCCCTGGTGGGAGGGAAATGGCACCAGCTGTTTTAGGTTGGGGGCTGAGACCGTGCTCCCTCTGCACTACCCAAGAACCTTGAAGTTCATTTTGGGGTCTTGCCTATCCTCTCAGTGCCCAGTGTGGGTAGCAGCTATGCTGGAGTCCTCATTCTGTCATCTGTGGCAGCTGCTTCCCTTGCAAGGTGCCCCTCCTGTAAGAACAGAAAGTGCTGTGTGCAGTTCTCATCGCTACCCTAATCACTGAGCAGAGCTTTGGGTAGCAGAGATGGGTGTGGGAGGGGCGGGGTTGGAGCTGAAGTTTTGGAGTAGATGCTCTGGCTTCTCTGACTGACTCAGTGGGCGAGGGAGCTAGTCATTTCCCTTCTCTGGCCCTTTTTCTCTCTGCAATAGTCGGGCACTCTTGCCTTTCCCTTGGTGTGGCAGGGCTAGTGGCCGGAGGGGGTTTGGAAGAGTGGCCCCAAGCCTTAGGTTAGCTCCATCCCCCACGCCCACCACACAGTGTGATCGGGACCCTGCATGAATTCTGCTTTGTCCCCAGCTCACCTGGCTCCCGGGCCAGTGCTCGTGCCAAGGCAGAGCCTCCCTGTAACCCGGCTCACCACTGGCACCCGCTGCATTTGTTTGTCCATATCCCTGGCCCGGAACTCCTGGCAGAGGCCTGGGAGTCCAGAAAGCAGGTATTCATGTTGTCTCCTGACCAGAGGCAAAAAGCCTTCCTTTGTCCCTTCCCATCTTATAGCTTGTTTTGGTCTTTGCGAGGTGTACCCTGACATTTACTCTTAGGACGAGTTTGTGAGTAGAGGAGAATGGGAGTCATTATTGCCCACTTCACATATGTGGCTATCGGAGCCAGCAACTGGTTTCCTATAAAAATAAGATTAGAGATTTCCTCTCCCACTTCTCAAAAGAGGAGAGGAACAACTTAAAGGTCACCTTGAAACTGTTACAAGAAGCCCGGATGGGACCTTTCTAAGAAGAAAGAAGTGACCTTTTGCTCTTTGGGATAATAGCTGAGTGACTGCAGGACAGTGGAGGGGAGGTCAGCTGAGGACTAGGAGGAAGCCTTCGGGTAGGACATGTGTCTCTGGAAGTGCCAGGGTTGGTGTTCGAGGGCCTGAGTTGGCCATTTTGCTTGGAGTTCATTTAGCTGAGCACCCACGCCTATCCCCTGGGCCCTGCCCCCCACGCCTCCAGCTCCGGTCGGCAAGTCGACATGGTCAGCAAGTCGACCGGGCACCTTGTTCCTCTGAACCCGGCCGGCCTCATCAGTGAGGTGACATGCCATCTCTGCTTTCGAGGCGCCCACTGCATTCAGAGTAGGGCCCATGTAGAGGCTGAATGTGGGGATGCCCAGCACAGTGCCCAGCTCCCTACGGCAGCTCTCGGGGCCTGTGCAGATCCCATCCCTATGGGCGGTCTTCCCAGCCCACCCCAGCCCACAGCTGTTGCTTTCACTTCCCCTCCTGAACCCCTCTCCCTTATTGTTTATCCGCAGCGTTGGCATTAGGCCTAGCCTGCCCTGTGACATCTCTTCTGTGGTGCGTGTGTGTGTGTGTGTGTGTGTGTGTGTGTGTGTGTGTGTGTGTTTAATAAGAGTAACCATTTATTGAGTATCTATAGAGTAGAGTCAGGCACTTTATAAAAGTGATCTCATTTAATCCCCACTAAAATCCTATGAGATAAAGGCTCGCTCTGTTTGGCAGACGAGGAAACAGTTCAACGATGCTGAATTGCTATTTATTTTTTCTTTGAGTCTTGGCATAGCCTCCTCGAGGGGTGCAGTTACATGTCCTGCCCCCCACATTCCCCTTGGCAGATGCACACAGCCCTGCACTGAGTAGGTGCCCAGTTCACTGGGGAGTTGTTGGGCTCCCTTTGGGGACGGGCAGATGTCAATGGTGGGAGCCCTCTCCCGGCGCTGAGGAAACGGTAAGGGTTCTGGCGTTGGGCCCATCTCCAGCCCTATGAATCGCATGGGTGCAGCTGAGGCTGGGCCTGTCCCTTGTCCTCTGGTAGTGACCTTGCCATCTCTTTGCTGGTGCCCTCTGGGTAGTCTGACTGCTTCTTCCCTGCTTGGCAGGAGGGGTTTCAGGTAAAGGGTGGTTTCTTTATCCAGCAGGGGTGGCTAACCTGTTGTGGCCTCCTGCCTGGGCAGAAAGGGTGCTGGGTTGCTTTTGGTCACACTCAGGGCTCAGCAAGATCCCTGGGAGACAGCTTTGTGTTGGCATCAGGTGGCATGGCTTTCTTTATCCCTAAAAGGCAGGTGGAGTTTAGTAGTAATTCCTGTGGGCACTGTAATTTGCGGATACGGTATTTAATTCTGATCATCTCAGCGAAGGTCCCGTGGGTTAGAGTAGCAGGTGATATTGGTGCACCCGTCCTCTTTCCGGCCACTTGGTTCATTGAGAGGATCAAGGGGAACCAGAGATCCAAAAGGGCTCGGAGGAGAGTAAGTGTCCAGACACATCCATGTGGGCAACCTGAGTGGGCGCAGGGAGGCACAGTTCTCCTGCAGGAGGGCAGGGCTGGAGGAGCGGAGTGACCTAGGGTTCAGGTGAGCACAGGTCTGCATTCTTATCACCCCCCTGACACATCTGTAATTGCTTGGAGGAGGCGCATGAGGGCTGGACTCGGAGCTCTCTCTGTGGAGCAACAGACCTTTGAAATGGAGGGCTTTTCCTTTCCCTTGAAGTGTTTTAAGTCCTCTAGGAGGAGAAAGGAGAGGCAGAGAAGCGAGTTGAAACAGAAAGTGTGCCCGGCTGGTGTGCTCAGTGCTTGCTCGTTGACCCACGAACCAGGGGATCAGGGTTTGATTCCACTCAGGGCACATTGCCCAGGCTTTGGGCTCCATCCCCAGTAGGGGGCTTGCAGGAGGCAGCTGATCAATGATTCTCTCAACTTTGATGTCTCTATCCCTCTTTCCCTCTCCCTCCTTCTCTCTGAAATCATTAAAAACAAATTACAACAAAATCACACAGAAAACATGCTGGATGGGAGGGAGTGGGGAAGTGGAGAGATCTGAGGTCTGGTTCTTAGCTCTTTGCTGCCTAGCTGTGTGACCTTAGGCAAGGCACAACCTCTCTGAGCCCCTGTTCGCTAATTTGTAAGCTTGTGTTGGACATTTGTTCATTACATTAGCTGGCACTTGTTAACCTCCTGTTTCAGAGGCTGTGTCGGGTAGGTGCACAGCTAGAAAACATTGGGGTTCAAGCTGAGGTCAGTCTGTCTGACTTGGGAGCCCATGTTTTCTTTATCATCATGCCCTGACTCCCTTTCAGGTCAGAAGTTTTTTTTTTTATTGATTTCAGAGAGGAAGGGAGAGGGACAGAGAGAGACAACCATGATGAGAAAGGGTCATGGATCGGCTGCCTCCTGCACGCCTCACACTGGGGATGGAGCCTGCAACCCCCAGGCATGTGCCCTTGACCACACTGGGGATCGAGCCCGCAACCCCCAGGCATGTGCCCTTGACCGGGAATCGAACCAGGGACCCTTCAGTCCACAGGCCAACGCTCCATCCACTGAGCCAAGCCAGCCAGGGCTGGGTCAGAAGTTTTATTCCCCAAATTATTTTGAACAGGGAAGGTTGAAAGATTTTGGTATTTCAAGTCTTGGATGCTCTCTGTGGATCATTTCTTGAGTTTGGGGGAAACTGTGACCCTCTCCATGTGCCACTGGGAAGCACGGAGTCCTCAGAGGTGGCTGGCATTGAGAAACAGGAGGAGCCGGGAATTGGGGCGGAGGGGCCCCAGGCTCCCGCTGGGAATGCCAGCCTATACACAGCTGGCAGGCCTTCCTTCTTCCCTCCCTTTGCCCATCACCCTCCACCCCCGCCCCTTTCCTTCCATGGTGGGGAGAAGGCGCGCTCAGGAAAGCGAGGACCCGGGTTATTCCTGAGTCATCCATCGCCTGTGCGGGCCTCATTTCGCAGCACTCACTCCCCTGCAAACGTCTGAGTCAGACATGTCTCCGCAAGGTTGTCTGCACACACCACGCCGGCCAAACCTCCTCTTTAGATGCTGATAAACATCCACTGGCACTTTAAGGCAGCCTATGATTATATGTGGGTATTTTTAATCTTATGGGCTAATCTAATTTTAACCGAACTGAGTTTTGGATCGGGCCTGGATCGGCTGCTCCCTTTCCCTGGGATCACGCCGACTTCATTTTCTCTCCCCTAAAGCTCATCCAACACGAGGGGCCGGTTCTCAGGGTCTGCTAGGCCAGACCCGACCCCTGAGTTCTGATACTGACTCGCTGAAAATCTGGAGTTCCCCAAATTGCCCCAGCAAGTTTTTTTTTTTTTTTTTTCCTGAAAAGATGTTTCCTTAAGCAGCTCTAAGTGGGGCTCAGAATGAGAAGTCCAGTTCCTTCCTCGGCCCCCTTCCTGATCTCTTGGGGGACACGTACCCCGCAGGCCGGACTGTCCCTTCCACAGTGTTCAGACTGTTGGAGACCAGGCCACGGAAGGTGGAGAGGTGACATCACAACTGTGTGCCAGGGCCCACAAACTCACCAAAATAGTAGACAGCTAACACTTACATAGCACTTGCCTTGTGCCAGGCAAAGTGAGAGGCTGTGTCTTTGTGCTGGCCAGCCAAGACTGGGAGCAGCTAATTAATTCATCTGTTTAAGCTGGGGTGGAAGAGACAGGTCAGCTGAGATATCCATCCGGCATTGAACTTGTGGCCCCTCGGGAACCAGCAAGAGTGAAGCCCCAGCCCTGCTCATTAAGAGCCCCGGTCTGCTCAGGGGAAAGTGGTTGATCTGTGTGCAGGGCTGGGCAGATTCCGGGCTGAAGCAATGTTCTGAGGGACAAGCAGTCCCCAAGGGCTGGAGTGGTTAGGGAAGGCTTCTCAGAGGAGGCGGAACTTGAGCCAGTCTTAAGGGTGGAGTATTAGATAAGCAGGCGTGACAGAGAGAGCTATTCTTAGTACAGATTCCTACAAGAATGTAAGCCCCTTGAGGACGCAGCCTTTCTGCGTCTGGCTCCAAAATATTTGAGGAATGAATGGATGCTTGATTGATTTAGGGTCCACGTGAAGCATTGGCCACACAGAAACCGGTTTGCCTGCTCAGAGAGGAGGGAGAGCAAAGTCTGGAGAGGCCGGTCTCCAGACTGAAGGCTGGGAGCAGAGTGAGCTCGGGAATGGACAGATCACGCTTTCTGTGCAGCTGCCCGCCTCCGCCCCTCCCCGCCTCCTGCAGCTGGCTCTAATTAACGGGGGGTCTTGCAAGGGCATCATCTCTCCGGGCTGGGTGGTGTCTGTCTAGAAACGTCTGGTTTGTTTGGTCGGCTGTGGATTTGTGTAAGTAAAAGCAAGATACCAGAGCTTCCTCAGGGGGCTGCCAAGAGCCCTAATTGAATTAAGCTTTTCCCGGGAAGATTCTTGAAGCCATCAACCGCACTGTGACTGTGAATTACTGAGACTAGTGGCCATAAACCACACAAGAAAGCAACCTCATTATAGTTGTACCTGGACAGGTTGACTTATGGCTTCTCTTTGTTTTTATGTGTGTGTTGGGAGTGGATCGGGGCCAGAATCTCCTTTCTGTGGCAGATTTGTTTTTATTTTTATAATATGAATAAATAATACATGTTCATGGTAAAAACACACACACACACACACACACACACACACACACAAACCCCCAAACAAACAAAAATACACCCCAGAAATACAGAAGGGTATTAAGGTACAAAGTAAAAGTTCCCCTCCTCACTTCTCTGAGCACCCCCACTGTCATACTCCCCAGAGGTTAGCACTGTTCTTATGTATCTTCAGAAATTCTCTATGAATATATGAGTGTGGGAGTATGAGGGCAGGTTTAATTTTCATAAAGCCATTTGTAAAGGGACAGAGCTCTTGGCTGGGAATTGGGGATCTGGGTCCCAGTCCTAGCCCTGCCTCTTTCTTACATATTGACCTATGGTAAGTCATTTTGCCACTCTGGGCCTTAGTTTCCCTATCTGTCAGTTTCCACTGTTGTCTCTGGGACTTTCCAGCAGGAAAGGCAGTCATCCCAGGGGGCCCTCTGCTCTGGGGAGGCCTGGGCAGACATGTGAGGCCCCTGGAGAGGATCTACACAACCCATTCTTCGGGGGGGGGGGGGGATGTCACTGCTGTCGTGATCCCTGGCTTCAGAGCACAATCCTTGAGTACAAGATGATGGTCATTTCCATCTCCAGCTCTGGGTTATGGGGTTAAATAAACGGATTCTAGCCCACTCTCTTGCTGGGGAAATAAGATAACACTTGAGGGAGAAAACACAGGTGGGAAATTGTGTCACTCAGGCTGGGATGCTGAGGTTATCAGAAAGGAGGAGAGATGAGGGAAGGCTTCCTGAAGGAGGTGATCTTTTTAAAAATATGTATTTTTATTTATTCAGAGAGAGAAAGGGAGAGGGAAAAAGAGAAACATCGGTGATGAGAGAGAATTATTGATTGGCTGCCTCCTGCACGCCCCCCTTCTGGAGATCAAACCCCGAAACCCAGGTGTTCTGCTTTTTTTAAAATATATATTTTATTCATTTTTTACAAAGAGGAAGGGAGAGGGATAGAGAGTTAGAAACATTGATGAGAGGGAAACATCGACCAGCTGCCTCCTGCACACCCCCGACTGGGGATGTGCCCGCAACCCAGGTACATGCCCTTGACGGGAATCGAACCTGGGACCCTTCAGTCCGCAGGCTGATGCTCTATCCACTGAGCCAAACCGGTCAGAGCGAAACCCATGTGTTCTGAATTAAACCCTGACCTCCTGGTTCATAGGTCAATGTTCAACCATTGGTCCACACTGGCTGGTCGTGAAGAAGGTGATCTTGAGCAGTGGGCCAGGTGGAGAAGAGGAACATCATTTGGGAGGGCTTTTAGAAGGGATTCTGGCTTAGGTGGAAGAATGGACTGGGGGAATCTGCTGTTCTAAGTTATAGGTTCCTATGCGTCTTCCTCAGTGCATGATGGAGTTGAAGGGTGCATGGATCCCCTAAAGTAGCCTGCACACATTTATATATGTGCTAGAGGCCCAGTGCATTGCACTGAAGGAGAAGTCCCTCAGCCCAGCCTGCCCCTTCTCACAGTCTGGGGGCGATCAGGGGAAGGAAACATCCCCATCACACCTCTGCTGCTGCCACTGCCGGCAGGGCAAGCCTCGGCTGGCCCGGTTACCTGAGCCTCGGGTGGTCCTGGGCAGCTGGGTAACCGCCATTTGAGGCTTGCCTGCACCTCAGGCTGACCCTGGAGGGCTTGAGAGCTGAGGGAACTGGGGGACTCTGGAGGCAGCCTGCCTCCTGGGTGGGGTTGAGGGGACTGGGCACTGCCATCTTGTGGCTATGGGCACCACTGTCTTTGAGGGCAGGGCTGTCAATTAGCATATGCCCTCCTTATTGGCTGTGGGCGCTGCCATCTTTGAGGGCAGGACAGTCAATTAGCATATTCCCTCTTTATTAGGATGCTTCTATCAGAGGGAGAAGACCCATACTAGCTACAGATTTTCAGACAGATCTGTGGCTCTCCAAAGGTTAATAGCTTCAGCCTTGTGTGCAGTGGGAATTTGAAGAAGGACTTTACTTGGACCAAGTGGTACTAACCCTGGGATGAGCGGAATTTGTCTGGGAAACTGTTGAATTCCTAGGCTAGAGGAATGAACCTAGTCAGAATGAGTAAGCTGTGTGCTGGGAGAAGAGAAGGGAAAATGACTCTGAAAGTAGAGAAACACTTCCGGATTGGGGTGCAAAGCAGCTGCAGCAGGCTCCTCTCTCCCCTATTCAGGCAGGACAGATCCTGGGTTCCTTCTGCCCCCTGGTTTGCTGGGTTTCTGTGGTGAACCCAGCGGTAACTCAGGCCCCTGCCCTTTTTCCTAAGGTGGGTAGCGCCCGAACACACCTGTGAGGTTTTGTTAGGGGGAACAGCTACCTTTGAGGCAGCAGCAGCAAGGGATTGCCACTGAAGGGACAGGCTTTGAGGGTGTCGTGTTAGGCAGCCCCAATTGGCCTCTTCTGTTTTCTGAGAAAAGTAAGCCCCCATTTGCTGCTCTCATGCTGCTTTTGGAAGTGAAAGTAGAGAATATTATTCTGCCTCTGGAATATTAGAGGTAGACAGAACCTTATTGTAGCCCGTGGCCCAAGGACGCAAAGGGGAAATGGAGATGTTTTGATCCAATCTCCTCGTTTTCCAGTTGAGGCCAGAGAGGATGTACCCAGAACCACACATAAGTCAATGGCAGAGGGAGGGCTTTTTCTGTTCTGTTAACTAACCCGGGGTCTCTGGGCAGTAAGAACTGGACCAAGAGGAAGGACTATGGTCTTTGGCCTACATGTTGGTATCTAAGCATTAGTTACTCTAGTGAGCCCTTTAAGGCTAAGGAAGGGCAGCTTCCTGCTGGAGTATCTATCAGAGAACTATTAATGGGAGGGAAGCCATTTGGCCCAGCCACAAAGGTCCCTGCAGGAGAACCAAGTGAAAGGCCCGGGACCTCTGAGCCAGCCTGGAGGCTTCTTCCCTCACCCATCAAACTCCTCAGGCCTTTGTATTCCATCACGAAATAATGTGGAGCCCGGGCGCTGTGCTTTTTATAGCACCTTTGCCGTCAAACCCGGGAACGAGATCTCCTGGGTCCTGGGCCAGGCCCACAGGACTCTGGATGCTATACCAGATAGGCAGGGTGCGCGTGTGAGGCGGAGCAGCTCGCTTGGCTGAGCACAGCCCCAGCCTCAAGTTACAGCTTAATGGAGCGGGGAGCAAGCACCCGACCCTTCCGGGCCTGCCTGGCTGGTGGAGCTGGCAGAGATGCCAGAGAATGGCTCTCTCTCTCCAGGAGTTCAGGAACTGGTTTGAGAAGTGCACTGTAGACACAGAGTAGTGAGCGAGGCAGTAGAAAATGGCTGTGATTCGAGGTACAGATGGAATTCTAGGAGGGTTTGGAGGAGGCAGGAAGACCTCACCGGGGAGGAGGGGAATGGCTTTGTGAAGGTGGTGGGTGAACTCGGATTTAGATGAGAAGCTTGAGTGAAACAGCATTTGGGCACAAACAGAGGCGTCTATTTGGGGACCTTTGGATTGCACAGCTCAACAGACGTCGCTTCAAATCTCAGCTCTGTCACTTCATAGCACCATGACCTTGGGGAAGTCACTTCGCCTCTTTGAGTCTCAGTTTGTTCATCTGTAACAGGGGTAACACCTAGCAGGGATGCCAGGAGGATTTGGGGAGAGTGCTCTTGTGAGATGTGTGGGGCAGTGTTTGGCACATTCTGTACACGCAGTAAATGGTGGCTCTTAGGAGCCCGCTTTGGGTCCAGGAGGAAGAGACATACTTTGTTTTCTCTGACTCCTGAGTTTCTCAGGATCTCAG
This sequence comes from Antrozous pallidus, assembly GCA_027563665.1. Taxonomy (NCBI): domain Eukaryota; kingdom Metazoa; phylum Chordata; class Mammalia; order Chiroptera; family Vespertilionidae; genus Antrozous; species Antrozous pallidus. The sequence continues at coordinate 195,829,731 of CM050508.1, forward strand.
TAATCAGCAGTGATGCCTAGTGCTGTGCTGAATAGTGTCTCTCCTTGTATTGAGTACCCCCCTAAAGGGGCAGAGCCCTTTCCAGCGGGCATCAGGAAACCTTTTGGGGAGATGCCGTTATTCACTTTTTTATCAATGAAGAAGCCAGCCAGAAAGGTCAGGTGACTTGCCTAGGGTTCGAGTGGCCAGCCCCAGGGCTTCCCATTCCAGGTCCCGTACTATTTCGCCCACTTTACAGGCATTTCACCACCTAACTGGAACAGAAAGACTTGCCACTTGAAACATTTAATGAGCAAAGCACGATTTGGTATGACACCTTGACATGTAGCTATAAAAGCTACACTTTTGCAGAACAGATGACGGTTTTTAAAATAGACCCAGCTATGATGTGCCAGTGTTAAGGGCAGAAGATTCTGCCACTTAGTAACTGCATCCCTCTTATCTGAATCTCAGTTTCCCCAATCAGTGAAGTAATGTCTCTAAAGCCCAAGCGCATCGTGAGCGCTCAGAAATGGGAGGTGGCACTGTCCTGGTAGCGTCAAAGGAAGAGGAGATGAGAGCAGAGTCTAGAAGTGGAGGATGATTTGGGGGCCAGAGGGCACTGATGGGGGTAAGGCTGAATGTCACCAGGACTGGTGAGACCGTGAGCCTGTGAGCTGAGGCATCGGGGTTTGGGAGAGGGGGAGACCCACACTCAGCAAACACTGATTCATGCCCGATGAATGCTGTGCTGAAGGTGGAAAGATGAATAACTATAACCTCAGCCTCACGGAGCAAGGCGGGGCGGGGGGCTGGGGGCTGGGGCAAGGGGGAGGCCAACATGCAAACAGGCATTTGTGATGTGCGGTGAAGGGTGGGAGGCGAATCAGAGAAGGCTTCGCAGAGCTTTAAGCTGAGGCTTGAAGGTTAAGCAGAAGTTTGCTCCGCTCACACGCAGGGAGGAGCTGGAGAAAGGCATGGGGAGGTATGAATAATGCAGAGCCACTGCCTTTTCTTCCCAAACCCCCTCCACCTCGTCCCCATGCATTGTTCACCCACTTGCTTGGCTGGGAGGAGAAGCTGAGCCTCTCTGTGAGGCTGCGAGCTGCAGGGTTTGGCGTTGCCATAGGTCAGCGGTGAGTTACCGCTACCGTTGACGGAGACCTAGTTGATTAGGACCTACTGAGTGCCTGGCTTTGTGCTGAAGGCTCCACATAGCACATCACTGTCCAGGTGTCATGGCAACCCTGAGGGATGTGATTGTGGTATCTGTCTTTATCCAGCTTGCAGCTCCCTCCGGAAGGTAGAACAGGGGATGATTAAGTGCGTGGTGACTACTGTGTCATTGCCTCAAAGCCCAGAGGACTTCAGGGGGGGGGGGGGGGGAAGGTGGCTGGAATGAGCAGGGAGCAGAGGCCTCTGTGCAGGTGTGGTCACCAGGCTCTCATAAGAGGGGAGGTGGTGGACAGGCGAGGGTCACAGTGCCAGCTGAGGCTCTGAGCGGTGGGTGTGAGCGGCACCGAGAGGAGGCCCAGCCAGCTGAGCGGAGGCTGGGGTCTGGGCTGGGGGTCGGTGAGAAATGAGATTGGGTAGGTGGGAGCATCTGGATCTCCAGCCAGATGGGCATAGACTTGGCAGGGCTTCTCAGGCTGGTGGAAAGCGCGGCTCTGTGGGTTGAATGCCTGCCCCTTTGTGTCATTTCCTCGTCTGCTCTCCTGTCTAAGTCATGAGCATCTCTGACCTGGTGACTCCAGGTGTCTTCTGAATGGTCCTCTGGCTCCCCTCCCCTCTGCTTGTTATCAGCTCTCTGCAGAGCAGCCACAGGGACCATTTAGAAAAGTGAACTAGAATGTGGTGCTCCCCTGCTAAAAACCTTCCCATTGCTTCTTGATGAACTTGCGGTAAACTCCAAGGGAGGTATGGCCTGTGCCCCTGTCAGCTTCACTTCCTGCTGCTCTTTCCCCTGCTCCGCTCACACCCGCCTTCTTGGGTTCCTCAAACACGCCGAGCCTTGCCAGGCCAGTTCCTCCAGGCGGCCACCACTCTTGCTTTCCCCAGCCTAGAATACTGCCCGTACGCCACCAGCTCTCTCATTCAGGCTCTGGATCAGACACCACCTCCACAGAGAGGCCTGGCCCCCGGTCTCACGTGCAGCATGCCCGTCTCCCCTTGTGCCCCTCCCCGCACCCTCCCTGCATGTCAGACACTATCCTCAGTGCTAAGAACACAGGCAGGAGCAAGACAGGGAGACTCCTGATGCCAAGGGCTCACTCGCCAGAGTGGACGCAGCAATGCTGGGCAGCAATAACGTCCTGAAGAAACTAAACACGGAGAGATGCGCTACTCTGGATGGAAACAAAGGCCTCTCTAGGGAGATGGCTTTTGAGCTGAGCAATAACAAGGAGGAGGTGCCTTTCAAAGAACAGGGGACTTACGGAGCCCCTGAGAGGCAGCCCGATTATGGGCGATTATGGGCGGGTGGGTTCAAGGAAGCTGGAGCAGAGTAGAGAGGGAGGTGTGTGAGGATGGAGAGGAAGGCAAGGGCCAGGGCACATTGGGCCAGTGTGTGGGCCTGGGTTAGACATTGATTGGATTTTAGGTGCCATGTGGTGCCATCGGAGGTTTTGACAGGATGTTGTGGTCTGACCTGGGGAGGGAAGTGCAGAGCATTCTGGGAGTCGGCAGTGGAGAGTTGGCTCTGGCTTTGTGCTCAACGCATCTCTCCTGTGTTTAGTTTCTTCAGAGGCCCGGTGCAAAGCGGGTCCCTGGCCCACAGCTACTCGCCCAGGTCTGTGAAAGCATCAAGAGCGAAGCTTCCAACAGGCACCCCTGGCCAGGCCAGGGCGGGACAGGAGCTCCGGCCTGAGAGGGCCATTCCCAGGGAGGGGTGAACAGGGAGCAGGAGCTGAGCAGGAAGGGATATGGGGAAAGGAATGGTGGAGTGGGTGCCAGGCTCTGCTGGCCTCCTGCCCCCTCCTTTGCCCAGCCCCAGCATCTGCAGGCAGGCAGTCAGGAGACCTGTGATGTGGGAGGCGTACCGCCCAGCCCAGCGCCAGGACCCCGATAGGCTGAATTCTGTGGCCCCACGTGGCTGGGAGTTTTCATTCCCAGAAAGGGCTGGCCTAGAATCAGAATCGGATTTTATTGTTGGGAGGGATCCTAGAGACAGAGTGAGGAGTCCCAGAGGCAGGCGTAGTGGACAAGATAAGGGGGTGGAGTCCCAAGGCCTGAACTTGAATCCTGGCTCTGGCGCCTGCAGCTGTGCAGGGCCTGGGGTGCAGGACGGGGAGCTTCAGTGACTGCTGTGGTATCGTAAGCGTTGGAAAGGTTTGGTGAGCAATGACCAATGACCAACGACGGAGCCTGGCCCAGCCCCCCACTTCACAGAGGAGGAAGCAGAAGCCTCAAGGGGAAATGTGTCCACAGGCCACAGTGGGCGGTGGCAGAGCTGGGAGGTTAGTTCAAGTCTCCCCGCTCAGTCTGTGATGGTGTAAATGTCATTCTTTCCTGTACATTTCCCTCTCGAACAGTCCCCTGTTCCTTCTGCAGGGGTGAGGTGGCTGTCCCTGGGTGTCCCACCTTCTCTTCAGCTGGCCTCTAAGCACCTACTATGTGTTAGTACAGCTGTGTGGGAGGAGCTTCCCGCCCTGTGGTGCTGCCAGTTCTGTGTGGGAGATAAGACATGTAAACAGCTGGTATGCACAGCAGGCTGAAGTGGCAGGGAGGCAGCACGGTGCAGAGTGGGCCCTGGTGGCAGACGGCTCTCGGTGTGGCTCTGCCATTTAGATGTAGTAGCCACGAGGCCCAAACCTACTTTGGGACAGATCAGGAAAGCCTCGGATTCAGTGCAGTTGAAAGTGAGCTGCAGAGATTTCGGGACGTCCCCAGGATTGGCCTGTGTTCAGGACAAGGCTGTCCTGGCAGGTGGAGGGTGGACCAGATGAAGTTTTTCCTGGTGATCCTGGCTCCGGGAATTTTCCACCTCCCCTGTCTGTGGCTAATTATCTTTCCTAAGAAACTGGCCTGATGGGAAACCGCAGGAAATGGTTTAGGACAAGGATTGTGTGGGAGTTGGGGGGAGAATGGAGAGGATGTAGCAGGAGAGGGGGACACGTGCCAAGCAGCGGGAATGATTCCCTGAGCAGCGGGAGGGAAGCGGGCCAGCACAGGCTGGGGATGTGAAGCAGAGAGTGGGTGGCTCTGGGGGAGTCAAGTTCCTCAAGGCTCCTCTACTCCTGGTTCCTGTTGGGCAAGAGGGTGAGGTTGACTGGCAGGGTCTAGCTTTTCTTTTTCTTTTCTTATATATTTTATTTATTTTTTACAGAGAGGAAAGGAGAGGGAGAGTTCAAACATTGATGAGAGAGAAACATCGATCAGCTGCCTCTTGCACACCCCTTACTGGGTATGTGCCTGCAACCAGAGTACATGCCCTTGACTGGAATGTACTGGGACCCCTGAGTCTGCAGGCTGACGCTCTATCCACTGAGCCAAACCAGTTAGGGCGGGTCTAGCTTTTCTGAATCAACAGGGGCTGGGACCCTAACGGGAAAAGTGTGAGGCAGTGTGGCCCAGCGGCCGGAGCACCGTCCAGGTCTGCTGCTCAGCTGTCCTTCGGCTGAAATTCCACCGTGTGGGCCAGAGCCTACGACGGCAAGTGGGTGTTCCCTGGGCTCCCTTTCCTGGTACCGAGCACTCCTTCCCACCTGGTTCCCTGCGGGCCCAAAGCTTTAGTGTGGGCCTGGCCTCTGCTCTTGTTTGGCCTTAACCATTAAACAGCAGCTGCCAATGTGCTGAGGCTCTCGGGGAGCCAGGCTTCAGTTAGCATGAGCAGGTGACTGACCCACAGTCACCACTGATTAGCAGGGAGGAGGAGCAAGAGGGTCTCACATTTGAACCCAGGGGCAAAGCTGCCTGTGCAGTGCCGGCTGGTGGGAGTCGAGGACCTGGTGGCTTAAGGTCATCAGACATGTCTTTGAATCCCAGCTTTACTCCTAGGCTGAGTGCCTGACTTATGAGCATCATTTTTTTCTGGAGGTAAATCTCCCCTGCATGTTTTGTGTTTGTTTGTGTTTTGTTTTTAACTTTTCTCCCTCTACTTGTTAAATTGAGACATAGCATACCAAATTAAAGTGTTGATTCTTAAGTGTGTACCTCCTCCCATTATTTACAAACTAGAGGCCTGGTGCACAAAATTTTTGCATGGAGGGGAGGTCCTCTCAGCCCAGCCTGGACCCTCTCCAATCCGAGACCCCTCGGGGGATGTCCCTTTCACAATCCAGGACCCCTGGCTCCTAACTGCTCACCTGCCTGCCTGCCTGATTGACCTTAACTGCCTTCCCTGCCAGCCTGATCACTCCTAACCAACCTCTACCTGCCAGCCTGATTGCCCATAACTACCCCCCTGCTGGCCCGGTCACCCCCAGCTGCCCATCTCTGCTGGCCTGGTTGCCCCTAACTACCCCCCCCCTTCAGTCTGGTTGTCCCTTAGTACTCCCCCTGCCAGCCTGGCTGCCCCCAACTGCTCCTCCCCCCCTGCCTGGTTGTCCCCAACTGCCCCCTCCTTCCAGCCTGGTTGCACCCCCTGCCAACCTAGTCACCTCCAACTGCCCCCCAACTCCACTGGCCTGGTTGCCCCTCACTGCCCCCCCTTTGCAGACTTGGTCACCCCTAAATGTCCCTCCTGCCAGCCTGGTCGCCTCACTGTCGCCCCCACTGGCCTGGTTGCTCCTCACTGCCCCCCCTGCTGGCCTGGTCGCCCCTCACTGCCCCTGCCCCCTGCTGGCCTGGTTGCCCTACACAGCCTGCTGATCAGTCATTTGGTCGTCCCTCGCTAACCCCCCTGCTGGCCTGGTCACCCCACGCAGCCTGCTGTTTGGTTGTTACTGTGAGGGTGCAATGACCAATTTGCATATTATCCTTTTATTAGTATAGATGTTTATGTCCATCTTAACAATCACCCAGATCCAGATAAAGGACATTTGTGTTCCCCCCTAATGTTCCCTCCTGCCCTTCCTTGTCTGAACCCCCACACTCCCCTAAGATAACCACTATTCTGATTTCTGTCACCAGTTGGTTATACCTGTTCTTGAACTTGACAAAGCTGGTGTCAGACAACAGGTGTCTTTCGTGTCTGGCTTTTGATCAGCGTCTCCACGAGTTCCCCTTTGTTGTCGCACGTACAGAGGTGTGTTCTTTCCATTGCCGTGCGGCATTGCCTTCTGGGAACACGCCACAGTTGGGCCATTCTTGTGTTGCCAGGCATTTGGGTTGGTTCCCTTTTTGACAGTTTTGAACAAAGCTTCTCTGAGCATTCTTGTACTTCATGGGGTTTTTGTAAAAATTGAATTATAGTAAAGTGTTTAATGCTGAGTTTTGACTTAGAGTAGGTGCTCAAAAAATTTCCCCCAGATTATTTTTGTTTGTAAAAGGAAGGAAAGTCAAACACTACGTAAGTATGTAAAGAAAAGAACACAGGTCCTATCCTTTCATTTCCCTGCTCCTCAGGCTAATCACTCTTCACAGTGCATCGTGTCTGCCTGCTCTTTTTCCTGTAGTTGTATGAAAATGTTTCCCTAAAAAATTTTTTAAAATATATTTTATTGATTTTTTTACAGAGTGGAAGGGAGAGGGGTAGAAAGTCAGAAACATCGATGAGAGAGAAACATCGTTCAGCTGCCTCTTGCACACCTCCTACTGGGGATGTGCCCGCAGCCAAGGTACATGCCCTTGACCGGAATAGAACCCGGGACCCTTCAGTCCGCAGTCCGACGCTCTATCCACTGAGCCAAACCGGTTTCGGCTCCCTAAAAATTTATTTTAATAATAATGCTGTTCATGTTCTTGCAACTTTTTTCATTAAGTCAGATATTTTGTTTTTTATTTATTTTTGTTAATCCTTACCTGAAGATATTTTTTCCATTAATTTTTTTTTTAAGAGAGAGAGTGGAAGGGAGGGAGGAGTGGGAGGGAGAGAGAGAGCAGCATCAATATGAAAGAAGCCAGACCAGGCCCCGACCCTTCGGTCCACCGGCCGGCACTCTAACCACTTAGCTACACTGGCTAGGGTTAAATCTAAGTCCCCTTATCTGCATCCAAGGAGCAGCTTCGAGAGGGACAGGCTGGAAGGAGCTCCTGAGCCTGTCCCTCGGGGCCTTTCACTCTGGCCTGGCAGGGCCAATCTTGGGCCAACCTTTCTGTGGAACCCAGAGCCCTGGGTACGGGTTCTGGCTCCTGGAGTCCTGGGTGCAAGTCCTGGCTCTGTTGCGTCCTATCTGAGTGTGTTCTTGGGCTTAAGTGCCCTGAGCTTTGGTTTTTTTCATCTTTAACAAGAGACCCCATACCTACCTCAGAGGGATGCCCATGAGGTTTCAATGGGATGGAGTATTTCAAAGCAGAATGGAAAGTGATGCGTGTATGCTGGTTATTATGTAAATCCTGGGCTGCCAGAGCTAGTGGAATCCTCTAACCCAGCTCATTGTCTTACACACCAGGAAGGCATGAGCCGGGGAAGGCCACAGAGCCGAGCCCGCAAGTGTTGGAGCCAGGACCACACCGAAGCGGCATCAGGATTGCAGCTTCCCAGTCTCCCTGGGCCGGAGCTTGGCTCTCACTGCAGGGACTCCCCACTGCGGCATTCTAGAAAATTTCCCAGCCCATCTCTTCCCGCGTGCCCCCTCCAGCCCCACCCCTTCCCTGGCAGAGGCCACAGGGATAACTAGAACTACCAGGCAGTGATCAGTGCCCACCATCCTCTGGTCCAAGAGGATGAAGAAGCAGAAAGATGGGCAGAGAGGATTGGGGGCTTGGATGGGGAGGGGCATGCTTCCCCAGCTAGGCCATAGCACCTCCCCTGTCCTAACTGTCCTCCCAAACCCAGGCCTCTGTCAACCCCCCAGCCCTACAGAGCTCATTCCCTCTCCCTGAGAAGCCAGACCCGCACTCCTGCTCCCTGCCCCCGTGGGCAGATGATGGCATGGGTTTGAGTCGTCTCTTAGACTCATTTAGCTCAAGGTTCAGATCTCCTTAGCCTTTGCCCTCACAGCTTCTGTAAGAGGATAGAGAAGCGTCCCTCAGCCTGGTGAGATATGGCCCAGGCTGAGGTCAAGAATCCGGAAACCAAACCCTGATCGCCATGGGCTGCGGCCTGTGTCTCACTCAGGAAGAATCTGGCGTGATAAGGTTTGCCATGTGCCAGCCCAGGTGGTTCCGTTGTCCCCTGTGTTTAGCCACCGCACACACAGCGCCAGGTACACGGTGGTGGAAATGGCTCCCCTGTTCTGGCTCCCGCCTCTCTTGGAGCTGAAGCTCAGTTATGATAATGCCCCTGGCGGTGATATCAGGGAGCCGGGCAGGGCCACCCTGGGAGTGCCCTGTTGGTGCAGCAGGGTAGGGTTTGGGGAGTGGCTCTGAGCCATGGTATCCGGTTTCAGGGCGAGGTTGTGGAGTGACACGTGTTCCAGTGGCCGTGAGTGGTGATGCCACGGAAGTTATCGCACAAGAAAGGGCCTGAAAGACCTTGAATCATGAAGCCAGAGTGAAGGAGCCACTTGAGGTTACCTGGTGCTCTCTCCGCATGTGGGTGAGCAGACCCAAGGCCCAGGCTCAGGGCCGTGTGGCGAGGCATTCGGGAGCAGTCTCCTCCCACCCCGCTGACAGCGGCGCCTGCTCCTTCGGACATTCCGAGACCGTTCCGTTAGGTCCGTCCTCTGGAGAATTGAGAAAATTGTTATCCAGAGCACTGGGGACCTTGTTCCCTGGCATATGTCATCAGTTTGGCTCATATAAACTCTTATAAACTTAAAAAAAAAAAAAGATAGAGAAAATAGCTATCCAGCTCCTTTGCTCTGTGGCTCAGATGGTTGAGAAACGCTCTGGAGGATGAACCCCTCTCAGCTTCAAGTCCGCTTCCTGAGCTTGAGTCCAGCTTGGCCTTGCCACTGTCTGCCAGGTGGCATTGGGCAAGTGCCCTAGTCTCAGCCTCGGGTTCCTCTTCTGTGATGTGGGTATGACAGTGCCTCTCACTGGGTAGTTGTGAGGCCCACAGAGCCCTCCCGGAGTGTTCCCATCATCGCCATCCTTGTCTCCTGAGGAGGCTGAGGGGCACGCTCATTAGAACCAGGGCTCCAGCCTGAGGCCCAGACCTTTCTTTGCCCTGCCGTGCATGGCTGCCTCCCCAGTACCTCCTTCTGCTTCACGCTTCCCTGCCACTGTGCCATGTGCAAGGCCCTGCCCAGGTGGAAGCGGGTACTGATGGAGGCTTTCTTTACTCCTTCCTGGTCATGGGCAGGGACTAATATGGGGTGGCTGGCAAGCAAGCCATACTCGGTCACTTACAGGCTCCGGTCTCTGGCAGGCTCTCACACCCAGCACCTGAGCCAGACGCTGGGGCCTGGGCCCTGAGGATGAGAGCAGCAGGCGGCAGTTGTGGGCCGATTCCATCGAGCAGCCTGGTGTGAGGGCGGAGCTTGGCCTCCAGGATCAGGCATTCCTGGGACTGAGTACCAGTTTTGTGGCTTACTGGTTGTGTGGCACCTGGGCAAGTTCTTCAAGCTCCGAGCCTCAGTATCTCCTCTGGAAAATGGAAATAGTGCCAATTGCATGGCATTGCTGAGGCCAGTGAGACAGCCCTGGGCTTGGTGACAATTCTCCCTTTGCTGACGTGTAGCTGGAGGGCTGTGCTGTGTCCCCCAAGGCAGTGACGCAGGTGACCCACGGGGGCCTTGCAGGTGTTCTCAAAAGAGTTCCATTCCTTCTCACCAGGTACAGGTAGCCCCTGATTCTCCTGCTGCAGCAACACACAGACCTAGGGCACCCTGGGTCTGCCAGGAGTCGTGGCTCACCCCCAAGGCCACATCGCAAGCCAGTGACAGTCTTAAGGGAACCGCGCTCCTGTTCCCAGCATAGCAGACAAGGCTCAGAGCTGGAGGAAGCATGGTTGGGCTGTGGCTCTGGAGTCAGAAGGACCAACTGAAGGGCCTTGGTTAAGTCCCTGCAGCTCTGTGCCTCAGTTTCTCAGCTGCACCAGGAGGATGGTGATACCTACATCAGAGAACTTCTAGAGAATCGTGCAGTTATGGTATGTGAAGGAAGCATCACCATGAAGTACTCAGTGAAAGGCAGTTTAAACAAAGGTGGGAGTAGATGTGGGGGGCACTGTGTTCCAGGCGAGGACCAGCTTTGGAATGAGCCCTGGCTGTGAATCCCAGCCACCGCCTCGCTGTGTGACCTTGGCCAAGTTCCTGCCCTCTCTGGGCTTCATTCTTTGCCTATGTGAAATGGGAGGATTGGGTTGCAATGGATTTTTTGTTTTTTTTTTTAATTTTTATAAGAGTTTATTTGAGCCAAACTGATGACATCTGCTGGGGAGCAAGATCTCAGATGTTCTCCAGAGTGGTCTTGGAAGGACCTGCCTCCCCTAACTTCCAGTGGCTTCTCGGTGCTCCTCTGCCCGGGAGCGGCCTGGCTGCCCACACGGGACTAAGGCCTGCAGCCGGCCGTGTCCTCCTCTTCTCTCTGCAGTGTCCTCGAAAGGGCAGCATCCTCTGAGCTTAACTCTCCGTCGACTCAGCGCACCTTCCGGCTCCAGAGGCCTGAGGTGACAGATTGTCCCCAGTGGGCAGGGAGAGGAGGCCGGAGAGGCTGTTCCCCTCCTTCCTGATGCTCAGCCAGATGGGCTGTTTTTAGGAGACGTGTGGGGGAGACTTTCAGGGCACCCCCTGGAGACGGATGCCTCGGGGGAGCCTCTGGCCTCCCCACCCTGCCAGCAAGGAACCTGCTGCTCAGGCTTTAGGCAGCCTGCGTTTGCCTGGCCCCGCTGCGTCTCCAGCCCTGTGACCTGTACGCAGGAACTCCTACAGGTTTTACAGGGACAGGAAGGCACTTCAGAGGCTTCTGCCTCCTCGCAGCCTCCCATAACCTCCCTCAGCACCTCTGGACACTCCTGTCAGCAAGGCTGAGTCTAGAACCAATGATGACAGGACAGAGCACCAAGCTCTGCTTCAGAGGGGCTGCCCAAGAGTGTGGCCTCAGTCTCCTCACTCTGGCCGCTTCCCTGGCAACTTTATGGGTTCTTTCTGGGCCTGGGGATCGGGGGTGCAGGGATGGAACTGTGGCCTTTGCTGTGCACTTTCTTTGGCTGCCCTTTGCTCCAAATACATACTCTCATCATATCTTCAGATGAGAGTTCTTTAAGATAGAAATGATTATGAACTCACTTTTCAGGTAATGGAGACTCAGAGGGTGCGTACCTACCAAGGAGACATGGCTAGTAGATGGCTTTCTCTTACCCACATGGCTTTCTCTTACCCACAGAGCTCCCTGCCTCCCCTGACAAGGGGCTGAGTTTGAGTTGAAACTTTGGGCAGATCCCTGAGCCAATACGCCCGCTTGTTTTTCCAGATTTTCCGCTCCCCGCCATCTCACTCAGGATCTCCCAGCCTGCAGGTGGGACCACCTCCCCTGGACCAGGCTCACTGTAGCCCAGGCCCAGTCCCTCTGCCTCAGCCCCCAGAGTGCTGGCTGCCCAGCCTCCAAGAGAAGGTGCCTTTGGTACAGGCTGCCACCTGGCTGGGGGGTCCTCCTCTCACTGCGGCCTGGCTGTGGGCTGGGCCGAGGCTCCAGAGTGAGCCAGGCAGTGAGGGACCCCTGCTCCAGCAGAGGGCCCAGCTCCTATAGTCATGATTTTCCTGCTGTGCTCTTGTGGAACCCAACTTAGGTGTCCTTGGTCCCCATTGTGTCTTCTGTCAAAGCAGAGCTGTCACAATGGTCACTGCAGCTCTCTGGGTGTTTTGTTTTGTTTTTTGGAATGGTGTGGGTGTGTGTGTGTGTGTGTGTGTGTGTGTTTACCTCCATTTCTTTGTCTTCTCACAGCTACCCTGGACCATGAGCATTGCTTACCCTCATGCTGGAGAGGAAGGAAGTGAGGCCCAGGGCTGTATCATGATTTGCTAGAGATCACGGAGAAGTTCGGGTTAAAAACGGGCAGGAGCCAGCTCCCGTGGTAGCAGACCAGGGCTCTCCACACTGCCCCGTTCTGCCTTGTGGGAACTTGCTGAGCAGAAAGACAGTTCTGTGCTTGTTGGCCTGGACGGAGATGGTGGATGTCACAGAGCCTGGCTTTGTCCAATAGCAGAGGCCAGATTTCAGAGCTGGAGAGGCTCTCCACGCACCTCGAGGACGGGGAGACTGAGGCCAGAGAAAGGCAAGGGCTTGTTCAGAGCACCTAGGGAGTTAGTGGCAGGCTCTAGGCTGGGACTCAAGTCTCCTGATCCCCAGCCCGGGATAGGCTCAGGCCCTTCCTCTCTCTGAAGTAGCTTTCTGGTCTCTTGAGGCATATGTGGAGGTGGGGTAGGGGAGGGCTCACCCATCCTGCTGGAATATTCAAGAGGCAGCTGCCCCTGGAGCCTAGACTTAATGACAGTGCTGCGGACAGCTCTGCCCTGCCCCAGGGTGTTGAGTGGGGCCTGCATCTTCTTTGACTTCCTCCCTGAGGTGATCTCCAGGTCAGAGCCCTGTGGTGGCTCTGCCTGGCTCACCAGGTTGCTCGGAAGTCCCTCTTACGGATATGTAAGGCCTTTTATAACATAATCCAGCCCTAGGTGAGCACTGGGCCGGGAGTCAGTAGTCACAGATTTGAGCCCTGGTTCTGGGCTACCCTGTGACCTTGGGTGAGTGTCTGGACCTCTCCTTTTTCCTCACCTGTTACTTGCCCTTCAGCATTTTAGTGAGATCCAGAGGGATGGTTGCTTTATGACCACCTAAGTCAGTGGTCGGCAAACCGCGGCTCGCGAGCCACATGCGGCTCTTTGGCCCCTTGATTGTGGCTCTTCCACAAAATACCACGGCTTGGGCGAGTCTATTTTGAAGAAGTGGCATTAGAAGAAGTTTAAGTTGAAAAAATGTGGCTCTCAAAAGAAATTTCCATAGTTGTACTGTTGATATTTGGCTTTGTTGACTAATGAGTTTGCCAACCACTGACCTAAGTAGTTATTTCCTCTCCAGCCTTCATTGTCATTTGCTCCCAGTAGAAATCCTCTATTACCCTGCCCTGGCCAAGGAGCTCCGTTGATTAGAGAATTGTCCCGATATGCCAAGGCTGTGGGTTCAGTCCCGGTCAGGGCACATACAAGAAACAGCCAGTGTAATGCATAAGTAAGTGGAACAACAAATCAGTGTCTCTCTCTCTCCCCCCTACCCCCACCCACACCTCTCTCCTTCTCACCTTCTCCCTTCCTCTCTCTCAAATCAATAAATAAAAAGGGTTCATGAGAAGAAATGATGAATTCATTCAAAAGGAAAACAAAGAAGTCCTCCACAGCACCACGCTCCTTCCCCTGGCCTCTCCTCCCCATAGACTCTGCTTTGCCCGAAGGCATCCCCAGTGCCTTCCTGTGGGTTCAGGCTAGGTCAGCAGCATTCAGTGCACAGAGCTGAGTGTCAAACAGGAGATTAGGAGATCAGACAGGAATTCTGCCCTTGAGTCAAGCAGGTCAAAGAACAAGGCTTGATCCTCGCCATGTGCCTTGCTCTGTGCTAAGCACTGGAGAGTCGAGAAGATGGATAAAACTGGGTCCCTGCCCTTAAGGAGCAGTGCGGCAGGGAAGGTAACCAACCGAGCACACAGTGTGAGCAGACTCAGTGGAGGGCCGTGTGCCCTAGGCTCTGCCGCACAGCGTGACCAGTTCCTGCCCTGGGGGTAACTGAGGGAAGCTGCCGGAGGAGCAGGCATGGCTCTCCCTTAGCCCACCCTGAGAAGGTCAGCGTCTGCTCCATGCTCTCATCTCACGTGATCCTCACGACAACCTGGTGAGGTCATTGAGGCAGGAGGTGATCATCCATTGAGCAGAGATACTGGTTGTGAGCCTACTGTGTGCCAGGCACAATTCTAGGTGCTAGGGTCCACAGTGGTCATGATGGCCTGCCTACCCTCACGGAGCTTGTGTTCTGAGCCAGGGGGACCATCAGTGAGCACGTACAGCTGTCGGGAAGTGGTAGTGCTTTAAGAAGGATACAGCGGGGAAGCCAGTGGAGGGGCTTGGAGAAGACTTCCCTGAGGAGGTGGCGTTTGAGCAAGAGCCTGAAAGGAATGAGGAGAATCTGCCGTCCACCCTTCTAGAGCAGAGTTCAGGCAGAGGGAGCAGCAACTGCAAAGGTCTTAGGGTCGGATTGCGGTTGTGCTCAAGGAAAGGAAAGGCAGGCAGTAGAGGTGCAGGGCGGGAGTGGAGCCAGCCGGTTCGCCACTGGATTGGATGTGGGTATGAGAGAAAGTCAGGATGATTCCAGGGTTTGGGCCTGGGCAACGGAGCGATGCTGGGAGATAGAGACCATGTAGGATGAACAGGTTTGGAGGTGGGAGATGAGAGTTCTGCTCCTGTGCCCTCGCCCCTGCGGGCCCGCCCCGTGCCTCACCGACTCGCCGGCCTAAGGGCCACCCGTGCCCGCCTCTCCAGGAAGCTCTCTGCTTTCTTGGGCCTACTCCAAGTTCTGTTGTCTGGGAGTCGTTTTCTCTTATCGATGAGAGGTGTAGGACACCCCTTCTTCACCACCCAGACACTGAAGCACCTAATAGACCTCATAGCTGATGGAGCAGTGCAGGGGCCCCACACCGGCCTGGGCAGCGGTTCTGTCTTCCCACCCAGCAGCCCTGCCTGGGGTTTGCTCTCCCTTTGCAGCTCCCTTCCTCCTCTGAAGCAGCTGAAAACGGGACACCTGACTCGCTCTCTGCAGAGCTGTTGTCCTGGAAATGGTAGAATTTCTCTTTGTGTTGCTTTCCTATTGCACCCTCTCTATGTAATGGATTTAATTCATTGTTAGGTTGCTAAGCTGTGTGACTTTCACCTGGAAGGGACACTAAAAACAACGGGTACTTGATACACTCAATTTTACAGAATTTGCATTTTGCAAATTCTACCCTACCTCCACCAAAAGGAGAGAAAAGAAAAATCCAGCTTTCCCATGGCTCTAAAGTTTCTGAAATGGAACCTTTGTTATCAAGCCTCTTATTTCTTCCTCTACCCAGGCATGTGGCAGACTGGGGCTTGGAGCTCCTGCTACTGTCTGCAAGGAGTACAGACAGCGCCGGGGAGGCGCCGGGCAGGGGTAGGGAGAGCCTGAGCCGGGGCTCCGAAAGGGAAGGATGTGGGGCTTGACACCAGACTAATCTCAGGTTCTTCTCCAGCTCAGGCATTCTGTGCTTCCACCCTCTCCACTCTGCATGGTGGAGCCAAGGAGGGCCTTCTTTAAAGGGGAGTGATTTAGGTTTTTCTGCTGCCGGTGGTACCGCAGGGTCAGGTGAAAGTGCAGAGAGTGGGAGCTGAGGCCCTGGTTTCATTGCAGCCCCAGAGGCAAGGCCTGCCTGGATCCTTTTTCTTTTTCTTTTCTTTCTTTTTTTTTTTTTTTGTATTCTTATTGACTTCAGAGGGGGAGAAAGAGGGAGAAAGAGCTAGAAACATCAATGATGAGAGGGAATCACTGGCTGGTTGCCTTCTGCACACCTCCTACTGGGGATCGAGCCTGCAACCCGGGCATGCGCCCCTGACTGGAATCGAACCCTCTATCCACTGAGCCAAGCCAGCTAGGGCCTGCCTGGAAGATCTCAGTGTAAGAAACCTGCCTTCACCTGAGTGCCGTGTGGAGGGACTGGCTGTTCAGTACATTATGGCAGTGAGGTCACTCCACAGGGATTGGGGGGATGCAGGGTGGGTCATCCTGGGTCTGAAATACTGCCCTGTAGCCCTGGCTCCTTGGAGCAATAAGTGGGCATCCCTCTGACGTTCTCTTTACTTCCCTTAAGTTGGGGATAATAGGATTGTTGAGAAAATCAGATGACATGCTGCAGTAAAGTGCTCTGACTTGTAGAAGCAGCTATAGCACAGTAGGTAGAATATACCATTTACATTAACTTTTAAAACTATAGAGTAGAAAGTTTTGGAATTTCGTATCCCACTCTATTCACACTGTAGATTTTGGGGTTGAGGAGAAGAGCTTGTTCAGTGGGTGTAGGGAAGGGAGAATCACTGGGTGGTTTTCTCCTTCTACTTAATACTGTTGGAAAAGAGTTTTCAATGACCATCGGCTCCATTTAAAACCATCAAAGCATCCCTGGTTGGGTAGCTCAGCTGGTTAGGGTGTCATTCCCGTACACCAAGGTTGCAGGTTTGGTCCCCGGTCAGGGCACATGTGAGACTCAGCCAATAAATAAGTGGAACAACAAATTGATGTTTCTTTCCTTCTCTCCCTTCTAATAAAATGTTTTTAAATCATTCAATCAATAAAAATAAACCACCAAAGCAGTATATTTCCATTTTGAAAAAATCAAAAGCAACCGGTGTGTATCCCTTTGCCAACTGCCAGGGACCCAAAACAGAAGAAGAGCTGAGGTCCTGCCCCACCCCGGAGCGGCGCTCCTGCCGCCCGGATACCCCTCTTGCCAGACCTGTTGTTGCCTGCGGGGCTCTGTATCTTGTCAACACAGAGGGACTGTTTACGGATAGTCTGAGTCCCTGGCCCTGGCCCTCTCCCGTGTGAGTCATTCTCCACCTCCGCGCATGGGGACTCAATCCAGTTGCCTTTCCTGTGGGGGTGGGGAGAATCCTCTGGAGGGAAATTCATTCAACAAATGCTTATGGAGAGCTTAGGTGATTGGGGAGGAGGACAGAGGACAGGGTGGGTGCCAAAAAGTGCTGCTCAGGTGGGTTGAGGGGGGTCAGGTGGGGTAGGGACCACTGTAATGGGTATTTGATACGGGGGGAGGAGGGAAAGGCTGTGGGGCATTAGAGGCAGGAGTAGAACCTGACTCAGGCCTAGATCAGGGGCATTCGGGGCCAGGCCTGAAGGTCAGGGGACCCTCTGAGGCCTGCAGCATCGGATTGGGTCCCGTCACTCAGGTCCTTGCACAGCTGGCCTGCTCCAGCCCTCGCTGTGGTCTCTTCCAGGCTGGCTGGAGGCCTCAGGGCCTTTGGAAGACTTTGAATTTCTTTTCATTTGTCCACTCTCTTCCTGCACCGTTCTCCTCCCACTGAGACCCGTTTCAATCTCACGTCCTTTAGGAAGCTTCCATTACTCCTTTAACCTGCTTTTCCTGAGCGTGATATCACCACTGTGGGCCCGGGGCCAGGTGCCGGGGTGCCAAGCCCAACAGAGCGCCAGCCACGGAGCTCCTGGCTCCTGGTCTAGGAGGAGCACCTGACTCAGCCTAGGGTGTTCGGAGAGGCTTCCCAGAGGAGGGGACACCTGCACTGAGTTGAAAAAATGGGTAGGAGCCCTGACCGGTTTGGCTCAGTGGATAGAGAATCGGCCTGTGGACTGAAGGGTCCCAGGTTCTATTCCAGTCAAGGGTACATGTCTGGGTTGTGGGCTCGATCCTCAGTGGGGGGGTGCAGAAGGCAGCAGATCAGTAATTCTCTCGTCATTGATGTTTCTAGCTCTTTCTCCCTCTCCCTTATTTTCTGAAAGCAATAAGAATACATATCTATTTTTTAATGGGTAGGAAAGAAAAACGGGTAGAAGCTCAAAGTGAAGAAGAGTTTCCTCTGTGTGCGCACAGATGGGGTTTGGGCACTTCTGGGGTACAGGCCTTCATGTGGATGGCAGGTGGAGTGCCAAGGGTTAATCTTGAGCTGGGCCAGCTTCCGGCCTCGAATCCTGACCACGGTGTCCTGCTCCGGAGCAGCCTCCCTGCTGGTCTCTGAGGGTCCTGCCAGGCGCTGCCTCGCTGTGCTTATTGCTCTGTCTCCGGCTGCTGGGCTGCCTGCAGCTCGTGTGGTTTTTCTCGAACCTCTCCTCCATCAGTCATCTCTGAAGTTTGTCTGCCACTTCACAGGGTGCAGGGCGCCCTGTGCCGTCTTTGATTCTCACTTGCCTGTCTACGAAGAAACTGAAGTCCGTCCATGGTGTAACGATTTGCCTAATGGTTACTAAAGGGCAGAGCAGGTTCTTGAACCCAGGTTTTGGCTTCCTGGCTCGGTTTTCCCTTTTCCATGCCTCAGGTGGCCAAGCATATGCTGCTTGTGTTTTCAGCTAGGTTTTTAGTTAATTTCCCAGCCAGATTTGATGTTCTTGGAGGGTGGGACCCTATCTCCCTGAGCTGTGGATCGAAGCAAATAAGAAATAGAGGTGCAGTTTATTTTTTAAAAATATATTTTATTGATTTTTTTACAGAGAGGAAGGGAGAGGGATAGAAAGTCAGAAACATCGATGAGAGAGAAACATTGACCAGCTGCCTCTTGTGCATCCCCTACTGGGGATGTGCCCACAGCCAAGGTACATGCCCTTGACCAGAATCGAACCTGGGTCCTTTCAGTCCGCAGGCCGACGCTCTATCCACTGAGCCAAACCGGTTTGGGCTAGAGATGCAGTTTAGAAGAATGTTAGGGGAAGGCACAGAGAGACACTGACTCTCTCCCATCACCCCCACAGCGTGGGGAAGAGGTCCTACCCCGGTCCTCAGAGCAGGTTGTCTCGTGGCTGTTTTCGCAGGGGAGGCGCATTGCAGACTTGAGTTCCTTCCTGTTGACCCTGACAGGCTTAGTTCTCATCGATGCAGCGTGGCACGAAGAACTGGCAATTAGGATGCCTGCCTGATTTCGACTCTGCCACTTCCCGGCTAGGTAGCCTTGGGCAAGCCATTCCACCTCTCTGTGTCTCCATTTCTTCATCTATACAGTGGGAGGCAGAATATGAGATGAAATGAGAGATATGTAAAAGGTTTCAAGACAGTGCCTTGTATCGGTTTCCACTGTGTGTTTCTTTTTTCTTAAATCTTTATTGTTGAAAGTATTATATATGTCCCTTTTTTCCCCCAGCCCCGTCTAGTCCACTCCTGCCTCCCAATAAGTGTTTTTCTTCTTTGTACTGGAGGTTGTATCTTTTTTTTTTTTTAATGTTTTTATTGATCTTTACAGAGAGGAAGGGAAAGGGAGAGAGAAATAGAAACATCAATGAGTGGGAAACATCCATTACCTGCCTCCTGCACGCCCCCTACCGGGGATCAAATGCACAACCTGGCCCTGTGGCCTGACCAGGAATCACACTGGTGACCCCTTGGTACATGGGCCCACGCTCAACCACCCAGCCGCAACGGCAGGGCTGAGGTTGTATCCTAAGATGAATCATTATTTTACATTTTTTAAAAAATTGTCATTAAGCCCACTGGTCATCTCACTTAATCTTCCTAACAACACTCACATGTGGGTATTGGCAAAGGCTTCCTATTTCTCTTTCTTTCCTTGATTTTCATTTATTCATTGCCATACATCCGATCGCTATGTGCAGGGTACCTGTGCTGGGCTTTTTAGAGACTACAGACCCAAGAATGCCTTTTCTCCCGCTTCTCTCTGGCAAACTTCTGTTGAAACGTCAGAGCCCAATTCAAATAGCCCCTGCTCTGAGAGCATCACCTAGTCTTGAAATTTCAGAGCCAATCCCACCTCCTTCCTCTTTCCCATACTCCACATCTAAAAGTCGGTATTATCTCAATTCCCAGATAGTTAATGCCTACTCTGTGCTGGAAGCTGAAGATCCAGATGACTCTAGAAAGTTCCTTAGGGAGCTTAAAGCCCAGTGACAGACAAGAGCATACCAACAGGGCGTGGTAACATAGAGTAATTCATATGGTACTTGGGTTTTGAAGGTAATTAGCAATAATAGCAGCCACCGTTTTTGGCTAATGTTGAGTGTCAGCATTGTAGTTTGGCATTCTTTACCCTTGTTATCTCCCCCTGTACAGGAGAGGACAGGAGAGATAGTGTCACTTGCCCGTGGGCACCCTGATTGGAACCCAGGGCAGGACGGCCGTGCCACGTGCCTTTGTCTCGGTTGGGCTGGTTGTGAACCTGCTGAAGCAGCAGCCGAGTCTGGTCTCTCTCTCTCTGGTCCTCATGGCTGATGTTGATCGTGGGAAGAATCAACACTGAGAAGAACCAGAGCCCCTGCTACCCCAAAGAGCTCTGCAGCCCCAGTGGGGACCGGAGCTGAGAGCACACCCGGAAGGCAGGCAGGGGCTGAGTCAGTCATTCCCACCTCCCGCCTTAGAAGCTCAGTAGAGAGGACGGATCCCTTCTCGGTTGGTTAACGGCGGGGGGCGGGGGGGGGGGGGCTTCCTGGAAGAGGGAGGCTTAAAAGAGGATTTCCTGAGGCTTTTTACGAGGCCACAGAGTAGGAGGGGAGAGTGGTGAGACCTCCCTGGAGAAGAGCTCATGGAAATAAATGCCACGTCTGGCCCTCTGGGAACCATGTCAGGCTTCTTTAGTCTTGGGCGTCCACGTTCCTCTTAGAATAAGAATAAAACGTGTTGAGTGGCTAAGAACACAGACTGTCCCTGGGTTTGGATAGTTGCCAGCTACATGATTTTAAGCAAGTTGTTTAGCCTTTCTGTGCCTTCGTCTCCCCCTCTATCAAATGCGGGGCGGTGGCCGGTGTGGCTCGGCTGGTTCGGGGTCACCCAGCGCACACAGGTTGGCAGTCGGATTGCTGGTCTGAGCACGTGCCCACGCTGTGGGCTCCATCTCCAGTAGGGGGCGAGCAGGAGGCAGCCAATCAGTGTTTTGCTTCCACATTGATGTTTTTCTCTCTCCCTTGCTCTCTCTAAAAATCAATTTTTAAAATCTTAAAAATAGAAAAAGTAAGGGATGGTCGTTGTGACCTCCTAGAGCTATGGGAGGTGCAGGTGAGTTAGGGACCGGCAGAGCTCACGGCTGCGAACGGCAGAGCGCCAGGCTTTCTCTGGGAGGCGTTACCTTCCGTTACTGCAGTTGAGACTGGTTGCTGGGGCAGTTGCAGAGGGAGTTAAAGAAATGGAATTGTTGTGCAACTAGAAATCCTTTGGGACCTGGCCGAGTTGCAGCCCCAGAGTCGTCAGGCCTGGAACTAGGGCGGCAGAGCCCCTGTGTGCCCCTCAGTCTCTGGTGACCCAGCACTGGTGGGCCAAGGAGGCCTCTCTTCCCAGCACCCCACCCCCACCCCGTCGACTGCCTAGGCATGGGAGAGATACAGGAAGTGGGATCAGGGTGTCTGGTCACCTTGGCTGTCAAAGGTGACACGGAGCTGCCTTGCCTGCCTGCTTCTGCACTAGCCTCAGCAGAGGGGGACCGTCTGGGGAGAAGCAAACAAAACATTCTTATGGTGAAGAGCAGAGAAGCTGCGGAGGGAGGTTTGGTCAAGTGTGTGTGTGTGTGTGTCTGTAAGAAAGAGTGAGTGTGGGTGAGTGTGTGAGAGATTGTGAGACTGTAATAGAGAGAGAGTGTGTATAAGAGAGAGCAAGGGGGCGAGTGCATGTGCGTGTAAGAGTGTGTCAGTGAGAGTGGGTGTGTGGAAAAGACACGGTGAGACTGGGTGAGAGTATGTGTGTAGTAAGAGAGAGCTATGGGTGAATGTGTGTAAGAAAGAGCGAGAGTGTGTGTGTTCCTTCAAGTATCCCCAGTTGCCCAGTGGCACCTGCACTGGACAGAATAAGAAACACCTCTTCCCTCCCCCAGCCTCTTCCCCTAGAAGGAGACCAGTGCTGAACTGTGTCAGCAGGTTTGCCTGTGGCTCAGAGATGCTGAATTCTACGCCTCGGGTCCGGGCTGCGGCAGCAGGGACACGCTCTGCAGAAAGCCGTGTGGGTCGAGAGATCACAGGACTTGGAGCTTCATGGCCTCTCATGGTGCCGTCGTTCACATGACCATTGACACCTTTTGAGTCTCGATTTCCCTGCCCACGAAGTAGAGGATTTGTGGGTGTTCCACAGCCTATGCCAGCTCTCACAGCTCAGATCTGATTCTAACTGGCGCTGCCCCACCCTGATGCCAAGCGCGGGTGCTCTCTCACCTGGTGTCAGTTCCTGCACCTTGAGGAGACACTGCAGGCCTGCAGGATAGGGACAGCTGGTGGGGCCAGGGCCCTGAGGGAGGGCCTGTCACACCTGAGCTGGGTTCCCAGTGACAGAATCCACCGCCTTGCCCCTGGATGCCGCTTTCCCGTGGGCATGAGCCACGCATGCATCCCAGACCTTCCCTTGCCGGTCAGGTCCCAGAGTTCCTCCCGAGGGGCACGGCCAACACAGGAAGACCTGGGGAAGCACCTGGCTCCAGCCCCAGGAACTCTGGGAGCTGCCTTATTTGGAAGGGAGTGCACTGTGTCTGAGTCCGGAGTAGCCGGGCCTGTCCTGCCTCCTGAGCTCCAGGTTTTTCTCTCATAGGAACGACTCTGTCTCTTCACCTGTGGTGGAGACCTGGTGATGCCAAGGTTGAGGAAAGCATGGTGATTCCCACGAGCTCCTCACAAAGGTTCTGACCCTGTGCCACCTTGGTGTCCCCAGTGCACAGCTCCGACCTCGCTCAGAGAGCACACTCGCCCTGGAGTAAAGGATCAATGAATGAGCTCTCTCTGCTACAAGTCTGAGATGCTGAAGCTAGAGTAGACCTCTTCCCTGAGACCCTGGGGAAGCCACTGACTCTTGCTGAGCCCCGGCTTTCTCTTCTGCGAAATGGGGACAATACCTACCCCACAGGGCTGTTGTGAGGATGAAAGCAATGCTATGGGCCAGGCTCCCAGCGTAGATCCTGGCTTGTGGTGCCCCTTTAAGAGTAAGGAACATTCGTCCTGTTACTGCTCTTGGCTTGTTTCACATGCCCCTGCCCCTCCCCAGGGGCTGTGGCCCCTCTCTGGGTCTCCAGTGCACTGTCTGGCACTTCTTAGGACCCGGGGAGTTTTGTGGGCATTTAAAAGATCTGACCTGCTAGGTAGAAGTGGAAGCTATCAGCCACCTGCCCTGTGCTGTCTCCTTAAAGTCTGCCTTCTCCTAAGGCAGCCATTGGTGCTCAGCTCTAGGGCAGGTGGGGGATGGGTGCTGACAAGGTCTGGTGGCTCGAGTTAGAGCTGGACTCCTGGCCTTGAGAAGCTGCTTCCTAGCTCCTGCCTGCAGGAGGAGCTCAGCTGCCCTAAACCTCCATGCCATCCTGTCTGCTCTGGGAGTGTGGTGCCATTGTCCTCTTTCCACCATTTTTGCGTGGGTTATCTGTTCTTGCTGGGTGCCAGGGAGAGAGAGGAAGCGGAGTGACAACTGTGGATTGAAGATGATGAGAGACATCAGGGAAGGACAGCCGGGGGTGGTCAGGGAATGCTTCCTGGAGGAGGCAGGCAGAAGCTTACAGTGTCGGCCACACACTGTGGGGGCGGAGGCACAGGAACAGTGTCCTGAAGAGACAAGCTGGGCTGCGGGAAGATCTGCAGGAAAAAGAGGACGTGGCTTATTGGGGGGGATTACAAAGAATGTGTCAAGGCTGAAACGTAATAATTTACAGTAGGGAGCATGGGACATGAGCAAGAGCAAACGATGGAGGCAGGGATGTATAGCAGAGACTTGGAGTCAATATGACCTCACCCTTCTCAGTACCAACCAGCTGACCACTGAGGGTTTACTGGTGGACACTGCAAAGACGGGGGCACTTTTTAGCAGAAGAGGTGACTTTTGGTCAGGTCTGTTTTGAAGTCAGGACAAGGTGGCTTTGGGGCCCTGTCCTGGCCTAGGATGGAGATGTGTTCTTTTCCTCCCAACATGTTTTGAATATTTCCTGGGTGCTTCGCACTGTGACAAAGTTCTGGTCCTAGATAGCATTTTGAGTGTGAGTCTTGACCTGTAGCTATTCTGACACTACCCAGATCAGTACCTGAGAGTAGGCAGGGCTTTGGACATGCAAGGGATGTTTCTCCTCCTTCCCAAGGACCACATGGGTGATGAGAGCAGAGACCTGGTCAGGGAGGCTATTGGGAATCACATGAATAATGGCCCAGCCTTGTGCATTTTCAAATCAGCGGATACTTATTGAGCATCTGCTACGTCCCCAGCCCTGGGAATCCTATGTAATAAAAGGCTAATATGCAGATCTACCAAACTGCAGAACCACCGGTTGCTAAGAAGCTCACTATCAACGGGCAGACACTCAACACAGGAGCTTCCCCCTGGTGGTCTGTGCGCTCCCACCAGGGGAGTGCTGCTCAGCTAGAAGCTGGGCTCATGGCTGATGAGCGCAGTGGTGGTGGCAGGAGCCTCTCTCGCCTCCACAGCAGCGCTAAGGATATCTGTCTGCCCCCTGCATGGAGTGGGCCTAAGCCAACAGTCAGACATCCCCCCAAGTCTCCCAGACTGCAGGAGGGCACAGGCCAGCCTGAGGGACCCCCCTGCAGTGCATGAATCTTGCATGAATTTTGTGCACCGGGCCTGTAGTATAAGTATAAATAGATAGGGAATCTTCCTGCTCAGAGCTTATAGGGAGGAAAGTAAGACCTTTTACCTTGAGCAAAGTGCCAAACCTTCTTAACCAAGTTGATCCTGGGGTTATGGTACCCAATATACAGCTAGATGCCCATGCCTTCTCCCACCTCCCAAACCTGGCCAAACCTGGCCAAACCTGGCACTGAGAGAAGCTGTCTCAGAAGGGGACACCTGCTACCTCCCAGCTCTGGGTGTAGAGCCCTGGGTGGACCCCTGCAGAGTGGCCCGCCGCTGCTGGCCAACCAGGACCTGGCTGGGGGAGATGGTTGATGTGTCTCAGGCTGAGGGGCATGTTCAGGCCCTGATAGGGAGAGAACATTGGACCGGTTGACTTACAGAACTTCGGAGTTTGATGGGAGCTGGGGCGTCTGTCCCTGGAGTTTGTCCTGGTTCTGCTTCTCATTTGCTGTTGTGACTTTGGGCAAGCCCTTTTCCCTTTTTGAGCCTCAGTTGTCCCCTCTTTAAAATAGGCCGGGTTGGGCTAGAAACAGGGTGCCAAGTAGGTCTTGTCTCACATACAAAACTGATTGATTGCTGTGGGCTTCTTAAGCAGCTACCTGGACTTGGCAGGAAAGCACGCACGCCCGGGATTAAAGGTTGCTGCGTGCATTCTGCAGGGCGTGATCCTCAAGCTCCATCCTGCGCTGATACGCTTTGTCTTCCGTGCTTCCATCTGTCTCCTGTGCCACTTCTCCCCCAGCCCGTGGACTGCCTTCTGCTTAAAGCCTTCCTGATGGGGACTCACTGTCTTCCCTCAGACAGAATTGTTAGGTTGTTAGGCCTGGTCTTAAGCCCGCCTCCCTGAACTTGTGCCCGGATGATGGATGGCTTGGGTTCAGGCCTAGGTAATGCCTTTGTACTTGGAGCCTCAGTGATGGATATATAATTTCTGTCTGGAGGCAGACAGAGCCACTGCTTTCTGTGTTTTATGACAGAGACAGAGATAGCATCTGTATATCCTTTGAAGAAAGCACGTTTAAAACAATGTCACTTAGCTTATACAGCAACCCTGTGAACCCTGTGTTATTATCACCCCCATTTTACAGTGAGGAAGTTGAGATTAGAAAGTTAACAGAACGGCCCCTGAGATCAAGCCTGCACCCCCTGTGGCCAGCTTCCTTTCTCCTCCCCAGCCCCGTCCCAACCTCCTGTTCCGGCTCCCCACAAGCCACGGCCGCCCATTCTCTCGCCCTCCGCAGGTTTCCATGTGATCCCCACTATCTCCAACATCGTCCCGGAGAGCTGCCTGCTGATCGTGGTGGGGCTGCTGGTAGGGGGCCTGATCAAGGGTGTGGGCGAGACACCCCCCATCCTGCAGTCGGACATCTTCTTCCTCTTCCTGCTGCCGCCCATCATCCTGGACGCGGGCTACTTCCTGCCGCTGCGGCAGTTCACGGAGAACCTGGGCACCATCCTCATCTTCGCCGTGGTGGGCACGCTGTGGAACGCCTTCTTCCTGGGCGGCCTCATGTTCGCCGTGTGCCGGGTCGGGGGCGAGCAGATCAACAACATCGGCCTCCTGGAGAACCTGATCTTCGGCAGCATCATCTCGGCCGTGGACCCCGTGGCCGTGCTGGCCGTCTTCGAGGAAATTCACATCAACGAGCTGCTGCACATCCTCGTCTTTGGGGAGTCCCTGCTCAATGACGCCGTCACTGTGGTGAGGGGCTGGGGAGCACACCCATGTACGCACAGGGCACAGACCCCAATCCGAGTCCAGAGTGACCCACGTCCGCCTGCTAATAATCGTAATAAAACAGCAAATGTCCATTCCTGCTGCCTGTGGGCCAGGCATCATGCCGAGCAGGAGACATGGGTGATTTTACTTAATCCTATTGGCACCCTTAGGAGGTGCTTACTATTCTCACTTTATAGAGGAGGAATCAGGCCCAAAGAAGTTCAGTAACTTGCTAGAATACAAGAGAACCAAGGTTCGAAGCCAAGTCCGTCTGACTCCGGCCTGAGCTCTTGGCCTTACCAGGGCAGGGCTTATGTTCCCTCCCTGACTTGGACTGTGATGTGATCTCGATTGAAGTGCGTTCCTTCTTCCTGCCTCAGGGTAACCTTTATGGACCAGTTGGGAGGGGTATTTCAGTTTTCGTGTTGGTAACGCCTTAAGTTATGAGTTTCATCTGTGCGGAGTTCTGGGGCAGCACTTGAGGAAAGGGACCTTGCTCCCGGAACCCCCAAAAGTGATTACATAAAATGGGCCGGCCGCTTGCTCACTGGGTGACGTTAAGCAGGTGACTATACCTCTCTGGGCGTCCCTTGACATCTGCAATGTGGCAGCGGAGTTAGTGCTTCCCTCCCAGGGTCTGGTGAGAACGGACAGCTGCGCGCAGGGTCTGCACACAGCAGCTCCAGATGCTCACACGCACCTTCCTCCCAGCCGGTTTCCTCAGGAAACAGATACGTGTATGTGCAACTCACATTGTGTTGTGAAAACATCCCTCCTCCCAGATGGGCCCCTCAGTAGCTGCACACACAGGAAAACACAAGGGCACGTGTGCACCCCTGCATGCTTGCACATGCACCCCCTCTTCTCCACCTCCAGCCCCTCAGGAAGCTGCACCTCAAAGAAGAGGCAGACAGTGGTGGTCGGCTGCTGACAGCCCTGGCTTCCTCTCCTTCCCCAGCCCCCGCCTCAGCTGCTCATGAGGCTGGCAGAGCAGCAGCCTGGCTCGGGCGAGCAGGCCGTGGGCCTGGCCCCTTTTAGCACCCCCTCTCGCCCGGAGTCGCCACACAAGCCTGTTTCTCCGTGTGTAACGGATCGCAGGGTTCTTAGCAGGAGTCGTCACGCTCACGAATGTCTGACACCACTGGGTGCCAGAGGTGAAGTCCTCCCTTTGGATCTGGGTGTTGGGTTGGCACTGCCAGGGCGCAGTGGGGCGTGGTCGCGTCAGGTAGATCCTCAGTCTGGCCACTTGGGCCCATGCCACACCTCACCACAGCAGTGGCAGTGGTGGGAGTAACCGCTGGTGTTCACTGAGCACTTCCTGTCTGAATATGCAGTGCCTCATCTAATCTGCACAGAAACATGAGGTGGGGGCTGTTATGCCCATTAAAAAAAATATATATATATATATACATATATATATATGTATTCACACATATATATGTGATTTTTTTTCAGAGAGGAAGGGAGAGGGAGAGAGAGAGCAACATCAACGACGGGAGAGAATCACTGACAGGCTGCACCTGCGTGTCCCACACAGGCTGGCGCTCACAGCCGGCTTGTGCCCTGACTGGGAATTAAATCCTCACCTCCTAGTTCAGTGATGGGCAACCTTTTGAGCTTGGTGTGTCAAAATTCGCCAAAAAAACAAGCATAACTCAGGGGGGGGTGTCACTTCGAGAAAAAAAACATACTTCTCTGTATGCGACCGCATGCGGCCATGTGTCATCGAAAACGGCTGCGCGTGTCAGTGCTGACATGCGTGTCATAGGTTCACCATCACGGTCCTAGTTCATGGGTCAGTGCTCCATCACTGAGCCACGCCGGCGGGCCCTGCCCATTTTTTTTAGTGAGGAAACTCAGGCACTGAGAGGTTACCCAACTCATCCCAGGTCATTTCTCTGATAACTGATGTGGCCAAGGTTCAGGTCTACACCGTCCCAGTCCAGAGCCCAGATGCTTACCACCATGCTACACCGACTCCCCAGTCCCAGGGACAGCAATTCCAGGCTGGAAAGGAGGGCTTGTCCTCTCTCCCCACCCCACTGGCCCAGGCGATGTACCCTGAGGACCCATGGTACCCCCAGGCTGGGAGTGAGTTCAGGTAGCCCCCGGCTGAGAATGCACCTGCCGTCTGCTGCTGACCTGCCCTGACTCCCAGCTCGGGCCCTTTCTGGGGCTCTGGGTGTGATGTGAGTGCCTCGATTCCGAGTCGGAAACCTGAAGGCTGTCTCTGAGCTGCTCAGTCTCAGAGCAAGTCCCCACCCCCTCCCTGCTGCCTCCAGGGGCTGCCCAGGTACTGGGAGCTTTGGAGGGTCCCCTCTCAGGGATCCTCAGCAGCCCCTTGTCTGGAAGCCTCCCTGAGTCTCCGGACACCCGTCTAGGAACAGGTCAGGGAGCGAGCACCTGAGAGGGGGCAGAACCTCCAAGATGAACCTGCTGGGGAACAAGTTCCAGGCCCGGTTCTGCTGCCCCGGGCTCGGGGTGCTCTGGCAGGTTGCCTCGCTGCACTGAGCCTCCGTTCGAGAGGGGGCAGGCTCCCGTGGCCCACCTCCCTCATCGGGCGGTCATCGGGCGGTTGTGCGTCAAGCAGGGTGACCGTCGCCAAAGGGCCCTGCACTGTCTGAAGTGCCACTTAGACATCTGACGAAAGGCTGCAATGACGGTTTATTTCCCAGTCCAGGAGGTGGGTCGCCTTAGAGAACCTGTCATTCGTAGCATCCGAACTTCGCTGTTCATCACAACCGCCTGGGGAGCTTGTTGAGTAGCGATTTCTGTCCGCCCCGCCCCCCACCCCCGGCAGAGAGTCCAGGCAGGGTCCGGCCTGGCCACATGTATTTTCAGAAAGTGTCAGAGGTTAAGAAGTCCTGTCGCAGTTCATTGTCTGCCTTATGCTGAAGGAGGGTCGTGATCTGCCCAGATCACACAGTGAGGGGGGCCCATAGAGCAGCTAACACTGCCATTGGCGCAGATCTGGGCATCCTGCCTTTAGTAACTAGTTTAATCCTCACAACAGCCCTGTGAGGCTGGTCCTGTCGCCCCTGCTCTGTGGAGAGGAAAACTAGCTCGGAGACTGAATAATCTGCCTGGTGACTACTCTAGGGAGCGGCAGAGCCTGAGTCCAGCCCAGCTGGAGGGCTTCAGAGCCCGTGCCCATAACCAGCTGGGCCTGCAGGGCCCAGGCAAGGCCCTCAGAGCACCTGCTTGGCGCTAGGGCTTCTCTGTTTCCATGTGGCCTCTTCCTGTGGCCGTGGTCATTTGGGGGGGGGGGTCACACTAGTCTGACCTCAGGGAGCCTTGGGGCAGGACCCCGCCCTCCTGCCCACCAGCCTGCTTACCCCCTGCAGGTCCTGTATCACCTCTTTGAGGAGTTTGCCAACTATGACCGCATTGGCATCGTGGACATCGTCCTCGGCTTCCTGAGCTTCTTCGTGGTGTCCCTGGGCGGGGTCTTTGTGGGCGTGGTCTACGGGGTCATCGCGGCCTTCACCTCCCGCTTCACTGCCCACATCCGCGTCATCGAGCCGCTCTTCGTCTTCCTCTACAGCTACATGGCCTACCTGTCCGCCGAGCTCTTCCACCTGTCGGGCATCATGGCGTGAGTCTGGGCGTGCACGGGGAGGCCAGCCGCTTGGATTCCCTGGGCTTGTAGGGTTCCAGGGGGCTCCCCGGGGCTCAGTCTCCAACTCCAGGGAGGAGACGAGCTCCAGGCTCCAGGCCCTGGGACCACCCCTGGGAGCACTGACTTTGAAGTTCTGGGAAGCCCGGCCTTGCTGCTTGCCCTCGTTGGTCTCAGAGGAAGCCCCTGGGTGTGGCTGTTCCCCTCGGCAGCCCCAGGCTTCATTTGAAGGGTGGCGTCCTGAGGTCCTGAGGCCTCAGCTGGGTCTTGAAGTCAGAAAGGGAGACGCAGAGGTATTCCCAGTAAGGGGGGGGGGGGTGGGCTTTGGCTGTGCAGAGGCGGAGCTGGATGGCGGGATTCGGGGTGAGAGGAGAGGGCTGGGCCGGTGGAGCCCAGGTGAGGGCCACGGGCAGGAGTAATGGGTGCTGTTAGGCAGGCAGAGAGGCGCCCTGGCATCGGGGACAAGGCCCAGCCTCTGGAGCTGGTCAGACCTGTGTGCGCCTTAGCTGTCACTCGCCTGCAGTGTGACAGGGCAGGCGACTCCGTTTCCCTCGGCTTACGGAGTACCGGCATAGGCGGTGAGGGCGCCGAGAGCCGGGGTGGGAAGCCGGTGAGAGGAGGCGGCGCACGGACCGCTGTCGGCCTCCGGCAGCAGCGGGGCTCTGGGAGGGTGCCGCCGGCTCCGAACCCTGAGCCCTGCTTGTCCCCACCCCAGACTCATTGCCTCGGGCGTGGTGATGCGCCCCTACGTGGAGGCCAACATCTCCCACAAGTCCCACACGACCATCAAGTACTTCCTGAAGATGTGGAGCAGTGTCAGCGAGACCCTCATCTTCATCTTCCTCGGGGTCTCCACCGTGGCCGGCTCCCACCACTGGAACTGGACCTTTGTCATCAGCACCCTGCTCTTCTGCCTCATCGCCCGCGTGCTGGGTGCGGCCCGCCGGAGCCGGGAGGGGGGGGGGGGTGTTGGGGCGGGGTGCACGTGTGCATCAGGGTTGCCTGGCTGTTCGCAGCACAGCCGGATGGCAGGGCTCCCCCGTCCGCCTCTCCGCAGTGCTGAGGCTGTGCTGGGCCCTTGGGGAACAAGTCTGATCTCTGGGGAGACAGACAGGGTGTGTCGGGTGGAGGGGCCTCCGGGACCCTGCGGTTCTGGGCCTGTTGGGTCTGAGGAAGGGACGAAGTCGCACACAGCCGGGTCGTGAGTGTTCCCGTGCTGTCCCATGGCTCAGGTGACTTCAGCACCTGCAAAGCTGCGTGCAGCTCCCCCAAACCTGCGCCGCCACTGGGGCTGCACATGGGGCCTCGGGTGCTTGCCCTGTCCAGACCACCTCCCCTGGTGACTGCGGCCTCCTCACCCTGGGTCTCCCGGGTCCTCTCCGAGACCAGGCCTGTGGCCTGAGCCTCACGCACCACCGTTCCCGGGTGCAGCGTTTTAAACCCCCTTCATCGGGCGCTCCGTCCCCCACAGAGTCTGAGGGTTGAGCCTGGACCCCGACCTCTGGCTGTGTGGTTTTTTATTACGGAAAATCTCAAACCAGAGAAAAGTAGAGCCCGTGTCCCCGTCATGTTTGTTTAATAGGTGTCACCCTGTCTCATCTCTTCCCCGTCCTCCTCCCCACCTTTGGCCACTGGAGGCTCTTGGATGTCTCCGCAGTACATCCGGGTTGGGGGCCCCTTAAGAATCCCCCCAGCTCTCGGCTTGAGAGAGTCGGAGCACACTGGGCTGAGGGGCCTAGGAAATGAGTGACCTGGGAGTGGGGAGGGACAGAGGGGGTGTTACCAGTAGAGGCTTCTTCCAGAAAAGCCAGGAGGGGCTGGAGGCAGCCTGACCCCTCTTCTTCCTCCGCCCGGCAGGTGTGCTGGGCCTGACCTGGTTCATCAACAAGTTCCGCATCGTGAAGCTGACGCCCAAGGACCAGTTCATCATCGCCTACGGGGGCCTGCGAGGGGCCATCGCCTTCTCCCTGGGCTACCTCCTGGACAAGAAGCACTTCCCCATGTCCGACCTGTTCCTCACGGCCATCATCACCGTCATCTTCTTCACCGTCTTCGTGCAGGTGCCGGGCTGGGGGAGCAGCCCTGCGGGGCGCCCGACTCTGCGAGGGGAAAGAGGAAGCCGTGACCCAAGAGGGGGCCACGGGTTCTAGTCCCGGCTCCACCAGTAACTTGCCTCACAACCTGGGCGAGCCACTCCTTCCCGGGCTTCATTCTCCTGGGGTGTTGGGGGGATGGTGATGAGTCCTTGTGAAGTGACCAAGCGGGAAATGAAGGAGCGAGAACGCTGCCTAGCTTAGGAACCAGCGGGAGAGAAGCAGGCAGCTAGCAGGCCCACGGTGCTCATTATAGGGCTTCAGGGAAGTGACTTCCTATCTAGGGCCTCAGTTTCTGCATCTGTAAAATGGGAACATGGGGATCGGAACGGTCGCTGAGCCAGGCGGCGGGAGGTCTGGAGTCGGCCCAAGCTCTGCCGTCTGCATGACCCTGGGAAAGACCCTCCTCCCGTTTCTGCCTCTCAGTCCCCATCTTTGAAGTGAGGGGACTGGACTAGAGGATCCTGAGGAATCCTTCCCGCTGGCTGGGCGGTGGTTTCTGTCGTGGGAACGACCCCGGCTTAGCGGCGAGCCCTCCCCCACCCTGCGTCTGGTCCCCGGGCAAGCCCAGCCTGGGACGGTGGGAATCCAGCTCGCTCGGGCAAGTGAGAAAACACGGGGCTCCGTGTCCCTGCCGTCCCCTCCGTCTGTCTGGACACTAATCCTGGCCGCCGTCCTTCCCGCCCGGAGGAGGAGATGAGGAGGGAGCCATGGGGCGGGACTTATCTCCTGTCCTTGCAGAGGCGACGGGGCTGCCGCTTTGGTCCCCTTGCCCTGCCCACATTCAGAAACACTTCGCCCTGTGCCGTGTGTATGCTAATGGCTCACCAGGTCCCTTTGCAATGACGGCAGCCTTGAGGTGGTCTGAATCCAGCTCTCCTGCTTCTGTGAGACCTTAGGAAGTTACTGAGCCCCTGAACTTCAGTTTCCGCATCTGTAACATGGGGGCAGTGAAAGAACTCCCTGTTGTGGTGCTGTGGGTGTTAAGGAGCTGATACTAGGCAGACACCACTGGCTCTGGCCAGCGGTTCAGTTAGCTGCGGCTGCCGTAACTCGGTGCCCCAGGCCACAGTCCTGCAGGGAGCAGAGCCCAGGTGGTTCGCCCTATCAGCCTTCCTTGGGGCTGCAGAACGCGCTGTGGTGGAGCCCACACTTAGACCCAGGTCCTTGACCCCTGGCCTGCGCTAGATGGCCAGTGTGAGCCACGGGGCTGGGTGGGCCCTCAGGCCTCTGGCTGTCTTCAGGAAGAGCAGGCCTTGGGGACCTGCCTTTATAGAAATGCTCACAGAGGGCTTGAGATATTGGGACTTTGGAGCAGAAGGCATCCCAGGCAACCCCGGGGCGATGGGAGGCTGCATGGCTCCCTGTCAGGATAGAACTGGAGGCCTGACACCCACCTGCCCCCCAGGGTATGACCATTCGGCCCCTGGTGGACCTTTTGGCTGTGAAGAAAAAGCAAGAAACGAAGCGCTCCATCAACGAGGAGATCCACACGCAGGTACTGGACGCCGGGCCCTCGGTCGCAGGAGAAAGTTTGGGGAGTAGCTAGTCCTTGAGTCCATGCCTTGGCCCTTATCCCAGGACCAGATAGTCCTTAAGCCTCTTGAGGTCACAGGCCAAAGGGAGATGTAGTATGAGCAGCTGGGAGCCTGAGGAGGGAGCATCAGGCACAGGTGGGTTCAGAGAAGGGCGCTCAGCCATGCCTCCGCAGAGGGTTTGAGGTGCCATGGGGTTCAGGATGAGTGCGGTATGGGCACCACCTTCTGGCTGCTTCTGGTACTACAGGGCTAACCTGAGCAGAGAAGCACTAGTTTTGAAGGTGGGGGGGCCCTCTTCAGAAGTCTTGGTAGGGAAAGAGCCCAGTAGTGAGGCTTGACCTGGCCCTGGGCCCATTTCAGTTCCTGGACCACCTTCTGACAGGCATCGAGGACATCTGTGGCCACTACGGCCACCACCACTGGAAGGACAAGTAGGTGGCAGGCCTGGTGGGTACGTGGGTGGGGAGGGGCAGGTAAGGGTCTCCCAGGGCCTGGGTGTCACCCCACCCCGAGGAGCTGGCTCCATCCACGTTTCCCTTCTCCCGCCAGGCTCAACCGGTTTAACAAGAAGTATGTGAAGAAGTGCCTGATAGCCGGCGAGCGCTCCAAGGAGCCCCAGCTCATCGCTTTCTACCACAAGATGGAGATGAAGCAGGCCATCGAGCTGGTGGAAAGTGGTGGCATGGGCAAGATCCCCTCTGCTGTCTCCACCGTCTCCATGCAGTGAGTGCCAGCGGCCAACCTTGCAGGTTCTGCACCCACACTGACCCCTCAACACCAACCTGCAGCAGGCCACGCTGGGGCTGGGGCTGGGGCTGGGGGCGGCGAGCAAGGCCCCTCTGTCATCGTGTCAGGGCTGGTGAGAGGTGCAGGGCCACCCTGAGGGCCTGAGGCTCTGTCCCTCCACCCAGGCCTTCCCCTGAGTGACTTCCTTCTGGCCCAGCCGGAAGGCTCCAGGGCCACAGGGATTTTCTCGGGGACCTAACCTGTGTCGTGTTGTCCCAGGAACATCCACCCCAAGAACCTGCCTGCTGAGCGGATCCTGCCAGCACTCTCCAAGGACAAGGAAGAGGAGATTCGCAAAATCCTGAGGAACAATTTGCAGAAGACCAGGCAGCGGGTGAGGGGTGCTCCCCGCCCACCCCTCTCCAGGACAGGAGCCCCTCTAGCCCCCACCTGTCCAGGGCCTGCCCTGCCTGACAGCTGTTCCCCCCGCAGCTGCGGTCGTACAACAGACACACGCTGGTGGCAGACCCCTACGAGGAGGCCTGGAACCAGATGCTGCTGCGGAGACAGAAGGCCCGGCAATTGGAACAGAAGGTGCGTCCGGGACTGGAGTGGCTCCTTCCTGTCGCTGGGCTCTTCCTCTTCCTGCTCCCCCTCCTGCCCCCCACTAAGCCCTTTTGCAGATAAAACACTCTGATCCGGGGTGTTGTTTCTTTCCTTCTCCACCTGTTTCAAAAGCCGAAAGCTGAGGCCAGGGCAGGTTCCAGAAAGGCTTCCTCCCCACCAGGAGCGGGGACGAGTCCAGGCCCCTCATCAGATCCTCAGGCATCTGTGCTTTGACTCTTCGTTTTCTTGTGAGAAAACGAAGGCCCAGGGGAGACAGGTGCCCAAAATCACAAAACAAGGCACACCTCATTCATTCATTCATTCATTCAGGAGACATTTGTCGAGTGGTCTTTAAGTGCTAAGCCTCTGTGAATCTGAGTGAGTCAGCCCAGTCCCTCCCTTACGGAACTTCTCACGCAGAGGCCCGTTAGGACAGGATGCGGGAGGGGCCTGAGCACCTTGAACAGGGAGGGGCTGGGGTAAGTTTAGGAATCAGAGCCCCGATGGGGGGAGGGGTGTGGGCAGAGCAAGGTCCAGGCAGAAGGAAGAACATGTGCGTAAGCTCCCAATCACAGAATGCGGCCCATTCCAGAAACAGAGGGTCTAGCCCCAGCTGGTTTGGCTCAGTGGATAGTGTTGGTCTGCGGACTGAAGGGCCCCACGTTCGATTCCAGTCAGGGGCACATGCCCAGGTTGCAGGGTCGATCCCTGATAGGGGGTGCAGGAGGCAGCCAGTCAATGATTTTCTCTCATCATTGATGTTTCTAGCTCTTCCCTCCCTTCCTCTCTGAAATCAATAAAAAAGTAAAAAATTAAAAATAGTAGTATTTTAAAAAGGAAACAGGGTGCAGCTTTCAGGGAAGACTGATAATGGAGCAAGGCTAGGTAGGGATTTATTCTGCAAGCCCGGAGAGCCATGAAGAGCTCTGTGAAAGGGAGCGATTTGGGGAGGGGTGGGGCAGCCCAGATTAGGGTGGTGACGGGGAGATGGAAAGGAGTGGGTAGATTCAGGAGACATTTATTTTTTTTAAATATGTTTTTATTGACTTTTAGAGAGAGATGAAGGGCTAGGGGAAGAGGGACAGAAACATCAATGAGAGAGAAACATCCATTGGCTGCCTCCTGCACGCCCCCTACTGGGGATCGAGTTGCAGCCGGGGCATGTGCCCTGACCGGGAATCCAACCAGGGACCTCTTGGTTCACAGGTCAAGACTCAACCGTTGAGCAACACCAGCCGGGCTCAAGGGGCATTTGGGAGGAGGAACCAGTGAGACTTGGTCATCAGTTTGAGGGGGGCTGAAGGAAGAGGAAGAGGAGTCAGGAGTCATGTCTGGCCTTCTGATTGGGGCAGGTGGGAGTGGTGGCTGTGACAGGGGAAGGCAAGGAAGGAACAGGTTACGAGGGGAGGTAAGAAACTGAGTTCATTTCCCACATGGATCTGTACCTCGCAGGAAGGTGTGGCTGGAGCTAGACTGGGACAGTGTCACTGTGGCGTCCCTGGGTGGATGCCCAAATGTGGGAACCCCTTTTCACGTCTCGCACAATTCAGGGTCCCTGGTTAAGGGTTCGGGTTTCTGGAGAAGGCCGCACACAAATGAATAAAGAGACTCAGAAAAATATTAATTTGGGAAATGGGGCCAGGCGGTAGTCCAACTCTAGTGGAAGAACTACTACCCGCTCTGGCTTCACCATCCCTTTTATTAAGATTAAAATCATAAGATACAGCCGTATACCCCCGGCCAGAAGCACCAGTAAAAGTCAATCAGTAGATCTTCTTAGGACTAACAGGTGGGGGCCGCTTCAACTACCACCGTCCCAGTAACCAGCTCCGACCCCTCAGAGCAATCAAGGTTGACCAGCCCTCCAGACTCCCTGTCCACAGCTCTCCACCATCAAAACAGTGATTGGCTTCTGGCATGTTACCGTGGGAACGGCAGGAGGTTCAAGGCCACCCAGGAGATTGCATAGCTTGAGGGGAGCCTGGGCCAAGCCCTCAGGACCCCCTGAAGTGCCAGCATGGCACAGCCTAATGAATTGCCCAGAGGGAGCGGGTGCCCAAGCACGCCTGTGGCAAGCAGCCTCTGGTGCCATCAGAGGGGTGGCCGGAGCTCACACCTGTCTGCTCTTTCTGTCAGATCAACAACTACCTGACAGTGCCAGCCCACAAACTGGACTCGCCCACCATGTCTCGGGCCCGCATTGGCTCAGGTAAGGCAGGGCCCAGGGTGCCTGGTGAGGGGCCTGGCGGCTGGGTGCTCAGGGCCTCACAGAGCCAGTGGGGAAGACAGGCTTCTCCTTCACTCACCTCCCAAGTCTTGAGCTCCTACATCCATTGGAGATGGGGGGTGGCCTTGCTGCCTCCACCCCACACACACACCACCCCCCGGGGACAGAGGTGCTCCACCTGGGCTGACAGTGAGGTCTGTGCGAGGAGCTGGGTGCTTGGCAGGGGGGCAGGGGGTCTGCACCATTAGGAGCTGGGTGCTTGGCAGGGGGGCAGGGGGTCTGCACCATTAGGAGCTGGGTGCTTGGCAGGTGGGCAGGGGGTCTGCACCATTAGGAGTTGGGTGCTTGGCAGGGGGGCAGGGGGTCTGCACCATTAGGAGCTGGGTGCTTGGCAGGGGGGCAGGGGGTCTGCACCATTAGGAGCTGGGTGCTTGGCAGGCGGGCAGGGGGTCTGCACCATTAGGAGCTGGGTGCTTGGCAGGGGGGCAGGGGGTCTGCACCATTAGGAGCTGGGTGCTTGGCAGGGGGGCAGGAGGGGTCTGCACCATTAGGAGCTGGGTGCTTGTCAGGGGGGCAGGGGGTCTGCACCATTAGGAGCTGGGTGCTTGGCAGGGGGGCAGGGGGTCTGCACCATTAGGAGCTGGGTGCTTGGCAGGGGGGCAGGGGGTCTGCACCATTAGGAGCTGGGTGCTTGGCAGGGGGGCAGGGGGCGGTCTGCACCATTAGGAGCTGGGTGCTTGGCAGGGGGGCAGGGGGTCGGCACCATTAGGAGCTGGGTGCTTGGCAGGGGGGCAGGGGGCGGTCTGCACCATTAGGAGCTAGGTGCTTGGCAGGGGGGCAGGGGGTCTGCACCATTAGGAGCTGGGTGCTTGGCAGGGGTGCAGGGGGTCTGCACCATTAGGAGCTGGGTGCTTGGCAGGGGGGCAGGGGGCGGTCTGCACCATTAGGAGCTGGGTGCTTGGCAGGGGGGCAGGGGGCGGTCTGCACCATTAGGAGCTGGGTGCTTGGCAGGGGGGCAGGAGGTCTGCACCATTAGGAGCTGGGTGCTTGGCGGGGGGGCCGGGGGTCTGCACCATTAGGAGCTGGGTGCTTGGCAGGGGGGCAGGAGGTCTGCACCATTAGGAGCTGGTTGCTTGGCAGGGGGGCAGGGGGTCTGCACCATTAGGAGCTGGGAGCTTGGCAGGGGGCAGGGGGTCTGCACCATTAGGAGCTGGGTGCTTGGCAGGGGGGCAGGGGGTCTGCACCATTAGGAGCTGGGTGCTTGGCAGGGGGGCAGGGGGTCTGCACCATTAGGAGCTGGGTGCTTGGCAGGGGGGCAGGGGGTCTGCACCATTAGGAGCTGGGTGCTTGGCAGGGGGGCAGGGGGCGGTCTGCACCATTAGGAGCTGGGTGCTTGGCAGGGGGGCAGGAGGGGTCTGCACCATTAGGAGTTGGGTGCTTGGCAGGGGGGCAGGGGGTCTGCACCATTAGGAGCTGGGTGCTTGGCAGGGGGGCAGGGGGTCTGCACCATTAGGAGCTGGGTGCTTGGCAGGGGGGCAGGGGGTCGGCACCATTAGGAGCTGGGTGCTTGGCAGGGGGGCAGGGGGCGGTCTGCACAATTAGGAGCTAGGTGCTTGGCAGGGGGGCAGGGGGTCTGCACCATTAGGAGCTGGGTGCTTGGCAGAGGTGCAGGGGGTCTGCACCATTAGGAGCTGGGTGCTTGGCAGGGGGGCAGGGGGCGGTCTGCACCATTAGGAGCTGGGTGCTTGGCAGGGGGGCAGGGGGCGGTCTGCACCATTAGGAGCTGGGTGCTTGGCAGGGGGGCAGGGGGTCTGCACCATTAGGAGCTGGGTGCTTGGCAGGGGGGCAGGGGGTCTGCACCATTAGGAGCTGGGTGCTTGGCAGGGGGGCAGGAGGTCTGCACCATTAGGAGCTGGGTGCTTGGCAGGGGGGCAGGGGGTCTGCACCATTAGGAGCTGGGAGCTTGGCAGGGGGCAGGGGGTCTGCACCATTAGGAGCTGGGTGCTTGGCAGGGGGGCAGGGGGTCTGCACCATTAGGAGCTGGGTGCTTGGCAGGGGGGCAGGGGGCGGTCTGCACCATTAGGAGCTGGGTGCTTGGCAGGGGGGCAGGAGGTCTGCACCATTAGGAGCTGGGAGCTTGGCAGGGGGGCAGGGGGTCTGCACCATTAGGAGCTGGGTGCTTGGCAGGGGGGCAGGGGGTCTGCACCATTAGGAGCTGGGTGCTTGGCAGGGGGGCAGGGGGCGGTCTGCACCATTAGGAGCTGGGTGCTTGGCAGGGGGGCAGGAGGGGTCTGCACCATTAGGAGTTGGGTGCTTGGCAGGGGGGCAGGGGGTCTGCACCATTAGGAGCTGGGTGCGTGGCAGGGGGGCAGGGGGTCTGCACCATTAGGAGCTGGGAGCTTGGCAGGGGGGCCGGGGGTCTGCACCATTAGGAGCTGGGTGCTTGGCAGGGGGGCAGGGGGTCTGCACCATTAGGAGTTGGGTGCTTGGCAGGGGGGCAGGGGGTCTGCACCATTAGGAGCTGGGTGCTTGGCAGGGGGGCAGGGGGTCTGCACCATTAGGAGCTGGGTGCTTGGCAGGGGGGCAGGGGGCGGTCTGCACCATTAGGAGCTGGGTGCTTGGCAGGGGGGCAGGAGGGGTCTGCACCATTAGGAGTTGGGTGCTTGGCAGGGGGGCAGGGGGTCTGCACCATTAGGAGCTGGGTGCTTGGCAGGGGGGCAGGGGGTCTACACCATTAGGAGCTGGGTGCTTGGCAGGGGGGCAGGGGGCGGTCTGCACCATTAGGAGCTGGGTGCTTGGCAGGGGGGCAGGAGGGGTCTGCACCATTAGGAGTTGGGTGCTTGGCAGGGGGGCAGGGGGTCTGCACCATTAGGAGCTGGGTGCTTGGCAGGGGGGCAGGGGGTCTGCACCATTAGGAGCTGGGAGCTTGGCAGGGGGGCAGGGGGTCTGCACCATTAGGAGCTGGGTGCTTGGCAGGGGGGCAGGGGGTCTACACCATTAGGAGCTGGGTGCTTGGCAGGGGGGCAGGGGGCGGTCTGCACCATTAGGAGCTGGGTGCTTGGCAGGGGGGCAGGAGGGGTCTGCACCATTAGGAGTTGGGTGCTTGGCAGGGGGGCAGGGGGTCTGCACCATTAGGAGCTGGGTGCTTGGCAGGGGGGCAGGGGGTCTGCACCATTAGGAGCTGGGTGCTTGGCAGGGGCCAGGAGGGGTCTGCACCATTAGGAGCTGGGTGCTTGGCAGGGCGGCAGGGGGTCTATACCATTAGGAGCTGGGTGCTTGGCAGGGGGGCAGGGGGCGGTCTGCACCATTAGGAGCTGGGTGCTTGGCAGGGGGGCAGGAGGGGTCTGCACCATTAGGAGCTGGGTGCTTGGCAGGGGGGCAGGGGGTCTGCACCATTAGGAGCTGGGTGCTTGGCAGGGGGGCAGGGGGTCTGCACCATTAGGAGCTGGGAGCTTGGCAGTGGGGCAGGGGGTCTGCACCATTAGGAGCTGGGTGCTTGGCAGGGGGGCAGGGGGCGGTCTGCACCATTAGGAGCTGGGTGCTTGGCAGGGGGGCAGGGGGCGGTCTGCACCATTAGGAGCTGGGTGCTTGGCAGGGGGGCAGGAGGTCTGCACCATTAGGAGCTGGGTGCTTGGCAGGGGGGCAGGGGGTCTGCACCATTAGGAGCTGGGTGCTTGGCAGGGGGGCAGGAGGTCTACACCATTAGGAGCTGGGTGCTTGGCAGGGGGGCAGGGGGTCTGCACCATTAGGAGCTGGGAGCTTGGCAGGGGGCAGGGGGTCTGCACCATTAGGAGCTGGGTGCTTGGCAGGGGGGCAGGGGGTCTGCACCATTAGGAGCTGGGTGCTTGGCAGGGGGGCCGGGGGTCTGCACCATTAGGAGCTGGGTGCTTGGCAGGGGGGCAGGGGGTCTGCACCATTAGGAGCTGGGTGCTTGGCAGGGGGGCAGGGGGCGGTCTGCACCATTAGGAGCTGGGTGCTTGGCAGGGGGGCAGGAGGGGTCTGCACCATTAGGAGTTGGGTGCTTGGCAGGGGGGCAGGGGGTCTGCACCATTAGGAGCTGGGTGCTTGGCAGGGGGGCAGGGGGTCTGCACCATTAGGAGCTGGGTGCTTGGCAGGGGGGCAGGGGGTCGGCACCATTAGGAGCTGGGTGCTTGGCAGGGGGGCAGGGGGCGGTCTGCACCATTAGGAGCTGGGTGCTTGGCAGGGGGGCAGGGGGTCTGCACCATTAGGAGCTGGGTGCTTGGCAGGGGTGCAGGGGGTCTGCACCATTAGGAGCTGGGTGCTTGGCAGGGGGGCAGGGGGCGGTCTGCACCATTAGGAGCTGGGTGCTTGGCAGGGGGGCAGGGGGCGGTCTGCACCATTAGGAGCTGGGTGCTTGGCAGGGGGGCAGGAGGTCTGCACCATTAGGAGCTGGGTGCTTGGCAGGGGGGCAGGGGGTCTGCACCATTAGGAGCTGGGTGCTTGGCAGGGGGGCAGGAGGTCTGCACCATTAGGAGCTGGGTGCTTGGCAGGGGGGCAGGGGGTCTGCACCATTAGGAGCTGGGAGCTTGGCAGGGGGCAGGGGGTCTGCACCATTAGGAGCTGGGTGCTTGGCAGGGGGGGCAGGGGGTCTGCACCATTAGGAGCTGGGTGCTTGGCAGGGGGGCAGGGGGCGGTCTGCACCATTAGGAGCTGGGTGCTTGGCAGGGGGGCAGGAGGGGTCTGCACCATTAGGAGTTGGGTGCTTGGCAGGGGGGCAGGGGGTCTGCACCATTAGGAGCTGGGTGCTTGGCAGGGGGGCAGGGGGTCTGCACCATTAGGAGCTGGGTGCTTGGCAGGGGGGCAGGGGGTCTGCACCATTAGGAGCTGGGTGCTTGGCAGGGGGGCAGGGGGCGGTCTGCACCATTAGGAGCTGGGTGCTTGGCAGGGGGGCAGGAGGGGTCTGCACCATTAGGAGTTGGGTGCTTGGCAGGGGGGCAGGGGGTCTGCACCATTAGGAGCTGGGTGCTTGGCAGGGGGGCAGGGGGTCTGCACCATTAGGAGCTGGGAGCTTGGCAGGGGGGCAGGGGGTCTGCACCATTAGGAGCTGGGTGCTTGGCAGGGGGGCAGGGGGTCTGCACCATTAGGAGTTGGGTGCTTGGCAGGGGGGCAGGGGGTCTGCACCATTAGGAGCTGGGTGCTTGGCAGGGGGGCAGGGGGTCTGCACCATTAGGAGCTGGGTGCTTGGCAGGGGGGCAGGGGGCGGTCTGCACCATTAGGAGCTGGGTGCTTGGCAGGGGGGCAGGAGGGGTCTGCACCATTAGGAGTTGGGTGCTTGGCAGGGGGGCAGGGGGTCTGCACCATTAGGAGCTGGGTGCTTGGCAGGGGGGCAGGGGGTCTACACCATTAGGAGCTGGGTGCTTGGCAGGGGGGCAGGGGGCGGTCTGCACCATTAGGAGCTGGGTGCTTGGCAGGGGGGCAGGAGGGGTCTGCACCATTAGGAGTTGGGTGCTTGGCAGGGGGGCAGGGGGTCTGCACCATTCGGAGCTGGGTGCTTGGCAGGGGGGCAGGGGGTCTGCACCATTAGGAGCTGGGAGCTTGGCAGGGGGGCAGGGGGTCTGCACCATTAGGAGCTGGGTGCTTGGCAGGGGGGCAGGGGGTCTACACCATTAGGAGCTGGGTGCTTGGCAGGGGGGCAGGGGGCGGTCTGCACCATTAGGAGCTGGGTGCTTGGCAGGGGGGCAGGAGGGGTCTGCACCATTAGGAGTTGGGTGCTTGGCAGGGGGGCAGGGGGTCTGCACCATTAGGAGCTGGGTGCTTGGC
Organism: Antrozous pallidus; assembly: GCA_027563665.1. Lineage (NCBI taxonomy): Eukaryota > Metazoa > Chordata > Mammalia > Chiroptera > Vespertilionidae > Antrozous > Antrozous pallidus. Next base: position 195,872,225 of record CM050508.1, read on the forward strand.
AGGGGGGCAGGGGGTCTGCACCATTAGGAGCTGGGTGCTTGGCAGGGGGCCAGGAGGGGTCTGCACCATTAGGAGCTGGGTGCTTGGCAGGGCGGCAGGGGGTCTATACCATTAGGAGCTGGGTGCTTGGCAGGGGGGCAGGGGGCGGTCTGCACCATTAGGAGCTGGGTGCTTGGCAGGGGGGCAGGAGGGGTCTGCACCATTAGGAGTTGGGTGCTTGGCAGGGGGGCAGGGGGTCTGCACCATTAGGAGCTGGGTGCTTGGCAGGGGGGCAGGGGGTCTGCACCATTAGGAGCTGGGAGCTTGGCAGTGGGGCAGGGGGTCTGCACCATTAGGAGCTGGGTGCTTGGCAGGGGGGCGGGGGGTCTACACCATTAGGAGCTGGGTGCTTGGCAGGGGGGCAGGGGGCGGTCTGCACCATTAGGAGCTGGGTGCTTGGCAGGGGGGCAGGGGGCGGTCTGCACCATTAGGAGTTGGGTGCTTGGCAGGGGGGCAGGGGTCTGCACCATTAGGAGCTGGGTGCTTGGCAGGGGGGCAGGGGGTCTGCACCATTAGGAGCTGGGTGCTTGGCAGGGGCCAGGAGGGGTCTGCACCATTAGGAGCTGGGTGCTTGGCAGGGGGGCAGGGGTCTACACCATTAGGAGCTGGGTGCTTGGCAGGGGGGCAGGGGGCGGTCTGCACCATTAGGAGCTGGGTGCTTGGCAGGGGGGCAGGAGGGGTCTGCACCATTAGGAGTTGGGTGCTTGGCAGGGGGGCAGGGGGTCTGCACCATTAGGAGCTGGGTGCTTGGCAGGGGGGCAGGGGGTCTGCACCATTAGGAGCTGGGTGCTTGGCAGGGGGCGGTCTGCACCATTAGGAGCTGGGTGCTTGGCAGGGGGGCAGGAGGGGTCTGCACCATTAGGAGTTGGGTGCTTGGCAGGGGGGCAGGGGGCGGTCTGCACCATTAGGAGCTGGGTGCTTGGCAGGGGCCAGGAGGGGTCTGCACCATTAGGAGCTGGGAGCTTGGCAGGGGCCAGGAGGGGTCTGCACCATTATGATCTCCAGCAGGTGGAGGAAGCGAGGGCGGACCTTCTCTCAGGAGCCCTAATTCTTGGTCTGACGGGGAACACACATGGAAACCCGGGGTGTGAGGGGAGGAACACAGTCCCACCTTCGAGGTCCCAGACGGAATGATAGGCTTTCTGATGAGGGTTCAAAAAGGCCCACGAGGAGTAATTCCGAGACACCAGGATTGCTGCACTCGCAGGGCTCTGTGGGAGCGGCTGGCACGGGCTGAGGTGGGGCGCACGCTGCTCAGGGCTCACGGGCAGAAGCCAACTGTGCCTTGTTCTTGGTCCCCAGACCCGCTGGCCTATGAGCCGAAGGCCGACTTGCCAGTCATCACCATCGACCCCGCCTCCCCGCAGTCGCCCGAGTCTGTGGACCTGGTGAACGAGGAGCTGAAGGACAAGGTCCTCGGGCTGAACCGGGACCCCAGGGTGGCCGATGAGGAGGAGGATGACGTGGGCATCGTGATGCGGACCAAGGAGCCCTCTTCCCCCGGCACTGACGATGTCTTCACCTCTGGGCCCAGTGACAGCCCCGGCTCCCAGAGGATACAGCGCTGCCTCAGCGACCCGGGCCCCCACCCTGAGCCCGGGGAGGGGGAGCCTTTCATCCCCAAGGGGCAGTAGCGCTGGGGCCAGTGGGCCATGCCTGTCCCACCAAAGACTCTCCCACCAGAGCAGGGGCTGCTGGGAGCTGGGGGGCCGCCCCTCCTCCTTCCTGACCCGCATGGCAGCTGGGCCAGCACGGCTTCCCCCGCCTCCTTGGGAAGCACCCTCCCACCCCCACCCCCCGCGCCCACCACCAGAACTGCCTTCCACATCCATCCGGCACCACTGCTGGGCTGTGAGGCAGACCTGCCCCTTCCTGTCCGGCTCTCTCCCAGCCTCAGAGGGGGGCCTCCTCCATCGCCCTCCTCCTGCAACCAGTCTTACTTTCTAACCAAAGAGCCTCTGGCTCAGCCCGGGTCCCACCTGGGAAGGGGAGGAGCCCAGGCCTCTCTTGGCCAAGCCAGGCCCTTCGTTACCGAGGAAACATGCAGGGAGCAGATATCTGACCCCCTCCTGCCAGCTTTGTCCTCCTGGCCAGCCACCGACACCCTTTCTCAGAGCTGCACCTCTGAGCTCTCTGTGTGGAGCTGGGGGGCTTTGGACTGGGAGTAACTCAGCTTTAAATCGCTGCAGCAGGGACCAGTGAGCCCCCGGCCGGTGTCAGGAGAGAGGCTGCAGACAGCGCTGCCTTTTATCTATTTTGTTCATCCCACTTCCGTGTATGATCTGTTCGCAAACATTTTCAAAGCCCCTGGCTGAACGAAAAAACCATGGCCCTCCTCCAGAGAATCCCCCTCAATTGGGCCTATCTGCCCAACACTCCCTCAAGGTGGTCCTCTGCCTCCTGGACTTGTAACTGTGGCCCCAAGGCCCAGCTTTCAGAATTGAACCCCCAAATCCAATCATGGTCCTATCCCACTCACAGATGCTGGGCCGTCTTGGTCCTTTGCTCTTGGGCCTGCCCCTCAGTCCTGCTGGCCCGCTCTTCCTCTCATCCCTCCCATGGGCCCCAGGAACCTCTCCCTCTTCGGTTCCCGCACCCAGCTGGCTGTGGCGCCCAGTCCTCAGGGGAGGTCTCCCCGCGGGGCAGCTGGGTGGGCAGAGTCCTAGGCTCCCAGAGGCCTTTGCTCACAGGCACACAACGCCCATCCCCACTGCTACCGTGGCCAGGCCCAGGGGGCGCGGTGTCTGTCCGCGGGCACCCCACCCCCCCCCCCCCCCGATCGTGCAATAGTCAGAGTCCCTCTTCCCAGTGGACCGGGCAGCGGGTGCCCCTCCGTCCGCCTCCATGCAAGTGCTGTTTCGGCCAGGAGTCGCCGTGCCAGGGTGACGTGACATCCATGTTCAAAGCCACCACAGCTGCTGCTGCTCTGCCGCCTGTACAGAAGAAACCAAATTTTTTCATATTCTAATAAATCCATACGAGTTTTTAATAGAGTCGAGGGCTGTTTCCTGGGAACAAGGGACTTTGGGGCATAGGGTGGCCTGGGGGCCTGAAAGGCTTAGCTCAGTGGCTGGTGCGGAGAAACACTTAGTCCCCGGCAGCTGCTGCTGTGGTTATCACTGCGCGCCAGGCATCGGGACAGCCCTGAGCAGAGCAGCGCGCTTCCGGCCCCCCACCCCCCACCCGTGCCTTCAGGCTCGGGAAGAGCAGATTCATCAAACATTCATATAAACCAGCGGAAACCCAGCCTGTTTGTGAAGGAGAGGTGGGTGGTGAGGAGGCTTTCCTAAGTGATACCCTGAGAACGAGCTGAGGTTAACCAGGGGACTGTTTTAAGCGAGTTCCCGCGTATTCTCACGGAGCTACACCGCGGGCACCCTGGGATCTAACAAAAAGACCAGTGGGGGGGGGGGGTCAGGGTGAAGGAGGGGAGGCGAAGATGGACCCTGCGTTCCCGGTTAGGGTTTCGGTTTGTACTAAGGGCAATGGGAAGGTTCTCACCTGTAAGGGGGGCCAATAGCCCCGGAACGAAGGGTGCTCCGGTGTGTGGGGCAGGCTCAGCTTGGCGCAGGTGCCGAGTGCGCTTAGGTCAGCTGCCATTCTGACCACCAGAGGGCAGCGGGGCCCTGGCTCCCCGGGGCCTGGGCTGTCCAGGAAGCATCTCTGCCCGGCCTGGGACCTCTGTGCACAGCTGATTTGACCCACGAAATCGGAAGGACTGTAGGCAGGTGTCCCATCAAGAAACGGATGGTCTGCTCAAAGGATATTGAGCCTTCAACTAAGGGATCCTTTACAGGGGTGTGGGCAGGGGACCCACCGGGGCGGGACCCATGGAGCTCACCCAGCAGGAAGCCAGTACCACCTCTATTCCTGAAGGGTAAAGGAGAGAGCTGTGACCAAGGAGGGGTAGCCCTGCTGGAGCCGCAGCCCCGGGGAGCAGAACGCAGCCCCTGCCAGGCGGGGCCCACCAGACAGGTATTCTGACTTGGATCCTGCGGGCGCCTCTCCTTGGCCAGACCCAGCTGGAGGCCAGAATGAAGGGCCTCTGAGTGCTTCCACTGGGTTTAGTCCACAGGAGTCAGCCTTCCAGTGAATGGAGCAAGAGAAGAGTGGGCATAGAGGGGAGCAGGGTATCTGAGCAGAGCGATTTTTTGTGTCTCCCACCGTCCACTCTTGTCCATTAGATGCAAAGCTTATCTCCCTATGGCTACCGAGTTTCAATTCGGGTGACGAGAAAGTTTTGGAAACCGATTGTGGTGATGCTTGCACAGCTTTGTGAAGGTACTAAAGCCACTGATCGTTCACTTCGAAATGGTTCTCTCTATGTCAGACTAGAGGCCTGGTCCACGAGATGCGTGCACTGCGGGGGAGGCTCTCTCAGCTCTGCCTGCGCCCTCTCAGTCTGGGAGCCCTCGGGGGATGTCCATCTGATGGCTCTGTCCAGGAGCAGGCCTAAGCCATCAGTTGGACATCCTTAGCGCTGCCGCCACTGCTGCGTTTGCCAGCTGTGAGCCGCCAGCCCAGCTTCTGGCTGAGTGGTGCTCCCCCTGTGGGAGCCCACTGACCACCAGGGGGCAGCTCCTGCACTGAGCATCTGCTCCCTAATGGACCCTCCGTGTCATGGCAGCTGGTCATTCGCTGTTCAGTCGATTTGCATGTTACCCTTTATAGGATGAGTTTCACCTCAGTTTTTTTATCATTCTTTTTAAAATATATATATTTTATTGATTTTTTTAGAGTGGAAGGGAAAGGGATAGAAAGTCAGAAACATCGATGTGAGAGAAACATCGATCAGCTGCCTCTTGCACACCCCCTACTGGGGATGTGCCCGCAACCAAGGTACATGCCCTTGACTGGAATCGAACCCGGGACCCCCCAGTCCGCAGGCCGACGCTCTATCCACTGAGCCAAACTGGTTTCGGCTCACCTCAGTTTTTTTAAATGGAAGGGAAAACAGTTTATTTCCAACAAGACCTGATTGTCACATTGACCATATCTGTATCCTTCAGTCATTCTCACCTTGAGCCAAATTTAAAACTTGAGTCGTCACTAAGGCTCTTTCAGTAAGACAGGAGGAAGAAATAACAAGAACCTGCTACAGCGCCCCCTGCTGTATCTGGTCACAGACTAAGTGAGCTAATCATGCACCGTCTTCCACCCCCTCCATGTTCCTCTGTAACTTACTGGGTTCTTTACCTGGTGGGATGTCCTAAACCTTTATTCCTAGGCAATTCAGGCTCTTGTTGATCTTAGGTTTGTCGGGTTGCGAAGCTTCCTAATAACTGTCATAGTTGTACGGGGAGATCTGAGAGGTGCTCCGTAAGTCTTGGATGCAGACTTAGCCTTCCTGCCCACCCTCCGTCCTCCTGGTCATCCAGATTAGCCAGCCTTTCTGGTACAGCTGATACCCCTCTCTGGCTTTTGGTTCAGTAGCATACACAGCTCAAAATGACCAGTGCGGCTCTGGCCAGTGTTTCTCAGTGGTTAGGGCGTGAGCACCAAAGTGTCCCAGGTTCGATTCTCGGTCAAAGGCACATTCTTGGTTTGTGGGTTCCTTCCCCAACCCCAGTCAGTGTGTGTGTGTGTGTAGGAGGCAAACAATTGATGTGTCTTTCACGTCAATGTTTCTCTTTCTCCCCTGCCTCCCTCCTTCCACTCTCTCTAAAAATCGATGGGAAAAATATCCTTTGGTGAGGATTAACAACAAAAGACCCGTGGGAACACCTTCCTGTTTAAGAAGCCATATCTGTGTTCTCTGGGGGAAGTAAGCATTCCTCCTTTGGCCACCAAGGACTCGGACCCACTGAACACAAAGCTGAGAGGATGGAAAGTAAAAATGTCTCCAGTAGGTTAGGTGGGAAAATAGTGAGAAAAGCACTCCCATCTCTACACCGTGTCCCTGGGCCTCTCTGTGCGCTGGATGTGAGAGCAGTGAAGCCATCTATTAGCCACTGACTTAAAGCAAGGGTGGGGAAAGTCCAGCCCATGAAATCACTTGGTCTGGCTCTCCCAAGGCATGAGGGGTGAGTTAATTAAATGTCTGACCAAATGGAGCAGACTGATTTTTAAGCTGATTGTTTGTATGGCCCTCGAATGATGTTAAACATCCACAGGGCCTTGGCAGGAGGAGGGCTCCCCGCCCCAGATTTAAAGCATGGACTGCATCCTGGCCGTCAATAACCTTGCCTTGCGGGTGGTGTCCCTGCTGGCACTGACTGTCCAGTCAGCAGCTCTGAGTGACAGGCCACATTGTACGTCCAATGCCCTTCACCCTGGAATGAAGACAGGCGTGTGCGGGCGGCATGATGATGAGTCGGGTGTTCTGGAAAGTCCAGAAGCGATGGTGCAGAAGCATTGCAGGCAGGAAGCCCATATCTGGAATATATATTTGCTACCATGAGGTAATAAAAACCATTCCTTTTATGAAACAAGGGGGCAGTAAGGTCCGCCTGCTAATAGGTAGATAGCAGGTCACGCTAGAGCAGTGGCTCTCAAATTTTTGGCCTCAGGAGTCCTTTACAAGCTTAAAAATTACCAAGGGTTTCCTATGTGGGTTGTATGTATTTTACTGGATTAGAGGTTAAAGCTGTGACTTGACTTGGGGTGGAGAACACAATACAATATACAGATGATGTATTATAGAATTGTACACTTGGAACCTATATAATTTTATTAACCACTGTTGCTCCAATAAATTCAATTTTAAAAAAGAAATTAAAGCTTTAAAATATTTATTTAAAACTAATAAACCCATTTCAGGTTAATATAAGTATAACCTTTTAAGTGAAAAACAACGGCTTCAAAACGAAAATTGTGAGATGAGTGGCATTATGTGACATTTTTACAAATCTCTTTAGAATCTGGCTTAGTGGAAGACAGCTAGGTTCTCAAATCTGCTTTGGCATTCAGTCTGTTGTACACATGGCGTGTGGCCTCTGGAAAATTCCTCTGCCCACTTGAAAGAATTACAGTGAAAATGACAAAGAATGTCTTGGTGTTAGCATGAAAGTAGATTTGGCCTCACAAAACCCATGAAAGAACCCTGGGGGTCCCCACTTTGAGAACCATTGTCCCAGGGAGTGGTGCCATATTGAAAACAGCTTGGTCTCTGCTGCCAGCAGCTTGGGCACTCAGCAGTTCCAGTTGCCAGATCAGATTTGGTAAGGGAAGTGTGTTGAGCCTTTGTACATCAGTTTTCTATGGCTCTTGTCATAAATCACCGCAAACATAATGGCTTAAACCAACACAAGTCCATCTCACAGTTCTGGGAATCAGAAGCCTGAAATGCATCTCACAGGTCTAAAATGAAGGTGTTGGCCAGGCTGTGTTCCTTGCTGGAGTCTCCAGAGGAGAATCTGTTTTCCTTGCCTTTTCCAGATTCTAGAAGCTGCCTGTATTCCTTGGCTTTTGCCCTCCTTCCATTTTCAAAACCAGTCATGGCCAGTCAAGTCTCTCACATCACATCCTCCTCCACTCTGACACTGGCTCCGCCTCTGACTTCCACATTTAAAGACCCTGTGAGTATATCAGGCCCACCCAGATAATTTAAGGTCAGCTCATTAGAACCTTAATTCTATCTCCTACCTTAGTTCACCCTGTGCCATTAAAATAGATCATACTTACAGGTCCCCAAGGTTACAACATGGACATCTTTAGGGGGTCGTTATCCTGCCTACCTCACTGTAAAAAGCCCCTATCCCTGCCAGCATGGCTGCTTTGTAGGGGGGACCATAGAGCAAGAACCAAGGTACTTGGCGAAAGAAGTTGACATCTACATTTGTCCACCTGATTATTGAGAGCCTCCTTCAAAATGACCCCTCAGGGCATTCGGTGGGTTAGAAAGAGTTTTACCACTTGTGCCCCTTTTCAGCAGTCCATCCATATCTTTCCCTTAGACCTCCTCATCATCAATCTTGGTATTTCATTTGTAAACACGTTTTTATTGATTTGAGAGAGAGAGGGAGGGAGAGGCAGAGAAACACCATCAGTTGGCCGCCTCCTGCACGCCCCCTGCTGGGGAACAAGCCCGAAGCCCAGGCATGTGCCCTGACCGGGAATCTGGGGACTCTAATGGGGACTCTCCGGGTGCACGGGCTGACACTCAACCATGAACCACGTTGGTGGGGCAATCTTGGGGTTTTCAAGGCTCTGACCAGCCAGCCAACTTCCCAGCCACGACTCAAAGTAGATCTGTACGTTAGGTCATCTTTTCTTTCATGCAAAATGGACAATTGTATAACTAGAAGAAGATATCCTTTCATCACTGTCTTTTAGAGACAGCCTGACTGCAGCTTTAAGGCAGTAGTTGTCCATTTGTGGCAGGTGCTAACATACAGACTCGCTTAGAAACCATACCTGTCCTTTCTCCTCCATGTGACCTGGCCATAGCAACTTCCCCAAATGTGGGTTAAGGGACAAGCCGTGAAGCCATAAGTGTAGGTACATAAGGATCTGATCCACCTGCTCATGCACTTTCCTTGTACCTCCTGGACCTGCTCAGACCTGATCTCAAATGCACTCTTTAAGAACAGAATGCTACCAAAAATAAAAATAAAAATAACAGAATGCTACCGTGCATGTCCAATGGCATGATCAGATGGATCAGACAATATCCAGTTCTTGCTCTGGGTCACTTGTCCCACAGTGAGGTATCCGTCTCTACGTGTCAGGTTGTGAGCCAGGAGCTATTTTTAAGTACAGACTGGTTACTGGCGGAGAGGGCATGAATTAACCCCAGACCCAAGGTCTGTAACTCTACTGTGAAATTCCTACTGGAACTTGTCCATCTTTTTCTGCCATAGTCACTTGCAATCAGGAAGCTCATGTTAGAGGGCAGCTTGCTCTGCAGTCTGGACCTGCTGCAGAGTCTTATGTTGCTGCAGCCTCACTCAAAACTTGCAGTCCTATGGGTTTCCCAGTCAATGGGTAGAACAGCACTGACAAATCCTATATAATAAAAGCCTAATATGCTAAGTGTCTGGTCATCCAGTCTGCCATCCAATCAATCAAAGAATAATATGCTAATGATATGCTAAGGCTGAGCAACTGCTTGCTATGATGTGCATAGACCTCCAGGGGGCAGACAGACGACTGATCAACCAGTCGCTGTGATGTGCACTGACCACCAGGGGACAGATACTCTGACCAGTAGGTTAGCTTGCTGCTGGAGTCTGGCCCATAGAGACAGGCTGGACACGCCCTGGAGCCTTCCCAAGGTCCCTCCCCACCAAGGGGCAGGTGCAGCAACCACGGTGGTAAGGAGCAAGGGGTCCCAGACTGCAAGAAGATGCAGGCAGGGCTGAGGGACCGCCCCTCAGTGCAGGAATTCATGCATAGGGCCTCCAGTATGTTATGTTTCCTCAAAAATCCAGAGTCCCATCCAACATTCTGCTTCTTTCTTTGTAGTGGACAATAAAGTTTCAACAATTGCCTTTCACTTTAGAGGAGATATTCCAATGTGTCCCAGATCACTAAATATTCCAAAAAGTTTATTAACATGACATGCCTCTCCATTTTTGTGAGATTTATTACCCTTCCCTTGACACACATATGTTCTAACTAAGAATCTAAAATGTTTGCAATTTCCTGCTCAGTGGGCCCAATTACCATAAGTCATCAATATAATGGACCAGCATAATATTGTGAACTTTAACAAGGTGCCTATGTGCCTCTGGACTGCAATATGACAGAAATCAGGAGACAAAACCCTGAGGTCGTAGAGTGAAGATGTACTGCTGTCCCAGATACACAAAGGCAAACTATTTCCGATTATCTTTACTTAGTGGAATGGAAAAGAAAACATTTGGGATCAAAGATGTACACCAGGCCCAAAGTTGTGTTGATGTGCTCCAGTAAAAATGTCATGTCTAGAACCACAGCTGCAGTTGACATCCCACCTAAGTTCACAGTGACCTCTGGTCATCCTCCCAGGCTCACCTGGGTTTTGCACCAGCCAAGTGGGTGAGTTAAACTGAGTCTCAGTAGGGATGACCGGATGTGCATATTTCAGATCTTTGATGGTGGCACTGATTTCTGAGATTTCTTTAGGGATGTGGAATTGCCTTTGGTTTGCTATTTTGGTGGTGGTGAGATTGTAGTCCAGGGACTTCCATGTGGCCCTGCCACCCCTAAGAGCTCTCATTGCATGAGTCAGGAAATCAGCAGGGAGATTCTGCCAGTTAATTTACAGACACGGGATGGGTCTGTGGTCCCACTGGATCCATGCGGGCTTAGAACAGATTGAAAGCCTTGCACTTGGGACTCGATGCAAGGACAGAACTTCAGAAAGCCTTTAGGGTAGTTCTGAGGTATCTGCTCTCTAGTAGCTGTAGGGCACATTCATGGCAAAGGACCAAGCCTGGGCCCTGTCAGACCCCAGGGTTGCAGAGCCAAAGAGACGAGCAGCCCACCATTTGAAAGGCCACTGGTCAAGAGGGAATGGAACAACCCCAGACATGGGGTGGGGACCTTTGGGTAGAATTTTGAAACCCCAATACCTTCTGAGTGCTTAACTCCAGAAATAATCAGGAAAGTACAGAAACCATACTGAAATACTACAATACACACACCAGGTGGGCCAAATTCAAAAGTCTCACAGACCAGTAGTGACAGGGTGTGAAGCAATGGGAACTCTCATACCTGCTGGTGATTAGCCCAACTACTTTGGGGGCAAGTTGGGCATTTTCCAGTAAAGTGGTATAAATACTTATACCCTGTGCTCCAACAATACCATGCTGGAAAAATGCCCCCAAAAGTACATGCACTGTGCACCAGGAGACGTGTACAGAAGTGCTGAAAGGAGGCCTGGCCAGCATGGCTCAGTGGCTGAACATCGACCTATGAACCAGGAGGTCACAGTTCGATTCCTGTTCAGGGCCCATGCCCAGTTGTAGGCCCAAACTCCAGTGGTGGGTGTACAGGAGGCAGCCAATCAATGATTCTCTCTCATCATTGATGTTTCTATCTCTCTCTTCTCTCTTCCTCTCTGAAATCAATAAAAATATATATTTTTTTAAAAAACAACAACAACAGCCGAGACCGGTTTGGCTCAGTGGATAGAGTGTCGGACTGCGGACTGAAGGGTCCCGGGTTCGATTCCGGCAGGGCATGTACCTTGGCTGCGGGCATATCTCCAGTAGGGGGCGTGCAAGAGGCAGCTGATCGATGTCTTTCTCTCATCCATGTTTCTGACTTTGTATCCCTCTCCCTTCCGCTCTGTAAAAAATCAATAAAATATATTTTTTAAAAAAACAACAACAACAACAACAAAGACCTGGGGGGGCTTAGTGGGAGCATTGTCCTGTACCCCAAAAGGTTGTGGCTTGATTCCCAGTCAGGGCACATTCTTAGGTTGCAGATTTGACCCCTGGTTAGGGTTTGTGCAGGAGGCAACTAATTGATGTCTCTCTCTCACAACTATATGTATATTTCTCTCTCATCAATAAAAACATTTTTTTAAAGTGTTCAGAGGAGAATTGTTTATGTAACTCAGACTGGGAACAATCAAAATGCCTATCAACAGTAAAATAGATAAATAATTGTGGTTATATCATACCATGGAATATTAAACAGCAATGAAAATAAATGACATGGATTAATGTTATAAATCCAGTGCTAAGCAAAAGAAGTAAAACAAAAAAGGTACATAGGGGATCATTTGTATAAAATTCAAAACCAGAAAACTCTAAACTGTATTGTGTAAGGATGGATAAACTATAAAGAACTGTAAAACTATAACACAAAGCAGAGATTTCCATAAATACAAGAAAGATTATCCTTAAGAGGAAAGAAGAAGGCTGATTGAGAAGGGGCACACAGGATTCTTGTGGTGTTGGCAATGGTTTATTTCTTGATTTGGGCAGTGATTACACAGCTGTTTGTTTTATAATTATACATTATACTGTGCATTTGTATTTAATGCAACTTTCTGTGTGAGTTATATTTCACAAACAAATCTTTAAACAGAAACAAGATATTATGAACAACTTTATGCTGATACACTTGAAAATGTGGGCAAAATGGGTAAATTTCTAGAAAACTATTACTTTCCCAAGCTGAATCAAATCAAAGAGAAATGAGATATCTGAATAGTTTTATAACTAGTAATCTATTGCGATGTAACAGATTACCACAAGTTTAGCAATTCAGAAAAGCACATTTATTACCACATGATTTCTGTGAGTTAAGAGTCTAGGACTGTCTTAACTGGGCGCTTTGATTCAAGACGTCTGACAAGGCTACAGTTGTTGGCCAGAGCCAGGATCGCATCTGAAGGCTGAGACAGGGGAAGATCTACATCCAAGTTCACGTAGTTGTTGGCAGAATCCAGTTCCTCAGGGGTTGTTGGACAGTGGGCCTCCATTCTTAGCTGGCTGTGGACCTAAGGTTACCATCTGTTTCTTGCCACATGGAGCTCTTGAACACAGCCACTTGCTTCATCAAAGGGTGCAAGCCAGGAAGGCCTGTTGCAGACAGAAGTTAGTCTTCTGTAACCTGCTCATGGAAGTGACACTCTATCATCTTTGCCATGTTACATTGGTTAGAATCTTCTCCCAAAGTGGCTGAGCCACTTCTTCCTTCCATCAACCCTGCACGGACATCCCAGGCACTTCATGTCTTCATCAACTCTTGGGGTTGGTGGTCTCTTCATCTTTTCATTCTGAGGAGTTGCGCAGTGGCTTCTCATTGTGGCTTCCATTTACATTTTCTTGGTGACTAAAATGTTGAATATCTTGTCTCACACTTGTTGGGTATGTGCATATCTCTCTTTGAAAAGTATCCGTTCAACTCTTTTGCCCATTTAAAAGTTGTTTTTCTATTATTGAATTTTATAAGGACTTTATATTTTCTGGAAGCAAGTCACTTGCCAAGATGTATGCTTTGTGAATATTTTCTCCCATTCTATGGCTTGTCTGTTCATTTTCTTTTTTTTTAAATATTTTTTATTGATTTCAGAGAGGAAGAGAGAGGGAGAGAGAGAGAAACATCAATGATGAGAGAGAATTAATGATCACTGCCTCCTGTATGCCTTCCCACTGGGGTTTGAGCCCGCAACCTGGGCATGTACCTGGAGGGGAATCAAACCACTTAGCAGCACTGGCTGGGACATTCTATTTTTTTTCTATTTATTTTCTTAATGACGATTTTTGACAAGAGTTTAAAATTATGATGAAGTATAATAAATTGTTTTTCATTGTTATTACTTTCTTGGTCCAGTCTAAGAAATCTTTGCCTGCCTTCAGATTGCAAAGCTTTCCTCCTATGTTTTAGTCCAGAAGCTTTATGGCTTCAATTGTACATTTAATTTCAACAACCCCTAGGAATTAGATGCTTTTTCCCCCCTTTAAAGGCCACAGAAAGGCTAAGTAACTTGCACATGGCACACACACATCCTTAGTAAGTACTTGTGCTGGGACTGGAGTCCAGGTCAGATGCCAGACCCGAACTCTGAGACACCTCTATGGACCGCTTTCAAAAAGTGTGGGGAAGAGCAGAAATCGGACCAAACTAGTCTCTAGGGCCAGTGGCCTTTGTCCTTTCCTACAGGATGAGACAGCTGGGCACCAGGAGCTGGAGAAGGAGAGGAGAGAGGCTGGAAGAACTCAGGGTCATGGGTTATTCTAGCACTGTCCGGACTGGTCAGACCTGGCTTCCTCTGACTGTCCTGGTTTAGCCCCCAATACCCTCCACAAGACCCAAGGGGCTCTGGATCCTGTTGGTCCTCTTTGGACAGTATTTCTCTCTGGCACTTCTTATTCTTTGTTCCTTGTGCTTACTGCACCACATCTGGAGGATTCATTCGTGACTCAAACCTTTATTCTTGAAGAATCACAATGCTTGGATGTATTTTCACCCAGGTAAGGGTGAAAATCCTCCCCTGACTTTTACTACTAGACCCAGGGGAACAAGGAGGCATCACAGGTGATCCCACCCAACCTGGGCTCGCTCCAGATTTCTCCCCAACTCTACTTTACAGCAGCCTCCATTTTTTAAAATATATATTTTATTAATTTAAAATTTTTTTTAATATTAAATTATTTTTTGTGTGTGCTCACAACCAAGGTACATGACCTTGACCGGAATCGAACCTGGGATCCTTCAGTCTGCAGGCCTACACTCTATCCACTGAACCAAACTGGTTAGGGCTCCATTTCTTTTTCATAGTCAAGGTCAACACCCCAGCCAACACCATAATCCACCTTATTACTTGTTTTCTCAGGGGCCAGTGACAGTCTCAGCTCCTATTCAGATAAATCATTTTGCATCTCTCGATGGACCCAGTTCTCCCACTGGGTGGTAAGGATGTACAATTCTAACCTCCCCCCACTTGCTCTCAGGCTCCCATATTTGACCCCAAGTGAAATGTTCCATGTGTGGGTGCTGGTTCAGTGCGCTCCATAGCTGCAGACCAGCAGGTCCCACAGGAGGTACCTCTTAGCTCACAGAGTAACCGAGCCTGCAGCAGGGTGTTCCACCATGCGTTAAGACCACCTAGTCCTCGATAATGGGTACAAGGAAATACCAGCAAACCCCATGGGCACTGGCCTATCAGCGTACATCTTTGGTCTTCATGGGAACATGAGCTTCCTGGTGTTAGACAAAGCCTAACAGTGCCATCAGTAGGTTTATGAGTAGAGGTGCAGAGGGAGGCAGCGGGAGGAGGAGAAAGCAAATTCAACTCTACAGTAGGATCAATTGCAGGTGGACAAATGGCTCCATGGAGGGAGTTTGTGTAATCAGGCTGTGAAATCAGAAAAACATATATACTTATCTTGGTCTCTGCCCCTGGGTTCCTGGCACAGAGCTCCTAAACCCCTTTTTCATAAGTGATAGGAGCACCTTTTGTTCTATTAAGATGACTTTGGGTGGGCTATTTGATGGCTCCTGGGTGGGGGCTGGTCACCAAAAAAAAATCCCAAGTCATGATCAGAAGCTTAAAATGTTCAGTACCACCCATCATCCTTCAGAGAGAGGAGAAGGGCTAAACATGGGGTTAGTAATGGATCATGACTACATGAAGCCTCATAAAATCCTATAGTTTGGGATTCGGAGAGCTTCCAGGCGGATGAGCACAGCCTCATACCAGGAGGGTGACGTGCCCCAACTCCATAGGACAGAGGCTCCTGCACTTGGGAACCTCCCAGACCTCACCCTATGTACTTCTTCATCTGGATGTTCATTGTATCCTTTACCATACCCTTTTATAAACTGGTAAATATAAGCAAGTGTCTTCTCGAGTTCTGTGAGCCTCTCTAGCACATTAATCAAATCCAAGGGGAGGAGGTCATGGGAACCTCTGATTTGTACCCGAGTCAGACAGACATTGTGGGTAACCTGGGGACCTCCTACTTGTGACTGGCCTCTGAGGTGGGGGGCTGTCTCCTGTGACTGAACCCTTAACCTGCAGGATTGGACACTATCTCCAGGTACCTGGGTCAGAACTGAGTTAAATTTCAGGACACCCAGCTGCTGTCCTGGAGAATTGCTTGTTGTGGGGGAAAACTCCCACATATTTCAGTGGGAAGTGTTCTGTGGGCAGGAAAGGAGACACGGGAGAGAAAAACAGGAGAAAGACACACAGAAGGAAGAACTGTGTAGGTTTCTCCAAAACATAAGCTATCACCTGATGCCTCGCTGAGCCTCAGCGATACAGTTTTGGCCACTCAGAGGCAATGGTGGCCAAGCTGGCTTAGCTGGGACATATTCATGCTGGAGAGACCAGGCAGAGGCTCCGCCTGCCTCCCTGGGCCCATTAGTTAGGTTCTTGAGCACCTGCGGCTCCTGGGAGACTCTCAGAACCCAGGACATCACCACGCAACCATTTGTCCTCCTCTTGGGAAGCAGATGGAATTAATAAACTGTGACTATCAAGCAAGCCCCACCAGAAGATAAATTATACATACTGCAACAAGGGGGAGGAAAACATGTGAGGTTTGCAAAATTCTTACAGGAATTTGTCCTTGTCCTGAAAAAAAAAGCTGGCTTGCTGTTTAACGGTTCTGTTAGAAAGTTGAAGCTCTTTGTTCCTCGTGTAAGACAAGGAAGTCATGCTGGTGTGTCACCTCCGTGGCTGCCTCACACTGTAAGAGTCACAACCAAGTTATGACCAAGTCTGTTCCCAGGGAATAATAGCCAGATGGGGCTTAGCATTATCTTAGATCATGATAACGGGGCAGGGATAAGCCTGGGGTCTCTTGTCCTCAAATTGAAGACTCGTTGGGATTAGAAGCATCAAAGGTAAGGCTCAGCTGAGGCGGAGATGGCTTCTTGAATTTTGTCCAGGTCCTAAAAACAGAGAGGGGAGGAAAGCAGTGGCACTCACAGGTGTCCCCCAGTTGCTAACACTGCCTTTCAGAGAATGCTCTTTGATGGCCAGTCACTCGCACAAGCACTCTCTCACCATCTGGGCCCGTTCTGAGAGTCTTACCATCGAGCACCTTCTTATCACCACCTCCAGTCTCCCTCCTTCCCTGGCACAGCTCACATGGCAAGGCCGCCAGCCACTGCCCAGAGCAGACCTCAGGCTGCTTCTCCTTCTGTGCAAAATGGGACGGTTTCTCGTCCCTGCCGCTGCCGGAAACGGCAGCAGCGTCACAGCAATCCATCTCTGGCGGGGCTGGCTGCCTGCAGAGCCATCTGCTAACAGGCTGTGGAGAGAGCTCAGAATTACCTGAGAAATGACCTCCAAGGCTCATCCTGGGTTACCTGGCAACGAGCAAGCCAACCAATGGCTCCCTGTCCCTAAGGGAGGGGCTGTGCCCGTCCTCAGCCTCCCAGGGGATGAGATTGAGGTGGGGCGCGGGGCCAAGGCCTGTATGCCAGGACTTTCCCATCAGCTGGCACTTCAGTGGAGACTGCTTACCATCCATTCCCCACATTCCATTGCCCCCAAGGTCATTCTCATACTCGCCAATGTAAAGGGCCAACATGGCAGGGGGACCAGGCTGCTGCCTCCGAGCCTCAGCCAGGGACCGGGTGCTGCTGAGTGTCCCCAAGCTCTTTGCATAGTGCAGACTAGACTTTTCAGTCCTTGGGCAACTGGTCCTAGGGACCTGCCCCTGAGGAGCAGGTGGAAGGAGGGGCAGCCTGAGAGGGACTCCGGGAGATGAGCTGCGTTGTCAGCAGCCGCTTGGGCTTCAGGACACGCCTGGACCCAGTCCTCTCCCACGTGTGCCTTCTCCCCTTGACGACCGATACCGCTGGGCAGACCTGACTTTCGGCAAGGTCAGACAGCACTCAGCCCGAATCGCATGGTCCCCAGGTGCCTCCCGTCAGGCTTGCAGCCTCCCCGGGGGCCCAGCAGCTTCCGAAGGTAATGAGCTGTTTCGCAAAAGAACAGTGGCTTGCAGAAGGAGACACAGCTTTGCTCTAAAATCCTGGCTCCTGAGCGAAGCCTTGCCTCCTGGGGCTTGTCCCAGGCTCCATAAGGGCATCTCAATATGCCACAGACACTCAGGGCCTCTTGCAATTCCAGCTTTGGAGCAACTGCCATGTGGCAGGGCAGGCAGCTGGTCCTCACGCCATCCGGGCCCCGGGGACAGAGCTGCCTCCTGGGAGAGGCTGCACAGCGCCGGCCTCAGGAAGGATACAGATTAGCCGGGGCACTGGGCTGCTCCTCTGCCCACAAGCCTTCTCCAGCCTCAGAGTCCGTTACTGGGACCCTGAGCTCTACCTGCCTTTAGTTCACCCAAGGGATCAGAACGGACCCCTGACCTTCCTAGGACTTATTAGAGGAAGTACTATAGCACACTGCGTTTTCACTTGAGTGTACATCCGAACCCCCGTGAGGGCAGCTTGCTTAGAACAGAGCTGCTCAGGCCCCAGCGCGGCAGAGTCTAAAGCAGCAGAGCTGCGGTGGGACTCAAATGCACAGTTTATCCACGCTCCCCACCCTCTCCCCGATTCTCATCCAGGGAGTCTGCTAGCGACGCTGGTGGAACGCCTCAGGGCCAGGCAAGCCTGGGTCCAAATCCAAGTTCTGCTCCCGTGTTAGCTTGGAACCATTTCAGCGATGAGCGACGGGCACCCAAAAGAACAGGGGTCTCACAGGAGAGGAGTTCAGGTCTCTCGTGTGAATGTCTGGGGACGCAGTCCCGGCTGGTATGATCATTAAGGACACAGACATTTCTATCCTCCCCATTCAGCTTTGGCTTCTGGGTCCAAAATGGCTGCTCCCGATCCAGCCAGCATGCTGGTGTTTCGTGGAGCAGGAACGAGGGAAGGGAGGAGCATGAGTCCTCTAAGTGAGGTAATTGGTCGAAGTTGCACTCACCACTTCTACTTACAGCCCCCTGGCCAGGACTTGGTTATACGGCTAGATATTCTGCAAGGAAGGAGGGAACATGTCGATTTCTGTCGTATGTAATAAAAGCCTACTATGTAAATTGTCCCCTCGACCAAGAGTTCTATGGGAGTTTAACCAGGGGTCAGGGCTGGCCAGCCAACTGCCCATGGCCCCTCCCCCTGGCCAGCCCATGTAGGCCCCAATTGGGGCTTGCTGACCAGACCCCACTCATGCATGAATTTGTGCACAGGGCCTCTGGCTGGTTTATAAATGATGATTTAGGCACAGAAGGAGTGTCCAAGGTAGCTGAGACAGACAGACAGGGTGAGGAAGTGAAAGATCAAATCAGCTAACATCACTCGTGTACTTACTGCTGCCAGTCACCGCTCTAAGCACTTTATACATAACCATGAATTTCATTCTTCTAACAATCCTGTGAAATGGTCCTACCATTCCGTATGTGCCTTGATGGGGTCACACAGCTACCCCAAAAACACACAGACTGGAAGATTAGCCTTGCCTGCTTACTTCCTAACTGACTCTCAGAAAGTTCTTTGCTGACGAAAGAGAAGAGGAAAACCATATTTAATTCAAACCAGGCACAATTTACACCCCCACGACCTGGATACAATGCCCCTCAAAACCTTGACAGAACCTCTGCCAGCCTGGAAGAAGAGTAGAAACCAGTGTCAGCAGGGCTGTCCCATGAGACTGAGGAAAGTTTTGCCCAAACCCCATCTTGTGATCCAGACACACTAGGATTTCAAGCTTGGGATTCTAGCTTCTGCTGAATTCTGTCTGTGGTGTTTGAGCCTCAAGGTGTAATTGCTGGGCTCTGGCACCCTGGGGGCAGGGTCTGCTGTTGGCACAATGCTGGGCACAAACTGAATGCTGCATAAATGTTCATGAATAATAACTAGAGGCTCAGTGCACGAATTCATCCATGGGTGAGGTCCCTCGGGGTGGCCTGTGAGAATCAGGCCCCAGCTCGCACCCTCTGGCTTGCAGCCCCACAGCCCCGCCTGGCACCCCACCATGGCCTGGTATCACCTGCTCCACTACCGTGCCTGCGGGTGATTGATAGGGGCCAGGCCTCCTGCCCAGGTCCCTCAGCGCCTGACCCTGACCAAACTAGTGAGGATTAAATAGGTTAATACAGCCCTAACCGGTTGTCTCAGTGGATAGAGCGTCAGCCTGTGGACTGAAGGGTCCCAGGTTCGATTCTGGTCAAGGGCATGGTTACGGGCACAACCCCAGTAGGGGGAAGGGTATGTGTGCAGGAGGCAGCTGATTGATGCTTCTCTCTCATAGATGTTTCTAACTCCCTATCCCTCTCCCTTCCTCTCTGTAAGAAATCAATAAAATATATTTTAAATAAGTAAATAAATAAGTTAATACACATCACGTAAAGCATGGAGAAAGGGGCTGGCACGCTGTCAACAATTTCGAAGCTTCAGCCACCATTAGGACTACTTGCAGCTGTAGCAGCAGAGGCCAACCAAGGCAGCAGAGGGCTGACGACTCTTCTCATACAGAATAAAATTCCTCTTTAATGGAAAACTGGCAGAAAATGTAAAAATTCAGGTTAAAAAAATCACTAACAATCCCACTTTTCAAAGATTATCTTTTTAAAATATATATATATTTTTTATTGATTTCAGAGAGGAAGGGGGGGAGAGAGAGAGAGAGAAACATCAATGATGAGAGAAAGTCATTGATCGGCTGCCTCCTGCAAACCCCACAATGGGGATTGAGCCCACAATCTGGGCATGTGCCCTAACCGGAAATCAAACCTTGACTTCCTGGTTCCCAGGTTGACACTCAACCACTGAGCCACACCAGCTGGGCCCTCTTTCTATTCTTCAGTTTAACTAATGTCATAGTTATCTGGTGCTTTTTTCTCTGTCCCTGACCCAGAAGGCGACTGGGATTAGTGGTTCTCCTGCCCTTGTCAGCACCTGAGTCACTCTGGCCCCAAACAGTCACCCAAGCCTCTGGGTTTGCTCCTGGGGATGACGTCTCAGAAACAAGTGAAAGAGGCTGAAGAACAGGCCGTGCAAGTGTGTCTGGCTTGTCCCCAGCCACCCAGAGAATTTTATAAGCAAAGCATCTTTGTGACTTTTAAAAGGTGAATCAGAGCCCTAGTCAGTTTAGCTCAGTGGATAAAGCATCGCCCTGCGGACCGAAGGATCCCGGGTTCCATTCTGGTCAAAGGCACGTGCCTGGGTTATGGGCTCAATCCCCAATAGGGGACATGCAGGAGGCAGCCAATTCTCTCATCATTGATGTTTCTATCTCTCCCTCTCCCTTCTGCTCTGACATCAATAAAAATAAACAAATAAACAAATGGTGGATCAGAGCTGCTACTTCCTGCTTAGATCCTTAGAACAGCTTCCCATTGCCCTAAGGCAGTGGTCGGCAAACTCATCAGTCAACAGAGCCAAATATCAACAGTACAACGATTGAAATTTCTTTTAGAGCCAAAATTTTTTTTAACTTAAAACTTCTTCTAATGCCATTTCTTCAAAATAGACTCGCCCAGGCCATGGTATTTTGTGAAAGGGCCACACTCCAGGGGCCAAAGAGCCGCATGTGGCTCACGAGCCGCGGTTTGCCGACCACTGCCCGAAGGAAAACGCAAAGATCTCCATCCGGGCCTTGAAGCATACCCGACGGCCCGCGTCTGAGTCCTGGCCGCCATGTGTCAGTTGTGTGGCTTTGGACAGTTCATTTGAACTTTTCTGTGCCTCACTTTGCTCACATGAAAGAGAACATCAGGATCTACCTCATCGAGCTGCTATGAGGGCAAACACGCTCAGTGAGCAGAACAGCACCCGGCATATGGCAAGCCCTTGAGAAATACCAGCAGCTGTTACCATTATTTTGTCCCATTATTCCCTTATTCCCTTTGCCCTCTCTCCTGGGATGCACACCCCAGCAGCCTGAGCTGAGCCCCCACCTACAACCCCTCAGTTTTGTGACCTCTGACAGAATCCAAAGGCCAAACAACAGGGCAAGGCTTCTCCTTGTCTTATGAGGGGGAAACGGCGGGGTGGGGGGGTCCGAAAGCCCCTACTGCCTCCTTGACCAGAACAGGATCCCACACCCGCCCCTGAATGAAAAGCGAGCAGAGAGGAAATAAATGGAACAGCCTGGTTATAACACCTGAACAAACCAGGCTCTGAGCAGAGCTGCTCAGACTCCAGGTGTTTGCCGAGGATCACCCGGGGACTTCTTAAAACACAGCTGTCTGGCCCCACCCTGCAAGCTCGTTTGGGTAGGTCTGAGGAGTTTGCATTCTCGTCCGGCCGGTGTTGTGCACTGGGTGAGGGTTGCCTTGTGCACTGAAAGGTTGCAGGTTTGGTTCCAGATCAAGCCTTGATCCCCAGAAGTGGACATGCGGGAAGCAGCCAATCGATGTTTTGCTCTCACATTGCTGTTTCTTTTTTTTTTTTCTTTTTTTTTTTAAAGATATTTTATTGATTTTTCACAGAGAGGAAGGGAGAGGGATAGAAAGTCAGAAACATCGATGAGAGAGAGACATCGATCAGCTGCCTCTTGCACACCCCCCACTGGGGATGTGCCCGCAGCCAAGGTACATGCCCTTGCCGGAATCGAACCCGGGACTCTTCAGTCCGCAGTCCAACGCTCTATCCACTGAGCCAAACCGGTCTCGGCCACATTGCTGTTTCTTTCACTGTGTCTTTCTCCCTCTACCTTCCTCTCTCTAAAGAAAAAAAAAAAATCAATTTTAAGAATTCTAAAATAAATAAATAAATAAATTGCATTCTCACAAGTTTCCAGATGCTGCCCATGCGGGGGCTAGGGACCACAATTTGAGAATCCTGGCAGGAAAGAGAGATAAATGCCCCCAAACCGTAACTCAGTCTCAGACTGCCATCTACCCCGGAAATGGGGTGTGTGAGCAGGGGCTCTATGAAGACCTCCTAGAGATTCCTGCCAGTTTCCAGGGCTTATGTTCTGGTAGCCACTGTCCTGCTTCTGCTGATTTCTTGCAGCTGTCGCCTGGAATTGAACCAAATGAGTGACGAGGGAGGGAGAGCATTTTCCTCTGCTCCCAGAGCAACCGTGGGGACATGGGGACGTGGGGGGGCGGTGTGTGAGCAGCACACAATGGGAAGTAGCACAAGAGACATTCCTGTTCTCAGCCCTGAGGCCTCCCTCACACAGGATCCTCACGTTCTCACAGCCCTCACTCCACACAGCGCCACGCCAGCTGCCGCCTTCCTCCTCTGCTCCTCATTCCCAGGCTCCTACAAGGAATCTGGGAGGGTCCTGGGCCTCTGCGAACCTGCTGGCCAGGAGGGGTGACCCCTGAAGGCGTCCAGAGGCACCAGTTTGGGGTCAGCTGCAAGAAATCAGCAGAAGCAGGACAGTGGCTACAAGAACACAAGCCCCGGAGACTGGCAGAACTCTCTAGGCGTTTCTAGAACTCCAGGAAGACAGTATCTTTTAATGCAGTTGATTTCACCGCCTCAGATTCTGGAAAGTGACCAAGCCTTCACTGTGAACTGAGGGAGCCTAGCAGTCCACACACCGGGAGGGAGGCCCTCTTGGATGTCAGCTTACTTTGAAATCTCAATTTCCAACGCACCTGGAGGAGTCCAGAGGGAGGCCTTGGTATTTATAACCCCGCTTCCCTCCCAGGAGAGTAGACCCTGCGTTGTTAAGTAAAATATTTAGGTCCTGAAGCCCTTTTGTTCTGAGGCCCTTGCTGGGTTTGGCCAGCCTGGTGGCAGTTTCTGAGGAGAGGCTGGGAAGGGCCAAACTGCTCAAACCGTTGGTGTCAGGAGTGAACCAATGCGGGTGATGAGGTGGGGAGGAAGCTGTGAGGAAGGTGGGAAGGTGGAAGTTGAGCCAGGGGATGGGGAGCAGGCAGTCCTGCGTGAGGCAGGGAGAGCGAGGAGGTGGAGGGTAGGCCGGGTGAAGGATGGATGAGGGCCACCTAGTGGCCACAGCACAGGGATGCCCCAGTGCCACTTGCAGTTGTGTGCTGAGCAGCGCTATCACTTTCAGGTGAAATTCTGCTCAGAGAGCAGCCTGCTAGCCATGGTTCTTGGGAGAAGAAATGCATCCTACCTTTGAGTCAATTCCAAGATAAAACTCAAGGGAACAGCTGCTAGAACCCAGCAGAAGCAGGAAACCAGAGCCACAGGATTGTAAGCCTGAGAAATGGCAGGAGTCTGGTGAGGGTGCGATAGGGGTCTGAGCCACCCTTATTTCAATCCCAGTGAGCTGGGAACCCCCAGCTGGGCCAGAGTTTCCCCATCGCCTTCAGGACAGACGGTTTGCCCCCAGCTTCGCTAAAAGAAGTCTGTTTTGTTCAGGTGAGAGGGTGGAGGTAGGGGGGCATTATGATGGGTCACAGATAATTATGTGTTTCCATTCTGCTCCACTGTGATTGGGTTAGGTAGGCATGTGACCTTGTTCTGGCCAATGAGGCAGACTGGGCAATCTCCTGGGGGCTGTTGGGAAGGCCTTCCCTCTCTAGTAATGGGAGATGGGGAGGGAGGTCAAGCCCCGCCTCAGCTTTCCTTCCTGAGGTTCTGTGGGTGGTAGATCAGCCGAGCAGGCAGCTGCAGCCATGAAGGCAGAGCTGTGCGGTTTCAGTGGGTACAAGATCCATCCCGGACACGGCAGGAGCTATGCCAGGGCCAACAGGAAGGTTTTCCAGTTTCTTAAAGCAAAAGGCCCACTGGGCATTCCTTTCCAAGAGGAATCCTGGGCCCACAAACTGGACTGTCCTCTACAGGAAAAAAACACCAAAAGGTACAGTCAGAAGAAATTCAAGGAAAAGAACCCACCTTGCAGTCAGATTCCAGAGGGCCATCTCTGGTGCACATCTTGCTGATATAATGGCCAAGAGGAACCAGAACCCCGAAGTTAGGAAAGCTCAACGAGAACAACCTATCAAGGCTGCTCAGGAAGCAGAAAAGGCTAAGCAAGCATCTCAAATGACAGCAATGGCTGCTCCTCGGGCTCCCACAAAGGCAGCACCTAAGCAAAAGATTGTGAAGACTTCTGCTCCCCATGTTGGTGGAAAACGCTAGGATAAGATTTTAAAATAAAGAACTAAGTATAACTAAGAAATACGAATAAATAAATAAATAGGAAGAGGGGAGAGGGGAGGGTTCAGAATCAGGGTTAAAAGTGTGAACCTGCCTCTGATTAGCTGTGCAAGTTACTTAATCTTTCTGCCTCATGTTCCTCATTTGCAAAATTTTCCTCATAGGGTTGCTGTGAAGATCAAATGAGTGAATTCACCTGAAATGTTTAGACAGTTCTGGCACCTGGTGAGTACTCGATAGATGGTAGCTGTTATTTTTGTCTGTGGGTGTGATGCTTGGAGCCACTGTAGCCATCTTCTAGCGATGAAGAAGGAACCCTCGACACAGAAGACGGAAAGGCAGAAAGAAGAAAAGAGTATTGGCTCAAAAATGTCTACCTCAAGACCTCCTAAGTTAATGATAAGCTCCTTTTGGCAAAGATCAAGTGTGAAGATAATAAAACTTCAACTCTTGGGCAACTTGTAGTTGAGTATTGTTATTTGCAGCCCCAAGCATCCTGACCAATTGGTACAGCATCTATGGAACACTCATCTTTACTGACGAGAATACTTATCAAGGAGGCAGACTGTGGCATTGATCCCTGATTATTCTTAAATATTTAGTTTCTCCTTTCTTAAATTAAAAAAAACTACAATATTTTAGCTGGCACATGCTGCCTAGCTAGAAACTATATTTCCTTTCCCAGTAGGTGAAGCCATCTGCCCACATTCAAGCCAAGGGAACGTAAATAGAAGTGATGTGTGCTACATTCGGGATTGGCCCCTAAAAGAAATGGATGTGCCCTTCCTCCACTCTTCCCTCTTCTAACTGGTGGGAAGATAGCAAGAGCCGGAGCAGTCACCTTTGGATCCCGAGCCATTTTGAAAGTGGGCAGAGTTGTCCCACCAGCCCTGAACCACCTACTTCTGACCTCTTAATTCAAGAAAAAGAAACAATCTTGTTTAAATCACTGTGTTTGGGGTTGCCCCTCTACTGTAGATCTCTATGAGGCTATAGAGTATCAGGTGGAATTAGTGGCACAGAAATACCATTCTGTGGTTAGTATTATGACCCTATGTATCAGTTGACTATTGCTGCATAACAAAACACCCAAAATTTAGGACTTAAAACAATGACTTATTATTTCTTGTAATTCTGTGGGTTGGCTGCATTCTTATGCTGGTTTTTCAAGGGCTTGTTTGTACATCTGCATTCAGTTAGAGGAATAGCGGAGGGCTGGGTTCAGCTGGGACAGTGAGGATGGCTAGGCCTCCCTCTCTATGTAGTCTTTCATCTTCTAGGAAGAAAGTCCAAGCTAGGTTTCCTCACAGCGAATTCCAAGAGGAAGTCTCAAAGCACAGCACTCATCATATCTATGTTTATGTCATGGTTGCCGATACTCCACTGGCCAAAACATGTCACGTGGTCAAGCCAAGAGTCAACATGGATGGGTGTAGATACCAGGAGACTTGATTCATTGAGTCATTTGGGTAACAACCTCACCCTCTCATGCCTCATGAATTTTGGAAGCTTATTAAGGATAATTAGACATCCTAGTACAATGCTCATTAGGCCCACTGCACAGGAACTAATAACACGCTAGGAATAGAATAATTGAAATTCATTCATTTTTTGGTTATTTATCACCTAACTTCAAGGAAGTATTTCAGGTTATTTATGTAAATACTAGAGGCTTGGTGCACAAAATTCATGCACAGAGGGGTGGGGGAGACAGGGGCTGTCCCTTTGCCCAGCCTGCACCCTCTCCAATCTGGGACCCTTCAAGGGATGTCCGACTGCCCGTTTAGGCCCAATTTTATGGACAGTCGGACATCCCTCCCACAATCCAGGACTGCTGGCTCCCAACTGCTTGCCTGCCTACCTTCCTGATTGCCCCTAACTGCTTCTGCCTGCCAGCCTGATCACCCCCTAACCACTCTCCTGACAGCCTGATTGATGCCTAACTGTCCCCCTGCCAGCCTGTTTGCCCCCAACTTCCCTTACCTGCAGGCCTAGTCACCCCAACTGTCCTCCCCTACAAGCCTGGTCCCACCCAACTGCTCTCCCCTGCAAGCCTGAGTCCCCCCCAAATGCCCTTCCCTGCAGGCCTGGTTGCCCCCAACTTCCTTCCTTTGCTGGCCTGGTCACCCCTAACTACCCTCCCCTGCAGGCTTGATTGCCCTCAGCTGCCTCCCTTGCAGGCCTGGTCCCTCTCAACTGCCCTTCCTTGCTGGCCATCTTGTGGTGGCCATCTTGTGTCCACATGGGGACAGGATCTTTGACCACATGGGACAGCCATCTTGTGTGTTGAGTGATGGTCAATCTGTGTATTACTCTTTTATTAGATAGGATAGAGACCTGGTACATGGGTGGGGGCCAGCTGGTTTGCCCTGAAGGGTGTCCTAGATCAGGGTTGGTGTTCCCTTGGAGAGTGGGGTGACCTAGGTGAGGGGCCTGTGGTGGTTTGCAGGCTGGCCATGTCCCCCAGCAACCCAAGTGGAGGTCCTGGTATCTGGAATTTATTTATGTTCTACAATTGAAACTTTGTAGCCTGGAGTGGAGCCAAACCTCCTGCTCGCTCTGTGGCCATAGCCATTTCTCTTGGGATATTTACCTTCTATAACTGAAACTTTGTAGCCTTAAGCAGAGGCCAAGGCAGGCCAGGACTGCGGAAAGCTTGGCTTCCTCCATCACCAGGGGCAACCCTAGCCTCTTCCTCTCTCCACCTCTGTGGCTGCCACCATTTCTTTTAAGATTCTATAATTGAAACTTTGTAGCATTGAGTGGAGGCCTTGAGCCTGCAAGGGTGTGTGGAAAGCTTGGCTTCCTCCATCGCCGGGGAAACCCAAGCCTCACTCCTGCTCTCTGTGGCCACAGCCATCTTGGTTGAGGGTTAATTTGCATATCGCTCCTGATTGGCTGGTGGGCATGGCTTGTGGGTGAAGCAAAGGTATGGTCAATTTGCATATTACTCTTTTATTAGATAGGATAAAAGGTTTTTAAATGGTAAAATTAAATTTTAAAAGAGTATTGGAGAGAATCAGAACAGAAGGAACATGAGGTAGAGGGGTGGACTAGGGTGAGGGTCAGAACAAAAGGTGCATGTTCCACGGGGCAGTACTGTGAGGAGAATGGCATGAGAATCTCCAGAAAGTGCTGGGACAAGATCAGATAAATGGTCAGGAGATAGTGGAGGGTTTGGGGGTGAAGAAGAGGCTTCCCAGAGAGTTCTACCATCTTGTGGAGCTCAAGCTAGTTGGGATGAGTCTGCATTTGAAGCCCTCTAAGGTGGTGCTTCTCACCGTTTGCTGTGTGTTCGGATCGCCTATGGAGTGGGTTTACACACAGAGTCCCAGCCCCAATCCCTATAACCTGGATTTCTAACCGGCTTCCCAGATGATTCTGAAGTAGGTAACCTTTGAAGCACATTTTGAAGTGATTTTGAAGCCCATCAGCTGGTGCAAGACTCCAGGCAGGGTGTTCAGTGGGGAAGAATAAGCAAGAGGAAAGCTTCTCGGATAAGTGAGGAGCTTCTCTAAGTCCTAGGGAGATTCTAGAATGAAAGGGTTGCAACGTGATCTTGGAGGTCCCTAATATTTCAATTACTTTATTGCTGCATAGAACTATCCTCTTCCCTGAATAGATATCTTAGTGAGTCTCTAGGCCCTCAGCAATATTATTGGCTCTAGGACTTGCCCCTCTTCTCCACTTGTTGCTGATTGGACTAGGGGTGGGCACCTGACTCCAGTTGGACCAATCAGATTCTCTGCCAGGAAAATGGAGGAGAGGCAGAGGGCTTTAGTATTAAATCTACTGATGGCTGTGCTCCATAGTGATAGTCCTCGAACCCACTGGTAATGCCCTACAGGATTGCCTGGTCCCTGCTCTTCCTGGATCCTGTCTCTTAAGCTCCCCTCCATCCTGTGACAATCTCTGGCAGTCTTCCAATATATTCTACTTTTGGCTGAATCAGCTTCAGTCCCTGGCTTCCAAAGGCACCTTAACTGCCACAGGCTGGCAGAGTGAGTTGGGGTCAGAGTTAGTGGGTTTGAGGTTGTCTCTAGGATCCCAAACTGGACTGTCCCTAAGAAATGGGTGCATTTGGTCAGTTTTCTGAGGAAATCATAAGATGTCAAAGGCTGAAGGTGCTATTGGAAGAACTGTGGAGCTTGGGAAACACATTTTGTGCTGTCGCTGGAACTCGCTGCTGAGATGCAGAAAGTGGGAGATCAGTGAGGAGCAAAGGGGGAAGAAAGTGGAGGGGAAATCAGTGGAGCCTACACAGGGCATCATCTTCACACTCTTCAGACAGAGCCCACCATGGATGGAAGAGATGTTTAAGATGACTTAAGTAGTTCTGGGGGACAGGGAAACCTCAGGTTATGAGGTTCATATTTCTGAAGATTTATCTGAAGGCTGGAGTGGTAGCTAGCACCCACTGTCCCCAGAAATCCCCACCTCCTATTGGTCAGATCTTTATATAGGCCCCTCCCACATTAAGTAGGGCGACAAACAGAATATGACAGGAGAGATGGTATGTGATTTTCAAGACTATCTCCAGCCTCGCTCTCCCGGATGGAGAAGCCAGCCGCCATGTTATGAGGATACACACGCAGCCTTCTGGAGAGGCCCAGAAAGTGAGGGATTCAAGCTTCCTGCCAGCCATCTCTCTGTAAGCGACATGTTGACCACACTTCATGAGAAACCCTCAGTCAGAACCACCAGCTGAGCTGCTCCTGATTCTGATCCACAGAAGCTGTGTGAGAGAATAAATGTTTAATGTTAAGTTTGGGGGTAGTCAGTGGCCTAGCAATAGGGAAGTAACTAACACAGCTGAGAATGAGAGTGTGCTGGACTTGGAAAATGTCCAGAAAGAAGTCACAAAAGGGATGACAGGATAAGATTGTGTGGCTCAGACTCGCCTCAAGGGATCTCAGGCACCAAAGACAGCCATGCAGACTCCCACCTTCTCCTATACAAGAGACAAGGGGGAGGGAGCCACTCCGGCAGTTGAGGGCAGGATTCCCAAATCCTTGGAAAGAGCTGCTAACTTCCATGTCCTTTTAGGGCATGTCCTGCTTCATCATCCTGGGAGCCAAAACAAACTCACAACTCCCCTGATATTCAAAATACCAGGATTTCTGAGTGCCCACCATAGTGATAGTCTAAGATCCACCTTCCTCCCCGCTCCTGCCTAAGGTAAGTGCAAGCATCCAGAGTGCCTATCCATCCAAAGGAAGCCATCATGGTTAGTTTTTCCTGGTAGAAGAAGAAACCAGAAAATCTGGTCCTGACCGCATGGGGGCCCAGTTCTCAGCTGCACAGCCTTCCCCAGATCAGGAGTTTCAGCAGTTTCTCAGAGCACCTCTGAGGAAGCGAAATATTGCCTTCCCAAAACGCCCAGGGACCCGTCCTAAAGGAGTGGCTCAGGGGTGTCCCAATTTCTTAGAACAAGAAGTCCAGGCCGTTGGTACAAGCTGTCCTGGTGTGCTGAGTCAGACTGCATGCTTCCCGGGAAAGGAAGGGAGACTCCCGGTGTGCTCATCGCGTGGGGACTTCTCCTGCCTGTCTGGGCTTGCGCTCTCTCCCTCAGGGAAAGGTAGGCCTCTGAGGGTTTAGGATTCTTCTTCTCTTTTCTGCCTTCTAGATTTCCACATGTTTCTCACTCCACCGTCTCTCTTCATCCCCACCACATGTCCCTACCCGCAGGCCCAAGGTGCTCAGAGACCTTTACCGCCAGGGTCCACTTCCTAAATAGTCCCTCTCTGCTCTCTCCAAGATTCCTCTTTGGGGACATTTCTGATGGGCTTGACAACAGCAGTGTGGTGACCTCTGTCCTCCTGATGTTACAGTCATGGTGTGGGGGCAGGGACCCTCACCCAACCTCACTCCCCACCTCCCATGATGGGAGGAAGATTTTCTTCCACAATCCTGGGCCCAGCATGCAGAGAAATACCAAGAAGCCGGGGTAGGACCCTCATGGGGACCTCTGCCCAGTCCCTAGTGGGATAAATGCACCCTTGGGTGGCCTCACACTACAGCCCCCACCACCACTCCAGTGTCCCAGGACAGACCTTACTGCGACCCTGCCTGCCAATCCCCTTCCCTGGGCCAGCTGTCCCTATCCCAGAGCAAGGGGCTCAGCTGAATAGGGAAGTGAGGTCACTCCGGAGAACCTTGATACTGAGTTGGGGTGGGACTGAGCTTGTAGTTATTCCCACCCCAGTCTGGAGGACTTGTAGACCTGGGAAGAGCTGGGAGGTGATTTCTCTGCTGAAGGCCTCTGTGAGTGCGACGACCAGAGAAATGGCAAGGTCTGGGTGGTACCCAGCCATCTCGGGCCTCAGCATTGTCAGGGCTCAGCAAGGACAGAGGCACGGCCTTCCCACACACACAGCCAAGGTAGCCCCAGAAGAGGAGAGTCTGCTTTCCCACCTGGAAAATGGGAATAATGAGATTATAGCCTGATTGGGCATGGCTCAGTGTAGGCCTATGAACCAGGAGGTCACGGTTCAATTCCCACTCAGGGCTCCATCCCCACTGGGAGGCTGGGTGTGCAGGAGGCAGCCAATCGATGATTCTATTTCATTATTGATGTTTCTCTCTCTCTCTCTCTCTCTCTCTCTCTCCCCCCCCTTCCTCTTTCCCTCCCTCCCTCTTCTTTCCTCTCTGAAATCAATAAAAATAAAAAATTTTTAAAATAAGGTTATAGAAGTAATACCTTTATTCGACCTCTGATGAGGTGAATTTTCCAGTGACACACTGGTGGGCAGGGCAGAGGTGGAGCGAGACCCTGAGATTTCAGAATTTAGGCTGAGTCCTGACAGCAAAGGCAGGCAAACAAAGGACCGATTTTTTGACATAAGTCTGTCTGGAAACTTCAGGAACATGACTGATGGGACTGAATCGGTGAGTGGCTGAATTCACGGCTCCACGTGAAACCACTCGGGGAAATGGCACTGGGGAATTGTGGAACCATAAAACCTAACTCCTAGAGGCCGGCAATGGTCAAAAATTGGGAGCTGCCCCTCAGCTCCCAGCCCCAGAATGTCCTCTGGTGCTGCTGAGGTTTGCCTCAGCGCCACCTGCTGGCGGGCAGCGGACTGGCCAGCTCCTACTGGAGAGAGCCCGGAATCTGTCACAAGGATGCAGGAGGAGATGCTGCAAGAATGGGGAGCAGTCTCTCTCCGGGAGCAGCATTTGCCTGGCTCATTCCAGAGGGTCGGCCAAGAAAACATAGCAAAGCCTTGGAAAAGGAAAAAGAGATTTCTGCTTCTCCCTTCAGAGGAGGCCTTTTCCCACTAGGCGTCTGCTGGTGACGAGTCTTTAAAGGCGCGTGAGACTGAGTACCTTTGACTGACTTTACGATTCCATAGGAACAGAGGTAACGTGTGCAAAACAGATTACGGTGCGAGCGATTACTGTTCGCAGCCGAGCAGAGGAATTTTGCCCAGCAGAGAATGTAAGCACCTGCAGTCAAATTCTCATTTGAAGTATTTTCAGCATCTTGCTGGCCCCTGGTCAGTGAATGAGCTAAAGAAAATCTTTGGCATGTGTTTACCTTTTTTTGTATGAGGGCCAAGATTTTACCTTTCTTAAAAATATTTTTTATTGGTTTTTACAGAGAGAAAGGGGGAGGAATAGAGAGTTAGACACATTGAGGAGAAACACTGATCCAGATCAGCTGCCTCCTGTATGCCCCCTGCTGGGGGTCCAGCCTGCAGCCAAATACCTGCTCTTGCCCGGGATCAAACCTAAGACCCTTCAGTCCCGAGGCCAACACTCTATCCATTGAGCCAAACCGGGTAGGGCCAGGATTTTTCCTTTTTAAAAATTATACTTGAGCAGGTTCTTGGTTCCCAAGGAATCCACAAAGTCACACCTTCCTTCCCTTCTGCCCCCACCTGTCAGGTAGCACCAGCTAAAGCATTCTCTGGGTCCCCACTGTGCCCAGCACAGGTTTCAAGGACAAGCTGGCCTGCCAGCCTCTTCCTCCAGACTGCCAGCTCCCGGAGAAGGCGCAACTCTGCTCTCTCCGGATCTGAACTCAGGTGAGTGACGTTATGAATGTCATTAGTGTGACCCACATCTCACTGCTGGTGAAAGGGCCAGGTCTGTGGGAAGCCAGGTAGGTCTACATGGGAAAGAACACTCCTGGGCCTCAGTTTCCACATCTGTGAAAGGAGGATAGTATTTCGTATGTGTTGAACATACAGATGGGAAGGAAGTGTTAAGTAACTACTGCATGTCTTCCTATTTCCCTCTTCTGGTTTCTAGTCCTATCTTCCCCTCCCCCGCCACCACCACCTCCAGGATGCTACATATAGGAACAGGGTCATTTCCTCTGGCTCCGCACCCTGCCAGGCCCACAGGAAGTGTTGGTTCATTCTCCGTGCCTGGCTCATGAATGAGAAGGGAAACAGGAGGTGGCTGAGGGGCCACCAAGGGGTCCTTCATCAAGTGGACATGAAGCAAGACTTACTTGGCAGGAGCCTTGGCACAAATGCTGGGGGAGTTGAGGGAAGGCGGGTGTGCCTGCGAACAAACAGGGAAACTCCAAGAGAAAACCAAAGGGGGAGAGAGAGGCTGGATTTCAAGTAGCTGCAAGTCCCCACCCCAACCCCAACTCATCCTGAGCCACCGGAGTCCATCTGCTCCTCTGGCCCCCAGTTGCATCAGCTAAGAACTGCTGACGGCCTGATCACTGGGATGCAGGCGTCACCTTGTGGCCATTGCTGAAACTGCCCACCCAGGCTGAGCAGAGCCCCTATCTTCAAGGTTCAGAGGGAGCCAAGCCAACCTTCCTGGTCTTCAGCCTCTTCATCCTCATCTTTCCCTTCCCTTTTACTGAGCACTGACTGTACTCCAGGCTCAGCGCTCAGCCCTTTTTAGGGCGTTAGCGTGTCTAATTCTCGGATCAGCCTTGAAAGGCAGGTACCACGTAATACCCTTTTACAGACGAGGAAACGGAGGCACAGAGAGGTGAAGGTGTTTTCCGAGGGCCACACAGCTGGGAAGTTGACCAGAAGGGCTTCTCCCTGGACAGGAGAGGGACAGGGAGGCAGGTGGCCCTGCTCTGAACAGCAGTCGGCCTTGGGACCTTTCAGCTCTATTCCAATATGTTTTTGGTGCCAGAGCCTATATGGGGCACTGGCAGCTCCTGTAATCCTCCGTCTTGATCCCTATTCATCCCCTCCACAGCGCCAATCCCCATTTGTCTGGCCCGATTCACCTGTCAAGTGCCAGTCTCCCACTGAGACTGTGAGCTTCCTGAGAGCAGGAACCCGGTCTGTTTTCTTCACTGCTGTGTCTCGGAGCTCTAACTTGATCTCAGAACACAGACAAGGTCCCAATAAACATTCATGAATGAACTGATAAACCAATGAGTGATTCAAGATTTTAAAAACAAACCTGTCCCTGCCCTGAAGGTGCTGACAGCCTAATAAAGCAGATTGATAGCGGGCAAAAGTGGTTCCTGTGCCGCTGCCCTGCCACCCTCATCTTCCCTCAGTGCATTGCTGGAGGAGACTACAGGAGCTGTGGGAGCCCAAGGAGGCCTGAGACCTGGCCAGGGGAAGGGGGAGGCCGCAGAGGTGAGACCTATGCAGGAAGATAGGGGAAAGACACTCCACGGAGAGGCCACATGAGCAAGTGCCTGGAGGGAGAGCCTGCGTGGGGTACACAGGAATTCTAAGCCTCGGTGAGGAACATAAAGGGAGGAAGAGAGGTCTGCAGGGAATTCACCCAGTGAGCCATTGGAAACAAATCCCTCTTGACTATGCCTCCGCTTCCTCATCCACCAAATGGGAGTAAGAATGGAATGAGATCTGGCACACAGTCACTCTGAGGTCTCCCCAGCACTAGATGAACTGCAGGAGGATGACTGGGTTAAGGGCTGGGAGAGAAAAATGTAGAGGGGCCAGGAGAAAGCATCACAAGAGGCCCCAAATCAACCTCAACAAACCTGCACAGAGCACCAAGGATAACTCTCACCAGGAGCCAGTATCAGGGTCCCAGAATCCGAGCGGAAAGTGGTCTGAGACCCAGTGTTGGGGGGACCACAGCATCCAGCTGGTTATCTCAACCTCTGAGATAGCAGCATCAGGAGACTCCTTGGGGTCCAAGCATCCGACCCCCCTGAGATGAAGGAGTTTTATCCCACAATGCATGGAAACAGGTCAGAACACTGGGATGGGCCTCACCCGGAAGGCACAGGATGGAGACTGAGACACAACCAGTAATTCATCCTTTCCTCCAACAAATGTTTATTAAGCAGCGCCTATGTTCCAGCTGTTAGCAGCCCTGGGGATGCAGCAAATAAACCAATACAGTGTTTGCGTGTGTGCATGTGTGTGGTGTATGAGACACTGAAAAGTCCCAGGGCTAAAAAATTAAAGATAGGAAGGGAAATAGGGAATGTGGGAATGGTTTGCAATTTTCAATAGGATGGTGCAAGGAGACCAGAGATGTGGTTGGAGTAAGTTATGAGGATGTCTGAGGGAAGAGTGTCTAGGCAAAGGGAAAGGCATGTGCAAATGCCCTGGGGCAAGATTGTGCCTGCTGTGGTTCGAGGAGCAGTGAAGAAGCTGGGGGGGGGGGAGGGAGCCAGATGGCACAGGGTCGTATGGCCACTGGGAAGCCCAAATGAGGATACAATGCGCAGTGACAAAGATGTGCAATGGAGAGAAGCACAGAGCTGCTCTTTAGACAACTCGAACTTGTGTCTCATTACCCAGCCACACCTCCCACAGTGCAGCATGAGTTAATATTTTCTGTAAATCCTGTAATTATCTTGTGAATAGCGCAATTATATTGCATTGTGTTTGTGTGCATTAAAAGCATTCATTTGTTAAGTATAAACACTGAAAATATAACATGTATTATGCAACACTTTTTACTTTTTTTTATTTAATAAACTGAAAGCCTTAACATTGGAAGCAGAGGAAACTTTTCTTGATCTCCCAGAGTTTCCTGGAGGTGGGTCTACACTCACACTCACCCACACCCTCGCACACACACACTCGCACTCACCCCGCTGACCCCTGCAGTGTCTTCCACTGCCTCTGCCTCACCTGACCCAGCCCTTGACCATGTACAGAGAGCATCCTCAGGGACCTTTGATACAAAATGGACAGAGATTAGCACGTCCATTTTACAGATGGATACGCTGAGGCTCCGAGAGGACCCTGCTCAAAGTGGCTGAGGATGGAGCAGGGAGTCTGAAGAAGCCAAGATGGATATGGGGAAGATTTAAAAGTAAGGTGAGGAGAAGAGCAGGAGAGTGTCCTTGCTAACCCTCTGAAGGATCATGACCTTAGACAGATCTGAGTTTGAGTCCCAGCCCCACCATTTATTAACTACTAGAGGCCTGATGCACAAAATTCGTGCAAGGGACTTGCCCCACACACATCCCCCCACCCCCACAGCTTCATCCAGAAGGTCATCTGGTCTAATTAGCATATTCAACTTTTATTATTATAAATGGGTAAATTTCTTGAACTCCCTGAACCTCCATTTTCAAATCTCTACAACAGAAATGATGCCAGTACCTCGTGATTTTGTTGTGCAGATTAAAATGAGGTAATATGAGTGAAATAGCTGCTGTTATTATTGTTATTTTCAGTCTTACCAAGTCCTGGGGTTAGGGGTGGGGTGGGACAGAGTGGGGAGGAGGCTGTTCAGATTACACCCCACCCTGCCACAGTCATGTGCTGGTGGACTCCTGCTGTGGTGCTTCCTCTGCTGTGTAGACAGACAGCAGTTACTGTGCACTTTTCACAGTCCAACATTTCCATCACCCGTTCACAGTTTACAGAGTGCTGTCATTTACTCATTGGACATTTTCTGAGTGCCTCCTGGACAAACCAGCACAGTGTCGGGTCTGGGTATCTCCTGACACTGTCCCTGTACCTAGAGAGCAGACACAAGTAGTTAATCTATATATATAAAAGGCTAAGTGACCATCGCATCTAAAACCAGATGACCAAACAGGTTGTGTGGGGCAACCAGACTGGCATGGGGGTTAGTGAGGGATGACCAAACAATCAAGCAGCAGGCTGCATGGGGCTACCAGGCCCTCGGGGGGGGGGGGGTAGTAGTTGGGGTCGACCATGCTGGCAGGAGGTGCAGTAAGAGATGACCAGGCTGGCACGGGGACACTAAGGGGCAACCAGGTTGGCGGGGGTGCAATTAGAGGCAACTACACCTTCAGGGGGGCAATTAGGGGTGACCAGGCCAGCAGGGAGGGAGCATTTAGGTGTGATCAGGAAGGCAGACAGGCAGGCAGGTGAGCAGTTAGGAGCCAGTGGTCCCAGATTGTGAAAGGGATGTCTGGCAGTCGAACATCCCCCGAGGGGTCCCAGATTGGAGAGAGTGCAGGCTGGGCTGAGGGAGCATCCCCTCTCCCCTGCGCATGAGTTTCATGCACCAGGCCTCTAGTCATACAAATAAGTACAGAGCTGGGAACTGGGTTAAGGGCTGGGAGAGAAAAACGCAGAGGGGCCAGGAGAGAGCATCACAAAAGGCCCCAATTCAACCTCAACAAACCTGCACAGAGCACCAAGGATAACTCTCACCCCCAAGGCCTGGGATGGAGACCCTGGCCCTCAGGGCAGGGCCGGCACCAGCCCAAGGGCACTGATGAGGTAGGGTGAAGGTCCCGGGAAGTCGGCATCCAGCTGACTCCTTCCCCACGACGCTGGCCCAGGGGAAGGAGAGCCCTGCCAAAGGGATCCCCCTGGAGTGAGGCCTGCCAAGCTGCCAGGAAAGCAAAAAGCACCTTCATGGAGTCCTAGTCCCTTCACATCTGCTTTGCATCACCTGAGGGGTGGAAGCTGGCTCAGGCCCCTGGGGTCTGAAGGGCACCAGCTTGGGCATGTGGACCTACCCTTTACACACAGCTGTTCCAAACTTGGTCTCTGGGGGTGGGGGGGAGAGTTGCTCCCCAGGGAGGATGTGCCAGGCTGGCTTGGCAGGGTGTCCACCTTGCAGGCAGAGCAGGCTGGAGGCTATACTGACTCTGAGTTGTGTTTATTAAGCTGCTACTTGGTAATGACCAGTCTGTGGGCTCTGTTTTGCCACGTGCAAAGCCCTTGCACAACCCTGTCTCTCCTGATTCTCACCAAACACCTGGGAGGAAAGAAAAGGCACTGGGCATGGAGCTGGAAGACCAGGGGCCAAGTTCTACCAAGCACCATATCTCTTTCATTCAGTCACTCAGCAAACATTCACAAAGCAGCTACTGTGTGCAGGGCTCTCTACTAAGTGCAGTGAGCAAAAACAGACCAACCACCCTAGCCGGTTTGGCTCAGTGGATAGAGCATAGGCCCTACGACTAAAGCATTCAGGGTTCGATTCCAGTCAAGGGCATCATTCCCCACCCTTTACAGGGTGAGTGCAGGAAGCAACCAATCATTGTGAGACACATCAATGTTTCTCTCTCTGTCTCTCCTCCTCCCTTCCACTCTCTCTAAAAATAAATGGACCAGAGAGAGGTCAATGGGGAGAAAAGGAGACATATGTAATACTTTAAAAAAGAAAAAATTTACATTTAAAAATAAATATAAATAAATAGAAAAATATTCTCAGGTGAGGATTAACAACAAAAAGTTTAAAAAACAACAACAACAACAACACACAGACTAACCAAGGTCTCTTCAAACAGAAAGTAATCAATCCTATCTAATAAGAGTAATATGCAAATTTGACCATACCTTCACTACACCCACAAGCCACGCCCGCCAGCCAATCAGGAGCAGGGGCGGGGCAGGGGCGGGGCCGAGGCGGCCAGTGAGCTTGTGAGGTGGGGGGCAGGGCCAAGGCTCGTGTGAGGCGGCCAGCAAGCACGGAGGGGGCTGGAGGCCCTCCCAGGGCTGCCGAGGCATGGGGGGCAGGGCCAAGGCAAGGTGCGAGTGCAGGGTGCCCCTGGAACTGGGCGGTCGCCACCAGGGCTAAGGCCTGAGCTGGGGAGCAGGGCTGAGGCATCCGGCAAGCGTGGGGCCCTGGGGGCCGAGTGGTCATCTGTGGCCGGGGCTAAGGCCAGGGCAGGGGGGTGGGGCCGAGGTGGCTGGGGCAGAACCAGTCATTGGCCCCATTGAGGGGGCATGTTGGGTGAGGGATCACCCAACCCCAGTGCACAAATTTCATGCACTGGGTCCCTAGTTAATTATATAAAAGCCAGGAGTATGGTTCACAGACATTATCCATGCGGCATCTCTCCCTGTCTCAGCCAGTCCATATGTATGTCCTGTTGGCACTACCCTGTCCATCCTGAACCCAACCACTTCTCACTCAGACTTCAGCTAGACGCCCTGTGTCAAAATCCCAGCTCTGTCACTAACCAGCTGCGTAACCCTAGGTAAGCTCCTTAACCTCTCTGTGCCCCTGTGTCCTCATCTGTAAAATGGGTACCTATCCTTAGGTTCTCATGAAGTGTCAGTTGATGAACTGAAAAGTGTGAAGTGCTCAGAATAATGCCTGGAACAAAGTGAGAACTACACAGGGTGGGACAGAAATAGACTTACAGTTGTTCATATGGAAAATATCCAATAACCCTATCTAATAAAAGAGTAATATGCAAATTTGACTGTACCTTTGCCACACCCACAAACAATGCCCACAGCCATGCCCACCAGCCAATCAAGAGCAGATTGTGCAAATAAACCCCAACCAAGATGGCTGCCACCACTGAGAGCAGGAGGAAGGCTTGGGTTTCCCTGGCAACAGAGGAAGCCAAGTTTTCTGCCTGCCGTTGCCTGCCTAGGCCTCCATTCAATGTTACAAAGTTTCAATTATAAAAGATACAGAAATGGTGGCAGCCACTGAGCTGGAGAGAACAGAGGCTTGGGTTTCCCTGGCAATGAAGGAAGCCAAGCTTTCAGCCTGCTGTTGCCGGCCTAGGCCTCCATTCTAGGCTAAAGTTTCAAACAGAAATGGCTGCCACCCCCTGAGCCAGTCAAAGGCTTGGCTCCACTCCAGGCTACAAAGTTTCAATTGTAGACATAGATTAATCCCAGATACTAGGGCCTCCACTTGGGTCACTAGGGAGTGTGGCTGGTCTGCAAACCTCCACAGGCCCTTCGCCCAGGCTGCCCCTCACCCCAAGGGAACCCCCACCCTGATCTGGGACACTCTTCAGGGCAAACTAGCTGGCCCTCACCTATGCACCAGGCCCTTATCCTATCTAATAAAAGAGTAATTTGCAGGTTGACCATCACTCCAACACACAAGAGGGCTGCCCCCATGTGTTCACAAGATGGCCACCACAAGATGGCCAGCAGGGGAGGACAGTGGGAGGTTCCAGGCCCTGCAAGGGAGGGCAGTTGTGGGCTATCAGGCCAGCAGGGGAGGGCAGTTGGGAGGGACCAGGCCTGCAAGGGAGGAGAGTTGGGGGTGATCAAGCCTGCAGGGGAGGGCAGTTAGGGGTGACCAGGCCGGCAGAGGAGAGAAGTTGGGAGCAAACAGGCCGGCAGGGGAGCAGTTAGACATCAATCAGGCTGACAGGGTAGTGGTTAGTGGGTGATCATGCTGGCAGGCAGAAGCAGTTAGGGGCAATCAGGGAGGCAGACAGGTGAGCAGTTTGCAGCCAGCAGTCCTGGATTGTGAGAAGGATGTCCGATTGCCCATTTTGGCCCAATCCTGGGATTGGGCCAAAACAGGCAGTCGGACATCCCTCGAGGGGTCCCAGATTGGAAAGGGTGCAGGCTGGGCTAAGGGACATCCCCTCTCCCCCACACGAATTTTGTGCACTGGGCCTCTAGTTAATAAATAATAATACAAGAATTATCTGTTTTGTGTACTCATAACTGTAGACCTACTTTTATACCACCCTGTATAAGTGTTTTATAAAATAAATAAAAAATATTAGCGACTTCTATTTGAGAGCCTCCTGGGCACTAAGAACTGTAGCAGGTTCTTTATTTATATTACCATTCATCCCCACATTCCTCTATTAGAGAGTTCTTACAGTTCCCGTTTTACAGGTGGAGAAACCTCGACCCACAAAGGTGAAGCCACTTGTCTGAGCTGACCTGGGCTGAAGAGCAGCCTCTGCACGTACTACACTGCGTTGCTTTTCTCGCCACAAAAGCAGGGGGTGGATGAGGCCTGTCTTGGGCCGTCTCACTCACACTCGCAGCTGAAGGCCCCTCCAGTGTGTAAACCATCCAGGGGAGCCTGGGGAGATTTCCTAGTGCAGGGCAACTAATAGCTCCGAGCTCCAACCGTCTCATTAAGCAATCAGCTCTGGGAGAGCCGAGGCAAGGAAGTGACTTCACTGGTCACTTGACACCACCCAGCTGCTGGGGCCGGAGGGAATGGCGATAATCACGGCAGTGGTGGTAATGACACTGACGGTGAGGCTGTCGAGTGATGGAAAAGATG
Source organism: Antrozous pallidus (assembly GCA_027563665.1). Classification (NCBI taxonomy): domain Eukaryota; kingdom Metazoa; phylum Chordata; class Mammalia; order Chiroptera; family Vespertilionidae; genus Antrozous; species Antrozous pallidus. Next base: position 195,912,995 of record CM050508.1, read on the forward strand.
ACAAGCTCTGTCAGATCTTGATGTCGGTGGAGGAGGTGACGGGGCAGTAATTGACTTGGTGCTGGTTAAGGTGGTGGCAGATCCTAGCACTGACGGAGAGGTGACCGCAGCGGCGATGACCCTGTGGCTGGCTCTTAGCCTCCATGGGAAGGTTGGAAAGCCAACAAACAGCTCCCTCCCTCGCAGCATCTGCAGTGGAGCAGGCATGTTAGATTCACTCAGGCAAGGTCGGGAGCTAAAGTGAGACTCAGTCATTTCTGTGCTCCATTTATAAAACAGGGGCACAATAGGACAGTACCTGCCACACAGTAAGCACCATGGAAGTGTTGGTTGTTGCTGCTATTATTGTTTTTTAAATTTCTTTCATCTTTTTCTTGCCCCCTTTTGGCTGTTTCTGCAATAGCAGGTGTTTGTGCGGCTGCTCTCTGGTGTCAGGTGTCCGGCATTCTCTCCAGCTTCAGGTTGGCCCAGAGGCAACTGCAGTGGTGAAAGCAGCTTCTTAAATGCAGCGCCCTGACCCCTGGATTGAAGCTTCTTGCATTCACAGCTCAGCTCCAGAGGTAGTGGCTCTCTTTGTGGGTCAGTTGTGTAGAGTTTTAGGAGTCATTCCTGAAGGCGTGGCTCGCTGAGCCTCCCCAACAATTGTCCTGTATTGAATACCTTCCGCTAAAAATATCAAGGGGGGTTTCTGTTTCCTGCTCTAACCCCTGACAAACACAGTTTGAGAACCCGATGGTTAAAGCTGTTGGTGCTTGAGGTAACAATTATAGTGACATGGAAGATGATGGTGAGGATTATGAGGCTAGAGTGATGGATGTTGCGTCTTGGGGCTGATGGAAATGGTGATGATGACAATGTCTGGTGGTAGAGGCAGGTGGTAACAAGAAGTCTTGAGTGCAGCAATAGAATCTGACGGTGGCTGACGTATGAAGAAAAGGAGATGTTGGGGAGCTCTGAGGTTGGTCACAAAGCCCAGAGGTCCTGGCTCACATAAAGGGCAGGAACAAAGAAAGGGACAGCAATGGACAGACCAACCCCACTGCAAGACACCTGGACAAGACAGTCACCATCAGACACCACATTGATCACTGCTACCAAAGGCCACCTTTCTGAGCAAAGTCTAAACTCTTCTGTCTTTGCATCACTCACTGGAGATTCAAAGCCCTGGGCTGAAGCATCCACTTGGCAGAGCCCAGGTTGGGTGCCCTATCCTATCTGCTAGAGCAGTGGTCGGCAAACTGTGGCTTGCAACTCGAGCCACATGTGGCTCTCGAGCCTCGGTTTGCTGCTCTGTTGACTAATGAGTTTGCTGACCACTGCCTTAGGGAAAAACATTTTAATAATGTACTAATGTCTTTAATATGAAGCCAAAACTTCTGGGTAAGGGTAATGCCTTATGCAGTGATCAGCAAACTGTGGCCTAAACTATGAGCCGAAGTTTACCAACCACTGTGCTAGAGTTTGGAGGAGGGGTCTGTGGTCCCTTCCAGCTTCAGTAGTAGGCAGTGGGGCTATGATGTCCAAAGGTTCACACAGTGGGGGCTTCTCCCTAAAGAGAAAGAGGATTTGAGTACAGGGCAGCCAGAAGCCAACAAAAGCCCACACGGTAAGGATGCCTGGTGGTGAGGATGGGATAAACCTGAAAGAGAAGCGCCTTCTTTATTAAAACCAAACCAAGGTTGGGGCCAGCCAGACCTCTCAACCCTGGCAAGACCCAAGGTCCATTGTGATCACCCCGGGACTCCTTCTGTCCCCGCCACAAGCACCCCTGTAGGCACTGGAACGTCTTTCACACTCTAGCCAAGAGCAGAGGGGACACTGCCCCTTCCCTTTATAACCCAGTGTAGAGCAGGAACCTGACTTTCAACCAAGATGCTATCAGTGGCCCAGGGAGACTAAAGGGGAAAGAGGCACAGACAGCTCTTCATTTATTCCATGTCCGTTTAGTTAGCACCAACCAGGTTCCCATTAGAGCAGAGAATGAGGGCCCTACCCCATGGAGCTTACAATACAGTGGGGAAGACACTCTAACGGGTAATACACAAGTAGACAAGGTAAGTGTGGGGCTGGAAACACAAAAAGGATGTGGTGGAGAGAAACGTGGGGATCCCCTTAAGAGCAGATTTAGGGAAGCACTCTTCACGTTAAAGCTGGGAGAACGAGCAGCCAGCCACCCAGGTTGAGTTTGGGAGCAAGTTGGGCTCCAAGTCCCTGCGGCAAGAACTAGCTTGCAGCACAGAAAAGTGGCCAATGTTTCTGGAGCATGAGGAGCCAGGGGTGGGAGGAAGAGTGAGGTCAAAGTCAGCTGGATAAACAAGTGGCATTTTAGCCCTGGCTGGTTTGGCTCAGTGGATAGAGTGTCGGCCTGTGGATTAAAGGGTCCCAAGTTCAGTTCCAGTCAAGGGCACATGCCTGAGTTATGGACTCGATCCCCAGTAGGGGGCATGCAGGAGGCAGCTGATCAATGATTCTCAGCATTGATGTTTCTATCTCTCTCTCCCTCTCCCTTTCTCTCTGAAATAAATATATATTTTAAAAATATTTTTTAAAGTGGAACTTTATTAGCAGTAAGGGCTGTCCTTTGATAAGAGGAGGAACTCGTCCTCAGGCATGAATCGGGAAGTAGAAGATGGGCACCTTGCGGGCAGGTGTACAGATTCAGTGGCGGTAAGGTGAGGGCTCCGCCCACACCGGGTTCTTGTATCCTCAGCTAGGGCATCACTGCAAGGGGGAGGGGAAAGTGGCAGGGTTTCCGCTGTCCTGGATAGAGCTCTGACAGAGCCCTGAGGAGCCCAGGCCCTAATCAGCCCTCACTCTCCTAGGTACCTCCTGGCAGTTTCCCTAGGGCAGTGGTGGGCAAACTCATCAGTCAGCAGAGCCAAATATCAACAGTACAACGATTGAAATTTCTTTTGAGAGCCACATTTTTTAAACTTAATCTTCTTCTAACGCCACTTCAAAATAGACTCGCCCAGGCCGTGGTATTTTGTGGACGAGCCACACTCAATGGGCCAAAGAGCCACATGTGGCTCACGAGCCGCAGTTTGCCGACCACGGCCCTCGGGGAACAGTGGCACTTTCTTGACTGACACTTCCTTGGTCACTGAGAAGGGGCCAGTGGTAGCAACTAAAGACTCAGTCACCACAGTCACAAAGTCAGATACAGCCACAACCATAGTCACCCTCACCTCACACGACAGACACAGGACAGGACAGGAAAGCCTCAAGGGCACCGGACCCTGAGAGTTGGCAGGGCCCCAGTCCCTTCCTGGGCCTGTGGAAGGCAATGGGACTTTCCTGGGTCAGAGCCAGTGCTCGATTCCACCAGCTTGTCAATTCTGTGAATCTCTTCAGAATGTAGGTGGGCAACTTGAAACCAGCCACAGTGGAGGGCTTTGGGCCATTTTTCCCAGTTCATCAGCTTATCTCTAGACAGAGCCCTGGGCACTAGGAGACCTTGATCCCCACCACTTGCCTCTGTAAACTCCAGAGCCTGGAGCAGGACCAATGGAAGGAGCCAATCAAGTGTGCATAGTTCTGGAGGGTAGGTAATCGGGTGGGGGCATGCAGGGGAGATGGGAGGTCACGTCCCCGAAAGACTGATGGTAGACCAGGAACTCTGGGCATTAGCTCAGGGGCGTCATCTTCACCAGAGACTCTACCCAGGAGTCTTAGGCCTGTGGCTCTCAGCCCAGCAGCCTGACTCACCTTGTGAAGTTGGAATCCTGAGGTGGTTCTGTCCTGGGAGGGACCAAAGGCTGCTTCTCCCTGTTCCTGATCCCAGGATGAGCCCTGACCTTGGTCATAGACTGGTCTGAGCCTGGTGACAAAGATCTCCACCCAAGCCCAGAGAGAGCCCCACCCAGCGACTGAGTTGGACACTGACTGGGCCACAGAAAACATACTCTCACCTCCATCTGTGCCTGACACAGCCCTGGCTCGGCCCTAGAATCATGATAAGCCGAACCCTTGAGCCCAAAGGGGAGCAGGCCAGGAGCCGGCTTGGCTCCGCACCGTTGTTGGCCTCTACAGTTGGGTCTTGAGCGCCTGCCTGGAGAGCAAACGGTGAAGACAAACCAAAAAGCCCATCACCACCTCCTCCCTGCTTTAGTGGCACGTCATGTCTTAGGAAAGGAGGCCTAGAAGCAAAGGCTCTGTTCTAAGGCCCTAAGCCCTGCCCGCCGCCCTGCTGGGCTTCCTGTTTGATTTGGAGGATTCTTCCCTTAAACCCGCCCTCCCCACTATCTCCCAGTAGCCTCCAGGTCCCCAGGAGGAGAGGGAGCCGCGAAAGCCCCAGGAACTTCATCTGAGAGCTCACAGGAGGTGAAGGTGAGGACCTTACCTGGCTTATGGGCTGAAGCAGGACCCTTCCTCTCACTGGGTCTCAGTTTCCCCATTTATAAAGTCTTGTGCCACTTGATGATGGAATACATTCTGAGAAATGGGTTGGTAGGCAATTGTGTTGTGCAAACACCATACAGTGCACTTACACAAACCTAGACGCTATAGTCCACTACATGTACTCTAGCCCAGTGGTCAGCAAACTCATTAGTCAACAGAGCCACATATCAATAGTACAACGATTGAAATTTCTTTTGAGAGCCAAATTTTTTTAAACTTAAACTATATAGGTAGGTACATTGTTATTAACTTAATTAGGGTACTCCTAAGCTGGCCTTTGCTAAAAACATAGTATTTTGTGGAAGAGCCGCACTCAAGGGGCCAATGAGCCGCATGTGGCTCAAGAGCCGAGGTTTGCCGACCACTGGTCTAGCCTATTGCTTTGCAGGGAAGGAAAAATAATTTTCCCTCTATGCTTCTGGGGTTTTGGCTGAGATATCCTGTAATAAGAGACAGATTGACAAGAGAAAAACAAACAAAAGTCTAATTATATGTATACCTCCTGTATACCTGGGAGGGACCTAGAAAATTCAGTAACTGGCCCTAATGATTGAAGCCACCACCTTAAATATTATTTCCTGCTGAAGACAAAAGATGTTGAGGATGGCCCTAACTGGTTTGGCTCAGTGGATAGAGCATTGGACTGCAGACTGAAGGGTCCTGGGTTCGATTCCGGTCAAGGGCATGTACCTTGGTTGTGGGTACACCCCCAGTAGAGGGTGTGCAGGAGGCAGCTGATGGATTTCATTGATGTTTCTAGCTCTCTATCCCTCTCCTTTCCTCTCTGTAAAAAATCAATAAAATATATATATATATATATATATATATATATATATTTTTTTTTTTTTTTAAGAAAAAAGATGTTGAGGATGGCCCTAACTGGTTTGGCTCAGTGGATAGAGCATTGGACTGCGGACTGAAGGGTCCTGGGTTCGATTCCGGTCAAGGGCATGTACCTTGGTTGTGGGTACACCCCCAGTAGAGGGTGTGCAGGAGGCAGCTGATGGATTTCATTGATGTTTCTAGCTCTCTATCCCTCTCCTTTCCTCTCTGTAAAAAATCAATAAAAAAAAAATATATATATATATTTATATATATATATATATAGAAAAAAGATGTTGAGGATGGAGAGAGCCCTGGGCAGCTACCAGGAAAAGCACAGTAAGGTTATTATGCAGGTTTCAGTCTTGGCCTTCTGAATTGATAAGAGTTACTAGAGGTAAGGTCACCCTCTCACCCCCACTTCCAGGTACAGCAAGGGAGACACAAGTGGATATTTCCCTCACAAAAGTAAAATACCTTACGAAGGGTGTGACCTCTACTTGGTTTTCAGAACTTCTCCCTGTCTGTTCTCCTTAAAATTAAGCAGCCTAAAGTAATCCTATGCCAAAGAGACATCTTTGAGGATGACAAATTCTGTTCCCCTGCAGCTCTTAGGCTACAAACCTGTATAGCATGTTACTGTACTGAATACTGTGGGCGATTAGAACACAATGGTAAGTATCTGTGTGATGCGTTGCTCTGCAAAGTCAGCATGCTACGAGGCTAAAACGTCACTATGCAATATGAAATCGTCAGCTCCATTATAACCTTACTAGGAGCCTGGTACATGAAATTCATGCACTGGGGGTGGGTGGCCCCTCAACCCAACCTGTCCCCTCTCGCATACTGGGAGCCCTCAGGGGATATCCAACTGATGGCTCACCCCCAGCCTGCGACACCCAGCCATCGCTCTGCTCAGCTCAGCCCCGGCTGGACCACCCGGCCCCGGGGGCTGGGCACTCACTGCCACTTCCACTCACAGCGCCCAGGGCCGGGAGCCCTGCTGCCACCACCACTGCTGCTCACCGCTTCCCCTCACAGCACCTGGGGGCTGGGTGCTCGCTGCCACCTCCATCATTTCATCTCCACCCTCTGCCCAGTGCTCCGGCCACTTGGCCCCGCCCCCGCCCCTGATTGGCTGGTAGCATAGACAATCAGGAGCAAAAGTACGGTCAAATTAGCATGTTTCTCTTATTATATAGAATGGGAACACCATCGAATATGTGTGTGGTCCATAGTTGACCCAACGTCATCATTTGGTGCACAACTATATAGTGAGAGACTTAGCCTTCCCGGTCTAACATCCAAAGTCAAGGACTGTGATGGCCTCTCCCCCTCAGGGATGGAAAAATCCTCACTGCTGACAAGGGATCCAGGCTTTAGAGCTGCACCAGCCTTGGGGATCCTCAGAAACCACCCCTTTATGTAAGCCCAGCCCAGAGAAGGATTTGCCCCAGGAGGCTAGAAGTGAGTTCCCACCTCCTTTGACAAAAAACTGCTTAAAGATAAAGATGTCTGTTGGCCTATCTGCTGGCCCCTACCTCGCCTGAGTGTTGTCTGGGCTCCCCACCACAGGGGCCCAGCCCAGACTGAAGGAACACAGAAGGAGGGAGCATTGGGAGAAAAGGACAGTGGGTGGAACACTGGGATTTACTGACCAAGCAGTAGTAGAGCGGAGGGTGGGGCTGGCGTGAGGGGGAGCAGGACACAGAAGCCCCACCCACTCGGACGTCAATTCCAGGCCTCCCTCCCTTCCCTGAGGCTCATTCCCCAGGGCGGGCTCCTTCGTGGGAACTGCTGTTTTGGCAGCAGGCAGCCAGCCAGCCAGGAATGAGGCCTGGTTGCAGGGCGGGCAGTTTCCTGGGCAGCCACTGGGGAAGCCCCAGACAGGGCTGCCCCTTGCTTAGTCTTGGGGGAGGGGGTGGCTGTGGGCGGTGCCCCTCCGTGGGCTCAGGAAACCAGGTGCCTACTTCTGCAGTCTTTGCAGTGGCAGCTGAACCACACCTGGGAGCTGGTTAGAGACGCAGACTCAGGTGCTTCCCAGACCTGCTGATTCATAATCTGTGTTTTAACAAGATCCCCAGCTGACTCCTATGCACATTCCAACTGCGAAGCCCTACTCTACAAGGGGTCAGCCTATGTATGCATTTGCAGATTTAAAAATCCTATGTAGTAATCCTCTGTAATAAAAGGGTAATATGCAAATCGACCAAGTGGCAGAACAACCAGTCGCTACAAGGCTCACTGACCACACTCAATGCAGGAGCCCCCACAGGGTAATGAGCCAGTGAACAGGCTGGACTGACGGTGAGCAGAGCAGCACTAAGGATGTATGACTGCAGCTTAGGCAAGCTCCCCGCCTAAGCCGTAGTCGGACCTCTGAGGGCTCCTGGACTGCTAAAGGGTGCAGGCTGGGCTCGGACAACCCCCTCCAAATGCTCCCCCTCCTCCAGTTCACGAATGTCGTGCACCAGGCCTCTAGTAAATAAGTAAAAGATATCTACAAACTTCCAATTATAAAATAAATAAGTCCCGGGGATGTAATGAACAGCACGGTGACTATAGTCAACATACTGTATTGCATATTTGAAAGTTGCTAAGAAAATAGATCTTAAAAGTTCTCTATCACAAGAAAAATTGTAACTATATGGTGAGAGATGATAACTAGGCTTATTGTGGGGATCATATCCGTGAGGCTCATTCCCCAGGGCGGGCTCCTTCGTGGGAACTGCTGTATATATACAAATATGGAACCGTTGTACACCTGAAACACATTATATGTCAATTATATCTCAATAAAAATTAACCCATAAAAAAACAAATTATCTTCCTTTTTCTTCTTTACATTTCAGTTATAGCATTATCTTCACCCCCCCCAAAAAAAAATTAGGAGTGTATAATTAGTACCTATTATCTATGAATTGCATTTCATTACAGGGAAGAAGGTATTGCAAGATACTTGTTATAAAAGGGAGGTGGGGTCTGCTGGGACTGGGAACCACTGATGAGCAGCCACTCCTGTTTTTATTGGCAACATCAGCTTTGAGGAGAAATAAACAGGAGCCAGCAGCCCTTGAGCCTGAGAAGCTTCCACTCCAGCAGAGGAGATGAGACAAAGACATATATCACCCCGTCCTAAGCCTCAGTTTCCTCACCCATGAAATGGGCTTAATCATCAGTCACCTCCACCTGCCTCCCTACAGGGCTGCACAGGCTCAGAGGAGCTGAGGGGGGGTTGGAGGGGTCTTGTGAACCTGAGGGAGGTGAGGCCCAGGCGTGCCCTGCTCACAGCTCTACCCTCTGCTGCCCATCTCTGTCCTTCAGAGTTTGCCCTGAGCCCCCCTGATTCTCTCAGAGCTTCATTCTCTATGACCTCATTCTCTCTATTCCCTTCCTGTGCTGAGAAAAGAAAAAAAAAAAAAAACACCACTTGTCTGAATCTTGCTCCAGATTAGCAAATTAGCCTGTTTCTGTGAGGGCAAGCATGATTGAGTGCTGACTACATGTTGGCACAGACTTTTATGCCACCCTGAATGTAGGTGATAATGACCCGATGAACAGATAAAGAAAAAATAAAATACTAATATATGCTATAACATAGATAAACCTTGAAAACATTATGCTGAGTAAAAAAAGTCAAATTGCAAAGACCATTTATTATATGATTCCATGTATATGAAATGTTCAGAATAGGCCAATCTACATAGAGACAGAAATAGTTTAGTGGTTGCCTAGGACTGTGAGCTGAGGGGGTTGGGGGAAAATGGGGGAGTGACTGCTAAAGGGGACATGGTTTCCATAGGGGGCGATGAAAATGTTCTAAAATCGATTATGGCACTGGTTGAATAACTCTGTGAGTTTACAAATCAATATTGAGTTGTACACTTTATACGGATGAAGTGAGAGACTGCTCCTGTGTCAAAAGTTTAGTGCCTTGCACTACTGCCTGGTTTTGCTCAGTGGTTAAAGCATCAGCCTGCAGACTGAAGGGTCATGAGTTCAGTTTCGATTATGGGCACATGCCGGGGTTGCGGACGCGATCCCCAGTGGGGGGCGTGCAGGAGGCCGCCGGCCAATGACTCTCTCTCATCACTGATGTTTCCATCTCCTCTCCCTTCCTCTCTGAAATCAGTAAAAATATATTTTTTTAAAAAGTTTAGTGCCTAGTGTGATTCCAAGCTCTTGTTTGGCAATCCACAGCTGAAGAGGAGGTAATGTAGGGACCAATACTCTCCCCAGAACTCCCTTTCCCTTCCCACTACCTTAAATCATAGAAGGTGTGAGTGGGAGAGACTGACTTCCATTTCATTCCCATTTACGAAATGGGAAACAGGTCCAGATAGGGAACGTGACTTACTCATGTCACAAAGACTCAATTATCATAGAAACTAAGTTCCCTTTTAAAATCAATCCAAGTTGGAATGAATATGTGAAATTTGTACAGGGGAGAAAGGCTCATATATAACATTTAAAAGCCAGTTGGATTCTTCAGAGTGTATGTAACCCAGCCATTCATTAGGACAATTAAATTTTGGCTTTGGTGAAAATGAAAAACTCTATTGAGTATACCCCTTCTCTCTCTGTCTCCCCCACCCCTTCTCTGTCATCTTCTGTCTCCTCTTCCTATATCCTCCAGTCACCCACTCCCATCATAATGATGTTTATGTCCTGTGATTGGGCAAACTTTGGACCAATTACCTTTGGGAATGGAGGTGTCTACAGAATGGTGATTCACAGTACATGAATTTGGTAATTGCTCTTTCTAGTGCAGACAGAAGGAAGGAAAGAGGAAAAGAAATCTGCTTCTTTCCCTAGAAAACTTGAGTCAAATGTGTGGGGTGTCACAGCACCAGGCCATTCTAACAGGCCCTGCCCCTGTGTAGTTCCAGCCCCAGACAGCCTCCCTGGGGAAAATCCCTCCTGCTTTCCGACCCCAGTTTTCCCATTTATAAAGTGCAAAGAGGGTGAACAAAATGACTGTCAGAAGACTTTCCATCTTGCCCTGACCGGTTTGGCTCAGTGGATAGAGCGTCAGCCTGCAGACTGAAAGGTCCCAGGTTTGATTCTGGTCAAGGGCATGTACTTGGTTGCAGGCACATCCCCAGTGGGGGTGGGGGGGAGGGGGAGAGTGTAGGAGGCGGCTGATCCATGTTTCTCGCTCATCGATGTTTCTGACTCTTCCTCTCTGTAAAAAAATCAATAAAATATATACGTTTAAAAAAAAAAAAAAAGACTTTCCATCTTAAGCTTTCAAGATTCTAGGAATGTGTGGCTTAGCACCTTCTCAGCTGCCCTGCCTGTCTAGGAACAAGCAGGGGAGGGATAGGACAGAAGTCAGTCCAGCAGAAGCAATGGGAATGTCACCTCATTAAGGAGGCCTTCCATGATTACACCACCTAATGATGTAATCGATCTTTCCAGTTAACTTTCTCACTCATTCTATCTCTCTTTTTCACATACATACATGGTTGCTCCCTCTTCCATTACCTTATTTCATTTTCTTCTTAGCACTACCTGAAATTTCTTACATTTTTTCTTTTTTTCTCTTTTCATCGTATATATTTTCCTAGGTCATACTGAAATAATCTTTGATCAACTATATATAAATCAAAACTTTAAAATATTTACTGAGCACCTTCTCTGGGCGGATGAGGAACTGACTGAGGGGGGTTAGTGACTTGCTTAAGGAAGCACAAGACCTGAGAAGGCTGAGAACAGGCTGGCGGGAAAGATTTCTGCCAGCCACCAAGAAGCTCCTGCCAGACGGGGCTGCAGAAGGGCCTGAGACGCTGGGCCAGGAAAACCAACCCCCCCAGTTCCAGCTTCCTCCCATCCTCCATAGAGGCCCTGGGTTTGTGCAAGTGTAGTGAAATGAGCATGCGCCCACAGATTGTGTGGCCCAGGGTCAGCACAAAGGCCCGACTTGTTCGCTGTGTGACCTTGGGGAGTCAGGCAGGTACCTCCCTTCTCCAATCAGTTTTCCCCCTTCTCTGAACATGGATTTTAAGGCTGGCCAGGCTGTAATGCACTCTCTTGATTGACAAGGAACAATCAAGAGAGTGCGTTAAAAAAAAAAAAAGTCCCTACCTCGGTATATTCTGAGTTTGGTACATTTCTTCAACGATGGAAGATTGCGGGGGAAAGCAAAAGAAGCGCTGTGTAGAGTTGAACAAATAGCGCGAACCCTCTGGGCTTCTGAAAAGAGTGGATGACTAGGACCAGGCCAGGTGATTTCTAAATTCCTCCCAGAGCCCAAAACAAACGAAAACACCTGGGACTTATTAGTGGCGGACTCCGCTACACACCACCGATCACTCCCTCCCGTCTGCCGGGAGAGAGCGCGATCCCTTTAAGTCCAGGTCGGGGTTCCGCCGGGCCAATCACCGCGAACAGAAGTTCTTTAAGGACCAAAGCAGGGAATTCGGCCGAGAAGGAGGGCAGGCCAGAGGAGTCCCTTCCAGCCAATCAGAACCTCTGACCAATGGCAGAGTTTCCAGAGACTCTCCCGATGAGTGACAGCTATCTGGACTAATGGGAATATCGCCCGCGGCCTATAAAAGTCAACTGGGCCCTAAGCCACAAGCTTTAGGGTAGGTAGGTGGCTGCTGTCACAGGTGTGCCCAGGGTTTGCCTCGCCGCCGCTGCCGCGCTGTCCCTGCAGCCGCGCCTGCCGCCTGGGACCCGGCCCATCCGCTCTCCTCGCCCTCCTCCCCTTAACCATCCCGGGTTTCTGCCGTCGGGGCCCCGGGCCGGGCTAATGATGCCGGAGAATGGAGTGGAGCGCTCGGACCGGGCGGCTGCGCTGGTAGGGACGGCTGCAGCCTCGGCGGTGGCCACGGCCGCCCAGGCGAGCGTCGGCCCCGACCCGGGAGCCGCATCAGCTCCCCTCGGACCGCACCTGAGTAGGCTGGTCTGGCCGCAGGTGAAGCGGCTGGACGCGCTCCTGAGCGAGCCGATTCCCATTCATGGGCGCGGCAACTTTCCAACGCTGAGCGTGCAGCCCCGGCAGATTGTGCAGGTGAGAGGGCGCTGAGTGCGGGACCTGGGTCTCTATCCTGAGGCCCTCGTAGCTGGAAGGACCCGGGGTCTGTTGGATTCGCTGGGCAGCTAGGGAAAATTAGGTTCAGAGAGGGACAGGGGCCATAACAAAATCGCACAGCATTGATAGTAGACCATGCTCCCTTTTCCCTGCACCTCCTAGTCCCTCCCCGCTTGGCTTTCCCTTCCCCCGCCCTTGGGGAGTCCGGATTCCTCTCGGACTGTTCACCCTGGCTTGGAGAGGGGAGCAGGATGAGGAGAGACACAGTCTTTGGGGAAGAACAGCCCCACCTCAAAGGACTGAAGATGCCAGGCAGCCCTGGGTGGGTAGGTATACAGTCTTGGGTCCAAAATGGTTCTTTTCATCCCCAAATCATCGTTCCTGGACCTCATTCTCTCTTTAACACACACACACACACACACACACACACACACACACACACATATATATATATATATATATATTGTTATAGCCGAAACCGGCTTGGCTCAGTGGATAGAGCCTCGGCCTGCGGACTGAAGGGTCCCAGGTTCCATTCCGTCAAGAGCATGTACCTTGGTTGCGGGCACATCCCCAGTGGGAGGGGTATAAGGAGACAGCTGATAGATGTTTCTCTCATCAGTGTTTCCAGCTTTCTGTCCCTCTCCTTTCCTCTCTGTAAAAAAATCAATAAAATATATATTTAAAAAATATATATATAGGGGGAGGGGAGGCCGGGGGAGGTCAATTGGGGAGGTCATATATATATATATAGTTATTGATTTCAGAGAGGGAGAGACAGAGAGATAGAAACATCAATGATGAGAGAGAATCATGGATTGGCTGCCTCCTGCAGCTCCTGTACTGGGGATCAGCCAGAAACCCAGGCATGTGCCCTTGGCCAGAATTGAACCTGGGACCCTTCAGTCCACAGTCCGACACTCTACACACTGAGCCAAACCAGCTAGGGCATGGGCCTCATTCTCATTCCTTCCCTCTCTCGAAGTTCTGAGGCAGACTGTGTCCTGTGCTCCCACAGCCCTTTGCTCCAGAGCCCTCTAGCTATTATGTGGACAAGGAGTCCCTCAGCTGGGTTGTGGTAGGAGGTGAACTAAGGCCAGACCTGATGCCTGCATGCTGGGAGGCAACCTTAGGTGTTTCTTCCCCTCCCAAGATTGGAAACGAGTGTCAGCCCAAATCCCACGCCTCATTTCTGTGCTGAGGAGCAGGCGAAGAGAATTCTGGCAACCTCTCTCCTCTTCCTCAGACTCCTCTTCCCTTCACCTGACCTTCAGCAGCCCTAAATTTGCTCTTTCATCTTTAGACCAGGCACTGTCATGCTCTGAAATACCAGAATATGGTCATCATTGAACCCATTTTGTAGCCGGGGAAGCTGAGGCCCCAGAGATGAGCTGTCTAAGACTACCTAAATAAGTGAATATCAAACCCAGAGAATTTGGGATCTTCCCAAGAGCCACTGCTGCAGGTACAAGGTGTTTCCATCCCTCCCCGGTTCCCAAGACTCAACGTCTAGGTCTGTGGAGTAAGAAGAAACCAGAAAGTCATCCACAATTCCTGCACATTCTTACCAGACATGAACTGTCAGGGGCAGTAGCTGACAAATGAGGTGCAGCCTTAGCTTCCACAGAGGGGCAGGGTGCTCCCTCGGGGCGGAGGGGTATACCTTGCCCTCCCTCCTGAGGAATGGGAAAGGGTGGGAGCAGATTCTCCAGGGCTGACTCATGTGCAGCCCATGGTGCCTCACAGAGGCATTCCTCTGCTGCCCGCTGTCATGGGGTAATTAGGAAACCAGCTGAGGCTTTTCTCCCCGGGACAGTCAGGTCAACCTCGGGGCCCCAACTTCTGAACCTCCAGGTCTGTCGCTTCAGGAATGGGGAAGGGAGTGGAGGAGCCCAGTGGGGCAGCTTCCCTCTGCCCGGACAAGAGGTGCCCTGGAGAGGAAGTACCAATATGATACTGGTGCCAGCTCGGTGCCAAGCCCTCTTTGGAACCCTAGGGGGGGCATAGATATGACTGAGACCTAGCTTCCTTGCTTCCCAGGTCCTCCATCCAAGTGGGGGAGCTGACTTTACAATGTGATAATAATACAATGTCCCCCTAGACAAGGGTCAGAGCCATCACAGAACAGGGAGCGCCTGCTGTGGTAGGGAGGGCAGCAGAGACCAGAGCTGGACTGGAAGTTGGACATCTGGCTTTAGGACCTGTACTATTGTCTCTTCTCTCTGTTCAATGGGGATGGGTTGAACTGCTCTCCAACACCCTTTCTGGTTCTAGAATCCAAAGAGAACAGGTGCCTTCACCTGGTCTGTATAATTGCCTCCACAGGGAAGAAAGTCCATCTTCTGCCAGGAATCTGCAGCTGGCAGCTTCACAAGCTGTGGGGGCACTGGGTTGTGTGGTGGGAGTGCTGTGTGTGTGTGTGTGTGGTGGGAGTGCTGTATGTGTGTGGTGGGAGTGCTGGGTGTGTGGGGGGGGATATTGGGTGTGTGTGGTGGGGGTGCTGGGGGTGTGTGGTAGGGGCACTGGTTATTGACTTTGGGCTTTTTACTGGTGCTGGATTGCCCTGCAGTTCAAGAATTAGAATCTTTCCCCTTCTTCCTTCTCCCTCCCCCTCCCTCTCTTCCTCCTTCTCCCCACTCAAGGTTTCACGACAACAGCAATCTGAGCAGCAAGAAATGCAGTTCTTGCTTGTACCCGGGCTGGGGGGCCCACTGTTTTGTAAGAAGTCCCTGCCCTCTGGAAGCCTGGCTTTAATTAAGTTCAGCCATTTATTGCCTGTGTGACCTTGGATAAGTCCTTTGTCCAGGTCACAGTCTTATCTCTCCAGCTGCAGCCCTAGGACTTGCATTAGGTGGCTCTGGCTTGTTTATAAGCCTGCTATCTGGCAGCACCGACGTCTCCCTGCAGCTCTCAGCAGTGGCCTGGGAGCAGAGTGGTTCTGGGGAAGGCCTGGCACAGGAGAAAGGAGGGTGTAGCCACTGCCCCCTCCATGGCTGGAAAGTCTGATTCAGGAGGCTCCAAGCTGCCCTGCAGTCCTTGGGTGTGGCAGTATCTGGGGACTATCTGCCAAACTGGCTGTAGTCACACCTGGGAAAGAGACAACAGCCTCTGGCTGGCTGACGCAGCCAACCCCATGGCCTGACGCAGGCGATTTAACAAGGGTACTGCTACCTACTCATCAGGCCAGATGCCATGCCCTGGGGTGGGCATCGGCCTGGGAGCAGGAGCTGGCCCTGAGTAAGGCTTAGTCAGCTCTAATGGGACTTGGGAGGGGGCTGGTCTGCTCTGCAGGCCTGAGCAGGGTCCTTGGGACAAGGTCTTTGACCATTTCTCTCCTTGGCCTACACCGATACAGCTGCCAGGTGTGGGTTTGCGGTCCCACAGGCTGGACTGCAGCAGCTGGCTCCTTACCTCCAGCCTCCCTGTCTGTCTGGCCAAGGCATTCCCCAGCCCCCACCTTCTTGCTCTGTAACTACTCTGACTCTGGGCTTCAGGAACTGGAAGCTTTGGCCTCGCTTTGAAATTTTAAGAGGGAGGGAGGATTAGAACCCTAGTTTCTGGTCTCGGCTTCCTCTGAACCGTGGGAAATGGTAATACGTTGGAGTCGGTCATACCTGGGTTTGAAGGCACCTCTGCATGATCTTGGGCAGGTGACTTCACTCCTGTGAGCCTCAGTATCCCAATTTGTAACTTAGAGATCATAAAGACCTCTCTTATAGATTCCAGGAAGGTCAAGTGCCTGGCACCTAATACTCCTCTTTCCTCCCCCAACTTCCCTCTCATCTCGTGGTAAGTTTTTTTTTTTTTTAAGTATATTTTATTGATTTTTTACAGAGAGGAAGGGAGAGGGATAGAAAGTCAGAAACATCGATGAGAGAGAGACATGGATCAGCTGCCTCTTGCACGCCCCCTACTACTGGGGATGTGCCCGCAGCCAAGGTACATGCCCTTGACTGGAATCGAACCTGGGACCTCTCAGTCCGCAGGCAGACGCTCTATCCACTGAGCCAAACCGGTTTCGGCTCGTGGTAAGTTTTTGATGGCCAGTTGCTCACTCCCCATAGCCGTGAAAATACCTGTCCATGGTCAAGGTCCTCCTCCCGGAAGCCTTCCTGGAAGGAGCCGCCCGCCTCAGATTGCCCCACCGCATCTTGCCTCCTCAGCACGGAGATGCATTCTTTACAGTAATTCCTCCTAAGGCTGGGAGGGCAGCCCCTCCAGCAGGCGGCAGGCGCTGACTTGGCAGCAAGGGTTGCAGAATCACTCAGGGTAGGAATGCTGCCTGGTCACTTTGAGGACACTGTGTGAAGTACTCTGAGTCTCTGAGTGTCCAGCCCAGCTCCCCTCTTCTCACCTGGTCCTAGGCCTGGGAACACACCTCTGGCTAGAGGAGCAGGTTTAAAATGACTTGTAGGAGCCGAGACCGGTTTGGCTTAGTGCATAGAGCGTCGGACTGCGGACTGAAGGGTCCTGGGTTCGATTCCAGTCAAGGGCATGTACCTTGGCTGCGGGCACATCCCCAGTAGGGGGCGTGCAAAAGGCAGCTGATGGATGTTTCTCTCTCATTGATGTTTCTGGCTTTCTATCCCTCTCCTTTCCTCTCTGTAAAAAATCAATTAAATATATTTAAATAAATAAAAATAGAATAAAATGACTTGTAGGAGCTGAAACCGGTTTGGCTCAGTGGATAGAGCGTTGGCCTGCAGACTGAGGGGTCCCAGGTTCGATTCTGGTCAAGGGCGTGTACTTTAGTTGCGGACACATCCCCAGTAGGGGTGGGGGGTGTGTAGGAGGCAGCTGATCGATGTTTCTCTTTCATCGATGTTTCTGGCTTTCTATCCCTCTCCTTTCCTCTCTGTAAAAAATCAATAAAATATATTTTAAAAAATAAATAAAAATAAAATGACTTGTAGGAGCCGAAACCGGTTTGGCTCAGTGGATAGAGTGTTGGCCTGCAGACTGAGGGGTCCCAGGTTTGATTCTGGTCAAGGGTGTGTACTTTGGTTGCTGACACATCCCCAGTAGGGGTGGGGGCTGTGTAGGAGGCAGCTGATCGATGTTTCTCTCTCATCGATGTTTCTGACTTTCTATCCCTCTCCCTTCCTCTCTGTAAAAAATCAATAAAATATATTTTTAAATAAAAAAATAAATAAAATTACTTGTAGGAAAAATAAAGTAAAATAAAATGACTTGTAGGCTTGCCTGTCATATTCCTGTGTCAGCAGATGGGATCTGCTACATCTCTTCCCACTTGGTCAGGGGGCTTTCTAAGAGTGGAAAGGGTCTGGGTTTTAACTGCCAGGCCTGCCTTTTCTGAATGGCTTCCCTTCTATATTTCACCACTGTAAGCCTCAGTTTCCTCATCTGTAAAATGAGCATAATATTTGCCTCACTGTGATCTTGTAAAGAGGAATTAAGATGTGTATCTCAGAGTCAAAAGAGCATGCATGGGTTTGAGAATCCAGCCGACGTGGGTTCTAGTCTCACCCTGGCCACTCTCTGACCTTGGATGTGTTATCTTTATCTCTTAGGCCACCCCCCCCCCCCGTCTGTAAATTGGGTTAATAATACTCAAACATAGGATTATTGTGAGGAATAATGTAGTGATGAGTGTGAACTAACAATTATGTTCCAAACACATCTGAGCAATTAGCGTTATGCCTGACAGAAAACGAAGTGTTTTGCTCACAGTTTTGGAGAAGTAGAAGGGCACAGTGGTTAAGACATGGGCTCTGAGTTTAATTCCCAGCTCTGCATTCACCAGCTGCGGCACCTTGGGCAAGTTACTCGGCCTCTCTGTGCTTCCATTTCCCCATCTGTAACTTGGGGATAATTGTACCTACCTCACAGAGTTACTGAGAATTACTCAAATTTACATCCTAATGTATAAAGTGCTTAGTTCGGCACCTGGCTTTTAGTAAGTTCTATGCTTGCTTATGTTATCACTAGAGGCCCGGTACACAAAATTGGTGCACGGGGGTGGGGGTGGTGTCCCTCAGCCCAATCTGCACCCTCTCCAATCTGGAACCCCTCAAGGGATGTCCCACCAGGACCGGGCCTATACGGGCAGTTGGACATCCCTCTCACAATCCAACTGCTCACCTGCCTGTCTTCCTGATTGCCCCTAACCACTTCTGCCTGCCAGTCTGATCACTCCTAACCACTCACTTGCCAGCCTGTTTGCCCCTAATTGCCCTCCCTTGCAGGCTTGTTCGCCTCCAATTGCCCTCCCCTGCTGGCGATCTTGTGGTGGCCATCTTGTGTCCACATGGGGACAGAATCTTTGAGCACATGGGGGCAGCCATCTTGTGCATTGGAGTGATGGTCAATCTGCATATTACTCTTTTATTAGATAGGATTATTGCTGTTCTTTCTGAGGCTTTCCTCCAAATAGGCCATTGCTAAGCTAGGGAATTTCGGTTTAGAGAGTTAAATGTCTTTCCAAAGGCGTAACGGCTGATAAGTGGTCAACAGTGGCTGATGTTGTTATCACTGTTACATGGAAGCCCGTGGCAGACCTGGGGACGGGGGACAAGCTCTGACACCTCTCCTTCCTGCTGTCCCCTCCACAGGCCGTCCGCAGCAGCCTAGAAGAACAGGGACTGCGCGTGCATGGTGTGCGGCTGCACGGCTCAGCTGCCAGCCACGTGCTGCACCCCGAGAATGGCTTGGGCTATAAGGACCTAGACTTAGTGTTCCGCGTGGACCTGCGCAGCGAGGCATCCTTCCAGCTGACCAAGGAGGTGGTGCTGGCCTGCCTGCTGGACTTCCTGCCGGCCGGGGTGAGCCGAGCCAAGATCACGCCGCTGACGCTCAAGGAGGCGTACGTGCAGAAGCTGGTGAAAGTGTGCACGGACACGGACCGCTGGAGCCTCATCTCGCTGTCCAACAAGAGCGGCAAGAACATGGAGCTCAAATTTGTGGACTCGGTCCGGCGCCAGTTCGAGTTCAGCGTAGACTCCTTCCAGATCATGCTGGACTCCCTGCTGCTCTTTGGCCAGTGTTCATCCACGCCCATGTCCGAGGCCTTCCATCCCACCGTGACAGGTGAGAGCCTGTACGGGGACTTCAAGGAAGCCTTGGAGCACCTGCGGCACAGAGTCATCGCCACACGCAACCCCGAAGAGATCCGTGGTGGTGGCCTCCTCAAGTACTGCCACCTCCTGGTGCGTGGCTTCCGGCCACGGCCCAGCACCGATGTGCGCGCCCTGCAGCGCTACATGTGCTCCCGCTTCTTCATTGACTTCCCGGACGTGCTGGAGCAGCAGCGCACCCTGGAGCGCTACCTGGAGGCCCACTTCAGCGGGGCCGACTCGGCCCGCCGCTACGCCTGCCTGGCGACTCTGCATCGGGTGGTCAACGAGAGCACTGTGTGCCTCATGAGCCACGAGCGTCGCCAGACACTGGACCTCATCGCCACCATGGCTCTCCAGGCGCTGGCTGAGCAGGGCCCAGCTACTGCCGCTGCCCGGGCCTGGCGCCCTCCAGGCCCTGGTGGACTTGTGCCCACCACTTTCGGCTGCTATGTGACCCCTGTGCAGCCTCTGCTGGCCTGCGCCCACTCCTGCTATCCCACCTGGCTGCCTTGTAACTGACTCAGACCCTGGTCTGGAGAGACTGGGTCTCCCCGGATGGAGCGAGGCCTGGAGGAGTGTGTGCCGGGCGTGACCAGAGACAGGCAGCCTGTGCCAGCTGGCTCAGCACTGCTATAAGGTTGGGCCTTTGACTGAACAGACCAGACTCCCTGAGTGAGGCCCTTGTGGGCTTACGGCCACGCTGGGGCTCTTTACTTATTGCCACACACTTTTAGAACAACATGATTGCGGGGTGCAGGAGCTGTTTGTCTTGGGGGTTAATTGCCTTTAGGAGACAACACACGTTTGGGGTGTTGGTCTCAGTCCATCTTCGTGGGTTGACCTCTGTGGCCTGAGAAGGGTCTTTTTGGCTAGAGCCAGCCTATAGTGAGCCCAGCAGCCCCTAGGGTCTGCAGCCCACACAGTGGCTAAAATATGGTGCATTATGGGAACTAGTC
The DNA here is from genome assembly GCA_027563665.1 of Antrozous pallidus. Lineage (NCBI taxonomy): Eukaryota > Metazoa > Chordata > Mammalia > Chiroptera > Vespertilionidae > Antrozous > Antrozous pallidus. Next base: position 195,933,289 of record CM050508.1, read on the forward strand.
ACTTTGGGGCAGGCTGGGCCACTCACAGGGCCTGGTAGTCCAACCTGGCTAATCACTGGGGAGGGGAAGGGAGGCATGAGACAGATACCTGGAGAGGGATATGTTTGGCCCAGTCCCCTAACACTCCTAACCTGAGCAGTCAAGGTATATGGACAGGACCAAGTGGCCTGGGGTAGGACACAACCCAGGACCCTTTCAGTGTGTTGCTCCTTCCCCCATGTCACAAGGAGCCCTCCTGCCTGGGAGCTTGTTCTTAGGAGGGTACAGAGCCCAAATTGGCCACAGTCAAGTGTTCCCATCCCACTGGCCTGGTTACAGGGTCCTCAACTCAGGGAGGAGAACCATGCCCCGCCTCTGCACTCTTAACACCTGCCAATAAAAACTGTCTACACTGAGCCTAGCACTGTACCATGCTTTCTCCTGGGAGGACCTTCCATGGCTGTGGGGGCTGTGGCTGCCTCCCCAGCCGGAGTCTGGCTTATATTGTGGGAGGGGATGGGAAGGGGGGAGGTTTGAGTCCTGGGCTGTGGCTAAGGGAATGCCCCTTCTTCTAGCAGCACCAGCCCCAGCTTGACTGACACCTGTGCCAGGAGCTCATGTCTATACATACGACCTGCACATTGCCTCAGCAAGTCTCCTGTTCAAGAATATTTACTTCAGTGTTTCCCACCTAGAATCCGAATGATCCTGGACCTGGTCTCACACTGTGGTGCTCAGGGCTGCTTGACCCCATTTCTGCCCCTCTACCCCATCCCTTCCCAGGAAGCAAGTGGAAAACAAGTTGGGTGAATCCAGACTGCAGACTGGATAATGTCAGCTAAGATTGGGGGGTTTCTAGGGTCCCCCAGAGCTTGAGCCCAGGTTTGGCCACCCTATCTGGGAGAGGTTCCCTCAGTCCTCTGGTCCTGTCACCCCCAAATTGCTGATGGGCACATTCCAACTTGTTCTAAGCAGGTTTGTAGTCTCCTGTTCAGCACCAGAGGCCATACCAGGCTGTCTGGAGTGAATGTCACCCTCTCAGGAAGCTCTCCCCTCAGGACATCAGCCAGTCATGGTCCCAGACGCTTCCCACTGTTTACCCAGCCCCTTTGATCCACAAATTGCAAGCCCTCAACACATTCATCCTCATTAGTGGCCTCTGAAGTGGTGGCTTGGATGGTTTCAGCCAGGGTGGGGAAAAAACCACCACCCAAGGCCACACAGGAGGCCCCAGGTCATCTGGGTACGTCCAGCCACCTCACCTGCTCAGTGGGTCCCTGCTGGGCTCCAAATGGCTAGAAGGGTGAGTGGAAAGGCTTTCTTTGCTGGGTGATTAAAATAGCTCCCATCTTCACTCTGCCCATGCCCACCTGACTAGGGTCCTGGGAGGGACAACGTTTGTCCCAGCTCCTGATTTGGGCGCATAGGGGAGGCTCACAGTATAAGCACAGAGGCTTAGCTTGTTAGGGTAGGGGGCAGGCTTTACCCGGATATGTTTGTTTCAGAAGGTGAGAAGCCAAGAACCAATGGTACATAAGTGTATATACCAGCAGACAGCCCACGGTGAGCCAGCTACCCATTCTAGTGATTGGGAATATGTCAGCAAACCCAAGACTAAGATCGCTGCCCTCTTGAAGATTATAGATCATAAACTAAATTATATAGTCTTAGAAGGTCAGTGATGCTCAAAAATATACACAGCAGGGTAAGGGGTTGGCATAGCTGGAGTTTGTGAATTTTACAAGAAGTCAGGGTGGACCTCGTCGAAAGGGTGACATTTGATTGCACAGAATTAAAGGTAGTGAAAAGCAGTCATGCAGATCTGGGGGGACAGTGTTCCGGCAGAGAGAGCTTGTTTGAGAATGTACATGTCTGGGGAGGGTGCATGCGTCTAAAGGTGTCTAACTGGCCTTCTGCAGGTGCATGTGCTCACTGGTGTCCCTATGTAACCTGGATGGGGTGAGAAGCAGGAGAGAGACAGGCATTTCCGGTAACAGCTACTGTTTCTAGAGTGCTTTACTCCAGGCCAAAACTATGCTAGGTCTCCCCGATCAGTACCCCTCATTTCGTCTTCACAGCTCCACAAGAGCAAGGATTATCTGCATGTCACAGACCAGGAAACGAATGCCAGAAAGATGAGAGAAGTTAGTCTGACTCCAAAGCCTTTGCTGTTAACCCCGGCACCATCCTGCCCCTATACTCTGATGTCCCACGGATGAGCATGGTGTCTCCTGTACATATATGTGACAGGGCATGTTGGCAGGTGACAAGAGTTCATATTTCTGTTATAGTTGCCATTTCATGTATGCCTATGGCAGAGTGTATTAGTGTGACAAGACGGGCATTTTCTTGATGTACGTGTGACAACAGCCATGACTGTGGTGATAACAGGCATGCCTGCGGGTATGTCTAAGAGTGGGACAGTGGGTGTGAGAAAAACACTGAGTCGGCTTCTGGCATTGTTCTCTTGTGGACAATTCCTGCAGCCATGTAAGATGCCAGGGCAGGCTGTTGTCAAGAACTGGAAACCCAGCCGAGACCGGTTTGGCTCAGTGGTAGAGCGTCGGCCTTTGGACTGAAAGGTCCCGGGTTCGATTCCGGTCAAGGGCATGTACCTTGGCTGCGGGCACATCTCTGGGGGGGGGGAGGTGCAAGAGGCAGCTGATGGATGTTTCTCTCTCATTGATGTTTCTGACTTTCTATCTCTCTCTCTTCCTCACTGTGAAGAATCAATAAAATATATTAAAAAAAAAAAAAAAGAACTGGAAACCCAGAGCCAGAGAGGGGAAGGGTGAGGATGGAAAGCTCTCATCCCCCACAGTGCTCTCCAAGTAACAATCCCCCCACACTACGACCACAGCAGGTGGGGAACTCTGGAGGGGCCAAGAAGCCCTGGTGTAAACATTAGGGAACCACAGATATGCCCCCCAAGCAGCTACAGATGTGTTGGCCCCTCCAGTCCCACTCTCCATCCTTCTCCCTGCTCTGCCCTCTGGGACCCATGCATCAGTGACTCCCTCTTCCCTTCCTTCCTGTTGGGCTTAGCCCACAGGAGGCCCCAGCAGGAAATTGGAGAAGAATGGGGTATGTATTCTCCTGTTCCCTTCTCACCAGGTTGTCTCATTCATCTATCTCAGTCACAGGCCACTGCTCCTGGCAGGGACTGTCCACACAGCTGTCCTCTCATCCCTTTACCCTCCCCTTCCCTTTCCCATTTTAGGTCCAGGAGTTGCAAAGTCTTCCAACTTTAGCTATCCGAGAGCAGCACCATTCCACGTTAGTTTCGTAAGCCCACATCTTTGGAAAGAGTCCCTTTTACATCTCTGCCCAGTTTGAGTGTGCTGGGACCCTGACAAACAGGTCCGTAGGAGCATGCACAACCTCCCTCCCCGCCACACATCTCACCTGTGCGTTCCCAACCCCTAACTTCATCACAGTCTTAATCAGGGAAGACTTCCTGGAAAGGGTCAGCTTTGAGCCGGGTCAAGGGAGAAATCGGTCTGCAAATCAGTCAACAGTCCCAAGATGGTGGAATGAAACTTAAACAGAAACTGCTCGAGGAATTGCCAACTTAAAGAGTGGTGACAGACAAAGGACAACAGGCAAGGACACTTGCAAAGTAAACTCAAAGCCACATGTAGTTGTCTCCCATCACTGAAATTTATTCTTCCTGAATGTATGAATCAGGGGACTGACTCCACACACATTCATTTTGCAGAATTCGACAAGTTCTGGGTTGTGTGTAAATGTGGCCCTCTTCCCTCTATTATCATTTGAGTAAGTGTGATTCCTTTTCTCATTTAAAACTGCTCAGAATTATGTCGCCACTGCCTCTTTCTCAGAAAGAGGGGTGCTCCCCGGGAGCCAGAGCTGATCACTTTCTGAGGGCCCACGGGCATGTTCCCACAGGGACGGGGCGAGAACTGTGAATGAGGAAGACAGGGCTTTCTCAAACTGGTTTCCCTCAAACAGGTCTCCAAGCTGTTGGGCTGAGAAGCAAGGGCAGCTACCAAGCTGTGTTGTGACTTGTTTAAGAGTGAGGACTCCATTTTTGAAAGAACTCCTTTTCACTTTCACACTGGAAAGGTTTGCTGCGCTCTTACATAATCTGATAGCATCGCAGGGACTTCCGATGGTACAACATAAGCCAAGGTCAAATGTGGCATATGTGAAAAAGTTCATAGTGCAGGAGCTTCCCCAGAATCCTGCCCCCGTGAAGTCAGGACGCTCCGCCTTGTGTAGGGTCCAGTGAAGAAGTCTTCCTGGAGGAGGTGCTCAGGGCAGGAACAGAATCCCAGGAGTTCAGATCCATAGAGTTGCTGGGAGAAGCTGGAGAGAACAATTTCAAGATTTTCAATTACCTCTTCCCCACAGCCACCCAGCCCCTCCCAAAACCTTCAACATCTACCTCATGATGGGCCATTATGGAAAGAAGGTGCGGGGGTAATATTATGGAACTGGGCTCCATTGACTCCTGCCCTGGAAGGAGTGGGGGCTCCTGGGGTAAGCAGAGGTTCCCATGAGCCTTTGTCCTTGGCTGGGATCCCCACTGGTCTGAGCAGCTGGAATGGAATGTTCCTGGGATGAAACGCCTGCCCCTTCCTCCATCTCTCCCCTTATGGAGTTCCCCGGGGAGTTCTGCGGATTCCTGATATGGTGATGCTCTGGAGAAGCAAAGGCCCACATTGCTGGGGGCTATGTCCTGGCAGCCTCTCCTAAGCTGGGCAGATCTGCTCCTCACACTTGTACAGATCTCCACTCTGTGTTAGGCACTTAGTGGCTCCTCATTTCATACGCAGAAGCCATCTCCTCCCTAGCTGCCCAACACACACGGGGTGGGGGGGGGGGGGGGGGGAGAGAGAGACTGGTTCAGGAAAATGGTAAGTTATTTGCCTAAGGTCTCCCAGGAGAGCCGTTCCAGGCCAGGACAGAATCCCAGGTCTGTCTTGCTCCAAGCCTGGGGTATACTTTCTGCCCCACTATGGAGCCTATCACCTCCTCTGCCATCCCAGGATCTTTGCTCTTCTTGGCACCAAACATCCCAGCCCAGGTATGAAGGAGCGGTCCAAGGCAAGCACAGGCCCTCAGCATAGTCGGGCTGCCTTTGCCCGAAGCCAGGAGTGCTGACTCAGCCTAACCCACCCTCATCCCTTCCCCCAGAACCCAGACAAGCAGGCTGAGAAGCCAGCCTCTGCGGGTGTGCCCAGACCTTGGGAGGGGCATCTCCTGCTACCCCTCCAGCTACCCCTCTTATCACATCACTCCCAGAAACAGGGATCACTGGACCCAGACATAAAGATGAGAGCCCCAAATCCTCCCACATTCACCTGATAAATGAAAGGTCACATAGTCAGATGTTTAAAGGATCTCCCACATACAGGTTCCTTGCGCAAGTCACCTGTGGAAATGGGAATAACCCCTATGTTGCAAAATAACTGGGAGGATTGAAATAGATAGTGGATATAAAGTGCTTAGCACAGTGCCACAGAGAGGAGGCAGTTAATTTATTAATCCAGAACCAAGGATTCCTTCTCCCATGACTCCTGGCCATGGTGCGGCTGGTCAGGACTAATCGGGGGAGAAATAGGCTAGGGACCTCCCAGCTTTCCCAAACACCTCCTCCCCCGCTGGCTCTAAAGACCTCTCCATCACTGAGAAGCCCGGCCCGTTTTCTCCAGAGCTGCCGGCAGGGAAAAGGAGCCTCCAATTTGCAGACTTGGAGCACCGGAGCCACGACCGGTTGCTTTAGCCTCATCCTTAGGAAGCCTCCTTGGTCCCAGGAGGGAGAGGGTGCTCATCAATGTTTGTTGTTATCAGTGTAGCAAATCTGTGAGAAGCAAAGTGACTCCTGGTGATCATCACCAAGGGCAGCCTCTTTCCAGGAAAGTCTTTCCTGATGGGACTGGCCCAACCAGAAGGCTTCCTTTGAGCCTAAGTGACCTCCCCTAACCCCTTTTCTGCCAACCAGGAGGCTGGCTGGGGGCGGGGACACTGGGAGTCTAGCTGCTCCAGGCTACGCCCATGTACCCAGGGAAGCAGCCCCACACTGCCCTCTGGTGGTGCCACCCAGAGACAGAGAGGGCTTCAGTTGGCTAGGGCCAGCCGAGAGAGGGAAGGGGCTTATCCAGGGGAGGGGCAGGTCCCAGACTAGAACTCAGACCTGGTGCCCCAGCCCCAGGCATTAACCTGAAGAAAGGCTCTTCATTTCCCTGTGTTGCGATTGCAGATTCACTAGTAGCCATCACTGTCCTCAGTGCACAGGTCCAGTCCCCAGGGCCGGAGGCCATCAAGAAAGTGCTCAGGAAGTCACGGGGGTCGGGGCAGGGAAGGGGGTCAATTTCCTGACCAGGGGCTATAGTTCCTTATGAAGGCCTAAAAATAGCCCTCCGAACAACACAAATTGCCCAGCCCCCAGAGGGCCCCCTGGGATGGTGACTGTCAGCGAAGGCTGCCCTAGAGGAGGACTGGGAGACACAGAATCTTAGAAGCGGAGACCCTCTGATTAAATGCTGCTTCTTGAGTCCCTGGACTGAGTAGGTGTCAATGTTTGTTGACTGAGAAAAAAATGGAGCTTCCTAGGGGAGGCCCTGGGCTGAGGGGCGGTGGGCAGAGCACTGAACCAAGAGCTGGGGTTCGGCCACTGAGCGCATGTGACACAGCCAGGGAGGGTCCCTGGTGGTTAGCAGTGGGACACCTGGAAGTGGAGGGAAGAGACAGAACTGCCTGTGACTCCAGGGCCATCTCTATTTCCTGCCATCTCTAACCCCCTCCCCCACCTCCACCTCCACCTCAGGACAAAGCTGATTACGAATAAATGCCAGGGAAAGGAAAAACCGGGATGGCACAGAGCACTTTGCACCATTAGCTAAAAGCTTCTCTGGACCAAGTGCTCTTCTGTGCAACCCAGAGAACAAACCGTCCTGGCTTCACCCCAGGGCCACGGCCAAAGCTCCTCACGTGCCACACCCAGAGTCCTTGTCCTTTCCTCACCTCCAGACCCCAAACGCCAGAGTAGCTTCAGAAGGCTCTCCTCTCTGGGGAGGCCACAGGATGTCAGGCCACCTCCTGTTCTCCTGGTCCCCAAGCTCTCCTGAGTCTGAGACCCCCTCCTGGACTTTCCTTCCCCGGATAACAATGAGTTCAGGAGGGCCTGGCTATTAGCTAACAAACCAGCCCAAAGGTTTGGTAATGGAGAAAGAAAAGGCTGATGGAGAGTTGGGGGGTGGGGTGTCAGGTGAGAGCCCCTGGGGTTCTGCCTTTCAGAGCAAAACACCGGGCCCTCAGAACTCTAGGATTAAACCAGATTCCCTTGACTCGGACATTCTCATCCTACCCCCATCCACCCAATCCCAAGTCCTGACATGAGGAGGGACAGCTGTATCCAGAGACAGACTGAGGGAAACCAGCCCAAAGAGGGGGCAGTTGTTCCAGTCACACAGCAGACAAGCTGGACATCGGTTCTCTTAGCCCCTGTCCCTGGGCAGGGAGAGACACTAAGAGAAAGACTGGGATCTAGTTCTGCCCCTTTGCTGACATGTGACCTTGCAAAATGAGGACTTTAAATTAGCTCCCGACTCCACCAGCAGAAGCCCTGCCCGTTTCTAGGTGTGACTGAAGAGAATAAACCGTTCTTCCATGGCTTATGGGGGAGAAGCCAGACCTCTGCCCTGTGTTAGCCTCCCCACAGCCCTTCCTGGAGGTGAAGGCTGCAGTCAACTCAGCTGGTGAGCAGCCAAGCAGCAGTGAGGCCCTGCACAGCTGAGTGGGGGCTGGGGAAGGGGAGCCTGCAGGGCATGTGGACAGGAAGAGAAGCAGAGCTCATTCCAGGTCTGGCCCTTTAAGAACCCCCTTTCTAGAAGTCAATGACATACCTGCCCCCTTGGGCCTGGTAAAAGATGTTACCTCACCGAAACCGATTTGGCTCAGTGGATAGAGCATCAGACTGAAGAGTCCCCGGTTCGATTCTGGTCAAGGGCATGTACCTTGGCTGCGGGCACATCCCCAATAGGGAGTGTGCAAGAGGCAGCTGATCGATGTTTCTAACTTTCTGTCCCTCTCCCTTCCTCTCTGTTTAAATTGAATAAAATATTTTTTTAAAAATATGTTACCTGACTTTATCCCTGGCAGAGCCATTTTAAAGCCAGGTTGGGGGCGGGGGGGATCTCTCGGAGAACAAGTGAGGCTTGAGACAGGTTCCCAGCACTGGTTCTCTAGGCTGTACTCTGAGCTAAGCTGCATGAGGGCCTGAGAAAATAACCTCTCCTAGAAGTGGAAGGGCAGAAGCATTATGGGACAAAACCCCTCAATCTCTCTGGGATTCCATCTCACAAATGGAAAAAGGGGCCTAGGAGAGAACTCAGTGGAACATTGCTATACCAGCCCTCACCCCATCTTGGGACTTCATTATTCTGTCCGCCCAAAGGTACGGAGCTCGGAGGTGTCAGAAAACAGCAACCTCAAGGGCAAGACTCTTCTTACAGCCCCAAGGGACTCGGGAAAGTCGATGCAGGTGCAGGGGAGGGAGGAGGGAGCGCTGCGTCAGTGCAGCAGGCTCCGATCGGTAAGAGTTTGCCGGCAAACCTTCCCGGGGTCTGAGCACCCTCCGTCTGTCCACCTCTATGATAGGGACTTGGTGCTACCGCCTCACTTCCCAGGCCTGGGAGAGGCCGCAACCGGGAGTGGACAACTTTATTAGGGACCCAGCGGGCTCCAGAAGCCCCCAGGACGGGAGATCCGGTTCCCTGCGTCACCCCCCCGCCCCCAAGCACCAGCCGCTATGACCGCACCTCAGCCTCCTTTACGGGTCCCCCGGTCGCCCGACGGTCTCTTCCCGTGACCGACCAGTCCATCCAGCCGCGTCAGTGACGCGGCCGCAGTCCTTCCTCCGCGCCTCGGCCACGGCGGGTCGGGGGCCAGGGGTCGCGGCACAGAGGTCAGCGCTGGGGGGAGGCGGGCCCGCGGGGCGGGCTCCGGCGGAAGGGCGAATCCGGCTCCGGGCCGCGGCCCCGCCGCAGGCGCCCGGCGCCCCAGGGCACGCAGCTCCCCAGCCCCAGCGCCGAGGCGAGCAGCGCGGGCGGGCGGCCGCGCCGGCCGCGGCGCGAGCCCTTCTTAAGACGCGACCCGTGCGCCGCCAGGTAGAGCTCGGACTGCGCCACGCCACCACCCAAGCGGCTCAGGCTTTCGGCCCGGTGCGCCAGGCGCAGCTCGGCCGCCAGGAAGACGCGGTGCAGCTGCAGCACGCGGCTCTCCAGCTCCGACACCAGGCGCCGGCGGCCCTCCACCTCCAGCAGCCGACGCCGCGCTTCGGCCAGCTCCAGGGCGCGCCCCCCGGACCCCGCCGCGCCCCGGCCGCCGCCCGCGCCCCCTGCCGGCCCGGTGGCCCCCGCGCCCCCGTCAGCGCCCTGACGCCAGCGCTGCAGCTCCTGCCCCTCGGCCAAGCCCACCGACGCCGGGGTCGCCTCTGGCGGCGACGAGGTCTGAGTCGGTGCCGAGGTCACGGGCGGGGTTGGGGGCGGGGGCGGGGGCTGAGGGGATGGCAGGGGCTCCCGGGGCGGCGGCTGCGGCGACCCCGGTTCCGCTGCCCCTTCCTGGGCCCCCGGGCCGCAGGCGCTGATGCGGCAGCCCGGCATCCCCCGCCCCCCGGCGGTCTGCAGCAGTCGGTCCTCGGGTTTGGCCGGCTGCCCCCGCGCGAGGGAGGACGCACGTCAAGAACGCAAGCGATGTGGCCGCAGCCCCCGCGCCAGCGCCTCGCCAGCCGCCGGTGCCTCTTATAGGTTTGGGGCGGGGCGCTAGACAGCACAGCCAATCCGGGGCCGGCATGCTCTGACCCCCCCCCCCAGCCCCGTCTCTGCCCCGCCCATTCACATTGGCTACACCCTTTAGGTCCTCTCGGCCTCCCGGCTTTGCTAGGGCATCCGGTCTCCATCCACCTCTCCCACATTTTCGGTCGTAGCGACCCTGCATCTTCTCTGTTTTGGCCCCGAGTCACATGCTCAGGAATCATGGACTCACCTGCCAGTGAGAACTCAGGAGGCTTAACTCTGCACAGTGCTCCTCTCCGTACCGCACCCCTTGGTCCAATCGGTTCTGCCTGGTCTTCTGCGCCACAAGGTCCACCAGGACCCCCTTCTCCGATCTCCATGGGGCAGCGGAGAGGTTAACACAGAGGGGGGACTGGAGTCCTGTTAGGGGTCCGATGGGGTTTGTTCCCTACCAGGCAGGCCCTTAGCGCCAGCAAATCAAATTACAGCGCTGCCTCTGCATCCGCCCGCTTCGGCTTTGTAAACCTTAATGGACCCCCCAGAGGAGACCCGGACCCCACAGTGTGCAAAATTCTTCCCATGCCCCTGCTCCTGTTTGGTCCTCCCAGTAGATGTCTCACGCCTTCACACAGAGGGGAAACAGGAAGTGCACTGGTGCCTTCCCCAAGGTCACATCGCAGGTCTGTCGCTGAATCTGGAGCACTGGATGGGAGCAGCTCAGCCATTTATGCCCTCTGCGGGCTCAGATACCTGGGTTCCTCCTGCCACTGGGGAGGAACATTGTCCTCCTGGCAAATTATAAAACGGAGCCTTGCCCATTTTCCCCTCAACAGAAATGACCCTGCCATACCCTCTAACCACTGGCCAGGACACCAGGGCCCTGCCTCCGTTTCCACCCCTTTAAAGGTGCCATCAGAGATGGGAGGTCCCTATAGCAGGTGGGGCAGAGGCAGGAGGGCTAGAAAGTAGTTCATAGAGATTGGGAACTGCAGCTAACCCTGAGCTCAGCCCGACAAAAGTGTGGCCAGTGTGATCACAGCCCAGGCTGAAGAGGAGGCCGATGGGGCAGCGGCACCGGCTTGATGTGGAACAGAACAGGGAGCCTCCCGCTCCGGGCTTTCAGAAGTGCCTTAGATTGAGTGATTAGGACTAGTGGGCGAGACAGCGGGGCTCCTGAGAGGCAGCTCAGAGAGAGGAGCGAGATCCGTGAGGGGACAGGCTCTGTGAAGGAAGGAAGACTTAGGAGGAGTGAGGGAGACTCAGTGGAGGGCAAGTAGAGGGAATCAGTGAGGGCAAGAAGAGGGGTTCAATGACTGACGACTCGGAGGGGGAGGAGTTTAGTGGATGCATTGGTTCTAGAGGAGGCTCACAGGGGGAAGGAGAAGGGAAGTTCAGTGAAGGAGACAGGGCCTCAGGGGTCCAATGGGGATAATGGAGGCTCAGGAGTTACCAGGTTGCCCCCAGTAAGAAGGAATGTCCTGCTTAATGGTGTCATCCCTTTGAATGGTCTCCTTTGTGTCATCAAACCTTGTGTCTTTCTCTGTGCAGCACACACACATCATCATCATCATCATCACTCTGGGGAGACTGACAGAGGTTTTGTCTGAAGCAGGCAACTCACTGCTCCCAACTTCTGTGAGATGAATAAGGGGAACAAGACTAAGAATTACCCCCTGAAGCATAGTAATTCCTCCTTTGGAAAACTGCTGTTTGAAACTGTTTGAACTACTCTGTTATTCTTAGTCTCTTATTCTGTAAGTCAACTCTGTTGTTTTTAGGGAGTCCCTTATTCTGTAAAATAACTGTTTTAGTTTGAATAATAGAAAAAGATAAAAACTGACCTTGCAAGCTAGCCGTCTAACATAATAGGCAAATATTGATAATAATTCCCATATACTCATGCCAAGTGTTTGTTCATTATGTATCCAAGGTTACAAACTTTCTGAAAAATAACTTACATAGAGCTTTTGTAAAATCTGCAGACAAAGGGCTCAAAAAGGTATAAACAGAGAGAACTTCCTCTATGTGTTGGTTCAGAATTTGACAGGTATTCTGCTCTGAACCTGCATGCAATAAACGACTCCTAATTGGCTGGTTAAGGCGTCTTGTCTAGCTTGATGATTTACGATATACCACCACCAGCAGCCAGCCAGATCCAGAGAACCAGCCAGTTAAAACCCCACACAGGGCCCATCTGGGTGACCTTGGGAAAGTCCTTTCTCTAAGCAGGAAGAAATACTCAATCTATTTTTATTTAATGGACGAATGTTCCCTATCTCCCCACGGCATACATAAGAAAGGAGCATAGACCGGCTGGCGTGGCTCAGAGGTTGAGTGTCGACCTATGAATCAGGAGGTCACAGTTTGATTCTGGTCAGGGCACGTGCCCAGGTTGTGGGTTCGATCCCTAGTGTGGGGCGTGCAGTAGGCAGCCGATCAATGATTCTCTCTCATCATTGATGTTTCTGTAACTCTCCCTCCCCCTTCCTCTCTCAAATCAATATAAATATATTTTTTTAAAAAGAAAGGATCATGAGCAACCTTTTCTTTCTGATGAGAAACCAAAGCCCAGTGAAGTAAAGAGACCTTCTCAGGGTCACGCAGCAGGTAAGTGGTCAAACAAGAATTCAAGCACAGATCTGGCCCCACCCGAAGTCACAGCTCATCTCCCTGCTATTCTCTGATATGTCCTCTCTTCCTATCCTCTCTGGCACTTTCCACAAGTTATATATGCATTTGTTTATTATTTACTTATTTAATAGTCTCTCACCCTATTTGCTTATCATTAGACTCTGCTGAACTTAAGTAGGATGGGTGGCCCCAGAAAGCATCCAATAAACATTTGTTTGAATTGACAAACAATACAAGGGTAGATAAAGCTTGTTGAGAATAGAAAAGACCCTTTGTCATGCATTCATTTATTCATTCATTTGACAAATTTGATCATTACCTTCTCTGTTTGGCTGGCTGCTGGCGTTTACAGCAATGACCAGATGGGGCCCTGCGCTCAGGGAGCAGACAGTCTAGGGGCACACAGACAAGTGATGGCAGTTCATGAGGTATCTCCTGGGATGGGAAAACCCAGAGGCTCTGGGAACACGGAGCAGACATCAGGTCCAGCTGGGTGGGAGGGAATCAGGGACAGTTCTCTGCAGGTGATATTGAAACTGAGACCTGAAGGATGAAAAAAGCCAGTGATGCAAAGATAGTTGGGGGTGGGGAGGGTGGAATAGGAGACGGGTTCACGATGAGACTACTGCTTGCACAGGACAAGAGAGGAGAGCTGTGGCATTTGCCTGCTTTGTCCCTGGCTTCCTTAATTGCCCTGGGCTCTGCACTCTCAGAAGTGGACAGGGGCCACAGCCAACCACTTCTTAGTGTGCAGCCAGCCTGGCAAACACAACACTGGGAATTAGGAAGCACATTTTTAGACCGTACCAATCATGGTTTTATTCTGATCCTTTTAAAATGTTTTCATTGCTTTTAGATAGGGAAAGGGAAATGGAGAGAGAGAGAAACATCCATGTGAGAGAGTAACATTGATTGGCTGCCTTCGGTACCCCCCTGCCTGCACCTCCCCCCGCACTGAGGCTCAAGCCCAAAATCCAGGCATGTGCCCCGACTGAGAATCCAACCAGTGACCCTTTGGTGCATGGGATGGTTCTCAACCAACTGAGCCGGGCTGGTCAGGGCTGGTTTTGTTCTGTCTTATCTTTGTAAGTTACACAGTCCTCTTGTAGAAAAGACGGGAAATAGAGGAAATCTTAAAAATTTAAAAGTAGAGAAGAAAGGAATCTGGAATTAGAGAGACTTAAGTTTGAACTGAAGTTCGGTCCTAGCTGTGCGATCCTGAGGAAGGCATGTTTTCTCTGTAATCTTCAGGGTCTGAGGCATGGAGCTGCTAACAGCCACGCCTAGACAAAAGCATTGATAGATACAAGAACTTGTCCAAAATGTCAGAAACTAGACATATCTGTCCTTGGTCTGAGTAAGAGACCGTGAAAGAGAAAGGGAAGCACTATCTGGTTTTACTCAGTGGATAGAGCATCAGCCTGCGGACCACAGCGTCCTGGGTTTGATTCCAGTCAAGGGCACGAGCCTTGATTGCAGGCTCCTCCCTGGCCCAGACCCCGGTCAGGGCTCCTGCAAGAGGCAACCAATCGATGCGTTTCTCTTACATCGATGTTTCTCTCTCTCTCTCCCTCTCTCTTCCGCTCTCTTTAAAAATGCCCCAGCTGACTTGGCTCAATGGATAGAGCATTAGCCTGTGGACTGAAGGGTCCTGGGTTCGATTCTGGCCAAGGGCACATGCCTGGGCTGCGGGCTTGATCCCCCATGGGGGGCATGCAGGAGGCAGCCAGTCAATGATTCTCTCTCATTATTGATGTTTCTATCTCTCCCTCTCCCTTCCTCTCTAAAATCAATAAAATATATTTTTAAAAAATAAAAATAAACGGAAAAATATCCTCACGTAAGGATTAACAAAAACAAACAAACAAATAAATAAATGTGGTTAACTGTTTAGAGAGAGAGAGAGAAGGGGCACCTGAGGAGGACTTGAATCCAGGGTCCTGTCCATTATATCCACACCCCTCCCAGGGCAGCAGCCAGCAGAGACAGAGCCTTATGATGGGAGAGTGCAGCTGTGGCCCAAATCAGGGTCCATCCGTCAGCTGAGAGTGGGCCTAGAAGATTCAAGGCCTCTGCTAAGAGATCCAACCTCTCCCTTTCAGTCTCTTCCCTGCAACCTGACCTGGCACCCTCTAAGATGTGCTATCAGTTTAATAATTTAGCAGATGCAGATAAAGATAGCAACTCTGAAAATAAACCAGCTAGGCTCAGCCTCCATCTCTTCTTTCCCCAGCAGACTTCCTGCTCTCCCCACAATGTTTCTGGTTGCCCCCATACCTATCAGTGCCCCTGCCCCACTAATGGGCACCTGACTTGACACCTCCTCCTTTGCCTTCTCCGAGCCCTTCTCCTTCTCCAACCTCCTCCTCACCTCTCCTTTCTCTCAATTCTCATATTAAGAACTTATTTTAAATTAGAGCTTAAAAGAATCTTGTGCTGGAAGTTAGAAGCATAGATTTAATTCATTATGTGCACTGAGCAAGGATGTCCCTTCTCTCTAAGTCTCTGTCCCCACATTTGTGAAAGGAGGCCTCTGGATTCCTAAGTGTAGCAGGAACGAAACGTTCGGGCCGTGGCCATTACCTGGACAAGGGGACTTGATGTCTTTCCCATGAAGACACAGCTGCAACGTCAGTGCCATCCCAGCCAGCAACACTGCAATCCATCTGCTGCTCCATCCAGAGAGCTCACAGGTTCTCTTTGTTTTTAACTTCTCTTGTGATGGAAATTTTGCCCTGGTTATTATTCCAAAAATAAAAGACTGTGCGTGACTTGTGTTCACAATGGGTGTAGCGGGTTTCATGTTTCTGGTGCTTCTTCATGTTTCTGACAATCCCTCTGGGAAGTTGGGAAGAGCAATACCCTTTCCCCCTTGATGGGTCTTTGCTCAAATCATCCCAACTTTACAGGCCTCAGCTTTTCCATCTCTAAAGTGGCCAAGTGTTGAACAGTAAGTAGAACAAGGTAAGTAGGACTCCACCATCTTTAGATTGTGGCTCCAAAGGGCATGAGACCACTTCTGTTTTCATTAATTCATTCAACAAGATAATTAGCACTCACTCTGAACCAGCCACTATGGAAGGTGCTAGGGGCACAGGAAACAAAAGCATAGTCCCGCCCTAGCAAGTTAGGCTCAGTGGATAGAGTGTCCGCCTGTGGACTGAAGGATCCCGGGGTTCAATTCTAGTCAAGGGCAAATGCCCAAGTTTTGGGCTTGGTCCCCAGTAGGGGGCGTGCAAGAGGCAGCCGATCAGTGGTTTTCTCTTATCATTGATGTTTCTTTCTTTTTTTTTTTTTTTAAGAATATGCTGCCTGAGACTCACTTTATTTTTTTTTTTAAATATATTTTATTGATTTTTTACAGAGCGGAAGGGAGAGGGATAGAAAGTCAGAAACATCGATGAGAGAGACATCGATCAGCTGCCTCTTGCACGCCCCCTATTGGGGATGTGCCCGCAGCCAAGGTACATGCCCTTGCCGGAATCGAACCCGGGACCCCGCAGTCCGCAGTCCCACGCTCTATCCACTGAGCCAAACCGGTCTCGGCATCATTGATGTTTCTATCTCTCGCTCCCTCTCCCTTCCTCTCTGAAATCAATAAAAATATATTTTTAAAAAGCAGAGTCCCTGTTCCCTCAAAGCTTACATTTCAAAAATCAAAATAATTAAATCCCAAGGCATGTGCCATGAAGGAATAATAGAATGCCTGCTAATATTTACTTAGTGCTTACTCTATGCCAGGTTCTGATCCTATAAGGTGCTATTATTAACATACTCCACTTTATATATTAGAAAACTGAAGGACAGAGTGATCAGGTAAATGTGGCCAAGCCCCATAGGATTCAACATGCAGGCAGTCTGCCTCCAGACCCTGTTTCAACCACAGAGCCATGGGGCTTCCGTGGGAATTATGAACAAGGGATACACTGGCGTCACAACGGAAAGTGGAGTTACGTGGTGATATCAGGCTGAGACTGAAAGATGAGTAGGAGACAGTTATGTGGAATTGGGGAAAGAGCTTTCCAAGCAGAAAACAAAAACAAAAACAGTATGTGCAAAGGTCCTCAGAGAGATTGGTGTGTTCAATATCTGATAAGCTAACAGGAAATGGCAAGAGCTGAAGTCAGAGGAGCAGGCTGGAGGACAGGGTGAAGGTTTTGGATTTTTTTAAAAATATATATTTTATTGGTTTTTTACAGAGAAGAAAGGAGAGGGATAGAAAGTTGGAGACATTGATGAGAGAGAAACATCAACCAGCTGCCTCCTGCACACCACCCACTGGGGATGTGTATGCAACCAAGGAATCGAACCTGGGACCCTTCTGTCCGCAGGCCGACGCTCTATCCGCTGAGCCAAACTGGTTTCGGCAAAGGTTTTGGATTTTACTGTAAGAGCAGGGGAAGCCTTTGAAAGGTTTAAGTGGGGTTCAACATGATCTGATTCTTTAAAAGATTGTGCTGTTTGCTGCTTTGATAATGAATTTAAAGGGAATCATGGAAACCAGTTAGGAGATTACTGCAGTAATCCTGCAGACATAGGACAGTGCCGGCCAGGAGTAATTTATTCTCCGGCTGATTCTCAGAGGCAGTGGTCTTGCCTCAGAGAGCCCTACCCTGAATGGCTGGGGAAGCTGGAATGGGGCAGGAAGAAGAGGTCAAAATAAAATAGCTACTTAATTAGCACTTACCATGAACCGGCCCCTGTTGTAATCACCTCATGAAACTTACTACATTCAGTTTAGACCAGGTACGAGAAGTTCTGTAATTTGGCCAAAGTCACCCAGCTAGTAAGTGGCAAGTTTGGGGCGCATATTTAGGCTTTCTGACTGCAGAGTTCACAGTCTGAACCACTGTCCATCCCACTTCACATTAAAGGGTAGGGTGAGAAATGCTGAGGTTCGGAGAGGTTAAGCTCACACGGCCGCTGAACAGGGAGGGGTGTATCTAGGACTTCAACTCTGATCTTGTGACCCTGAAGTTCTGGCATTTATGCTGCTGGGTGCTGCCCTCTAGTGTCCCCTATGGGAGAAGCGCACCAAAGGCAAGCAGCAGATAACCACGGCTCCTGATGCCCAAAGCTGTAGGTTTTACAGATACTAAATGTCATTCTAAATGTCTCCATATATTCAGTCATGCTATTTCTTGGCTGTCTTAAAAATCCTGCAGTTCATCAGGTCTAACACCATCTTTGTACTTTACCACCTCAAATTTGCCCTCCTCGGTCATTTCTTTCTTTCTTTTTCTTTCTTCCTTTCTTTCTTTCTTTCTTTCTTTCTTTATTTTTACATTTTCTTTGGGCTTATGAAATAGCTCTGTATCTTCTTTTTAAAAAAATGTATTTTATTGATTTTTTACAGAGAGGAAAGGAGAGGGACAGAGAGTTAGAAACATCTATGAGAGAGTCACCGATTCAGCTGCCTCCTGCACGCCCCCTACACACACACACACACACACACACACACTGGGGATGTGCCCCAAACCAAGGTATGTGCCCTTGACCAGAATCGAACCTGGGACCCTTCAGTCACCCGCAGACCGCTATTCTATTCACAGAGCCAAACCAAACCGGCCAGGGCTGTATCTTTTCTTTTTAATTTGATTTCAGAGAGGAAGAGAGAGGGAGAAAGAGAGATAGAAACATTAATGATGAGAAAGAATCACTGACAGGCTGCTTCCTGCATGCTTCCTACTGAGGATCTAGCAACCTGGGCATGTGCCCTTGACTGGAATCAAACCTGGGACCCTTCAGTCTGCAGGCTGATGCTCTACCCACTGAGTCAAACTGGCTAGGACTGTACCTTTTTTAAAAAGTATTTTTATTGATGTCAGAAAGGAAGGGAGAGGGAGAGAGAAAGAGAAAGATCAATGATAAGAGAGAATCATCAATAGGCTGCCTCCTGCACTCCCCACACTGGGGAAGGAGCCTGCAAACCTGGCATATGCCTTGACAGGGAATTGAACTGTGACTCCTGGTTCATTGGTTGACATGCAATCACTGACCCATGCCAGCCAGACCTCCTCAGTCATGTCCATTCATCCAGTAGCACAAGCCAGAACCCTAGCCATCCTTGACACCTCCATCTCCCCACCATCGTCTATCACCAGCTCAAGAGGCTGCATGGTTGCCAAGGAAGAAAGAAGACCAGAAAAGTAAACAGTGAACACAGCAGAGTAACAGTGATGGAAGCAGAGGATCAAGATAATGTCCCCCGATCATGGCCCAAGGCAAAACTGAGCTTGGGTAGCTCCAGTTAGAAAGGCAGGTGTTTCTGCCGTTTTATGGCTGGGAGGAGGGTACTGTGCTGGGAGCCAGAAGCGCTGGGTTCCCACACAACTCCGCTATTTAGTCATATAGGGCCTTTGGACTTGATGAGCCTCAGTTTCCACATCTGTAAAATGAATATGACAATGCCACTCTAGAGCTATTGAAAAGATCAAATTAAAAAGTGTCTGCTTTGCTCTGGCCCTGTGACTCAGTTGACTGGAGTGTCATCCCATACATCAAAAGGTTGTGGCTTAGATTCCCAGTCATGGCACGTACTTAGGTTGCAGGTTTGACCCCTAGTTGGAGGCACAAATGGAAGGCAAAGAAGGCAACTGATTGATGTTTCTCTCTGACATCAATACTTCTTTGTCTCTCTCCCTTTCTCTCTCTCCCCCCCACCTCCCTCTTTTCCATTCTCTCTTAAAAATCAATGGAAAAAATATCCTCCATTGAGGATTAACAAAACAAAAGAAGTTCTTGAATCTAACATCCAACCAAAGAACCAGAACATCACTAAAAATTAAATCTGCTAATGGGCTCTTTGCCATCTCTGACCCCTCCCCCTAACTGACTCCAGATAATCACTACTCTGAATTTTGTATTCCTTGTTTTCTTGCTTTTTATTTTTTTAATATATTTTATTGATTTTTTTACATAGAGAAAGGGAGAGGGATAGAAAGTCAGAAACATCAATGAAAGAGAAACATCAATCAGCTGCCTCTTGCACACCTCCAACTGGGGATGGGCCCGCAGCCAAGGTACATGCCCTTGACCAGAATCAAATCTGGGACCTTTCAGTCCGTAGGCCGACGCTCTATCCACTGAGCCGGTTCGGCTGTTTTTCATTTTTCAATCTTTTTTTTAAATTGATTTCAGAGAGGGAGAGAAACATCAGCGAGAGAATCATTGACTGGCTGTCTCCTGCACGTCCCCCACTAGGGGTCAAGCCTGCAACCTAGGAATGTGCCCTGACCGGGAGTCAACCCTGATCTCCTGGCTCATAGGTCCGCACTCAACCACTGAGCCCAGCGGGGCTGGGCTGGGCTGGGCTGGGCTTGTAAGGCCCGGCAAGCGCTGCTGGGCTCAGAGATGCTGGGACCGCCTCCCACCGCGGAGGAGAATGGCCCCAGCGTCTGTCCACTCTGCCCCGAGGCCTCACTTACCGGACTAGGCGGAGCACAGCTCTGGGTCCATCTTGGGCAGGCTCAGCGCCCAAGCCGGGCCTCGGTGCCAGCCTAGCGCCCGGGGCGGGGCCTTGGCCCAGGTGAGCGGCGGCGGCGCTTCGCGGAGGCAGGAAGTGTGTCCCCAGCGGCGGCCCGTGCAGCGCTCCCGCGAGACGCTTACCAGCACCCCAGGTGAGCGGCGGGTGGGGGGGTGGAAGGGGGCGGGGGAAGGGGCCGAGCCGGAGGCGCTCACCTGGCGGGACAGGTAAGCCCCGCGCGGGCCCGAGGGGGCGCGAACCGGGGAGGCACCAGTGTGTAGGGACCTCGGAGGCTGCGCGCGGGCCGGGGAGGGTCCCGGGTCGGGTTCTCGGGGGCCACCCTCCCACTTCCGGGGTGCGCGGGCCGGGCCGGGGAGCGGCCTGAGCAGAACCCTGGGCCGGGCCGGCTGAGCGGGGTCCGGGGGTCCGTACCCCTTAGGGCTGCGCTGGCTCGGGGCGGGGGCGTGCACACCCTGAGGAAGTGTCGGGGCAGAGCGGGGCTGGGTTCCCCGGGGCGGGGGCCTCTGCAGCTGGAGGGGGTGGTGCTCGCCCCCGGGGCACTGCTCACGTAGGGGCTGCGATAGTTCGGGAGCAGCGTCGGGGTCTGGTTCTCTCTCGCCCGGGACCGGGTGCCCGCGGATGCGGGAGTCGCAGGCTGAGCCTTTGGAGCGGGAGAGCGAAGGTGCAGGGACGCCGGGCGCGAGAATCGACGGCTGTTTCCTGAGCAGGATTGGGTGTCCCTCCCGGCCCGGTGTGCAAGGCTCGGCTGCGCATGGGTGGGGGCAGAGGCCGGTGCAGCCGGGCCTGCCCTGGGACCCTGGGAGTCGGGAGTCGGTAGGGAGCCAGACCCCTGAGTGTGTAAGTTCCCAGGGACTACGGAGGTGGGGACGCGCATCGCTCAGTGTGGGGAGGGTGGGTCCGGGCGCCTCTGGCCCGGAGGAAATCTCTGCAGTGCCCCGCGGCTCCCAGCGACCCAGCCCCTCACAGGTGCTAAAGCCTCTGCACACAGTATCTCATTTAAACGTCACCTGGTGCTGGAAGATACTCATCTCGCCCGTTAACGATGAGGAAACTGCTGGCCAGGGTAGCTCTGTGGGTTAGTGTCCTCCGGGTATGCCAAGGTTGCTGGGTTCATCCCAGTCAACCAATAAATGTATTAAGTGCAACCACATAGATATTTCTCAAATCGATTTTCCCCTCCCTCCCTCTCTCTCTCCCTCCCTCTCTCTCTCTCTCCCTCCCTTCCTCTCTCTAAAATCAATCAATAAAAAAATAATAAAAAGATCAGGAAACAGCCTAGAGTTTCAGGCTAGACCTCAACAGAAGCAGGGGCTCTCCCCTCACAAAACCAAGTGGCCAGAGTTCCTAGGATTTTGGAGAAGGGACGAGAGAGCCTAGATGAAATTGGCTGAATTTGACTTCAAGAGGGTTCTGAGCCTCGAGGGGAGGGGAAACAGGCTAGGCATTTCCCTCCCCTCCCCTCCATCCCACTCCCACTCGAGATGTGTCGCACAAAGTACAGGGGCTCTGGAGTCTGGCAGACCACAGTACAAATCCAGCTCGCTCTTTTTCCAGCGAGGTGTCTCTGGACAAGTCACCTCAGCTCTCTGAGCGTCAAATTCCTCGTCTGTAAAGTGGAGATATAATATTTTCAGGGCAATTGTGAGTGTTAAATAAGGCTCATTTGTGATGGAATCCTCTCGGGCTGGAGCCTGTTTCTGGCCGATTCCCTGCTGTTGCACCAGCATTTAGCACAGCACTGGGCACATAGTAAGTGCTCAGTAAAAGTTTGTCGGAAGAATTTAATGATTAGTGCAAATCCTAAAGCCTCAGAAGTGAAAGAGATAGTGAGCCAGACTGTCACCAGTAACCCCTTACTCTTACAAACCCCAGAGTTCAATGCGGCTCAAACAGTTCAGACATCCACCCTCTCCTCACCCAAGGTCTGAGCCTGAGGCAGGCTCCTCTGTGACCCTGCTCAGGCACAGGCTCGTCTTTGGAGCTGGCAGCTGCCTACTTTGCCCCCTTTCTCTCAAGTAATAGATGGGATTCGGTGGTGGTTGGGTACAAATAAATGTGTGGCTTTGAACAACTTATTTAACCTCTCTGTCCCTCAGTATAGTAACAAAAACAATAATAATCATATCTAAAAGTAGGGTTATGCCGAGACCGGTTTGGCTCAGTGGATAGAGCATCAGCCTGTGGACTCAGGGGTCCCAGGTTCGATTCCAGTCAAGGGCGTGTACCTTAGTTGCAGGCACATCCCCAGTAGGGGATGTGCAAGAGGCAGCTGATCGATGTTTCTAACTCTCTATCTCTCTCCCTTCCTTTCTGTAAGAAGTCAATAAAATATATTTAAAAAATAAAAAATAAAAGTAGGGTTATGGTAATTAATTGGTTTAATATATTTAAACACTTAGAACAATGTAAGCCATCAATAATAAATCACTAGAATGCAAACTCCTGAGGTAGGAAATTTTGTCTGTTTTGTCACTGTGTCCACAGAATTTAAAACTGTCTGACACACAGTAGGACCTCAGTTAATATTTGTTAATTGAGTGAATAGATAAATCTATTCCCACTCCCACATTGTTCAAGCCAAGGCACAGGTTTTAACCATTTGTCTTGCCTCTCTGGGCTGTGAGGGACTATTACAATTTCATTTTGTACATTTTGGAGAGGAAATTTCACACACAGACCCATCCAGACACTGCCACCTCCACTCTGATCAGTCCAGAGCCCAAGTCCTTTTGATTTCCACCCAGTGATCCTTGTTCTACCCTGAGGTCACACAGAATGCACTTACTGTACCCAAACCTGTTTCAGACACTGAGACATAAAGGAATTAGACATGGTCCCTGTCCCTCAGGGTCTTATAGGCTTATCTTCAAACAACGGGTTCAAGGCCAACTCAGCTGACAGCCCAGCAGAGGGCTGTGGGGAGAGAGACTTGGGTTCTGGAGAGTTCTTGGAGAAGGAGTGCTGAGTGAGGACAGCAGAATAGGTTGAAGAGTTGTAGGAAGAGTTAAAGAACTCCTGAACCCTCATCCAGTCACCACGGCTGACAATCCCTCCCTCCCCTTCTCTCTGTTTTTAGGGGAAACGTTTTGAGATGTTCCAGACATCATGCTCCTTTATCCCTAAATGCTTCCGTATATATTTCCTAAGAATAAGAACAGTATCTTATATAATAACTATAGATTATATAGATTCAGGGAATTTAACACTGACACATCTTTTAACATTGACATAATGTATTAAATAATATACGGCCAACATTTAAATTGCACCGGTTACCCACATTATCCAATTTCCGATTTTCCCTCTTGATCCAGGATCCACTGCAGGATCACACGTTGCGCTTAATTGTCATGTCCTTCAACTTGGGCTTGTCTGATGTTTCCTCATGGTTACTATTAGATTATGCATTTTTGACAGGAATGCTTCATAACTGATTCTGTATCCTTAGTGTGTAGTATCAAGAAGCACCTGATCTCAGTACATCCCATTATTGGTGATATTAACTTTGATCATTTGATTAAAGTGATGTTTGCCAAGTTTCTCCAGATTTGTGGGTTTTTAAGTTCTCACTGGCTGCAGTAAGTAGAAAGGAATGGAGGTGGCCAGAATGGGGGTCTCGAAAGTATCTTGGTGAGAGATGATGGTAGTTTTGTTTAGAGAGATGGTATTGATTTGCCCAAAGCACATTGTCTATTAGAGCCAGAACTAGAACTAGAGTACAGGTGTCCAGATACCTACTTCTTCTCCCACATAACCAGTTATAGAATCCCCAGTGCCATTAAATCAGGGTTAAAAAGATACGGGATCAATATTTTAGAAAATCCATGCCGAGACCGGTTTGGCTCAGTGGATAGAGCATCGGACTGCGAACTGAAGGGTCCCGGGTTCGATTCCGGTCAAGGGCATGTACCTTGGCTGTGGGCACATCCCCAGTAGGGGGCGTGCAAGAGGCAGCTGATCGATGTTTCTCTCTCTCCAATGTTTCTGACTTTCTATCCCTCTCCCCTCCACTCTGTAAAAAATCAATAAAATATATTTTTTAAAAATATTTTAGAAAATCCAGGCTAAGGGAAATTACTGTCCTTCAAATCCCTTCATGTGATCAAGGACTCTCCCAAATACATCAGTACATAATGTTTCCCCAACTCCCTCCAGCAGAGTTATTTACTCCCATAATGCCTCATCTAAACTACATACTCCCCCCCCCCAAAAAAAAAAACCCAAAACACCACACAATAATAAACTACATGTTACAAAACCATGTGTAAATTACAAGAACAGGATCTAAAGTTCATTCATCTTTGGTTCTACAGTGCCTAAAAGGGCTAGTAGGCTCAGTATTTGTGAAAAAGAGTGAATCAACTCTGAGCTTGCTAGCAACCAAGTCATAAAGGGAAAGACGTATTTTGTGGCTCGGCTTCCTTGTCTAATCAAAGGAAGCAAAACTGCTCGGTATTAAATGTTTCTAGAAAAGCAAATCTGAGCCAGACTAAAATATTGATGGGGTACTTGTTATATTCCCATCTCTGACTTGAAGGAAGAGGGTAAGAGAGAGAAGATGATAATGATCAGATTCTGTAGCAAGTCACATGAGAGGCATTTGTTGAGCAGTCTCAGAGGCTGTGCTCTGTGGGCTTACCAATAGTGGGAATAAACTGGGAAGACCATTCCCCAGACAGCAAGATCCCAGGAGATTTTTCTTTTTATCTGGTAAAATATCCATAACATAAAATTTATCATTTTTAAAAAAAAATTTGTGTGTGTTTTGTTTTCTTTTTTTGTTGTTGTTTATTTATTCTTTCCTCTTTTTTCTGCATTTTAACATTTAAAAAATCTTTATTATATACTAGAGGCTCAGTGCACAAAATTTGTGCACTGCGGGTAGAGGGTCCCTCAACCCGGCCTGTGACCTCTTGTAGTCCGGGAGCCCTCGGGGGATGTCTGACTGCTGGCGTAGGCCCGTTTCCCACAATCTGGGACCCCTCGCTCCTTACCGCCCACCTGCTCACTGCTCCTTAGCGCTTGCTGCTCATTAGTGCTGCTTTGCAGGAGGGAGAGGCTCCCACCACCATTGCTGTGATCACCAGCCATGAGCTGAGTGGCGCTCCCCCTGTGGGAGTACAGTGACCATCAGGGGGCAGCTCCTGCGTTGAGTGTCTGCCCCCTGGTGGTCAGTGCACATCATAGTGACCGGTTGTTCTGGTCGTTCTGCAGTAACAGTTGCTTAGGCTTTTATTATATAGATTCCTGTGGCATTAAACACAGTCATAAGGTTGTGTATCCATCACAACCAAACGCTACCCATTAAACACTAACTCCCCATTTCCCATGCCTCTAGTCTCTGGCAGCCATCATTCTCCTTTCTGTCTCTATAAATGTTACTGTTCTAGATATTTTGTATTTGTTCTGTTATGTCAAGTTTATTTCAGTTATTACAATGTCTCGAGGTTCATCTGTATTGTGGCATGTATCAAAATTTCATTCCTTTTCAGAGCTGAACAATATTTCATTGTGTACATCACATTTTATTTTAGTTCATTCATCCATCAAGGGACCTTTGGGTTGTTTCCATCTTTTGCTTGTGAGCAATGCTGCTGTGAACATTTGTATACATATATGTTTAAGTCCCTGTTTTCAGTCCTTTTGTATATACCCAGAAGTGGAATTGCTGGATCATATCATAATTCTGTGTTTACATTTTTGGAGGAACAACGGACTGTTTTCCACAGCAGTTGAGCCATTCTGCATTCCCACCAGCAATGCACAATGTTTATTAATTGAGTGAATGAATGAATCCAATTTCTCTACATTCTCTCCAATGCTTGTCACTTTGTTTTATAGTTTTGGTGTGTGTGTGTGTGTGTGTGTGTGTGTCCTTCCCCCTCTCCCCCCAGTAATAGTCACTCTAATGGATGTGAAGTCCTAGGAGATTTGGACATGAGGTTAGACCATAGAGAGAGAGAACTTCCTCCTTGACCAGCCCGGGTCTGTCCACATCATAGGCCTTTCAGAAACCGGAAATCTAAAGCTCCTCGTCACTGATCCTGACTCTTTCCTGGTCTCTCCCCACAGGTGTCTGGCTATAGTAAACCATGTAATGAGCCATGCCCCGCCCTGGACACCCCCGCCCATCATCTGGGCCCCCACGCTTGGGACCCTGGGAGCAGCCAACAGAGCTATGTTTGGAGACCTATGACGAGCCATCTCAGCCCCCACCAAGCCGCCGCACTCGAAGGCCAGACCCCAAGGATCCTGGCCACCATGGGCCTGAGAGCCTTACCTTCATCTCTGGCTCTGCTGAGCCTCCTGCTGAGCCCCCAGCCTGCTGCCTGCTCTGGCGACCTTGGGTGTGGGACTGGTGCCTGGCTGCCTTCTGCTTCCGCCGCTGCCGGGATTGCCTCCAGCGCTGTGGAGCCTGTGTACGGGGCTGCAGCCCCTGTCTGTCCACCGGGGACTCCCCTGATGGGGCTGCCGAAGCCAGCTGGGCCAAGGAGCACAATGGAGTGCCCCCCAGTCCCGACCGTGCACCACCCAGCCGGCGGGATGGCCAGCGGCTCAAGTCAACCATGGGTAGCAGCTTCAGTTACCCTGATGTCAAGCTCAAAGGCATCCCTGTATACCCCTATCGCAGTAACACTGCCCCAGCCCCTGATGCGGACTCCTGCTGCAAGGAGCCACTGACCAATCCCCCACCCATGCGGCACAGCCTGCCAAGCACCCTTGCCAGCAGCCCCCGGGGCTCTGAGGAGTACTACTCCTTCCACGAGTCAGACCTGGACCTACCTGAGATAGGCAGTGGCTCCCTGTCGAGCCGAGAGATCGATGTGCTTATCTTCAAGAAGCTGACAGAGCTGTTCAGCGTACACCAGATCGACGAGCTGGCCAAGTGCACGTCAGACACTGTGTTCCTGGAGAAGACCAGTAAGATCTCAGACCTTATCAACAGCATCACCCAGGATTACCACCTGGATGAGCAGGATGCTGAGGGTCGCCTGGTACGCGGCATCATTCGCATCAGTACCCGAAAGAGCCGTACCCGCCCGCAGACCACAGAGGGGCGCTCAACCCGGGCTGCTGCCCCTGCTGCCATGGCCCCTGACAGCGGCCATGAGACCATGGTGGTCTCTGGGCTCAGCCAGGATGGTATGTGGGGCCCCCCCAGGGCTAAAGGGCAGAATGGAGGAGAATCTGGCCAAGGGAGGGCAGCGCTGGGGCCCTTGGCCACTGTGGGTCCACCCCTCAACCAATCTCTGCTCCTCCTCCTCCTCTGCCTCCCTTTTCTCAACTCCTCTGCATCCCCTAACAGCCTCCTTCTATCTCTTGCTACCAACTGTCAGAGTAGCTTCAAGGTCTGGCCTGGTTAACAGGACTCAGGAATCCATATGAATTTGGACCTCTGACCTGTCCTGGCCTAACCAATATACCCAACACCCACCACTGTGTGTGCTCATGAGCACATGCACAGACACACATTCTCTATCTGTCTGTTTTAAACATTGTTTCTTTAGCCTGGCTAGAGTAGCTCAGTGGTTAAGTGTCAACTTAGGAACCAGGAGGACGTGGTTCTATTCCCGGTCAAGGCACATGCCCAGGTTACGGGCTTAATACCCATTGTGGGGTGTGCAGGAGGCAGCCGATCAGTGATTCTCTCTCATCATTGATGTTTCTATCTCTTCCTCTCCCTTCCTCACTGAAACCAGTTTTTAAAAATTATGCATACACACAGGGTGAATGGCCCCATCGTGCTGGGGGCAAAAGTGGGAACTGGAGTTGAAAAGTTGGGATGATGACCACTGCTCCCCTCATGTTCCCTTTCCAGAACTCACAGTGCAGATCTCCCAGGAGACGACTGCAGATGCCATCGCCAGGAAGCTGAGGCCTTTTGGAGCCCCAGGTTTGGTCCTGACCTGATGAGTGTGTGAGGAGAGGGGAGTGACCTAGGAGCCCCCATACCCGTCTTACAGCTTCTTCCTGGGGTGGGTGAGGAAGGGATCAGAAAGGGAACAAGAAGCCACATATGCCGTCCCAATCCTACAAGCTAGCTTAAAGGGTTCAGGTGGGAGAGATTCAGGGCCCTGCCCCTGAAGCAGCAGCAGGATGGTTCCCAGAACAGGCAAGCTAAGTGATGGGACCCCAGCCTCTAAGCTCCAGGTACTGGGGAGGGAATTGGGGAGCAGGAGGCCATCCAGCCTGGTGCTGAAGGCACTCTGTGTGATTTCTACTACTGTCTTCTTGGCCTGCACAAGCCCTTGGGAGCGGGGTTGTTACCCTGTTGCAGAGAGGATGGCTGGGGCTCAAAGTTTAAGGAAATGAGTGGGTCGCCCAGACAGGATCAGACTAACCCAGGCTTAAGTCCCATTCTGCTCCTTCTCAGGGGTTTCTCCCTGCCCCTGGGACCTGAATGAGCTTCTCCTCTCAGCCTGTTTCCTCCTCTCTTCACCCTCAGGATACCCAGCCAGCCACGACTCATCCTTCCAGGGCACCGATACAGACTCCTCAGGCGCACCCCTGCTCCAGGTGTACTGCTAACCCCTGCTGGGCCCAGGGGCCACAACCCCTTCTGAGAGAAGCACAGCCTGCAGAATGAAGAGGGGGACCAGGACTCCCTTTGGGAGAGGCAGAGCCCACTCTGGCTCCTCCAACCTTGGCTGACTGGTTCTTGGACCACGTGCATTTCACTGGGCCACAGTGCCCACATTCCCCTGGACCCCCAGCTGGCCTGACCTGTCCCTTTCTTCAGGCAGCCTGGGCCATGGAAAACAGACTTAGGAGTTACCTTCTGGGATTGAATCCCTGATCTACCCCTGTAACATGCCATCCTAACCCATCATGCAGGTTTCCCCCTCCCTGTGTGGGGGAGAGGATAACAGCTAAAAGCAGTTTATCTTAAATGGTTTGGGTTAGGGGGCAAGAGGGCCTCTGTTGAATTCTGTGGGCAGTGCCTACTCCATGTTTCATTCTGTTGAGCAGTTTGTTTCTTCGTTGATGTTCTACATGCTGGTATGACCCTAGTTATAAGTACAAAGGAAATAAAGATGTCTACCTTGTTATCTTGGCTGTGATACTGTCCTTTCAGTCTCATTTGCTTGACTGCTGCCCAGAGCAGGAAACAAAATAGAGCATCTAGCCTGGCTTAGTGTTGTGGGGTCAAAGCTAGAAGCCTGAAATGGGAGTGGTAACACCTACCTCTCAGATTCACCAAGTTCCAGGAGATCGAGCCCAGCAGTCTGTATGTGAGGAAGGTCTCATGTTGTTCGTCATTGTGAGGTTCTAGGCTGTCTGGACTACCCCTGTGTCTAGGCTCACTGCCTGTAGACTGGCCTGCTTCTAGCCATCCCTAGTTTCCCCAAGTCCCCAGCCAGCCACAAACCTGCTGCTCCCTCCACCTCTCCTTGGTATTAAGAGAGCACTGAGGTTCAGTTACCTTCTTGACCTTCTCAACAACACTGGAGTGAGATCCCCTTTCAGAGAGGTCAAGAAATTTAATGGGTCACAGCTAGTAACTGGCTCCGGACCTGGGTTTCTGCACTTAAGCTGGCAAACTGACCTGCTTGGGGCAGAAGCAGGGTTCTGGAGACCGACTGGGTACAGAAGGGTCCTACTTAGCTACTCACACAAAATCTTTCAACAGTGAGGCCAGAGCAGGTCCACCAGGCCAGCTGACTGATAAACTAGGTGCCCAGGACCTCTGCCCCCACCTCACCTAGTCCGCTTAGCCCTTTTTACTGTCCTCATGGGCATCCATGCAAAGTGACAACTAGACAAACTATACTTGTCTATCCAATTTTCTATGGGACAAACAGGATGGTCCCTTGGGGTTATCATCACTGGGCCCAGTACATGATAAAACTGGCCTCTCCAAGATTGAAAATGACCACAGGACACTGGAGCCCAGGGATATCACAGGACATAGGATTCAACACTCCTTCCACCCTATCCTTCACTCTAGAGCACAATTTTCCAAACACAGCCTTGGGAACCACTACTGGCTTTCTCCAAAAAAAAAGAAGCGGGGGTGGGGGGTCTAGCTGGTTTGGCTCAGTGGATAGAGCATCAGTCTATGGACTGAAGGATACCAGGTTCGATTCCAATCAAGGGCACATGCATAGGCTGCAAGTTCAATCCCCAGTAGGGAGTGTGCAGGAGGCAGCTGATCAATGATTCTCATCATTGTTGTTTCTCTCCCCATTCCTCTCTGAAATCAATTTTGAAAAAGGAGGAGGGGAACATTTCTATGTTCCAGAAATTCAGGGGTCCCCTTCACACAGAGCAGAGCACTCTAACATTCCTGCTATAACCATAACCTCTGTGGCTACTACCCTCAGTGACCTCCATTCTCTGGCCCAAGTGGGGTAGGGTGAACTCCAGGGACTGGATTTGGGCAGAAGAGAACACCTCCAGCCCCGGCACTGCCTTGGCAGGTGACTGGGAAGTCCTGCAATCTGTGGAGGTCTGGGGTCAGAGGCACAAACAGGGCCACACTGGACTTGGCTCTGCCCGCCAGGTCAGGTGTCTACACCACTTAGAGCCCAGGGCTGTCCCCCCAGGGCCATCCCTCCAGCCTTTGTGGCTCTCGGCCCCAGGGAAACAACAGTGTGTAGCTTCAGAAACACTTGATCCAGGGCTAGAGGACCCACTGCATTTGGAAGCTGTCTTAAAGATAAAAATGAAATCAAGTCCTTGGTCTTACACTCTGCTGAGTCATGGGCCCCTATGAGAATCAGACATATGTTCTGGTCCTGTAGCCAGAAAAACTTACCTTTGCTCACAATTATACAAAAACTGAAAGTCTTGTTTCATTCCTCCAAGTAATGAGAAACTGAGCCCCAGAGAGGGGTAAGGACTTGCCTTAGATCACATGGCAGAATCAGCTAGAAGATAAGCCCCCAGCTCCCTGCAGCAGCCATAAGGGGCCTGACCCCCAGTAAAGACTACAGCAAGCATGTCAAACTCAAAGGCTAACACGAGCCGAACAAACGAGGCATGTAGCCCCCGGGGCCAAGAGTTTGACATGCTTGGACTAGAGGGAAGAGAGAACACAGGTGGAATTGGGTAAACAGTTTTAATGTGTAACAGTGTCAATTAGTGAAGACAAGACCCCCAAAGGCCCAGCCCTTCTCCCACGGTGACCTCTGTGCCGTCCCAGCTCTGAGGCCCTCAAGGCCCAGGGAAGGGAGGAAAAGAAGGCTGACGGCTGAAGGCTCGGTTCCAAAAGCTCGGGGAGGCAGACAGCTAGCTGAATTTGGCCTTAGAAAAATCCATCTCCGGATGCTGATCCATGAACCTGGGAAGGGAAATAGGAAGAGAGTGAAACAGACTGTCCCTCTCCCCTAAAGTTAGTCCTAATCTCTTTAGAACCCTGAGCAACCGGGAGCCAGGCCAGGCAGGGTCTCTGAGGCTCATCTGAGCCCGAGGCTGAAGCTGAGGCGCCAATATTGGCACTTTTCACCTGCAGATGGCAATGACCACACTTACCTTCCTTCTTTCCTATCTTCAGGTGGCCTTGGCCTCAAAATTACCTCAGCAAGTGACTAGGATCGGTAAGCCAAGGCTATAAAGCCATAAACTTGGCAGCTCATTCTGGAAGGGGCAGGGCAGCTCCTGTGTCCTACTTGCAGTTGTCACCCAGATCCAAGCCTCCCCAAACCCCCATTTTCAAAGTACTCACTTTTTCAGGATTTCCTGTTTCTTCTGCTCATCTGAGGTGGGCAGCCCCATGGACTTCTGTCTCTGGTCATACATCATCTTTTCCACCATGCTGCGCGTCTCACTGTCCAGGTCTGACAGCTGGGGGCAGGCCGAGCAGGGACAGGTGAGGCTCTTGGGCCACCTGGGCCTCTCATGTCCCAGTTAAAGCTCCCCCACCAACCCGGGCTCACCTTGGAGTTCTCAGGGTTGATCTTCTTGGTGTTGATCTCAGGATCGCTGGACACCAATCGGCTCCACCACTCCATCTTGTTGATCTGTGAGAGCCACCGGTCACTCATTCTATAGTCTAGGAACCACCCACCAACCAACTCCCTCCCACCCACATCCTACACTTAGGACATAAAGCAGGGCTATGCTGGGGCCCGAGGTACAGAGCAGCAAGACCTCTCCCTTCCACAACGGCTGGCGTGGTTGGGAAGACTGACCCGAATACAGTCACAAATCAGAACAAGCAAATAAAACACAGAGGAAGATACCGTCCAGGGTGAAGGGAGAGAAACTACTGAGTGACACCTAGCTAGGACAAGCAGTTTACCAGACTAAAAATTCAGGGAAGGACATTCAGTTGAGAGGAAAAGCAAGTGCAAGGGTATGGAGGGGTGACTGAGAGGCAGCCACGGCCAGTCAGCAGGCTGGAACAGGCCTTATGCGCCATGAGGAGTTCTCCTCCTCGATATTTAGCCTTTTACAGAGACCACCTTTATTTACTGGTGTGTCTGTGTCCCATATCCCTTTTTGAGGGAAGAGGAGAACATAGATGTTCCGAGGGCATTTTCTACGTTTTGTTCATTATTCTCTCTTCAGTATATAGAACAGTGCCTGCACATAGTAGGTGTTCAAGTATTTGTTAAATTGAATACATGCATGAACCTAATGAAAGGTGAGGATTTGGTTAACAAAGACTATTTTGATCCTGACTCCACCCTTTCCTAGATGGAAGAGCCTGGGCATATATATACGAGCTACCCTTTTCCTGCCTCTAAAGTGGGACAGACCTGCCTGCCAGCATGGCTTAGTGGTCAAGTGTCGACCTATGAACAGGAGGTCGTGTTCGATTCCCAGTCAGAGCACATGCCCAGGTTGGGGGCTCACTCGCCAGTATGGAGCACGCAGGAGACAGTGAACAATGACTCTCTCTCATCATTCATGTTTCTCTCTCTCCCTCTCCCTTCCTCTCTGAAATCAATTAAAAATATATATATTTTTAAAATGGGACAGCCCTAGCCAGTTTGGCTCAGTGGACAGAACATGGGTCTGCGGACCACAGGATCCTGGGTTCAATTCCGGTCAAGGACAAGTACCTTGGTTGGAACGCCTTCCAGCCCAGGCTGGTGCAAGAGACAACCAATCAATGGGTTTCTCTCACATCGATGTCTCTGTCTTTCCCTCTCTCTTCTACTCTCCCTAAAAATCAATGGGAAAATATCCTCAGGTGAGGATTAACAAAAAAATAATTTAAAAAATTTTTTTTCTAAAAAAGGGACGGACATACTGTAAGTATTATGAGATTAAATAAGAAATGTCTACCCTAGCATAGTCCCCGACTGAATAAGCAGAAACCCTTCCCTCTTTTTCTTCATTAAGACGCAGGCCAGAAGGCTGGGCCTCTTCACACCTTCTCCAGATGCACCGTCACCACCTTGCCGTCCTCAATGAGCCAGGAACTCTCCTCCACCTTCACCTCATTGTAGAGCTCCCCGTCGATGATTGCAGGCTGCCCCTTGAGCCCCACCCGGAGATGCTTCCGCTGGATGTCCACCACGACATCCTTCCCTTTCAGCCGGAAGTTCACGCGGAAGGGCACTGCCAGCTGCATGGGGCAGAGACAGTCAGGAGGGGCCCCAGGCTGGCTCCCTCACCTCTGCCCTGGCCCTGACACTCACGTCCAGCTCCGACAGGGTCTGGGTCCAGCGATAATTGGACAGGTCTGCCCCATTGCCGAGATTGGGCTTCAGCTTCCCTTTGTCCTTCTCGTCTTCCTCCTCGTCTTCCTCAGCCTCCTGCTCACAGTCGGAGTGCTCAGCTACTTACTTGACAGACAGACTGAAACTCTCGGGGCCAGGCCCAGGACTGGCACTGGACATACAACCACAAAACGAAACAGACCTGTCCCTGCCTACTCCACGGCCCACTGGGAGCCACAGGTGGAACGCAGTTCTGATCTCTGTCTGAGAGCAGCTCAGAATATTAGAAGCATGTAATTCTGGGGGTGTCAAGCCAAGGGACTTAGAAAGCGAAGCACAGAAAAACAAAAGGTCACTAAGTGACCAAGAGCAGGGTTGTCCTGAAATAAAACCAGGTACCTCCACTGGTGTAGCTCAGTGGTTATGCATCGACCTACGAACCAGGAGGTCACAGTTCCATGCCTGGTGAGGGCACATGCCTGGGCTGCAGGCTCCATCCCCAATGGGGGCATGGTGTGCAGAAGGCAGCTAATCAATGATTCCTATCATTGATGTTTTTATCTCTCTGCCTTCCTCTCTGAAATAAAAAAAAAAATCTTTAAAACAAATTTTAAAAATAAATAAAACCAGGATTGCCTAATGATCAACATCCTTTTTCTGTATCTGTAGGATTAAGACCCCTAGTCTGACATCAGAACCTCTGAAAAGCCAAGTGAATGCCCCAAAAATCACTTGTGAATCTGGACCTGAGTGAGTGGGAGAAGCTCTGAGGGGCTTGTTCCGCAGATGGACCCACCACAAAGGCCCAGGCTGGACCTTGAATGGCACCTGCACAGGCACTGACTGCCCTCTCTTGCTTTGGGGCTTTCTTGCCAAGGCTTAAGGCCAGTGGATTTTGGGTGTTTTTAATACAAACCCTTTGGTCCAATATCTCTGAGTGAGATCTTGAATTATGGGGAGGATCACAAAGCTGAAGGAAGGAGGGCATCCTGGAGACAGGGTAAGGCTGTAGAGTTGCTGGAAGTTCCCAACCCCTGACTAGCCCCAAGCACCCATAATTCATCTCACCTGCTTCTCTGGTGAGCCAAGGCTGCCATTCTTGAGCTGGGCCTCATGATTCTCTGCATCCTTTTTCTATGGCAAAGGGCAAAGCAGTTGGCAAGAGGGTTCCCTCTTCTAGTGCCAATAGTTGAGGGGACAGGGGAAAGAGGCCACTCTTACCTGGTCAATCTCCAGCTGCAGCCTCTCTGCCTCCTCATCAGTCAGCTCCTTGATCTGAGGCCCAGCGCTCTCTGACTTGGCCTCCTTGGCCAGCCTAGCTGCCCGCTCCGCCTTCTCCCGCCGCTCCGTCTCCTGCCGAGCTCTCTTTTCCCGCCGGGCCTTCTGTGCCAGCTGGTTGTGGTGGTTGAAGGTCTGTGTGATGAGCTGGAGGTGGAAGTGAAAGCAATGAGCCACCAAGATAGGGGCATATCCCAAAAGCACAGTCCCGTCTCCATCTGCTGGGTGCACTGCACTTAGAACCCCTGTTTCCTCAACTTGAAAATGGGAAAATACATATCTGATCAAGTTATAACAACAATATCTGCAAATACCTGGCTCAGTAGACAGTGGCTACTTTAAAAAACCAAAACAGTTTTGGCCTGGCTGGTATGGCTCAATTGGGTGGGCATTGTCCTGTGCACCAAAAGATCACAGGTTCGCCGAAACTGGTTTGGCTCAATGGACAGAGCATTGGCCTGCGGACTGAAAGGTCCCAGGTTCGATTCTGGTCAAGGACATGTACCTTGGCTGTGGGCACATCCCCAGTAGGGTATGTGCAAGAGGCAGCTGATCGATATTTCTCTCTCATCAATGTTTCTTGACTTTCTATCCCTCTCCCTTCCTCTCTGTAAGAAAATCAATAAAATGTATTTTTTTAAAAAGATCACAGATTCAATTCCCACATACCCAGGTTGTAGGTTCAATCACTGGTAGGGGTGCATATGGAAGGCAACCGATTGATGGTTTTTTTTCTCTCTGCCCCCCCCCCCCGACAAAGTCAATAAAAAAGTATTTTAAAAAACAACATTCTAAACTAAGAGTATGGACATTAAAGTTGAATAACCTGGGTTCTAATCCTGGCTTTGTCACACACTAGCTATTGTATTTTTAGCAAATTACTTAACCTCTAAGAGCTTCAAAACTATCGTGGAAAGGAGGAACCCACCGCACAGGGCTGCTGTAGATGAAACGATCAGTCCTTCAATAGAGTGAGGCTGTCAGACCGCCAGGCCCAACCCTCTGAAAAGCCTTCCCTGAGCTCAGGCCACTGGCCCATTCGCTCCGACTGGTCTCCCCTCCTCCTGCGCACCTGTCTCCAAACTGCAGCCCCAGCTGGGCAACACTCAGCACCACACCCCCAACCGCCACATTAGCAGTCAGAGAGAGCTTTCTTTCTTTCTCCCTTTCTTTCATTTATATTTTTATTGACTTTAGAGAGAAAGGGAGCGAGAGAAACATCAGTGATGAGAATCATTGATCGGCTGCCTCTTGCATGACCCCTACTGGGTTATCAGGCCACAACCTGGCATGTGCCCCTGACGGGAATTGAACCTGGGACCCTTCAGTCTGAAGGCTGATGCTCTACCCACCGAGCCAAACCAGCTAAGGCGAGAGAGCTTTCTTGAGGGAAAAGGAGCCTCTTCCTCTCCTCAGTCTGCAAGCTATCCATTTCAAATCCTCTCTCTCCCACTATTCCTTCCTAGGATGTTTCCAACCCATAGCCTGCTAGCTGGCCTCCCCAATACCACTGCCACCCGTCACTGCCTGTCAGTGTGGCCTTGGATAAGCGGACAACTTCGACATTTTCTACGCCTGTTTCCTCACCTGTCATAAGGATCAAATAAGACCAACATTCATCTAGAGCCCGGCACAGTCCTTGCCACATCACACAGCTTGCCTGGAGGAGGCTAACCCAATGTCAGCTTTGGGGGCCTGGGAGGACTTTCTCTGCAATAAAAATGCAATGGGAGCGATGGCTCCACCTCAGTTATACTAGTACCCCTCAAAGTCTGGTTTCCTCAACCCGCAGCATCAGTATCATCCAGAATTTGTTAGAAAAGCTAAATATTAGGGCCCCCCCCAAAAAATTAAAAAAAATAAATCTTAGGCCCCACTCCAGACTTACTGAATCAGAAATTTTATTAT
This sequence comes from Antrozous pallidus, assembly GCA_027563665.1. Lineage (NCBI taxonomy): Eukaryota > Metazoa > Chordata > Mammalia > Chiroptera > Vespertilionidae > Antrozous > Antrozous pallidus. The sequence goes on from CM050508.1 coordinate 195,969,945, forward strand.
TTTTTAATGTGCCTTTTTTTAAATGTATTTTATTGATTTTTTACAGAGATGAAGGGAGAGGGATAGAAAGTCAGAAACATCGATGAGAAACATCGATCAGCTGTCTCTTGCACACCCCCTACTGGGGATGTGCCCGCAGCCAAGGTACATGCCCTTGACTGAAATCGAACCCAGGACCTTTCAGTCCACAGGCCGATGCTCTGTCCACTGAGCCAAACTGGTTTCGGCTGAGTCAGAAATTCTAGAAGTTGGCTCAGCAGCCTGTATTTCTCATCAGCCTTCCTGGCTAATTCTCATAAACACTGGAGTCACATCCAGATTTGAGTTCCTGGTCTACTGCTTTTACCTGTGTTACCCTGGAGCAGTTTTCTCTGTGCTTCTATTTTAGTTTACAATTGGTTTTTTAAGCTCTGGCCAGGTAGCTCAGCTGGTTACAACATCGTCCCAATATGCCAAGGTTGTGGGTATATATCTCTGGCCAGCACACATATAAGAACCAACCAATACATAAATAAGTAGAACACTCTCTCTCCCTTCCTCCCTCTCTAAAAAAATCAACAAATAAAAATTAAAAAGTAATTAAGTAAAAGTCATCTTCCACAGCTATTCTTTGCCTAGAAGGTCCTTGTTCCTACTCCCAGGTCCCCTGGCAAACTCCTCCTCATCCTCCAGGACCAGGTCAGTGTCTCCTGAGTTTCACCTCTTCATCGCCGACAGGCCTAGAGGAGTGTGGCAGTTCCTCACACTCAAAAAATTACAACAGAATGACTATACGACCCAGCAGCCTCACTTCTGGGAATACACCCAGGACTCTGTGTTGACCCTCACAGGCCACCCACTACGTGACCAGTGGTCAATAAACCGTCTTCAAGAATTTCTGGGCCTGAGATGGAAGGATGAAGGAAGCTTGAGAGGGCCCTGAAGTGACCCATAGGCTCATGACCGAAGAAAGTTCTGCCAAATGCCGTGACTTCTCATTCATTTGATGCCAATTCCTCCGGCCATCCCCAAATTCCCAACCCCATGCCATACTATAGTAGCTCTGTACTCGTCAAAGGTAAACGGGTACTGGACCCCCCCCCCCCCCCCGCCCCAACCAAATGGGTTAATAAAATGGGATGTGCGAGAGAAATGGGGCACCTGAAGGCCATTTAATATAATTAGTCATGAGACAATTACACCAGCAGAGGCTGTTCCACCACAGAGCCTTGGTCCCAAGATCCTAATCAGGGAGACCTTGAACTCAAGCCATTTGCTAACCAGTAGCCAAGGGTAGGCGGGAACAGGGTCCTCCCCTCTCCCAGCCCGTGAATCATGTTACATCTCATCCGTCCTATTCCTTCCTAGCTGTGAGGTTAGGTGAGGGCAGAGCTGAAACACAGGGCAGAGTCAAGACCAATCACAGCAGTCTCTGAAGCTGCCTCCCGGTCTCCTCCCACCATCTTTACCCAGCCCTGGCCCCAAGCAGAGACCCTAGGGGTATGTAGCCTACACAGGTGCCAACTGACAGGCTGTCAGTCAAGCTCTTTCACTGGAAGCATCCCTGGGAACCACAGCCCAGGAAAGTGGGGAAGGGGTGAGAAAAGCTGCACTAGCTCTAGAGGACAGGCCCCGGACTGCTCAGTGGACATACTGAACACAGGTTATCCTGGCCGAGGCTGGTAAAGAGTGGTTCCCACCAGTCTAGCCAGAGAAGACACAGAATCCAAAGGCTGAGATTCTGAATCTGAAGATGACACACTCCAATTCTAGAACTTCGTATAAATGGAATCTTACAATATGTGTTTCTTTTGTATGCCCATCTTCCTTTAAAAGGCTGAATAATACTCCGTTATACGTATATATGATGTTTTGTTTATCCATTCATCTATCAATGGACAGTTGGGTTGCTTCCACCTGGTGGCTATTATGAACAGTTCTGCTATAAACAAAACTTTCTCCAAAACCTTGCTTTCAATTCTTCTGGATATATTCCCAGAAGTGAGACTGCTGGATCATATAGTAGTTCTATTCTAATTTTTCGAGGAACTGCCACACTGTTCTCCACAGCCGCACCATTTTCCACTCCCACCGACAGTGCGCAGGCTTCCATTTCTCCACATCCTCACCAACACTTGTCAGTTTGTGGTTTTCTGGACGGAAGACATCCAAATGGGTATGAGGTGGTATCTTTTGGTTTGATTTGCATTTCTCGGATAATAAGGAAAGCTGGGCATCTTTTATAAAAGTTTCTATAAAGAGTTACAACAATTCACTTTTACCAGCAATGTCCAAAGAACAGCCTTTCCCCACATCCTTATAAGCATTTAGAACATTTTTGATAGAAAGAAAAGAGCATGTTTCTTTAACTTACGTTTCCTTGACTACTTGTGAATTTGAGCATCTGTGCAAACGCTCTTTAGATTTGCTCTTCTTGTAATTGCCCATTTTTTGTTTATCCTTTTCTTGGCAATTTACAAGAGTTCCTACACATTAAATCAGCTATTAAATTTTACCTGTCCTCTGCTTTGCATTTTCCCAAATCTATTGTTTTTCAGTTGACTTCATATGTCAACATCTCTTTTGCCATACAAGTTTCAGTCTTTGAAGACAGATAAATTTTCTTTCACAGCTTCTAGGTTTCTCCTTGCAAGGCTTCCCCACACAAGATTATACATAGTTTCCCAGATTTCCTTACAAGACTCTGCTTGATCTGCACTTTATTATTACACAGGCGTTAAACCGATGGCAAATTTTGGTTTTTTACAAATAGCCACTTCTAGCGGCAAGACTCATTAAATCATCCTTTGCCTACAGAAATAAGTTGCCATATTAGATATATATTAAAACCTTATACATGCTAGACATTTTCTAGGTTCTTTTCTGCTTCACTGGTATAGTTCTTTCTGTGCCCACAACATACTGATTTGATCATTACAGCTTTACTCAAATTACAATCTCTTCTCCATAATTCCTAGCCCCCAAAGCAACAAAAACTGAAAGTGTTTCTGTACTTTGTGTAAGTTTGTGGCGTGAAAGTATTTAGTCTCTTATCTCCCACTCGGTATGAACATGGATAGACATTTCTCTGCGGAATGTGAATGTGCCCTGGCTGGGGTGGCTCCGTTGGCTGAGTGTCATCCCATGCACCAAGAGGTCACAGGTACAATTCCTGGTCAGGGCACATGTCCTGGTTTCAGGGTCAATTCCCAGAAGGGGGCATCTAGGAGGCAGCTAACTGATGTTACTCTCTCCCCTCTCCCTTCTCTCTAAAATCAGTAAAAACTTTAAAAAAAAATTTTTTTTAATGTGCTTGATTATAGGATGCTGCTCCTGACCTCTGGATTGGGGTATTGTATGAAATATAGAGTATACACTATTGCCTTGTAGTAAAGTCCAAAGAATTCTAAATCCCCAAAGCATCTGGCCCCAGGAGGTTCAGAAAAGAGGCTCTTGACGGGCATTTTCATATGTCAGGCACTTCATCAGCATTACCTTCTTTTAAAAAACAAAACACGTTTTTATTAATTTTTAGAGAAACAGGGAGAAGAAACATCGATGAGAGATAAACATGGATTGGTTGCCTCCTGCACGCCCCCCACTGGGGATCAAGCCAGCAACCTGAGCATGTGCCCTGACCAGGCACTGCACCTTTGACCTCTCAGTTGCATGGGACAACACCATACTGGCCAGGGCTACATTATTGTTTTATCCTGACAGCCCCATAAGATCATCCCTGCTTGTAAGAAATTGCGCCTCAGAGAGAGAGTAATTCCGATGCCATACAGTCGTCAAGAGGGAAGTGAAAAGACCAAGATTCAAACTCACGTCTGCTTGACTCAGAGCCTTTGCTCTTTCACCACTATCCCTGAAGATGCACCTGGCAGATCTACACCACAGTGTGGTCAACACAAAGGAGTTACTGTGTTGTAACTGGAGACCAGGTGGAAAGGACGGGCAGGTTTATGCCTGCGTAAGAGTCGGACCAACCTCCTGGGGCAGAGCTGAACCTACAGTAACAAGAGCCAAGGAGCATAACCAGAGGTAAGAAGTGACCTGCAGACAGCCAGGATATGGTAGCTATCATCACCGCAATACCTCGGAGGCTTCGTAATATTAATCTCCTTCCCTTCTACCAGCTACATCTTACTCATCCTTCATGCCTCGCACAGTACTTCCTTGTTAAGTCTTCCTAAGCCCACAGTCTAGGTTAATACTCATTCTAACTCCCAGGACTTCTGCCCTAACACCTACTTCTTCATTTTCCTTTCCTCTTTTTTTTTTTTTTTTTTTGGTGGGGGTTGCTATACTGTGAGATCCATGAAAACAAAGGTCATGTCTGTATTTCCCTCTGTAATCCTGAGTATCTAACACAGGCCAAGTATAAATGTTCAATAAGTATTCATTGAAAAAAATTTTAATAAATATTTATTGAACAAATGAATGACTGCTGGTATTATAAGGTAGTTTGGACCACAGAAAAAAATGGGAGATGCTAGTGCTAATACACAAGAATACATAAGATAGAACAGGTCCTATAGATCAGAGTCCATCTTTTCCCATTTTACAGATATGAAAAATTGACAAGACCAAAAAAATGGTGAGAAATCAATCAAGCCACACAAGTAGGCCAAGAACCCGGGACTCCTAACCTCAGGTCTGCAAGATATATTATAGTGCATTTTAGATCCTGAGAGCCCTAAAGCTACAGAAAAGGGTTTGCAAAATGTCTCCTCCTGGCTGAAACCGGTTTGGCTCAGTGGATAGAACGCTGCGGACTGAAGGGTCCTGGGTTCAATTCTGGTCAAGGGCACGGACCATGGCTGCAGGCACATCCCCAGTGGAGGGGGAGAGTTGTGTGTGCAAGAAGCAGCTGATCAGTTTCAGCAGCTGAAACATTCTCTCTCATCGATGTTTCTGGCTCTCTATTCCTCTCCCTTCCTCTCTGTAAAAAAACAATAAAATATATTAAAAAAACGAAAGTCATACCATTGGAATCCATCATATAAGAAAAATGTCTCCTTCTTGTTACTACGTCTCTTAAGTGAAAACAAGTATTATGGTTATAAAAATCATAGTTCAGCCAAAACCGGTTTGGCTCAGTGGATGGAGCATTGGCCTGAGGACTGAAGGGTCCCAGGTTTGATTCTGGTCAGGGGCATGTGCTTTGGTTGCAGGCACATCCCCAGTAGTGTGTGTGCAAGAGGCAGCTCGTCGATATTTCTAGCTTTCTGTCCCTCTCCCTTCCTCTCTGTAAAAATCAATAAAATATATATTTTTTAAAAATCATAGTTCAGTGAGGTGGCACCATAATTTACCAATCTTCAAAAATGTAATTACAGTGTGGCGCTTTCTGGGCATGCCCACCTTTTCTCCTCTGCCCCCTCTCCCAGGCATGTTCCTCTGCCTTTTTTTTTTTTAATCCAACTGAAAAAAAATCCTCACCTGAGAATATGTTTCTATTAACTTTCTAGAAAGGAAGAGAAAGGGAGAAACATCACTTGGTTGCCTCCTACACATGCCCCAACTGGAGTTCAAACCTGCAACTAGGTATGTGCCTTGATCAAGAATAAAAACTAGCCCTAGCCAGTTTGGTTCAGTGGATAGAGCATCAGCCTATGAACTGAAAGGTCCCAGGTTTGATTCTGGTCAAGGACACATGTCCAGGTTATGGGTTCGATCCCCAGTGGGGGACTTGCTGGAGGCAGCCGGTCCATGATTCTTTCTCATTATGAATGTTTCTCTCTCTCTCCCTCTTCAGCTCTGAAATCAATAAAAATATATTTTAAAAAAGGAAAGAGCCTGCGACGTTCCGGGGCACGGGACAACACTCCAATCTACTGAGCCACACCAGCCGGAGCTGCCTTTCTTTTTCCTCACCTCCAAGGGCCCTTCTTTTGCCTCTGTGACTATTTCCTAAGCCCCTTTCTTTTTCCTCACCTCCAAGGGCCCTTCTTTTGCCTCTGTGACTATTTCCTGAGCCCCTTTCTTTTTCCTCACCTCCAAGGGCCCTTCTTTTGCCTCTGTGACTATTTCCTGAGCCCCTTTCTTTTTCCTCACCTCCCAGGGCCCTTCTTTTGCCTCTGTGACTATTTCCTGAGCCCACGGAGCCTGGCTGGCTCACTTCTTCCACCTCTGTGACTTTCTAAATGAACTTTTGCTTGTAAAAAATAAGTAAATATAATTACAACCTAAGGAATCAGAAGGAAGTTCAAGGTCTTTGAACCTGTACCACAAAATACAATTACCAAATCCTTGAACTTTGGGTCACAATCCCTAGGAAGACTGGGATTGGTTGGCTTTGAGTTTTCCTATATTTCTGTCTTGTAAGCTCAGTTTCTAACACTTGTCCACTCTCACCTCCCAGCACGGTAATTAGGTAAAACCTACACAGTGGAAAAGGAATCAGGAAGCACGGTGTCGAGGGCAGAAGACAGTTTTACAACTGCTTTGGTTCCCTGCAACTCCGCTCAAATATCCCAAAGTCAATGTCCTCATTTGTCAAGTGAGGATAGCAACACCAACCCCTTTGGAACTGCTAAAGGATCAGGAGAAACAGGGAAGATTAAGCATCTGGCAGGAAGAAGGGCTTCAATAAATGAAGCTTGCTTCCCTTCCCTGACTCTTCACTGTTGGCATTTTACTTCTGCTGAAGTTGTTATGCTGAAGGCCAGGTGAGCTTTTCTTCTGAACAAACAGAACTACCAAAGGAACAGCAGCTCCCAATACTCACCTTCTCTGCCATCCCCTCTTCTCCTCCAACGAAAAAGTCTGTTTTGCGTCGAAGAAAGCTGAAGAAAGTGTTCACAAGCTGAAAAGACAGAAGACTGGAGCTATGGAGATGTCCTACTGGGAACCCAGCAACTGCACAGAAATGAACTTCCTTCGTCTACGAGGGAACTTAGAGCTTGACTATTTCATCCTTGAGCCTCTCAACTGAGAAATCCTCATACAGGCCTAACCTTAGTCACTTCTGCCAGAAAGCCTAACCTAACCTTACTTATATCACCTGAAAGGCAGATTTCTCACTTCTCCTGTATATGTGTGTGCATGTTTCAAGTTCCTTGTGGTCCTAGAGGCAGCGTAAGGATAGGGAGGACTCTTCCTGCATACAGGGCTTAAAAAGCTTGGAGACTTGACTATGGGTGGTGAACACACAATACAATATACAGATGATGTATGATAGAACTGTACACTTGAAACCTATATAATTGTATTAACCAGTCACCCTGATAATTTCAATAGAATGTAAAAATAAAAAATATAATTAAAAAAAAGAAAAAATATCAAGCAGACAGACAATAAACAGGAATCAGACAAGGAAACAAGGTATTTTCAGATGGGTGTAAGTTTTAAGCAAGAAATAAAGTGGTCTTGCTCTAACCAGTTTGGCACAGTGGACAGAGTGCCAACCTGCGGACTAAAGGGTCTTGGGTTTGATTCCAGCCAAGGGCACAGGCCCAGGTTGCAGGCTTGATCCCTATTGTGGGGCATGCAGAAGCAGCCAATCAATGATTCTCTCTCATCATTGATCTCTCTCTCTCTCTCTCTCTCTCGTCCTCTCTCTCGTCCTCTCTCTCGTCCTCTCTGATATCAATTTAAAAAAAAAAATTTTAAGCAAGAAACTGGTCTTGTTATAGAGCAGTAATCCTCAAGATGTGGTCTAGAGATCTCAGGACCCAGAGAGACATTAATTTGTCTTTTTCATCTAATTTCCTCACAAGTGTATACACAGTGGAGGTTTCCAGAGGCTACATAACATGCGATCCTGCTGGACTGAATGAAGCAGACATGAGAATCCAGCAAAATCTGTTTTCGATTAAACCAAACATTAAAGAGATTTAGTCCCCAAAAAGTAAAATAATGCTTCTCACTAAATTTGTTTCAGAAAGTTATTTTTCATAAAGAATGTTATTAATATTAGCATGCAATAAGTTTGTTGTTTTTTTCCCAATGAATTCATAAACAAGTTTAAAAAAAAAAAAAAAAAAAAAAACCTGGGGCTAGCTTTTCTCTCCCAAGAGTAAAAAGCCCAAGTAGGGCAGAGTCAGAAGGAGGGGAGCAAGTGAAGCCACTTCAAAGAAGGTTAAGACAAACTAACTCTGGCTGGGGCACCAGTGTAGCAAGTGAGTAAGAGCATGGGTTTGAGTAGCAGACTGGCAGATAGTAGGTCGGTGACCTTGGGGAAGTTTCTTAACTCTGTGAAACAGAAATAGCAGCAGGACCTATTTCTAGGTACCTTGTAAGGGTCAAATGAGATGTTGGAGGTGAGGGCCTTAACAGGCCTGGCTTAGAGCAAGAGCCCTGTTGCTTCAGTAACTCACAAACAGGCACCATAAACCATGGCTTATTCCGTCTACATCCCCAACGCCTGGCACCAGACCTGGCTCCGAGCACATGCTTAGTAAAACTTCCGCTGAGTGAAAAATCTAGTGGTGACCTAGGATAAGCACATAGAAGCCCTTTGATTTGCCCAAATGATGCTTCAAACTTATTTTCATGGTTTCAACTCCTGCTTCTAGACACTTGAAATTCATTCAAAAATTCAGTTTTGTGTCAACAACTTAGGGGGGGGAGGAGGGAGAGAACCTTTTCATACTTGCAAATTGGTAACTCTCTTCCCACCTCAGAGGGCTTAGGAGTCTTTGGTCACCATAGGCACCTGGGTAAAAGGTGGGACCGGACAGCTCAGTGAAGACTTGTCCCGGTGAGACAGAGAATCAGCTAGGAACTGTAGGAAGCACACAGGCCTAAGGAGTCTGGCCCCGTTAGGTCAGGAACCTGTTGGATAGTCTTGGGCAAGTTCTCTTGGTCTCTTTACAGAACGAGAGTTCTGGACTGATTTTAATGGGCTTTTCTATCGCCAACTTTCCATGTTTCTGGTCCAAAATATCCAACTCTAGAAGCAATACTAGTTGGTCCATACTGGCTCATACACTAAACAAAATAACTATGTGTTATTTTGTGTGTCACTAGGTATGAATTATGCTCTTGAAAAGCTCTTGTAAGCTCCATCGGGCCAAGGAGAGGCTTTTGCTCGGGTCTGAATCCCCAGGTCCCAATCCAATGAGTGTCTGACACACATCAAGCATTCAACAAATTTCACTTCAAGACACTACCATCCTTCAAAGATTCGGAAAATAGGGATTCACAACTCATTTACGAACACAAAGAAACTAAGGCTTGGAGACATGTAAGGGTCCCAAGTGGGAGTGGTAGAAACCAATTGTGAATCCAGGCCTTTAATTTCCCATTCAAGGCCTTAAAAAAATAAACAAATAAATGAATACGTGTAAACATCACCCCGCCCCCCTAACCCTGCCCTCCCACACACTCCTCGGCTCGCTCCAAGTCGGTAGCTGCAAACCTCATTGTCTGGGATGGTTCTAGGGATGTTCTTTGCAGGCAGCCATCAGAGAGGCAACGTGGCCCTAAGAATGTGTGAGACTAGGGGAGGGGAATCTCACGGCTCTGGGGTTTTCCAGAGACGCCGGAGTTGCTAAGATAGAAATACTGAGCAATGCCCGGGCCTGGGACTGATACGAAGGGGACATTAGCCGGGGAGACCAGACCGGAAGCTGGGGCGCGGGGAGACCGTGGGGAGGGGGAGCCCGGAAGGCCTAAGCGTGGATCTCGGCCCCTGAAGAAGGAGAAGGGCTGAGGGCGCCTGACTAGGGCCGCCGGGTGGGCGGGCTCCGATAGAGCAGGCCCGGCCGACGCCGCGCGGGCCGTTACCTCCTGCACGCCGCCCTCGTGCTGCTGCGCCATGGCCAGCAGCATGCCGTCGAAGCGCTCTTCCTCCTGCTCTCCGCCCATCGTGCCGGCCGCTAGCCACGCTCCGAGAAACGCGCTCCGCACTGGCGTCCCGCGCTCTCCCAGCGCCTACGTTTCGCGTCCGGGCCAACGACTCCAGCCCTCCGCCTTCCGCAGCGGAGCCGGAAACACGCACGCGGCCCGCCGCTCCGGCCCGCCGGCTCGCCCTCTCTTCCCGCCTTCCTCTCGGCTAGCGACCATTGAGCGCGCGGCCAACAGCCCGCTTCGCCGACCATTGGCCAGCTTACTGAGCCAATCAACGAGAGCGTCCAGGAAGCGGAGGGCGGGACCGAGGGCCCGGGAGTTTGGAGTGAGTTGCTATGGTCACCAGACGCTTTCGAGCCTTCCAGAAATCGATGAGCGGAAAGGGGGTGGGGGGAGTGTTTGGAAGTTAAAAAGGGACAAACTTGACTCGCTCTCCTTGAGAGTGACCTCCCTGTTTGTAGAATGATTGAGCTGAAAGTGTCAGTCATCTCTCACAGTCCTCCCAGAAAGGAGAAGGGACCTGCACGAAGAGCCTACTTCCCTCCGTCTTTACAAACTCCACCATAGACATACACACAAGGTTCAGAAGCACTGGCCCTTAGCTTGAAAGGACTCTGTGCTTGGTTTAATGCTCTTCTGTCGTAGTCCTGAAATGCTTAATACTTTTTAGGCCTTGCAAATTGTGTAATGAGTGTTGTATTCAACCTTCACTCCTGTTAATGTGGGGGATAGGTCCCAAACATCTAAGCCCAACTTTTCCACTTTGCAGTGAATTTCATTACCCTAGTCTTTCAGAGACTCTACCCTTATTATTATCCTTTCTTTAACGTCTGCCTCACAAATTTGTTTTTTCTGGGTCATTCCCTCCAACTTTCAAACATGCTTTAATGTCACTTAACTTTTTACAATTTCTTAAAAATATATTTTAGTGATTTTTTACAGAGAGGAAGGGACAGGGATAGAAAGTCAGAAACATCGATAAGAGAGAAACATCAACGAGCTGCCCCCTCCACACCTCCTACTGGGGATGTGCTGGAAACCAAGGTACATGCCCTATGACCGGAATTGAACCTGGGACCTTTCAGCCCACAGGCCGACACTCTATCCACTGAGCCAAACCAGTTTCAGCCCTTTTTACTATTATGTGACCCACTTTCTCTTTCTACCACCCCAATTCACAGAAAAACTTGGAAAACTTGCTATATATGTTTCTCTACTTCCTTACTTTCCATCTCACCTTAGTTTAATCAGTCTTTCCTTAAAAGCCACTGAGCAATGTTATAATGATCTCCATCCGTGCCAAGTCAATGGACCACTATTATCTTTCTCAGCTTCTCGGCTGCATTTGATACAGTTGACCCCTTCCTTCTTGCTTAAGAAAACACCCAAAGATATTTTTCCATTGATTTCTAGGGAGAGTGGGAGAGAAAGGGAAAGAAAGAGAGAAACATCGATGTGAGAGAGAGACACATCAATAGGTTTCCTCTTGCACCTGAGGAGGAGCCTGCAACCAAGGTATGTGCCCTTGACCAGAATCGAACCTGGGACCCTTTGATCCACAGGCTGACCTCTATTCACTAAACCAACTTGACGAGAGAAAGAGAGAGAGAGAGAGAGAGAGAGAGAGAGAGAGAGAGAGAGAGAGAGAGAATCATATATGTATAGGTATAGAACTAAATAGAAATGTGTGTGTGCATGCACATTCACCTACATTCCTTAGCGCTGGGAGGGCCTGGGAGCAGTGACACCGTAATAGCAATGAGCAGATCTTGGTTTCTAAATATGACTCTAGTGCCCAGATCATGGTTTTTAAATACTATTCTCCACCAAAAGATTAAACTAGAGCTTCTTGGCATAGTAGTTGATTTCAGGGGCTGGAAAAATGACATCTTGTTATACCAGAAAATAAAAGATGTTCAAAGAATGATGGGGAATGTCAAAAGGATATAGACTCCAGTTGAATGGGACTCCCATTGGCCAAATCTGTGACAACCTGGCGTCAAAATAAATAAGGATAATAGCAGTTTACAAGCCACTGAATAAAATAGGAGACCATGAGTTCATACTTAAATACATACACACACATACATACATACATACATTCAAAATATGAGAAGGAACAGCTACATCATTTCAAAATGCCTCCTCACAAAACACAGATTCAGTACAAAGAGGGAAGAGAAACTATAGCGAAGTTTGGCAGACATCCTTTAATCATTGACCAAAGTGGGACAAATGGAAATGTGTGCTCCCTGATAGGATGTATCAAGAACACAGGCCCCAGCTGATTTTGCTCAGTGGACAGAGCCTTGATCCCGGGTTCTTTTCCGGTCAAGGGGATGCACCTGGGTTTCATACTTGATCCAAGACCCGGTCAGGGTGTGTGGGGGAGGCAACTAATCTAAGTGTCTCCCTCACATCAATGTTTCTCTCTGTGTGTCTCTCCCACTCCCTTCCACTCTCTGTAAAAAACCAATGGAAAAATATCTTTGGGTGAGAATTAGCAACAACAACAAAAAGAATACAGCATTGCTTCTATGATATTCCTACTAAAGACACATAACTTGAATCTAATCATAAGGAAGCCTCAAACAAAACCCAAACTGAGAGCCTTGCTACCAAATAACTACAACTCTTTCAAAGCATCAAGGTCTGAAAGGCAAGTTATCTTGGACTGAGGGAAAGTTATCTGACTGACAGACTAGGAGACATGATAAAAAATGCACTGTGAGCCCTAGCCGGTTTGGCTCAGTGGATATAACATCAGCCTGTGGACTGAAGAGTCCCAGGTTCAATTCCAGTCAAGGGTACATGCCCGGGTTGTGGGCATAATCACCAGTAGAGGGTGTGCAAGAGGCAGCCAATTAATCCTTCTCATCATTGATATTTCTACCTCTCCCTCTCTGAAATCAATAAAAATATTTTTTTTTAAAAAGGAAGGGAGGAAGGAAGAAGAAGAAAGGAAGGAAGAAAGAGAGAGAGAAAGAGAGAGAGAGAGAGAGAGAGAGAGAAAGAAAGAAAAGAAAGAAAGAAAGAAAGAAAGAAAGAAAGAAAGAAAGAAAGAAAGAAAGAAAAGAGAAAGAAAAAGAGAAAGAAGAAAGGAAGGAAGGAAAGAAGGCACTGTGAAATTCTGGACTGAGCCCTTTCACTGTAACTTACTTGATGAAACTGAAGTAGGGTCTGATATTAGATGTTCAAATATTTGAACATTCTGAGGCATCAGGTTTAGCAATTTACTCTCAAATAGTTCAAGGTTTTTTAAAAAAAGTTCCCTGTACTGTACCTGCAACCTTTCTATGTTTGTAACAGTCTCAGAATAAATAGCATTGACATGTGAAGAGGTGAGCAAAAAGCATACAGCTAAAACACATTGGCAAATATTGTCAGGCAACTGGTCAGTAAAAGTATTTTGTTATTCTCCTAGGCTTGAGATGTTTCTGTTTTCATTCAGTTTATTTTACTTTGTAATTGGTGGTAACTTCTTTTCTCATTTTAAATATCCACTTTTCTACCTGTTTTTCTATTATTAAAGAGAGTGCTCCAAATTGCATAGGCTTCAGGTCCCATAAAAGCAATACCCACTCTAGGGGTTTTGCCTTTCTTGCCACTCTTTCAAGGATGAGGAACCTGAAGCACAGAAATCTCAAATGACCTGTGCCCAAGGCCACTCAGCTAAGTGATGGAGCGGGATTTAGACCCAGCTAGTCTGACTCCAGAGTCTCTGTTGAGGGATGCTGTGAGGATTCAGTGAGAAAAAAAAAAGAAGAAGAAAAAAGACAGGAACTTTATAAATGTAAGGATTAAGATTATTAACAATCAAATGAAAATTTCATTCCTGTTTGTCTGCTGAGGCCTGGTTCCTTAGGCAGAGGCAATGGGGAGCAAAGTTCTAACGTATGCCAGAGGCTGCTTGGAATATGACATCCTGAACCTCACTTTGTCCGCGCAGAGCCCTGCAGGCAGGCGTTGCTGTTCCAGAAGAAGCTCCGGAGATCCACAGAGACTTGGGGATCAGCTCAGGGTAATACAACTGGGACCCAGGAACAGAAGTCAGGGATGGTGACAGCTGCCCAGGCTGGGCTTGGCAAGGTCCACAGACATGACGCAGCCAAGGACCTTCCCGCCATTCTCACCTCTGTGCCCCACCATCTGAGACAGTTGTCGCCAGGTGGCTAGTGGCAGAACAACATGTCTGCCTAGATCACAGGTGGGCAGCATCTCCAGACAAGGCAGAATCAAGGTGGGGGCCCAGGTAGCCACCAATGCTGAGAAACTCGGGCCACACAGCTCTGGCTGCACAATTGGGCCAATGGGTCCAGAAGAACAAACAAGGACTTTGAAATCAGACAGATCTGGGCTCTCCCTCTTCTTAGTGGTAGGACCTTGGGCAATTCACTTCACCTCTTTGAGTCTCAAAAAGTAAAAATCTGCTGAAACCGGGTTGGCTCAATGGATAGAGCGTTGGCCTTCGAACTGAAGGGTCCTGGGTTTGATTCCGGTCAAGGTTTTGTACCTTGGTTGCGAACACATCCCCAGTAAGGGATGTGCAGGAGGCAGCTGATTAATGTTTCTCTCTCATCGATGTTTCTGGCTTTCTATCCTCTCCCTTCCTCTCTGTAAAAAAAATCAATAAAATATATATTTTTTAAAAAGTAAAAATTTTACTCATAGGGAAGACCTGAATACTCGAGTAGAAAGTTCCTGGCACATAGTAGGTATTCAACAAACAGCAGCCATATTTTATTATCCTTCTGCAAGGGAGGGATTCTCAGCAAATACAGCCTCTCAGGAGCTCTAGAAATCCAAGCTGGGGAAAGAAAGTTCTTAAGGATCTTATTTCTGCAGGGCCTCCAGAACTGGAGTCAGAGGAGGGGGCCTCCTAAACTGCACAGCAAACAAAGTCCTCGCAGCCCCTCAGGGTTCTGGCTCCCTTCCCTGTAGCCTGTTCCTTACCAAAAACAGGAGCTGAGCCCCAAGGTTAGGCAAACAAGCTAGTGATAAGGCACTTCCAGGTTGGGCCCATGTTCAAGGCTTGTCTAGCTCTGGAGCTGACATCTCAGCTTAGCAAGGGTCCTACAGGCATCAGTAGGGACACCTGCTATGGTCACCTGCTGAATGTGCACCTGAGGCCTTGGTGCCCTGGTACAGCTTGGGTTAATGACCCTGTTTATCCACTTGAGTCATCCGATAAGGGACAGCCGGGGCAGCGAACGGGCGGCCCCATGCCCTGCACCATTTACTTCATTGACTAAAGTGATATCAGGGCCACGTGAAGCTTCCAAGTCCCCTCCCCCAGCACTTCTCCACCAGTCCTGCCAGGGTCAGTGTGTGGTTGTTTCTTTTTTCTTTTTTTTTTTTTCAATGAACATGACTTTCTAGAGTCAAGGTTGTTGAACCATTCCCGCCTCCTACCGTTGGGGATATAAATAGCACCCACAGGGCAGATCAGTGGGCGGGAGAGCTGGGAGAAGGAGGAACAGATTCTCAACCATGAACTCCAGCCAGCCGGGGACCTGTCCATGCCAGCATGCTGCAGGGCGCCCAGCCATTCTGTATGCACTTTTGAGCCCCAGCCTCAGAGCCAGGCCTTCTGTGCCCCCAGCCCGTATGCATTGCCTCTGCAAGCAGCACCGGCCTGTCCAGCTGTGTGCTCCTCATCGCACCTGCCGGGAGGCCTTGGACGTTCTGGCCAAGACAGTGGTCTTCCTCAGGAACCTGCCATCCTTCTGCCAGCTGCCCTTCCAGGATCAGCAGCAGCTGTTGCGGGACTGCTGGAGCTCTCTCTTCCTGATCGGGTTGGCCCAAGACACCGTGACCTTCGAGGTGGCAGAGGCCCCTGTTCCCAGCATACTCAAGAAGATCTTGCTGGAGGAGCCCAGCAGCAGTGCAGGCAGTGGCCAGCAGCCGGATCTGCCTCGGCCCTCACTGGCTGCAGTGCAGTGGCTTCAGTGCTGCCTGGAGTCCTTCTGGAGCCTGGGGCTGAGCCCTAAAGAGTATGCTTACCTGAAAGGGACCATCCTCTTCAACCCTGGTGAGCTCCCAGACACTCCAGGATGAGGGCCAAGGCTGGAGGGGGGCAGGGCCCAGCCAGGGAAGACACTTTCTAAGGGTTTGACATTCGTTACTTCTTTGTGTCCTTATTCCAACAGTCATCTCATGAAAGAGGCTCAGAAAGGCTAAGTGACTTGCTGAAGGTCACAGCCAGGTAGGGACAGAAATCAGGTTTTTTCACACCAGAGGCTGGCCCTTGCCATTCTGCCCCCAAAATTTGCCCTGATCCACAAGGAGGGGAGGTGTAGGAGAGGGGAAGGGGCAGACACAGCTATGCCTCAAAAGCAGGTAATCTCTGGGTTCAGAAAGTTCATATAGAGTATAGGGATGAAGGTGAGGGGGTGTGGGGGAGGAGAGGTAGGAGTCTTTATAAAATTCAGCTAGGAGAGCATCTAGATGACAAGTCCTCACCATGAGGCCCTTAAGAAATGTATAAATTATTGTAACTAATTACAATAGTAGTAGGGAAATACTCCTACTACACTTACCATATGTTAGACCCAATTCTATGGTTTTACATATACAGCTCATAACAAGACTAAGAGACAGGTATTTATACCCATTTTATTTTATTTTTAAAATATATTTTCAT
The DNA here is from genome assembly GCA_027563665.1 of Antrozous pallidus. Taxonomy (NCBI): domain Eukaryota; kingdom Metazoa; phylum Chordata; class Mammalia; order Chiroptera; family Vespertilionidae; genus Antrozous; species Antrozous pallidus. The sequence goes on from CM050508.1 coordinate 195,986,365, forward strand.
TGATTCAGAGAGGAAGGGAGAAGATGAGAGAGATAGAAACATCAATGATGAGAGAGAGTAATTGATTGGCTGCCTCCTGCATGACCCTGCAGGGGATGGAGCCCACAACCCCAGCATGTGCCCTTGACTGGACTCAAACCCAGGACCCTTCAGGCTGCAGGCTGACACTCTACCCACTGAGCCAAAACAGCTAGGCTATACCTGTCTTACAGATGAGGAAGCCAAGGCACAGAGATGACATCATTTGCCTGAGGTCACACAGCTAATAAGTGATAGCCTGGGATTCAAACCCAGGCAGCCTGGCTCTTCACCATTGCTCTGTACTGCCTTTCCATAAACGGATGGGTGAATAAAATGATAAAGAAGTAAATAGAGGAAGTAGTAAGGGGCCTCAAAGGCTGAGCTGTGGCCTCAGGTCTGGGGCCAGTCTCACCCTGTGGTGGCAGGGAGTGGGGAGCTCATCACCTCTCTTTACCCTCTGCCTACAGACATGCCAGGCCTCTATGCCTCCTCCCACATCTGGCATCTGCAGCAGGAGGCTCATCGAGCACTATGTGAGGTCCTGGAGCCCTGGTGTCCAGCAGGCCAAGGCCGTTTGGCCCGTGTCCTCCTCATGGCCTCCACCCTCAAGTCCATTCCACCCAGCTTGCTTGGGGATCTCTTCTTCCGCCCTATCATTGGAGATGTTGACATCGCTGGACTACTCGAAGACATGCTTTTGCTGAGGCGACCTGCTCCAGCCCAAGCAGAGATCAGCTGTAGCCTGGACAGAAGCTGGCTGCAATGATTTAGCCAGCTTGTCCCCAGGGTGACCCAATGCTCCCAGAGGAGGCAAGCCTGTACAGACCCTGGCTCAGCTAGATGGACTGTATGAATCCTCACTTACACCCCATTTTGGCCTTCTCTAGTTTGGACATTGTGCTCCAGCTGTCTGCCTGGCCCTTGGTAGTCCCCAGATTCTCTGGACCAAGATTCCTATCCTCTCCTGGAAGGGCAATGGAAGCTTAGACTGTCCGTTGGGCCAGACACTCTACTGACTTTGTACAGAACTGACTTAAGTTATTGGTTTTTGTAATAAAAGGTTTTACATCCATGGAGCCTGACACTGTGGAAGGGACATTTGTGCATGTGGAAGAGACCTTCTCATCTCAGCCCCCAGCTCCCAGCCCCTATCGGAGGGAGCCGAAGAGGAAGGAACCATGAGGGATGCAGGAGCCAGGCCTCAGAGAACTGGGATATTAATTTCAGAGGGGATGATTTCATTTCTGGGGATATATATTTTGCATGGGTCTGAATCCAGAGGATAGGATCAGTTCAGGACCATGTCTTTATCTTTGGGGGAAGGGGTTTCTCTTTGTCCACAAACCCCTCACTGATCCTTCCTGTCCCTCAGCTCCTGCCCCCTAAAGGCTCCCTCTCACCTTAGGGAGAGTCAGATCATAGCCAATAAAGAAAACTGAAACAGACAAGCTCACTGGAATTTCTGTAGTTTGGTATCATTCATTCCCCCATGCCTGCAGACAACAGAAGAGAATGGTCCATTGTTCTTTCAACGGGAGGGGCGAGAGGACACCCAGGGGTGGCCTGGCAGCTGCTCAAAGGTCAAGGCAAGCAAAAATTTAGCTTCCACAGTAGCTGTTAAAGTCTAAAACACTTTCATGGCAGTTGGTTCACAGCCCCTGCCCAAGCTCCCCCAGCTCCCTTGCACTGCCCCGTGTCCCTCCCAGTCCTTCTGGAATCCATCCCCATGGTCCAGCAACTAGAGAGACAATGGTTGGCATAGCATGGCCTCCAGAACTGCTCCATTTCAGGGCACGGCTTACATCTGTACTGACTGGTCAATCTCTGGTCCTGTTTGCTAAATATTTTGAATAGCATCCAGGACAGGGTGACTGACCTGCAGGGTGGACAGGAGAGAATGATAACAACACACATGCCTATAGGACCCCCTTTCAGACCTCCTCCTTTCTCTGGTAATAAGGCCTGTCTAGACCAGGTCCCACCCACTTCACCAACACAGTTTGAATTCTTCTCACGGGGGACAAGTTAATTATTGCTCAATGAGAGGTCATTCACTTAGGGACAACAGTCTAGGAGCCAAGCAGCTGAACTGACCCTGCATGCATTATGGGCACCCAGTGGCAGCAGCAAGCCCCCCTGTCCCTTACCCTATCACCCACTCATCACTCAGAAACCCAGAATGAGACAGAAACACACAACTCAGACACACAAAATTCAGACCTTCAGCTCTCTCTCACACACACCCATACACTACTCAGACACACCTACACAGATCCATAAAATAGACCCTCCATCTACCCACATACAGCATGGAAATACAGACACACTTACTCGACAACATACAACAGACCCAACCAAACACACTCACTCTACAGAGAAATGCACCCAGGCCAGACGATCACACACACACCCCTGAACCGATGGTGGAAGACATAACATAGAGACACCCTCACACCAGGACATGTTCTCCATCGTTTTTGTGTCACAGTAAAAGGAAAAGTGACCCCCCCACACACACCCAATAGGCAGACCTGCATCTGCACATCTACCAGGTCTGCTCAGAGGCTGCAAATCCAGGCCAAACTGCTCTGCCTGGCATTTGGGGCCTCCACGAACCAATCAATCCCTTTCTCTATGGTGACCCCAATATCCACTCTCCTCTCAACCAGACCATGCCCTGTTCAACAGTTCCTCCTAGCCAGGACCTAATCAAATCCCCATCCTTTAGAGCCCAGAAGGAGTCCTACATCTCCCTTAACCCCTTATTCCCCTCCAGACACCTAATCCCATACCTCAGGCTCTCAAGTACTCTGCCCTGCCCTGCCCTGCCCTTCCCAGCATTTTGGCACACACAACCCCTCATCTTGCAGATGCAGGAGGCCAGTATTTCCAGAGGAGACCCCTTGTCTCCCCATAAGGGATTTGGGGCCATTTTATTGTTTGTGACTCTTTACTAACTGATCCCATGAATTTACTGTTGCACGTCTTTGAACCCAACCCTCAGGCTGAGTCTTCCGGCCTCTTCCCTTCCTCCAACCTTGAACAACCATTAATTAGAAGGCACTCCTCCCCACTTGCCACCCTTGCCTTTCTCCCTCAACTTATATTTCCATCTTCCAAATAACTTACTAACCCTACCTTTTCCCTTTTAAAATTTCTTCCCTACCCCTCCCTGTGATTTGGGAGCTACACTTAAGTCTGTTTCTCATCTGTATCTCGAGTCACTTCTGACAGCCTTCCCAAGCTACCTGGGAGAAACACAAAGACAACTAAAGCAAAACTAAAGAGAATTGTAGGACAAGGCAGTAAGGAGGAGAATGCTTCCTCTGTGAAACCACAGGCTTTCCAAAGGTGGGGGAGTGTTTCTCCCCTGTCAGCATCTTAGGAGTGGGACCTGTGCCTCACCAACCAGGGAGAGTGAGAAAGAAACAGGCTCAGACAGGTTTTAAAACTTACTCAAGTCCGGCTGATACGTCTCTGTAGTTGAACATTGACCCATGAACTAGGACAGTGGTCGGCAAGCTCATTAGTCAACAGAGCCAAATATTAACAGTACAATGATTGAAATTTCTTTTGAGAGCCAAATTTTTTAAACTTAAACTTCTTCTAACACCACTTCTTCAAAATAGATTCACCCAGGCCGTGGTATTTGGTGGAAGAGCCACACTCAAGGGGCCAAAGAGCCGCATGTGGCTCGCACGCAGTTTGCTGACCCCAGAACTAGGAGGTCATGGTTCAGTTCCAAGTTAGAGCACACACCTAGGTTGCAGGCTTGATTCCCAGTGGGGAGCATGCAGAAGGCAGATGATCAATGATTCTCTCTCATCACTGATGTTTCTATCTCTCTCCCCCTCTCCCTTTCTGTCTCTGAAATCAATAAAAACATATTTTAAAAATTAAGTTTAAAAAGTGTACTCAGGGTCTGGGTAGATCACTGTGCTGGGATTCGAACACAGGCCTATGGGACTCTGGAGATCATGCTTTGCCACCAGCACAGGCTGGAGTGAGTCCTGGTCAGGGTCAGGCTGTCTGGAGACAGCTCAGCCACTGTTCAGTGACCATCTACCTCTCAGCCTTGATCTCTGTCCTCAAGTCCAGACAGAGATGACTCACTAGGAAGCAGGGTCAGCCTCAGGTACTATTTTATTATTGTTATCACTACCTTCATTAGCCAAATCACTGACTGCTTATTAAGCAGTTAGCCAGTGACGTGAGCTGTGCCCTGCATTGACACACCCTGGCCTTGGGACAGTCACAGATCCTAGAATTGATGATGCCACAAAAAGCCAACACACACTCACCATCCATCTATCATTCCATCACTCAACATTTCTCTTGACATCCCCTGTGCCAGACCCTGTGCTAGATGCCAAGTGACACAGGATAAATAAGCTACAGTCCCTGATTTTGTTGAACATCCTGTCTATGGCAAAGAGAGACACATAAATAGTACTTGTAAAATGGAATGATCTGAAGTGTAATAGAAGGAATACAACGGGCAGCAGGAGATAAGAAGAGGAAATGCTTAAATCTGCCTAGGGCAGTGATGGGCACCCTTTTGAGCTTGGTGTGTCAAAATTCGCCAAAAAACCGAGCATAACTCAGGTGGTGTGTCACTTAGAGAGGAAAAAAAAACATAATTTCACAATATTTATAGTTTAAAAAACAAAAATATATAATTGTAATATATAACTGTATTTAATAAACCAAAAACTAATTATTTAACTTACCTGCTTAGTGACTTCTTTGTTCATCCGTCAGTCGGTTTCTTTTGTTGGTCTTGATATTATTTAACTTATGTGGGGTGCCATGAACTAAGATAAGTGAAGGGGAGGGGGAGTTCTTTAACTAACCTGCCTATTAGTGACTTTTTTGTTGCTGAATTTCATTGGCTAAACCTTCAATTGAAGGTTGGCATTTTGTACACTTCAAGCCCAAGCAAGCGCTACTAACTTCATCTGTCAGTCTGTTTCTTTTGTTGGTTTTGATATTATTTAATGCTGAGAATAAGATCTCACAAAAGTACCTGGAGGGAAAAATTGTGAGTAAAGCCATTGCTATGTTTTTCAGGGTGCTAAAAGTGTCTGGTAATCGGTTCCAGGCACTCCAAATTTCCTGTTCCTAGTGACACTCATCTTGATTCTCCAAGCGGCACATTTCCAGATTCTCAAGCTTTGACCTCAAGTCAACCAACACCTGAGCCCAGATGCTGTCTTGAAATTTTGCAAGTTGCATCTCCAAATCATCAATTTGCATCCATTGGAAACCATTTAATTCCAAACTACTGTAGACTTCTACATCAGGATACTTATTTTTATGGTCTGTTCTAGGCTTCTCAATTGATTAAATCTATCACTGAACTGGTCAAGTAACGAGTCTAAAACATGCTGGTACTTTATATGCAAGGGTCCCATTTCATTTTGTACAGCTGCAGTGGCCTTCTCAAAATACTTTGTTACTCGAGGAAAATACTTATAAGTTTTAGTTTCTACATCTCGCTTGAAATTTTAGAGTGTCTACACTACACTACAGCAAATGTTTCATCCTTGGCATGCGGCCCCATACTTCTCTGTATGCAACTGCATGCGGCCGCGTGTCATTGGAAATAGCTACGAGTGTCAGTGCTGACATGCGTTCATAGGTTCGCCATCACGGGCCTAGGGGGGTGGGGAATCTGCTTGGAGGTGGAAAAAATGCTTCACCCCAGTGGTGACTGCTCTGACCTAAAGAGAATGAAGAGGAGTTTGCCAGGCAAATCAAGGGAAGAACATTCCAGACAGGGGATGGTAGGTGCAAGGGCATAGACGTATCAGAGAGCAAAGGTGCTTAGCTAACTACAAGTAGACTGGGGCTGCTGGGGCCCAGGGCAGCAAGAAATAATAGACAGAGACCATGTCACAGAATAAGGGAGCAGAGAAAGACAACCCCAGGGAGTAGGAGAGACACAGAAGAGGAAAGGGAGGAGAGATACAGAGAGAGAAATCTCAATGTGAGAGACACACATCAATTGGTTGCCTCCAGCATGTGCTCCCACTAGGGCCAGGGATTGAGCCTGCAACTGAGGTAGGTGCCCTTGACTGGAATCAAACCTGGGACCCTTCAGTCCATGGCCAATGCTCTTTCCACTGAAACAAATTGGCTAGGCATGCTGTTTTGTGTTTGTAAAGGTCAGGGATGAGGAATTGAAAAAAATAAATACCAGCACCTAGACTCCTTTCCCTCCCCAGGGCAGAATGAGAGTGAAAATATAGTTACTTTAAAAGTGCATTTGTTGTTTTTCTTTTTAACATATTTTCATTGATTTCAGAGAGGAAGGTAGAGGGAGAGAGATAGAAACATCAATGATGAGAAAGAATCATTGATTGACTGCCTTCTGCAGGCCCCCAACTGGGATTGAGCCTGCAACTTGGGCATATGCCCTGACAGAATGGAATGGAACCAGTGACCTTTTGGCTCCTGGGTGAAGCTCAACTGCTGAGCCACACTAGGCTAAGCTGGATTTAAGTTTTTTTTAAATATATTTTTATTGATTTTTTACAGAGAGGAAGGGAGAGAAATAGAAAGTCAGAAACGTCGATGAGAGAGAAGTATCGACCAGCTGCCTCCTGCATATCCCCTACTGGGGATGTGCCTGCAACCAAGGTACATGCCCTTGACGGAATCAAAACCGGGACCCTTCAGTCCACAGGTTGATGCTCTACTCACTGAGTTTTGGCTGGATTTAAGTTTTTTGTTTTTTTTGTAAATATATTTTATTGATTTTTTACAGAGTGGAGGGGAGAGGGATAGAAAGTCAGAAACATTGAAGAGAGAGAAACATCGATCAGCTGCCTCTTGCACGCCCCCCACCGGGGATGTGCCCGCAGCCAAGGTACATGCCCCCGACTGGAATCGAACCCGGAACCCTTCAGTCCACAGTCTGACGCTCTATCCACTGAGCCAAACAGGTCTCGGCTAGATTTAAGTTTTGATAAGAAATCTGGCCTATGTGTTCACCCATGGAAATGGCCCCACATTTTCTAGAGAGAGTTCCCAGTCAACATCCAATGACACAATCCCATGTAGTGCCAGGAATATTCATTCCATCAATGATGATTTACTGAGAGTCTTCTACATACCTTACCTAGCATCATGCAAGGTCCTGGTAATTTAGTCATATAAATGGCAATTGTGTGTAATAATAAGTGCATAACTTCTCAAGTCATCTAACAGGTTTTCCAAAGTACACCATCTTTAGTTTGGTCTACATTGTTTTCTGTAAAGCATTTATTTTTCAATTTTCATATTTCCAAACTATAGTTTTAACTAAACCTTTTCTGTATCATATACAGAAATGTACACAAATCAAACCTGTATAGTTTGATGAATTATAACAAAATAAATACATCCCTGTAACAACTACTCAGCTCAAGAAATAGAAGAGCATTAACAACATCCCAGAAAACTCCCCCCTCACTATCCTCCCCCTCCCTGCAAAGGACGTCACTCTCATTGATTTCATAAATGAGATGGCTTGTCTTAAACTTTATATAAATGAAATCATACAAAATGTACTCTTTGGTGTTTGTCATTTTTCACTCAATAATATGTCTGAGATTCATTCTGCTGTAATCCATTCATGTTCATTGTACAATATCCTATTACACTACAATTAATTTATCTACATACTGCTGATGAACATTTGGTTCATCAAATAATATTGCTAGGATTATTCTTGTACATGTCTTTCAGTGCACAGATGTTTGCAGACCTATATAACAAGAACTGGAATTCTAAGTCATAGAAAGTGTGCTCAACTTGAGAAGATCTTGCCAATTTTCCAAAATGGTTGTACCAATCTATACTTCCTTAAGTGAATTTTAGAATCTAGATGTAACATTTTTCCCAGTCACAATTACCTAGATGTTCATTAGACTGTTTTTATTTTTTTTAATTTTTATTGTTGAAAGTATTCCATATATCCCCTTTTCTCTCCATTGGCCTCTGCTAGCCCACCCCTGCCCATTTTCATTTTTGGTTCTCAAATAGATATAAACTTGTGATCACCACAAAGTAACCACTTGCTTTATGTTTTTGAAATATGAGTTATTTTCCCTTTTAAGATATTTTATTAGAATTGAATAAAACAAAATAATATAAAATATATGTGAAGAATAAGAGTACAATGAACCTTCATCATTGTTCCATAGGTCATTATTACCATCAACTTTGAAGTTCCCAAAAGTAATGAGTATCATGAATTTTGGGTTAATAATTTCTTTACTTTTCTTTATGATTTTAAAGCTTACTTATGTATCCCTAAAAACATTCTTCATTTGTATTTTTGAATCTTTATATAAATAGAATCTTTATATAGAATCTTTATCTTTATATAAATGTTTTCTGACTTGCTTATTTCCACTCAACATTATATATCTGAGATCATTAGTACTAAATGTCAATACCTTTTTTTCTTATAAACAATGAAGCTACATATACTGTATACTGTCAAATAAAAACAAATCTGGACTTAATAAGGGAGAGATTTTATTTGAAATGATTATGGAAAGGAAGGGAAAGAACTATTGCAATAGAAAAAGGGAAGCTTCTTCAATGGGAGAACATTCTGATCATAAGATCTACACGTGTTTCAAGGGTTGGGCAAAAAATTATTCTTCAGAGGGAGCAGTAAACAAGGCTAGAAAGAACTGGGTGTGAGGATGTGGTCTGAGCATGAGTGTCATGATGGGTCAGTAGATCAGAGAATGTTTACCCTGAAGCCAGGTTATTCTCTGGAGGGGCTATTTGATCAAGCTGAAGAGGATCTGGGGGGTTACAAAGTTCAGGGAGCTGGGGGAAAGAGAGAAGCTTAACCATAGTTTAGTTAACAAGCCTTTTATTATTATTATTATTTATTTATTTGTTTATTTATTTATTTATTTATATTTTCCATTGATCTTAGAGAGAGGGGAAGAGATAAAGAAAGACAGAAATATCACCCTGACCGGCTTAGCTCAGTGGAAAGAGCGTAGGCCTGTGGACTGAAGGGTCCTAGGTTTGATTCTGGCCAAAGGCACGTGCCTGAGTTGTGGGCTCAATCTCCAGTGGGGGGCATGCAGGAGGCAGCCAATAGGTTATTCTCTCTCATCATTGATGTTTCTTTCTCTCTCTCTCCCTCTTCCTTCCTCTCTTAAATCAATAAAGAAATATATATATTTTTAAAAAGACAGAAATATTCCAGCCCCCACCAGGGCCCAGGGCCAGTAAGAGCTTGCAACCAAGGTAAGTGCTGTGGACTGGAATGGGACCCCGGAACCTTTGGTCCTTAGACCCACACTCTATCCACTGAGCCAAACAAGGATAACAGAGATGTTCAGTTAACAAGCCTTTTGCTGTGATTGATCAGTGAGGACAAACAGACCATCTAAGTGTTCATGAGGCAAGAATTGGAACTTGGAGTCTGTCTATTGTCATAGGTAAACAAGGAGGCACCCCTAAAGTTTTATCTGTCATAGAAGGGTGTTTCTTTGCAGTAACCTATGTTTCAGAACACAAAAGAGTGGGAGGGGTTTCATAACCCTATTTTCCAGGATCACAGGATTAGTGATACAACATCAATAGATCTCCTGATAAACATGAGAATTTATTTAAAGTATATACTTATAAGTGAATTGCTGGATTAAAAGATATGTGTGACTTCACTTTTATCGGCAATAAAAGTGCCAAATTGTTTTCAAAGTGGTTGTACAAGTTCACACTTCCACCAACAGTGTATGGTATCGCCTGTTGCTCCACATTATCACCAACACTGAAGGATTAAAATATTTTTTGCCAATCTGGTGGATATGATGTGGGTCTTACTGACTTTCCTGGATTAATGAGATTGAACATGTTTAAGTCTCTTCCGTGAAGTGACTTTGGCCCACTTTTGCAACTGGATTATCTTTTCTTACTGATTTGTGTAAGTCCAGTAATATGTCTTGGAAGATAAATGGATGAACGAAATAAATGAGATTAGGTTTGGAAAATCCCCAACAACTAAAAATCTTGAAAACTACGCGCCTCCCACAGGCTTCTAATTTGATTCTCAAGAGTTTATGAAAATCACCCCACTTCTCAGGTGATTTTTCCCATCATCATCGGCTTCTCTCTGTAGAAAAAGTATCCGAACAATTTACCCGGCACCTCTCCAGTTCCAGGTTCCACATCCACAGCCTCGGCAGCCTGATCAGGATTACACAATTGTGACACAGATCTCACGTCAAATCGTGGCGTTCTCGCGAGAATTGGTTCAGTGGATCATGTGACAGACCAAGATGGCGGTGCCCGGCGAGGCGGAAGAAGATGCAGCGGTTTACTTAATAGTGAGTGGCATCCCCTCGGAGTTGCGCTCGGCCCAGCTGCGGAACTACTTCAGCCAGTTCCGGGAACAGAGAGACTGTGGCTTCCTTTGTTTCCATTACCGGCATCGTCCTGAGCGGGCCCCTCCACAGGCCAGTCCCGCATCTGCCCTAACTCCTGTCGGCCAGAGCGTTGCCCAGACTTCAGTCACCGATGGCCGCACTCGGGACTCTGTCCCGGGCCAGACGCGCACCTGCTGCTGTGTAGTCTCCGTACGAGGGGCTGCTCAAGCACAGAAGTTTCTTCGCATGTATTCCGGCCGCCAGTGGTTAGATTCCCAGGGGACTTGGTTGCCCAGTCGGTGTTTCATCCGCAGACTTCGGCTACCTACTGAGGCAGCAGGTACGGTTGGGAAAGATAATAGACTGGATCTGGAACGCAGGCACGTTTCTCTCTTTGTTTTTAAGTATATTTTTATTGATTTCATAGGGGAAGGAAGAGGGAAAGAGCTATAGAAACATCAATGATGAGAGAGAACCATTGATCGGCTCCCTCCTGCAAGCCCCACACCCGTAACCGGCCATGTTCCCTGACCTTATTGTGCCCCCTGCCAGACCTCTTTCTCTATCTAAAGGGTTGATTTTGCACTGACATAGAAGGGTAAAAAGTAAGTCAGGTTTCCAATCCTTTTATTATTTTTATCTGGCTCTCCTCCTGCTCCCCACCCCTCCTCTTTTGGCAAGATACAAACGAAGAGACAGTTTTTCTCAGGACAGCTCCCATTTTCATTGGAAAACACTTCAGTGGGGAACAAGAAACAGTGCGGAGCCTTTTAATTCATTCAACAAACCAAGCTTATATTGTTAGGCCTAGTGTTACTCTAGCTGGTAGGCAGAGAATTGGACACGTTCTTATGCACAGAGTCCAGAGATTTGTAATAAGATAATTGTCACAGAGATGGCATTATCATTGTTAATATTTACTGAGCACTTCCTGTGTACTTACTATGCACTGTTCTAATCCTTTCATTTTTTTTAATTGCTTCCTCATAGCAATACTGTAAGGTCGGATCTATTGTTACTCCTGTTTTATAGGTGAGGAAACGGGGGTGCAGAAGTTATGTTGCTTGCCTACAGTTAGAGAGCTAGTAAATGGCAGAATCACAATACAAACCCAAGCATTTTACTTCAGAGCCTATGCTGTTGGTCACCAAGTGCTATGAGAAGGCAGAGGAGGGAGAGCCTGATTTCCAATAGGGATCAGGCTTTTCCTCTGGATCTTGAGAAAGATAACAAGTTTGTGGGGAAGAATGGTGTTCAAAGTAAATGGTATTTGCAAAGACACAGAGATGTGAAAGCCCCTGAGACTCTGAGGGCATGTTAAACTGTCTCATGTGCTGGAGCACGTGGTAGGAATGTGTGCAGGGGCTGACAGTTGGTGGTAGTTGAGGATCAAAAGATCAACAGGAACCAGATCAGGAAGGAACCTGTGCTCAGCTGAAGTGATGAGAAATGGCATGAAATTACTAGTTGGTTCTGGTCAGGGAATGGAGGAAGGGATTCTGGAAATTTGAAAGGGAGGAACAACATTGGAGTAAAGGATTTAAACCTTGACCGACTTCTGGCTCAAGTGTTACTGGAGAGGCTTCTAGGTTTCAAGTGCCATTCTTCTCTCTGCTCCCCAAGGTTTGGGCTCCTTTCCCTTCAAGACCCGGAAGGAACTGCAGAGTCGGAAGGCTGAGAGTGAAGCCTTCACTCTCGATGACCTGAGGCAACTGCCGGAGCTGAACCCACCAGTGCTAATGCCCAATGGGAATGTGGGGACGCCCCTGCAGGTCTTTTTGGACTTGATCCGGGCCTGCCGCCTGCCCCCTCGGATCATCACCCAGCTGCAGCTCCAGTTTCCCAAGACAGGCTCCTCCCGACGCTACGGCAATGTACCATTCAGGTATGAGGACTCAGAGACTGTGGAGCAGGAAGAGCTTGTGTACACGGCTGAGGGTGAGGAAATACCCCAGGTAACCTGCCTGACAGACATACCAGCCAGCCTCTGTGGAGAGCCCGAGGAAGAAGGGGAAAAGGAGGAGGAAGAAGAATCACACTCAGATGATGTGAGTACAGTAAGCCATCCTTCCTTGCTGGCGGCTTAGAGAGGCCAAGGCATTAAGAATACCACTCTCACCCACTGGGTGTGGCTCAGTGGTTGAGCATAAGCCTATGAACAAGGAGGTCAAGGTTCAATTCCCAATCAAGGTATATGCCCTGGTTGCAGGCTCCATCCCCATTAGGGGTTATGCAATAGGCAGCCGATTGATGATTCTCATCATTAATGTTTCTGTCTCTTCTTTCCTCTCTGAAATCAGTTTAAAAAATAATAATTCATCTATGTCCCCAAAGCTCCAAGCAGAGTTGCTAACACATCTGGACCACATCCTTGTGTGGTACTGTCTTGACTTTTCTCCAGCACCTGTTCTGCACCAGTGATTCCTGAGGTCTCTTGAAATTTAACCCAGACAGAGGCCCCCAAGATTTCAAACCATGAGTCATGTTATCATTCCCTAAGTCCAGTCAAGTAATTGTAAACATAACAACTATCAGCATTCTAAAGGTAGTCTGAGACCATTTCCTGCTCTCAAAAAAGCCTTAAATCTCCCTGAAAAGAGAGTCGCAGCATCTGGAGTTTGTGTGGTGCGGCAAGCTGGGTTTGAATGCTGGCTCTGCCATTCTCTTGGTGTATCTTGAGCAAATCACTTTACTCCTCTGAACCCAAGTTTCTTCATCTGTAGACTGAGGATAATGGTACTTATCTCATAGCGTTGTTGGGGTGATTAAAGGAGCCAAGTTATTTGAAGGGCCTGACACACAGTAGATAGTAGGTATTACTTCTTGTCCCTTCTTTCTTTGTGATAGCCTGTATAATAAAAGGCTAATATGCAAATCAACCCAACGGTGGACGCTATGATGCACACTAACCACCAGAGGGCAGATGCTCAACTCAGGAGCTGCCCGCTGGTGGTCAGTGCACTCCCATAGGGGAAGCACCGCACAGCCAGAAGCTGGGTTCACGGCTGATGACTGCAACAGCGGTGGTGGGAGCCTCTCCCACCTCCACAGTAGTACTAAGGACCTCTTGGGAGATGTCTGACTGCCGGCTTAGGCCTGTGGACATTCCCTGAGGGGTCCTGGACTGTGAGAGGGCATAGGCCACGCTGAGCGACTGCCCTGCCAGGGTACGAATGTTGTACACCAGACCTCTGGTATGTATAAAGACCTAAACAGGGTGTACTGATTAAAACTGAGCTTAGAGACAGTGAGATTGCTGTGGGCCTTAGTATGGCCAGCTCCATGTAGGCTGTAGAACTTAAGGGATTAGGAAGATTTTACCAAGTAAAGAGAAGGTAATGAGAGAGAAGAACGGGGGAACAGTATGACCAAAAACACAGAAATAAGAGTGAATCGGGTTTGGCAGGGGAAAGAGCCATGTTGAGAAACAGACGGAGAGATGTGTTGGTCAAGACCTAAAGGGCCTAATATGTGTTGCATCTTGGGAAAAATTTGGAGGAATGATGCTGAAGGCTCATCTCATGGGCCTCCTGTACCTTGAGCTGCCCTCCTTGTGGGCATAAGGTCAGGAAGCTAAACAGGCAAGTCACCTCTCTCTTTTCTCCAGGACGATGACCGGTGTGAGGAGTGGGAACGGCATGAAGCGCTGCATGAGGATGTGACGGGGCAGGAGCGTACCACTGAGAGGCTCTTTGAGGAGGAGATCGAGCTCAAGTGGGAGAAGGGCGGCTCTGGCCTGGTGTTCTACACAGATGCTCAGTTCTGGCAGGAGGAAGAAGGAGGTAATGCTGCACCAGACTAGGGCAGGAGTGTTCCCTGCTGCATTTGCTCTGGGCTTTATGTTCCACAGGGTGAAATCCCTGACAGTGGGTCCAATAAAAGGCTAGGAAAGTGGCTAACCTTGACTGTATATGAGACCAGTCATCCTTTTTAGAGGGGGGGGGGGGTCAATGGAGTGGAGAGAAAGTGCCCTCCCATAAATTCTGAATGACCCTCCCAGACCAGAGATTTAGAACCATCAAAAGCCCCAAGTTCTAGAACATATGTCTAAGTCTAGATTTAACTCTCAACAGAACTGAGAGTCCTTAAGCTGACTCTGCTTAATGCTTTCATTCCTGCAGACTTCGATGAACAGACAGCTGATGACTGGGATGTGGACATGAGTGTGTACTACGACAGAGGTACTGGGCCAGGGATTGCGTTACTGGGAGGTGGAACTGGTGGTCTTGCAGTGACACTTTATCAGACCTGCTTAGCAAAGGCTGAGACAGAACATCAGTTCCCTTGGGGTAGCTTACTGAGAGGGTTCCTCTCTTAAAATATCTCTAGTTGAGTGCCTTAAGTGCTGGTTGTAGGCAGAGCCTTTTTCTTTCTTTGTGGAGCAAGGACAAGTAGGCATAGCCCTCAGGGAACTTTGCTTCTGGTAGGCAGACCCTGGAATTGTGGGCATTGGTAGCTCATGCTCTGGTTAAGAATTTAGATTCTAGAGTAAAAAATGACTTGGGTAGGGAGTGGAGGGGAAACCTGGGCTCTAAATCTGTCTCTCTTTGTTGGCTCTATGACTTTTCTGTACCATAATTTTCTCATTTGTAAGATGGGAGAACCGTGGTTCCTATTCTTGGTAAGCTCCCAGTCTAATGAGGGAGAAAATTACAAGGTAATAAAGTCATCATAAAGATGGAATATGTAAATCTCATGAGGAGGTCTTAGATACCTGATTTCCCCCTTCTGCAAACGGGGCTCTGCTTCCTCAGATTGTGGAGACAAGGATGCCCGAGACTCTGTCCAAATGCGCCTGGAACGGAGACTCCGTGACGGCCAGGAGGACGGCTCTGTGACCGAAAGCCAGGTGGGCACCTTTGAGCGCCATACCAAGGTAAGGATTATGCCCAATCCATTGACATTTCTTTTCCTTCTCTACCCCATTCTCCCCCCCCCCCCCCCCGCCCCGTCCCTGACCTCCATAAGAGCTCTATCTCTTGCCAAAGCTGGTATGGCTCAGTGGATAGAATGTCAGCCTGCGGACTGAAGGGTCCCGGGTTCGATTCTGGTCAAGGGCATGTACCTTGGTTGCGAGCACATTCCCATTGCGGGGGTGGGGTGTACAGGAGGCAGCTGATCGATGTTTCTCTCTCATCGATGTTTCTGACTTTCTATCCCCCTCCGTAAAAAAATCAATAAAATATTTTTTAAAAGACAGAAATAAGAGATTACTTTATATATATATAAAAAAGAGCTCTATCTCTTGAGTTTTTTTTCCTTCCCTCTGCAGGGCATTGGACGAAAGGTGATGGAGCGACAGGGTTGGGCTGAAGGCCAGGGCCTGGGCAGCCGGTGCTCAGGGGTGCCTGAGGCCCTGGATAATGATGGCCAGCACCCCAGATGTAAGCGTGGACTGGGGTGAGTGTGACTGAAGGATTTCCCTGAGGGTCCAAGCTAGCCTTTCAGCTGTACCCTGGTTCCCCCTTCCCTCTGGCTTTGGGGTGGGTGCTAGAGAGTGAACTTCAAAGTCGAGTTAGAATGAAAAAAATAGGTCTGGATCTCCTGGTGGGGTCATTACTCCTAGTCTGAGGAGTTTGGACTTCATGATTGTCTTTGGGGAGTGACTGTAAGTCACAGAGTGGTGACAGTTGTTCTAAACTTTGTGCACTATTTTAAATGAAAGCATTGAGGCCCCTGTTACTGGCACTGAATAAAGCTAAAGTTCAGATTTAAAGGCTCTGTCTTGGGGACAAATCAGATATGCTGTAGCTATTTCCCTGTCCTTTCCCAGTCCCCTTAACTGGGGTTTGAGAGAGAGCAGTCCTCTCACTGACAGCGTTTTTTAAATCCAGGTACCATGGAGAGAAGCTACAGCCATTTGGGCAACTGAAGAGGCCCCGTAGAACTGGTTTGGGACTCATCTCCACCATCTATGATGATCCACTGCCCCAGGACCAAGGGGAGTTGCTGCTCCGACGCCAACCACCCACCAGCATGAAATTTCGGACAGATATGACCTTTGTGAGGGGTTCCAGCTCTGCTTTTGACAGCTTCTCAGAGCCTGAGTGATGAGTTCAGGACTTCCTTAGTCAGGATTACTCGTAACTGCCCTGGCCTTTTCTCCCACCGAAGCAGGAAGAAGTCTGGGAGCAACAACTTGCCGAACTCCTTCAGTGTGCTTTGTTCTGAACTTGCCTTCTGGCTCTCTACCTCAGGGGCATTTTTCAGAAAGCCCCCTATTCTCTCTGATATTAGGACTTAATGACCGCTCTTCGTTGATCTAATTCTGGTCCGTTTGGGCTTAGCCCTGTCACCTCCCTCAGGCTGGATTGAGGTTATCAACTCAACCTTCTTTGGGTTGTATCGCCCCGAAGGCCAGAAAGAACGAGAAAGGGACCTGGAAGAGAAGAGGATTTGTGGTGCTCGGAAGAGCCGGTCTCCGGGCGGGCCTTCCACTGCCTGTCCCCCTGACCGGCTGGGACTTTCCACTGCCTGTCCCCCTGACCGGCTGGGACTAGACGGGCAGAGAATCCGCGGGAGGTGGTCCGGATCTGCGATCGAATGGTAGAATAAAGAAGTTTATGACCGGATTTCTTTCTCTTCTGATTTAGGCCTAGAGGAAGGTTGGGTAAATGCCGAAAGTTGCCTTGCGCCGTATCACAACCCCTCTCCTCCCTGGTGGTGAAATGCTGCGCGCCGCCACGAGCTTCGGCGCTAAGCTGTGTCGTCACCTTGAGGGCGGGACTTCCTCTCCGGGACCCTATCATTTCCGATGTCTTCCGGAAGTTGCTGCTCGCTCAGTACCGGGCGGTTCGCTGTGCAGTGCCGGGCTCCCTACTATTCAACCGAAGGCAGCTCCGGGCCACCGCCACCGCGCCATCCCCCAAAGTGCACGTCCAGAATCCCGTCGCCCTCGGCCCTCGTCTCTGGCGCGATCGTCCGCCTTGTTTCCTCGCCGAGCTTTCCTGCTCCGCACGGGGCCGAGTGCCACCCATGGCGGGGGCCGCTCGGACCCCGGCCTTTGGACAGGCTGTGATCGGCCCGCCGGGCTCGGGAAAGACCACCTACTGCCTGGGCATGAGCGAGTTCCTGCGCGCGATGGGCCGGCGCGTGGCGGTAGTGAACTTGGACCCGGCCAACGAGGGGCTGCCGTACGAGTGCGCCGTGGACGTGAGCGAGCTGGTGGGATTGGGCGACGTGATGGACGCGCTGCGGCTGGGGCCCAACGGCGGCCTGCTGTACTGCATGGAGTACCTGGAGGCCAATCTGGACTGGCTGCGTGCCAAGCTTGACCCCCTCCGCGGCCATTACTTCCTCTTCGACTGCCCAGGCCAGGTGGAGCTCTGCACGCACCATGGCTCCTTGCGCAGCATCTTCTCCCAGATGGCCCAGTGGGACCTCAGGGTGCGTCTTGGGTCGGGCAGGCCCATTTTGCAGATGAAGGAACTAAGACCGGGAGGGGATGCCACACCCCCTTGTCACACAGCGAGGCAAGGGCAGAGTTGCTCTGGACTATAATTGGTATAATTTCGAATTCTGGCAATGTCACTGACACTGTGTAATCCTGGGCAAGTCAGTTTATCTTTCTGAATCTGTTTTCTCATCTGTAAATGGATGTGTTAGCACCCAATTTGGGATTATTAGAAGTATGGAAGAAGTTATGTGGAATATAGCATGGCGATTGTTGTGAGTTGGGGACAAAAATAAGTGAAAGATTAGAGTCAGATGTATGGGAATTGAACCAGTTGCCCATTGGGAGGATCAGCCCAAGGCATCTTCTAAGAAAAATGCCCATATCTCCTAGGAGAAAGAAATGAGTTGTGGCCGTTAGAACGAAACAGAATGAAAAGACTAATGAAGACAGGCATTCCCAATCTGATGGGGGAGATATATAAGCCCTGGTGTTCCCTGCCTCCCCAGGCCACTCTCATCCTGTCTCTCCCTCCCCCTCTCCCCCAGCTGACTGCTGTCCACCTGGTAGATTCTCACTACTGCACAGACCCCGCCAAGTTCATTTCAGTACTGTGTACCTCCCTGGCCACCATGCTGCATGTAGAGCTGCCCCACGTCAACCTCCTCTCCAAGATGGACCTCATTGAACACTATGGGAAGCTAGGTAAGTGCTCCTGTTTGGGCCAGGCAAGGTGTGGGGCCGTGTCTGGGCTGGAGTGATGAGAGATCTCAGCTGAAGGAAGCTTCCTCCAGGGACTGGTGATCATAGCCACAGTCAGGTGCTGACCCCTCCCCATTGATTTTGTTCCACTTCCTGTTCTGGGTTTTGGGGACAAGAAAACTATAGATGGTCATATGTATTATGAAGGAATTAAAACGAAACGATGGACAGTGAGTGGTGGGGAATGAGCAGTGCCATCTGAGCTGAGACCTGAATGGTGAGGAGCTAGCTAAGGGAGAACTGTTCTAAGCAGAGGGATCAGTAAAGGCCCTCAGGTAGCAAAGAGATTTTTTGTTTCCAAGGAAGGTGGGAGCAGAGTAGCGGATATAGCGTTTAGGGGAAGGGTGGTAGGAAATAAGGTCATAGAGGTTGGCAGGGGCCAAAACTTGTACTGTTTAAACACAGAGGAAAGTCATTGATGAATGTTAAGCAAGGAAATAGCACGAACTGAAAAGGTCGTTCTGGCTGCTTTGGGAATGAATTGAAAGGGGCAAGAATGAAAACAGCTCCTTTCGTATTTTTGCAGCAGCCCAAGCAGTGGTGGTGGGAATGGAGAAAATGAGATTGAAAACTTGCTCAAGAAATAGGATTTATTTGTGGATTGGACCTGGAGACAGATAAATTAAGAATGACACGTTTTTCTGACGGAGCTAGTGTACAAATTGAGGGAAAAGCAGGCTGCTGAGGCAGGGGAGTTGCATAAGGACCCTATAGCTAGCATGTCTTTCCTGCAATGTTAGTGCTCTGCTGAGCTGGGGCATCAGTTCCCTAAATAGCGTCTCTAGCCACAAAAGAAGAAGAACAGCTGAAGTGAGCAGTAGGGGAAGTCATTGGGAGAGTGATTGTAAGGGCCTTGTCCAGCGAAGGCAGGACATGGAGGAATGTCCGCACTTCCTGGTCAGTCGGAGTCCTGGTCCATCTCTTGGCAACCCCAGAAGCCCATTTTACCTATGTGCAGATTTGTTGTCATCCAAAGCGTCTCACTC
The DNA here is from genome assembly GCA_027563665.1 of Antrozous pallidus. Classification (NCBI taxonomy): domain Eukaryota; kingdom Metazoa; phylum Chordata; class Mammalia; order Chiroptera; family Vespertilionidae; genus Antrozous; species Antrozous pallidus. The sequence continues at coordinate 196,005,909 of CM050508.1, forward strand.
CCTTCACAGCCTCCATCAGGTGGCTGCATGGTGTCTTCAACCTTCCCAGCCCTGACTCTTGATAAGCGTCCTCACAAAAGGCTGATAAGCAGATCAGATGAGGCCACTGAGGCCCAGAGACCGTACAGGAATCCCACAGCTAGTATGTTAGCTGAGGTGAAATCTAAACCCAAGTGCACCTGGCTCTAGTTTCTTAATTCTCGTTGGGAAACCTACCTGTCAACCTACCTGTCAAGCAACGCAAGAAGTTTGTTGGAATGCTTCAGACATTCTTCCTTGTAGTGGTGTCACTTTCTAATTAGAGCTGATTAGAACATGGAAGTCAGAGCATACCGGTGAGTTGATGATCTCTGACGGCCCATTTCCTTGGCTCGCCTGCTGAAGATCACAACCACTTGAGTTTTCCAGGCTGAAATGGACAGTGCAAGCCCACTTTACTTTTCTTAGTGGCAAGTTTGTATACATAGAACTGAGTCAGAAACCCCAGGTTATCTAGTCTGGTTTGCTCATTTTACATTAAGAAGAAACTAGCCCAGAAAGGGAAAGAGATTTATCCAGATATCACCCTGCTAAAGTCCTTACAGTGTGTGCTGGGTTCAGGGGGTACTACCTGACTCTGAGCTTCATAAGGGCGGCACCAAGCACTGTACTTGGTGCATGTTGGTATCATTATTTGTTACCACTAATCAAGCACTTCTCTGTACCAGGCACAAGGTTCATAGCATTTAATCCTCACAGCAGCCCCATGAGGTGGGTCTCTTTCCATGGAGCTAGCAAATGACAGAACCAGCCGGTGAGAGAATGAAGGCAGAGGAAGGAAGAAAAAAATATGGTTTCTGTCCTTGGGGTTTTAGCCTGATGCCACCTGCTCCTGACTGGTTTCTCTCCTTAGCCTTCAACCTGGACTACTACACAGAGGTCCTGGACCTCTCCTACTTGCTTGACCACCTGGCTTCTGATCCTTTCTTCCGCCACTATCGTCAGCTCAATGAGAAATTGGTGCAGCTTATTGAAGACTACAGCCTGGTCTCCTTCATCCCTCTCAACATCCAGGTACCATGGACTAAGAGGCCTATTCCCTTGGTATAGGCTCTGACAGTGCCTTGGACCTCTCCAAGCCAAGAGTACAGGAGGCTTTGAGGCTCAAACAGTGGTCTTTGTCCTAGATCATGCTATCATTCGGTTCCCCTTGGTTTGGGTAGCAGGGGCTCTGGTGGGCAGGATTCCACTAAAGCGGTTGGACCAAACTTTGGCCCTATCTATTTTGTGTTGCTGGGTCCTCTCCACAAATGTTCCCTGAAAGTCACCAGCAAGGGACTTGACCAAGGTCAGGGATAAGTCTGTCAGGCTCCTTCAAGATGAGCAACTGCTTATTGACTTTGCAAAGTAGTACCAACCCCTGTGCCCCTCACCTTCTCCCCGCAAAGACAACCGGGGACACGCAGGCATGTCTGAGTCCTTCCTGCAGTGCGTGGACTTGAGAAAACTCGTCTCTTCTCTCTTTAATGCCACGCTCTTCTTTAAAAACGAGGTTAAACCTGTGACATTAATCTTAACTACCACTTACTGCAGGTTTTGGGTGTGTTTTTAAATATATTTTTATTGATTTCAGAAAGGAAAGGAGAGAAACATCAATGGTGAGAGAGAATCATTGATCGCCTGCCTCTTGCACGCCCCACACTGGAGATTAAACCCGCAACCCAGGCACATACTCTTGACCAGAATCGAACCCAGGACCCTTCAGTCCACAGGCCGATGCTCTGTCTACTGAGCCAAACGAGCTAGGGCAGTTTTTTTTTTTTTTTTTTAATACTTTTATTTATTTTCTCTTATTTATTTTTATTGATTTCAGAGAGAGAGGGAGAGAGAAATAGAAACATCAATGATGAGAGAGAATAATTGATCAGCTGCCTCCTGCATGCCCCTACTGAGGATCAAGCGGCAACCTGGACATGTGCCCTTGACCGGAATCGAACCCGACACTCTATCCACTGACCCAAACCGGCTAGGGCCAGGTTTTCTAAACTAGGCATCGTGGTAAGAACTGTAATACCTTGTTATTAATCCTCACCCAAAGATATTTTTTCCATTGGTTTTTAGAGAGACTGTACGGGAGTGGGGGGGAGGGACAGAGAGAAACATCAGTATAAGAGAGACATATCAATTATTTGCCTCCCGCACAACCCCCAACCGGGGTCAGGGACCAAACCTGCAACACAGGTATGTGCTCTTGACCCAGAATCGAACCTGTGACCCTTCGGTGCGAGGGCTGATTCTCTAACGACTGAGAAACACCGGCCAGGGCTTAATGCATTATTTTGATTTTTTCTTCCTATGATGTGATGTATGAATTGTTCTTATTACTTTTATGTGGATAAGTCAATAGGTTACATGCATATTTATTCAGTGCCTTCCGTTAGCTGAGTACTGTGCCAGACACTGGAAATACCTCGACCTTGAAGGTCAGTTGAGTAAGGGAGATAGATGAGTTAATAACTTACTAGTAGTTAGTAAGACGGAAGGATCGAGCTACAATAGGAATAAGTCCGGGGAACTTTGGTTGTGCATCGAGGAGTTACCTGTTCTAACTTAGGTGGGGGGGTGGTCAGAAAAATGGAATGTAGCCAGGCCTCTGGGAACATGTAGAACTACGTCAGGCCAACGAAGCTGCAGAGGCTTCGAGAGGAAAGATTGAGGAGGAAGTTGGGGACTGCAAGCAGTTTGGTACAACTTGAATTCCACACCTCTGTTTCACTCACAGAGCTGTTTCTCTCTTCCCTGCCCAGGACAAGGAGAGTGTCCAGCGGGTTCTGCAGGCTGTGGATAAAGCCAACGGCTACTGCTTCGGGGTCCAAGAGCAGCGAAGCCTGGAGGCCATGATGTCTGCTGCAATGGGAGCTGACTTCCATTTCTCCTCGTATCCTTGCTCTCTAGCCTCTTAGCCACAGCCGGTGGGGTGTGGGTAGTGTATGGGACTCAGGAATAGCTACTTACACCTTTGTAGATGACTGATTCATTTTGATCAATTGGGCCCCTTGGTGACTGTCTTTCATGTTCAAAGGCTGGCCCATTAGACAGCTTCAGGGTTGGTTGTACCTTAGGACAAGGGAAGATATTGATCAGAAGGAGCAAAAATACAGAGACCCAGAAATTAAAAGACATTGGTTATTTGAAAGAGGTAAAGGGTTCAGTTCGCCCGGTGTCTTGAGTGTGAAGGGGAAAGGAGGAGGTGCAGGCTGGCAATGGGATAGGCTCTGACAGTGCCTTGGACCTCTAAGGCATGTGGACTTCGGCTCATGGGCGAGCAGTAGGACCCGCATAGTGATGTTGCTCAAGGTATGAACAAATGTACATTTTTGAAAAGCCCCTGCAAGTGTGGAAATGCATTTAAGGGATATGATTGGGGACAGGAGAGCGCTTACAGTTTGTAGAATAGAAGAGATGAAACAGTAGTTACGAATAGAAAGTGTGTGAATTGGAAAAATATTAAGGTGATAGGTGGTTGTGCTAGTCACTAAGATAAGAAAAAGAGGAAGGTGTGTCAGTTTGTCCTGGAGACAGGAGGGATGGGAGCTAGCAGATGTGCTGTGTTCGAGGGGCCTCTGAGACAGTCGGAGCTATCTGGGAGGCAACTAGGCCTTCAGAACTGGGCCGGCGGTGGCAGAGCTGAGGTCATGTGTAGGTGTCTCATGTCACAGAGGCTACTAGGACATGTGAGGACAGGCTTTCTAGGCTGGTTTCAGAGATTTGGCGTCTACACAGGATGCTAGAGACAAGGCGGGTGGGAGAGGTGCACTCCAGTGTCCTCGTGTAGGGGGAAAGGGTTCCAGCCAACACTTAACTGATCTGTGTCAGGCCCTTTCACACGTGGGAAACAAAGTCCGCAGGAGGTAGACTAGTTGCAGAAGAGTTACACTAGAGTGTGCAATACATACCTGAAGAAAGGATGAGGACCCGCCTCACACAACATGCTGTTAGTGGCAAATTCAACTGCACATACTCAGCAAAAAAGGGAAAGGGTACTTTAATAGGGCTGTGTTATTTTGCACACTATACATTACTTTATGCAGTCATATTCTCGTAAAACCATGTATACCAAGCATGTCAAACTCAAAGGGTAACACGGGCCAAATAAACAAGGTTTAAGTTTATGTGGCCACAAAAAAAAACACAAGCTTCAATCTTTATAGAAACAGGTTTATTTCAATAAAGACATGCTGAATACAAAGGGCTGAAATAAGTGAGTAATTGTTAACATAAAATAATAGAACATTTGAATAAAAGTTAATATTTTTCTCGAACATTAACTTACCAGACACTGAATAACTGCACAAATTAACAAGTGTAATGCAAATATATTTTTCTTGTTCTCTGAAAGTGAAATATTTCCTCTTGCGCACACCAAACAAGTCAGTATAGGACTAATGATGTGGCAATCTGCTGCTAAAATATTCGCTGCTGGTATTAGAGGAGAGAAATGATGAGCCGGCACATAAGGGAAATGAATACAACATAATTATAGTAATCAGTCATTAGTGAACATTGTAGTTCATTATTAATTATGTGCAACAGGATATTATAAAAATTAAGTTACAAAATTTGTATTAAAATGTTTCTTACATACTGTTGTGTTGGCTGGGCTGCAAAAATATTCATTGTGAGCCTCTTGCAGATGTAGGGCCACAACTTTGACATGCTTAAGTATACTGTATTTAATAAGTGACATAAGGAATTTTAAGGTTTTTTGTTATTCTGATTCCCTGAATTGTTTTGGTTTTTAATTTTTCAGTTACAGTTTACTTGCAATATTATTTTGTATTGGTTTCAGGTATACAGCCTAGTGATTAGATAATCATATACTTTACGAAGGAATTTTAAGGGTATTTCTCACCATATACATTTATGCTGATGTTATATAGCCTTTATTCAATCCCCTTTTGTAGATGCAGCGGTTGGAACTCTGAGAGTGATGACCCCAATGTCCCTCACTCAGCATGTGTTAGAACCGTTCAAATCTCGGTCTCCCTGGTTGTAGAGTCTCAGTTGCTGACACTGGAGTCACCTAGTAGAGCAGCCATGGTGGCCAACATGGTCAACCCCTATCTCCCAGGCAGTCTGACAGGGTCCCATCAGCAGTGTCATGGTCTTTGTCCTTGTGGATCTGATTTGTGTCCTTACTGCTGTCCCAGAGAGGTAGAAGGCACCCTATGGCCCAAGCGGAAAATTTTGTTTTCTTTGAGCTCACTTGTGCTCTCTCCTTGGGCAGAAGAGAAGTCACAAACATTTCTTAAGCACCTACTGTGTGCCAGGTGCCATGCTAGGCACTCTATTCATTATCTCATTTGATCCTCATAACAACTCCTGTTTTATAGATGTTGTAAATGTTAAATGAGGATTTAAATCCCCATGGTCTGGTGCTGAGCATGTGTTAGAACAACAGAGTTGAAGGGTTAGCATTCTGGTCTTCTGATCCTCAGCAACTCGAAGAGGAGTATTTGAGTCTCGTTGCTTTGATAGGCTTTTCAGACCCTATTGGTTGCTGTTGCCTGAAGCAATAATTATGAGGAAGGAAAAAGGATGGAATTACTCTGCCAGACTTGGTTGGAAGGCAGGCATCAGTAGAGGTCAGATCCCACCCAGACCAGTTTCCCATCCTTGCTCATGCTATCTTCCTTGATGTGCCCTCTCTCAGCACCCTGGGAATCCAGGAGAAGTACCTGGCACCCTCAGACCAGTCAGTGGAGCAAGAAGCCATGGACCTGTAACAACAGGCTGGGCTCTGGAGAACAAGACATGTGCCCCAGTGCTGGGGAAAGCTGTAGCCCCAGCGAACAGTGGTCAGCTCAGCAGGCTGCAGCCCCAAGAACAGTCCTCCCAGCCAGACGGAAGGCTGATGAGGAGACACCCAGCCCTGCAAAGGACTTCTGACCAAAAGTCAGGCGTGCAAGCAGAGAACCCACCACACCCGTGGTGCTCATGAGCTCGGCACTGCCACCAGGAATTCAGCCCTGGCCCCACTCGGACTGTTGTGGAATGTGAATACAAGAGTTTATTTTCTCCTACATGTTGTGACTTTTAGACTTTCTTCAACCACCCAGGGAGCTGGGGTAGAGTGAGTGAATGTCACTTTCCCTCAGAAGAGTTCTATTTCTTCATCTAAGGCAGTATTTTCCCAAAGAACAGGATAATACGGAGGTTTAACACTTATTCTCCAATGGTGCACTCCAGTTTTCACTGATCCTGAAGCTTGAGGTTTATAGGGGATACTTCTTAGCTAAGATCTTAATGTTTTATTTTCACTGTTTTCATTTCACGGTTTTATTCTATTTTTAATAAGTGCTAGCTAGTTTCCATTTATAGTATTGATTAAAAGTTTACTTTAAAATGAAATTATTTATACAAAATGCATTGTTTAAAGAAAAATATTAAGTATATAATATGGGCATGACAAAAATTAAGGTGGTTTAAAGTCGGAAATACTGGTGATTGCTTTCTTTGCTCTTCTTGCAACTAGTTGGGTGCAATTTATATTAGCAACCAATAGGTGGCACCCCAGGCTTAGTTTTGCAGTCATAGCTTGCAGCACAAGAAGGACAGATGGCAATTGTGCCAGAAGTCTTATTTGCAGATACTTGGTCCTGTTAATACACCATGAAGAGCTTAGCATTTTACAAAATGCCTTCATACACATGGTCCTCATGTGGTTCACACAGCAACTTCTAAAGATACAAACAAGATTGGGACATTACTAAGCCCCACTTTACATAAAGGAAACAGATGTGTTTGAACCTCAGTCATCCTAGCTTTCTCATAGTTCACTTTGCTGACTTCTTAATTGTGGATACTAATGGTGAAACGTTATATCCTACAGAGTTTGAGGCCAGTTGGAAGAAAGAATTTCGACACCTGTAGAGTATTACTGAGTCCCAAATCAAGGGGAAGATAGGCCACTGGTCGTTTGGGCGTTTCAGGAAGATCTATTCAGAAGTAGCCTCGAGATGGCGATGAGAGCTCTGCTTTCCAGCTTTGACAGCCAGAGCAGAGTGAAGGGCTATGAGGAGGCGCCTGTGGCTGGAACAGTATGAAAGCAGCCAGCCTCTGCTCCCACGCCTGGCCTTATAGGGGATAATAATTGGGTGCTGCTTCCCCAGCCTCTTTCATCTGCAGAGTTCAAAGCACCTCATTCCTATTAATACCCTGCACAGTAGGTAGAGAGTATCAACAAAGCAAGCCAGGGAAACTGAGGCCAGGAGTCACAGCCTTCGGCTGGCTTGAGTCACCTATGGGGCCTGGAGCCCAGGAATCCTGACGCCCTGCCCACTGAACAAATCCCTCATCAGAGAGTGAGGATGCATGCTGTGTTTCTGAAAATAGTACAATAGTTGTGGTCATGGTTTGTTTTTGTTTTTTTTTAATATATTTTTCTTGATTTCAGAGAGGAAGGAAGAGAAACATCGATGAGAGAGAATCCTTGATCAGCTGCCTCCTGCATGCCCCAACAGGATCAAGCACACAACCTGTACCTGTTCCTCTGACCAGAATCGAACCCAGGACTCTTCAGTCCACAGGCCGACGCTTTATTCATTATGCCAAAACAGCCAGGGCTGGTCATGGGTTTTGATGCTTACTCCATCATGGAGGCCACAGCCATCACCAAAACAAACCAGTTGGAGAGAGATGTCATTAGAACTTTATGGGCTTGTATCCAAGCACCATGAGCATTTATTCTTTGCAATCATGGAGTAGACATGGATGGGATAATCCAAAACTTTATTTTTAGGCATTGGTATGACAGCAAGGATGTTTTCTCTAATAAACATATCTCTCCACCTCCCACTGATTGCAGAATAATTTTCATGTTGGGGAGGGTATAGCACAGTGCTGAAAGGACTCTGGGTTCCAGGTGGGGTCTGTTCATGAAATGTATAGGGTAGGAGAAAGACTCCTCCAGTATGGCTGGGATATGGCAACCAACCTTAAGATTTTTTTTTAAATTTTATTTCCTGATAAAAATAGCAAAGTGAAAAACTTAAAAAATAAAATTAGGTTCATAATCCCATAACAAATAAAAATACAATCTATAATAAATTTTATATTGAAATGTATATTTTATTTTCTTTTTCTATACATACCAAGGGATAGTTATAGCATTTATGTAAGTGAGATATATTATTGCTTTGTAACCTGCCTTTTTCAGTTGACACTTTTTATATAATTAAAAATATGAAGACCTTTTAACGTTTACATGATAATATTCTGTGGAATGGCTATAATATTGTTTACTTACTCAAATTGCCATGGTTAGCCTGTAAGTCATTACCAATTTTTTGCTATTGGAAATAGTGCTATCTGAATCTTTAACTTTTTTTTTTTTTTATCTTAAAATGGGAGAGAGAGAAACATAGATGTGAAAGAAATACATGGATTGGTGGCTTCTCGAATACACCTGGGCCAGGGATCAAATTTGCAATCTAGGTATATGCCCTGACCAGCGATCAAACCCACAGCCAGCCAGTCTGCTCTGCACTGTTTCTGAATTAGCAAAAAGCTCCCCTTCAGCTGGCCGAGTTAGGAAGCCTGGTCCCAGGAGGTGTGTGGGATCAGGCTTCCTGTCTCAGCCAGCTGGAGAGGAGCTTGGAAAGTCTCTGTCTTAGGCTCTCAAGAAGGGAAGGGGAGTGCTTTCAGGCCCATCCCAGCATTACCAAGGCCCACCCAGTTTTGTTTTGTTTTTAAATGTATCTTGATTTCAAAGTGGAAGGGAGAGGTAGAGAGAGATGGAAACATCAATGAAGAGAGAGAATCATTGATCTGCTGCCTCCTGCATATCCCCCACTAGGTTTTGAGCCACAACCCTGGCATGTGCCCTGACTGTGGATCAAACCTGGGACCCCTTAGTCCTCAGTCCCAGGCTCTATACACTAAACCAGCCAGGGCCCCACCCAGTTTTTGAAAGTAGTGGGGAGGCCCAACTGCCCCAGACACCTGGAAGGAAATTCTCTAGTAAGCTGAGGAGCCCCCTTCTTGTCCCCCGCCTTTTCTTCTTTCTTGCCCCTGGCCATTGAGTCTTTACCCAGCCTGCCTGGTATGCCCACCCTCACTTCCTATCCCCTGAAGAAGGAAGAGTTCCAAATTAGCACGTATCTCAATGGCATTGGGCCTACTAAGGACAGGGGAAGTCATAAGTCTCATTTACAACTGACTGTCCTTCATTTGGAAGCCAATTTCAGACAGTCCCAGAAGTTCAATTGTCAGGAGGCTTAAGACTGAGGAGCTATGTCCCACGCACAACTCACACCGGGACCCACGTGGCAGACAGAGACTTGGCCAGCAATAGCTGCCCTATATCTAAATTTAGTTTATTACCAGGAATGCTGAGGCCCTACTCAAAAATGCAAATATTCCTTTCCACAAGTATTTACTGGGTAAACTAAGATTTCTGCTTGAGTATTAAAATTGACAGTAAAATAGTAATCAAGTTTTCAGATTAATTTAAATTGGCCAAGTGAAATAAGTGAATACTCAAGAAAATCTAACTGTACTGGACAAAAAGCTTTTCCTAAAGCATTAACTAAAATATCTATTAGTAGTTCATCTCACTGCAAAATTGCCTAACATCCAAAGAACCTAAAGCAGTAATATTTGTGTGCAAAAATTAAAATTTAAAATTACCAAGACTGCAAGATAAAATTTCCAAAAGCCCCTATTAACCAAAAAAAGGAGGGGGGGAACAGTGGGGTAATATCATGTAAGGAAAAATATCCTATAAGTAAAATACATGTAGAAAATTCTTACTCCAGAAAATTCCATTTGTAAAACCAACTGCAGGACATCCATGAGAAAACACACATGGTGTCAAAATAAGCCAAAGGAAAATCATTTAGGCAAAAATAAAAAGAATCCCAAGTCTATTTTGCAGAGAGGACCCCTTTGTTAACTTTTGGTCGAGAATGTGTTTGTGTGTTTGCAGAGAACAACTCCAAGACCATGTGGGCTCCTGCGACAGTGAAGAACTGACGGGTCTGTTCCAGCCACAAGGACGGTCCAGAGATGGTGGACGCTGATGACACCTTGCCATGCTAGCAGTCGGCAGCTGTGCGTGGCTGTAGGCAGCCCAGGACCATACCAGAGAGGATGGAACTTGCATTGCCGTGATGTGTCCACCATCTGGATACCATTGCTGACATGTACACATGAAGAATTATTTGACATTGAAACTGGGACTCAGAACAGTTGGACATTGAAACTGACACTCAAACTTTTTTTTTTTTTTTTTGCTCTTATACGTTTGTTTCTAGTATGCAGAGGCAAGATATATTTGAAGAAAAGAAACAGGGGGAAGTGGTTGATATAGAGGCAGGGTGGCCTCGAACAGGCTGTCAAGCTACAGGGGGAAGGCTGGAGTGGATGGGAGGCAGATGCAGGGGAAGATCAACCGAAGGACTTGTATGCATACATATGAGCATAACCAATGAATGAAAGACACTGGGGCGGGGAGGGGGGCAGGTGGGGACATGTGCTGGGGGGTAAGGGAGGCTGGGGGGAGGATATTGGGGGGAGAAAGGAAAACATGTACTACTATTAAATATAAGTTATATTGTAAATTAAAAAAATAGAAATAAAAATAGAATGCTCCCTAGCACAAAAAAAAAAAAAAAAAAGACTGAGGAGCTGTGAAGGGATGGGCTGGGGATTTGGAGCCCAACTAAGATGAAAAAGAAAGATGAGTATTGATAAAAATGTGCTGAACTAAAATACAGAGCAAAGCTGGAGATTTTCCACATCCAGAACACTGAAGCAGTTATGCAGAGGGAGAAGAAAGGCCCCTTCAATCTATCCCAAATAAACGCAAAATATCAATAAGTGTGCTTACTGTGCAAGTACAGCTCCCTTCACTGATCGGTGTCCCCTTCCTGTATGTTCATCCTGGAACCTCCACATTGCTCTGTGGAATCATATAAACTGCACAGAAGGGATATTGGGACATGAATAAGATTTCTCCCAACTCATAAAGCATACCAGTGGTTGCCCAATCTATTCTGAGTTGAACATCAGTCCCCTGTACATTCAGAAAAGGGAATTTCAGGGTGACTATTCTGAGGATGAAAGGAGGAGAAATGTGTCTTCCTCCTTCCCTCCATTCTTCCCTCCCACCTTCTCTTTCAACATATATTTATTAAATGCCATAATCTGATTATGAAGTACAGTATGTAGCCACAGATTGAAGACTCCATGAGTTCAGAGTCTGGGATCTCCCTCTTATCTCTAGACAAATAAAGAGTTAAATTTCCCAGAGAACAGTTAAGGAGAAAATTGGGTGGAGATGAGAGATGAATCAGCTTTTGACATACCTGTCTACTGCCCCCACAGACATTCCTGGCTCCTGACTCACTGTGTAGGTGGGGTTGGGGGTTCTGAGAGGAGGGGGGCCTACTCTGCAGAAACTTGCTTCCCCCCTCACCCCCACCCCCACCCCCACCCCAGTTCCTCCCCAAACACACAGAGCAAGGATTGGGGGATGAGTAGACCCTGTGAACAGGTGAAGAATTGAAAAGGAACAAAGGATGTAACCAGATTAAGGAAATCTTAACTTGGTAAAGAGCAGGAAATTGGTTCACTACAGTTTTTTTCTCGCTTAAGACAATTCCTTTCTGCTGGACTCTACGGTGGCATTAGATTGAGAGTAGAGTAAGCCTTTCTTGATTCTTAGAAGCAGAGCAGCATAGCATAAGGTGGTTCTTTTCAAGCTTATTTTTATCTCACAATACAGACATATGTGTGGCTATTTTAGCTGTATGTGGAAACGGGAAACCCTGACCACTGGGCTCCTGCCCTGTGCTAGTTTCTGGGAACCCTCTGAACACAATTTGAAAACAGCTGTTGTAGTTTAAAAATCATGGACTTTGGAGTCCAATCCATTCCATTCCCCAGGCACATTATTAGGTTATTTAGCTGCACTGAGCCCCATTCTCTTCATCTGCAAAACAAAGATGATAATAGCAGTCATGTCTCTGGCTATATTTTAAAAATTTATTTTGAGAGAGAGAGATTGATTGATTTGTTGTTGCATTTATTCATGCATTCATTGGTTGACTCTTTAAATGCCTGACCTTGGAATCTAACCTTGGCATATAGAGATAATGCTCTAAGCAACCAAGCTGCTCGGCCAGAACCCGCTGCTGTTATTACAGTACTTCTAGGAAGAAGCAGGCGTGGGGCACTGTTAGAACAATCTTGGTGAAAGCATCTGAAATCAGGTTTCCCCTCCAAGGCTCTGGACATTTGGATCTTGGACGTGTGTATAGGAGTGTCTTGCCTTTCTAGAAGGAGCCACAGTCGCCTGCCTAACCCCTGGCCTCCCTAGGGTGCCTGCCTGGTTCTGAGAAGGCACTTTGAACCCAATGCCTTGCCCTCCTTCACCTGTGGATCTACAGAGCCAATTAAGAGTAGGTATCTTCCCTAACCGGTTTGGCTCAGTGGATAGAGTCCGGTGAAGAGCATGTACCTTGGTTGCGGGCACATCCCCAGTTGTGGGTGTACAGGAGGCAGCTGATTGATGTTTCTCTCTCACTGATGTTTCTAACTCTATCCCTCTCCCTCTCTGTAAAAAAACAAATAAAAAATATTTTTAATAAAAGAGTAAATATCTTCCCTAGAAAACCTTAAGTTGCAAATTTTTCCCATATCAAATTCTTTTATATATATATATATATATATATATATATATATATATATATATATAATTGATTTCTTATATAGAAACATCCATGAGAGAGAAACTGATCAGCTGCCTCCTGCACACCCCCTACTGGGGATGCACCCCCAAGCAAGGTACATGCCTTTGACTAGAATCGAACCGGGGATCCTTCAATCCTCAGCCCGATGCTCTATCCACTGAACCAAACCAGTTAGGGCTCAATTAAATTCTTGAGAGAGGAAGATCTTTACAAGCCCCAGGCCTCCATTTCCTGGAGGATAGATACTCTGGCAATGCAGAAAGAATAGGGCTGAAATTATTTGAATCTTTGTGAGCCAGTCTCTGTCTAGATAGCCCTGCCTCTTCTCAGAACCAGCTATATTTCTATTTCCACAACTGAGGACCTGGCACTAAACTGGATTTCCAGGCATTTGGGAGGATGGTTTTGAGAGTAAGTTCTGAGCACCTTCCTGTACATAAAACCTTGCTGGAGACACTGGGGAGAGAAAGGATGAATAATGGGAGAAAGTTACTTTCTTTAGAGAGCTTTCTGAGGAGACAATAAATAAGCCCAGGACATAGTTACAAACCCAGAGGTAGAATCAAGTAGATATGAAATCATAACTGAATAAATGCATTTAATAAATGAAAGGAGTTGGTAAGAGAGCACATATCCAAAGCTCGATATATGTTGAAGGAGAGGGAAGCTGGTTAGTCATGTTTTGACCTGAAGCTGGGCTTTGAAATTTAGAGGTTATAACAGTGCTCAAGTGGAAAGGCTAATGTGAAGGGGAAATGGCCACCGTAAAATTTCCAGTGGAACCTGCTTTGCCTTCTGAAACTGATTTTTTTTTTTTGAGAGAGAATGAGAGAGAGAAGAAGGGAGAAGGAGACTGAGCCACACTGACCAGGGCTTCTGGGACTTGTTTGTAAAACAATTATAATGCATACACTATAAAATTTATCCTTCTAAAGTGTACAGTTCAGTGTCTTTTATATAGTCACAAAATTATACAAATATTACCTCAGTTTAAATCCAGAGCACTTTGTCTTGGCCGGGTCGCTCAGTTGGTTAGAGTTCATCCCGATACATCAAGGTTGTGGGTTCGATCCCCACCCAGGGCACATACAAGAATCAACCAATGAATGCAAAATAAGTGGAACTACAAATTGATGTTTCTCTAAAATCAACTTAAAAACAAAATAAATAAGCTCAAAACATTTCATACTCTGAAAGAAACTCTATACCCATTAGCAGTAGAACTAACATTTCTAAAACAGGGAAAGAAATGCTGACGGAAACCCCACTCCGGATAATAGTAAGAAAACTTTACAGACCTCTGGCCTGTGTGCCTCAGTTAGTTGGAGCACTGTCTCATGCAATGTTTCTCTCCCTCTCTTCCTCCCTCTCTGAAATTAAAAAAAAAAAAGTTTTACAGAGATTAAAACAAAAAACATGTTAAAAACAAAAGGCCTGGACTCTCATGGTCTGATACCTAAGCCAGCTTACATTTAGCCATCTGATTTGATGATGTTCCAATCCACACCATACACTTAAAAAAAAACTTTGTTGAAAGTATTACATATATCCCCTCCCCCAACACCACCACCTGCCATTGTCCCCCTCCAGCCCAGCCCAACCCCACCCCAGACTCTCCCCTCCCCATTGTCTGCATTTATGGGTTATAAAGTCTATAATAAAAGCACAATATGCTAATTAGACCAGGCGTCCTTTCAGAGGAAGCGGGGGCTGCGAGGGAAGCCTGGGTCCTGGTGCCAGAGGGAAGCCAGGGAAGGAAGGACTGCTCTTGCATGAATTTCGAGCATCGGGCCTCTAGTGTATACATACAAGGTCTTTGGTAATTACCTCCCATGCCGCTTATCCTCCCCTGCCTTTCCTCCAAGGTACCACCCTCTGTTCCATGCCCCCATGTCTCTGAATCCACTTGCAATCCACACCATATACTTTTTAAAAATATATATTTTTATTGAATTTTTACAGAGTGGAAGGGAGAGGGATAGAAAGTCAGAAACATTGATGAGAGAGAAACATCGATCAGCTGCCTCTTGCACGCCCCCTACTGGGGATGTGCCCGCAAGCCATGGTACATGCCCTTGACTGGAATCGAACCTGGGACCCTTCAGTCCTCAGTCCGACGCTCTATCCATTGAGCCAAACCGGTCTCGGCCCACACCATATACTTTTAAAAATACATATTTTATTGATTTCAGAGAGGAAGGAAGAGGGAAAGAGATAGAAACATCAATGATGAGAGACAATCATTGACCAGCTGTCCCCTGGATGCCCCCTACTGAGGATGGAGCCCAAAACCCAGCTTGTGCCCTTGACTTGACAGGATCAAACTTGAGACCCTTCGGTCTGCAGGCCTCCGCTCTATCCACCGAGCCAAACCAGCTAGGGCCACACCATGTACTTCTGAAATCCTTCAACACCAACATGCTCATTTCTTTCCCCATTTGGGGCAGCTATGAGTGGTGTAGGGAGGCTGAGAGAAAAGAAAGGAGCTCCTTTCCCAGGACCTACCCCTTTAAGAGAAAGTTACCAGACCTGTCTGGTGAGAGAAACCAGGTCATTTTCAGAGCTGAGGGGGAGTCACTTGCCCTAGCCCCAGAGTCTTTGCCAGATTTGGAAATCCAACACACTTCCAGGAAAAGGAGGGGAGAAAACAGGGGCTCAAAAGGCATCCCTGTGGTCTTGCCAACTTCCCCTATAGAATTACTACTCTGATAAGAGCCCTTCAATTTTGAGTCTTGTGGGTGTGGCCAGACTTGGGCTCTTGAAGTCAGGCCAGCATCCTGGGGTGGCCCAGTGAGCGTGCAGATCAGCTGCTCCTCAGAAGTAGGTCTACTGATGATTCTGCTTTTAAAAACATATATATTTTTTAAATTGATTTCAGAGAGGCAGGGAGAGGGAGAAAGATAGAAACATCAATGATGAGAGGGAATCATTGATTGGCTGCCTCCTGCACGCCCCCTACTGAAGATGGAGGCTGCAACCTGGGCGTATATTTTATTGATTTTTTAGAGAGGAAGGGAGAGGGATAGAAAGTTAGAAACAGCGATGAGAAACATGGATCAGCTGCCTCCTGCACACCTCCTACTGGGGATGTGCCCAGCAACAAAGGTACATCATTACATGCCCTTGACCGGAATCGAACCTGGGACCTTTCAGTCCGCAGGCCTGCGCTCTATCCACTGAGCCAAACCTGTTTCTACATGGGCATGTGCCCTTGAGGAGAATTGAACCCAGGGCCCTCCAGTCCACAGGCCTGTGCTCTGTACACGGCTCCAAGCCGGCCGGGGTGATTGATGATTCTGCTTTTGGCACAGAAATGCTGGGTGAATCCTAGACTACTGATGCTAGGACTGCTAATACCTTAACATGCACTATGGACTACTTTAAGTGCATTTATTTTCTCAAACTTCATGGCAATTCTTAAGAAGAGGAAGGTACTGTTTTTAAATCCCCACTTTATAAATGAGGACACAAAAGTAAGCAAGGTAAGCGCCTTGGCCAGACAGGCTGGGAGTCAAGCCCAGGCGGCTTGACTCGGAACCCGGTTCTTCAGTGTTGGCTGGAGAGCCTTCAGCTCCCGCCCCTGCGATACAAAAGGGAAAACCGAGGCGCGCGGAGGTATAAGACGACGTTTCCAAGGTCCCACAGCCAGGTCTTGGGACACACTCTAAGTCTCCCGGCCACCCGTCCGGGCTGCCTGGACTTCGGTGTGCGGAGGAGACGCGTGGCGGCCTTTCCCAGCCATCCTGCCAGCCGGGGCCGTCGGTTAAGCAGATGACTCAAAGGGAGGGGACGGCTTTTTCCACACCGCCCGTCCCGCCGCTCTGCGCTGCCTGGCTCTCCGGCCCGGCGGGTCGCGACTTGTCTGAGTGAAACCGGAGCGCGCCGCCCCCGGCCTCCGGGGTGGTGGGGGCGCCTCGCCCCGCAGAGGCGTCTCCGAGCCCTCCAGGCCCCGCGGCGTCGGGAAGACGCGCAGCAGCGCGCGGCCGCCGCTCACGCTCTGATTGGCCAGGATTCGAGCATCACCCGCCCGTGATTGGACGCTAACGGCCTCCCGGGGGCCGGCCTCCGCTCCCCCCGCCGGCCTCCACTCCCCTCCGCTCCCCCCGCCCCACCGGCCTCCACTCGCCTCCGCTCCCCCCCCGCCCTCCGCTCCCCCCCCCGACCCCCGCCGGCCTCCACTCCCCTCAGCCGGCCTCCACTCCCCTCCGCTCCCCTCCCGGCCCCCGCTCACCCCCGCCGCCCTCCGCTCCCCCCGCCCCACCGGCCTACACTCCCCTCAGTCGGACTCCGCTCCCCCCGCCCCACCGGTCCTCGCTCCCCAGCTCGCGCCTCCTCTCCGCAGCCCGTTTCTTTGGGTTCGGTCTGCGCCCGCTGGGGGGCGTTCCCCCCGCTTCCGAGCTGGGCTTGCCTGGCGGCGCCACGCCCCTGCCTCAGATCGGAATTCCCGCCTCAGTCTGCGCGTCTAAGGGAACCACCCCCGACCCCACATCCCGCGCTTTCAGACCTGGTGCGCCGTGCTGCTCATAACCCCGTGTCCCGGCGGCGCTGTCCTGTCCCCTCAGAGCTGAGGAGCAGAGGTGCCGCCTTCGCGCTACCCGGTCCTCCCGAGACCAGACCGGCTTGTTTGGGGCCCGATGGGGAGAGCCAGTCCCCTAGCCGCTCGCCGGGCGTCAGCGGCCCCAAAGTCTGGCCAACCCCACGGGAGGTTCGGGTCCTAAATCAGAGGTCCCAAGTCAGGTTTCTGTAAATCATACACCAATCCCAGTCCCAGTCCCCTGCCAATAACTGGAAAAGACAAGAGTGATTGTTACAGGGGAACTTTATTGAGAGGAAACATGGTCACACCCAGCAGACATGCTTTCCCTCTCATTCTGATCTCTGTCTCACACACACACATAAACACACACACACACACGTCACTCATCTCCAGCCTCTGCCACACGGTCCCGTTCAGCCACTGGGTGGGACACTCCTCAATTCTTAAGATCCAGAGGCAGCAGGGGCAGGAGGGAGTCAAGGAGGAAAGAGGCAGAAGTAGCCCGGTTCACGGGTAGGATGTGGAGGGGGCGCAGAGAGCAGGGCTGGGTGGAATGAGCAGTGGTTAGGAGAACCCGACAGCTGCAGAAGAGTGGGATCCCATGGCTTCAGGGGCCTCAGCTCTGCTGGTCTCTCTCCGTGGAGCCTCTCAGAGCTGGGGCAGAGCATTCAGGGAGAGGGTCGGGCCTCCCACCCCATACTAGTCCTCTCTGCTGGGGGTGAGGGGGACTGGAGCGGGCAGGACAGGGCAGGGAGGGTAGCAGCTTGGCTCAGCACTCCTCAGGTGCCTCGCCCCCCTCTTCCCCGGCATTGTCGGCCGTCCACAGAGTCAGGTTGTCTCGCAGCAGCTGCATGATGAGGGTGCTGTCTTTGTAGGAGTCCTCGCTGAGCGTGTGCAGGTCGCCCATGGCCTCGTCGAAGGTGGCCTTGGCCAGTGAGATGGCCTCCTCGGGGCTGTTTGCGATCTCATAGTGGAAAACGGAAAAGTTCAGGGCCAGGCCCAGGCGGATGGGGTTGGTGGGCAGCATCTCCTTCTTGCTGATGTCCATGGCCTCCTGGTAGGCTGACCGGGCAGAGTCGATGATGCGCTTCTTGTCCTCGCCGGTGGCCACCTCGGCCAGATAGCGGTAGTAGTCGCCCTTCATTTTCAGGTAGAAGACCCGGCTTTCGGCATCCCCGGCCTCCTTGATGAGGTGGGAGTCCAGCAGGCCCAGCACGGTGTTACACACGCCCTGGAGCTCAGCCTCCACCTTCTGCCGGTACTCGCCCACCTCCGGGCCCTTCTCCTCTGAGCCCTCCTCCAGCCCTTTCTGTTCGATGCTGGATAGGACCCTCCAGGCAGCCCTCTGGCCACCCACCACGTTCTTGTAGGCCACCGACAGCAGGTTTCGCTCTTCGCAGGAGAGCTCCTCGCCCTTCTCCACAGCACTCTTCATGAAGGCTGCCATGTCCTCATAGCGCTCGGCCTGCTCTGCCAACTTGGCCTTCTGGATCAGACTTGCTCTCTCCATAGCTCTCAGCTCTGGGGACAGACAGACAGGCAGGCAGGCGGCAGGCTAAACGGCTGCCTCGGGACCAAGCAGGATTCTGTGCTTCCCCAGATCCCTTCCTGCCTTTTGGCTGGATGGCCTGGCCCAGAGCAGGGTGGGGTGGGGAGGGGCAAAGGGCGGGACTGAGGCTCTGGACCTACCGCCTCTTCTCTCCTCTCCTCCCCACACCCTTTCCGGTTCTTCCTTAAAGGTAAAAGGGCAGGGATGTGGGGTGAGTCATGGGGACAGTCAGCAGGAGAAATCTGGGTGTTGGCTCCACCTGCACACGCACCTTTCCAGGCTCCAAGCTGCCCCCTCTTGTTCAGGGCTTCCATTACATACACGGGTGCCCACATGAGGTAGCTGCCCCAGTTTCTCAAATCAGATTCTCCTTCACAATGTCCTTCGAGGGGCAAAGGATGGCTCAGCCACCAGGCTGCATCAGCCCAGGCAGACCCCAAAAAGCCAAGTGCAGGAGGATGGGGTTCTTATTCCTCCCAGATAGGTTCCCCCTTGCTTCAGGGAAAAGGACTCATGTGTAGTTGGGCTCCAATAACCCAACCTTGGTATCCAGTATCCAATCTAATCCCTATGATATCTCTGTGAGGTGGGCAGGACTGTGACTACTCCCCCATTTTAGAGACAGGAATACTAAAGCTCAGAGAGGGATGGTCACACAGCCATTAAGTCCCCTGCATCCTACTTCCTGGACTTCTCTCCCATCAAGCCCTCTGGCTTGTGAGCTCCAGGATGTATTCAGAAGTGTGATCCAAGCTTCTTGAAATGGTTCCATCCCCCCATCCTCACTCTCCCTCAGGATCCTGTCCCCTCTGAACTCCCAAAATGCACAGGTGGCAGCTTTCAGGGTGCCACTTAATGAGGTGTTTAATGAGCAGCCTCTGACGCTCCAGCCCAGCCGTCGTAATTAGTCACTCAGTAGGTTTGTTGAACACCTTTCCCATCACAGCACAATTTTCCCTTTCAAGTTGGTGGCTTGTTGCCACTTGTTTGAGGACTTACCCCTCTGGCTGTCCATGCCAGGTCACCTGCCCCCCTCCAAGTCACCAGCCATCCTGTATGAGTGGGGCTCACAGAGGGTGGGGGCCCAGATGCTGGCTGGCCCACTTTCCTGCCTGACTCAGCTCACCCTCTGTCAGAGGCTGGGAAGCAGGCCACCTGGGTGCTCAGCCCAGTTTGGTTCCCCAGGGGGGACGCTAGCAACTGGGGAGAGAGACAGGGCTAAGGAAAAGGAGGTGGCACATACCATTTTGTTTTATGGGGCAATAGTCCCAGCTGAGGCCTGCCTCTCAAAGCCTGACTCTCAGGTGTTTTCCTGCCCCTTCCCTTTGACCATGGCCCCACCTCTGACCTCTGGCATGGATGGAGAGGTCTCTGTTGTCAACCTTCTGTCCCTGAGAGCTGGGTGGTAACTATTTTTGTTAGCTGTCCTTGTGTCAGCCAAGGGTTTCTTTCATGTAAAGGTGCTAGCACTGTGCCCATGAAGGTGGGTTCCTGCTTATCTGCCCACCCCTAGCTTTAGCTCAGATGGGGCTCAAGGGTTGGGCTCCCCTCACTGGGATCTAGCCAGCTTAACCCTGGAGCCAGGACCCTGTCCCAGGCCTGTCCTTCCCTGGGTTGTTCTTGGTGTCTGAACACCCATCCTCCCCTTCTGGAGAGAGAGGGCCCTAGGCCAGAACTCTGAGGCTCCAAGATGAGATCTGCCCCTTAGAAGGAAAAATAGGGACATATCTAGGCTCATGCTATAGGTTTTCCAAAGAAGCAGAAGGGATTTTAGGCTTAATATCTTGAAGGCTTCCCATCCAGACAGAAAATGATGGAAATACTAGTACACTAAAATACAACTTACTGAGGGTATCTTTAGAGGGTGAAACTTTTTTCCCTTTTCCTATTCTACTCAAATCATCAATCATGAATGTGTATTATTTTTCTGAGGGGTAGAATAGCCAGTGTATTTGGAATCAGACCACCCGGGTTCAGTTCTTACAAGCTGTTGTGGCCTTTTCCAAATGATTTAATAACCTCTGTGCACCCCAGTGTTCCCAAGTATAAAACGGGGTTGTGAGGATTAAATGAGTTGATGGAAAGTACTTACTTGAGTGGATGTTAACTATTATTAGCATGTAGAAAAAAATTAAACTTTATTATTATAAAAATATACAGTCACAGCATGAACACAGATCTGAGGCCTATGAAGTGAGGAAGGGCCTCTCACCGGGCCTCAGCCAAAGACCAGAGCCTGCCCGGCTGGGCGTCCACCTGGGAAGGAAGGCGGACGGTCAGATACCTCACTCAACACTGCCTCTTCCTCCTTCTTGGACATTCCTCTGGCCTATGAAAACCCTGGGCCCTCGAGAACCTTCTTTTGATTAGTCACCCAGCTCAGGCTTTCCAAGTCGTGAGGGAAACTGGAGGTCCCAGAACAACATAAACCTGGGACCTGGCAATTTTGGAGCTACTTCAGTCTCTAGGGAGGGAGTCTTCTCTTTTCCATCACTCAGACCTGGAGACCTGGTGGCATGCCCTGAGCACAGACTCTGGGCAAGAGAAAGGAAGCCCCTCACTCCCCTTTCCCAGCTGAATCTGGGAGCCAGGCTGCCTGACATCTCCCGCGGGCTCTGGCCTGTCGATTCTGAGATCCTGACTCAGATCCTGTCTGGTGCACCTCCCTTTGCCTCCAGGCTTCCATTTCCCAAGTCCAGAAGCCCAGGCAGGCAGCAGGCAGCAGGCAGCAGGCCCCGGCAGGGCACCGAGTTCCACACTTAGCCACCTGAGTCAGCAGGACAGGAGCTGGGGCTGCAGCCCAAAGGGGCTTTCCTCATCTTGCCTACCTCCCACCCTTCTGTATAACATCCATCCTACCAGCATGCTTACGGCCTCTGGTCCCAGAGACAGCCAACCCTTAGCTGGCAAACAGGCTTTTGAGGGTTGTAGCAGAGAGAGGAAGGCAGCCACTAGTTGTCTATCTCTATTGAGAACAGAGGACAGGGCTCTGATTGTAGCAGGAAGGACTGTCAAGATTCCAGGAAGAACTTTCTAGGACACTTTTCCGGTTTTAGAATGATCAAACTAAACAGATGATCATCTTCTCCCCCTAATTATAAATTAGAGTTCAGTTATCCAGTCAAGAGCTCACTCTACTAGTTGCCTTTGGTGGGGAGATTAGATTACTTTTAAGTGAGTCAGCTATCCGGAGACTTTTCCTCTACAAGACACTGCTATTAGAGTATCCCACATTTCCTAGACCAGTCTAGCACATGGTGTAGAATTTTTGGAAAGAACATGGAATGAGTTCAGGGTGTGGGACTGCATTTCAGCTCTGTTATAAAGCCTTGGGCAGGTTCCTTCCTCTGAGCCTGTTTCCCCATAAGTTCAAGGAGGCCTCACAGATCTTCTCTAAGCCCCCTGCTGGCCATGAATGACATTCTCTAATTTTAGGGTTTCTCCTCTTGAGATTCCCTTCTCTTGAAGCAGCCATATTCATTCTTTGGGTAGTACAGAAGGGTTAGAGGTCAGGGCAGAGATCAGGTTTAAATACTGAATTTGCTACTTTATCAGCTAGAAGACCCTGAGCAACTCCTATGCTTTCCTTGAGCCTCAGTTCCCTCATCTGTAGAAAGGCTGACAGCACCTTCCTCAGAGGTTTAGGTGAGAAAATGGGCCTGGCACTTGGCAAGTCCTTGATAAATGGCACTGTAGTTATTATTACTGTTCGTTAGCTCCCAGCATACTGTGTGTGCATCTTGATGTAGGGAAGCATCTGGGAGAATGTTATCCTGGGCTAAGCTCAGTTCAGGGGTGTGACAGTCCCAGACTGGAGTCAAACCCTCTGTCCTAGCCAAGGCTGGGACCTTTCAGAGTTCAGAGGTCAGCTAAGGCTTAAGGTCTCTGGAGCTGAAACCAGGATTCTGGAGGGGCACAGTGAAGAGGATGCTGGTCATTCTTCGTGTGTCACTTCTGGCTTTGTTATATCTTTTTTTAAAAATTTATTTTTAGATAGAGGAAGAGAGAGCAAGAAACATTAATGTGTTGTCCACCTATCCATACATTCATTGGTTGTCTCTTGTATGTGCCCCGACTGGGGATGGAACCCGCAACCTTGGCATTATCGGGACATCACTCCCACCAACTAAGCCACCCAGCCAGGGATGCTGTGCCTTTTAAAAATCTCCAAACAGCACGGACCAGCTGGAACAAAGCTGTCAGCTGTTCTCCTACACACTCAATATAGGCCCCACCCCCAGACCCTTAAAAAGGGTGGCACCAGACAGCCAAAGATATGGCAAGAAGAGGGAAATCTTTATTTTGGTTTAAAAAAGGTACAGGATAGCAGATAAGCAGCCCCCAACCATGAGCTAAGCAGATTTTGAAGGCCCAGCCAGGTTTCCTTTAATTCCTCTGAAGAACAAGGGGCTGCCAGAACTAGCTCAGTGCCTCAGTGCCTGGAGCAAAGGGTACAAGCATCTTCCTTGCAACCTTTCTACTCAAGTGCTGGGGTGGAGGGGACCGTGGGAACAGTGTCAAACCAGTTGTGCTTAAAACTGTTACCAAACTTGTTCAGCAGCGTCATCAACCATAACACCCCAGACAGCTCTTGAAGAAACCTGCTCAGCTCGACTATGGCTATGCCTGATTGTGGGGGGCAGGCTGTATGGCAAGATTCCTAAAGAGTCTTGACACCTTACAAATCTGGGGAAGGGGAAGTAAGGTGGAAGAGGGGAGGGTGTTTCAGCATAGTATTACATTGTGCTGACAGCTGCGTTATGGCTTTTCTACACTCTGGCCAGCATGGAGTGGAGATAGGGGCAAAGAGGTCAGTCCCCTGGCCCCTATGGGAGACCCTAGAGAGCACACATGTGGGCAGGCTTGGGGGTAGACCCTGTAGGCACAGATGGTGGCAGATGGGCCACAGGTTAGGCAGGTGGAGGTGCCAGGTGCTTGGCTCCCCCCAGGCCACTCCTGGAGAGGAAGAGAGCAGCGGTCCTCAGGAGGTCCTTAAGCCCCCGCACACACTGGAGATCCCGGGCAAGAGAGCAAAGAAGGAGAAGAGAGAGGGTTAGTGGATTGGGAGGAAAGAGGAGGCCTATAGGGGTTCCACAGCACCTGCCTCTTCCCCACAGAAAGGAGAACCAAGGCTTGGGCAGCAGGCAACGAAGCAGGAGAGAAAACGGGCAGGTGAGAGCAAGCTCAGCAGGGACAGGAAGCCAGGGCACAGTGTTAGTGATCAAAGGCCCCTGTACACCAGGACACCACCAGAATAGGCCCAGGCATCTGAAAGCAGGTACGCCATCCTTTCCCCACCCTCACCCTTCACCTCCTGCGTCAGTCGGAGAGCTGTTGTGTGCGAAGCTACTTCCTCATCCGCAGGGGGGCTGGGCTCTTCGCCCTGACCCCATCCTTCTGCTCAGAGGGGAGCCCTGGGACCCTACCACCAACAGCATACACACCACATCACACACCAGACAGATGAATGGGCTCCATGGGGTTGTGAGGCATGCGATGAGGATGAGATGGTGTGTGAGGGGAGCGGGCAGTGCTAGCTGACAGGGGAGAGATGGTCTTACCAGCTAACCCTCTGCAAAGAGGACTGTTAGCTCCCCTCAGGCTGTGCAGGAGGTGGCAAAATCCTGACAGGTGTCCTCCTGGAGGAGATACCAGAGAGGTGGGCCAGTGTTATGAGGTGTCTGGCTGGGCTCTGCTGCCCAGGCGGAGGTGAGGGCCAGGAAAGCTCCAGCTCTCAAACTGGAATCTACTGTCTCAGAAACATTTTCTTAGCTGAGCAGTCACTGGAGGTCAGAGTAGAAAGAGAGCAAGGAACAAGAACTTGGGGGTCTCCAAGCTCCTGTGGCAGGGGAAGGTGGAGGGGACAGGCGGCCTCTTCTCACACATCTATCCCTAGCCGCAGTCCTCTCTGTTCTGCCTCCTGCAGACAGACTCCAGCCAGGAGAGAACTGTTAGCCAGGTCGGTGGGCTGCCTGCCTTCTGTCTGTATCCCCAGGAAACACCAAGTGTGATGAAAAGAATAGGCAGCTGCCATTTGGGGCCTCAGCAAAGAAGAGCAAACAAAATCTAAACCAAAGCAAATCAACTCTTAAAAACAAAAGTTTTATTACAAGCAGAAACAAAGAATAGTAGCTTAAATAAAAGTCAGATGGGAGTCAACCTCCTCTAGCCAGCCTCCTGCTCCCCTCCCAGTGCCACTGCAGCCCCGCGAGGGGCCCTAAGGCTGGTGAAGGGAAGCTGTTTTCCCAGAGGAGACCTTGGCTGCCACTTCTCAGCTGCCTGTGACACACTAGCCCTGGAGCAAGGAAGAGCAGGATAAGGGGACTTCCCATGCCATTTTCCAAGGAATTCAGTGCATTTGAAGGGCCAAGGAGGGGGAGAGAGGAACAATTTCCTATGTATTTTGACAAAAAAACTATAGTTGCCAGTAGAGAAAGTACATCCTCGGAGTTTCTGGCCTAGATTTAGGCCAATTTCACTCTCCATTGGCCCACCTTGTTCCTTCCTTCCTTCCTTCCTTCCTTCCTTCCTTCCTTCCTTCCTTCCTTCCTTCCTCCCTCCCTCCCTCCCACCCTTCTCCTTCCTTCCTTCCTTCCTTCCTTCCTTCCTTCCTTCCTTCCTTCCTTCCTTCCTTCCTTCCTTCCTTCCTTTCCTTCCTTCCTTTTCTCTGGACAGAGGCTTCTAGTTGGCTGAGATTCCCTGTCCTTTAGCCCTTGGCAGTGGGTCCCACACTGGGTGCTTGGAGGAGGGGGTGTGGCTCGTAGGGCGGCAGCTGCTCCTCCCAGCCATTACCCCTCGCGCCACACCCAGCCTCAGCCAGTCTAGGCAGATCCTAGCAGGAAGCCTGACCTGGGGGCTGGGTGGCAGGGGTGGGGTTGGGGGCAGCTGAGTCCCCAGCCACTAGCTGTCTGCAGTCCCTTCAGGAGAGGAAGGAAGGAAGATGTGGGCTAAGCCACAGCGGGAGCCCAGGGGTCTTTTGTAACCACTGTGCACATCCCTCATCCCCCAAGGCTCAGGTTGGTACTGCTGTTGCTGGCTGACACTAGAGGGGGATGGTGAGGAGGAGGGTAGCCCAGGGGATGTGGGGAAGTGGGAGCCAGCCACATTTGTACAAGGGCAAGCATACACATACACACACACACACACACACACACACACACACACACACACACAGTCAAAAGGTCTCTTGTAATAAACTTATTAAAATCAATTTGCCTTTTAATAATCCTTATCCTGACACTACACAGACAGAAAAATGGTTGACTTTTTAAGAATTCTTCTTCCATTTAAAAAATGTAGAAAAGAGGTCTATAAAATTGTGCAAAATACCCAGCATTAATAAACCCGTTTCAAGTATTGCCAGCATGAGTATTACCTACCCATCCCAGATCTGACTTGGGAAAGAGATGGGGGTTGGGGGCCAGCCTGGGATCCTGTAGAGAACCCTCTATGGGCGGAGAAATGGCAAGGCCCCACTTCCTAGTGTGCTTCCCAGGAATCATGCTGGAGCTGAGGTCCTGGGTGCCTGGCCAGCTGGTTTGGCTTTCTCTGACACAGGCTACCCTGCCCCCCTCGCCCCCATCCACCTCCAACCCTGTCTTCTCTACCTAGAACCCAGGTCTATCCTACTGGCCAACTCCATATAAAAAAATAAAAACCGCAGAAAAACAATGATCATCACAAAAAGAATGAAGGAGCTGGCAAACCAAAGTGGCCATGGAAACATCCCGCTGTCCAAGGCCACTGCTCCTGGGTCTTGTTTCACCCCAGAACCCCAGCTCAGCAGGGCTCAGCAGCTTCCCCAAGTGGGAGGCATTACACTCAGTCCGCACCCTCACTCACACAGGATTCGCCCTGGCACAGACACTTGGTGTGGTTCTCTGGGCACCTGGCCCTGGCCTCTCTTATCCTGTCACTCCTGCCACTGAACAGCTGGGGGGATCTCACGCCTAAGGCCGTGGGAACCTGGGTTTGAGGAGCAGAGGGTACAGCCATGGAACGGTGTGGGGACAGCACGCAGGGTGGGAAATAAATACGAAAAGACTTAAGTCCTTGGTGGCTCTACTTCCCTCAAGTGGAATGGGGAGGGTTCCGGCAGGTGTGGAGTGCGGCAGGTGAGTGCGGAGGGCAAAACAGGCCAGCAGGTGGCACGTACTGAGCCGGGTTCAGGGGTGGCCTCCTACCATGCTGGCATCGGCCTTGGCTCCACAGGCTGGATCGTCGCTTCTGATGGGCGAGGGCAACAGGGTGTCAGGCTGCACAAATCCCCTCCGGTCAATCAGGCTTCAAAACACAAGGTGGACATGTGAGGGCTCTGCCTGACGCCAGGGCTCCGGACTGGGGGCTGGATGGCAGAGACTTGGTGTGGTCCTCGGGGCACCTGGCCTCTCTATCCTGTCCCTCTGCGGGAAATCTCACACCGAAGGCCGTGGGAACCTGGGTTCGGGGAGCAGAGGGTAGAGCATGGAGCGGTGTGGGGACAGCACACAGGGTGGGAAGTGGCCCTGCTAAGAGAAGTCCAAGACCTAGAAAGTCTGAGGAAAAGGGAGCTGTCTTCCCACTGGGAGCTCAAGACTCCTTCCTTCCAGAAGGGCCCTCTCTCCTCACTCTGGACACCCGGCTTTTGGCCACAGAATTTATTCACTGTTAATTCCAACTAGCTCACCTTTCTGTGTGGCTGCCAAGAAGCCAGGCTGCAGGCGAGAGGAAAGAATGAAAGGGCATTTGGAGATAGTGCAACTCCTACTGTCCCTTCTCGGGCAGAATTGGTGGGAGAAGGTGACAGTGTGGGAAGTTTTGTTCCCAGTGTCTACTGCCATTTAGCTCCCATCTGGCGCCCTCTGCTGTCAGGATGGATGGGGCGCTTCTTACCAGGGCTTTCTCCTTCTAGCATGGAGTAGGGAATTCCCCTCCCGCCCCCCAGGCAGTCTGACCAGCAGCACCAGCAGCACCAGAAGGGCAGTGCTGCTCAAGTATGGCCAGAACATTAATTGTGGTTATCCTTGGGGATTAAGATTACATGTGAGACCTAATACTCTTCTTTTTCATAATTTATACTTAATTTTTACCTACAATGAGCACATGACTTAAAATTACAACTCTCCATAGAACTCCTTTATGTGACAAATGCCCTGAGAGCATTCAGCAGGGGATGGGGACAGAGGAGTGTAATGTGGGGAGAGGTCTGCTGATTGCAGAACCTCTTTGAGAGATGTGGCTCACCCCGTCTCACCTGGGAGGTAAGGGGCCGCAGAGCACAGCACAGCAGTTGGTGATAACACTTTTATGGCTGTAGGGATTGACAGAGGCCTCGCCACCTCTCTTGCTGGACCACGAGCCTTTGATCTGCAAGTAGAAGGAGGTGTGGGTCAGACACTTATCTCCCTTTGCTTGCTTTTCTAAGAGGCGGGTCTAGAGGCATGGGAAAACTGGCAAATTCTGAAACCAGTTCCAACTAGACTACTGGAGAGGACACATCTTTTACTGGGGCCATTGAGAGAGAATGTTGGGGACTTCTGGATGATGGGGGGCACCTAGCAGAGAGGAGGAGGCCCCAAACAGGATAGAAGACAAAGGAGAGCCACAGAGAAGCCTCCAAAGAAACTTTCTGGGTGCATCCTCCCTTCTATGGCCAGCCTCCTAAGGTGGAGGGCAGGACAAGGACACAGCTGCCTTCCCTGCCACTGACTCGCTGCATAACCCCAGACAGACCACTACTTCTCTGAATCCTCGTTTGAAAAATAGGGAACTCTCTGATACCAACTTTCTGACAGCCCTGTTGGAGCATCAGACGAAATCTTGCCCATCTCCAGCTCTGTGACGCCTACTCTCAAAGGCACTGAGGAGTTTCCCAGTGAAGGACACCTGCTTAACTTTAACCCAGAGATTTCCGAATTTATTTGGCTATATCAGTCCTCTTTACTTAACTCCTTAGTAATATCCTACAGAACCAGCACCCAGGAAACCACCTTAGGAGATTCTGCTCTGTACCAATCACCCAGCACATGATACCCTATCATGCGTGTTAAGTTTTGTTTCACTAAATGAGAAGCTGAGGTCACAGAAGGTATTTTCTGTTGGTCGATGGGCCCCTTAGTATCAGACAGTGACCCTCGAATGGACACTCTTGTTTGCTTTTTTGTCATTTGGGAGAACGGGAAGGCGTGGTCAGGTCCCTGGCCCAGGGTTGGGCACACAGAGTGCTCAAACAATGCTTGTTGATGAGGGTCTCTAAGGCAGCGGGTAGGGAGGAACCTCAGGGTCCTGTCCTGCCTGTCCCCCTCAATAAGGAAGCCCCAAGGAGCCTCAAGAACACCTCAGAATAGTCACATCTCTGCTGCCTACAATTGCAGCGGGGGACAGTGAGCATGGGCATGGTGTCTGGGTAAAATCTTGACTCTATCCCTTCCCAGCTGACTAATCTTGGGGCAAGTCACTCAGCCATAGAAAGGAGAAAAAGTATTCCGCAGAGTTGGCGAAAGGACCCAAAGAGATGATGGGCGCTGAAACCAGTCTGGCTCAGTGGATAGAGCATTGGCCTGTGGACTGAGGGGTCCCAGGTTCGATTCATGTACCGTGGCTGTGGGCACATCCCCCATAGGGGGTATGCAAGAGGCAGCTGATGGATGTCTCTCTCTCATCGTTATTTCTGACTTTCTATCCCTCTCCCTTCCTCTCTATAGAAAATCAATAAAATATATTTTTAAAAAAAGTTGATGGGCACTGAAAGAACTCTGGACACAACAATGTGCTGGCCAAATGTAATGACTGTTACGGTGCGAGTGCTGCTTTCTGGGGTTAGGGAGAAAGCATCTTGGAGGTGCACTGAGCGCCAAGACATGTGGGGGCCTCAGAAGCCTGCCCTGGGTCTCTCAGGGCCAAGCCAGGAGCACTGAAGGAGCTGTCTGGCGGCCTATCAACTCCACCCATGTTTCCCTGAGAAACGTGGTCTAGAGGCATGAGGAAACTGGCAAATTCTGAGCAGGCTGAGAGCCGGGGCTGCACTGCTGCCACTCCAGCTCCTTCAGCCCTGCCTCTCGCCAAGGGTCCTGCCTGGAACTAGGGGTTGCTCCAGCCTTACTCACGTCTTCGTTAGTTGTCAGGTTGGAGGCGACGAGGTAAGTGTGGAACCCTGAGAGGCCCAGGATGGACCAGATGGAGAAGAAGCAGATCACCAACTCCAGCACAGTGAGCAGGCGGTCAAGGACCCACAACCATGATCAGGGATGGGAGCCTCCCCTGCTCCTGGAATCTTGCCACGCCCAGCCTTTCTCCCCTCTCCTTGCCCAGAAAGGAAATAAATGGCCAGTAACCACCTCTCAGCAGGATCACCTCCTGGGCCTCAAGAAGGGTTGAAGAGCTCCCCTCAAGAGCAGGACGAGCCCAGGGTGATGGGCAGTAGTTGGGACTGAGAGTTCCAAGCACCAAGAGCTGTGGACATGGTCCAGGGAGCTTGGTGCCTTCAGGGAAGACAGGACTGAAAGTTCCCAGACACCCTGTCCCACAAGAGCCCATTTAAGATCAGCTCAAGCCTGCCGAAACCAGTTTGGCTCAACAGATGGAGCGTTGGCCTGTGGACTGAAAGGTCTCAGGTTTGATTCCGGTCAAGGGCATGTACCTTGGTTGCGGGCACGTCCCCAGTGCGGGGTGTGCAAGAGGCAGCTGATCGATGTTTCTGACTTTCTATCCCTCTCTCTTCCTCTCTGTAAAAAAATCAATAAAACATATTTAAAAAAAAAAAAAGGTCAGCTCAAGCCTGAGTGTATACTGGATTCTAGAGGACAAACACCTGCTCTGTATCACTGGGAACCCACCCCAGTGACGGGGCCTCAGTCCCCACAGGCTGCCCACTCGCAGACAAAGGCAAAGGATATCTTGCTGGTGTCTCCTTCAGAGTGGAGAGGAAATTGCTTCCCTGAGAGCCTGGAAGAAACAGGAGAGGACACGGCTCAGAGGGACGGTGAACACAGCTCCTCAGCCTGGCTGAGCTGGCTGGCCTGCCCTCTGCCTGTCCTTGTTCCCACTGCCACTGCCGACTCACGGAGCGTCAGGTGGGTGACCACGCAGGCGAAGATGAAGGCCGTCAGGAACGAGAGGGAGAGAATGAACGCATAGAAGAAACGGTAGTTCCGTCTTCCCACACAGTTGCCCACCCAGGGGCAGTGATGGTCAAACCGTTCTGGAAAAGGGCCAGGGGAGAAGGGTTAGTGCAGGCCTGGCTGGCAACCCACCAGCACAGGTGTTCAGAGGCCTCACACCTTGGCTGGCTTTCCCACCCCCTCACTCTCTGCACCAGCGGCTCTTAATTCCTCAGACACTCCCTGCTTCTGGTCCTGTGACAGCTCACACATTCTTCCCCGTCTTTCCTGGCGAAGGGAAATTCCTCTTTCATGTCTTGGCTGCAAAGCTACTTCCTTAAGAAAGTGTCCTCTGACTCCAGGCAAGGTAAGGGTTCCTGTTATCTGCCCTGTTTCCCTGGCACTCATCTTTTACAGACTTTATCCATGGTGTTCACATATTTATTTACAACTAGAGGCCCAGTGCATGGATTCATGCACCTTGAAAGAAAATTAATTAAAAGGTAGCCAGCAGGGTGGGACTAGGCCAGATGGGCTGGACACACCTTGGAGCCAACCTCCCACATTCCCTCTCCAGCTAGCTGCACTTGGGGTATCGCTGGGACTTGAAGGGCATCTGCAGAGTGAGTAGGGTCCCTGTGGGGATCAGGCCAAAACTTGCAGTCTGACATCCCCTGGGGGGGTTCCAGAGTGTGAGAGAGCACTCTGCAAAGTTGCTGTTACTCAGCAGCTCTTGAGTTGAGCATCTGCCCCCTTGGTGGTCAGTGCACATCATAGCTACTGGCTAGCTGACTGGTCACTTAGGCTTTTATATATACAGATTAGTGGACTGGCCAGTGTCCCCTGCTCAATTGTAAGCTCCATAAGGGGGGCTGGTGTTGGCCTCACAATGAGCTGAATACCAGGGCCCAGGTGTGTCTGGTACAAGGTTGCCCAGCCTACGAACCCAGGAACACACCAAAAACTAATGACCCTTGTCCCTCGAGCTAGAACTAGAGGTCCATGGAGGGGCCAGATTGCTATGTAACTAGTGGAGAACTGGCACCAGAGGCCTTTTCAGAGGGCTGGTCTCACACCAGCACCACATCCCCTGCGGTAGGGTCACACCCAGGCTGGTGAGGAAAGTCCCTTGCGGGAATATGGGTCACAAGCCCGTTGCAGGCCTCACACCAAGGCCAGCACCCTTTGGGGGTGGGTGGGTGGGGCTGATTCTCATGAGTGAATGACGCCCACTGAGTCACCCACTTCACTGCCTGTCGTCATGGGGTGTTCCTCACTATTCTCTTGCCCAGGGAATGCTGAGCCAGCTTGATGAGCTCACTGCCTGGGGACTGTGCACAGTCACAGAGGCACAGCTCACCGGGCCCTCTTGCATAGCATTTACCTTATGATACCTCCCAGGGGCACACCCTTGGTCCCCATCACAGCTGCCAGCCTCTAGAAAGCAGGGAGAGGGAACAACAAGGTCTCTGGTTCCCCAGCAACCACTGCAGTTGTGGGTAAGCAGCTCAGCTTCCAATCCTGGCTACCCCTTCTCCACCTCACCAGCTTAAACCCCTCTGTTTCCAGACTCTTGTCCCTCTCAAACCCTGAAAGTCAGATCAAAGTATTTCAGTATAACTGGTCCTGGGCACTGGGTGGTAAATCATTTCCTTTCTGGCCCTAGAATGTTATTGGCCCAAGTCTCTGGTTCCTGAGACCTTGAACCTCTGAGGACCAGGCTGAAGCCTAAAAGAAGAAGAGTTCAGGCCTCTCTGTGTCTGTCCCACTTCAGAGCTGCGGGGAAGGAATCACTGATCCCAGGCTGAAGCCAAGACACCAGTGGTCACACTCAAGAGCCCACTGGTCATTCTCCGTTTACTCCTTGGTCAGAGCAAATCTGAGTGAACCAGACTTCCTGCCCAGCCCTGGATCTTTCCAACACACCCCGCTCCAGCCCCACACAAGTGACTCCTTTTCCTCCAGTCTTCACCTCTCTCAGGGTCCTCCACAGCCCTCCCTGTGGCCCCTCACTTACCCACACAGTTGTCGCAGACACTGCAGTGTGAGGTCCGGGGTGGTCGGAACATCTTGCAGGTGAAACAATACTTCAGCTTCACCATCTGCCCGTTGATCATCACCTCCTGGGTGCGAGGGGGGGGCCGGTAGGTGGAACTGCCAGTGTTGTCTGAGGATGGGAGAGAAAGATGGGGGGTGTCCACGCCTGGATCCAGGAGCCCCAGCTGGGGAGAAGCCACTGCTTCCTGGCTGGGACAAGAGAAGTCTTGGGGAAACTTTCCAGGGAACAGATGTTAGAGTAAAATTCCAGCTTAAGGTGGGACAAATACTAAAAACTGCTACCACTTACTAGGACTGGGAAGTGTTACAACTTTACACACCTGCTCACACACAGAGGCCCTCACACAACTCTGAAAAAGGCTATCAGAGAAGGCCCCGGAAAGGCGTGGTGAGGTTTATCTGCATCTATTCAAGCCTAGATCCAATTTCCAAATTCAGGAGGTTCAGGACGTGGAGGGACAAAGTAAACAATGCAATGAGAAACAGATCCAAAATGTGGGGCACCTACAAGACCACTGGCCTGATCGCCAACAAAAGTCAGTCACTTACAAAAAGAGAAGGGGAATGGTTCTAAGTTAAAAAAGATTTAGGAACCCTAACTGGTTTGGCTCAGTGGGTAGAGCGTTGGCCTGCAGACTGAAAGGTCCCAGGTTCGACTCCGGTCAAGGGCATGTACCTTGGTTGTGGGCACATCCCCAGGAGGCAGCTGGTTGGTGTTTCTCTCTCATCGATGTTTCTAACTCTCTATCCCTCTCACTTCCGCTCTATAAAAATAATCAATAAAATATATTTTTAAAAAAGATTTAGGAGACTTAAGTAATGCATGCTCCTAGCTTGAATCATGTTTTGAAAAACAAAATAAAACACAGCAACAAAAGACAGTTGGAGGGTTAAGTGGCAGAAAATGACTATAGATGTGAAATTTGGGAATTATTAATTTTCCTAGATGTGGTCATGGAATTGCATTTATGTTGGAGGCTGCCCTTAAATTCTGAAGCTACAGCCCGGCCAGTGTGGCTCAGTGGTTGAGTGCCGACCTATGAACCAGGAGGTCATGGTTTGATTCCCAGTCAGGGCGCATGCCCAGGTTATGGGTTTGATTCCTAGTGGAAGGCGTGCAGGAGGCAGCCAATCAATGATTCTCTCTCATCATTAATGTTTCTATCTCTCTCCCTCTCCCTTATTCTCTAAAATCAATAAAAATGTATTTTAAAAAAATAGGAGAATGACTTCATGACTGAAGTAGACAAATATTTTTTAAACAAGACACAAAAGGACGTGCCTGGCTGGGTAACTTAGTTGGTTAGAGTACGCAAAGGTTGCAGGGTCGGTCCCCAGGCAGGGCACATACAAGAATCAACCAATGAATGCATAAATAAGTGGAACAACAAATCGATGTTTCTCTTTCCCTCTCTAAAAATCAATAAAAAAAATTTAAAAGATACAAAAGGGCTAATCATAAAAGAACAAGTTGCTACACTGCATATGTCACAATTAAGAACTTCTGAAAATATCATTTAAAGAATGAAGAGGTGACCTTCAGAGTAGATGATATTTATAATGCCTGACAAAAGACAAAGGATTTATATCTAGAATATATAAAGAAGTCTTATAAAATCAGTAAGAAAAAGTCAAACAACTGAATTCAAAGTGGACAAAAGATTCAAAAAGGCATTTCATAAAAGAAGCTGTCCAAATGACTAATAAGCACATGAAAGGGTCCTCATACTCCTTAGTCATCAGGGAAATGCAAATTAAAACCATAATATGCTACCACTACACATGCACCAGAATGGCTAAAAAAAAAAAAAAAAAAAAAAAAAGAAATCCAGTGTTGGCAAAAATATAAAGCAACTAGAAATCTCATATGAGCACTTTGGAAAACTGGTACTAACTATGAAAGTTCAACATAGGCACCCCAGCAATCCCACTCCTAAGTGTCTTCCCAACAGAAATGTGCATGATGTAATGTGAGCCAAAAGACATACACAGAATGTTCACAACAATTCTCCTAATAGTCAAAAGCTGGACCTACCTACCCAAATGCCCATCAATAGTAGAATGGATTAAGAAATATAGTATATTCACACAATGGAGTTCTAATACAGCAATGAGAATGAATGTTCCACAACCACACACAGCATTACAAATGAATCTCCTCAACACTGTGTAAAATGAAGAAATCACACATGTAAGAACACAAAATGTTAAAAAACAGATAAAAGTAATCTATGGTGTTAGAAGTCAGATCGTGGCTACACTTGGAGGGGTGACAGTGATCAGAAAGGGGGAACAGGGGACTCCTGGGATACTGCTCATACAGTGTTTTTCTTTTTAAAAATATATATATATTCTATTGATTTTTTACAGAGAGAAAGTGAGAGGGACAGTTAGAAACATCGATAAGCTGCCTCCTGCACACACCCCCACTGGGGATGAGCCCGCAACCAAGGTACATCGAACCCGGGACCCTTCAGTCCACAGGCTGATGCTCTATCCACTGAGCCAAACCAGTTAGGGTGAGTGTTTCTTGATCTATATGCTGACAACATTCTATATTAGCATATAGACACTTCTGATTTGTACACTTTTGGTAGGCCTGTTACACTTTAGTAAAAAGCTAGGAAAAACAAAGGACCAAGGTCTCATTCGAGGTTATGTAGCTGGAAAACAGGAATCTGAAACCAGGTCTGCCAATGCAAAGCCCACAGTTCTACCCACTGAGCCTCTTGGTACTCAGGCCACAGAGGACCAAGTCCCCAGAGCAGTGGCTCCTTCCTGGACAGGCTGCCTGTCACATGGGGCAGCCTGTGATCCCCAGCACTCAGCTACCACTTCCACTGGATAGACTCCCAGATATCTCCAATTTGATGACTTGCCTCCAATGATTCTTCACTGAGTATGTGCCATGTGCAGGCACTATTCTAAGCACGTGGCAGACAGATCTGTGAAGCAAACAGACGCACATTTCTCATTTCCAGCTACCAGAAGCTGTTTCACCACCACCTAGTGTGCTTGAAATGGAACTAAGTATCTGAGCATCCATTTCTCTCTTAAAACCCAGCCGCATGGTAAAGGGCAGGGGGACTGAGGCCAATGAACACGTTCTAAAACCTGGTTTTGCCACTGACTAGTTTTATGTGAGGTTGAAGTCAAACTTCTCTGAGCCTCAGTTTTCTCATTTGTAAAATGGGAAGAACAGGTAGACTGGCGGGCACTGAATCCTGGCTCCCCCTCTTACTACTAGCAGGTTTCTCCTGATGATACCACTGGCTACCTGTGTGGCAGGGCAAATCATTTAACCTCTAACTCTGTTTCCTCAGTCACTGAAATGGGGATAAGGGTACCCTTCTCATCAGGTTATTGTGAGGATTAAATGAGTTAAATAAGTTAGGGAGCACAAAATAAACGGTTAAGCACTGTGCCTGTTATTACTGGCTCGTAGAATAACTGAGAGAAAGAAGGGGAAAGATGCCCTAGCTGGTTTGGCTCAGTGGATAGAGCCTTGGCCTGCAGACTGAAGGGTCCCGGGTTCAATTCCAGTCAGGGGCACCATGCCCAGGTTGTGGGCTCGATCCCCAGTAGGGGCTGTGAAGGAGGCAGCTGATCATTGATTCTCTCTCATCACTGAAATCAATCAATATATATATATTTAAAAATGAAGGGAAAAGGCAAGGGAAAGAGAACACTTGCTGAGGGCCTACTGAGCACTCTGTATATGTACAGTTATCTTCTTTAACCCTGATAACATCCCAAAGGTTAGGTTATCTTTGTCGTCAGGTTTCGGAGACTTTAAAGTGAGCGTGACCTGTCCAATGCCACACAGCCAGTAAGTGGCAGAACCACGATGTGAAACAAAGTTTCCAAAGCTTGGGGTTGGGGTTTTGTGTGTGTAAAATTTAAAGTGTCATAACGAGTGCTATTTACCCCTGCCGGGTTCCTCATTTCTGCCGGTGGCACAACCTAAAGGCCGGCAGGAACCTGAAGAACAGAACACACAGCCCAGCACATAGCAGATCACCGATAAATGTCCCTCTGCTCACTGCCTCTGTTCTACCCCATCCCGTTTGTAAATAAGAAAGAGGCCCAGAGGGGTTGGGGGGTTTGCCCAAGGTCACACAGGAAGGGATAGGGGAACCCAGTTTGGAGTCTCCTTTTTAAAAAAAAATTAAATTTTTATTGATTTCAGAGAGGAAGAGAGAGGGAGAGAGAGCCAGAAACATCAGTGATGAGAGAGAATCATTGATCAGATGCCTCCTGCCCATATGGGGGATCGAGCCTGCAAACCCGGGCATGTGCCCTGACGGGAATTGAACCATGACCTCCTGGTTGTATACAACTGGAACATTCCTCTAAATAGCCCCCTTTGAGTCACCTCTCAGCTTAAAACCCTTTATTCACAAAATAGGAGGAAAACTTCTCATCATGATATAAGGGCCCTTCACAATCCGGCCCAATCTCCATTCCCGGCTTTTCTCCCACTTCTTTTCCCTCGAGTCACTGGAGTTTAGGGCTTCCTGCCCTGACTCCTACCGCGTCCCAGCT
The DNA here is from genome assembly GCA_027563665.1 of Antrozous pallidus. Taxonomy (NCBI): domain Eukaryota; kingdom Metazoa; phylum Chordata; class Mammalia; order Chiroptera; family Vespertilionidae; genus Antrozous; species Antrozous pallidus. The sequence continues at coordinate 196,043,409 of CM050508.1, forward strand.
CCTCCCTTGTAGTTGCTCATCAGGATTTGCTGGAGGCCTGTCTAATCTCTAACAGCTCCTTTGACCACTTCAGCCTGTGCTCTCACGCCCTGCCCACAGCACCTAATCCTGCTCACGGCTGTGTTGAGGTGTGACAGGACTGCTGTGTGTGCACACTGTCTCTCCAAGTAGAGCCGGAGAGCCGGAGAGTGGAATAAACAGGCAGTCCCAGGCCTGTGAGACAGCAGGCAAAGAGGAAAGAAAATAAGCTTTGGACTCAGGCAGGCGTGAAGTTCAAATTTTGACCCTTCCATTTATGAGCTGGTGTCCTTAGGGAAGTCACTCAATCTTTGTGAGCCTGTTGTTGCATCTGTAAAAGCAGACAAATCAGAACATCTACCTTGCCCTCACTGGTTTGGCTCAGTGGATAGAGCGTCGGCCTGCAGAGTGAAAGGTCCCAGGTTCAATTCCGGTCAAGGCCATGTACCTTGGTTGCAGGCACATCCCCAGTAGGAGGTGTGCAAGAGGCAGCTGATCAATGTCTCTCTCTCATCGATGTTTATAACTATCCCTCTCCCTTCCTCTCTGTAAAAAATCAATAAAATGTTTAAAAAAAAAAAAAAAGAACATCTACCTTGAAGGGTTGTAAGGACCTGACTAGTACACATAAAGGAACTGGCACCTGGTGAGTACCTATGAGAAGCTGTTTGCAAAAGGGGCAGCAAGGGGGGGGCTCTGGAGTCTGAAACCCTGAGTTCAAACCCTGGTTTTGCTAACCACTTGCTACGTAAGAAATTCCCTTCACCTCTCTAAGACTCAGAGCCCTCATCCATATAATAGAGATAACAGAACCTCAATCTCAAAGGGTGTGGTGCGGGCTGAATGAGATGCCACTAGGACAGCTGAGCACAGCACCAGATTCAAGGGAGCCTTGGTCCTGACAAACAGTTCATGCTGTGGCTGTGCTCAGATGTGTGGGTACGAATCTTGACCCAACCATTTACTAGCTGTGTGATGTGGGTCAAGTTGCTTAACGTCTCTGTGCCCTCAGATGAAAATGGGACATAATAAACTCAACCTGTTTTTTAGTGTTGTTAGGAGTATTAGGTGAGAATTCATTAAATGGGTTTAGTCAAGTGTTTAGCACCTGACAAAAGCCTAAGAAATATTAGCAACCCTGGTCAGGTAGCTTCACTGGTTAGAGGGCTGTCCTGATATGTCAAGGTTGTGAGTTTGATCCTTGATAAAGGAACATACAAGAATCAAACAATGAATGAATAAATATGGTAGTGGAACAACAAATCGATGTTTTCTTTCTCTCTTCTTCTCTCTCTAATATCAATTAAAAAAAAAAAGAGCTGTGGCAGATGTGGCTCATTTGGGCAATGTCCCGCGCACCAAAAGGTTGCTGGTTTGATTCCCAGGCAGGGCACACGCCCGGGTTGCAGCACAGGGGGTGTAGGAGACAGCTGACAGACGTATCGCTCTCACATCAATGTTTCTCTCTCTCTCTCTCTCCTTCTCTAAAAAAATAAAAAACAGCCCTGCCAGCATGGCTCAGTGGTTGAGCGTCGACCTGTGAATTAGGAAGTCATTGTTAAGATTCCCAGTCGGGGCACGTGCCCAGGTTGCGGGCTTGATCCCCAGTAGGGGGTGTGCAGCGGGCAGCTGATCAATGATTCTCATCATTGATGTTTCTCTCTCCTCTTTTCCTTTCTGAAATCAATAAAAAAAAAGTATATTTAAATATATATATATATATAATCTTTTTAAAAAAAAGAAATATTACAAAAAGCACAAAAAGAAAACCAAACAAAAATACAAAACAACTTTAAAAGAAAAGAAATATTAGCATATTGCTTTTTCTATGTAACACTATATTCCAAACAACTGATTTACAAAAAAAGCTTCAGAACAAGCCCATCGTAAGTGAAGCACAGCCACAGGCCCTCTTCAGGACTGAAAGCAGGGGTGTCCTGGCAGGGCTCCCACAAGCCCGCCCCAGAGAGGGAAGAGCCCAAGCCCCTCCTCCGGGGCAGGGAGGGAACTCCTACCAGGACATTCTGGCCTCAGGGCCAGGATTCCTCCTCTAGAACTCGGAGAAAGTAAAGCTCTGCACACCCAACTTCCTCAGGCAGCCAAGAGCCAGAGGCAAAGGCGAGACGGAGAAAGTAAAGCTCTGCACACCCAACTTCCTCAGGCAGCCAAGAGCCAGAGGCAAAGGCGAGACGCGTCACACGGGGGCAAGGAGGCCACCCAGATGCTGAATGAAAGTCACCAGCTGCAGGGCCCTAAATAAGTTGGACGAAGGAGGCTCTGTGGGGATGCCCCTACAGAGGCTGAACCTCATGCGGGGGGGGGAGGGGGGGGGGGAGGAGACAAGCACTGCTTGTCCTCAGGCTCAACAGTCCTGGCCAGCCACCACTCCGGATTTGGCCTCAGAATTCTCCTCAACCCACTCCTCCCAGCCGCCACTGCCACTGGTAGCTTGTTAGTGTCCGGAGCAGGTCCATTTGTCATTCTTACCATAAGGCTCAAGCCTCTTAAGTTTCAATAGAGGAAACAATTTTCAAAGTATACTGACATTCCCTGTCTCACCTGGGCTGGGTAAGGGGGTGTGGGGAAACTGACTTCACTCCAACAATAGAAGATGGGGCTGAAATAAAAACCTCTGCCTTTCGATGCATTCACTTGTTCATTCTCACAAACATTAACATCTACTATGACAGGCTATCGTACAAGGCCCCACTGAGGGTGACAGGTGAGGGAGAAGGAGCAAGTGCATATAGATGAGTCAAACGTGCTTTCTTCGGCCACTAGTTCAGAAAACAACTTGTTGAAGAAATGAAGAGAGCCTGCCGAGACCGGTTTGGCTCAGCGGATAGAGCGTCAGACTGTGGACTGAATGGTCCTGGGTTCGATTCCGGTCAAGGGCATGTACCTTGGCTGCGGGCACATCCCCAGTAGGGGGCGTGCAAGAGGCAGCTGATCTATGTTCCTCTCTCATTGATGTTTCTGACTTTCTATTCCTCTCCCTTCCTCTCTGTGAAAAATCAATAAAATATATTAAAAAAAAAAAAAAAAAAAAGAAATGAAGAGAGCCTGGCCAGCGCGCCTCCGTAGTTGAGCGTCGACCTGTGAACCAGGAAGTCACGGTTTGATTCCCAGTCAGGGCACGTGCGTAGATTTTAGGCTTGGTCCTCTGTGTGGGCAAGTGGAAGGCAGCCAATCAATGATTCTCTCTCATCACTGATGTTTCTCTCTCTCCCTCCTCCTTCCTCTCTGAAATAAATATATATATTTTTAAAAAAGCAATGAAGAGTGTGATAAGAGATGCTATCCCTACCTAAAGGGAATCTAAGATCCACTCCAGGGCTCTTTCTACTTTAGGTTCTTCCCCAAGAAGTCAAAAGACACCTCCTGCAAGTGAGGCCTTCCTGGTGGGACACCAAGCCCCTGGGGAAGGGGCATGGGGGGAAGACTCCTTCCCCCTGAAGGGCCACGAGAAACAAATGTGTCTCCAGACCTTTCTCCTGACCAAGGGAAAGGGCCTGCTACACCCCAACCACAGCCACAGAGAAGAGCAGGCAGGTGTCCTGCAGGCAGAACCTAAACGGCGGCTGTGCGTGAAGCCCAGTGGCTCGCCTGGAAGCCCCCTGGGGCTGGTCATGACCTTCACAGAAGGCTTTAGGGAGGGAAAGCAGGGATCTCTACCCACGCTACGGGGCCCTGCTGTCCTTCTGTTGTGCTCACCTATGGAGGAAGCAGCTGTAGGGTTGCGGTCTCCCCAACTTCTGGTTCAGCTCAAGGTCAGTCACGGTTGCTCAGGCTGTGAGTGCTGGGTCACACCTGACCCACCCGACCATTTTTGTTCATTTCAGAGGTTTATGGAGCCTCTACCACAAACAGGCTTAGTGGTAAGCAGGGAATATATAGGAAGAGCTCAACCCGAGGGCAGCAGGATCCAAAGTGGATAATTACAGAGTCTGTGTAAGAGGCTCTCTGACTCAAGCGTGGTGCCTCTGGGGACAGCCTGATCTCATTTTGAAGCCTACCCTGGCCTCTTGTTAGCTTGTGACTTTGAGGAAGTTGCTCAACCTCTCTGAGCCTCAGTTTCCTCACTGGGTAATAGTATCAACCTTGTGAGATGACGCTGCAAATCAGAGATGACATAATGGAAAAGTCTAACCCAGAGCTAATCAATTCATGGCGTTACTGGTGTCTAGAGTCAATACTGTGGAGAATACAGAGGGAATATGTGGGGTGGGGCAGGAAGCAGCATTCAAGAAAGCAACAAAAGATGAAGCAGCAATTCCTAGTAAGTTGGGTCAGAAAAAAATGATTCCTCCAGCTTGCCAGGGAAGGAGGGCATGGCAGTAAACAAAGGCTCTAAGGCATTAATTGCACCACGTGGCGGGGGGCACGGGAGTGGCAGGAGATGTGAGGAAGGGGGGTCGGAGCTTGCCTTGATCCTGCAGGCAAGTGTGCCTCTGCGGACAGGCGAGTTTCCAGGAAAGTGGAAGATAGTCTGTTTACTGACCACGACACTAAGCAACCTTGAATCATGTGATGAGAAAGTTAGTTCCCTTTTTAGTTATTTTAATTTTTAATTTTTTAAACCTGGGCATGTGCCCTGACTGGGAATTGAACCATGACCTCCTCGTTCGTAAGCTGATGAACCACTACACCGCCTTGGCTGGGCTATTCCCCCTTTTCTTTTCCTTTTTAAAAACAAACCCATGTCATATCTTTACTTTTCAATAAGTTTAAATTCTTGTGGGGCGCAGCATTACACGGATTCTGTGTCCAACGGCCTTAGTGGGGAGGTTGCTTTGGAATTTAGAACGAATCATGCCACTGTTCTGTGCGCACAAGTTCCTTTCCCAGATTACTCTGGTTTTACTCCTGTTGCCACCAGGACTCACTGTCTTGTTCTTTGCTTTGTACACATAAGCACATCGCTTGCCTAGATAGACTTCAGTTTCATCTTGAGCATAAGCACAGTTAATTTTTAAAAATATACATATTTTTTATTTCACAGAGGAAGGGAAAGGGAGAGATAGAAACATCACTGATGAGAGAGAATCATGGTTTGGCTGCCTCCTGTACGTCCCCTACTGGGAACCGAACCCACAACCTGGGCATGTGCCCTTGACTGGAATGGGACCTGAGACCCCTCAGTCCGCAGGCCAGTGCTCTGTCCACTGAGCCAAACAGACTCGGGCAGGACCTTTCATTTTAAGAAGAGCTGTGTGCTCCCTCTGGTTCTGGAGACCCTGCTTAGAGCCAAAAGCAGGTGGCTTTGAACCACAGCCTTCCAGACATATGTGTTGTTGCAGAAGCCCTGCTCCCATCAGCCTCCACAGGCTCCGAGATGGTGCAAAGAAGAAGGCAAGTTATTTCCTTTCCAGTTCTCCTTCAAGCCTTTCCTCCCATTAAGGGAAAGTCTCCACTTTGTTTTTTTAAATACGTTTTATAGATTTTTTTATAGAGAGGAAGGGAGAGGGATAGAGAGTTAGAAACATTGATGAGAGAGAAACATCATTCAGCCGGCTCCCACACACCCATGACTGGAATCAAACCTGGGACCCCGCAGGCCGACGCTCTATCCACTTAACCAAACTGGTTTCAGCGACAGTCTCCACTTTTAATACCTAAAACCTGTGATCCTCATAGGCCTCAAAGTGGCTGCTCTCAGCAGGCAATTGCAACCATTAAAAATCCATTACATTATGTTTTGGTTTTATAATTATCTCCTATGCAGAACCAGTGGCTTTCTGCTTACGGGGTGATATAAAGTTTCCTTGTAAACTACATTTAAAAAGCAAGCCATTTGAAGGAATGAAGGTACAAGGTACGATGCAGAAAAGGCAAAAGTCACGAAGGTTGTGCTCCAGTGACAGAACTTCAGGAAATGCTGCTGAGGGTGCTAGCAAGTCGCCCAAATTCTGAGCCTGGGAGGGCCGGGGCCGAATGTGAGTCTTGGGAGAGACAACCATGACTGACGGGAGAGGCCAGGTGTCCAGGCCTGGCCAGCAGAGCCAATTGGGATGGAGTTGGTTCTGGGACTGTGGAAAGAGCTGAGAGGAGACATCATGGGGACAATATGGGGTTTGTGACCTGCTGTGTGTTGACAAAGGAAGAGATCTTTGTGTCTGTCCTATGAATTGTGATTCTAGATGAGTGTTTGTCCATGGAATTCAGATGTTTCCATCGTCTCCCAGCACAGCAGGAGGTTATGGGCCAATGTTGCAGCCTCCTACCCCTTTCCCAACTGCCCAATGCACCTGAGCTCTGTGTGGCCTGCAGGGTGAGCCAGCTGCATGGCCTGCCAGCTGACAAGTCAGAATCTCAGAGCAGGGTGACCAAGGGCCGGTGTGCCTGCAGCTGAGGGGTTTCCCAAGACAGGAGACTTCAAGTGCTAAACAAGGGACAGGGACAGTTCTGGGAAAACTGGGGGGCCCTGGTCACCCAACCTCAGACAGTGCTTGTGGGGTGGGAGCGGCGGGAGCCCTGGGCCAGATCTTGTTGGGCTGCTGGTCTAAGGGTCAAAGTAAGATGCCCACAGCCTGCATGGAACCAGGCCTAGTCATCAGCTCACGTTTATATGAACAGCATCACCACCCAAAGCCAAACACTCAGTGAGCTCCGGCTGGTGTGGCTCAGTGGATAGAGCGTCGGCCTCAGACTGAAGGGTCCCAGGTTCCATTCCAGCCAAGGGCATGCGCTCGGGCTGTGGGCTCGGTCTCCAGGAAGAGGCTTGCAAGAGGCAGCCGATCAATGATTCTCTCTCATCATCGATATTTCTCTCTCCCCCTTCCTCTCTGAAATAAAAAAACAAACACAAACAAACAAAACGCTCAGTGACTTTAGTCCTTTTCAAGAAATGTTTTACCCTGATCGGAAGCCTTCTGTTCGAGTTTGAGAGTTCAGAGACCCCAAAGATGCCACTTTCTAGGCTTGGCAGCTGTTCTCAAAGGAAAGTCTCCAACCCTGACGTGTGGGCCCCACTAGTCTGCCGCCACCCCATCCCATCCTCCAACGAGAATGTTCCCAATTCTCTGAAATACTCCCTGTGTTCCAGTCAACATGGCCTGATCGGGGTCCCCACCTGTCCCCCTTCTCCCCACTCTGTCCTCTGCTCTGTTCCAGCTGGAGGGCTTCCCTCACACATCTCCCTGGGCTTGAACTCGACCCAAACTTTACAGTTTGTGTCAATGCCCCCCTCTAAGAAGCCTCCCCATATCCTCTGGACAGAAGGTACTCCTGGTTTCCCTGATCCTCTTCCACAGCCTGGTCTCACCTATGGCAGCCAGTCAGGCCTATCTTTGCCCACCTCCCCCCACCCCTGCCCCCAAACACACACAGTTAGTAGTCAGCATATAGAACCAACACAGAAATGGTCAAACCCGTAATGCCTGACTGGGAGAAGGTCCACTGTCTCTCCACCACCACATGGGGACAGCATGGAGGTTCATATGTGGTGCCCAAGTCACTCAGCTGTCCAGGTGGCTGACGGTGAAGAAGAGGCTCAATGGGAAAGGCTATTGGGCCTGCTTGACAATTACTTAATGGCCATCAAGCAGCACAGGACCAAGACGGCAGGAAAAGGTGTTTTGGGAGTGTGCCATGGGAGGTGTGGTCCAACTCGGGTCCCAGAGGCTTCCCAGAGTACAGAACACTGAGCAGAGACATTAGGATAGAGGGTTTGGGAGTCAGGCACACTCGGTCTCTGCATGGGCGCGGCCGGCTACTGTGAGGATTGGCGGGGATAACGGACAGGGAGCCCTCAGCACACAGTCGAGCTCTCCCCAAACATGGGGGATTACTGTCGTCAGCATTACCCTGACAGCTCACAGGAAGCAGAGGACTCCAGGCAGCCAGGCTCTGAGCTCAGGTTGCGCTGGATAATAATCCTGCCTCCTGATTAGCCCGACCAGGAGGGAGGAGACATGGGGCTGCAGCTGAGCCCCGCCGCTGCCGGGCGGAATGGCCCAGGTCAGACCTTGGGGTTCTGACAGAGCAGAAACTAGGCTGGGTGGCTCAGACGTGCAAGAGGGAAGGAAGCTGGATGCAGGCAGAGGAAGACGGCAACCAAGGGCGTGCCTGAGGAAGGGCCTGGGAGCAGGATGAGACAAGGAGCAGACAGAGAGCAAGAGAACATCCTCTCCCCTCCTACCACCCTCCCGAGCCGCTGCAGAAAATCAGCGGAATGACTCCTGTGGTGGGTGCGGCAGCCTCTGCAGTTATAGGCCAGGTCTTTTCAGGACCGACGGGGTGTTTAAAAGCTTGTCTGAAAGTCACCTTGTTAGGGGAAGGAGCCAACCACGAACCGGAAATCTGTGAGGTGTACAAATACTGATGTCACTTCTCAGCAGGAAGAAGCTGGGGTGGAGCAAGCTGAGATTAAGGCCCTGCCTCCCTCCCTGCACCCCTTGCTGCCCGGCCACCAGGGGGACCCACACTGTGAGGAGTCAAGGGCCATGTGAGGTGCCTGGAGCATAGGTACTTCTGTCATACTGGCTTTCCCGCCATTCCTCAAACACACCAATTTATTTGCAAATCCAGGGATTTGTTTTTATTGTTTCCAAACCACATATTACGGGCTCCACTGCGCCATTCGGGGCTCATCTCAAGTGCCACCTCCTCCTAGAGGCCTCCCCGTCCCCTAATCTAAATCAGCCCACTGCCCAACCTGCTGCGCTCTCCCCTCAGAGCCTCGCAACTCAAACCCTCATCTCCGCAGGTTCTTGTTTCTTTGCTCAGACGTCATCTCATCCACAAAGCCTTCCCCGAGCACCCGATTTAAATCAACACTTTCCCCAGCTCTCACCCCACCTCCTGGCTTCCTCTTCTCTGCCTCACATCCTGGATGTTCCTTTCACTGCTGTTTAATTCTTCCCACTGGACTGTCAGCGCCAAGAGGCAGAGATTGTTGTCAGATTTGCTTACGGCTGGATTACCAGCAGCTAGAAAAGGACCTGGCACATAGTAGGGACTCAATACATGTTTGATGAGTAAAGGGATAAGCGTATAGAAATGTTTAAGGGCAGGGGCTCTGGTTAGGCTGCCCGGGGTCTCATCTCAGCTCTTCCACTTATTGTGTGCTCTTGGACCGTTTACTTAACCAATTAGTAAAAGGAGAGTGACAACAGTACTTCCCTCAGAGGATTGCTGGGTGATTAAATAAGCCCGTGTACACAAAGAGGCGGAAACAGGGCCTGGCACCCAGGAAGCTCTCGGTGCTATTGCTGGCCGCCATGACAGCTTTCACTTGCCAGCATTTCTTGTTTATTGCTCCCTTATTTACCATCTGCCTCCTCCATTCTAGTGTCAGCTCCCGCCTGCCTTCCTCACTATGGACCCCCAGTCCCCAGCAGAGTGTGGGGAGAGAAAGTCGGGGAACGTGGAGCTGGGGGACACAGCTTCCACGGAAGTAGGAGCTCACCGATCTGCTTCTCCAGGGCGGCTGCTTCACAGACAGTGGCCCGGGGCAGAATCCCAGGGTCGGTGAAACTCGTCTGTAGCAGGCAGCTCATGACGAAGAAGAAGAGGATAGCAGCGATGATGGGGATGGCAAGGGTCAGTTGGCGGGCCAAGAAGGGACAGCTAGAAAGAGAGGGAGAGAAAGATGAGCAGTTACCCCAAAGGCTCCCTGGGCATAGGGCTACAATGCTAGGCAGCTAATGCCATCCCAGCACACCCCCCCGCATACTTGACTAGAGCCTCTCCCAGAGGCAGCAGCCACTTCCCAGGAGCGCCTGACATCGCTAATGAATCCTACACGTTCGCCCTGAGCCACGGCAGATGTGCGCAGTAGATCCCGGCACTGTACACTTAGCTGCAGCCTCAGAATCCTTCTAAACACAGAGCTTCAGGCAGCTACTACCAAGTAATGGGAATGTCACTTGTTCACTCACTCATCCAGTCAGTCACTCACTCACGCCACAGATATTTACATGCCAGGCAACGCCTTCGACAAGAAGCAGCAACACTGGGCAGTGAAGAAATCCCCACGTTCTCTCAGTGAGGCTTATGGCCTAGTGAGGACAGACATGTGAGCAGAGATTGCCACACGGCCCTGCACAGTATCAGGGGAAGGGAAAGGCAGTAGGACAGTCAGGAAAACAGACTGGCTGAAGGAGACACCTCAGCTAAAACCTGAAGAATGAGTAGGCTCAGCCCTGGCGGTGTGGCTTAGTAACCGAGCATCGTCCTGTGCACTGCGAGGTCGCTGGTTTGATTACGGGTCAGGCCATATGCCCAGGTTTGCAGGCTCGACCCCCAGTGGGGGGCGTCCACTGCTGGGGGCAGCCATCGATATTTCTCTCTCTCCCTCCCCCTTCTCTCTCTCTTAAACCAATAGGAAGCATATTGAAAAGGAAAAATAGCCTGCCTGGTGCGGCTCAGTGGTTTAACATGGGCCTGTGAGTCGGGCGGTCACGGTGTGATTCCAGTCAGGGCACATGCATGGGTTGCAGGCTGGATCCCCAGCAGAGGCATGCAGGAGGCAGCCGATTAATGATTCTCTCTCATCACTGATGTTTCTCTCTTTCTTCTTTCTTCTCTGAAATGAATAAAAATATAGTTAGAAACAAAGAATGAAGAGAATTGGCCCGGTGAAGGGGGTCAGGAGAAGAGCATGGTCCCGCCACTAATACTGTTACCCAGACTGCAGGCCCAAGTCCGTTCTGTCAGGCCTCTGACTCCAGCGGGCTTGGAGGACACCCCGTGCGCAGGACTGATTTTGAGGCCCACCCAGACTCAAAACCGCTGTCCTCTGCTGCCTTCCCAGAGCCACAGTGAGGAGCTGCTACTGGGAGATGACCGGCCACAGGAGGCCCAAATCAGCCAAGATTCCAGGAACTGGCGTAACAGCAGGGAGCAAACCTGTGGGCACCTACATGCTATTTCTGGAGCCTCCATCATCTGAGGTTCTGGCTTCCAGAGGGGCCCACAGCTTGAGGAGCAGAGACTGCCAAGGCCAAGGGCTCCAGTGGGACATATTCTGCTCCAAATATCTCAGTGCTCCCCAAGTCCAAACCTCAGAGCTGAGCCCTCCATGTCACCCACATGCCAACTCGACCAGCTCATGTCCACACTTTCTGGGGGATAGAGAAAACTTGAGGTCTGAGAGTTATAGAGCCCTCAAAAACAGCAAGATCCCAGTCCCCAGATTTTACAAAAGGGGACTCAGAAACCCACAGCCATATCCAAGGTCACCCAGCCAGTAACAGGACTGAGTCTCTAGGGGCTCCCAGCAAATGCTCTGTCCATTCATATTCAATACATAAATACTGCATTGAGTGGCCACTATACACCAGGCCCTGTTCTAGGCACGAAGACTACAATAGCGAGGAGAATAAAATCCTGCTCTCATGGAGAGAGGCCGGAAACAAAATGAATACATATGGTATGTCAGAGGCGAACACGGGACTGGTTTGCTATATTGTAGGGATGGTAAGGGAAGGACGGAAGAGAGTAAGGGAGTGAGCCATGAGGCTACCTAAAGATGCAAAGACCTGGGGCAGGAGTGTGCGAGGAGGCCAATGTAGCTGCAGGGAAAGACCCAGGGGGAGCGGGAGGAGATGGGTACTGGCAGAAATCCTTTATCAGGGCTCTGGCCCTGAGCCAGAGAGCCAGGGAGCACTTACAGTTAAAGATACACCATCTGGGGTGGGAAGCGGGGCAGAAGCTGGGAGCCCTGCTTGGAGGCCTGTGCAATAATCCACCAAACCAAACAACGAAGCAAAACCATTCTCAGCAGGAAGGCCCTGGAGAGCCACCTCTGCCTTCCCCAGAGCAATAGGCGAGCGTGAGCGCCTCCCATCCTCCACACCCTCACCAACAGCATTCGCGTCATGCCAGCTCCCTGCTGAGTTTCCTCCCCAGTCCAGACTGAGGGGAGCTCCTGGCCCAAACCCAACCCCCTGCCAACTCCACTACCCCAAGTGGGGAGGAGCAGAAATAGAGATGTTTCACAAGCTCCCCCCCAATCCCAAAAGTCCTCGCTTCCTCCCATCTGGGGACAACTCAGTGAAGACACCCACTCAGCCCAGAGCAAGTCCTGCTTCTGAACTGACCAAGTCCCACACAGCAGGTCACGGGGCCAACGCACCGCACGCAGCGCTTCCTCCTGCCCTCCTGCGGCCCTGCTGGGGGGACCCGGGCAGGAGACTGGAAAAGGAACTTTCAAAACATCCCCGCGGGCAGCCCCACCACACGGATCTGAAACTCAGCCAGAGGCCATGGAGGGGACCCCGGGGCTCCCCAGAGCTTCTGCTTGCTGAACTATCCCAGAACTTTGTATCCACCCTGACTCAGAAGGGAAGGGTGAAAGGGAGAAGCTAAGCTAAGTGGTAAGAAGTCCTCACCTTGCTTCCAGGGGAAAACCAAGATTGCAGATACATGACCTGGCAGCCTGAAAGGTGACCTGGGGGCCAGTGTCTTTGTGGCAGCCTCATTCATCATGGCCCGGGCCCCAGGCAAGAGTTTTTGACCAAGAAAACAGTAAGAGCAGCAGCAAGCATTAAGTTCCTGTTACAGGCTACAAGCCACGAGTGACCAAGCCACCCTCATGAGCCCGAAGGAATGGGGACTGTTACAAACCCATTTTACAGAGGAGGAAACTGAGGCTCTGAGAGGTGAAGTGACACCCCAAAGTCCCACAGTCAGAGTGTGGTAGATCTAGAATTTGAACCAGGTCTCTTGGCTCCAGGGATGGCATTCTTAGCTACGCTGTGCAATGAGGTAAGACCACAGCAGACGGGGAGAACTAGGAGGGAAAGTGGAGCTCGTACAACATGGAACGGATGTGTACATGTGTGCATGCAAGGAATCATACAGCAGACAGCTGAAGCTAGAGACCAAGGGTGAGGCGGAAAACCTCTGACACAAATATGTGACCCTAGTAAATGACAGGTGTTCCCTCCTCGGCCCTAAACTGGAGTTCCCATGTGGGCCAAACCCGGGGACATGAAGACGTTAGAACTCACAGGAGCAAACGCGGCCTGTCACACAAAAGCACGGTGGACTCCCCTGAGAAATAGAGGCACTGCAGCTGTTCCTGCCAGGGGACGGCCAGAGGGATGCTCCAGTGCTGAGAGGGGAGAGAGCCAGGAGGTGGGGGGGGGGGGGGGGGAGGAGATGTCTGGGGGAAACAGGAGGAGATGGAGGAAGGAAAAGCTCTGAAAGTAGCTAAGGAAAGTGCTGGAGAGGGAAAGGGGGTCTGAGAGGCCCAAATGTGTTTGAGGGAAGATTGCCCGAGGACCCCGGCAACGGGAGAGAAGCAAGGGGAGAGGGTCTGAGAGTAGAGAGATGACCAAGGGGGGCCTGGAAGGACCCTGAAGGTAATGGGAAGACAGCTGAAACCTGTGGTGGGGAGTGTATAGCCAGAGGCCATGGGAGAAACTCAGAAGTTATCAGGAAGGGATATCAAGAAAAGATGCCTCAAGGGGTGAGAAAGAACCTGGGGGGCGGAGGGGGAGCAGGGCCAGTCCTGGGGATAGGGAGGGAGAGAGATCTCCAAGGAGCCAGAGAGGGATGGGGGCGGGGAAAGAGGTGGGGGGGGGCAGAGTCTGAGATGGCAGAGGGAGGGGGGTGGGGGGTCAAGGGACGTGTGAGGGCAGTGTTCCTGGCAGAGGCTGGCAAAGGCAGGGTGCCAGGGAAGGATGGGGGTGCTAGGGGATCACAGAGAATGGGGTGGCTAGGAGGGTGGATGGAGACCAGGAAGGAAGGATAACAGATAGGCAAGGAGGAGGGGCCTGAGGGCAGACTAAGGCACAGGGAGGATGCAGGCCCCAGAGGCAGGATCCGAAGGTGCCTGCAGGTGCTGCGAAGGGTGGAGGGGGGACGGGTGCCCAGCGGGGACCGGAGGGGCTGGAATGCCCATCAAAGGCTGGCGGGGGGGGGGGGGGGGTTAGTGTGCAGGAGGAGGCCGGAGGGGATGGGGCGCCGGAGGGGATGGGGATGGGGTGCCGCCGAACTCACTCGAAGACGAAGAAGAGGACGGTGGTGGTGAGGATGAGCAGCAGCGTGAGCGCGAAGACCCCGCCGTGGCCGGCCAGCATGAGGCGGCCCCCGCAGTAGAAGCGGTTGCGGCCCGGGAACACCTCCCACTTGCGCCGCGGGCGGTGGCCGATGCTGCCGCTGCCGCTGCTGCCCCAGCGCGGTGCAGCGGCGGGTGCCTGGGGCCCGGGGCCCGGACCCGGGGGCGCGGCGGGGCCGGGGCGGCGCGCCCCTGGGGAGGCGGGCGGCGGGGCGGCCCCGGGGCTGATCTGCTGGTACTCACAGTCCTTCATGCGGCCGCCGCGGGCCTCGCCTCCGCGCCCCGCGGGCCGGCCGCGCCGCACCGGGACCCGGCCGAGCAGCGGAGCTGGCGGCGGCGCGCGGCGCTCGCTCACTCGCTGGGGGCGGCCCCACCCCACCCGCCCCCGCCGGCGGGGCCTCCCGCCGCAGCGCCCCCTCCGCCTGGGCCGGGGATGGCGCTCGGGCCCGCGCCCGGTCCTGCCCGGTGCCGGCGCCCGCCAGTCCCTCCGCCCCGAGCCGGCCCGGCCCTTTCTGCACAATGACTGGGCGGAGATGCGTACGCGGGGCTTTCCGTTCCCTTTCGGCGTGGACTGCTCCGTCGAATCCCAGGCCGGGCGTCACCCGTCTCGGAGGGCTGCCTGCAAAGGCGTTTTGCGGGGCAAGCAGGGGTGGGAGTGGGGACACAATCTTATTCGAAAGCCAGGGGCCTGTTAACCACGGTCCTGCAGCTCAAAGTGCCCCAGAGTTGTGAGCGGCACACGCTCTGGCCTTCCTTGCCCCGCTCTGTGATCTGGCCCAGACCCCGGGTTTCCAGCCATCACCTCATGTCACAGGCCCCCCTTTAACACAAGAGGAAGACTCACGCTTCAGGGACGCAGTGTCTTTCAGGAGTTCTGGGTATGTTCATGTTCTACTGGTGTGTAACAAATTTAGCGGCTCCCAACAGCACATTATCTCACAGGTTCTAGGCCCGGAGCTCCCGCACAGCTTAGCGGAGTCCTTGGAGTCTCAGAAGGTTACACTCGAGGTAAGGTGTCAGCCAGGCTGCATTCTCCGGTGGAGACTCAGTTGGGGAGAATCCACTTGCAGGCCCATTCGGGTTGTTGGCAAAACCGATTTCCTTGTGAATGTATGACCGAGGGGCTGTGGTTTCTGCTGGCTGTCAATTGGCGGTGCCCCTCAGCCAGCTGCAGTTCCTGGCGGGTACCACAGTTCCTTGCATGTGGGCTTCTCCAGCATGGCGCTTACTTCAACCCACAGGAGAGTCTTAGCTCTAGGCTGCCAAGACAGAGTTTTATGTCATGTAACTTATTCTATTATGCAGTTGACCCTTGAACACCATGGGTTTGAACTACACTGGTACACCATTTTCTTTTCTTTTTTTTTTAAAAAAATATATTTTATTGATTTTTTACAGAGCGGAAGGGAGAGGGATAGAAAGTCAGAAACATCGATGAGAGAGACATCGATCAGCTGCCTCTTGCACGCCCCCTACTGGGGATGTGCCGGCGGACAAGGTACATGCCCTTGCCGGAATCGAACCCAGGACCCTTCAGTCCCCAGTCCGACGCTCTATCCACTGAGCCAAACCGGTCTCGGCGACGTACACCATTTTCTTTAGAAGACCTGAGCATCTTCAGATTTTGGTACCTGCCTGGATCCTGGAACCGTTCCCCCATGGAAACCGTGAGAGTTAAAAGTTAAACATGGGTTATATTACACATTCCTGCTGTCCCACCTCAAGTGGGTCCTCTTTAAACCCTAAATCTTTTCTTGTTCCTTGTCACTTTGTACAACTTGATTTTCCAGCTTCCCTCCTCTCTACCTCATCATTTGTATTTGAATCTATGCTTTCCTCTTATCTATAAAAATAAAAGGGTAATATGCTAATACCCTCAACCCCTGCACTGTTCAAGATTCAACTAGATATGTAACGGGAGCAACATCCCATCACTGTTGCCATGGTATTTAGATAGAAGAAAGTCGCAGTCTCTCTTAACACACGAGGAGAGGATTACACAGAGGGGTGAATATGAGGAGGCAGCAATCACTGGGGGTCATCTTAGGGTCTGTCCACCAGACGGGGGTCATTGGAAAACCTAAGGAAAAGTATAGGAGAAGGCTGGAACTAAGGTAGGAAAGAGTAAGAAAGGAAGTCAAAATACACAATGGGAAGGGGAGAGAGGCAACAACAATAACCTCAAGGAACACTAATCGATACACATGTTCAAGGCCACCCAGGTATGTCCTTGGTGCCAAAGATTCTGAATTTGGTGAACCCTACCTTGGGGTGAACCCAGTCGTGGGCTTCCTCCCCTCTCAGTTGTTGGCTAAGGAAAAAGTTATAAAACTGGACATACTGGTTCCAGTACACATTCCTGCTGTCCCACCTCAAGTGGGTCCTCTTTAAACCCTAAATCTTTTCTTGTTCCTTGTCACTTTGTACAACTTGATTTTCCAGCTTCCCTCCTCTCTACCTCATCATTTTTATTTGAATCTATGCTTTCCTCTTATCTATAAAAATAAAAGGGTAATATGCTAATTAGACCAGTCGTTCTTCCCAACGAAGCTGGGGGCCGGAGTGAAGCCAACCCAGGTCCCAGATGCCAGAGGAAAACTGGTGACAGCAGCCGGGAGAAAGAAGGACCACGTTTGCATGAATTTCATGCATCAGGCCTCTACTCCTATATAATAAAAGCGTAATATGCTAAGTATCCAGTTGTCCAGTCATCTGTTCAACCAATCAAAGCATAATATGCTAAGGACACTCAACCTCTCGCTATGACATCCATTTACCATCAGGAGGCAGGTGCTCCAATAGGTAGGTTAGCTTGCCGCTGGGGTCCAGCTGATCAGGACTGGACATGCCCTGGAGCCCTCCCGTGGTCCCTTCCTGGCTTGCCAACCTCCCACATCCCTCCCCAGCCCCAATCATGCACCAGTGGGGTCTCTTGGCCTAGCCTGCACCCTCTCACAATCTGGGACCCCTCAGGGGATGTTGGAGAGCCGGTTTCAGCCTGATCCCACAGGCCAGGCTGAGGGACCTGACTGGTGCATGAATTCATGCACCAGGCCTCTAGTCTTAAATATGTGGACCTCCCTCTGCCTATGGCCAACCCTCCACTCCTGTTCACGAGACTGAAAACACATACTCAGCTCTCCTCTATCAATTAAAAAGCAAAACTAAACTGAAAAACCAACAACAGCCTGGCTAGTATGGCTCAATGGTGGAATGTCAACCCATGCACCAAGAGGTCACCAGTTTGATTTCCGGTCAGGGCACATGCCCTGGGGCTGGATTCCCAGCAGGAGACAACCAATCGATGTTAATGCATCGATTTTTCTATCTCTCCCTCTCCCTTCCTCTCTCCAGAAAATCAATACATATTTTAAAAAACAATGACAGAAACAGCTTCCCATGTTTGGCTATCTCCTTACTCTAGCTTCAGGTTTATCTTTTTCTCTCTCTAATTAGAGTCACATTAAAGAACAACTACCACTTCCTGGTCACCTATTCACTCCTTAACTTCTTATAATTTGGCCTGTCTATATCACTCTCCTAAAACTTCTACCTTAAATGTCCCTAGGGATGCATTTTTTTAAAAACATTTTTGTTAGGTTTCAGAGAGGATGAGAGAGGGATAGATAGAAAGAAACAACAGTGATGAGAGAGAATCACTGATTGGCTGCCTCCTGCACGCCCCCTATGGGGGATTGAGCCCGAAACCCTGGCATGTGCCCTTGGCTGGAATCGAACCTGGGACCCTTCAGTCGGCAGGCTGATGCTCTATTCACTGAGCCAAATTCCCTAGGGTGCTAGGTATGCATTTTGTATGGCATTCTCACCAATACCCACAGTTCCCAGACTCTTTTATAAATAGGCTAGCCAAGGGACTGAATTCTGGCTAATGAATATGATTGGAAGTGACAGGCTGGCTCATAAAACTCCCAGTGCTGATCCTTGCTCTCCTTCCCATCTGCTAACAGAGGAGACTCTAAAAAAAGTCAACCAGATGTCCCCATTCCAAATTTCAGGATCCCACACCTCAATCACAGAATACTTATTAAGACTGAATTAAATGGATATAAGTGCACCATGCATAATTTTTGTTTTATTTGTAGCAAATAAGTCTTGTGGCTATAAGAAATAAAACATTATTTTATGGCTATCATGGAAGCTTTTTGATTCTCTTACCATGATTTGAGGGGAGAGTTTAAAGGCCCAAATTTGTCATTTTCTTCAAGGACTCATGCATTCAGAATTCCTCCCATATCAAGTCCCCATAGTCATCACCACTGCCACAACAGTCAACTGCAACCATTTGGGCCCTCAAAGCATTTGCTTTAGTTAACGCTCCGTCACAAATAAACCCAGGTGATAATTTGATTAATCATGATGCCACAGCATGCCGTGGATTAGTGGCATCACATTTCTCATTGGCAAGGAGCTTACTTAGCACATTCAGACTCAATGACACAACCACACCAGTTCCCTAATCCTATCTTTCAAAGTATTTCCTGGGACCACTACTAGTACCAATTTCTTTTTTTCTTTTTTTTAATGTTGTGTGTGTTTTTTAAAATATGTTTTTGTTGATTTCAGAGAGGAGAGGGAGAGGGAGAGAGAGAGATAGAAACATTAACGATGAGCTGAAACCAATTTGGCTCAGTGGATAGAGCATTGGCCTGAGGACTAAAGGGACCCAGGTTCGATTCCAGTCAAAGGCATGTACCTTGATTTCGGTCATATCCCCAGTAGGGGGTGTGCAAGAGACAGTTGATTGATGTTTCTCATTGATGTTTCTGACTTTCTATCCCTCTCCCTTCCTCTCTATAGAAAAATCAATAAAATATATATATATTTTTTAAAAAGAAACATCAATGATCAGAGAGAATCATTGATTGGCTGCCTCCTGCACGTCCCCCATACTGGGGCTCAAGCACAAAACCCAGTCATGTGTCCTTGACCAGAATTGAACCTGAAACCCTTCAGTTCCCAGGCCAATGCTTTCTCCCTGGAGCCAAACTGGCTAGGGCAAGAGCTCTATTTTTATAGCAGTCAGGGTCCAGCCAACGAGACAGTAATCACACCATTCACTGGGCAGGGAGAATTCTATATAATAAAGAGGTAATATGCAAGATGACCATCACACCCTTGCACAAAATGGCCACCCCCATGTGGTCACCAGATGGCCGCCACAAGATGGCTGGCAGGGGAGGATAGTTGTGGGCAATCAAGCCAACAGGAGTGAGTAGTTGTGGGTGATCAAGCCAGCAGGGGAGGGCAGTTAGGGGCAACTGGGCCAGCAGGGGAGGGCAGTTGGGGGTGATCAGGCTGTCAGGGGAGCAGTGAGGGGCAATCAGGCAGGCAGGCAGGTGAGTGGTTGGGAGCCAGCAGTCTTGGATTGTGAGAGGGATGTCCAACTGCTGGTTTAGGCCCAATTCCACAGGGCCTAAACCAGCAGTCAGACTTCCCCTGAGGGGTCCCAGATTGGAGAGGGTGAGGGCTGGGCTGAGGGACACCCTCCCTCCAGCATGAATTTCGTGCACAGGCCTCTAGTTTAATATAAAGAATGGTTAGAATGGTTAACTAAATATTGAGTTGTTAACTAGATAACTGAAAGGGTAAAAACTCTGAAAGGTAGCAAGAGCAGGAAGCATCTATAATTCCTAGAACTAGAAGAGCAAAGGAAAGAGTTTAGAATTACTAAAAGTTAGACACTTAGAAAAGGGGCTCTATAGAGCTGAAACTCAGTCCTCCAAGTCTGATGCTGGTGTCTCTGAACTTGGAAGAGAGAATGACACCTCTCAGGAAATGTGTGCTACCCAGCTGATGCTGTGGTCTCTGAGTGGGACACTATGAAGCTGCAATTGTTGGAGGAAAAACTGCAAAGTGGAATCAGCTCCTGCTACAGGAAGGAACTGCTGCCGCCAGGGTGAAGGAGCATTGTTGGGGTTACCTCACAGGACAGGAAGCAAACAGGAGTTCCTTCTTCCTCTTCCCACCTCAGTATCTCCCTCTGGTGGCCATCAATGGCAGAGCCAGACATAGGGCCAGCTGACAAAGCAGAAATGTGATTTGCAGAATCCCAGCTCCAGTATCTCATAGCAGAAAGTAGGACGGTGGGTTTGGAGCTGAAAGACAATAGCTGAATAACTAGCACAGTTTCCTTTATAAAGTATTTGAAAGAAGAAGTGGACTTAGGTGACAATTAGCTGGAATTCAAGCAGACATGGAAGGGAAATGGGGCAAAAGTAGGTTTACAGTTGTAAGTACATGGACGCACAGAGTTTATTCTTGTATTGTTATTATTTATTAATTATTGTATTATTTTCCATATGAATAACTGTAAACGTACTTTTGCTCCACCCTGTAGAGAAAGTCTAGAGGTGATAGGCCTTCCAGGGTGGGAAAAGCTGACAATAAATAATATAAGATTGAAAAAAGGTCTTGGCCCTGGCTGATGTGACTTAGTTGGTTGGGTGTCATTCTGTGCACCAAAAGGTTGCCTGTTTGGTTCCCAATCAGGGCACATACACGGTTGCAGGCTCAATTCCAGGTAGGGGGCATGCAGACAATCAATGTCTCCCTCTCACATTGATGTTTCTCTCTCTCTCCCTCCCTTGCTCTCTCTCTCTCTAAAGATCAGTAAAAATATTATTTTTAAAAAATAAAAAAGATCTTGAACCACAGGAATTGAAAGATGTGATCACTTCTAAGGCAATTACCCGGTGAAGAACATGACCTTCCCAGTTATTTCACAGCTTTAATGTAGCCATCATTATGCTGAGAGTCAGGCAAGAGGTGAAGAAGCAAATACATATTTTAGGTTGATAATTATATCTAGGAAAAAACTTGAGTGTGGTTAGTCTCACATGAATATGAACTACGAGCAAATAGAGCAGAAACCTGTTGTGTTAATTTTGTATGTCAATTTGGCTAGCTGCAGTATGCAGCTATTTTATCAAATATTCTAAATAGAGGCCCAGTGCATGAAATTTGTGTACTCGGTGGGCGGGGAGGAGGTCCCTCAGCCTGGCCTGCACCTTCTCACAGTCCGGGAGCCCTCAGGGGATGTCTGACTGACATCCTTAGTGCTGCCAGAGAGGCGGGAGAGGCTCCTGCCACTGTGGCAGCTGCACTAGCCAGCTGTGAGCCTGGCTTCTGGCTGAGCAGTGCTCCCCCTGTGGGAGTGCACTGATCACCAGGCAGTAGCTCCTGTGTTGAGCTTCTGCCCCCTGGTGGTCAGTGCACATCATAGTGACCAGTCATTTTGCCATTTGGTCAATTTGCATATTGGCCTTTCACTGTATAGTACTAGAAGCCCAGTGCATGAAATTCGTGCATGGGGGACAAGAGGTATCCCTCTGCCCAGCTTGCACCCTCTCCAATCTGGGACCCTTCGAGGGTCTGGTAGGATTGGGCCTAAATGGGCAGTCAGACATCCCTCTCACAATCCAGGACTGCTGGCTCCAAACTGCTCACCTGCTTGTCATCCTGATTGCCCCTAACCGCTTCTGCCTGCCAGCTTGATCACCCCCTAACAACTCCCCTGCCAGCCTGATTGATGACTAACTGCTCCCCTGCCAGCCTGTTTGCCCCAACTGCTCTTCCCTGTAGGCCTGGGTCCCCCCCAAATGCCCTTCCCTGCAGGCCCAGTTGCCCCCAATTTCCCTCCTCTGCTGGCCTGGTCACCCCTAAATCCCCTCCCCTGCTGGCTTGATTGGCCCCAAGTACCCTCCCTTGCAGGCCTGGTCCCTCCCAACAGCCCTCCCCTGCTGGCCATCTTGTGGTGGCCATTGTGTGTCCACATGGGGGCAACCATCTTATGTGATGGAGTGATGGTCAATTTGCATATTACTCTTTTATTAGATAGGATAAAGTCTGGTGCATTGGTGGGGGCCAGCTGGTTTTCCCTGAAGGGTGTCCCGGATCAGGGTAGGGGTTCCCTGATCCCCCGCCACATGGGGCAGCCTGGGCAAGAAGTCTGTGGTGGTTTGCAGGCCTGCCACACTCCTCAGTGACCCAAGAGGAGGCCCTGGTATCTGGAATTTATCTTCTACAATTGAAACTTTGTAACCTGGAGTGGAGCAAAGCCTCCTGCTCACTCCTGGGCCGTTTACCTTGGGATTTATGTATCTCCTATAATTGAAACTTTGTAGCATTGAGTGGAGGCCTAGACTGGTAGGGCAGGTGGAAAGCTTGGCTTCCTCCATTGCCGGGGAAACCCAAGCCTCCTTCCTGCTTTCTGTGGCTGCAGCCATCTTGGTTGGGGGTTAATTTGCATACCACTACTGATTGGATTGTGGGTGTGGCTTGAGGGTATAGTGTAGGTGTGGTCAAT
This sequence comes from Antrozous pallidus, assembly GCA_027563665.1. Lineage (NCBI taxonomy): Eukaryota > Metazoa > Chordata > Mammalia > Chiroptera > Vespertilionidae > Antrozous > Antrozous pallidus. The sequence goes on from CM050508.1 coordinate 196,065,761, forward strand.
TTGCATATTACTCTTTTATTAGATAGGACTAGTAGCTTGGTGCATGAAATTCGTGCATGGAGGGTAGGGGGTGTCCCTCAGCCCAGCCTGCACCCTCTCCAATCTGGGACCCCTCGGGGGATGTCCAACTGCTAGTTTAAACCATCCCTCTCACAATGCAGGACCGGTGGCTCCTAACTGCTCACCTGCCTGCCAGCTTGCTTGCCCCTCCCCATTGTCCTGCTCGCCCTCAACTGCCCCCCACCAGCCTGATCGCCCCCAACTGCCTCCCCTTTACTGGACTGATCACCCCTAACCATCTCTGCCTCAGCCCCGCCTCCATGGCTTTGTCCAGAAGGACATCTGGAAGGTCTCCTGGTCTAATCAGCATATTAACCTTTTATTAGTATAGATTTTTAAACAAAATATGCATTTTATTAATTTTTTTACAGAGAGAAAGGGAGAGGAATAGAGTTAGAAACATTGCTCAACTGCCTCCTGCACATCCCTTACTGGGGATGTGTCCACAACCAAGGTACATGCCCTTGACTGGAATCGAACCTGGGACCTTTCAGACTGCAGGCCGAGACTCTAGCCACTGAGCCAAACTGGTTAGGGCAGTATAAATGTTTTTGTGAAGGGATTTTTTTTTTTTTAGATGAGATTGACATTTACATCAGTAGATTTTGAGTAAAGCAGATTATCTTCCATAAAGTGGGTGGATCTCAATCAATCAGTGGAAGCTTTAATAGAAAAAAGACAGACTTCCCCTGAGAGGAAATTCTACCAGCAGATTGCTTTTGGACTCAAATTGCAATATCAACTCTTTTTTTTTCTTCTCCTAACATCAACTCTTTCATGGGTCTCTAGCTGCTGGCCTACCTTGCAGTTTTTAGACTTGTCAGCCTCCATAATCATGAACCAACTCTTTAAAATCTCTCTTTCTCTCTCAGAGGGCAGAGTCACAAAATATAAGAAGCCTGGGTCCCAAGTGACTGGGTAGAACAGGCCTCCCTCCCCAAACCTGCATTATAGGATAGTGTAAACAAGAAAGAAACTTTTAAATTAAGTACACACACACACAGAGCAAGAAATTTTTGCTCTGGCCAGTGGCTCTGTTGGAGCATCATCCCACACACCAAACGATTGCAGATTTAATTCCTAGTCAGGACATGTGCCTAGGTTGTGGGCTGGATCCCTAGTTGGGGCCAGTGTAAGAAGCAACTAAGCAACTGGTTGATGTTTCTCTTAAGTTGATGTATCTCTCTCCCTCCCTCTCTCTTGAAAATCACTAAAAACACATCCTCCTGTGATGATAAAATAAGAAAGAAACTTTTATGTTTAAGGCAGTGTCCTAGTTTGTTTGGTTCAGTGGATAGAGCATCAGCCTGCGGACTGAAGGGTCCCCAGTTTGATTCTGGTCAAGGGCACATGCCTGGTTGCCGGCTTGATTCTCGTAGGGGGCGTGCAGGAGGCAGCTGGTTGATGATTTTCTCATCATTGATGTTTCTATCTCTCCCTTTCTAAAATCAATAAAATACATTAAAAAAAAAAAACACTATAGTTTCGGGAGTTGTTAGTTACAGCAGTTAGCCTATTTTTCTCATCCTTTCCTTAATTTTAACAGTATAGGAACCTGGTAACTATTTCTTTCTTCTTGAAACTCTCTCTTCCTCTGAAACTGTTTCTAGTCCTTTAAAGACGATGATAATGATAGTAATGTCAGCTGCCATTCATGAAGTTTTTTATTTTTATGTCAGGCACCATGCTAGTACTTTATATCTTAGTTAATCCTCATAACTACTCTGTGTAATAGATGCTATTGCCCCTATTTTTTTCACCCTTATTTTAGAAATGAGAAAATAGGTTTAGAGAAGTCGAATCATTTGTCCTAGGTCTTATAGACACCTCTCTCTCCCTCTCTCTTTGCAGAGAGGAAGGGGGAGAGATAGAAATATCAATGATGAGAGAATCATTGACTGGCTGCCTCATGCGTGCATCACCACTGGGGGTCAAGCCCACAACTTGGGCATGTACCCTGACCGGGAATCAAACTTTAAACTCCTGATTCATAGGTCAACACTGAGCCACATGAGCTGAGCATCTACACTTTTCCTTTTGACAATCAAATCCAATCTCAAGGCTGCTATAATTGTGTCTGGTTGGACGGTTCCCTGTCCCCTCTCCTTGTCTCCAGTTCCACATTTTCTGGCAGATGAATGTGCTGATGACATTGTAAACTTAACACATCCAAATGCAGCTATTCCCTTGTTATTAATGTTCTAAACACTTTTTACTTAATTCCCACAAGCCTATGAGACAGATGTCATTCACATCTATGAGCTAAAGTGTTACCCACATTTTACGGATGAATAAACTGAATGTTGGAGACTCAGTATTTGGCTTCTGTTTACACTAGTACATAGTAGAGCTGGGCTTGGGGCTGATTTAAAGGCCTATATCTCAAAAATGACAAGACCTCAGTGCCACTCAAACTGGTAAGCTCTTCCTGTATTATTCCATTTCCTGCTTCCTATACTCACTCTTTGCTCCCCCTTTTTTTCTATTCATCAATTTTTGTTGATTAGATTCCACATATGCTTACTCTCTGTCCTTAACTTTCAAACTGTAATTGTCCTTCAAAGCCCAGCTCAAAGGTCATTTTTCTAGGAAGCCTTTTCAGGTATTCCAAGCTGGAAGGGATCTCCACCTCATGTGAATTTACAAAGTACTTACTCTGTACCTCAGTTACCTCTTCCTAAGCATAGGAGTAAAGCTGTAATTCATTCTCACCATAAAAAATCAAAGTATAGAGATACAGAGACATTTGTTTCCCTTCATTCCCCAGAATTGATAAGTTTCTATCTTTAAAAAAAACAAAACAGCCAAGACCGGTTTGGCTCAGTGGATAGAGTGTTAGACTGCGGACTGAAGGGTCCCGGGTTTGATTCCGGCAAGGGCATGTACCTTGGCTGCCGGAACATCCCCGGTAGGGGGTGTGCAAGAGGCAGCTGATCGATGTCTCTCTCTCATCGATGTTTCTGACTTTCTATCCCTCTCCCTTTCACTCTGTAAAAAATCAATAAAATATATTTATAAAAACAAAAACAAAAAAAACAACAACCATATTTTTATTGATTTCAGAGAGGGAGAGGGAAATATAGAAACATCAATGATGAGAGAAACATCAATGATGAGACTCACTGATTGGCTGCCTCCTGCATGCCCCCTATTGGGGATCAAGCCCACAACCCATGCACGTGCCCTTGACTAGAACAAACCTGGGACCTTTCAGTCCGAAGGCCCATGCTCTATCCACTGAGCCAAACCAGCTAGGGCGATCAGTTTCTATCCTGATTAATGTTTCTATGTATCTGCTAGCAACTCTATGAGATAGTTATATGAGAACGGGTGGTATAGCAAGTCATCTTTATTCCCCTAAAATAGGAATAAATAATTCCTGAAAGAATTGTTTCCAATCCCTTGATTCTGCACACATTACATTTTTAGATAAAGGTGAGAGAGTCTGTTCAAGAAAAGTAGTCCCACCCCACCCCCCGCCTTGGGGGACTGGTGAAGACATGTCAAACATTCCCTCTCCTCCCACCTTCATTAAAGAACAAAAAAGCACCGATTTTTAGGTACAAGAAGCTCTGGTTTCTGTTTTAGCTAGGTCTCAGAAGGAAATTACTTTCCTCTGAAATCGTAGACGCCCAATCCAGCTGCAGCATTGTTAGACCTCAGGGTAAACAGGAAGCTTCCTGCCCTGGGCCCTTCATGTCCCTCTCCCAGACTATTAAAGACTGTTATTAGGATGGTAAAAAGACAGCTGCTGGCCATAAAATCAGCCCATTCCTTAGATCCTGAGAGAAGAGCAGCTCCATCCTTCCAAGGTCAAAGAGAAAACTGTTGTCTCCAGGTCACACAGGTGTGTCCACCTATCACCTCAATGATCAACTGTAACCATTTGGTCTTTGCTGAATACAGAGTGGGTTAGTTGAGAAGCTGGGATTCCCATTTATAAGGTCTCTGATCCTTGGAATCACTTGGTTCTGGAGGTGATGAGATCTAGTGTAGAGGTTAGGCTGAGACTGCCAGAGCAATGAAATCACTCCCTACCCCGTGGAGTTTGTCACTTCTTCCTTTGGGGGTACCAATCAGTCCTGATTACCCTCCAAGAAGAGAATGCGTGAGAGCAGAGTCTAGTGCTCCTACCTCTGCAATGGAGAACTGAAACAGGACCTCAGTTCTCCCTGCACAGAGTGGAAGTCCCTGGATTTGCAGCTGTTGATGAGGAGGGAGGGAACGATTTCTGCCAACTGGAAGGACATTAGGGCAGGGATGAGCTCTTGCCAAGAAGGGCACTCGGGTGTCTTGGCAGAAGGCAGAGGGCTGCCCCAATCTGTGTGTACATTTTCAGAAGCATTTGACTCTGGACCAAATTTTCTCAGCTGTGCTAAAGCTGGGGTAATGGATGGGAAATGCTTACTGGCCAGGCTGACTGGAAGCTCCAACAGAGAGTGCTGGGGCTCAGCCAGGAGCTTCCCTTCAGCTGGCAAGTTTAGCTTTCTGTCATGGTCAAAGGGAGTGTATCAAAATTCCAATTCTCAGAGCTCTCCAGAGCTGCTTATGATTAACCGTTTATTTTGAAGTTTCTGCTTGTGGGAATTTTTCACTCACATGGGGGATGAACGGTGACGATGCAGAGCCTCTGATTTAGCTCGAAGAATGGGCAGCAGGTTTGATCACTGGCCCCAATTGGGGCACATGCAGGAAACAACTGATCAACGTGTTTCTCTCACATGGATCTTTCTCTCTCTCCCCCTCTCCCTCTCTCCCCTCTTCCCCTCCCTTCCACTCTATAAAAATCAATGGAACCCTAGCCAGTTTGGTTCAGTGGACAGAACATCAGCCTGCAAACTGAAGGGCTCTCGGCTTGAATCCCAGTAGGGGGAGCATGCAGGCGGCAGGCAATCAATGACTCTCTCATCATTGATGTTTCTATCCCTCCCTCTCCCTTTCTCTCTGAAATCAATAAAAAAAAATATTAAAAATCAACGGGAAAATATCCTTGGGTGAAGATTAACAACAACAACAAAAATTATATGTGGGTCAGTGGTAAGTTTAAAACTATCTGCTGTGCTTGGTTGAAGAAACAGACCCAGGTATACTTTAGAATTGGAATATGATTTTTTTCACTTTCTGCAAAAATAGGTACTATTCTAAAATTTTCCATAGCCAGGGCCATAGGAGAGCTCCAACCAACCTTCAAATAGAGAGAGAGAGATTCTAATAGACAGAGTAAGGATCCCAAGGCAGTGCAGGCAGTGTTTTTATATATTTGTACTTTCACAGTCCTGGTTAAGTTGGCTTCAAGTCTATCCCCTGAGACTCCAGGTCATGTCCAAGGCAGGAAGTTGCAATGTAGGAGTAGTCCCAGGAGCCAGTAAGTCAGGAAGTAGCCTAGAATGCATCGTGTGACTCGAGAACAGGTTTTCCAGTTGTACAAAAGTCCAATGATAGAATTTCTGGGGACTTTTTGTCCTGGTGGGTAGTCTTCTTTAAGAGGCTTCCAAGGCACAGTCTTTAGAGATCTTAGCAGTGGCTCCTGATGCTGAAGCAAGTAAGCTGGAAACCAGTACACAATAGGACTGGAGGAACCCAAAAACCTGGTGAGAACCTGGAAATCATAATAGGGGGAAACCCACACATTTATTGGAATGTCACTGCTTCAGATTGGACCATCCTGGGGCTTGCCTGCTGCTGGGTGAACTATAACCCCATAACTAGAAATGTATTACACTGGACATAAAATTTAGTATAGCTTAGGATATGCCTTATAAAGCTGTGCATGATACCAGCCAGGTGACCTCAATGTTACAAATGAAAATAGCTCAACTATTTACCACAATAATGAGTTAATCAATCAATCAATCAATCAATCAAAACATCAAAACCTCTGCGGGGTCCAATTATACCTTAGGGCTTGGACTCTAAAGTCTAGGCTGTGATGTGGAGCTTTGGAATGGAAGGTGGTTCCCTCATCCCATGGGGATACAAACAGACGGAAAGGGAGCAGAGGATACTATGGTTTAGCATTCTCCCTTCTAGGGGAGTTCAGAGCCAAATGGCCTCCCTCACCTCCCTGGAAATGCTAAACTTTGCTGGCATTCCCTCTACTAGCTAACCCAGCTACAAACACAGAATGCTATTTTCTGTTTCCCCTATGCCTCTAATTCACACTGTTCAGAGAACTTTACAAACAGCCAATGTGTGCCTCCAAGAGGCAGAAACTGCTAAGGAGAGGCCAGCATGGAGACAAAAAGACTTCCTCAGAGTTAAGTTGAAACTGGAGTCACAGCCAGAAACAAAAAAGATGAAATTACCTTAACCATTTTGGTTCAGTAGATGGAGCGTCAGCCCACAGACTGAAGCGCCCCGGGCTCGATTCCAGTCAAGGGCATGTACCTTGGTTGCAGGTTCCCTGCCCGGCCCTGGTGGGGGTACATGCAGGAGGCAAACAAATAATGTGTCTCTCAAATCGATGTTTCTCTGTCTCTCCCTTTCTTCCACTCTCTCTAAAAATCAATGGGAAAATATCCTCGAGTGAGGATTAAAAAAAGAAAAAGAGATGGACTTAATGATCAAACCTTCCCCGTCCCTGTGCATTACACACCACCCTGAGCATGCACAAGCTGCCTCCTCTGAGCACTGAGCACCCGCTAGCACCTGACAGCCAACTATCAAGTTGACATTGTGGGTATAACTGTGTATTAGGGGAAGGTCCCAGATGTACTCTCTGTGCCCATTCTTCTATCTCAGTCAAATTAGGTCCTCTTACAACTCTCATATCTTTGCACACACCCTTCATTTGCCCAGAATGTTCTTCATTTGCTTCTTAAATGGAATTTCTTCTTATTCTTTATGACCTGGCCTAAATATGATACCCTCCTTTAGTCAGCTACTTTTTTCCTCTGTGCTTCCCACAATACTTTATCTCAAAACAGCAAATTCTTTCCCATCCCACTGTCCCTATAATTTTACCTGTTCAATGTCTGTCTCCCATTTATACCATGAGACGCATTTGGACAGCAATCTTATCTTACTCATGTTCCATCTTCAGTGGTCTGACCCAGGGTCTAACCCAAATAAAGCCCTCACAGAGTTGTTAAATAAACAAACTAGGCACAGTTCACTCAGACGGGAGAAGTTAGCTGTCTTCCCCACGCCTGGCCCAGGGATTCTGTCTGTATTCACATCCTTTTCCCTGCCAGGAACCCACCTCACCTGAACGTGCATGCACAGACTGCCAAACAGCAGCAGCGCTGCCGCGTGAACCAGGTACACGAACACCCGCGGACTGAGGAATCCAGGGCCAGGCTTCTCTAGAGTCTCACCGCTCTTGTTCCTTCGCATCCCGAGTGTAAGGCAGAGCCAAGGCTGGGTGGTCACATATGTCCACGTTCCCCAGGAAACCAGTATAGCCACTGGTGCAGCCAGCAGAAAATTGGGCACATGCTTAAGCTCATAGTATCTCAAAAAGCCAACATTCCAGTAGATGTCCTGGATATAGCTGTATATTACAGGAAGTTCCCAGGAGCACCAAGGTGGTTCATTTCCCTCTGCAATCCGGTAGCCCTTGTCCACAGCTAACTGCAGCAAGGGCTCGGGGATGGGGTGGGCTGAGCCTGGCAGACAGAACTGGGTGTAGGCATAATACTGAAAGAGGGCAAAGGGAAGCCCAAGTGTGAGCACAGACAGGAGCACAGAGCCCGTCAGCCTGAGGAGCTGTCTCAGAGGATTCAGCACTAGGAGAGAAGAGAAAAAGTCTTGGCACTGAGAATGCACAAGGAAACCAACGCTCACCAGCCCGTTGGAGCGTACACCAGCAGCAAGGGCAAAGAGAAGTCCACTAGTCCAGCTTCGGCCCCTTTCCAGCTGCCCCATGGCGGTGAATGTCAGGAGGGCAAACAAAGCTTCTGAGTAACCAGCAGCCAGGAAGACATTGGCAGGGCTGAGGCAGAAAAGCAGTGCTCCGTAAAAGGCCTGGCGGGGACAGTGCAAAACCAGACAGCCCAGGTCGTGAAGTGCAACTGCAGCCAGGACAGAGAACAAGGAATTGAGCAATGCTACTGAGATTAATAGGCAACTCCGTAGGCTCAGTAACCCCCGCAGGGGTCTCAGCAATTCAGTCCCCACCAACAGGGTGAGGGGGAAACCAGGGAAGAAGGCAAAGTTGTGCTCATACAGGTAGCCATGCTCAGCAATGAACAGAAAGTGTTCAGCATCCCAGCGAGACAGGCCGCCCAGAAGACCTTCCACGAGCTGGTCCACAGAGCCCGACGGGGCCAGGCGAGGAGGAGAGAAGGCTTCTGCCTGGTAATCTGGGATGCAGGCATTGACGAGAGCCTGTGGGATAAAGGAGAACCAGGAATTTGGTTGAACAACTCGAAGAAAATAATTACTATTTAATAAAATTAAGAACAGATTTGTGTGGGGGCAGCCAGTCAGTTCTGGACTGGTTAAATTTGAGTTGGACATTCCAGTGCAGAGGTCAATGAGGCAGTGAGAGATATGAGTGTGAAGGTCAGAAGAATGGTCGGGGTTAGAAGTGTAAGTTTGGGAGTCATCAGTAATGGGCACTATTTAAAGGTATGGGACTGAATGCGAGCACCAGGACACACAGATAGAGCTCCAAAGACTGGTCCCTGGTCACATCAACATTTAGTGACTTGAAAGGGGTGAGGATCCAGCAGTGAAGAGTAAAGAACAGTCAGGAACATTCCTCCTCCTCCTGAGAGCACCCCTGCACTTTTCCTTCCCCTCTTCCTTCCCTTTCCAGCATGGATCTCCTAAACTCTACGGGACCCCAGGAGATTTGCAACCGGGGGAACAATGGGCAGCGGGCAATTTGTCCTGGGCTAACCCTCATTGTCTCCCATGTCCCCTTTTCTGATTTCTCAGTGAGCCAGAGCAGTTCCGCCTAGACTCATTTCTTTACTATAACATGTCTAGGGAGCTAAGCAGCCTGCCTAGGATAGAAAAGTTGCTTCTTCTATTCAAAGCTCTGCCTTGTTTAACAGCTTTAATAAATGTGCCTTCAAAATCACACAAAAAAAGAAGAAACCATCAGTGAGGTGGGGGGGGGGGCGGAGAATAGGAGAGTATGGCGTCTTGGATCTGAGTGAAGGGAGCCGATCAGTTCTGTTAAATGCTACCAATAAGGCAAGTAAGATGGGGACTGAAAACTGACCACTAGATTTAGCAATGTGAAGGTCACTGGTGACTGTGACAAGAGCTATTTCAGTGAGGTGGAGGAGAGAGAAGATTGCCTAGACTGGGTTCAACAGCAAAGGGAAGAAGGGAGATAGTGCATAAGACAATTATTTGGAGGAGGTTTGCTGTAAGGCAAGCAGAGAAATGGGGTAGTAGGAGAATGATAATGTGGGGTAAATATAAATATATGTATATATTTACTTATTTATATTTTAAGGTGGGACATAGCCCGGCTGGTGTGGCTCTGTGATTGAGGTCACAGTTCAATTCCAGTCAGGTCACATGTCCAGGTTGTGGGCTCAATTCCCAGCAGGGGACATGCAGGAGGCAGCTGATCAATCATTCTCTCTCATCATTGATGTTTCTCTCTCTCTCTCTTTCCCTTCCTCTCTGAAATCAATAAAAAACATATTTATGGTGGGAGGTCAGTGCTGCCAGTGGGAATAGATCAGTAAAAAGGAAAGGAGCACATAAGAAAGAGAACAGAGAACCGTGGAGCAGGCGACAGGAGGTGAAGGAGCTAACTTGGCGAGGAGACAGCTCACCCAACCTTCCACAGTGAAGGCAGAGGGGAAGATGTAGGCGTGCCGATGATGTGGTGTGAGCATGCAGAAAGTCGCTTGGATTGCTTCTATATTTTACTCAGGAAAGCAGTTTGGGGAAAAGACATTAGAGACTTGACTAAAGACTAATACATGTAAAATATGTCATCTATAATCTCAATTCTCAAAACAGGGAATCACCCAGGTAGTTTTAGAAATACCGATGCCTGGGTTCCTTCTCCAGAGTTACTGATTTAACTGGTATGGGTTACAGTCTGGGCGCCGAGTTTTTATAACTCTCCCCGGTGATTTGAATGGGCAGAAAATGGGGGTGGGGTGGAGGGCGGTGGATGCACAAGAGAAATACACTAACATTGGGAGGTAGCATTTAGGACTCAATTGGATTAATGATCTTGAATAAAAGGAAACTAGTTACTACAATTGTGTGTTTTACTCTGGGCAGATGCAAGCACGAGATGACAGAGAACTGAATTAACCAAGGTTGGACACACAGAGAAGGGATGCATGATGGAGCATGGAAGCCAAACTGGGTAACAAGTAGAGCTGAAGCCTTGAGATGGATGGGAGTCAACGAAAAGTGGTGGAATCAGTGGATTATAAATCCTGAGGGGCTAGAAGAATCATTACAACTGGGGCACTAGAGAAAAGTGAGCTGAAATGATAGGAGATAACGGTCAGGTGATCAGCCTTATTAATATTCAAACCACCAAGAAATCAATAGTTGTGCTGGAAAGAGTCACTGAATCAGAAGCTAAAACCTTCAAGGAATGAGGAGGAATGAGTTATTAACACAGATGACAGCCATAGCCAGTTTGGTGCAGTGGATAGAGCGTCGGCCTGCAAACTGAAGGGTCCCGGTTTCGATTCAGTCAATGGCACATGCCTGGGTTGTAGGCTCAATCCTCAGTAGGGGGTGGGGGGAGAGCAGGAGGCAGCTAACCAATGATTCTCTTTCATTATTGATGTTTCTATCTCTCCCTCTTTCTTCCTCTCTGAAATCAATAAAAAATATTTTTTAAAAAACCACAGATGACAGCAACAATGAAGAGTAACCGGCAATATATTCTGATGGCATTACCTTTAAAATTAGAAGGGTTAGCAGTGGGAGAAATAACACAATAGCATATTGTTAAATATCTTTTTGCCCAATTAGATTGTCAGTTACTTAAGGGAAAAGACACCATTACTTTTATACTCGCCACCTAGCACAGTTCATAGAACAGAGTACGTACTTATAAACTTTTGGTGACTGAGTGAACAGTCTACAAAACATCCTTGTTTCCAAATCAACTGAATCAGAACCCAGCTGTACTGCTTTCCTATCCCAGATGCCTATTCACAGTATTGCTCTGTTGGTTCAGCCAATCACTCAGCTAATACTGGTCATACTGGAGTCAGTTTCTCCAGCCTGGCACCAGTAGTACAACCCCATTCTTAAGGCTCTTTCTCTTTTTGGTCAGTTTTTTTGGTAATCAGGCCACTTCAAATAGTGAAAACAGCCCTAGTCTCCATGTTGAAGACACTTTTAACTAAACTTGAAAGCCAGCATAGTCTGCTATGCCTCCTAGAGTAAGGGACAAAAGAGAAAAGGGGATTTCCACAAAGGAACCAGCTATGAGCCTCAGAGAGAATGAAGCTTGTGATAAAAGGTACACATACAGCCGAGACCGGTTTGGCTCAGTGGATAGAGCGTTGGACTGCGGACTGAAGGGTCCCGGGTTCGATTCCGGCTCAAGGGCATGTACCGTGGCTGCGGGCACATCCCCAGTAGGGGGCGTGCAAGAGGCAGCTGATCGATGTCTCTCTCTCATCGATGTTTCTGACTTTCTATCTCTCTCCCTTCCGCTCTGTAAAAAATCAATAAAATATATTTTTTAAAAAAGGTACACATACAACAATTATGCTAATATAACAACATAAGTAAGATGTTAACTACATTTACCAACACATACTAAGGACCTACAAAACATTGGGCATTGTGCTATGCACTGCATTTAACTCATACATATATGAAATGCAATTAAAATATGTATAAGGACAGCCTTGGAGAGGAAAGGGAGTTTTGCAAAAGCAAATGCATTCTGAGGGCTGTTGTGTGGGCGAGGCAGCAAGGGAAGATGCCTAGGAGAAGAGCAGGAGACCCTACTGACTAAACACACACAGACAGTCTCAGGACATTGCCGCCTCTTCCCCATTCAATTGAAGCCTTGAGATGGATGAGACACAGCGCTCAGTCTCCTGCTTAGGGGATCCAGGCCAATGCTCTGAGTTGTCACACCCTAACGTCAACTCTGGTTATAGAACATCATGCCCGCTGGCAAGACCGCTAGCTCAGGAGTTAGGAAACCTGGGTTCTGACTTGTTGTGTGACTTTAGGGAAGCTCTTTAAAATTTCAGTGCCTCTGCTTTTCATGTGTAGAACAAGGGATTAAAGACCATTCCTAAGAGTCTTGCCCACTTTCCAGCCATGAAGCCTAAGTGTCTATGGTTCCAACCACCTGGAGGGGCACACCTCGGAGGTGGAAAGAAGATGGGGGCTATTCTTAGTGTCTAGCCCAGTCATGTGGCAAAGGCATGTTCGGCACAAAAGATCACAGACTGACCTGTAGCACCAGAGTCAGGACTCGGCAGCTGACCGCAAACCTCAGCACCTCTTTCCGGGATGGGTCCAGGGGCCACATCCTCTCACCACAGGAATTCAGGGGAGTTGCTGCCAGGACTGAGCTCCCTCAGGCTTCTAAACTCCAAAACCCAAGAAGGAAATGTCACACGTGGGCTGAAAGTAAATTCTTGAAAGCACTCTCCACAGGAGACTCCCCTTCAGCATTACTAGGCAAATTTAACCACTTAACTTCCCAAACGAGGGAAAAGCATCTTGAAGGCAGATCTCATTTGATGTCACTCTGAAACACTACATTCTTGTTGGGAAAATTCCACACATATAGGCATGAAATCGGAAAGTTAAATTCACAGCAAATCTTTTTGTTTTTTGTTAATCCTCACCCAATGATAGTTTTTCCATTGATTTCTTCCTGCTTTTTTAGAGAGAGAGAATGGAAAGGAGGGAAAGAGACAGAGACAATTGGTTGGTTGCCTCACATTCATTCCCCTCCTTTGACGGGAATCCAATCGGGGGGGCCCTTCAGTCCCCCGGGGCCAACATTTTAACCAGTGAGCCAAAAAGGCTAGGGCTCAGGTCCGGGCTCTGTCCCTCACAAATTCTCAGTTAGTCCTTCTGCACCCCAGCTCTTCATGCAGACAGGGAGCTCAGATGATTGTGCCCCGCTCACAAAGCTGTCCCGATGGTGAGAGGGACTACAGTGTGAAGAAGTACTACTGCATCTATGTTGTGGCTGGTGTTATTTGGTGTGTGCCCTTTCCCTCTTGCCCAGAATAATAAACTCGGTCCCAAACCAGAGTCCCAAAAACGGGGCACAGAACTGAGCTGGAAGACCATAATGACTACACACTCCAGCTTAGCTCTCTGATGTGTGTTCAGCTGGTCTGTTAAATTAAGTGGAGAAGGAAAAGAAAACCACCACTCGGCAGGACTTAAACCAGCTTACATTGCTAAAACAAACTTAGGGGGGAGACACAGCTGATTGCTAGAGACAGAGAAAACGTATTTCGCATTTCTTTGTTGGAACGGCAGCAACATATAAACAACTGCAAAGGCATTTTGAGGCAAGGAATGCACTTCAAGGCTTTTTATTATTAAAAAACAAAACAAAACAAAAAAAACACCACACAGTCTTTGGACTAAAAGAAGTAGCACTGGCTCTTACAGAACCAGTCTGGGAAATCAGAAAGAAGGGCTGGAACACCAGATACAACTCCCCGATTTGGTGTTCTTGCCCCAGTCCCACCCACAAACATCCACTGCGTTCCTGATGTGTGCCGGGGTTCTATCCCTAAAGAAAAAAAATACTTAAACTGAGAAATTCACAGGGAGGGCTGGAATATTTTTCTTTCTTCTCTTATCTGGCCAATACCTACGACGCCTTAGGTATCCCTGTCTGGAATTCACCAGACTACGTGGTATGCTTTCATTGTACTCTGACATGTGGTCTTAGTGCTACTGCTTAAATAAGTTGCCTGGGGGGACCCTTTCCCCCTCCCCAGGTGGCAGTCTGTTCTTTGGAACTCTTTCCTCCTTCTGGGAGTCTGCGCTGTGAGATTCTTTCCCCTTCCCCACATGTACTTGATTTCCAATAAATTTCCATCTTTGCTATATATAAAAAAAGTTGCTTGGGAGGGCAGGGGCTTTGTCTACCTTAAGGGTTCACAACTCTATCCTCAGGGCCTAGCATACAAATAGACTTTTAAGCCTGTGATCTGATTGGGTGTAAGTGGCAAGAACAGGACGTGCCATTACCAGTTCATTGACTCTGGGTATAAAAATCACTGCTCAAAGTATTTCTCTCACCATACTCACGTTAAGAGCAAGACTACAAAGTCACGAGAAGCCATCTATATATCTAATAACCTAAGTGACTGCTGGACCAGTAGCTATGACACACACTGAACACCAGGGGGCAGATACTCAACACACAGGCAAGGAAACATGGAACAGACTGATGAATCTCAGAGGGAAGGAAGAGATTAACCAAATATCTTATATGCATACCAGTGGCTTGGTGCACAGATTCGTGCACCGGTGGGTCCCTCAGACTGGCCTGCGGGGATCAGGCAGAAACTGGCAGTCCGAGATCCCCCGAGGGGTCCCAGATTGCGAGAGGGTGCAGGCCTAGACCGAGGGACCCCACAGGTCTCTAGTCCTATATGAAAAAGGGTAATATGCAAATAGACCAAACAGTGGAACAACTGGCCACTATGATGCACACTAACCACCAGGGAGAAGATGCTCAATGTAGGAGCTGCCCCCTGGTGGTCAGTGCACTCCCACAGGGGCTGCACTGCTCAGCCAGAAGCCCTGAGCCAGGCTCAGGGCTGGTGAACAAGCCTCTCCCGCCTCTGCGGCAGCACTAAGGATGTCTGACTGCTGGCTTAGGCACACTCCCATCAGTGGACATCCCCAGAGGGCTGGACTGAGGGCACCCCCTTACTCCCCTCCTGCCAATGCACAAATTTCGTGCACTGGGCCTCTAGTTAGAAAAATAAAATTTCTCCATAAAGCAAGCAAGATCGGCCAATAGCAACAGTACCTATCCTCAGCACAAGGGGGCGCCTACTGCTTACTCCATTACCAGGAAGCCAAGAGGAAGGGAGGGGCCACCCACACCACACCGGTTTGCTCATCAAAATTCAGTTCAAAGGCAAGCTTCGGAAAACCCCAGAGACAGTTTGTGCTTCTATCCAACATTTTCAACATTTGACTCGCTGAATCGAGAGGAAATGTAGAAACAGGCACAACCTTCACATGGTCACTGGTTCTCCATCTTTGCGTGAATTCATTTTTTGCCCTTCTTCAGTTCCCACCCACATGCAGAAGTTAGGAGAAGAAAAGCACTTAACCCACCTCTGCCTCTTCACCAGGCTGCCACTCCGCCTCTCTCGAGTCTAGCCCCAGCGGCCACAGGAGACTCGCAGCCCTAATGCACAGGCAAACCAAGTGAAAACAAGAGAAAGCCGGTGAGTTCTCCCTCTCAGCCAGCGGCCGCCCTCACTTCCCAGCAAGCCCTTTGCCAAGTCGCTCTCTCTGGACCGTCAGGACAGAAAGCTGCTAGTTTCACTCCATTTTCCCATGAGATAGAAGTGCCCCCGAGGTGAGTAATAAAAGGCTCCCTCGTTTTCACATCAGAGATCTCATTAAACCGGAATAATTACCATCGCCGTTTTTATAGAAGTGGAAACTGAGGCTCGCTGGGGTCAAGCGGCACACTCAAGTCTGTATTTAAAGAGAACGTCATTTTCTTTCATTTTTAAATCCTGAAACCTCATGGTCTTCCTAGCAGGCCTCACGCCGGCCAAAGGGGACGCGCTCTTCCTAACACAGGTTACACCCCAGGTCCCCCCAGCCCAGCCCGCTCTTGTCCGATGGCGGCGTAAAGCTCTGGCCGGTGCTGAGGGCCGGGCGGGCCTGCACACAGGGGGGCTGCTGCCCGGGAGCCCTGGGCTCGGGGCAGACTCTCGTCCTCTGGGGGGTGGGGACATCGCTGGAACAAGGGTCCCCAAGGCCAGAGGCCTCGCCGGCCCGCTCCTTTCAGACACAGCCCCGAGCTGGGGCCGAGGCTCTCCTCTCCCCAAAGGGCCAGGGGACATTTCCGAGGGGGCGGCGGGGCCAGGCCCGGCCGCAGGGCCGGAAGGCAGTGGAGGGCGGGAGATTGGAGAGGAAGAGGCGGCACCCCGAGGCCGCTATGGCGGAGGGGCGGGGCTCCCCGCTTCTCGGCAGCCTCCGCCTCGTCTCCCTCCGCCTCCGTTTGACAACTTCCCCCCTTCTCCCCCGCCCAGGAACTTTCGGGCTCCCACACGGGCGCCGAATCCCCAGCATCAGCCCGTCTCGACCTCCCAGACGGGTCCGAACCTCAGCTCCTCCATCCGGGAACCCGAGCGGCCGCGCCTGCGCACTGGCTCCGCCGCCGCCGGCCCCGCCCGGCCCGGAGCTGCTCCGCCCCCTCCGCGGCGGCCATGATGACTCCGGGCCTGCGGGGCGGGGACGGCCGAGCCCCTAGGCTCTGCGCCCTCCGTCTCGCACCTTCCCGCCCCGGTGACACCTGGAGGCCTCCCGCCCGCACGAGTCTCTTCTCGGTCCCCGCCCCCGCCTTCAGTTGGTCCTCGGGGCAGCGGCCTGAGTCGAGGTTCTTGCCCCAGTTCCGTCCCGCAGACATCACTGGGTGCCCGGTGTGGGCAGGGCTCCCGGAGTTGGGGCTGCCCCGCGGCCTCTGGCCACCGAAGCCCGAGCAGCACTTTCCCTGCCGTCTGCGGCCACAGCTCAGCCCGGGCCCGGCGCACCATAGATGGTCTCCGAACGGGGAGAAACGCCTTCTTGGGGTTTCTGTGGCCGGGAGGGCGCCCTGCGTCCTGGGTGTGAAGAAAGTTGGGGGATCCCCTTGACTTTCTACTCCTCCAGCTACCAGGGGCCTCCGTCCTCCTCCAGGCCCCGCCTCGGGCGGCGGGTGAGGACGGGGAAGGCACCTCGGAGAACTCCCCCAGGCCTCCCTCCTCCAAGCAGTTCCTCTCGCAGGAAGTGGGGCCAAAAAAGGAGAAGGAAAAAAGCCGACTCAACACAACCGTCTGTTGGGAGGAGCGGCCGGTTGGTGCCCCGTAACGGAAACTGTTAGAACAACTTTGCACCCCGCTCAGAGGAAGCAGATAATAAATCCTTCTCCGTTGGTCGATTTCTCGTTTCTCAGGATCCCAAAGCCTCTGCGGTTTCAGTTATCTGCCCTCGGAACCGGCCGGGTCGGGGAGCCGGTGGCCGCAGCGCCCGCGAGGGCGAGGGCGAGGTCGAGGGAGGGGTTATCTGCGGCCCCAGCCCCTCCTGTGGGTGGAAACAAAGGCGATGGTGGCCGGCTCTCGGGCGGACTCGCCCATCTCGGTCAGCGGTGGCCAGGGACTGCATCTGGAGATGCTTTGTCAGTCATTTCAGGCCCCTGTAGGTATTTGTTGTGTGTAAGGTGGATAAAATATAAATCCGTCAGAGGAGAAGGGGAAAATGGAGTTGAGAAGACTCTTCCCCACCCCAGGCTTTTCAGCCAGACACTGGTTCTCCGCTCGCTCGGAGGCCTACGTGTGACTTGGTTGTGGCTGGAGACGCCAGAAGTCCGTGGGGCTCCAAGCACTCTGCTTGCAAAGACAAAACAGAAACGAACTGTCCTTGCTTTGTGAAGTCACATGGGGAAAAGAAATGCATTCGAAGTTTCCCTCTGCCCACACTAAATGCCCTCAAAGGTCTGCTTGTGAAAAGGACAGCGGTCCCCCGGCCTGTGCGGCTCTGCGGTTAAGCCTCGACCCATGAACCTGGAGGTCACAGTTCGATTCCGGTCAGGGCGCTTCGGGGACCCGCCTCCTCCCCGCGGAGGGCAGGCTGGAGGGCAGAGTCTGGGGTGGAAGACAGATTCCCAAGTCCAGGAGCCCAGCCCCAGATCTGCTTTGAAATGCGTGTGGGACCCCAGGCCGATCACTCAACCTCTCTGGATCCCCTGGGGCTATGAATGATTCATGTTCATAAGAGCAAGGAGAGAAGTAAAAATAAAATAAAACTTTGGCCTGACCAGTGTGGCTCAGTGGCTGATGGTCAATCTATGAACCAGAAGGTCCAGGTTTGGTTCCCGTCAGGGCACATGTCTGGGGTGCAGGCGCGATCCCCAGTCGGGTGTGTGCAGGAGGCAGCCCACCAGCGATTCTCTCCCATCACTGATGTTTCTGTCTCCCTCTCCCTTCTTTGAAATCAATAAAAATAGGTTTGTTTTTTAAAAAAGGGCAGGAGTCTCTTGTGACAAGTCAGAATGTTTTCTAAAAACTCATCTGTCACCCTTCAGAGGTAGAACTTTGTCCAGATCTTCTGTCCTACTTCCCTGCCATCTCTCCCCCTTTTCCTTCTCTGCTCCCACCCCCTCCTCTTCTGCTCTGTTTCCTGTTTCATTTTCTGGCTCCTGCTCCGACAGGAAAACGAGGAAGCTGAATCTCGTGCTCTCAAAGCTCTGGCTTGTCAGAATAGAAGACTAGGTGGGATGGGAGGGGGTGCTCAGCCTCCAAGGCTGTGAGTAAGTAGTGGAAGAGGCAACTCTATCTAGTCTGCTTTTAGTCGGCAGCTAAAATGGTGGCTGCATCTGCACTGAGCCAGCTGAGCGAGAGGCACTGTGGGAGAGCCAGGGAGACAGAGATGGATCCCAGGGCTCCAGAATGACTACACCCCCCAGCCACTTCCATGTAGGAGCAGAGACCCTACACTACCAAGAAACAACTTCATATACACATCCCTGTCCCGAACAATACACCACTGTTTCTAGAATCCTGGAATGGAAGGGCATTTCTGTTTTTTGAACTTGCCTGGCTCTGCTCACGCCATTTCCCCAGCCTGAAACCCTTCCCTGCCAGACTACCCTTTGGCAAACCCACTGCTTTCAGATGTCAGCTGAATGTCACCTCCTCACAGAGCCCTTCCCTTGACTGTCCAGCCACAATCACGACCCTGTACCAGCCCATCACCCTGTTCTGTTTTCTTGTTTTGTTGGTTAATCCTCTCCTGAGGATATTTTTTCCCAATGATGATGATGATGATGATTATTTTAAAATATATTTTATTGATTTTTTACAGAGAGGATGGGAGAGGGAAAGTCAGAAACATCGATGAGAGAGAAACATCGATCAGTTGCCTCCTGCACACTCCCCACTGGGGATGTGCCCGCAACCAAGGTACATGCCCTTGACCAGAATCGAACCTGGGACCTTTCAGTCTGCAGGCCGATGCTCTATCCACTGAGCCAAACCGATTTTGGCTCCATTGATTTTGAGCAAGAGTGGGAGGGAGGGAGAGAGATGAGAGATAGAGACATCAATTAATTGCCTCCCACATGCACCCCAGAGCCTGCAACCCAGGTATGTGCTCTTGCTGGGAATCAAACCCATAACCACTTATTCTGCAGGCTGGCATTCTTAACCACTGAACCAAACCAGCTAGGGTGTGTTCTGTATTCTTTATAGTACTTCTCACCACGTGATGGTCCGGTCCATGAATTTTACTCAGCATGTGTTCCTGTTATGAAAGTAAGCTCTGTGAGAGTGGGGCCTTGTTCAAAGTATCACCAGCATTTAGAACAGTCCTTTCTTTGCACATTGTATGTACTCAATAAAGTTATGATGGACACATCGATTTGTTTAACCTGATACCTATAGTTTATTGGATGCAGGAACAAAGAAAGACTCAGGAAGTGACTAGCCTGAAGTTACACAGCTAGTGGCAGAGGTGGGACTTAAATTTCAGTTTCTAGCTTCCCAGGTTGTTTTTTTTTTTTCTTTTTCCTAACACATTTATTACTATTTAATTTTTTCTCAGGTTTACCTTTTTCCCTCTCTTCTTTTTTTCCCACTTGACTAAGGCTGTATGGGATATACCAAGAATACCACATAGGGCACACCAACTCCTAATTACTCTTTCCTCCACTAAATTCCTCTCTGACCTGTTTGATTTCTTCAACAAAATGGGAGTGCCTACCCTGTGAGAGGGTGAACTCTGAGCAAGGCAGACACAGTTCTTGTCCTCATGGAAATATTATCCTCCTCATGGGTTTCACAGTGCGTGGCATACAGTGCTCAGGAAGAATGGGCTGTTAGACCCTCCTGAATGAAAGGAGAAGTGATTTTTTTGCTGTAAGTGTGGAGGAAGTTCTCTGGAGCACACCCCTCCCTGAAACAACCGGACAACTCATTTCTCTGCCTTCCTCTGGCCACATCTGGAGATGACCTTGGCTTCAAGCTGGGCAGAGAAACACACTGGGTATTAGCTCAGTGTCCAGACACTAAACTTTCCATGACCCCAGTCCTATTTGAATATTGGAGAAGCTTTGTTCTGGGACATTGGCCTTGAGGTCATGGCATGATGGGACGCAAGTGTCCGCACAGACCTCTGATACCTGTCATTGCCAACTGTTAGTAGACAGTGCTAATGACTGATGACAAGCAGCTGTACCTTACCAGAACTTTATGCTACTTCCTTTCACTATGGATAAAAGGCATTAATTGGCAGTTTCCAAGAATGCTGGGTGACATTTACATCCATCCTGAAACCTGGGGTGGCCAAAGACACACATTTTGGGTTTCTGCTGTATCTTTGAAGATGCCCATCCACTCCGGGATAAAGGCCCTGCCCTACCTCCCAACTGCAGAACCCAAACACGGGTCCTTTAAAGGCCATGGACACTAGGTTATTTTTTCACTCTTTCTTTGGTGTTTGCCTTTCTGTAGTTAGAAAACCTTGACCCCACTGAGAGGCCTAGTGGGAAGGGCCTGAGCCACTTAGGGGTGGCACTGGCTGCAAAGCACAAGAGCCAATGAGGTTGAGAGTATTGTTTAGGCCAGACTTGGACGCTCTCCAGCTATGAAAGAAGGTTAAGGTCATTTGGGGGGTGGGGAGGGAGGAGCCTGGGAAAAGAAATACTGGCCACACCCCTGGGCTCTCTACAGGCAAGGTTCTATTTACTTCTCAAAAGCAAATTACTCACAGCTCAGTGGCTAGCAGCTCTTGGCCTGTGTTAACTCCAGCCAGAAACTGGAGACTAGGCTCAGCTCCCCCTGCATTACAGGAGAGCAGATGAAAGGAACCCAGGAAACCAAACTCCTAGGCAATGCTCCACACAGAGCTCAGAAATGCACTTTCTACACTAGAAAGTGGAGTTCAAGAGGCCCAGAGCAAAAATAGCTATTAGCAATATTGCTCACCAAAATACAGATGTGAAAATCTCCCCAGTTTTTCCCCAGAAGAGTCCTAGGAAGGTATCTTGGTGGATGAAGGTTCGCCAATGATCTCTATTTCTTCTTCTCTCAATAGAGAAATACTAATCATTCATCCCTGTCCCTGACCCAAATATTAACATACTTAATTTGATA
Organism: Antrozous pallidus; assembly: GCA_027563665.1. Taxonomy (NCBI): domain Eukaryota; kingdom Metazoa; phylum Chordata; class Mammalia; order Chiroptera; family Vespertilionidae; genus Antrozous; species Antrozous pallidus. The sequence goes on from CM050508.1 coordinate 196,087,087, forward strand.
AACACTTGCTTGAAATTCTTGTCAACATTTTACCTCATGCTAAAACAAAAAACAAATCTTACCTGCCGAGTTCTGGCTGTCCTTGGACCCAGGAAGAAGGTGAGTCTGGTGAATTAGGAAGAATATGGACCTTCGAGTCAGAGAGAACTCAGTTGGTGTGAGCTCATACAAGACACTTTCCTCAACTATAAAATGTGAGACAGAACAGTGACCTCACAGGAATGCGACTGCTATAGAATTATTTGATGTACTATGTCTGGTACCCAAGTAGGTAATAGAAAGCTATTGTTTCAAATTCCACTTCTAAGTGTCCACAATAATAGCATTTCTCTGTAATTGCTTTAGGTTTTTCCAGTTTCCCTAAGGAAGTAGATGAATAGAGGAGTTAGTTATATATTGTAACATTAGCCTGTGAAAGTAATTGCACCTGGCCTACATCTACATTTCATTAACTTTATAGACTGTGCGAGGGATATAGGGCAGGGATAGAGCAGTGAACAAAAGAACCCCCCTGTCCTCAGAGAGCTTATGTTCTAGTGTAAGGCTACAGATAAGTACAATGTACAACAGGCCAGATGGTAACAAGTACTACAAAGAAAATTTAGGCAGAGAAGGAAAATAAGACAGGGGAGCAGATTGCTATTTTAAACAAAGTGGCCAGGGAAATATTCACCAATATATTTGAGCAGAGACTTGAAGACTTGAACATAGTTATCTGGTGCCAGTATTCTGGACAGAGGGAACAGTAAGTGCAAAGGCCCCAAGGCAGAAACAGCCCGGTGTAGTACAGTGAGCAATGGGGAAGAGAGGAAACCAGAACGGTAACAGCATGCTGGACAACTGGGGGCTGGTAGGTCATTGTAATGATCTGGACTTTTAGAGTGAGAAGCGTTAAAGGATTTTGATCTGACTTGGCTTTAAAAGGAGCGTTCTGGTTGCTATTTTGAGAATAGGTTCGACCAGGCCAAGCAGAAGCAGAAAGGACAGTTTGGAGGATCTTTCTTTTAACTTAATATACTTTTATTGATTTCAGAGAGGGAGATGGAAACATTGATGAGAATCACTGATTGGCTGCCTCCTGCGTGCCCCCTACTGGAGATCAAGCCACAGCCCAGGCACGTGCCCTTGACTGGAATCGAAGAGGGAACACTTTAGTCCGCAGGCTGATGCTCCATCCACTAATCCAAACCAGACAGGGCTGGAGGATATTTCAAGAATCTTCAAGTATGATAATGTCTTAAACTACAGCATTAGTGACTGGACCGAGGATTATTTTTTGAAGACTGCTAACAGAATGGCAGCAGAAATGAAAATATTTTTTTGGCCAAGTGATGGAGTTGCCATTTACTGAGAATACTATGGGAAAGGCAGATTTCTAGGGGAATATAGCATTTTAGTTTGGGTATGTTCAAACTAAACTTCCAGAGATAGCAAGAAAGCAGCTGAATGTTCTTATCTGAAATCAGGTGAGAGCCAGTCTGGAGAAATTAATGGTTAAGTTGGAGGCTGCTTCCAGATAAATGGTTGTCTTATTGTTAACAATTTCTTTTTTAAAGAATATATTTTATTGATTTTTTTACAGAGAGGAAGGGAGAGGAACAGAAAGTCAGAAACATTGACGAGAGAGGAACATCGATTAGCTGCCTCCTGCACACCCCCTGCTGGGGATGTGCCCGCAACCAAGGTACATGCCCTTGATCAGAATCGAACCCAAGACCCTTCAGTCTACTGGCCGACGCTCCAGCCACTGAGCCAAACCGGCTTATTGTTAATAATTTCTAAGAAAAATAGAGATCATTCCCTTTGCCAACTATTTCCAAAAGTTTCTTTCTAGAGCAGATTTTCAACTGTGCCAGTAAGTTTAAAACACACAATACCTATTAGAGGTACTGACTTCCTTTTCCCTTAGATTGTCAAATAAAAAATGACAACAGCCAACATAAGTCAGTAGGTGTGAATCAAAAGTATACTTATTTTTTGCTGTGGCCAATATGGCTTAGTGGTAGAGCATCGGCCTGGATACCAAAGGGTTGAGGGTTTGATTCCTGGTCAAGAGCGCGTATCTGGGTAGCAGGTTAATTCCCAGCTCAGGTTCATGTGAGGCAACCAATTGATGTGTCACTCTCACATTGATGTCTCTCTCTCTTTCTCTCCCTCTAGAAGTCAATGGAAAAAATATCCTCAGGTAAGGATTAACAAAAAAAGCGTAACTATTTTTGATCAGCATAAAATGTTTTTGGTGTGCTGCAGAATTTTAGTATTAGTGTGTGTGTCATGAGGTGAGAAAGGTTGAAAATCACTCTTCTAGAGTATCAACAATTTCTTTGGAGGGCTTTTTTTCCCCCTTTTCTTTTTATAGTGTCCTGACTGGGAATCGAACTGGTGACTTCTTGGTTCCCGGGTCAACGCTCAAGTTCTGAGCCACACTAGCAAGGCCATCGGTTTCTTTGGCTATTTAAACTCACTTTATTTCAAGAAGCTAACATGCTTTTAATGCCTAAAACTTCCTCTTGCAGGCGAAACCTCAGCTTTCTTAAATTTAAACTTACACTGTGGAAAGTAAAGTAAAATACGATGCAGAAATGACAGGGTCCAGGGTGCCACCTTTTAGAGGAGAGTGCACACCAAGGGAGAGTTGCAAGATCAGGAACCATACCCCCACAGGGTCAAACTTTTAAACAGTTTGAAAACAACAAAAAGCCTCACAAACGTCTTACCAAGATTTAATGTACATTTATTCTTAACACGTGGAACATATAGTATAAAGATTTCATACTGAATAAATGATATTCATTAAGCCAAAAAAGGAAAAAAGGAGGAATTTACATCAAGTTTTAGCTACATTGTTTGAAATACAAATATGCAGATTTTATTACTGGAAAAATCTCAACTGTGTTTCTTCATCAGGAACTTCAACTGAACCTAGAACTTTTTCACACCTCGATTAGAAAGAAAACAAAACAAAACAAAAACCCAGAAAAAAATAAACTATAAGTTGATTGGCTGCTGAGACAGCAAGGACTTTTTACAGAGACCTGTACAGCATCGCACCAAGAGGGGCGATGTCTGGCAAGAGATTAAATAGCTGTGTCTCGCTTTGTGCAGGTCACCAACTTGTTAACTCGTCATACTATAAAGGGGTAGCTGGGAGGGGGACCAAACTGTGGGGACCCAAGGGTATGTGCAATGTACAACGTCATATATATACACACGTGGCAGCACGGTGGCTGCAGCTAAAGGTTAAAACCAGTTCTAAGAGGTGGTCTCAGGGTTATTCATACAATCAAGGAGGAGAGAAAGAGGTCAGGGTGTTGTAGGTTCACACATGATACTTTGGGGGAAAAGCCTTTTTTTTTTTTTCTCCTCAACATTTAACTAAAAACATTTTTAAAAACTACAGCTTGCTGCTGACCCAGCGGTTTTTTCTCTTGTTTCCATGTGAGACATTATTATTACAGTATGTTTACAGTATCAGGTGTACAGTACAGTACATGAAAGGGTCTACACTCTACTGCACAGGCCTCTCCAGTGAACATGGTCTGTCCACAACTTCGAACTTCTCGGCTTCTGCAAGATTGTGAATGTACAACAATAAACCACACACAGTTCAGCAGTCACCTTTTTTGTCCTTCAGAGGGTTTTTTTTGTATTTTTTTCCTTTTTTTTTTTTAACCATTAAAAACAGTTATGAAATGTGGCATCCCGTTGATGCAAGGACCGGGAAAGCCATTTTTATTTTATTTTTTTTCCCCAAACTCACTGTAAACAACAGTAACTTTGGTTAAAATAAAAAAGTCTTCTATGTAGGCAGAGCTTTGTCTTTTCAAATAGGGCAGGGTCCTGAGGGAGTGAGGACAAGGAACAGAAAGGTAGAAAGGTGAGGGGAACTGGGAAGAAAGAGAAAATAGGAGACTTTTTTCCCCAAGGGAGAAGCTGGACAGCACAGGGTAAACTGGATTCTGAGGTGGTTTTGCATAAATAAAGGGCAACAGTCAGTTTCTAAGTTCTCCACACACGCACACGCACACAGGGAGGGAGGTGTCCCACGGCTGTCATGACTGGCCAATCAAAAACAGTACATCACAAATGACTTGTGAAACCAATGAGTTCATCAACGGAGAGACCGAGATGTCCAACAGCCGTGACTCATACAGCGTGAACTCTGAGTGGTTCTCGTCCACCTTGGCCAGGGCCAGCAGTGCACGGGCAGCCCGCCGCATCATGTCCACACTAGTTGGCTCAAAGGGGGGGTTCTGCATGTGGAGCAGGCTGGCCTGGCTCTGCTGGAACTGAGTGGCAGCAAGGCTGTCCTCCAGGAAGCCCAGGAGGTTGCCGATGCTGCCCTTCTGCACGGCGATGGCACGGGCCGCCAGGCTGTCTCCCTGCGCCAGGTTGGCCAGCAGTACCACGGCCATCTCCCGGCACACCGGGTTCTTTCGGTCACTGAGGAAGCGCACCATGGTGCCATACAACTTCTCCAGGCGGCTGAAGGGGGGCGTGGCCAGGATCAGGTCCACATTGTTGTCCTGGATGCTGAGTTTGCTGAGAGTTTCCAAGACCAGTCTCTGGGGGGAGAGGACGGCATTGGGGCCCAGAGTGGAGAAGGGGTCCTGGGCTTCAGCTGAGGGGCAGACTGCCCAGTGTAGGAGTCCATCCAGGACAGGCAGGCAAATGCTCTCAGGGTACGGGGAGAGGTCCAACTGCCCCGAGATGTTGGCTAGTGTGACCAAGGTGTTTTCCCGGAGCATCTCCAAGCAGTCCCACCACCACTCTACTTTGTTGCAGCTCACCCCTTGGTCCTGCTCCTCCTCCTTCTCGTAAGTTAGTGGTGCCTGCTTCCGTTCTGGATGCTTATGGTGTAGAAGGATCAGCTTGCCCAGGATCAGCAGCAGCCCTGGGTGTTTGGACATCTCAAAGTCGTTACCTGGCACAAATGACAGGCTTCGGATGGTATTGGAGACACAGATGCAGCGCTTGGCAAGGGAATCCTGCCAGTCCAGAAGGGTACACAGTGGGGTCTCATCTTTACTGTGGGGTTCATCCTCTAGGATCTTGATGTTCCGGTGGCTCTGTGCTGGGCTGATGCCAAATGGAAACTTGCTGCTCTCCTTGGGAGCCTCTGCACTTTTAGCTCCCTCCTCAGTCAACGTGCTAGATCGGGTGGACAACATATCATCCATAGTGGCTGTGATCCGTTTTTCTGGTGGGCCATCAGGTGGGGGGCCCTTCTGTTCTATTGTCCCTGATGTACCCTCTGCTGCTGTGACATGCTTCCGGGTGACTGGCAGGCAGGGCACATGAGGCCGGGTCGGCAGCAGCTCTGTCTTGCTCTCAAAGTGGGTCTGGATATGCTCAGTGGTGTCCCCCCCACCAATCCGCCAGTGCAGCAGGCCACTGTCAAACTCCTGCACACGCCCAAGCTTATCGGAGCAGTCCACCACAAATGGGTCATTCTTCTGCACGATCTTTACTGGGAGCTTGTCAAACTTACTAATAAGTTTCTCCTCACTATTCTCTGAGGCTGCCTTGTCTTTGCTTGAAAAGGCCATCTCCTCATCATTTTCAACTACTTCCTCTTCTTCTTTCTCTTCTAGATTAGAACCTAGAAGGTCTTCCTCATCCTCCCCCTCCACAGGGGCTGGACTAGACACCTTGCTGCATCTCCCAGGGTCCAGCAGTGTTCTCTGCCCTGGGTCACCCACCTCATATTCCTTTAAAATGCCAAAGATCTCAATCAGGCAACGTCGGAAATATTCCACAAGGAGCTCTAGTAACCCTGGGAGCTAAAAGAGAAAGAGCAGGAAATAAATTAAGAGAGAAAAGTGGAGCCCAAATCTAGGCATGGTGGGATGACCCTCACAACATGAATAGAAAGAGGGAATGCAGTTTGGACCCATGTTCATCTGCTCTCTTCTCTCCAAGCTCCCCAACATTCTAGGAGGCTGTACTCCATGGATCATGCAATATAATGAGTAGGATGACGCTTTGATTCACCAAACATTGCTCCAGGTTGGAACTAGGGGGACCCAAATTCCAGCTTGGATCCTGTATCGGCAAGCCATTTACCTCTAAAGAAAAACACTAATTTCTACTCAGATCAATTTCTGATTGAACATAGCAGAATGAAAAAAATAAGGACTTTAAAATTAGAAAGATCTAGGTCTGAATTCTGGCTTTTCCAGGAACTAGCTCTGTGACTTAACTTTCTAAGCTATAGTTTTTCCATCTTTCCAGAAATTCCTAAACTTTACAGGAATTTAAGTTTAAATGGAATATATCAAATGCCTGGCATATGGAAATTCTTCAATCAACATTCTTTCACTTTCTCATGGGAGGCAAAATTATGTAACAGACATAAAGTCAGGTTTTAGAATCAGAAAGACTCAGTTAATAGCTATGTGAACCTAGGCAAAGGTTAAGTCTATGATGAGCCTACACACTGAATGGCTAAATTATGATGATCTCTGAAAGCATAACAATCTGGCCACTCAGTGTATACTCATCTCTAAGTGGCCACATCTGCCTCAGAAGACTGCTGTATGACATGAAAGAAAATATGAAGAGCCTGTCACAAAGTGGTGGCACAAGAAACAGTAACTATTAATAACAATCCCCCTCAGTCAGCTCCTTGGTAGATGGGGTGGTTAGTAGGAACCAAGAATGATCAAAAGAAAGAGTCACTGGGAAAACTCAAGATGCATGTCCTGTGGAGAGGCCCGGAGAATCACCTCTGCAAGAGCATCATTAACCCCCACTGCTCCCTGCCCCAGCACTTTCCGTTCTCCACCTTAGGAAAATGGGATCAACGAAGATCTCTCCTATTCACAGTGGGTGAAATAAAAAAGGGGAAAAAAACACACAAAAGCAACTATTCCATTCACTGATGAAGACCACAGGTTCTTCTTGGTAGTCTAGAAAACATGGGTGTCCTCGCTGATGTCAACAGAATCTGCATTTCTTACTGATACCAAAGAGTTTCTCTCAAATTATTTCAGTCCTTATGCCTCACACAAATTACTATTGTTTTCAGTATTCTGAGCCAATGGCCAGTGGCAACATATTGGCAAGGAAGATATGAGAGGGAGCAAGATAGAGGTGACCATATCGACTGGGGACAGCTTAATTCCGTTTCACTTAGCATCACCGGCTTAAATAAGATCCCAGGCCCTCCCAAACTTCCAACCTTCCCCAGGCACCTGTGCTCACCTGACTGAGGTTGAAGGTCATGATGCTGTTGTCATCATACAGCAGGATGTTAATGGTGTCTAATGCCCATGTGCTCTCTGCCAGCAGCCCAGACTTGAGGGACATCATTACCCGCCATGCCTCTGGAGTTCCTGAAACAAAACCTCCATGTCATCCAACCATCAAGCCAAGGTGGTAGGAGGTGGTCAACCCGAGTGCTGGCCCATCAGTCAGGCTACTATGAAGGTAACAAATGGAGCCAGTTCCTATCTGAAAGATGACCCACATCTGCTCCTCATGGCTTCTAGGCCCTCTTAGGACATCACTGTATAGCAGTTCCTTTAAGTAAAAGCCAAAATCAGCTATTTCTTCCTTACTCAAATTTCTTTGGTTCTGTTTTAGTCAACACAACCAGATTTAACCTCATCCAGAGTATCAGTACAGACAACAAAGGACAACAGTGGAAAGGGGCAGATTACACAACCCAATCAGAGAGGTTTCCTTACCAATGTCTTTCATGGTGAGTCGCCTCCTCTGCTTCAAAACAGGCTGTGTGGCTTCAACAGAGCCAGGTGGGAAGGTGATGTCCCGCCGAATCATGGGGGGCTGCACAGGGGCAGGTGCTATGTGAGAGGCAGGAACGGGGGGCCCTGCCTTTTGCATCTTCATCCCAGAGTGCAGGAATGGAGACTTGCTAGGAGAGGTGCGGTTCTCCATTGGCCGGGGCAGGGGAGCAGGGCTGGATACCTGAGGAATGTGATTCTGCATGCTTGGTGGGGGCTGGTAGTTGGAAGGAGGGGGCCTCGTCATGGGGGGCACGGGGGCAGAGGGACCATACGGAGGCTGGCGTGTGCCATGGGAAGGCCACGAGCCTTCATGGTTGGCCCTCTGATCCGTGTGCAGCATTTCATCTGTTCGGTTCACACCATGATAGGCAGGGCCCTGGGAGGCAGAGCCCGTGCTTTGCCTGTTGGCGTAATTGTAGGTCATGTCATTACGCCCTTGCCACATGGTGCTTTGCTGAGCAACCTCAGCGGATGCCTGTATGGGGCCACCCATCATTTGTGGTGGCATGTTCTGCTGGGCACTGGAGCCAGGGGGTGCTGAGACACGGTCTCGGCCAAACTGGAATGGAAACTGGTTCTGGGGGCCACTTGCTGGCCGGCGCTCAGCAGCAGCGGTGGCAGTGGTAGGATACGCATTGCCATACTGGTTGTACACATCTTGCTGAGGGGAAGGCTGGGCAGCTTGTTGTTGGCTGGCGGGCTGGGGCTGGGCTGGGGGCAACTGCTGCTGCTGGGGCTGCCCTTGCCCAGTGCTGTATGGCACACTGTACATCTCCCCTTCGTGCCGCTTGGCAGTAGGGCCATATGTGCTCTCCATTGGCCGTTTGTAATTCTAAAACAGGAACAACCATAGGGGAAGTTAATACTTTGCCCTCAAGAACCATAGCTGCCAAGATGGCTGGCGATACCAGACACTGGGCTTGCTTCTGCCCCTTGAAAAGACACAGACTCCAAGAGAACAAAGGAATAATGTTTACAAATTATCTCTGAAAGTAAGAATCATTTTCTATTCCCTTTTGGCTCTCTCTGGCTGTAAGTAGGAAAACAAAGAAAAGTTCAAAAATCAAAATAAGGTCTGTTTCTAGTCCCCACTGGAGAACTAGAAACTGGACTGGACTCCAGGATTCAGAAGAGACTGTGGACTTGGCTCCTCAGGCAGAGCTGGCTATTCGGGTGGGAGAAGACCTCCAAAGTACCTAGGGAGCTGCTCAGACTTTCCACCTTACTTTTCTAATGGCTCTCTGTGTGTCAGTCCACCCGACACCCTCCTCACCTGCTGCTGCTGCTGATACATTGTGGTCTGCTGGCTGGGGAAGGGGCTGCCGGAAGGGGTGCCTTGCGTGGAGAACTGATTGCCATAGGAATCATGTCTGCAGCAGAGAGAAAAACAGGATCAGTGTAGGAAATGGTAAAGCCAGAGGCACAGGGGCACTGAGACCAGGCTTCACGCACCGTTGCTGCTGTTGCTGCTGCTGTTGGGGGTAGCGGCTAGGAGAATACATCCCCGAGTCTGGGTTGGAAGGCATGAGATTCGGCTGTGGGGCTCCAGTGCTCCCCATGTTTCCCTCAGGTCCTATTCCAGGCTCCGTCCTAAACAAAAGCGAAGAAGCATGTTGAGTCCACTATAGCTGTGGGGTTCTAGGGTGAGACAGGAGTGGGGGTCATGCTTACCTCACTCTGTCATAAGGACCTCCATAAGGATAGTGCTGTCGTGGTCCCATTGCCACATTTGCCAGCCCAGGGCCGGCAGCTCGGCTGTAGGGGTCCCCCATCCCGCCGTTGGGGCCCTGCCCTGAGGACATGAAAGGATCGCTCCCTGGAGCTGGGTGTAGAAAGGTAGGCAGTGAGCAAACTGGTAGGTGAGCAAGCCTAGCAATCTATTCTTTGCTTTCCCCAAAGACCCATGCCCCCTTTAGAGCTCAAGGCTGTTCCTTTGGTTTTCCTGACAGGTTTAAAACAGATCTAAGGAGGCCTTATTCGGCAGAGAACACGTAACTAATAAGGGATAAGAAGGTGAGACCAGGGAGAGGAAGACAAGGAGGCAGAGATAAAGAGGGATAGTTAGGTTTAAAAATGCCTTATCTCAGAGGATGGCTCAACCAGAACCCTGAACTACTCTCACTTCCCTGGCTCTGTCCTCAAAAGTACAAGGCCAACAGCAACTGGTCACCTTTCCTCATGCTGCCATAAGGATCCTTATTTGGCTCATAGGACATGCGACCCATCATGTCAGAGGTATTCATACTGGGCTGGTACCCAGGGTTTGGAGTCATGGAATTCCGTTTCTGGAATGTGGGGTCACTTCCATCAGGAAAAGCATCCTGGATTCCGACTGAATTACTCCTGCTCCAGAACAAGAAAAGTCAATTAAATCCCAAATAAAGCAATTCCACTGATAACACAGGACACATGGAGGTCACTGGCTGGACAGCAGAGTCACCTGGCTGCATAGAAGCTCATGGACTTCTACCCAGGGTTCCCCAAACCACCTGCCCTGCTTGCAGCCTTACCTCATGCCTGGCAAGGGAGGGATCTGACTGTGTGGTGTAGATGCTGGAGTTGGTGGCTTCAGGTCTCCCCCTTCTGCCATGGAACTGCTGGTTGACTGAGGTGTCTGTGGCCCCTGCATAGACCCTGATCCAGCTGTGAACAGAGATGGTGAGCAGGAAAGTGTTTAACTGTCACAGAAACATACACCTTGGGATCTCTTCAGAAAACACTGTTATAACGCTAAAGCTAGTGGTTTGGTTTTTTTTTTTTTTTTAAAGCTAGTTCTTTAAAACCTAAATCACCTTTCTCCACGGGGAATCTCAAGGCCAGGTCATGGAATTTGAGGACTCTATCGTGATCCTTGTTGCTTCACATTTGGAGAATAGGAGTGGTGTGGTGAGACCATCACCATACTGTTGACCCCTTGAATCTCTGCCAACTTCCCTGACTACTTTACTTCCCTCCAAGATAGGGTCTCACCATGTAATGCTGGTGGATAAGCTCCCAGTCAAAGCCACTGGAATTGTGGGTAAGGAGACCCAAACCAGCAGTACACATTAGGAGCCTAGGAGCTCCTATTTGAAGCATCACCACTCAGGCTCAAATGTTCCTCTAAGCTGAAGAGCGCAGAATCATCAGTAATTAATATTTCCATTAGTTACCATTCCCAGAAGCAGATATCCCACTGCTTGGGCCTCAGCTGATGAGTCATCTCAGGCACTCATTACACCCTTGGAGGTCAACACCAGAGCACATGTGTTTACCGCAGTTTTCTAGGAGTCCTGCCCTTCCCATGCTTGCCCAGGGCTCAGACTCCTCTCAGAAAGAGGACTGGCAGAGGCACTCCCATTAGAGTTCCATTCATATCCTCTCCCCACCACTTCCTTCCCATTCATTACCATCTCAGCTCCTCGGGGAATTCAGGGCTCTAGTCTGAGCTGCATTCTAAGGCACTGACATCAATGGGCCAAAGCTCCCAGATGGTCTTGCCTCACTGCTATTGTCAGTTTCCCCCCTCCTCTGATAACCCTCCCACTCTCTAGTTTACAAACATTTGGCAAGATGCCAGGTATACAATGAAAATTAAAACTTAAGGGTTGCTGCAGACTACTTCCCAAGGGAGTTGCCACAGCCTGCTCTTTAGTCTGCCAACTTATTATGTCCTGTGTGGCAGGGCAGGGCAGGGCAGAGCATACATCCCTGGCGGCAGGTGCTGGTGAACAGAGAGACTGGACACCTGAACACTACCCTTGAAGTGTGAGCCTTGGGGGAGCCCCCCCAACACCTACCTGGAGAGGGAGGCTGGATCTTGGGCTGGGACTTCTTGGAATCAGCAGCTGCAAAGATGTCTGGGGGAGGGTCCTCTCCACGTTCAATCTTACACTCAAAGGCATAGAGACACTGGATGTACTGCTTTTTCAAGGAGCTGGCAGCACTGCTTGAGGTGCCGACATTGAGGTTGGTTGCAAGTTCCCGCCATTTTTTGTTCTTGTTGACCTGCACAAGCAACCAGAAAAGCCAGAGTACATCTTCCTGCCCACAAGTCCCAAGTCCACCAGACTATTAGGTGCCCATCTCTTGTGGAATCACAATTCTCAGTTAATCACAAAAGTTATTAACTCCACTTGGTGGACAATCCACAATAAACATTGAATTCGTGCTGGCTTTCTTCTACTCTCACTAGGCTCTATCCCACAGATCACTGCAACTATCAGGGTAAATTTCACATCACTATTAGAGAACAGAATTAAGAAGTATGGTCTGTACACATGTGTACTGCTGAAAAAGTATGTGTAATCATCAAATCCAAATCCTATTTTCAATGTTCCAATAAAAATGAACATTTTATAAAATGGGGATGTGTGATAATCAACATCACCCTGCTTGACTTTGTCAAACTGGGGCTTTTCACATTTTTTTCCCCCCACTCCAGTGCGAGGCTCCTTGCAATTTTTTAAAAAAATTATATTTTACTGATTTTTTTACAGAGAGGAAGGGAGAGGGATAGAGTTAGAAACATCAATGAGAGAGAGACACTGATCAGCTGCCTCCTGCACACCTCCTACTGGGGATGTGCCCGCAACCAAGGTACATACTCTTGACCAGAATCAAACCTGGGACCCTTGAGTCTGCAGGCCAAAGCTCTATCCACTGAGCCAAACTGGTCAGGGCACTCCTTGCAAATCTGACATACTTGTGCCTCTCTACTCCCCTGCATCTCAGTGACATGTAACTACAAGCCCCTTTCCCTCACCAGTCAGTCCTGACTACCCAGATGCTCGGAGCCCTGTGACTTCTTTGGTGTCTTCCCAGAAGCCAGCCTAGTCCTGCCTCCTTTCTCAGTTCTAGGACACATCACTCCCAGTCCCTTTAGTTACCCGTTCTGCTCTAGCCAGCAGTCTCCTTCTTCATGTATTGTATTAGAGACCCGGTGCATGAAATTTGTGTAAGAGTACGCCTTCCTTCCCCCTGGCTCCCAGGACTGGGCTTCCCTTGCAGCCCCAGCTTCGGCTGGAAGGACGTCTGGTCTAATTAGCATATTACGCCTTTATTATCATAGATGCTTATTTGCCTCTCAGGGGCAGGAAACACTGGCTTTCCAGTCCCAATCCACAAAGGAAATTCAGTATGTGTGATACCTGTTGACCTGGTACTAATGATACCAGAGAGAAGAGTGATAAAGAAGCAAAGAGAAGAACAATCTAGATGGAGGGAAGGTGATCAGGAAAACTTCCTAGAGATGGTAACAACTGAGCTGAGCCGAGCTTTGAGGGTTGGAGATGGTGTTCGTAGGGTGTATCCCAGTCTTCTCATCCCCAGGCCACGCCAGTCCGCCTGGGCCAGTCAACTGGAATAGCTCCTCCCTCCACCTAAACCCCACATACAAATCTTTCAGAAAAGCTCGGAACTTATCTTTTGCCTTTTTGGAGCCTTCACAAACTAACTTCTAATAGCACTCTTTCTCCTCTGCACTGTCTTTAGAGTTCAATTACAACATAGCATCTAAAAGGTTGGCATCCTTTTGTAAACTAACACAGGCCTAGGCTTTGGGATTCTCTCTGTACTAACTCTTTTTAAGTTCAGAAGCCCACACAATTAAAAGTATGCCAAACCTAACCCAATATTCCCTTTCTTTACAGGCAGGAGAGGCCTGTGTATGAGAACTAGCACCAAGGAGAATGGCAGGAATAAGCTCAGGGTCACTTCAGAAGCCTCTGTGGCTTTGCTTCCCACGCCACTTATGTGGCGGTGCACACGTGTCTTGTTTTGTTTTGTTTTCCTTTGTGGGGGAGGGAAATTAAGCCTGAAGGGAGAAGGAATTCATAACTGACTGTTGGTTGGCTTCATTCCAATCACTTTCTTTTCTGCTGGTGACAGCTGTTTTCCTCTTCTGATTTAGAAAGTTTGGAATATATCCCTCCTAGCCACAACTCCCCTGAGCTCAGCCACAAACTCAGGACCAACAGCAGGCTCCTGGTCTGCTGACTACAGAACACACATTGGAGGAGAGTTCGCAGCCACAGTGTGCTGTCAGCATTGCCTCACCTGTTTGCCTCTTGGGCTGAGAGTAAAACAAAGCTGTATGGTATCAGGGCAGAGGCAAGGCTCACGGTGGTATTCAGTTCAGATGTTTGTAGCAGAAATGAATTTATTCACTTGTCGCCCATGCAGAGTAACTAATTAAACACAATTTCCTACCTACTTCCCCCTTCACAGACAATTTCTATTAAATAGCTCCTGAAATCTCATCTTTACTGCAAAGTTTCCTGGAAAGGGTCAGCAACTACTCTGGCTGCCCCTCGGCCATCTTGCAGACCAATTTATGTGGCAGAAATCTTGCTGAAAGCTTTATTACTTCTAGCTTTAGACAGTCTAGCAGGATACACTGTCACTATTTTACAAATAAATGTTAGGGCTGAGTGGTTATGAACCTTTATTGAGGTCACATATAAATGGCTAAGAGAGGTTTCAAAACCAGGCCTCTCTCTCTGAATCTTGCTCTTGTCTACTATGCCAGACTGTCTCCCATGGAATCAGAATTGCCCAGACTTTCCCCATCTTTGTAAACCAGTGGGACCTCAGACATAGGAAATGTAATGCCAATACTTCATCCTACCCAGGGAAGTCTCAGCCTTATTTTCCAGAAGCCCTTGCTCAGGTCTGTCAGTATGTGACTCAGAGAGCAGGAGAGGGTGAAGCCAGGTAAAGCCACTGAGTATCTTGAGAGAGGCTTGTTGAAACCACAGGGGAAGCCAAGTCCTAGGCACTCACCTGAGTCAATCCACCAATCTCCTTCACAGACACATACAGGCGATAGAGGTCCAGAGGTTTCCTACCCACAGCAGGCAGGTTTGTCATGCCCATGGCCTTCTCCTCCGTGAAGGCCAGATAACGGTCCACCCACATCTTCCTCTCAGGCTCACCACCCAGCTCATACAACTTGGTGATCTTCTCATTGGTTGTAGTAGAAGAACTGGATTTCTGGAAGGGATAGGTCAAGATTCTTAGGAACTGGTTAGATTCAAAGACTATGTTAAGGGTCTTAGAAGTTCCTTAATTAGGGTAGTGATAAAGCTTCTTATTCTGGGGTGGTTACTATCACCTGCCCTGACTTTGTAAGGCTGAAAGGCCAAAAGATAGGTAAGCTTTCTTCCTGTAAAGGAAGGAAATCCCAACTATATACACTGAGTGGCCAGATTATTATGACCTCTGAATACATAATAACCTGGCCACTCAAGTGTATATCCTATGTAATAAAAGTCTAATATGCAAATCGTCCCCTCAACACTAGGCAGGCTGGCCAACGACCATGTCCCCTCCCTCTGGCCAGGCTGGCCGGACCCACTCATACACGAATCCATGCACTGGGCCTCTAATACACACACACACACACACACACACACACACACGCACGCACTTTTATAGACTATTTCAGAGAACTCAAGAAATTCAAATCATGATCTTGAGACAATGGGATGGACCAAAATGAAAAACTTTACCTACTCTCAAGAAAGGGACTCTCAAATGCCTGAAAGGTTTGGATAGTATCCTGTTGAAGACAGGATGATTAATAGGGTCTGGGAGCCAGAGGTGAAAGTCTATAGAAGGTGGTTCCTAGGATATTTAATTTCCCCTACTTTATAAAACAAGGAAAATGAGGTATGACATAGGGCAGAGATGTTTCAAATGACTCAAACACTGAACAGATCCCCAGGTTGCCACATGGCCCAATAGCCAGCACACGCAGTACCAGCCTACAGGGAGGCCAATGACCAAACCCCACCTGCCTCATTTCCCATTTTATAGAATACTAGAGGCCCAATGCACAAAATTTGTGCATGGGTAGGGTCCCTAGGCCTGGCTGGTGATCAGGGCCGATTTGTGGGGCAACCCACTGGCACCCACCTTGGCTGCCCGCTCGCCAGCCCTGCCCCTTGTTGCCACTGCAGCTGCCAGGCGTTGCCTCCCTCTGTGGGGCAACCGGCAGGCAAGATGATGGTAGTGGTGGTGGTGGGGTGCGGCTGGCACCTGCCCTGGCTGGCCTGTGGGCAGCTCCTGCATTAATCATCTGCCCCCTGGGTGTCAGTATGTGCCATAACAACCTGTCATTCGATCAATTTGCATATTAGCCTTTTATTATATAGAACTAGTGACCTAGTGCATGAAATTCATGCACATTAAAAGGGGATTAATTAGAGGAAATAATTTTATATTGCTATTTGCCCTTTTTCTATAATGGAAGTGTCAGAGATGAAAGAAAATTAGTAAAATGTATATGAAAACCTTCCTCCTGTCAGAGTCTGGGGCACACCATGGGACCCAGAGTCAAGCCCCCACGCATCCACATGCACCTCAAAATCACATGAGACCCAGACCTGGCTGCCTCCCTGCCCCCCACTGGGCTAGATCCAGACCCAGCCAGTCCCACCCTTGTCAAGCCCTGCTGGGCAGGGGGCACAGCCTCAGGTACCCTGGCCTGGTGTCAGAACAGGGGTATGGCCTCAGGTCCGCCAGACCAGACCAGGGCGGGGTGTGACTTGAGGTTTCCTACTAGCCTTGCCAGGCGGGGGAGGGGGTGAGGGGGTGCAGCCTGAAGTCCCCTGTCAAGCCCCACCTATGGGGGCGTGGCCTGAGGATCCTGGCCTGGTGCTGGGGCGAGGGGATCAGTCTGAGGCCCCCTAGCTCAGCACCAGGATGGGAAGCACACCTTGAGGTACCCCATCAAGGCCTGCTGGGCGGGGGATGTGGCCTCAGGTCCCCTGGCCTGGCACTGGGGTGAGGAGTGCGGCCAGAGGGCCCCTAGCCTGATGCCAGGGTGGGCGCACAGCCTGAGGTCCCCTGTCAAGCCCCACAGGGGCAGGGGAGGGTGTAACCTCAGGCCCCTGCTAATTGCTCGTTAAAGCTCCTTATGGGAAGTTGGCCTCAGCTATGGGTGCAACCATCTTTGTGACAGTGGTGGTCAAATAGCATATTCCCTCTTTATTAGACAGGAGGATAGGACACCAACCATTCCTGGAGGAGAAGAGTAACTCATTGCCCATGTTATATACCATCTAACAATGCACAAGGACGGAGGCAGTTTCACAGAGAATTCTACAATGGAGATCTGGCATATACACTAATAAAAGAGAAACATGCAAATTGACCATATTTCCAATATGCCCACAGCCAATCCGGAGCAAGTATGCAAATTAACCCAACCAAGATGGCCACAGAGAGAGCAGGAAGCTTGGGTTTCCCAGGTAATGTGCTTGCTCTGGCTGGCCCTGGCCTCCACTCAGGATACAAAGTTTCAATTAAAGAAGATAAATAAATCCTAGATACCACGGCCTCCACTTGGGTCGCTGGGGGGTGTGGATGGCCTGCAAACCATCATAGGCCCCTCGGCTAGGCTGCTCCATGCCCCAAGGGAACCCCCACCCTGATCCAGGACACTCTTCAGGGCAAACCAGCCATCCCCGACCTGTGCACCGGGCCTCTATCCTACCTAATAAAAGAGTAATATGCAAATTGAATGTCACTCCAACACACAAAATGGCTGCCCTCATGTGCGGAGGGCAGTTGGGAGAGAGCAGACCTGAGAGGGCAGTTAGGGGTGACCAGGCCAGCAGAGGAGGAAAGTTGGGGGCGATCCAGGACTGCAGGGAAGGGCAGTTGTGGGGGACCAGGCCTGCAGGGGAGGGCGATTAGGGGCCATCAGGAAGGCAGGCAAGTGAGCAGTTGGGAGCCAGCAGTCCTGGATTGTAAGAGAGATGTCCAACTGCTTGTTTAGGCCCTATCTTACTGGGATTGGAGGGGGTGCAGGCTGGGCTGCAGACTGGAGAGGGTGCAGGCTGGGCTGAGGGACACCCCCCCCCCCCCCCCGGTGTGCATGACTTTCGTGCACCGGGCCTCTAGTTTCCTCTATAACAGGCAGCTGTGAGATCAGTATGTTTTTTACATCAGAACCCCATAGTTTAACTCAAACCTAATTCAACGAGCTACTATCCTGGGACCCCTCATAAGAAGGGGAAACAACCTTATCTCAGACTATCTATTTGGTGTCATAAAAGGCTAAAGTCTAATCACCCTTTTCTTTATCTTTCCTATTACTAGAAAGGATGGACAGAAAGTTGAGAAGAGTCAAGATATAAATCATTATTTACTTTAGATTTGGATTCTGTCTTGGGTGTTCCATCAGCCTTGTTGTTCATTTTGGTGGCTGGAGTTAACTTGACATCCCCAAGGCCCATCATCTCTGGGCTGGCTGCCATCCCTATAAAAACGAAAAATATTTTTTAATAGGCATGTGACACGAAGATCACCCTGGAAGAAATCCCTGGGCTGAGCAATGACTAGGACTTACCTGCTGAATTGTTGGCCATGGTTCCACCCATTGGATATGGAGGTCCCTGAGGGTTGATCATGCCAGCCATACTATTAATCCCTTGTCCATAGGGAGGTCCAGTTCCCATTATACCCCCTTGATTCATATTGGGGTAGCCTGGTGGCCTGAGAAAGAAGATGAGAAGAGAGAAAGAGAGAGAGATAGAGAGAGAGAGTGACAGAGAGCACAAGAGACCAGAGTTAGAAACACTAATCTCTCAGATTTGGACTTGAGCTACATAGAGTTGTGTGAGTCAAGATCATCTAGTTAGGCTAACAAAGAAAAAGTGTATGGGTCCCTCAAACCACAATCACGCACTACCTGACTTAGATACTTTTATCTTCCACCTCCCACAAAAGCTTCTAAGACAGCTCAAGCCCCAAATGGGAAACCATAGCTCAATTTTAAAGGAAACACTCCTTGAAGAATGAAATCCTACCCTGTCACTTAAGTACTACCAGCCTCTAAGACACCTTCAAAGTCAAGCGTGTTTCCATTTAAAGAGCCCTCTCTATGCCAAAAGGCCTATATTGCTCAATTTTACCACTCTTTGTCACATTAAACCTCAACCAAACTCGAGCTCTCAGCAGCAAAGCACCTGGCAGAAGCAGGGAAGGCTTGGCATTCTTTCTTGATGAGCCTACTACAAATTTTGTGCTTTCATCATTCTGAAGTACTAACTAAAACCCATCTCTTTACAGTTACAATCACCCTATTCTACTTTGGCTCATTAATATCCTAATAAGACTAGTCACTTTAAGAACTATAGGCACCAATAATGGAGTACAAAGACAGTGCCTTCAAAAATAGAGGAATCATGCCCTAACTGGTTTGGCTCAGGGGATTGTCGGACTGTGGACTGGAGGGTCCCAGGTTCGATTTTGGTCAAGGGTATGTACCTTGGTTGCAGGCACATCCCCAGGAGGGGTGTGCAGGAAGCAGCTGATCGATGTTTCTCTCTCACCATTGATGTTTCTATCTCCCTCTCCCTGAAACCAATAAAAATATATTAAAAACATATTCACTGAAGCCCAGGGCCAAGGAAGAAAAGATGAATCTTCAAGTTATTAAACCAGATCACATGAGCCTTCTGCACTTTAGCACCAGAGTCAACTGCACAGGACCACACAGAACAGTAGGAAAAATGACAAATCACAACCCTACCATCCTTTATTTCTCACACACCAGATTCAAGTCATATGTATTATTTTGGAAACTAAGAAACTACATTGACAGAAGAAATGAAAAAACTCTGAAGACTTATTTTTTATGAATCAAAATAACCTGTGCTTTATAAAGTTCTTTACATATGATATCTGGTCATGTGAAATTTGATACTAATTCATGATATTTAAGAATCAGAACTTTTGTTGTATTTTTCACTATAAGAAAGGCTAGTTTTTAATGAGCTCTTAATAAAATGCATATTTACCATAATTACATGATTTAGGTCCAGAAGTATCTCGATGACCTGAATGATTCTACAGATTATTTCCTTACACTGACACCCTCTTCACTTCCCAGGCCTTACCTGTTTTGGATAGAGTTGGCAGCAACATGCATGGCGACAGCAGTTTCTTGAGTTTTCCGGTTCATGCCCCCTGGTGGGGGACACATCCCTGACCCAACCTGAGGTGGCATATTGGCCATGTTAGGGCCATAAGGCCGGTTGCCCATGGAGGCATGACTCATTCTCCCTGGAGGAAGTGTGCCATAAGGTGGGATACCAGGCTGCCCATGCATCTGACCTCCAGCACCCATAGGGTTCATGCTTCCAGGCATGCCTGCACTGGGGTAATTAGCATTGGGCAAGGCATTATAGTTTGGTTGCCTGGGGTAGCCTCCTGGGAGAAGAAGGAAAGAAGACACAGAGACTTGATTAGTGACTCATTAGCAACTCACTAATGCTCAAACTCTAAAATTCCAAAGGTGAAAAACAGTAAGAATCATTTGAGATTTGGTCTGGAAAGAGCCCAATTTTACCCCATTAAAAAAAGGTTAAGTGGAGGGTAGAAACACATAAAGATGAGCCTCAGCTGTCCCTTCATCTTAAAGATAGCACAGAGCAAGAATGACTGGCAGGCAAGGCTGGCTTTGCTGCTATCCAGGTTCAACAACTCCAGAAATTGTTTTCTTTCTACATTCTTCCTTCCTTCCCATGCTATATCAAAGACATTCAATCTTTAATCTTGTCTAGGGCTAATTTTTAAGAAAGATCTATTCTATTAGGACTAATATACTAAAAACAAGTATAATAATGGATTAATTACCATTTACTGAGTGTCTGTATTCAGTCATGAGCTAAACACCTTATATCCATTCAAGGATTTTCCCATGATAACAGCCCTGCCCTACTTTAGGGCTTGGCTTTGGTGAATTAAAGGCAAACAACAGCTCTACTCTTTACAACCCAGACAGCAGCATATCAGACAAGGAACTGTTTTCTCATCTCATCTCTATGTACTCCTAACTGGGTAGTATACTCACCTTGTGGGCCATACTGACTCCCCTGGGGACCATAGCTCCCCATGGAGTTCTGCTGGTAGGAGCCCATGCCAGTGTGCATCTGTCCTCCAGAAGGCTGACGCGGAGATAAGGCCGAGCCGGGCTGGGGAGAACTGTACTGAGGCATCTGGGGGTTCCTTTGCATGTAACCTATTTGTGGGTAGTGCCCATATATATTAGTTATTACCTCGATATAATGGGAACAAATGCTCTCCCTTATCCTAGGACTTCACCATCTCTATTTTATTTAACAACTAATTGAATAATGTCTCTACCTTATCTGCTATATAACTGTGTGGCATTTTAGGTATCTTCCAAAATGACATAGCATCATGCCAACTCTTTCTATTAAACAGGGGGGCTGAAAAGACAAATAGCAATTACAGAAAAACTAAAATGGTGCAGGATTTAAAGAGTAAAGATTCGATGCTGAGTTTTAGCATTTGCTGACCAAATTGGGCACAATGCATGTAGGGGGAATACATTAAAACAAAAACACTGAGAAACAAAGAATGACGGTGGGAGAACACAGTTCTGGAATAACTACCTGGCTAAGCCCACTCTTAACCTCACAACTGTTTTTGCAATTGTCCTACACTTCATGGCCATAGGTTCTCTAAAAGCTGTTTTACACAGGATAATTAACACATTGCAGATGGAGCACAAGAATTCTCACTTCATATTACACAGTGTTTTAAAAAATATCATATTTTAAAAAGATACTAACTTGTAAGTACATGTAATAAATAACTTAAAAATGCAATGGATATTTAATTTTAAAGCTGCCTTTAACATTTATATAAAATGCTTTTTTTTTTTTTTTGTACTCAGTCAACAGAACTTAACTGGCTGATGAGTAAAGTTAGCAATAAAACTACTGGTCCGCAATGTGTTAAGTTTCAGCCTTAGCCTCTCCTCACACCCACCCGGCCACTCGCACGCCAGGCTCTTACCTCGATCTTGGGCAATGCTTGATTGGTTCATGGAAGGATGCATGATGCTGTCCGATTGGCCACTGGGTGGCCGAGGTGGCATCTGGTTGCCTGCTCCAGATAGAGAAAGTAAGCCAATCACGGCTAAGCCTGGAATTCTATCTAGGTGGTCAATTCAGAGCTGGAAATGGCTCGTGAGAAGATCAAACACCTCCCAGTATTACACACACAGAGACCTCCAACAAAGAGGCTCACATCTCCCTTCTTCAGATGCTGAAGAGAAACTTTGCAGACATCTCCAGAGATTGATTCTCTGCCAGTGAAGGCTGGAGCCCCTTGATGATGTTATAAGCCAGTCCCTGACCCCCTCTCCCCAAAACCCAGCAATTGAGGGTACCTGGCACTGCAGCAGGCGAGAGTGGTCCTGAGCGAGATTGAGCAACACTGGCGGGAGAGCCAACAGGGGACGGGGACGGGCCTCGGATGCCAGGCAGGTGAGGGGAGGTGTGAGGAGAAAAAGGAGACTGAGCTGGATTACTCTGCTCTCCTTGGCTGCTGGAAATCCCTGATGTGCTCACTCCAGGGCTCAGAGCTCCTTCTGTCCCCATGGGGAGATCATCTATTGAACCAGACAGATCCTGAAACATACCACAATATCTCAATTAGCAGTATTAGGCAGAAAGACTCTTCTTTCAACAATTCTACTTCACGGTTAACATTTCCCTTAAACAACCAAGGGCAAGCACACCACACATTATGTTGTTGTGATATATAGCTTATGTATGGCAAACTATGCAGGACCAGATAGAAAAATATTGTAGACTCTGTGAGCCATATAGTTTTCTTCAAGTATAATTATTCAACTCTGCTATCATAGTGCAAACGAGCAGTCACAGATAATAAAGTTTTATTGAAACAGCCACACCCATTTGATTATTTATAAAAACAAGTAAATGGCCTATAATCTGTAGTTTGCTGACCTCTGGCCTATCCATCAGAGCAGATCTAGTACTTTTCTTTTCCAGCCTCAGTTTTCACCATTGTAAGAGTGCAGCATTTCAGTGAGCCTTTAATTCTTTTCCACTGAGGAAGCTTTATAAAACATCGCCAGGAGAATACCAGGAGCCACAAGAGAATGTTAACAAGTTTGGGCAGTAATCACAGATCTCCGCCCCTCCGATTATTATAAACTATACTAGAGCCCCAGTGCACGCAATTCCTGCACGGGGGGGGGGGGGGGCAGAGCCCCTCAGCCCAGCCTGTACCCCACCTTGCAGTAGGGGAGCTGGCCTAAGTTGCCAGTCTGACATGCGCTGTCGCTCTCCTACAACACTGCTGTGCTCACTAGCCGTGAGCCCAGCTTCCGGCTGAGCAGAGTTCCCACTGGAGGAGCTCCTGCATTGAGCGTCTGGCCCCTCGGGGGATGTCTGACTGATGGGGAGTGGTCTAAGATGGCAGTCAGGCATCCTTAGTGCTGCCTCGGAGGCAGGAGAGTCTTGCTTGCCAGCCGTGAGCCCGGCTCAGGGCTTCTGGCTGAGCGTTGCCCCCTTCTCACCCCCACCCCCGTGGGAGCACACTGACCACCAGGGGGCAGCTCCTGCATTGTCTTCCCCCTGGTGGTCAGTGTGCATCATAGCGGCCAGTTGTTCTGCTGTTTGGTCGATTTGCATATCAGCCTTTTATTATATAGGATTTACTAAGGAGTCACTTTCTCCAAGTTACCATATTTTAATATACTAGTGTAAGGGGTAGGGGGTGAAAAAGGGATACACTGCACAGGAACCAAAAGATCTGGGCCTATATTCCTAACAAATGTTTATCAACTGAACAAATTCAGTTTTCTGAATTTGATAGTTTTAAGTTGTAAAATGAAGAGTTGGAAAATAAAAAAAAGAGTTGGTATTTACTTGGGGCTTCGCTTGTCTTGAAATAATCAGTAGAGTTCGCTTTGGGTAGATAACTCCAAAACTAGCTATCAGAAGCTCAATATGAAAAAAATTCATCCCAGGAAATGCACCCTCAACTCTACTCCCTGCCCCATGTTCATTCTCTAGCTCAACATCACACATTAACTTCAGACTAGAAACTAACTGCATTTCGAAGAAAGGATGAGAGCTTTGGATAAGGGGTCAGGTCTGAGTTAAACAAAGAGTTATTTTAAAGAGACATATCTGAAGAGGCCTGATTTGAGTCTATTCCTATTCCCACAACAAGCTCACCTTGGAAATATCAGTTCAAGGCGGCACACCTTTCTGCTGAGTTCTAACGAAACAAAGTTTGTATGTAGGTGGGTGTGTAGTTGTGTCTATGCCCAGCTCTCCATGTTAGCTGAGAAATCAGAAAATGCTAACTTTCTTACTAGTACACCACAGCATGCTATAAAAATCCAGTTAGAATTAGTCCCAGCATGGAAAGGGAATTCAAGAAGCCCTTCTCCAGCCCTAGCTTGTTCAGCTCAGTGGATAGAGCGTCAGCCGGTGGACTGAAGGGTCCCAGGTCCAATTCCTGTCACGGGCACATGCCCAGGTTGTGGGCTCGATCCCCAGTAGGGGGCATGCAAGAGGCAGCCAATCAATGATTCTCTCATCATTGATGTTTTTCTCTCTCCCTCCCTCTCCATTCCTCTCTGAAATCAATAAAAATGTATAAATAAATTTTAAAAAGCTGCCCTTCTCCAGGTAACATCAAAGAGCCTCTTTCCTCAAAGGCCTAAAGTACCTGGACTATAAACAGCCTTGGGTTCATCCCGAGAGAGGAGGATTCCATTCCCATGTTGAGGGCTAAGCTATCTGAGCTAAGGAGAGTAAACTCAGAGAGACAGCAAGATGATGAGAGAAACCAACTATGTATGCCAGAAAAGGCCTCAAAAGCCACTTGTTAATCTCTGGTAACAGAAACCACAGCCCAATGATCTGTTTTAGGGACCAGTAAGTTCCTTCAGCATTCTTTCCTATAGTCCCTATTCCCTATCAAACAACCAGTTTTTGCTAATAAAAGTTACTTGCTATCATGAAAAAGAAATCAGTATATTTTGGAACACAATAGGAATCAAAGGTCTATCCATAAGACAAGAAATTGGCTCTGTTCAAATGGCTTTGAAAAATTATGTGTCTTGAAGATTTCTGTCTTTTAAGTAAAACATGAACATTCTCATGCTAAAAACAGTTCAGAGAGTGTAGGTAAAGGCAAAGTCCTCCTTTGCTCTCTTTCTGCTACCTTCAACAGAGGAACCCTGTTCAATTTGGTGTATATTCTTAGAGACCTTCTGTGGAATGGAGGAAGGGAAAGAAAAAACCCAACCACAACCCACCAACCACGGCTAGAGCCAGGGCAGGGCTTGCGGATGCTCCTTCAGCCACACTTCTGTGCAAACTCAGGCTCTCCACAAGAGAACGTCCCAGTCCAGCTGAGGGAATCCCAGTGGCCTGAAGAAAATACTGGCAGCCCCTGAGGCTGAGTTCTCAGGACCCTGGAGACATCTTGGTGACAAGGTGGTGGCTTCCTTCACAAAGGCACTTTGAGGAGAGCTGCCAGTTTTGGTAAAGTGTTCTGAGTTCCTTGGAGAAAAAGTGCTAAATAAACCACTGTCAACAGCAGCCCCGTGTGGTCTGGGGTACCTAGGCACCCTATCTAATAAAAGAGTAATATGCAAATAAACCCTAACCAAGATGGCTGCGGCCACTGAAAGCAAGCAGGAGGAAGACTTGGGTTTCCCCGGCAATGGAGGAAGCCAAGCTTTCCACCTGCCCTTGCCGGCCTAGGCCTCCACTCAATGCTACGAAGTTTCAATTATAGAAGTTACATAAACCCCAACAGAAATGGTGGCAGCCACTGAGCTGGAGAGGGCAGAGGCTAGGGTTGCCCTGACATTGGAGGAAGCCAAGCTTCTGCAGCTCTGGCTGGCCTAGGCTTCCACTTAAGGCTACAAAGTTTCAATTATAGAAGATACTTAAATTCCAACAGAAATGGCTGCCACTTTGGAGCCAGCAGAAGGCTTGGTTTTGCTCCAGGCTAAAAAGTTTCAATTGTAGAACATAAATAAATCCCAGATCCCAGGGCCTCCACTTGAGTCGCTGGAGGGCGTGGCTGGCCTGCAAACCACCACAGGCCCCTCGCCCAATCCACCCCACACCCCAAGGGAACCCCAACCCTGATTTGGGACACACTTCAGGGCAAACCAGCTGGTCCCCACCTATGCACCAGGCCTCTATTCTATCTAATAAAAGAGTAATATGCAGATTGACCATCACTCCAACACACAAGAGAGCTGCCTCCATGTGGTCAAAGATCCTGCCCCCATGTGGACACAAGATGGCCACCACAAGATGGCCAGCAGGGGAGGGCAGTTGGGAGGGACCAGGCCTTCAAAGGGGGCAATCAAGCCTGCAGGGGAGGGCAGTTAGGGTTGACCAGGCTGGCAGAGGAGAGAAGTTGGGGGCAAACAGGCTGGCAGGGAAGCAGTTAGACATCAATTAGGCTGGCAGGGTAGTGGTTAGGGGTGATCAGGCTGGCAGGAAGAAGCAGTTAGGGGCAATCAGGAAGGCAGGCAGGCAAGCAGTTGGGAGCCAGCAGTCCTGGATTGTGAGAGGGATGTCTGACTGCCCGTTTAGGCCCGATCCCGATGATAAGATCGGGCCTAAATGGGCAGTCAGACATCCCTTGAGGGGTCCCAGATTGGAGAGGGTACAGGCTGGGCTGAGGGACACCCCCCCCCCCGCTCGTGCACGAACTTCATGCACTGGGCCTCTAGTAAACAATAGTGTGGAAAGCAGCAGCATTAATATTCCTATTCCTCAGATTTAGTTTATTTGAGGCCAGTCTCTCCAACTGTCATTTTCATCAGATGGCAACTGGTCAGCATGAGTAGGTGATTAAAAAAGTAAATTAAGAACCAAAATATAGTACAGGAAGGGCAGACCATTTACATTAATATAAATAACTACCATTTGAGCATCTGCAATGTGTCAGGCACCTTATGGAGTTAATTCTTAGAAATAGGTACCTCTACCACTAACATGATGAAGATGAGCAAGCTGATGCGCAGAGAGATGCGGTTACATGTCCAAATCATCCAGCAAGCAAATGGCAGAAACTAGGTTTTGATTCCAGGTCTGATGAACCCCAAAGCTCTCCATGAAGCTGGTATTATATGAGCCGAGGGAAAAGTACCACACCCTTGAGTTAGGAGACTAAGGCCCGATTCTTGGTACTTATCAACTGTGACCTTGGGTAAGCTGGCAAAAAACCAGGCTTTGGTTTCCCTCAATTACATAATGAAGGGACTGGATAAACCTGAGTTTGTGACGCCCCTGAGGCTTATGCATGAAACACCACTGGCACAATACGGTCAGGATCATGTGAAATATTCTATACCTTGGAATGAGAGATATGACAACACATAAGCAAGTATAACATGTAAGACATACCCTTCAGTCCTGGTGGCTAATCACAAGTAAACATTTTTATTGGGAAATGAGAGGGAGTTGTAAGGGCAGACTCCAAAAGAAGTCTCCCCCCTCTATCTACATGAACAGATACTGCTCTGAACTCCATATCCTTTTTCTGCACAGGACACGCCTCTGCTTTCTACCCTACAAAAAGCCAGTTTTTCAAGTCTTTTGTTCCACAAAAAGCCGGATATATGGCTGTTGAGTCAGACCTCAAAGTGCTTAACTTGTCGGGCTTTCCACAACATACTTATCACATACAAAGTTCAATCAATCCCAGCCCCAGTTCTCCACAGTGGGGGGGGGGGGGGGCTGCCTTCAGAATGTCAGGACTCAGGCTCTCAGTCTTCCCAAAGGGCTCGCCTAACAAGCACCTTCTAGGAGGAGCTGTAAGAATTGCAGCACTGCCTCTTAAATGGAAAGAGGTTTTCCTGGATTTTGTCTTCTCCAAGAACAATCCTGCTACGAGATGGGAGGTGAGATCAGCCCACTCAGTGCCCTGCCAGTTCCAAGGAAGCAGCAGGGCCAGGGAGAATTTTCTCATGTGTTTCCAAAGTGTTTCATGAATTTTATTGCTCATCTACCATGCAGATCAAAAACACTGGAGCAGGTCCAACTGTTTCACACAGAATCTCACACAGGCTGGCTACAGCCCTGAAAGCCTTCGTTTCTTCACTTGAAACACTGCCCAGTGTTATTCTGGGATGTGACCTGATAGAGAAAGCCCATGGGACTCCATGACGATAACTGTTCCAGCTGTGACTGGCTGCCCAGTCCTGGCGAGTGCCAGCATGGGTTTGTTAGGCTCTGCTGACAAACAGAATTCAGCAGCTAACACCTTCTCTTCACACCACAACAAAACCATGCCCAAAGTTACAGTCATACCTCAGTGAATGAGTGTGTGTGTGTGGGGGGGGGGTGGGGGTGGGGGTGGGGGGAGGATGTGGGGGGGTTGCTAGTACTCTCATAGGAAGGGCTTCAAGTTCTAACATGAATTGGCTGCCTGATGAAGAACATTATCAAGCAGGAAGATACCATCTCAGGATTAGATGAGGGGGGTTTAAACAGAGCCTCATGAGGATATCAGTTCTTTGCTGGGCAAATTAAATAACGTCAACAGGTAAATCTAAATACCAGGGTCAGGACAATAATTAGATTCAGGTTTCCCTCATAAATGTGGCTGAATCTTTGAGAAATGGAGGTTTGTTAACTGCTACATGAGGTTCTTGTATTCTTTCAGCTGTGAAGAGCTTTTGCCAGGTTGTGCCAACTACTGGCAGGGAAACTATTCACCAAGAGGGCCAGGTAAATCTTACACACATACTTACAGTAAGTTTGTGTGATGGGAACCTTGCAACTCAACCATACCCACTAGCTGACAATCCTTGAATGAAAAAAGTCCAAATGCATAGCTTGAAGTGACCAAATCTGTACTTTCAATTTGTCAATTATTTTCCTAGCCTGACAGGAGGCTGCTCCCATGCTGGAGAATGGGAGGAAATCTGAAGAACACAGAAAAGGCTGAAAAATCTAATCCTTGAAAAAAGGCAGGTGGTAGGAAAGGAGGCAACAACTTTGACAAATTTTAAAACAGAACACACTTAACTACATAGGAATTACTTAAGGCACATAGGTTTTTGGAAGACTGGTGAACATACCTTTTTGGAAGACTGATGCTACCTCTCTATCAAACACAACAATTTCCAGTACAATAAAGTTCCAGTCGTAGGTTCTCCGTTGTTTTTGCCCCCCTTAGTCTTTGCTAAATGGAAGGAAGGGATATCTGACCCATCCTAGACTGACAGGGTTTCCAGAGTATAGAACTGCTGCCCTGTTGTTCCAACAGGTTAACTGCCATCCTTGCCTGGATAGCAGATTGGCTGGTGCTGCTGAAATGCTAAGAACAAACCAACATATAGCAAAGGCTGCTTCTTGCTGGTGGCCGTACCTCCACATCAGGACCAAGCAGGTGGTAAGGAAGTGGGAAGAAAAGATGCAAAAGGTGACAGGCTAACACCATCCCTTTTAGCTTAAGATCAAGCACCATCTCCTGCCTCAACTACATCCAGTGTTCGGAATAGCAGAAATTGTTCCAGGAAAGGCTCAGAGAACCCTATTTCCTAACCTCTTCCCCCAAGTTTCCAAAACCTCTCAGCAAACTCTCTCTTCTTTTTTTCTACAATTGGTTATTGTTCTGGGGATGATGGATCATTTCTTCCTGGTACCTTCCAGCTGCCTGGTAAGGATGACACAACAGATAAAGGGTCAGACTCTTCTTGTCTCCAGAATGTTTTTCAGGGGCTCACTTCTAGGAGAAAATCCCCTTTATATACATATCAGAATGCATAAGTAAAGCTCTGGGAGACCAAATCTCCAAATTCAAAGAATACTGAAAAGAGGAATAAAGCACGTCTCTTTGTGTTTCTCTCTCAAAGGGAGACAGAACTGACATGAGTATGTGACTACAATATGTTCTCACCTAACTCACATTTTGTTCTCACAATCATCTTCTGATATATGCCTCAAACCTATTTTAACAAAGAAGCAGGAATCGCAGAAGTTAAATGACTTGCCCAGAACAGAACAGAGAACTATTAAACATAAGAACTGGGATTCAAACCCATGTTTCTGATTCCAAAGTCTGCACTCTTCCCTTCCTAAAGTGGAAGCTGGCCACTATCAAAGGCCCCAAACAGGGTCAGGCAACAACTCTTCTCCAGCATGCTGGGTGATTAGCTGGCCTCACTTAGACCTTCTGTAGAAAGACTAACACAATGCTACAACGTTCCCCTCTTTCTTAGCCACTCTTCCTATAAACCACTCTTGCTTTCTAAACCTTCTTTCATGGTTTACATCAAATCAGCTGTTTCACCTTAACTCTCTTACGTTAAACCTACCTTTTTTTTACACTAAAGGGTATAATATTTTTTTTCACCTCTGGGTCTCTAGAAAGGTACTTAATGTACCGGGGGGAGGAGAGGAGAGAATGGCTTAGAAGCAAGAAATTAAGTCTCATGAAGGTGGGTATCTACTGGTTTTCATACTGAATATTGTCAAGCACAAGGATGTAACCCAAAGAGAAAAATCAAACATCTCTGGCCTCCAGGAGGCCTCATCTCAGGCAATTTCAAAACCTCACCCTTTCCTCCTCACCCAGCCCTTCTTCAGCCACCCTTCCAAACCAGAGGACAATGGGCCTTTTTGGGGACTCTATTCTACAAATACAAGAGGGGAAAGCTCCTCTGTGGGGGCAAAAGCCAAGCACGCTTTAATCCCCGTCCACAGCCATGCTCCAACAATGGGCAACAGAACTGTCCTCTAACATGGCAGGTATTCATTACCCACCCAGGGGAGAAATTGGTGGGAAAAACAATTGCTTGAATTGTTGGCACATTAGGTACAGCAGCTATAGACTAAATAGTTTTTGGTTGTTTTTTTTTTTGTGGTGGGTGGGGGAGGGGTGGAGGAAAATTAATGGGGGCAAAAAAGGGGCATCTGTAATACTTTCAACAATAAAGATAAAATATAATCCTACATAATAAAAGAGAAACATGCAAATTTGACCATACCTTTGCTATGCTACCAGCCAATCAGGAGCGGGGGTGGGGGGTGGGGCGGGGCTGAGCAGCACAGGCGTTCGCCCCCGGGGGCGGAGACGAAGCGGTGGCGGCAGCGTGGCACTCTGGCCAGAGCAGAGCAGAGTGAAGGCTCCGGCTGGAGTGAAGCCTCCAAAGGCCAAAGCAAAAACAGAAGGCAACAGCCAGAGGGAAGGCCTGGGTCCCAGGTTCCAGAGGAAAACTGGTCCTGGCAGCCAGGGGAAGGAAAGCCTATTGCATGAATCTTCATGCAACGGGCCTCTAGTAAAAAATAAAATCTTTTTTTTACCTTGGAAACTTCAAAGACGAGAACAGCTTTGTGGGGGACAAAGCCTCCATAGTTAAAGTACAATTTCCCTTGCCCCTCACCCCACAGGCAGGACCCAGAGTCCCTTCAAGGTTCCTCTAGACCTGTGGTCAGCAAAGAGCTGACATGTGGCTCTTTGGCCCCTTGAGTGTGGCTCTTCCACAAAATACCATGGCCTGGGCGAGTCTATTTTGAAGAAGTGGTGTTAGAAGAAATTTAAAAATTTTGGCTCTCAAAAGAAATTCCAATCATCGTACTGTTGATATTTGTCTCTGTTGACTAATGAGTTTGCCGGCCACTGCTCTAGACCTCACGTAACAGGACTAACTAACTGCACTGTGCTGAATTTGCCCTTTCTCCCACTAGCCTGCACCAAAGCAGGACCAGGCTATATTCTCCTGTTGTTATTATTTTTTAAAATATATTTTTAGTGATTTCAGAAAGGATGGGACAGGAAGAGAGATAGAAACATCAATGTTGAGAGGGAATCATTGATTGGCTGCCTCCTGCATGTTGGACCAAGCCTGCAACCGAGGCGTGTGCCCTTGACCAGATTGAACCTTGGACCCTTAGGTCCGCAGGCTGATGCTCTCTCCACTAAGCAAAACCAGACAGAGCTATTCTCCTGTTATTGACTAGAATAATGTCAGGCACACAAAAGACAAAAAGCCTGATAAACCTATAATCTACTCAAAAGCATCTTCTTTAGACCAATTTCAATTAGTCCTCTCTCTTTCCTTTACTCATCCTTCCCCACCTCACCCTGCACCTGAACTGCGGACCGCCACCTTCAGGGAGGCTCTCTGAGGTGGCACAAGGGAACCAACTGCTGTCTAAACTGTAAAGGACAACCCCGAATGGGCCTTGGCCACTTGGGTGAGCGCTCTTTATAAAACTGCAGTGCAGGGAAGAATCATATGGAAAGGAGGCTGTTAGAGGAGGCAGAGCTGTGTCACTGGAACAATTTCAATCTAAATACAAAAAATACAAGCACCTACCTTTCTAATCCACCCCAGCAAAATCTTAGAGGTGGGTCTAATTCTTGGAGGCTGAGGGTGTTGCTGAAGTGTAAAAGGGGAAGAAAGACTGTTGTGCTGCCTGCATTCCTGTGGTGGGAGCCCCTGCAAACAGCAGTTTGGCCACTGCAGCAGCCATTGATTTTTCCAGGGGTCGATATTCTGCTACCACAGATCTGCTCTGCTACAGGTTTAATCACATTGAATGCTGCTTTCTGCTCAACATCTCCCCTGCACTTCTCCCTCCCCAAACCAATAAAACAAACACAAAACACAATAAGAACTGGCCATGGATAGATGGTGCTACCCACAGAGAAATTCTAAGCACCAGCTCCAAAGGAGCCAAAGCTACATGGGTAGTCCACAAGCAGCTCAGGTATAAACCCACAAGCCCTAGAGAACATTTTAACCCTTGCCCAACAATCCTACAAGACCCTTTTAATAATTCCAAGATTTTGCATAAAAAATCAAGCCCTAGCCAGGTAGCTCAGTTGGTTAGTGTCATACCAATACAACAAGGTTGTGGGTTTGACCCCCAATCAAGGCACATGTAAGAGTCAACCAATGAATGCATAAATAAGTGGAACCATAAATCAATGTTTCTTTTTCTCTAAAAATAAAAAAATAATCCAGGTTTCCAAGTTAAAAAAAAAAAAAAATCCTAGAACTCCCCACACAGGGCACTAATCAGCGGAAACCTTGCTTTCCAATTTGTCAGACCCCACCAGGCCTGCATAATACCATGTTACCAATCTAACCAGCCTTCCAACACACACTTCTCATTCTGCAAAGACTTCTCATTTGCACACGAGATTTGACCAAAAATGTAGTGTTTCAAGGGTCACTAGCTAACAGACTCTTCATTCCAGATACGAAAAAAATGAAACTGGGTCAGAGCTGGCCTGAGTAAGAACAGTACATATTAATGGAATTGGGCTGTTCTAATCACAGCAAGAAATGAGCATGGGAAAGCTAGAGAAGGTAAGGAAGAGCTTCCTACTTTCTCCAAGCCACGCATTTCTCTTTAGGAAGGCCAACCACATCGACCTTGTTCCACCCAACCACGTCAACCTCGTTCCACCATCGGCTTGAATCCTAGAACTTGAGCAAGGAGGGCAGGAAAAGGAGGAGAAAAAAGGAGCGCGCGCGCGCGCACACACACACACACACAATAAGCAGAATTCTAGGTATGAGAAGTGTAAGAGGGAGAGGGGTATTTATTGCCTTAGGCTTTTACCTCATCTGGCTGCCCCTCAAAATTATAGCAACCAGCCGAACCGGTTTGGCTCGGTGGATAGAGCGTCGGCCTGCGGACTGAAAGGTCCCAGGTTTGATTCCAGTCAAGGTGTGCAAGAGGCAGCTGATCGATGTTTCTCTCCCATCTATGTTTCTGACTTTCTATCCCTCTCCCTTCCTCTCTGTGAAAAATCAATAAAATATACTTAAAAAATAAAAATTATAGCAACCAGAAGCAAGCAAAGATTAAAAATGTACTTGAGGAAGACAAAGTTGGCACTGTGCTCAACATAGCTTAAATCAAGGTTTAGGGCAGTGATGGACAACCTTTTGAGGTTGGTGTGTCAAAATTCGCCAAAAATCCGAGCATAACTCGAGTGGTGTGTCACTTCGAGAAAAAAACCCAAAAACCATAATTTTGCGATATAGTTTAAATAACAAAAACGTATAATTGTAATATATAATTGTATTTAATTAACCAAAAACTAATTATTTAACTTACCTGCTTAGGGACTTCTTTGTTCATCTGTCAGTCAGTTTCTTTTATTGGTTTTGATATTATTTAACTTGTGTGGGATGCTGTGAACTAAGATAAGTGAGGGGGAGGGGAATTCTTTAACTTGCCTATTAGTGACTTTTTTGTTGCTGAATTTCATTGGCTAAACCTTCAATTGAAGATTGGTATTTTGTACACTTCAAGCCCAAGGAAGCACTACTAACTTCATCTGTCAGTCTGTTTCTTTTGTTGGTTTTGATATTATTTAACACTGAGAATAAAGTCTCACAAAAGTACCTGGAGGGAAAAATTGTGAGTAAATTCATTGCTATATTTTTCAGGGTGCTAAAAGTGTTTGGTAATCGGTTCCAGGCACTCCAAATTTCCTGTTCGTAGTGACACTTGTCTTGATTCTCTCTCTAAGCAGCACCTTTTCAGATTCTCAAGCTTTGGCCTCAAGTTGACAAACACCTGAGCAAGACGCTGTCTTGAAATTGTGCAAGTTGCACCTCCAAATCATCAATTTGCCTCCATTGGAAACCATTTAATTCCAAACTACTGTAGACTACTACATCAGGATACTTAATTATTTTTATGGTCTGTTGTAGGCTTCTAAATTGATTAAATCTATCACTGAACTGGTCAAGTACCGAGTCTAAAACATGATAGTACTTTATATGCAAGGATTCCATTTCATTTTGTACAGCTGCACTGGCTTTCTCAAAATACTTTGTTACTCGAGGAAAATACTTATTAAGTTTTAGTTTCTACATCTCGCTTGAATATTTTACGTTTACTTTCAAAAACTTTTATGTATCCAAACATATTGTCAATACTTTTGCCAAAACCTTGTAAACTTTAAGTTCAGTTCCTTAATATGAACAGAGAGATCTGTAAAAAATATCAGGGTGCTGACCCACTTATCATCATTGAGCTGAGAAAAATTTCCTAGACCCTTATCCTCAAGAAATACCTTAATTTCTTCAAAGCACTCCACAAAGCGCTCAAGAACTTTGCCTCGGCTCAGCCATCTAACATTATTGTACATCACCAGTCCACTGTAGGTGGAATCAACCTCCAGTAAAAGTGCAGAAAATTCTCGCTTCTGAAGGGGGCGAGCAGCTATTAAATTAACTATTTTTGTTACAACTGACATTAAGTCGTTTAAGTCAGTGAATCCTGCCTTGGCATATAAAACCTCCTGATGGATAATACAATGAAAGGCACAATCGGATGTCCAATAGCTTATGTAAACAATTTGACAAATCCGACTTTTCCCCCCATGTTTGGTGCCCCATCTGTCCTCACTGACACAACTTGTTTGTATAACAACCTTCCATATTTCACTTCCTGACGTACTTGTTGGCACTGGTACTAACTTTATCAACTCTTCTCTCATTGTGAGACCATCAGAATATTGACCAATAATGGCCAACTGAGCATGTGATGTGACATCAGTAGTTTTATCAAAAGAGATTGAAAAATATTTACAATTACTTGTCTCTCTTTAATTTGATGTTGTATGTTTGTGTTCAGTCTCATTATTTGATCTTTTATGATATTTCTACTGAGTGGTAACTCAGATATTATCTTAATAATTGCATCTTTATTCTGCATATTGTGAAATAGAACTGGTGCACATCTTAGGAGAGTTTCTGTAATAAATTCTCCCTCACTGAATGCTTTTCCATGATGAGCTATGGAGTGAGCAATGCTCAGACTTGCAGATGTTAAATTTGTAGAGCCTTTTATAAATTTAAGGACAGAATTAGATTGGCTCTTATAAAGGTGTAGCTGCCTGGAAATGTATTCCTTCCTTTCATCCTCACCTGTTTTCAAGAGCTGAAAATAATTAGTTTCAAAATGTCTATTTATATTCCACGTTCTGCTTACTACTGTTTCAGTACATAGAACGCAAAATGATCTGCCATTTTTTTCTATAATGCCATACATTCAGTCCATGTCTCTTGAAAGGGTGGTCTGCTGCTACTACCACTTCCTTTACTTAACCCTGGTTTTTTATTTTTTGGGTTCTCCATCAAGGGGGCAGTGACAGAAGATAGAATTATAGATAGCCTATTAGCCCTGCAGGCAATTAGGGGTTAACTAGTCTAACTGACCACAAGATGGCACATGTAACTGTCTTTTAGGAAAGGGCAGGGTTAATAAGCAGAAATAGGGGTTAATAAGGATGCAAAACAGTAACAGTGGTGAAATGGAGTCTGCACTATGCTGCAAAATGATGTTCCTTCTATATATTAAGATGGCTGCCGCTATTTCTAATGGTGGGAAACGGCACCCATAGCACAGGCCCTCGCCTCTCCCAGCCTCCCCCTCACTTATCTCAGTAATGATGGTCAATTAGAAACGACACCTCAGAACAGTAGATTGGATGATGGTTACTGTGGTAATGTGGTTGCTGGTAATGGTGATCACAGGGCCCCCAGAGAGGTGCCCCCGCAGCATTCCGCTGCTCCTTGCTCCGCTGGCCTGAAGTGAGGTCAAAGATCCCCTAATGGCCTAACTGGAAGTCCCAGAACTAGAGGCTCTGTGCCGGAATTCTGTTGTTTTGGCCTACAGACCTCCGGCACAGAGTGTCTACACTACAGTACGGCAAATGTTTCATTCTCGGCTACTGCGGCCCCATACTTCTTCTGCATGCGACCACATGTGGACATGTGTCATCGAAAATGGCTACGGATGTCAGTGCTGACACGCGTGCCATAAGTTTGCCATCATGGGTCCAGGGGGCTGTATGGCCTCCTTGGTTTGGTATTTATAGCTCTAATTTTTAGCCCTGACCCAGTAGCTCAGTTGCTTAGCAGTAGTCAGCAAAACTCATTAGTCAATTACAGAATTTAAATAAACTCAAACAGAAATGGCTGTTGCCACGGAGCGAGCAGAAGGCGTGGCTCCGCTCCAGACTACAAAGTTTCACTTGTAGAACATAAATTAATCCCAGATCCCAGGGCCTCCACTGGGGTCACTGGCCTGCAAACCACAACAGAGCCCTCGCCCAGGCCGCCCCATGCCCCAAGGGAACCCCAACCCTGATCCAGGACACTCTACAGGGTAAACCAGCTGGCCCCCACCAATGCACCAGGCCTCTATCCTACATAATAAAAGAGTAATATGCAGATTGACCATCACTCCAAACACAAGAGGACTGCCTCCATGTGGTCAAAGATCCTGCCCCCATGTGAACACGAGATGCCCACCACAAGATGGCCAGCAAGGAGGGCAGTTGGGAAGGACCAGGCCTGTAAGGGAGGGCTGTTGGGGGCAATCAAGCCTGCAGGGGCGGGGAGTTAGGGGTGACCAGGCCGACAGAGGAGGGAAGTTGGGGGCAAACAGGCTGGCAGGGGAGCAGTTAGACATTAATCAGGCTGACAGGGGAGTGGTTAGGGGGGCGATTAGGCTGGTAGGCAGAAGCAGCTAGGGTCAATCACAAAGGCAGGTAGGCGAGCACCTGGGAGCCAGCAGTCCTGGATTGTGAAAGGGCAGTTGGACATCCCTCGAGGGGTCCCAGATTGGAGAGGGTGCTGGCTGGGCTGATCCCACCCTCCACCCTGCATGAATTTTGTGCACCGGGCCTCTAGTGCATAAATAAGTGGAATAACAAATTGATGCTTCTCTGTCTCTAAGATCAATAAATAGCCTCAGTGGGTAGAGCACTGGCTTGCAGGCTTGATCCCTGGTCCCAGTCAGGGCATGTGTTGGAGGCAACCAGTCGATGTGGCTCTCTCACAATGTCTCTCTCTTCCCCTCCCGTACACTTTAAGACCAATGGAAAAGTATCCTTGGGTGAGGACTAACAAAAATAAATAAAAAATAAAGCCCTACATTTATATTTGCCAGTGATCTTTTTTTTACCATATGCCTCCTGGTCTAGATAAAAATAAAAATATTTGGGGAGTGGAACAAACAGACCTGAGAGTGAGGAATGGATCTTAAATCAGGAAAGATAGCCAATGACTTTAAAGGCCATTGAAACCAAAGAAACAATACTGAACAGAGGAAGAGACATGGTCAAATTCTAAAAGTAGAAAATGGAGGAGCAAGGGGATATGAATATTCTTGATAACAGTTCATCTGAACACTTATCCCTTTAATTTAGAACTTGGTTTCTCTTACTTTCCCCAAAATGTCAGGAAATCGCCTTCACTTATCTCAGTAGACAATACTCTCAGTATTCCTCCCACATCAAAGCTGGCCTTAAGGGACAGGTTTGCTGACTCTGAGCTTGAGCCTTCAATCCCTAGTTCCCACCTTCAACAAAGCATGGCTTCTTATAGCTTCCCTGGGAAAGATCAAATGGGAAGTGAACTAGCAGCTGGAGGTGAGTTCCGCCTCGTGGCAATCAGTAATTATGTCATAATACAAGCCAATTCCATGCTGACACCAGGTGGGGAGGATGGAATAGGTTCAGGCCACAGAAGTGAATAAAGCAAAAGCTCAAGCACTGGCCTCCAAAAGGGACAATACTAACACTAGAGCACATTCCAGATTCACCATAGCTTTCAGACAGAACACCGAATATTTTAGAAACATGGGAAAGAGATAATAGTTAATTCTATGCTTGATTTATCAGGTATGTTAACATAGTTCCATGCCTAAGGGTCCTCCCATCTGGACCAAGTTTAGAGGAACAAATTCTTACTCTGGTGTAGAGGAGCCCTAGTGGAGAGTATTTATAGGGGGCGGGAGGAGGGGTGTCTTGGTTTACATATTGTTCAAAAAGCTCAAGATCCCCCCTGCAAAACCTCAGGATAAGAAACAGCTTAGCATTCACACATCTGTTAGACTGGCTTTCTGATTTTGGTTGGTCTTTTTGGAGAAGAACAATGGCAGCTTTGTAGAGGGCACCAATAGGAAGGAAAGGGGGATGGGTGGGAGAAAGCCACTGTCACCAAGGCAACTGAGTTAATCCATATGTTGATTCAATCAGGAAATTCTAGTTTTGGGGGTTTCTTCCTTCCAGAGTAAATGCTTCCTACATCTTCCTGGAGAGTAGATCCAAATCCAGAAACTACAGTATCACTCACTACTTTTGACAAGAAATCTCAACCCCACATCTCTCCATATCTCCTTATCCCTCTCTCCAAAGAGAAGAGAACATGTAAGACAAAGTCTGGTCTTCTGAATATAGCATTTTTCCTTCTCTTAAAGAAGCTTTTTGCTGATCCATTATGGGAGTTGGTCCTAACAGTAACAAGCATTGGACTGAAAGTCAGGGTACCCAGTATTCTCATTTACTTGGCCTTGGGCAGGTCCTTACTCCTCCTTCACAAGTAAGGTGGGGGTAAGAAGGAGTGGTGGTGTTTGCATTAGTATGGTAAATATTCTGTGGACTAACTCATGCTGCCTTTGTTCTATTCTTTTCATAATTGTAGATGCTTAAAAAGCTGAAAACTACATATCCCAGAATCCTTGCAGATGAGTTTCTGACACAATTCAGGCTCTACTAATTAGAAGCAGATTCAAGATTAGATTAAAATATGTCTCCTTCACTTGTTTCTGCTGGAGCATTTCCATTTCATCTTCCAGGTAACTGGGTGTTTGTTCTGGTGGCAGCAACTGCTGCTACTTCTTGATTCCAACTTACTGATCCCTGGATAGATCTAGAGCAATCAATCTGATAGCGGATCACAAGCAGGAGTTCCTCAGTGGGTCAAATCTAGGTTTAGGTTCTCCGTTCCTGAAGGACAAGCCTAGAGGTTGCTCCTTTCTAACAATTTTGTAAGACCAACTCCCAATATTAAATGCCTATTAAACAAACCCAGGCCTGGGGTTCAGAGCAGAAACCACTGTATGTGACACAGAATTACCAAATGATAATTTGAGAAATTGCGGAGAGAGCAGAATTATTCACAAACATATTTTCTGCTAAGCTAGCATCTTTTGGGGAAAATAGTTAAGATGAAGGAGCCTTAGAACTTTAAAATACGTTTGTCCAGGACATCCACTTTCACATCTTCCTTTATACAACTTCCCTGCACCTTATCCCTCTACTCCACACTCTGGGAGGATTGAATTGCTCACATAAGAGGAAGACTGAGTCAGCACATGTGTACCTTTTCATCCCTATATTCTCTATAATGCTTTTACTATCCTCTGTGGAGGATGGTATTACCTGCCCAACCCAGAGTAAGTATTCTCTGGGCTCTTCAGGGAGGCTTGGGCTAGAACGGGTACCAAGTGTCTTCCTCAGCAGCAGGAAATATGTTCATTAGTTCCAGGTGAAAAAGAATCATGGCATACCTTCCTAAGAGCCCTAATGAGTAAAGACAAGGTTGGCCTACACAAGGTCCTAGTTTATCTTCTTATATAAATTTTTGGCAACCACCAGCTCCCTACAGCAGTGCTGGGACAAACTAAAAAACAATGTCAAATCCAAGTGGTATACTTGGTGGAGGACCGTTTGTGTGTGTAACTTCTCACCAGTCCTCAGTAGGCAACTGACCCCAGGAGCCATCACACTAGAGGTAAGGTGCAGTTAGTATTCAGACTGAAGTTGTTCTAAGAAAACAAATGGTTCCAGCAAGAGGAATCTATGTGAGACACACAAGCAGGAAGCTGAGCTGAGCCACCAGTGACCAGAATAGAAACAGGAAATGGGCCCAGGAACGAGCATACAGAAATCTGCGGCAAGTAGCACAGGTTCAAGCAGGCACCAGCAGTATCAAGGCTGGAGCAGCGTGACTAAGATAGAGAATCAGATTGGCTAGCCCTGCCAGAGAACTAGCTTTCTAGAGAAG
Source organism: Antrozous pallidus (assembly GCA_027563665.1). Taxonomy (NCBI): domain Eukaryota; kingdom Metazoa; phylum Chordata; class Mammalia; order Chiroptera; family Vespertilionidae; genus Antrozous; species Antrozous pallidus. The sequence continues at coordinate 196,127,488 of CM050508.1, forward strand.
GGATGGCTACTTGCACAGGGAACACGCTGCTCTGAACATTCTGGGCAGATATGACAGAATGGGTAGGGATTTCCTTTTTCAGACTTTGTGCGAGTACCTGGGCTATAATTCAAGGGGAAAAGCACAGATACATGGTCAGATATTAAGAAAACAGAACAGCCTAGCTCTTCTGGGTACCAAAATTATAAATGGTATTTGTTACCTCTTTGAAAATAAGCTGGCAAAAACCATTGGCCCTGCCTTCTTTTACCATGATAAGTGACAAAAGAGAACACAAACAGTATAAAATTAAAATCCTTCAAACATTCCAATTTTCTAAGCTTTTAAAAGATTTCTTTCAGCCCCCAAACCCGCAATAAACTCAAATGACAAAAACTGGCTCTCAAGCTCAGGCAGGTAGAAGAACCTAGGGGCTATTCAACAAAGGTTGCCCGGCTGGTGTGGTTCAGTGTTTGAGCATCAACCTATGAACCAGGAGGTCACGGATCGATTCCCCGTCCGGGAACAAACCCGAATTGTGGGTTACATACCTAGTAGGGGGGTGTGCAGAAGGCAGCCAATCAATGATTCTCATCACTGATGTTTCTCTCTCTCTCTCTCATTCTCCCTTCTTCTCTGAAATCAATAAAAATATATTAAAACAACAACAAAGGTTTATTACTGAGTATCTGCCTGATTCAGGAGGTCAGACATAGACCTAAGTCTTCAAGCAGAGATACCAAAATAATCTTTGTGAACATGAAGAAAATGCTTAAAGAAAATGGGGAAGAATTCCCAAGGAAGGGTATTTTAGCTAGGTTTTGAAGCCAAAGTAGATTTGCTGAGCATTAACAAAAGAGAAGTGGGGAGGGTGGGGGTATACCCGACATCTTATACAAAAGGAAAATGGCAGAGGGGTTGGAAGGACCAGGAATTGTAAGGAGCTTAAGGTTTACCTGAGTAGCCAGAGATGAGGCTGTAGAGGTATGCTGGGAGCTGTGAATGGTCAAACAGTAGAGTCTAGACTATATAGATATGGGGTACAAGGGCCCCCAAAGCACCCACAAAACCATTAGTTGTGGTCTCCCACTCTCACCCACCACACCGAGACTTTTTAAATTTTACCAGACACAGCAAAATTTATTTCAAAGTCCCCATATTTGAAAACTTTACTTTCAGCTCTCAGAATATAACTCCTTGCTTCTAAACCATTAGACAAATAAATTGCCTGGGGATTTGGTTAACAGTATTGGGATTCTATAAAGCTTGGGCGAAGCCCAAGGATCTGCATTTACAGGTGATGTCTATGCTGCTAGCTAATGAACCACAGTTTTTTAAGTAATGAGAATGTAACCAATTAAGTTAGCATTAAGCAGGACACTGTGGTCTAAGAAGAAAGGCACAGAACAGGGCTTGCCCCATCCAACACAGGGAAGCCAAAGAACCAAACTCTAGTCAACTTTCCCCTGTCTGAGGTGATTCCCTAATTGGCTAGTTCCTCCAGCAGGCCTACCCGATGGATTTGCCCATCTTCCCTTTCTTACCCCTTCCTGTCCCTCAGCCGCCCTTTTTACAACTCATCTGTGCCTCCATCACAAGGCGTGGGAAAACAAAAGTGAGATGAAAATCCATTTACACTCTTTATTTTAGGTTAGGACAAGTCTAGTAAGGGTTAAATGGCAAAGGGGTTGAAGCTTTTGTCTAAATGAGAGAATCCAATTGTCCCATGTCTTTATTCTAATGGGTGGGATGCTACGGAAAGTATTTCATCTGAAATATGGAGAGCGCTAGACTTAAGCCCTAGGTCCGACCCTTAGTTTCTTACGATGCAAAACAGGAGTGATTACTCAGTACATTTCAATTCCTGCCCTTCTAGGACTGGTATAGGCCAGTGGTTGGCAAATGGCAGCTCGAGAGCCACATGCGGCTCTTTTGTCCCCTCGAGTGTGGGTCTTCCACAAAATACGACGGCCTGGGTGAGTCTATTTTAAAGAAGTGGCGTTAGAAGTTTAAAAAATTTGGCTCTCAAAAGAAATTCCAATCGTTGTACTGTTGATATTTGGCTCTAGTGGCCAAGGAGTTTGCCGACCACTGGTATAGGCTCTAGCTCCTTTCTGGGCCTTACGCCTCCCCTCTAAGATTTGAATTCTATAGGAACAGCACAGTTCCCTACATTTCCTTTCTCTGTAACCCAAACTCTCAGAGCCTGAGAGCATCACAGTAGTAAAATACGAACAGTAATAGCTATTATGCTGTTAAGTGGAATCTAAAGAAAGGCTTGGAAACCAAATAAAAGAATATAGATAATTTAACAGACATTAAAAATCCTAATCCTGGTTTCTATCTCACCTCTGCCATCAATACCTCCATACCTGCCTGACCACAGGAAACAAGTATGATTTAGATATTCAACCGCAGCCTCCAGGATTTTTTCAATCACTTAGTAGTGGGTGCCCTTGATTCCTTTCTCTCATGACTCCCAAAGATGTGTGCATTTACACTCTCCTAATATTCTGCCTACCTTCACCCTGCCTTATACACATTGCCTTGAGATGTAGCTGAGGCATTTGAAATGACTTCTCCTTCAGTGACTTTCAAGAGTGCTCTTTACCTTGACACATTTCCCTTGCTCCTTTCCCCCAGTCCTCAGAAACCAGGTTCTCTCCCTACCTAAAATGGATCCCAATAACCTCTTTATGACAAATCCAACTTTATACTTCTTGAAATATAAATTTGGTGTAGATCATCTTCCTTCCTCCCTTGGCTTCCAGAAATATGACACAACCCTGGTCCTCCCCCAGTCTCTCCGGCTATACGTTGGGAGCTTCTGCACAATGACCAGAGACATTGTCTAGGCCTCTCTCTATCTGGATCCTCTCTTCATGGCCTGGAAGGCCTACTTCATTCCATGGTAACTATTAACCATTATACAGACAATTCTCAAACTCTATTCAGACTCAGCTTTTACCAAGTTTCAGTTTCCTATCTCCAAATAGTCACTAAGCATTTGTTTTTAATACATTTCACTATAGGGAACTTAACTTACCCTAAAAAATGATGAGCTTTCCTATTAACCTTTCTATTCTTGTCAATGAGATTTCTTTCTCCCCGCCTCACCTCTCCTAGTCAATCAGCTAATTACATTTTTCACACAAAAGAATCTACTTATTCTCAGTTCTATAGATTTTTTCCTGCTACATCTCACAACTGGGATTAGGTAACTATGCAAATGAGAGAAAGAGAGGGAGATACATACATACATACATACACACACACACACACACACACACACACACACACACACACACCTCCATACTTTCTGCCAGAAATATTTCAATTAATCCCCTTTTCAGACTCTTCCCTCTTTAAACTATACACAAATAGATCATTTTTATAAAACATTAGTTTTATCATGTTATTGCCCTAATTACATATCAAACCAGGCCTGTAAGACCAGATCTAAATGCCTTACTTATTAGCTCAGCTGGGCCCCAACCCCTGTGATATAGCTTTACTGCCTATAACTCCCTCCCCAAGAAGCCTGATTCTGACCAGCCTCCCAAATGTCATCTAAACTGCACCCCACTCCCACCAGGCCTCTGCTCAGGCTGTACTTTTCCTTTCCAACCACCTAAGTACATCCATATCTCCCTCACTTTAAACTTCTGCCATTGATGTCTTCCCTCAACTATTTAGACATAAATGCATCACTGACTTCACCAAACTCTGATAGCACTCACTCAAACATTCAGGCACATATCCTTTAATTATTTCACTAATGCAACAGAGGAGGATTCTTTTTCTTTTTCAAATGGCTAATTCAAAATTTATTAAATGCCTACTACATTCAGAAGAGGATTCTTAAGGGTAGCAACCATGTCACATTCACAAGTACAGATTTGAGTTCAGTTTACCTCAGAAGTCACTGAAATTCAACCCATGTCTATTGCCTATCTGCCTTCAATATAACACCACAGCAAACAGTACACCATGTTTTACTCCAAGGACAGGAAACTTACCTACTTAAAAATTAAAAAATAAAAATAAAAATCCTCATCCTCCAGATTACAAAGGAACTTGTATGTCACACTTGGGCTTAAACCTATAGGCAATGTGTAGTCAGAGGTTTTAAAGGAGTAATGTTACTTGCCAGGTTTGATTTTTTAAGGTGCACATTCTGGTAATTATGTTGAGGACTGACTTGAAAGGAAAAGAAAATTAACCATCAGGACGCTGTGGCAAGATACCAGGAGAGGGGTAACAGAGACCTAAAAAAAAGGCAGTGGAGGAGGACAGTGGGGAAAAACCATTTCTGAGGTAAACTAGGATTTGATGACCAGTTTATGGAAGGGATATAGTGATGGGGGCTAGAGTGGAGTGCTAGCAGTGCCAAGGGCTGTCCTAACCCACGGATAACCTGCACAGAGGCCACAGCTGCAGGTAGCCTCCCTCCCCCAAGTCTCTTTTCTACCACTATTGGCAAGTCTTATTTCTAGATCATCATGTAAGTCACCACTATTTCTAGGATGGCTTCCTAGTCTAGTAATTTTTTTCTTCCCCTTTCAAAGGACTACCCAGCTCATTGTTCAGTTATGGCACAGGCAACGTCAGCACCCCCTGGAGCTTGGTAGAAATGCAAATATTTGGATCCCTGCCACACCTTCTGAGTCAGAATCTTTCTGGTAGAGGTCAGTAAGCTGTGTTTTAATTTATCCCAAGTGATTCTTACTGCATGCCAAAGTTTGAGAAGCACTAATCTAGCTTAACCTTCCCAGATCAGGGCTTTCAATCCTATATCCATTTTCCACCACTAAATGGAAATCCTATCCCAAGTAAACTTTCAAGACTAAAATGTAAATTTACAAATGTGCCTCAGAAAGAAAAACTTGGGGAGCATTCATTATTCTAGGGAAGCCACATACACTTGGATGAATCACTAAAATAGAAGCTTTTAAAGATGAAAGTCATCCTTAAAAAATGACTGTAATAAAAAATCAGATACCAGTTTTCAGAGTCAAAGATTTCCCCCCAAATAAAGAAAATTAAAGACTTAACGAAACACCTGAATATTTGCTCATCCATCCCTTTAACATAAGGTGAAGTGGTAGCTATTTTACAAGATAAATGACAAACCCTAACCCCAAATTCTTCCTGAAGTCTCTATCAGAAATCACAAACAAATGAACCAATTCTCTAAAATAGAGTTTGGGCCGTCACATAGCATTCTGTGATACCTGTCTTGCCCTGGCAGTGAAAACAATAATCTGATAATATGGTCAAGATGTCCCCTGTCAGACATACATTTTCTGGATGCGCAACGTAATGGATACTGCTCAGGTTTCTTCGTTCAATGAGTTGGAGCCTACTACATGCCAGGTACTATGATAGCAATGAGCAAGACACAGAAGGTCAGGCCCTGACTGAATGTGCATTAAGTAAGTTATTGAAATTAATATTGAGATAAGCACTGACAAGAAGCATGGGTGCTAAGAGTACATTACAGCAAAGAAACCTGACAGTTTAAACTAGTGGATCTCTATGAGGACTACAAATCAGAATCACCCAATACAGCTTCTAATCATACTAAAGCCCAAGCCCAACCCCAATCAAACAAACCGGATTTTAAAAATCACTCACTCCCGAGGTAATTCTAATGAGCAGCCAAGACAGAGAACCACCAGTCTTAGGAGTCACATGATAGGTATTGAGGGCACAGAGGTCAATAACACAGTTCCTGCTTTCAGGAGCTTACCATCTAGTGAGCAAGACCCAAGTAAGTAGAGGTATCAGCAAAATACCCTGGGCATCATGGAGCAAAGAAACTTTATATACAAGATGGTGCTTCTCTGTGTACAAGGATGTGGAAATGATTCTAGAGGGCTATATAAGGCGCTTTTACCTATGTCAACAAGTTTTAGTTTCTATAAATGAGTCCCCAGGCACTGAATTACTCTTAACACTTTCTTAGGTCTTAAACATTTCAAAAAAAAAAAAAAAATTAAAACTGCCTGCTTCTTTAATGAAAGTTATTTAATCTAAGCTTTGAAGCTTTAATAGGAAGAATCTTTCTGAGGAAATGATCTTGAAGATGCAGTCTGAAATATGAACTGGATAAGTTAAAGAGAGAAGTGTATTACGCAAAAAAATAAAAAAGGTCTAGAAGCTGAAAAAGCATAGGGCCTTATAACAATGGAGAGAAAGCTGAGAGCAAGGTAAAGAAAAGACAAAGTAAAGCTTCTCAAAATGCCATCCCTGGACAAGCAGCATCAGCACCACTGAAGAATGTTAGAAATGCAATTTCTCAGGACACACACCAGGCCTACTGAATCGGAGAGTGGGACAGCCAGGGGAGTGAGGGATGGGGGTTGGACAAACGACAAACAGCCTAGGTAATATTAAGGATTTAAGATTTTATTCTATGATTAATTAAAAATAAGAGATTTTTAAATAGAGAGCTAACATAATCAGAAGAATAGTGGCTTAATGGTTTGACATTAATAGCTGAGCAAAAACCCCTCAAAATCTAATTTTTGTAATAATCAGGATCAGAAACCATACTGAATCTTTAACTCTAGGATCACCATCACATTGCCTTTAGTGCTAAGTGGCACAGTGAATGAAGAGGGGGATGTGGAAAGTGGAGGGCTGTCTGAAACTGGTAAACCTTCAGAATCCCTTAACACAGCTGCTTAAGAAAGGAGAGGGCCCTTTGGAGGGAATCCCGACTTCTCCTTTCTTCAGATGTGACTGTTTTCCAGCCTGGTGAGGCAAATCTGGCATCAAACCAAAATTTTAAAGAAAAACCATCTTGTGTTTCTTGGTTCAAGTAGCAGAGGGATAAAAAGCAATTCAACAAACAAGATGCCAATAACCCAGCCAGCTCACCTCCCACATGGAGTTTCTACCATAGGGCAAATGACCCATTTGGGTGAATCTATAGAAGAAGCCTGGATTTGGGAATGTTCCTTTTGATTGGCTGCCCAAGAACAACTCTCTCTTGGGCCCAAGAAGCTGCCAGCACCTTCACTTCAGTAGGTCAAATCAATAGTACAGGGTTCTCAATAGTACAGGGTTCTCAACCCTTAGAAGACATGCAATATAATTATGTACTTGGCTTCTCAAGACTAAAAAAGTACCAAATACAGTTCTGTTAAAAGATCAGTAGAAGCAAGCAAAAACTTTTTGATGGGGTAAGGAGCAACTTTACAACACTGGCAGAAACCCACCAGTTTGGATTCTTACTACAATAGTACCTCACCCAGACTTAGCCACAGATCTTAGATGAAGAGGGAGTGGTTACTAAATCAGGCTGAAAAGCACAGTCCAGTAAAGTTCAGGATGCAGAAAAGAATTTCAACAGACATTAATGAGAAAGGAACAAAGAGGGATTGCCTTATTTAGATACTTCTTCCCCCAAATCCTCAGTTGAGAAAGCCTGAGAAGTCCCAACTGACAGTGGCTCTTCATCTTCGCCTGAGAAACCAGAATGACAGGTGCTGAGGGATTCCGCAGACCTCATCCTACTAAGGTTATGGCTCAGAGACCTTCAGGGGAAACCATGGAAGGCTTTATGATAAAGAGTTCCTGCCTCCTACCTATTCCTCAAAGATCTAGAAACCATTTCTCCCCCAAGTCAGACTAACTGAAGAGATAGGCTTCAATTCCAAGTTGAATCAACATTTCAGAAGACTCCTGTCTGGGCATGTGTGGCTGAATTTCCATTTCTTAACTGAAACAGAATTGTAATGGAGGGTTTGCTACCTATGGTCTTACTAGATTTTGGAGTAGCCCATTTCATTCTGAGATAAATTTTCAGAACCTAAGCAACTTGCACAAGTGTTTCCAGAACCAGCCTACTATGAAACAGGTTGGTGCAAACTGCCTTTCAGATATCAAGCATAGTCACCCCACGCCCTCTGGGATGATGACAATAACATTTTTGGATGCCTACAATGTACCAACACACTCTCTCTGTTAATGTTAATGACCTCCTCCTATGAAGTGGGTGTTTTTAGATTCGCTTTACAGATGTGAAATTTATGGCATGGACAGGTTAAGTGACTTGTCCACGGCTAAAGAGTTAGTGGCAGAGTCAACCTGCAGACTCAGTAACTCTGGCTCTAAAGCCCAAACTCTTGATCAGCAGACTACACTGCCTCTCAGGATACAGTCAGTCCATCCCATAAACACTAATCAAGCATTTGGCCACCAAGCATCCTACTAGACAAAAACACTTATTCACACAAAACACAAATGAGAAAAACTGCTTTAACTCTGCTCATGTTTAATATGACAATTTATTCTGAATGCAGCCAAAATCCTACCTCTTAGCTAAATGCTAAGACAAAAAACCTAAAAATTAAGAACTCAAAAGTAAGGTAAACACACACACACACACACATCGAGACTTCTCTGAACTTTGAGGGAGAGCAGACAGTGCTTCAAACATCTCCATCTTCTCGTCTCTCATATGGTCCATGCCTAAGAGGCCAAGATTTAAAAACAGAAAACTCTACACAGAGATCATAAACCTATTCCCTGGGCAGATAGTAAAAAAAGACAATCTACAAGGTCAGTCCATAAATTCCTATACAGAATTTTGAATCTATAATCAAGAAATAGCGCATTGTTCCTTTAGCTTAATATCACCAAAATATCCAACCAGAAACCAGATTTCACTGCTTTTCTCTCTGCCCCACATCATCTTTCAGAGGGTGGCCAGCATACTCACAGGCAAGCTTGAGGGTCTTGACTGAAGACTCAAGTTCATATCTTCTTGCCCTCCTTTACTGGAGGTCATTGAGGGGGTTGAGGATGCCTGAGATCCAAATGAATCTTGAGATAACTCCTAAGACAAGAAAAACAAAAGCTGTGCGATAGCCTGGCACTGACAAACCAAACAAGCTTGCTTAGTGATGAAAGGGCTATGGGACTCTCACACAGGGAAGCGAGGTGAGAGACTGCCCAGTGCACACAATGTCATCCAAAGGCAGAAAATACAAGGTGTGGCTCGCGGGTAAAATGTCAACAGTGGATATAAGACTCTTTTTGATGGCACTGTTCACCATTTATCACCACTCACAGAGAGAGCTGTTGTTGGGGTTAAATTCTAAAGTCTGGCTAACTACATGTTATATTTATCAAGGAATGAGGCCATTTAATTTAAAAACGACAACAACAAAAACTCCTATCCTCTGCATTAAAATGACTACTACTTCCTTCAAAGTCATCACCTGGGGATGAGATAGTTTTTCAACAATGCCATCAATGTATAACATTTTTAATGGACCTATCATCACACAATCATTTCTCCTCTTTCTGCTCTTTAAAGAATAAGACCCAAGGCAGCTTCATCACCTATCTTGTTCACAGACATGGCTACAAATAAATTTTAGCTATTTCCCAAAATCAAATCCAGCCTCAAAAAAATAAAAGGATTTGCCACCACTAAGAATATTCTAGTGTGCTGTCAGCTCTGATGACAATTTCATATGAAGGAGTCTAAAAATATTTTGAGTAATAGCAGAATGGAAAAGCAGTTAGAATGAATGTACAGTATAGTCCCAAAGTTATTGTTTTAAAAGAAGACCAATCTTAGTTGGATGATCAAGTTCTAAATGCTAACTTAAAAAAAAAATCAGTCCCAATATCTTCAATTTATCTTTCTATGCAACTTTCCATTGCCCTATTTCATCGTCAGTAAGGAGAGATAAAGATTTTTATGCAGTTAAGAAGGTTATGCCTTTATTAGTTCAATCAATCCAGTTAGTATGTTTATCCAGAATTTAATTGGCTTTTAAGTGCACTTTAGAGAACCAATCTGCATGGCAAAGTTTTCATGATAGCAATCCCCAAGCCATTGGCGGTTACATGTAAAGAGAAAGAGGCAGAGGCATCTTACCTGTGGTGGAGGGAAGCGCTGCTGGGAATAGGCAGTTTGCTGTGACTGCTGAGACTGGGGCTGAGGGTATGCAGCCTGCTGGGAGAGTGTCGAGGATGCTGGCTGCTGAGGTTGCTGCTGCTGGTAGGGAGACTGTGCCTGTGGCTGTGAGTAGGGGGGTTGGCTCTGGGGGTGCTGCTGGGTTGTAGACTGTTGGGAGGGGTATGGAGTTGGAGACTGCTGATGTGGAGGCTGGGATGGCTGCTGGGAATATGGAGGCTGAGCGGACTGGAGCTGTGGTGGCTGAGACTGTGGCTGCTGCTGATACGAAGGTTGGGCGTGAGGGGTCTGGGATGGTGGTTGCTGGGAGTAGGGTGGCTGCTGCTGCTGCTGGGGGTGAGGACTTTGCTGGTTATAATATGGAGTCTGGCCCTGTTGACCATATCCACCGGGGCCTTGTTGTCCATAAGGAGGAATCTGAGGAAAGGAAAGGAGACATTTTTTAGCACTGACTCTTCTGTGCCAGTATGGCTCAGTTGGTTGGAGTGTTGTTCAGTACATTAAAAGGTTGCGGGTTTGATCCCTGGTTCAAGGCACATGTCCAAATTGTATGTTCAATCACTGTCAAGGCACATGCAGGAGGCAACCAATCAATGTTTCACTTTCACACCAATGGTTTTCTCTCTCTCTCAAATTAATAAAAACATGTCCTCGAGAGAGGATTAAAAAGAAAATAAAAAGAGAGGTGAGATATTCTGTCAAAAGCTATGTCCTGTAAATGGGTATAGAAAGCAGGCAAGCCAAGCCTCACACTTAGCTTAGAAGGCCCAGAGTTTTTCCACCATCCCTGTTTAATGAGTCAGGAAGGATGGCCAAGCTGGATTACCAGTTGGTTTATTTACAAGTGGACTACATTCATTCACAGGAAATTTACACTATTTAATATTTGGGCCATTTACAAGAGTTCAAGAGCAGCTGTTTTTACCAAGGGCCTATTCTTTTTATCATGGCATAGACTTTTTATAAGCACTAGGAATCTGTATCTTAGCCACAAAAATAGTCAACAGCAACTTGGCTCAGCCGACTGAAAACCTAGCATTTAATAAACCAGACAGTGTGCAAATCACTAAGTTACTCTGGTTCTCTTTTTCATTTAACCTTCATTAAAAAAATATTTGAGAGCCTACTTGCTTACTTGTACCAGGCACTATTCTAGACACTGAGAATACATTCGGTAAATGGGCAAGTTCTAACTCCCCACCAAAAAACACACACAAAAACCACACCAACAATATGTATTCCATCTCTCCTCCATTTTCTCATTGAAACAAAAGTGACCATATTCTCCTTTTTATATTTAATGGCATACTTTGCTTTAAAGTTTTAGGAGTAAAGTTAGGTTTTAGATTCTGTCCCTCACCATTTTCATTATGAATATCACCCAAATGTAAATGATAGAAAAAGCTGTCAAGAATCTTGCCCTGCCGAGACCGGTTTGGCTCAGTGGATAGAGCGTTGGACTGGGAACTGAAGGGTCCCGGGTTCGATTCCAGCAAGGGCATGTACCTTGGCTGCGGGCACATCCCCAGTAGGGGCGTGCAAGAGGCAGCTGATCGATGTCTCTCTCTCACTGATGTTTCTGACTTTCTATCCCTTTCCCTTCCGCTCTGTAAAAAATCAATAAAATATATTAAAAAAAAAAAAAAAAAGAATCTTGCCCTTAATTTGTTTGTTACAACAATGCCCACTACATGCTGGGTGACACTGTAGACTCCTTTAGCTTTTGCTATGGTAACATTTGTGGCACCTTCTCTTGATGTCTATAATATCACCTTTCTAGTAGATTTGCATGTAGTGGCCAAAGGAAGAACTCCATGTTTCCTAAAAAGTCTAGAGAACATACAGCAGGTGGCCCTCCTCTTTCGCTTTGTGTTACTCATTTTGGCTAATTACTGGAAGATGGTAGTTACAGCTGGAAGGCCAAAGACATGTTCTGATTCTACAGCTCAAGACCAGGTCCTGGACAGATTAAGGGTTAAGGTAATAGGAGTCACCATCTACCTGTTGTGCATAAGAGAGGCCGCCCATGGTATTCTGCGCCCGGCCCTGCATGGTCATCGGGTACCGCTGTGGGGTTTGGGTCCCATATGGCTGCCCTGGGTACCCATGTCCTTGCTGCGGCCCCGACGGAGGTCCCTGTTGTTGTGAGTATGGGTTAGTTCCACCATATGGCTGAGGTCTCATCTTGCCCATCTGATCCATTGGACTGGATGGCTACAAAATAAAGAACATTTCATTAACCTGAAGCTTTCATGGCCTCTGGCCAATATGAACACAAACCAAATACATAACTCTGCATTCCACATAGAAAAATAATTATGAGAAAATAATGGTATAGATCCAGTAACCCTTGGGCAAGTCATTTAACCTTTCTCAGAACCTTGGATTATGATATATGAAATAAAAATGCCCAGTGTGTGACAGCATCTTGTAAGCTGTATGCTACTGCTTTGTAAGTGTGGTATTACTTGAGATCCAAGGGACAGCCCAAGTGTGCAGCATGAATATATGTACTCTATGGTGAAGACGACCAGAACAAAAGCCCTGCAATTGAGAGAGAACAGTGCTGCTATATCCTGCCATGATCGTTTTCAGCACCAAAACTGATGCTTCAACACTTTGGTTGGGGATTCGAATACACATGCATCTATACATTTCCGTTCTTTGAACAGTGATATCTTTTTTCCTTGCTTATCTGTAACCTGTTTGAACTATGGAATAACACTTAAATTTTTGCTTTCTTTTAAATGAGTAACATAGTTAAGTCACAGTTGTTAAGGGAACTGTTACTTTGAATTTACAGCTTTGTGCATCTTATCTGAAAAGTTCATCTCCTTTAATCTTTAAGAGTTTGAGGGTATAAGGAGAATAGAACTTTTTTCTCTTCAAAGAACAAGACATGAAGGTATAGCACAGCACCAATAATGAAAGCGCAAAGTTCAAGTCACAGGTGTCTGGCTACAAACATAGTTTTCTCTCAGCCCATTGTGGAGCAACAGGTTCAATCAGCTCATTCACTTACTGACATAACTCTATCCCTTTGGAGCTATAGAGGACAGAGTCCCTTTCTTTCCCCTGCCAGCGATTCCTACCTATATCTACCTTACAAACAGATACAGCAGGTTGAAGAGTAAGCTTGGGTCTGACATAAAACTTGAAAATGAATCTTGCCCAGCCGGTGTGGCTCAGTGGCTGAACATTGACCTATGAACCAGGTGGTCACATTCAATCCCCAGTGTGGGGCACTCAGGAGGCAGCCAATTAATAGTTTCTCTCACCACTGAGGTTTTTCTCTCACTCCCCCTTCCTCCCTGAAATCAATAAAAATATATTTAAAAAGAACAGAAAACGAAATATTAAAATGTGGAGTGAGGAATATAGCCGTCACCCTGGGTGGCTTAATGAACTACACACTGCTGGATCCCACCCCCAGAGCCTCTAATCATGCAGGTTCACGTCAGGCTTAGGATATGCATTTGTTAACAGTTCCCAGGTGATGCTGCTGCTGCTGGTAAGGGACCACACTTTAAGAACCACAGGTCTAGCCCTGGTTGATGTGGCTCAGTTAGTTGGGTGTCAGTCTCTTACAAATAAAGGTTGCAGGTTTGATTCCCAGTTAGGGGCATGCAGGAGAGAGCCAATCAATGTTTTGCTCTCACATCATGTTCCTCTCTCTAATAATCAATAAAAAATACATTTTTTTAAAAAGAAAAAGAACCACAGGTCTAGATTATATGTAGGGTCCCTTCCAATTCTGTTAGTCTATAATTAATAAATTATAATTTAAGGTAAAACCTTAAAAAATAACAACAAAAACGCCTCCAAAGTAAGCGGGGCAACTCTGGTCGGTTGTTCAGTGATTAGAGTGTTGGCCCTAGCAATGCAGGGTTGAAGGCTCTATTCCAGGTCAAGGGCATGTATTCAGATCGCAGGTTTGATTCCTGGTCCCTGCCCGTAAGTGCGGGAGGCAACCAATCAACGTGTCCCTCTCACATCATTGTTTCTCTCTCTCTTCCTTCCTCCCCTTCTCTCCCTCCCTTTCACTATCTCAAAAAAAGCAATGGGAAAAATATCCTTGGTGGAGATTAACACATACACATAAAAAAGGGGAGGGGCATTTAAACAATTGGTTCTCTGTACATGTCTTTGGGGGTGGGGTCAGAGCACACCTAAGTGTGTAAGTCAGGCTGTCAGGAAAACAGATAAGACAAAAAGCCACAGGGTCTATTCTCCTAAACACCTAGAGGAAAACAGTGAAGTTCTCTCTCAGGCTGCAGCTGAAATCTCGGCTAAAAAGGTAACGATGATGATGGGAGTAGCCTCATCAAAACTACAATCAGTAAAACCATGTCCCAAATCACTGCTACACGTCATTATTAAAGTGTTGTTTCCAACATAACTAAAACAATTTTGCCAAATCCTGCCTCTGTATCAGAAGCTCCAATAATGTTCCCTATCATAATTTTGAGGCTATATGGATTTTTTTGTGTGTGTGGATTTTTTAAGAAGTTCAAACTTAACTAGAAAGTAATGAACAGCATGTGGTCTTCATCGGAACAACTGGAGCCAAAACATCACCATTCTCTCCAGAAAAGAGCTCAGGGGCTTCATACACACATAACAAGCTCCTCGTCTCTTCCGTCACTGCAGCTGCCATCCTTGTGGCCCCAGGGAAGACTACATTTGCTGAACAGACACAAGCCCACTCCGGGTCTCTCTGCCGGTCCAGGTCTCCCCACAGCACTTGAGGGCAGTTACTATGGAGCTTCTAGAGCAGTAGCTATTAACCAGGGCTACAGATGGGAATTTTTTGTGAAGCTTTACAAATGCCTGGGCCTCTCCATAGAGATTCCAATTTAGTGGGTCCACAAGGGCTTGGGCTCTCCCTCCCCCCATCCCTAAAGATCCTTGGATGACTGTATACTATCTGAGAACTAGTGAACTAGAGAAACACTACTCAATAAATTTTTCTGAGATGTGTGACTCTTAAGTACTTAAAATATAGCTAGTGCGACTGAGGAACTAAATTATTTTATTTAATTTTAATTAAATTCAAATAACCATATATGCAGCTAGTGGCTATTATATTGGACCTAGAGCAATGCTCACAAATCATTTTCATCTCTCCTTGCTTCACAACAGCTCCATCCTTCCTATCATGTAAGTACTGCATGTTAAGAGCAAAGAGTGTAATAAATCCATAGACATGAGTTCAGATCATAACTCTATCACTGTCTGACCTTGAACACATCAGTCTTTCATCTAATTATCCTGGCTGATAGCTCAGTTAGTCAGGGCACATACTAGGTTTCGGGTTCAATCCCTGGTCAGTGTGTACAGGAAGCACCGATCAAACAATTGGTCTTTTTTCACATCAATGTTTTCCTTTCTTTCTTAAATCAATTTAAAAGAATAAAGAAGCCACATTCTCGGATACAGATTAAAAATCAGAATGATGGTAAATAGTGTACTTTTGTGTGACTAAAGCCCTCCACAGCATGCCCCAGTTCCACACATTTTTTTTAGTCTCACACCAAAAACCCCACAGAGCGGAGCATGCCCAGCTCTATGTAATGATACCCTTTTGCCGTGCCCTCTGTTCCATGAGGGCTTCCACTAGCAGAACCCAACCCTTCAACAGGAAGACCCTTCCTGCTTCTTCAACACACTCCGATCTCTCACATTCCTGAATTGCCTATTGCAGATCCAGTTAGAATTGTAAGGTTTACCTTGTCCAGCTAACTGACTGGATCTCTCAAGACTAAGTTGTAGAAAGCCAGAAATCAGGCCTTTTATTTTCAAAGACCCCACCTGCAGAGCCAGGGCTCGAGTGACTTCAATGTGCCAGGCTGCCCCACTGCAAGAAGTGGGTAGGAGATACTTTGGTGAGAAAGCCCAGATCAAACCATCTACCCATAGGGCCAGGGGCATTCCCTAAACCAGGATATGACTTTGAGGGTAGGAAAAAAGCGAATAGCACTGAAATAGGTGAGGATGGAATAAACAGCCAAGGGAGAACAAGCACACTTTTCGAATAATCTTATGTACTATCTTATACCAGAAAGGTCTCGAACTATACAGGTATCCCTCAATATCCTGCTTGGGAAAAAAAGGCTAAAGAAAGGCAAATTACATTTTCTTCTCTCACAGGGGCACTGTACTCCCCCACAAGGGACAGCTACTTACCTGGGGGTTCGAGAATAAAAGGTTTAAGAATTCTTTCATCATTTTTAGGAAATCTTTGCAGACTAAAAAATTTTTATTCTAAAAATAAAATTTAGATATTTCCCTTTCCTGGACATCAGATTTCTGACTCCCTCCCTTCACCAGCGCCATAATCAACAGAACACGCCGCTGAGCGTACTGGCTGGGCAGATCAGTCGATATACACGTCGTCCTAATGAGCCGAGGATGACCCCAGCCAGGGCACATATAAGAACCAACCAATGAATGCATAAATAAGTGGAACAACAAACTGACCTCTCTCCCTCAAATCAAAACAAAATAAAAAGAATATGCCACTTAGCAAACTAAAATATATCCAGCTCTAACCATCAGATAACTCTTTTCTCAAGTCAAAGTTAAACATCTGCTCATATCAGAAGGGAAAGTGGGCAGGGACCTAACTCACACTTCTGATATTTAAAACCATTGTAAAAGAGTTGTGGTTTGCAGTTATAGATGAAATGTCATCTTCCAATCTCTCAAAACAAAGATGGGGCCTTAAATATTTACTAATAATTTATTCTATAGTAGCAATTTCAGACCAGAAAAATCCCTATTACATGCAAGCTAGAAAAGCCAGTATCAGCAGTCTGCAGGCACCAAGGGAAAGGCAATGGAAGGGAAACACCAAATCCTGCTGCAAAGAGCAAGAGATTGCTCCCTGGGAAAGACGGAGAGGAAATCCTTTCAATGGGAAACCACAGGAGTAGATTACTGTGATTACACTTCAAAAGCAAAAGCTCTGCCATAAAGACACACAATTGAGAAGAAAATGCTGCCCCCTAGGTCAGCAAAGTCAGGCTCCCTGCTATATACCTTAATGCATTCATAAAAAATAAAAATAAAAATAAAAGGGGGAGGGGGGAAGAGCCATAAGAACCCCTTGCCCCATCTCCATCTCCCACTTATCTCTTTCCAGATCACTGGCTGTGTTACAAACTGCCTGCCAAATAAAATGCATCAAAAGATGCAGTTTAGGGGCATCAAAGGCAAGGATGCTTAGCAGGCTGGTCCCTCTGAATATATTAAGAACAAACGAAACAGCCTGCAGACTAACCACTGTGTAGAGAATCCCCCAGTTCCAAACAAACAGAATTACAACCCCTCCAGACCAGTGGGCTAATGGAATCCCTTACTTCTGATTGCCCCGAGAAAAGCCATCATGACCCACAGGAGTGAGTGAGATATAACAGACTAGACTCCAAATTCTCCGACCTCTGAGAAGAGAGCCAAGAAGACTGAAGCAGAAACCACCAAAATGCACATCAAGTGGCAGTGCATTAGGAAAAACTTAATTTTCTTGAAATAAAAGTCCAACTGAAGAAAGCTCCAGACCTAAGTTCCAATCCAAAGCAGCAGAAAGGAAGTGAACAGGCAGTAACCCTATGGAGCCAGATTTGGACTGGCAAGAATACTGAAAAGAGGAATGGGCCAGGGTTGCCAAAAAGTGTCCATCAGAAAGAAGTCTTGACTTCCCATTTGTTCTGTCTCCCTAAATGCTAAATGCCATTAGTTGGGGCCAGTATAAACCAAGAGCCCTAATCTTGGATTTGGGACAATTACATATTACTTCTTACTCCTTGTGCTTTCAATTTATTCCTGGCTAGGTTTGTTGTATGACTTTTAATAATAACAATTTTAAAAAGCATCCCTGGCTCTTTAATCGAAAGAACCCCCTAATTGATTCCCACAGTAATTAACCTGCATTTTACCTCAGAGAGCGGTAGTTAAGGAAGTCGGCACTGCTATTTATAACTCATCTCAAATTGAGGGCAGACTGCCTAAAATCTAACACATCCCAGCTGTACTCCTGTTTGAACTGGGGCCAAGGGAATTTTTTAAAGCAATCTTGGCACCGAATGAATGACACCAACAGTACGAGAGCACGAGCGGTTGTGTTGTGGTGACGTAGCGGTGGAGGTGGGTGGGAGGGGGCCAGCGTACTGTGATCCTCGTGCAGGCCTGCAGCTTGGAGTCCCAGTACAGTAAGCGGGAACCGCCCACTGAGAGCCGAGCACAGGAAAAGGCTTTTCCTGCGGAACGCCTTGAAGTGAGAACACATGGCTAATCTGCATAAACGCGAAGCCACACCGCCCCTGCCAGGAAGGTTAGTGCTCGTAATCTCTGGCCATGAGGCTGGCTGCCTGGGAGGACTTGGACCGGCGCCTGATAACCCAGAAAGAGCCGAGAGAACAGATGGGTGAGGACCCCGGCAGAAAACAGCCCCGGGTCACGTGACTCGCCACATGGCCCTGCCAGCACAAACTATTGTCTGGCTGCGGAGCTCCCGTACAAAGACGCTCGGCCTCCGCTTCCTGTGATTACAGGGACAGGCAGCAGCTGTTGATTCAGTTCCCTTATTGGACCCTCCCATGTGGAGGTGCATTCCAGGCACGCACAAACATAAAAGTTTAAGGCCTCGCCCAACTTACGTGATAGTTCCACGTGGCTCTACTCAAGATCTTAGGATGGACAGAACAGAATTCCATAAAAGAACCACTCTTTATACCCTGACACACGAGTGGACCAGTGTAAATCATTCTCATTGTGTCCCCCCACTCCCAGAAATCTGTAGCCAATGCCTCCTCATCCTGTCTTTCCTCACTCCTCCCGTATTTCATGGTTCTGAAGACTGATCTAGAACTCCTACCCCAATTGAGGATAAACTGCTTGTCTAGTTCTAGCACCAGACCCAGTTTCCTAAAATAAGGAGACTCCCTTCCTTTTGCTTTGCATTTAAGCTGACATATTTCCCCACCTAGGACAATAAGAAACTCTTAGCCTTCTATTTTGGCCTCACTAGAGATATCATTAAAGATTTCCTGACATTAAATTGATATTAAAATAAAAACCTCTCATCAGATATACACCACTCAGACTATGATTCTTATTCATAACAGGAGAATCACATCCCCCCACCCTAAGTTTTCTCCTTCACAAGAGATAAAAAACAATTATTTCATTCCAGTTGTGAAACCTTTATTCTGCCAAGGACCATTTGGATATTTATAACACCATTCGCTTAATATAATTCACTCAATATAAAGTTATGTTGCTATGAAAAAAAGCTCCCAGATTTATTGAATTCTGAGTCCTGCCTGTAGTTGCCTTGACAGGATCAGATCAAATGATTTCTTGGGCCTTATATGGCTTGAGGGCCAGACATTCCCTGTCTAAATAAACTGGTCATCTGCTTATGGTGAGGGAGATATCACCAACTAGTTTGCAACTACCACATCAAAAAGACAGATTTTTATAAAATTCTTTCAGCCCTGGCCAGTTGGCTCAGTTGGTTAGGTGATGTCCCATGCACCAAAAGGTTGCTGTTTGATTCTGGCATATGCCCAAGGTTGTAGGCTTGATCCCCAGTTGGGGTCCTGCAGGAGGCAGCCAATCAATCACATCGATGTTTCTCTCCATCTCCCTTCCTCTGATGTCTCTCTCTCTCTCTCTGATACACACACAAATATTTTTAAAAATAAAAAAGCTTCTGTCCTGGCAAGTTTGGCTCCGTGGATAGAGCGTTGGCCTGTGGACTGAGGGGTCCCGGGTTCAATTTCAGTCAAGGACACATGTCCAGGTTGCAGGCTCAATCCCCAGTAGGGGACGTGCTGGAGGCAGCCAATCCATGATTCTCTCTTATCATTGATGTTTCCATCTCATTCTCCATCTTCCTCCCTCTCTAAAATCAATAAAAATAATAAAGGTTCATAAGTGTCCAAGTTGACTATAAAAAAATTAAAAGTTAATGAAAAGTTCTAGCTACCCCATTCTGCTTACAAAAATGATTCTACAATGTTAGAGCACATTCTTCCCTTTATAGAATAAGTAAGAGCCAATTTCAAAGACATCACCCAAAGCACCAGCCGGACCAAACTCCTTAGGAGGGTCTGTACGTAACCAGACGTCAGACTCAGGACCTTTCACTCTACTCTGCCTCTAAAGTAATAGAGAACAAGACAAGAAGCCTGGCTCTCTCCCAGGCTAAGAGATATTTAAGTCACTGTGCTCCATCCTTCCAGACCAGAAGATCTAAGAAAACTCATCAAGGGCAGAAAAGAGAAACCTCAGGGGAAGAGGAATTGAACCACCTAGCAAAACTCGGATTATGAGAGCCAACCATAATAACCAGCTCACAGCTGTCCATCCAAAACAGGCATGTGAGAAAACCACAAGCAGGTGGCTAGTCCCCCATCCTTGGGTTCCAAAGAGAACCCTTCAAATAAAACAGTTAAGAGCACCAAACTAATGAATCCCAACAAGTGATTGAGTCCTTCTCCTCATCCAGAACACTTTCATTAGCCATCTTAACAGTGAAAATGAAGATAACTTTTTAAAATTTATTGTTTAAAGTTTTACATAATTATCCTTTTCCCCTATTGACCCCATTCTCCCCCGTCCCATCAAGCCATTCCCACCGCCCCAGTGTCTGTGTCCATTGGTTATGCTAATCTGCATGCACACAAGTCCTTTAGTTGCTTTCTAACCCCCTCCCCTACCATTTGTCTCTGGATCTATTCTTGTTCATCAAATTATATTGATCATTATATCCCAAACATGAGTGAGATCAAGTGATATTTATCTTTCTCCAACTGGCTTATTTTGCTTAGCATAATCCTCTCCAGTTCCATCCATGCTGCTGTAAATGGTAAAAGTTCCTTCTTTTTTTATAGCGGCCTAGTATTCCTTTGTGTGGACGTACCAGCTTTTTAATCCACTCGTCTGCTGACGGGCTCGTGGGCTGTTTCCAAATCTTAGCTATTGTGAATTGTGCTGCTATGAACTAGGAGTTCATATAATCTTTCTGATTGGTGTTTCTGGTTTCTTGGGATATAGTCCCAGAAGTGAGATTACTGGGTCAAATGAGAGTTCCATTCTCAACTTTCTGAGGAAACTCCACACTGTCTTCCACAGCAGCTGCACCAGTCTGCATTCCCACCAGCAGTGCAGGAAGATCCTTTTTCTCCACATCCTGGTCAGCACTTGTCGTTTGTTGATTTGTAAGATAACTTTTTTTAAAGACCAAACTTAGCTAACCAATATCTGCTAATTTCCAACAAATTACAAAAGCCTCTAAGGAAATCACACAACTAGAGAAAAAAAATTCCTTTAGGTATTCTTAAAACCAGGGTTATAAAAATAACAAGGCCCCAAGAAAAATAATCAAACAGGAACTGAAATACCATTTGATAAAATTAAACATCTTCTTCCATACAACTTTTTAATCTCAAGAATAAGGCAGAAGTACATCGTGGTGGAAAGAGTACTAAACTGAGAGAACACCTGAATTCCAATTCCAGTTCTTTGACCACCCCTCACCCCCACCCCCACAGGAGGAACTAACCAGGTTTTACCTTAACTTTCTCAGCTATATTATTGAACCCTGCCCTACAGATTCTGAATCAGCAACTCTAGGATGGGACAAGGAATTTACTTAGGCAATTCTCATATTCAGTCTGAGAACATGTGGGCTGCATGACCTACCCTCCAAAGCTCCTCCCATCTCCTGCATAGAGTGATTCTAGAACATTCAGTTTCCTTAGCCAAACAATGATACGTCTGAAGAGGGTAGTGCATGGCCAAGAGAAAAACCAGAAATGCACCAAAGATTCCCAAATAAACAGCATTCTCAAAGTCAAGCTTTCCCAAATTCCTATATCTAGTACCTGATAATCTTGTTCACCTGAGCACATGTCACCGACATATTATATGCTGTATTTATTTATCTTGTTCACCATCTGTATCCTAGACTAGAATATAAGCTCCAGGAAAGTAGAAAAGGAAAAGTGACTATGAAAGAGATGGTGTAATTTGAGAACCCTTACAAGTCCTGAAAAAATGCTTTGGAACTACATGGCCAGTCTCTAGGTATTGGTTAAGAGCTCTGCCCTAGCAATGCCTTCAATTTCTCTGTCCCTCAGTTTCCACCTCAATAGAAAAGATAATAGCAGTAGTACCTTCAGGGTTGAATAAAATTTTTTTCATACAGTAAAACAAAACAAAACAAAAACTGTTTCCTCAACCCAGCTGGACATGCTCTGGCTTCAGAAATTTTGTATTAACTACTCCTTCCACCTGGAATACTTTCTTCTCCCAGTTTTCAGTACAGCTCACCCTTTATATCAAGCACTTCAACTTGGTCCTCACTGGTGAACCCATTTAAAATTTCAGTCGTGCCCACTTCTTATACCTGGTCCCTGATAAACTTTTTCTCCTGAGCATGTATCACTAGCATACTATATGGTTTACTTATTTATCTTATTTAATGTCAATATCCTAGTCTAGAATATATAAGCCTCAAAAGATAGGTATGTGTCTGTGTGTATTTGACTGCTTTGTCTTCCAGCACCCCAAATGTTAGTTATTATTATCCTATTTAAGTCCCAAATTTCTAGCAATAAAACTCAGAAACCATAACAGTTAAAGTCTGGTCCCACATATTCAAGATCAGAAACTCAGAGGGGTCAATAAGAGGTTGATTAGCAATCAAGTAAGTTAAAGTTATGCTCTTTAAGAGAGAAAGCACAAGCTTCGACAACTCTGAGCAAGTCACCATCCCTTAGCATCAGAACCATGTGTAAAATGGGAATTTTAAAAACAGTCTAAGAAAGATATGAGGCAGTTCAAATGATAAGTATGCAAAATGCTTTTTACAGTAACTATAACAGGTGTTACTTCCCTCTCTCCACCCTCATTAGGAGAAAAAGCGGTTTCAAAAAGCCTTCTTAAAAAACTCTCTAACACAAGTTAGATACCAAAAGGGTTGACCAGCCCAATTCTCAAGCTCTACCTACTTTTCAGTCTGTTCTCCCAAAGAACAATAATTCCTTCTAAGAATTCTGGCAGTAAATTCCAATAGTTTTCAACCAAAGCAATATAAACCCCTCAGGAAGTGTTTGGAAATAACAAAGGTGCCTCTTTTGGTTAGCATACACATATTGTGGTGTTACTAGCATTTATAACCAGGGGAGCAGGATGTCAAATGTCCTGCAATGCACTGCCACATAAAGAATAACCTTGCTAAGAAATAATGGATGGTGGTATCTAGCTTATATCTCTCCACACTTAATGGACTCAAGACCAGTCTCAGATGGAGAATGTCCTATAACATTTTACCTTGGAGCAATTAACGGAAATAAAAATGACCAGTACCCATTCCCAAGAGTCTAGCAGTACAAAGTCACCCACTAGCCAATTTACTTAAAAATAATTGGAAAATAATATATATATATATATTTTTTTTTTCAGAGAGAGAGAGAGAGAGAGAGAGAGAGAGAGAGGAGAAACATTGATTTGTTGCTCCATTTTGGGATGCATTAATTGGTTCTTATATATATCTGCCCTGACCAGAGATCAAACCCACAACCTGGATGCATAAGGGTGAGCTGCCTGCCCAGGGTGGAAGATAATTTATTGAAGATAGTACTTTTCAGGTGCATTTATTACAATTATAGTTATTTGTGTATATTTCTCCCCACTAGAAAGTACTCTATTGGAGAAGGAATTATGAAGCCTATAGTGTTCACAACACAGGGCCTGCCTGATACATTGTAGAAGCTCAATATGTATTTGTTGCATTATTACTAGCAACTGGCATATAGTTGGTGGGTACCCACAGGTTTTTTAAAAAGCTTTGCTGTAAGACTTCTGACATTAACAAGTTCCAAGTATGGTATACTTTAAATCAGATAACATTTGAGTAACAAGATTAGGCAATATGACCTGTCTAGGAAATCTTGATGGTATGCAAGAAAGATAGGTTTGTATATTGCATCCAGTACATGCGCATTAAAAAATAATGTGCAGCCAAAACCGGTTTGGCTCAGTGGATAGAGCGTCCACCTGCGGCCTGAAGGGTCCCAGGTTCGATTCTGGTCAAGGGCATGTACCGTGGTTGCAGGCACATCCCCAGTAGCGGGTGTCCAAGAGGCAGCTGATGTTTCTCGTCGATTTTTCTATCCCTCTCCCTTCCTCTCTGTAAAAAAATCAATAAAAAAAATACACACACACACACACACACACACATATATATAAAACAGGAAAAAAATAATGTGCAGACCTTGTTACTACATGAAGTGGTATGTATGGGTTAACACCAGAAAAAGCTAATTCCTCCTACAAGCCATCCTTCGGTGCTTTAACTAGGGAGAGGATCTTACTGTGAACAGACCACAAGCCCAAACGAGTAGGACAATTTTTAAAGACATTTTCTGCCTTGTTAATTTGTCATTAAGTGATATGGTACACACACTTAAGGAATACATGTAGAGGCAAGGGTCCTTACAGACCTAACCTTACAGAGCTTCACCCAGCAGAGTGTAATGCCAACTTTTCAATAAAGACAATACTTTTAAATCATACCTAATTCTTCTAATCTAATTTCTAAAATATTCTTCTCTCTCTTCACTATTAAACTGCTTTGTAGACACAGCACAAAGAAACAAAAAAAGGATAGGCAAACACTGCTCATAAAGCCACAAAACTTTAAGCCTCATTTGTTTTCTCTCTAAAAAGCTCTCATTTCCCCATTCCTTTTATTTTATCTAGAACTCCAAACTTGGACTTGTCTTGTAGTGGTTATATAAAAGATCCTAAATTTCTCTTAAGTGCACAGTTCTACATATGCCAGTTTTTTCTTTTATATTAAAAAAGTATGACACATTCACTAAGCTGTAGGAACTTGATTTATATGCAGTTAGGTATTCCATTTGTCATGCATTGATTGATTGCATCAATCTGATCAAGTCCTGTCTTTTGATAAAGATCCCGAGAAGCAGCAATGCTGCCACTGTGTTTATTTCATTAATTCCTAGGGCTGCCTTGGACCACTTTCCAAAAATGCCAATCTTTCACCTGATTCCCCCTAAGTCGACTCTGAACTATAACAGGCACTATTACATAAGTTAAAGAATGGCCCAGGGCACAGCCAACCTTATTAAGATTATAGGTGCCTTTCTATCCTCAGGCTTTTTAAGGTCAACAATACCCTGAAAAGCTAGAGTCCTGTAAAATTTTCCAGTTCTTTTTAAAGCTCCAAAAGTACAGTGGTACCAACCTTCTCTGTACCACCATTCACACAAATGTGTATAGGAGACCCTGGCTTCATCATTTATACCAGAAACACATGGGACCTGATCAAAGTTACCAGCTGTCTTTTCTGAAGTTTTTTTTGTCTCTCCTCTTTATTTGCTATCTCTGGCCAATATATTCAAATTGGGGTGGATACTTGGCATGCTAACCTATGGAAATCTAGCTAAAATGTACTCCTACTCCCACCATTCCACCCCCACATCTGTTTTGGCTCATATACTCTCTTTATAAAAATATATATTTTATTGATTTTTCACAGAGAGGAAGGGAGAGAGATAGAAAGTCAGAAACATCGATGGGAGAGAAACATCGATCAGCTGCCTCTTGCACACCTCCCACTGGGGATGTGCCCACAGCCAAGGTACATGTCCTTGAAGGGAATCGAACCTGGAACCTTTCAGTCTGCAGGCCGACGCTCTATCCACTGAGCCAAACCAGTTCGGCTCATACACTCTTTTGAGCTTTTGTCCTATGCAAGGCACACAGAATTTCACTTTGGTGAATGTGTCTGGGTGGGTGAACCCAGCTATCTCAACCTCATTTTATTTTAACCCAAAATACTATAATGAGACCACATATTGGTCACTTGAGGTTTTATGTAGGGGTTTTAAAGATGTCAATTCAAAGCTACAGTAGGAAAGCAAAGGATTCAACTCACAGATTAGAAAAACAAGAATGTTACAAATCTGTCCCTAGCCAACAGGACCCAAATTAAGCGGGGGGAGGGCACTGAGAAATGGTCTTCAGACCAAAGACAATAAAGTGGGAAAAGAGAAAAAGTAGAGATCATTAGGAAACTTGTTGTTTTTTAAAAATATATATTTTTATTGATTTTTTACAGAGAGGAAGGGAGAGGGATAGAGAGCTAGAAACATAGAGGAGAGGGAAACATCGATCAGCTGCCTCCTATACACCCCCTACTGGGGATGTGCCTGTAACCAAGGTACATGCCCTTGACAGGAATTGAACCTGGGACCCTTCAATGCGCAGGCTGACTGAGCCAAACAGGTCAGGACAGGAAACTTCTGTTTGATACTGAATTAGACAAAGGCACTTCTTTCTGCCTCTGGTTAGCCAGGCCAGTCCAACAGAGGTAAGCAGAATCAGGAATCTTCACTGAATGATGTTGATCTGAAAGTGTTATAAATTGCACCTATAGTCTTGAAAGGAGACATCTTACCAGTCCTAGAGTGGTAAAGTTAATGAGGTCTCCATGTGCTTTACATTCTAACAGAGTTAGAGACCAAGAAGACAATGAAAGAGGGAAAAAATAAGAGCAGGTTAAAGTAAAGCTGAAAGTCAGAAGGATGATTTGCGTTTAAAACACACAAACACACACAAAGAACACAAGAATCCCTACTGGAGTATTTGTCTGTACATACAAATACCAAATCACAATCAAACTGTCAGCATATTGTTTCCTGGAAGCTCTGTCTTCCTCATAGCTGGGACAGAGTAATCACAGCTTCACTTATCAGGCAGGGGGAAGAGGTCTGGTACAAGGAATTACGTTTTTAATGGGAAGGATACGGAGACCACATCAGGTTTTCAGACAACACAGGTGAACTGGAACACTGGCTCTCCTCTTGGTCTTTGTATTGCTAATGTTTACTTGTCTCACCATTCCTGTAACTTCCATTCCTGTGCCAAGCACAATCCTTATTTGACTTATCAGGAGTCTACTTAGAAGATTTATTTGCTAGGACTTCACAATGAACTCAAAGAAAGGAATCACAGCAAAACTCAGGGTGACCACTAAAGATTGAGGGGTGAGAGAGGCCTACTGCCCTGTTCTCAGATCAGTTGGCCATTATCACAAGCAGAAAGGATATTGTAGCATTTAAGTAATGCTACAATACTGGCCTTTGAGTAGCATTTTTCAAGAATCACTTTCTTAGGCAATTGGTCATACTTGGAGAATGCCCCACGTCTGTGGTCTGCAAACAGTGGCTCCCAAGACACATGCGGCTCTATGGCCCCTTGAGTGTGGCTCTTTCACAAAATACCACGGCCTGGGTGAGTCTATTTTGAAGAAGTGGCATAAGAAGAAGTTTAAAAAATTTGGCTCTCAAACGAAATTTCAATAGTTGTACTATTGATATTTGGCTCTGTTGACTAATGAGTTTGCCGACCACTACCCTAAGTAATCACCCTAAAATGATCTCCATCTTTATCAAACAACCAGGAACACAGATCCAGATGATCTTCATGCTATCACCAAACAGCTAAGAAAAAGACATAAAATGGAAGGCAGGGAGTCCCCAAGTCCAATAAATAAATAGACATGTTTTGTCATTAGTTGATCATTATTACATGGTAGATACATCTCAAAAGTAGTTTCTTGCCTTAGCTGGTTTGGCTTGGTGGATAGAGCATAAGTCTTCGGACTGAAGGGTCCCAGGTGGATTCCAGTCAAGGGCACATGCCCAGGTTACGGGCTCAATTCCCAGCATTAGGCATGCAGGAGGCAGCTGATCAATAATTTTCTCTCATCTTTGATATTTCTCTCTCCCCATCTCCTTTCCTCTCTGAAATAAATAAAAATACATTTTAAAAAAAGTATTTTCTTTCTCCTCCAACTCCAACTTCAAAAGCAAGTTTAACTTTCCCTCCATTCAATAATACTTTGACATAATGGAAGGGGATGGTACATATAAAACATTAGCCTATGATATAATTTCAAAGAAGCCCCTGAGGTAAGTTGGATATACTCCGTAGCCTAGTTAACACAAATGCATAAACCAAATAGTTCACAAACTTGAGCATGCATCACAATTGTTTAGGCGGCTTGTTAAAACGCACTGGTGCCCGCCAGAGTGGCTCCTGAGTGCTGTCCTGTGCACTGAAAGGTTGCCTATTCAGCCCGGGTCAGGGTACATGTTGCCTGACCAGTTGGGTTTCTCTCTCACATTGATGTTTCTCTCTCCCCCTTACGCTCGGAGCCTAAGCATGTCCTTGGTCACAGTTTTAAAAAATAAAAATAAAGGTTCCTTTAGATAGATAGATAGATAGATAGATAGATAGATAGATAGATAGGCAGGCAGGCAGGCAGGCAGACAGAAAGAACACTGACCAATTTTCCACAGTTTTGGATTTGGTAAGTCTGGGTATTTGCATTTCTAAACAGGGCCCAGGTAATGCTGATGCTGATGATAGGGACTACACTGAGAACCCCTATACCTCTCTAGCTCCCAAATGCTTAATAAAAGTTTTTTTTTAAGTATTAATATAATGAACTATAGGAAAGCTTTTAATTTAGTGAAGACCAACAATGTCTTTAACTGCTCAATTCTATCCCACTCTCAAGCAGGGGCCTCTACCAAACATGACTCATGTTTGATTCTTTTCTTTACACTATTTTTAAAAATATTTTTATTGATATCAGATAGGAAGGGAGAGAGAAATAGAAACATCAATGATTAGAGAGAATCACTGATTCACTGCCTCCTGCACGCCCCCTTTTGTGGACTGAGCCCGAAACCCGAAACCAGGAACCAAACTGTGACCTCCTGGTTCACAGGTTGGCTGATGCCCAACCACTGACCACACCAGCGGCCGTGCTTTAATCTTATTTGACAACAGCACATAGCCCCAGTACTTTACACACTTCGTGTGACATTTACTACAGCTTACAAGGCGGACAACTGTTTCTCACTATATAACTGAGGATACAGACTCAGAAAAGCGAAGTGACTTGCCTAAAGTCACACAACCTAGGGGAACTTTAAACCTTTAGAGCTGACTGTGCTATGAAACTTTGTATGTACAGGCACTTAAGCTTTATGTATTCACTTTCCCCAAATGAAAAATTAAGACAATAATCCCTGCCTCCCCAGTGAGTGCTCCAAGTTACAGAAAGTAAAATCACCCTGCAAATGTTTTCATAATGCAAGTTACTCTCACTTAGAGCAAAGTGAAGAATGAAGAACTCTATTTTGAACCTGAATCTCACCCCCAACCACACTCTCCAAAATCCCTCCCAATTCTCACCATTGGGATCACATGGCCATTCCTCAGAAACATAAATAAAATCCTAAATGGAAGGGGTATGCGGGATGGAAATCTAGGCATAATGTCAAGTTGTAAAACTAAGGGCTTTTCAGTCTTTTAACACATTTAAGAATTCTAGGGGATTGCAAAACTAATGTGCCAATAAGCCTTAGTGCTCAAATTATTTATTTTGGAGAAACAATTTTAGTATCGTCTATAGTGTTGCAATTCTGAAAAAAATCAGACAAACCTGATTCAAATCCAAACTCTACCTTTTATTAGCTAGCTATTTGCCCTAAGGCAAATTTCTTGATCTATCCCTGGCCTAGGACAAAGTTGTGGATAAACTACCATAAGAATGGTTCACAAAGACCTTTATAATATAGTTATCTTTGGCAGCCCAGATTCCTAAACAAGTAAAAAGTTAGAAGTCTGGAAATAAACAACAGGTTATCCAAATCTTAATTACCAAAAGTGTCACACCCTTGTCCTGGCCAAGTAGCTCAGTTGGTTGTCATCCTGTGCACAGAAAGATTGCTGGTTCGATTTCTGGTCAGGGCACATGCCCAGGTTGTGGGCTCAATCCTCAGTAGGGGGCAGCAGACTGATATTTCACCCTCACATCAATGTTTCTCTCCCTCCCCCCTCCCTCTCACTCTAAAAATCATTTTTTTAATCTTAAAAAAAAGAAGAAGAGAGAGGCTGGCTGTGTGACTCAATGGCTGACCATCGACCTAGAACCAGGAGATCACAACTCAATTCCCAGTCAGGGTGCCAGGTTACAGGCCAGATCCCCAGAAGGGGCCCTACCTGCAGGAGGCAGTCAATCAATGATTCTCTCTCATCACTGATGTTTCTATCTCTCTCCTTCTCCCTTCCCCTCTGAAATAATAAATTTTACACACACACACACACACACACACACACACACACGAGGCCCAGTGCACGAAATTCATGCACTGAGGAGGGTGTCCCTCAGCCCAGCCTGCACCCTCTCCAATCTGGGACATCCCTCTCAAAATCTGGGACCACTGACTCCTAACCGCTCGCTTGCCTACCTGATTGCCCCTTGCCTGCTTACCTGATTGCCCCCTAACTGCTCCCTTGACAGCATGACTGACACCTAACTGCTCCTCTACTGGCCTGATTGCCCCCAACTACCCTCCCCTGCTGGCCTGATCACACCCAAGGCTTTTATTAGTGTGTGTGTGTGTGTGTGTGTGTGTGTGTGTACGTGTGTGTTTGTATGTTTAAAGGAGAGAGATTCACATTCCTAAGCTAATATCGGGCCAACTCATGAACTCTACCACCGAGAGACCAAAACTGAATATTGTCCAAAAGGGAAGAGAAAAAGCCATCTACTATATTTGCCATAGAAGACAAACAGCAACCAATCCCAGTGTTTCTGCTCAAATGACTTGCTCTCTCTGGACAACAGCAAGCCATACTAAGATCTCCCCGAGAGGGGAAATCACTGGGCAAGTAGAGCCCAAAGACATCTCTTTCCTCTAACAGGAAACAGGCAGCATGACATAGCCTTTAATTCTCCACCACGTGGCTGAATTCACTTTTCTTAAAAGTCAAAGTACACCAGGCACAAGTCAGTTCAGAGTAAACAGCTGGACCCAGATGCACTCAGGCCTGGCAAGCAAGTTAAGACCTCAAGGAAAACAAGAGGCAAAGTAAAAAGCACCAAGCACAGAGCAAATGGGTTTTTAAATAACCGGTATCACATCAATCCCTGAACTCTGCTGTTGCTGTTATGCTGCTGGCTAGATCTTGAGGGGGGAGTTCCTTCTAATAGAGATGTCTATAAATAAGCAAGCTGAAAGCTAACAGTTTAAGAGGGAAAAGCATACAAAAATTTTGGCTGCTGGTGATGAGCCACAGAAAATCATGCATGTACCAGTGCCAAGGGAGGAGGAAGTCTAGTATCTAACACTGAAGCCTCGGGAACCCAGAAGGAACGAAGCTTTAAGGAAGCCCAAATGCAAGAGAGGGGAGAAAAGCACATGGCACATTTCCTTGTCATACGGGTGCAATTCAAGCAGGGCTCTTGGCCTGCAGAACACATAGCCCCAGTGCCCAAAGCCCTTTAATATTTCATATCAACATTAACTTCCTGGAGGGCGACAAAAATCTGTCCTGGATTACTGGGTGATTTCTAATATGTACCATAACCAACACTAAGTCAACATTTTAGGGATCAAATTTCCTACTCTGCAGCATGTTGGAATGAATTCTTGGCATCAGACTTCTTCCCAGTGCAGTACACCCTTAGAAAAGGCAGAAGCCACTGGGAAATAAAGACTCAATTTGTCCCAAGACCATCTTTTAGTATGCACAAATGACTAACAAAAACAAAAGCCTACTTAGATATCCCTTCACATTAAATAAAAACTAATTCTATCCATTTAAATGGGGGGTTGGGAAGCAACTGCAGAGAATAGTCAAGGCCACTAAGTCAACCTGGATTCCTTTAAAACCTGGGATTGACTAAGAAGTTTATCTCGCCCTGGCTGGATAGTGTGTCAGCTTGCGGACTGAAGGGTCCTAGGTTTAATTCTAGTCAAGGGCACAAGCCTAGGCTGCAGGCTTGATCCATGAGGGGACGTGCAGGAGGCAGCCATCGGTGATTCTCTCTCATCATTGATGTTTCTATCTCTTTTTCCTTTCCCTTCCTCTCTGAAATCAATGAAGATACATCGAAAAGAAAGTTTATCTCAAGCCCTTACATACCTACTGTATATGCCAGATGAATCATGGTGCCCAATTCTGAGTTACTGGAAACTCGTTTCTACAAAATGCCCGAATGATAAGGCAGAAGTTAGAAGAAATATTTCTAAACTAAAATCTGTATTCACGAACTCATATTTCTTTTCTGGAGCACAGTAAACAACCCATCCTTCTCATCCAGGTGGACCCACTGCAGCTGGCATTGGACACTCCATTCATCCTCAGTTGTTAAGCATCCACTTACAGTCCTTGAAAAGTGCCAGAAGCCACGTATGGTCCAATCATATATGGATTAGCAAGTAAGGAGAAAACAAACCACTATATTTCAGAGGCTCCTATAAGGAATAAGCATATATTTTACAGCATTTATGAGTTTCTTGGCAATAGCCAACCTAATTTAAAAAAAAAAAAAAAAACATTTAAAAGGCCACTGTGGTGAACAGATGGGCAAACCGCATTTGTGCCGACTTACCTACCCATCAATCCTCAATGTAAGTCTTCACTCAAGCAACTCAGTTCAAGCTCAGCTCCCAGCCTTTCAAAATTAGCAGCAGTCTGAACAGGTACTTCAAGGCTCATTTTAAGAAAGGTCAATTAACTCTGCCAAAAAATAAAAAGTCCTGGCTCTCCAACAAAAATTGAACTAGTCAATGCAGACTTGTCCAGGGCACATAACTCTGAAGGTGACATGACCTTCCAAACCCAAAATTACTACAACTGAACTGGTCAAGAACTTGGCAGTTTGTACTAACGGCTGCACATAACCACAGGAACCGCTAAGACCCTGGAACCACTCTCTTTCATGGAATTTTATAGAGTTCAAATTCTCAAAGTCACTGGAATAAGACAACTACCATCTGTGGATGGATGTGAAATTTGGATTTTATAAAGCCTTTGGAACTCAGAGTAGTGTTATAAAAAAGCAAATTAATGTAACTCTCCCCATCTTAAACATTTAACTTTACAAATCACTGTCTGAAAAACTGTCCCAGGGTAATATGTCTGATTGTTCTTTATTTTTGGATTCCTTGAGCCAATAGACTTAGTTTATTCTACCAGGTATACCCATTTATAAAGCCTTACTTTGCAAGTTTTCCAGATGTGTGCACATAAGCATGCTTCCCCAAGAAAACTAAACTCTTCCAAAGCAGAGATTGCTTCTATCTTTTAAGTTCTTCCTAGTATCTAATTGGTATGTTCACAAAGAGCAACTTCCAATTTAAATGTCCATATTTCCCTGAGTTAGAAATCATGCTCTTAGCAATAAGTCTGACATTCTAATATCCTCATTACCAACACACTGGGAAAGGCCTGGGCAACGAATGTCAGTCTCAACCAAAGTTTTTGTATTTTGTTTTTAAACAAGCTGATAGCTTTTGGTAAATGAGCTGAACCTAAAAATTATGATCAGCCCATAACTGTGTTCATATACTAGTATTCCCTACTACTACAGTAGGTAAAAAAGGGCACTTCCAGGATTATAGTTAGAAAACACTTCATGTGAAGAAAACTGGTGTCAAGAGTCAGTGGATTAGTCTAAAAAGGGACTTTGAGAGGTAAATCTGGCCATCTCACAAGACTGCCAACGCTGTCTGGCTGACATGGCTCAGTGGTTGGGCGCAGACCTATGAACCAGGTGGTCATGGTTTGATTTCCCATTTCAGGTCAGGGCACATGCCCAGGCTGCAGGCTTGATCCCTAGCAAGGGGCATCCAGGAGGCGGCCAATCAATGATTCTCTCTCATCATCGATGTTTCCATCTCTCTCCCCCTCTCCTTTCCTCTCTTGAAATCAATAAAAATGTATTTTAAAAAGACTACCAGCCCTAGCGGGTTGGTTCAGTGGACAGGGTGTCAGACTGCAGACTGGAAGGTTCTGAGTTCAATTCTGGTCAAGGGCACATGCCCTGGTTGTAGACTCACTAGGGGGCAGGCGTACGGCAGCCAATCAATGATTCTCATCAGTGATGTGTCTATCTTTGTCTCCCTCTCCCTTTCTCTCTGAAATCAGTAAAAATATATTTTTAAAAAAGACTACCAAATCTGAGTATACCACAGGCAGGCAACTTAGATACTCTACTTCTAAAATACATCCATAAAAAGTGTTTGACTGAAGGAACCCAGAAATGTTTTTAATCCTTAAATGGCAATTTGGAAAAAAACACACACACACAAAAACAAACAAACAAAAAAGTCTGAATCTATGTAGACCACATAACCTTTCTGGCAGGACTTAGTGAGTCCTCAAATATTTGGACTTTGCACTGACCCAGGAACGGGGGTGGGGGTGGGGGAAGGGGGCATTAATTTTAATATACATGTAAGTGATACCCAGGAGTCCAGTAAAAACTATATAAACCTAGCCCTTGGAATGAGCTTATAATCCTGACAGCTATAGCAGAACAGAGACTGAAGACGATGCTGAAGTTGCAATATCTTTTTTCTACTTTCTGGTATTTAAAAAATGCAAACCCAACCCTAAAAACATCTTACCAAACTACAAAACCTTTCTGAAGAACAAGACTTTAAAACTCAAAATTTCATAAACCAAGCTTTTGGAACACACTTATTTCACTACTGAAACTGAGGACATTCCTTCCAAACTATTTGTTTTCACTCTGAAATTGCAATTGTTTTTGAGCACAGCTCCACATGCCATGAAGCTCGGCAAGGAGCCAGGGTCATGGCGGCTTCTCTTCCAGGGCAGCAACTTTTAATTTCAAATCTCTTTTATTTCTAAAAATATATTTATTTCAAAAATGAATGGAAAGGTAGGTAGAAACATCAATGACAGAGTCATTGATCAGCTGCCTCCTGCATACCCCACACTAGGGATCAAACCAGCAACCTGGGCATGTATCCGGATTGGGAATCGAATGGTGCCCTCCTGGTTCATAGGTCAACACTCAACCACTGAGCCAGGCCAGCCAGGCTTAACTGCAAATCTCTTTTAGATCATCTCTCCTCATCTCCATGCTTTCCTCACCTCCCCCCAACCCCACCTACCCTCTTTCCTATTCTCGTCTTTGTCTCCAATGTTATTTTATTCCACCACACGAGAAGACACTAGCATTATCTTTGCTTGAAAACTGTTTATTAATTTGCCTGTCAAACATTCTATAGAGTCGTTTACACCTTACTATAGAAACCTCCTGGGTACATATTGACAGCTCAGCAAGTATTTACACAAAGCTCTGAAACATTTGGCTCTTCCAGAGGGGAAGAAGCTGCTGCATCAAGCAGAGAATTATCAAACACCTTCCCTGCTACCTTTTCCCTCTTTTATAAAGGGAAGTTTCCTTCTAGCACACCTCTAATATGCCTCAATTACACTTCAAAACTTCTAAGCCAGGAAGAGGGGGAAAAAAGGAAATTCAGGTGTGGTAAATAAGAGAAAGAACAGCATTTCCAGGACCACTTGCAAACATTACCAACATAATTTCAAAAACCAGGGGCATAAGAAAAGGCAATAGACCTATGAAATTGACCCTGAGACTCTTAGCTTTTCCTGTTTCAGTGTAAGGAACTTCTGCTCCTCTCTCAGCAAAATTTACAGGGCAAGTTCAGGCACTCAGATTACAACCAAGTGCCCAAACCAGACCTAGACCTGCCCAAACATCAGAAAGTCTGAAGAACTTAATTACCACCTATCCCCACCTCCCTATCCCCCTAAAGTAAGCAGCGTTAATGTTGAATTTATGGATATCCATTCCCCACCCCTAACATATCCCAAAAATCCCCTCTTGGGAGATTTTGAAGCACTATTTTTCAATTCTTCCTTTAATGAAGTCTGCCTAATTTTTCAATTACTATTTAAAAACCAACACTCAGGTAACTAATGACCATTAGATTAAGTGTCAAGGCAAAGTCTGGTAGGGTTTTTTCTGTAAAGGACCACAGACCACCATTGATTGCACCAGGCTGGCTTGTTGTTCAGAACTTGTTTCTGTAAACTCTCAGGAGAAAACAGCCATGAGTTCCTTAAGCCCAGAGTAAAAAAGATGGTCTCAAGACTCCCTACTTCTAAACGTACAGGAAGATGCTACAACCTTATAACAAGTCAAATACAGAGGCACAGACAGATGTGTAGAGAGAAGGTCATGCAGTTCTTCAACTTTACCTTACTGATAAAGAAAAAAATGAAATAGAAAAGGCAAATGACTTGCCCAAAGTCACACAGCTTAAGCCAGAACCTCATGTGGAACCAAAGCCGCCTCTTCTTCCTGAGTCCTGTGCTCTTTATCCCTCACCACTGTGCCACACAACTCAATGTGTATCAGCAATGATAATAACCATCCAAACAAGGTAAACCTAGAAATAAAGTCACGGGAATCAGGATTCCATGGTAAAAACTAAGGTACCTCAGCTCACTGGCAGGGAAAAAAAAGTTGCCGATTTATTTTGAATACCATATTTTAACCATATTTGCATGCTTCAGTTGTTTCTAGAATTAGGGATGTGAAGCCAATCAATATAACCTTTTGGGAGTGGGAATGGGAAGGAGCCCTGAACATTATTTGTTCCTATTTTCATATTTTTAAAAAATTTCATTAATCTCTTTGCTTAAAAACCTACAGGCATCACACCTTACAGGAATCAATCCAACATATGAATGTTTAATGCACCCAAGACATCTTATTACAGCAGGTGTCACCTATTATGGTTACTGTGTCATACATGAAGGATCCTAAGAAACCTTGGTCCTAGCCGCTTTCTCTTTTCTCTTACCACCGTTCCACACCCCCCCCACCCCCCCCCCCGTTCTCTCATGGACAGGCACTCAGCCTCCACAACTAAGTGCCCTCTTGGTGTGGAAATCCTGGTCCCTTCTACTGGAGAGGCCAAGAGTCCTATATTTCAGCCAGCCCAGAGTTTCTGCTAATAGGCATTCTCATAATAAGCCCAGAATTCCTGTATTTACCAGTAGTCAGAAATATCATTTGGTTTCTGTAGCAGGAACTAACAGCCAAATTCCTACAATCAAATCCAGCTTGATTCTGGACTACATATTCTATATCACTTTTTACTTTGATAAGCGGGTACTATTCTCAAGGTACGACAGCTAAGAGCATCCCAAGTGAAAAGCTTTAGCCCAGCTGGTGAGGCTCCGTGGTTGAGCTTCAGCCTATGAATCAGGAGGTCAAGGTTCCATTCCCAGGCAGGGCACATGCCCAGGGTTGTGGGCTCAATCCCCAATAGGAGCAATGCAGACGGCAGCTGATCAATGATTCTCTCTCATCTTTGATGTTTCTCTCTCTCTCTCTCTCTCTCCCCATCTCCCTTCCTCTTTGAAATCAATAAAGAATAAAAATGAAAGCTTTATATCGGGTTCAAGCACATAGATGACTAAAAAGTATATCAACAGCCGAAACCGGTTTGGCTCAGTGGATAGAGCATCGGACTGCGGACTGAAAGGTCCAGGGTTCGATTCCGGTCAAGGGCATGTACCTTGGCTGTGGGCACATCCCCAGTAGGGGGCGTGCAAGAGGCAGCTGACAGATGTTTCTCATCCAAGTTTCTGACTTTCTATCCCTCTCCCTTCCGCTCTGTAAAAAAATCAATAAAATATATTTTTAAAAAAAGTATATCAACAGGTTGAGACACAGTCCTTACAGAAAGGAATCAAGAAAAAGTTTGCTGGGCTCTCCCCAGCTCCTGTGAAAAAGGCACAGTCACAGCCCTCGCTGGTTTGGCTCAGTGGATAGAGCAGTAGCCTGAGAACTGAAGGGTCCACGGTTCCATTCTGGTCAAGGATACATGTGCCTGGGTTTCAGGCTGGATCCCCAGGTGGGGGCATGCAGGAGGCAGCCAATCAATGATTCTTTCTCACCATTGATGTTTCTAAGTCTCTCTCCCTGTCCTTTCCTCTATCAATAAAAATATATTTTAAAAAGATATAGCCACAACATACAGTTACCTAATCTTTACTTCAAGAAGGCAGAGTCAAATGAGAACATTACCACCTTAGCTGTATTAATCAATTCTCTGCAAAATACTTAAAACCCAAGACTGAGTGAGTTCGGGAATGAGAGAGCAAGACCCTATCGTGACCCTCCAAGAGGTTTATCCTTAAGCATCAAAGAGGAATTCGGAACAACATGCACCTACAATCCTCATCTAGACGGCACACCTGAACTGAAGCAGACCACAAAACTGGAAGTTCCACTGTCTCCCACAAGTAAATGTCACCAGCCCACTCTCTAGGTCTCAGGGTAAGTAGACACTTGAACTGAAATCGAACAGGAATCTATGTTGTGTGAAGTGCCAGGTCTGGTGATATTAAAGGGGAGTCAGAAAATTCACCCTAAAGGCAGCACAGACAACCTTCCACCCAGAGACTATGTCTATTTTCCTACCTTTTCACCAGTACAGAGCATAGTACCTAGTACCAGAAAATGTCCAAATATCTACTTAACGACTAGAAAACAGAAATCAGAAACCTGATTTTATCCAAAAACAAACAAGCCTTTGTTTGCCAAACCAACAGAATTCAAATTAATATCTGCTTTTAAATGATCCTGACTTACCCCAAATTATCTCCTCTAATAGTTTAAGAAAGGTAAATTTCTGAACACCCCCTACCAAAAAAAAAAAAAAAAAAAGAATGAGGAGGAAGAAGTGTAGACTGTAGAATGACCCAGAAACAACAGGATGTTCTTTTTTCTGAGACAAAAAACAACTTATCCTCCATACACTAGAATTCCAATTGAAAATTCCCCTATTTCTTGCCCAGATGTACATCATGGAAGACATGAAGTCAAAGCTCTAAACTGGCCATGTAACAACTATTTTCAAAATTCCCAGCTCAATGGAGGAGTAGAAAAGCAGTGCTAGATGGGGAGGGTAATAAGACTAATTAGGTTGCTTAAGTGAACAAAATCTCATATCTTAAAAGTATAACTGGGTACTGCTGGGAGAGGGGGACATATGAAGGAGCTTTTATTCCTCTTTAAAAAGATACTTGACTCCATAAAATACCCAATATTTCTGACCAAAGTATTGAAAACAGAACATGATGGAGAAGAGCAAAATAAAATTATTTAAAAAGTACCCGAAAGTTGTCATTTCTAAGCAAATCTTAAGTATCATTATACGTTGCTACATTTATTATCTCAGAAGACAAACAAAAAGTGAAACATACCTTATAATGCAAAGAAAAAACTGGTCAATCTCTACTTAAAGCTCTAAAATGATTGATGACAAAATAAAAATTAGTTTTTTGACATTCCAAGAACAAATGATAAATTTCATCAAGCCAAGCCTTTAGAAAAAGTCCCTCAAGATGATGAAAGATGTCAGCTTCCCTTTAAATTGAGCTGCTTTCCCAAAGTTCAACAAAAGAAAAATGTTAACAAAATTCAACATGTAAACAAAGAATGAGGCCAGCCTGTCTTAAAACATCTAAATATGAAATTCTCTCAGAAAGCTTTGTTCTCAAAAAATAAAATGTTTTCTCTAACCCCCTCCCTCCCGTAAGACCCCACATTTGTCACATAATAAAAAGCCAGTAAAATAATTTCAATTCTGAAAAGTTAACGGGGTCAAAATTACTCAAGACAAATGCATCTTCAGAGCTATCAAAGAAGTCATTTATACGTCAGGAAAGTCACAAAACCAAAACAAACAGCAAACCCATTGTAGAGAAAAAACCCGGCTACTGTTCTAACAACACAGAATCTATTTCAGGCTGCATAAAACATAACAAGCAAAATAAATCCAAGGTACAAGCAAAATGCCACTGGCTCCTCTTTTGTTTCGGGCACAATGTAACAAGGGCAGCCTGTCTGGGGCTCTGCTCCTGCTGATACAGTATTGCCGCTTAAACCTCCCTCCTCAAGGTCACAGCCAATTTCGGCTGTGGAATAAAAGGCAGATAGTGGCAGCGATGCTTTGGGTTATCACTGGCAGAAAAGCAGAGTGTAAAAGTTTATGAGCTCATCAGGATTGTTGTACCATTACATCAGAGGCAATTATAAATGGCCAAGAGCAGGAGATGGGGAG
This sequence comes from Antrozous pallidus, assembly GCA_027563665.1. Taxonomy (NCBI): domain Eukaryota; kingdom Metazoa; phylum Chordata; class Mammalia; order Chiroptera; family Vespertilionidae; genus Antrozous; species Antrozous pallidus. Next base: position 196,167,448 of record CM050508.1, read on the forward strand.
CCAATCAGATCACAGATAGGATGTCAACCTAAGACCAACTGTCTCCTGGCTTTGACAGAAGGATTTTACCTCCATAATTCAAATCCCAAACCAAAGCAATCTGCACTTACTACTCCAATCACTCAGCTGTTTACCAGCACTTCCAGGGAGAAGCCCAGGCCGCTGGGCCGACAGAGACTGAGACAGGACACGGCCCGGGCTGCTCCGGGCGAGCCGCAGCCGGCCTCTAGCTGCCCCCACGCAGGCCCCTGCCCTCCCTCGAGGTCCCCCAAGCCCGAGGGGCCCCTCCTTGCAAGCACAGATGGGGGACGGCCCAGAGGAAGGCAGGGGGTGGCAGAGAGGAGCGGCAGGCGAGCAAAGAACTGTTCGCTCAACTCCCCAGCTCCTAACACTGCCTACATCCCTAACCCGAGCCCCCAGCACCCTCTCACCCTGGCCAGGCCCTTCCCGCACATTCTGCCCCGCACCCCCCTGGAGACCCCCGGAATCCGAAGGGACCTGGGGAGGAGGAGAAGGGGAGCAGACACCTCAGGGAGAGCCCCACACAAAGGCAAACGGAGGGAAGGAAAGGAAGGCAGACAGGCAGCCATTTTAAGAGAGAAGAGCCAGACAATGGCAGCTCCCCAGCAGTGGGGGCCCCGGACTGGGGGGTAGCCCACAGCTGAGGCCTGGTTCCGCAGCCGCCACCCACCCACCCACCCCGGACCCCTCCCCACTCAGCCGTGTACCTGCGGGGTCCGGGCGAGCGGCTGACCCCCGCCGCCGCTGCTCCCGGGGCTCATGGGCGCGTGGTGGCTCCTTTGTTGGGCCCCTCCCGAGGCCGCCGCCGCCGCCGCAGCAGCAGCAGCAGCCCCCCAGCACTGCGAGGCCATGTCCGCCGGGCCCTTGCCCGCGCCGCCGTCCTGGGGCCCGCCGCCGTAGTCGCCCCCGGGGTAGCCCTGGTAGCCCCGGGCCGAGCTGGGCGACGTGAGCAGCTGGTTGAGGGTGGGGGTGGCGGTGGGCTGGGGGGTTCCCCCGCCGGCCGCTGAGGAGCCGCCGCCCCCCATGGCCCCGAAGCGCTGCTGAGCGAAGGACGAAGACGACGAAGAGGCGGAGGCGCTGGAGGAGGGAGGCGGCTTGGAGCCGGCGGCCGCGGCCGCGCCGGAGCCCGGAGTGCCGCCTCTCGGGGAGCTCAGCGCGTAGGCCTGGGGGGGCGGCGGGTAGGCGCTGCGGTTGGGGTAGTAGGAGTTGTACTGGTGGTTGGGGAAGCCGTGGTCGTGCGAGTTCTGCGGGGGCCCCGCGTAGGGCTCCAGGCCGCCGCCGCCGCCGCTCTGCAGCGCTGCCAGGGCAGGGCTTTGTTGTCCGCCATGTTGTTGGTGGAAGACGGCGGCGGCCGCGGCGGCGACGGCAGACGGGCTCCGGCCGTAGGGCTGCCCGAAGCCGTAGGCGGGGGGCGGCAGGGCGGCCGCGGCCGAGTGCGGAGGCGCCCCCACCCCGTCGCTGCCGCCGCCGCCGCCGGGCGGCTCCGGGAGGTTATTGTTCAGGGCGGGCCTGGGGCCCGCGTTCCCGTTCGAGTTCTTGAGGTCCGGCTCCGCGCCGGGCCCTCCGCCGCCCGCGCCGCCGCCGCCCCCGTTGCTCTCGGCCCCGTCCTGCAGCTCCTTCCCCAGCGGCGGCTGCGGCCCCGCGGCGGGGCCTTCGCTCTCCTGGCCGGCGGCTGCCTTCATTTCCCCGCGCTCGGCCGCCGCCGCCGCCTCGCCCCCCGCCTCCTCCCGCTGCTGCTGCTGCTCCGCTTTCTTCAGCTCCGAGGGCGGCGGCGGCGGGTTGCCCAGGCTGCTGGCGGCGGCGGGGGCGACCTGCGCGGCCATGATCCCCGCTGTCTCGTCCGCGGAGAGACCGGCCCTGTCTTCGTCGTCTCCCCCCCACCCACCCCGCCCCGGGGCCGAGTCCCCCGGGCTGCCCTCCCCACCCGCCGGGCGGGCCTCGCGGGGCTCCGCGGCTGAGCTGCTCTCGCTCGCTCGCTCCTCTCCCCCCCGCCCCGCCGGCTCAGGCTCCGGGCTGGCGGCGGCGGCGGAGGAGGAGGCGGCGGCGGCGGCGGCCGAGGCGCCGGCGGCTCAGCTGCTCCCGGCTCTGTGGGCTCGGGACCCGGCTCTCCCGGCTCATTCCCCCCAAGCCCTTGCCTGGGAATGAGGGGGGCGGTGGAGGCTTCGCTCCCCAGGGCCTGGCCCCGCTGTGCCTCTCCGCTTTCTGCTGCCGGAGAAAGGAGGAGGGAGGGAGGGAGGAGGAGGGCGAGGGGGAGGGGGCGGGGAGGGAGCGGGGGGAGGGGGCCCCGGGACGGGCGGGCTGGAGGGCGCGCGGCGGCCGCCCGGGCGCCGGGAGGCAGAGTCGGAGCGCGGGCCGGCGCCCTGCCTCCCCTCGCCGGGCCGCGGCGCGGGCCGAGGCTGCTGCGCGGCGGCTGGCGGGCGGGCGACCGGGCGGGCGGGCGGCCGGGCTGAGCGGCTAGAGCGCCCCACTCTCCTCCGAGTCCCCCTCACTCCGACACGAGGCTCAGCACTGCCATTTTACCCAGCGCCGTCGCGGCCGCCTGGCAAACCCGGAACGGAGCGCGGAGCGGGCGCGGGCCGTGGAACGGACTCGCTCCCTTCCCCTCACAAAGGAGGAGGGGAGAGAGCCGGCCGCGGCGGCGGGCGCTCTGCCGCTTTCGCTCGGCAGCCCCGGCGCCGAGGGCTTCGGGGAAAACCCGGCCCGGAGCTGGCGCCGCTCTGGAGCCCGCGCCGCCTCCCTCGGGCGCCCGGCTCCCGGCCGGTCCCCTCCTGGCCGCGCCGGGCGGAGCGGGCCGCGTGAACTTACTCGCGGCTGCGGAGCTGGCCTGAGCCCGAGCCCGCGGCTGCCCGGGCCCTGGCTGAGCCCCTGGCAGCCGGCCTGGTCGTTTGGCTGCTACTTAGCATCTCCACGGCACTTTTCTTCCCCAAAGCCTTAACAGACTCACTCTGAAGACCCCGCTTGGGGAGGGGAAGCGGTGCCTGAGTTGTTACCCCCTTTTCAAGCCGAACGGAGTGGCGGATCATCGTGAAGACTTCCCGATTTCCCTCTCCCCTGACCTCAGGAGCTGGTCCTCACAAGGCTTTGGGAGCATGAGATCATGTTCTCCCCATCCGACAGAACTGAAAGAGAGGAGAGGGGTCCCCTTAAAGTTAGAGGGCAGAAGTGTCACATAACAATGGGATCGGAGTATATCAGAATAGGGTTGAGATCAAAGCTGGTCATCTCAACGTTGACTCAAAATGGTCACTGAAGCTACTCTAGGGGCAGATGATAGCCTTCCAGCAGGATAACCCAAGCCCCGTATTTGCCACTTAAAAGAAGTGAGCCCCCGTCTCCGAGGACAGTGCCTGTAGGACTGTCAACAGACCCCAGAGGCTCCTGGGCTGGAGGAACCAAGGCAGGAGAGGGATGGCCAGAAGGAAACCATTTTCTCCTTAAAAAGAGGAAAGGGACAGTCTAACAGGTCGCTTAGAAAAACGATGCCACCCAAATTTGTTTCCTAGCCTCCATTGAAAAGATTATTTCAAGTTTTACTATTACATTCCCAGGGACATATACTGAGCTAGAGACTTGTATGGAAAACTCCAGATCTATGCCCCCCCCCCCAAAAAAAAAAACCAAAAACCCCAGAGCAGCCTTTTCTTCCTCCGGCGGACTGGGAATGATGCTCTGACAAGACAGCCTGCAAAAGCCAGAAGGGACTCCAGTTCCTCACCGGGCCCAAGGCTGCCTTGGAAGAAAGAAGCCCAGGCCTTGGTAGTCACTGAACACCAGAGTCTCTTCTCCCCTGGGGTTTTATAAAGAGAGACTCCTAGGCCCACGGAACCATTATCTTAGAGCTTCCAGATTCTGCAAGCCCCTGGAGTTCTGTGTCACTTACTGGTCCCCTGACTAATTCCCCAAACCTGGACTCATTCCTACCCCCTCGAGAAATCTTAAGAGCATCTTACACTGAAAAGGCAAAACTTACTGTTAATCTGGAAGTGATGTGTGCCCCGTCCCCCGCCCCCCCAAGCCAAGAACCAAACCAGCCTTCCAGGACCTGACTGGCTGGAGCGGGCCAGTGGCCTCTTTCCACCCACAGTCCTCCGGGACAGCAATTCTCCTGGTGCATTAGGTCCTAGAAGCCAAATTACAAGCTGCCTCATCAACGGTGCTTGGCTATTTAACCAACTGCCTCTGAGCTGGCAAACAAGTCCCGAGTCCTGCACACAAATGAGGAATTTTTTACATGCAATTACCCTGCCATGTTCCTCAGAGCCGGAGTGTAATGGGAAACCTGGAGCCCAGAGAAAATCTGAAAGCCAGGATGGATTTGTCTCCAGAGGAACCCCTCGTCCCCTTTCTCCAATGGCTGTAAAATTCAGTAAGTGCCAAAATCCCTTTTCTACCCGTGGTCAAGTTGTTTGGAAAACAGCCACCATTTTTTTAATCTAGCAATAAGATAAAGTGCACACACACACACACACACACACAAACCTATCCACCCAAGATGAGAATGTAATGTGGGGTTTCTCTTTTTCCATTTTTTTTTTAAGCTCAAAATCTTTAGGGCCCTCTTCCTATCTTTAGAGCCTCACACCCCTATCCCGTGGGCTGCCGAGTTGAAAGGAACTTTCTTAGAAACTGGCCCACCAGCTTTCCCTCGGGCAATGGCAGCGGGAAGGGGGAGGGGCGGGGCTGGGCACGTGGCCGGCCGGAGCCGGAGCCGGAGCTCGGGGTCTGGGGCTGCGGGTCTTCCCCTCGGTGGAGTTTTCTCCTCCACGGCCGCTGCCTTTTAACCCCTCGCCCAGGCAGCCCCAGAATCCCGGCGCAGATCAGAGAACTGGGACTAGGACAGCGCGTACCCGCACGAAAGCGCCTCTGCCACCAACAGCCTGATGGCAAATATGGACTGAATCGTTGACATGGAAACCGGACTAAAGTCTCGCTCGCTCCCTCACGGGAGAGTTCTTATCACCATCCCCGGCCGCACGGCATCTGGCAAATGCGGACTGGATTTCCAGCCTAGAGGATCAGGAGGAGGATTTCCTACTCGCAGCGTTAACTCCCCGCGGCTGCGGCAGCCAGGATGGGGGGCAGGGCTGCCAGGACAAACCGACTGAAAATGGCAGAGGGTGTGCTCTCGTTTTATCCGGCTGCACAGTGTGCATGGATTGGGTCCGAGAACAAGGGAACAGCCTATTAAAATCCAGGCAGTCAACTGCAAAATGTGGAACCGAGGCCTGGAGAGTTTACCAAGAGAGGGAAACGTTTACAGGGAGGAAAACCCTTCCTCTCTCGCAGTGTTTCCCCTAAATGTGAGAAATACAAAAACAAACAAAAGATCGGGTTTGGCTCCTTCCTTTCCTTACTCCTTTGAAGGGGAACAAGTTTTAAGCCCAGGGGCCCAGTAAGAATTTGCCTCGATTCTGAACTAGGGCGCGGGAAATCAATGCAGCCTCGGGTGGTGGCCCCCACACGTGTCCCCACCGAGGCAAAAGCAACAGACACCCAGCGGAGCTCTCTCCAGTGCGAACTGGTGCTGCGAGTTTGAGCAAAAGGGCAACTATGTCAGTTGACGGAAGCCAGAAGCCGAGTTCAAAGCCTGGCGTGGATTTCCGTCTGGAGCTGTCTGTTTCTTAAAAGTTTGCAACTCCGCGTTCAGAAACAGCCCCAGCGGAGGCTTGGGAGCAGTGTGAAAGTCTAGCACTACCATCTGACAGCGAGCTGCAAAACTTTGGGCTGCATATTAAGCGAGGAAAGTGGATTGAAGCGAGAGTCTAGGCAATTCATTATATTACTGGCTCCCAGATGGGAGCTGCAAAATACGACCTGGATTACCACGGAGAAAAATGGATCGGAGTCTGAATGGAGCTCCACTGCTCCAGGTGATAAAAGTGTGCCTGGCCAGCACCAAGAATCCCAACGGAGCAACTCCGGGGGAATCAAGCTTAGTGAGCGCTCAACAACCATTTGTCTAGATGATGCTTCTTCCACTCATCTCAAAGTTTTAAACAATTTGAGGGAATTTACATTTTTAGGAATGTTAATTTCTGAATGATATTTTTCCCCACACTAAGAGTAGCTCTGCTCTAATATCCTTACACATTTAAGTCAACTTACTTCTTTTTGGACTGATATAAGAGTTACCCTCACCACCAGCTCCCCAAAAATCTAAAAATCAAAAATAAAATAAAGGTTCAGTCTGGTCTGGTTTGTGGTGAGTTTCAAATATAACAGAACACACAGGGTCAATTTAACATGAGGGGAAAAGTACCAACTCTCTTAAACTCTAATTTGTATATTTTCCTTATCTACCAATCTCGTTGGTGAGCTTGCTGAGTAAAACTACTAATAATATTTTAAAGCCAAACAAACCTGGATTAGAGTTTTGTAAAACCACTGAGTAAATCAGAAATTTGAACATTTCTATTGAGCCTCATTGAAGGTTTATTTATATTCACCAACTGATACAAAAATAATATATAAATAAAACTACTTAAAAAGAAGCTTGAAAGCCACTCTGTACTCCATCAGAAGAAAACAGCTTTACATTGGGTACTCATCACATTAAACTGTTTTTAGATTTGGAGCACTAAGCACCGACAATATTACTATAGAAAAATAAAGCCATCAATCTTAATGCTGAAGGTTAACCAATCTAGAAAAATTTTCACACACGTAAAATGATTGTAGGGAAAATTTTTGAAAGTTGAGGGTAAAGAAGAAAATCAGAGGAAAATCGAATATTCTAACTGGGTATTTATTTTAATGCTGATTGCATAAAGCACTTTGCCATTTTACTGAGATAGGAAAAAGAATCAGAGTGGGTAAGTTTCTCAGAGCAACTCTGGAATGGATCTGGAATGGAGTCTTTAATTGGAAAGAGAAAGAAAAATTGTGTGAGCACTGACAAAATGGAAGGAGGCAGGCATACAATCCTGTGAAGCTGGATAGGAGGCTAAAACAGCAAATGTGCTGTCTGTTCTTTTATGTAAAAGTCAAAGGAAACCCAGCCTGGCCTGTGTTGCTCAGCAGTTGAGCGTGGACCCAGGAACCCATAGGCCCTGGTTGCTGCTCAGTCCCCTGTGGGGGGCATGCAGAAGGCAGCCAGATTCATTGATGTTTTTATCTCTCTTTCCCTCTCCCTTCCTCTCTAAAACATCAGTAAAACCATATTTTTTAAAAGAAAATCCAAAGAAACCTATTAGGCATAGGACAGGAAGTGAATGGCCCTCAAGGGAAAACATTCTGACTGGCTTTAACAGAGTTTAAACCTATCTATCCCTACAGAAAATAACTTCTGCCCAAGATAAAGGAAAATCGGACCAAGCATAAGTGAAGTGTGGGATACTGTAGTAATAGTGATGTGGCATTCCAGTGAAATGTAGAAAACTTACTAATGACACCAAGGGAAAAACTGCCAGGAAAAATTACAGTGGGTTTTGGCACTTTTCCAAATTACCACTTTCTGCCCTGAAATTTAACAACATGGAAAGGGAATTCTGAAGCCACCAGACGGGCTGGTGGGTGGGGACTAGCAGATTGGCCGTCATTGGCCTACTCCTCCAAAGAGACTCCTGGAGGCCTGTCTACAAGTGTGTTGTTTTCTCCACAGTCTTGCTGTGGATGAAAGACCGGGAGACAAAGGAAAAATAACCCAACACACTTCATGGAGCCTATCCAACAGGCCTTTTTTTCTTTTGTTAATCCTTACCTGCGGGCATTTTTCCCATTAATCTTTAGAGAGAGTGGAAGGGAGGAGAAGAGACACTGCAACCCAAGTACCAGTACAAGCTCTTGATCAGAATTGAACTTGAGACTTGCCAGTCCGAGGGCTGAGGCTCTAACCACTTAGCTAACAGGGTAGAGCCCAACAGGCCATTTGAAAACAGCGCTGAAACACACATACACTTCCTCTCCTCCATAGTGCGTTTTCATTAAGAGAGCCCATCCACAAGCTACACTCAAACATTAGGCTCTGTTTTTGTTCCAAACACCAAAACTAGGATATAGATTACATTTTTTAAAAATATGTGTTTTAAATTGATTTTTTAAGGAAAAAGGGAAAGTAACAAAAATAACAGGAGAAACTTTTTTTTTTTTTAATTCAACAAATATGTGTTGTCTATTATGAGCTAGATGTTGTTCCAGATACTTGGGACACAGCAGAGAACAAAACGAAGGTCCCTGGCCTCATGGAGCTTACAGTCTAGTGTATATGTCCACTTTGTCTGAATGCTGACCGTGACCCAGGGCAAATCTCTCCTCAGCTGTCCAGTGCAGGAAGAAGCAGGCCTGGCCCAGACATAGGGATAACATGTCTGATGCACTGTAGCTGCCAAACAGATACCAACCCACTACCGAGAGAGTAGATCAAGCTGGAAGTTGACTTTTAATAATAAAATACAGCGAGAAGGGCAGAGGGAGCGCAGCAGGTGGTATGGTGTGCTGCCGCACCAGGGTCTGAGCTGCCTGCACAAACTGCGGCTGCTGCTGCTGCTGCTTGGTGGCTGCCTTGCTGGCAAGGTCCTTGGCCTTCTCTGTAGCTGCCAGTGCCGTCTCCTTCGCGTTCTCCTTGGCTTCCTTGGCTGTCTCAACAAGGATTTTGGAAGGGGCCTCACCTTGCAACTTGGCCAAGATGTGGGAGAAATATTTTTTAAATGACTAAAATTAAGGAGGGGGCCTGGATAACAAGGGATATTTGTTGTCTTTTTATTTACTTTTATTGAATTTATTAGGGTGGCATTGGTTAATAACATTATGCATATAGGTTTCAGGAGTACAATTCTATAATACATCACCTATAAATTGTATTGTGTATTCACCACCCCAAGTTAGGTTCCACTTATACCTCTTTACCCTCTTCTACCTCCCCCACCCTCCTTCCCTATGTGTTTTCTATTTTATTAAAGATTTTTGCTTCTATACTTTCTTTTTTATTGGTTTGGTTTGTTTGTTTGTTTGTTTGTTTCAGAGGGATAGAGTTAGGGAGAGGGAGAAAGAGAAACATCAATGCGAGAGCAGACTGTCAATCGGCTGCCTTCTGCATGCCCCCATCAGGGATCCAGCCCACAACCTGGACATGTGCCCTGACCAAGAGTGGAACCAGCAACCTTTTGGTGCATGGGATGCCACCCAACCAACCAAGCCAAATGAGCAAGGGCAAGATTTTTATTTCTATACTTTCAACCCCAGAACAACACACATACACACACACACACACACACACACACACACACTAATCTAATAAAAGAGTAATATGCAAATTGACCACACCTCCGCTATACCACAAGCCATGTCCACAAGCCACGCCCATCAGCCAATCAGGAGCAAATGATGCAAATAAACCCCAACCAATATGGCTGAGGCCACTGAGAGCAGGAGGGAGGCTTGGGTTTTCCAGGCAATGGAGGTTTTCCAGCCTTCCACCTGCCCTTGCCGGCCTAAGCCTCCACTCAATGCAACAAAGTTTCAATTATAGGAGGTAAATAAATTCCAACAGAAATGGCTGCCGCCACTGAGGGAGCAGAAGGCTTAGCTTCCCTCCAGGCTACAAAGTTTCAATTGTAGAAGATAAATAAATCCCAGATACCAGGGCCTCTGCTTGGGTCCCTTGGGGGCATGGCCGGCCTGCAAACCACCACAGGCCCCTCACCCAGGCCGCCCCATGCCCCAAAGGAATCCCCACCCTAATCCAGGATACCATTCAGGGAAAACCAGCAGGCCCCCACCCATGCACCAGGCCTCTATCCTATCTAATAAAAGAGTAATGTGCAGATTGACCATCACTCCAACACATAAGATGGCTGCCCTCATGTGGTCAAAGATCCTGCCCCCATGTGGACACAAGATGGCCACCACAAGATGGCCAGGAGGGGAGGGTAGTTGGGGGGGGGGGATCCAGGCCTGCAGGGGAGAGCAGTTGGGGGTTATCAGACCTGCAAGGGAGGGCTGTTGGGGGGGATCAAGCCTATAGAGGAGGGCAGTTGGAAGGGACCAGGCCTGCAAGGGAGGGCAGTTGGGGGCTATAAGCCTGCAGGGGAGGGCAGTTAGGGGTGACCAGGCTGGCAGAGGAGGGAAGTTGGGGGCAAACAGGCTGGCAGGGGAGAAGTTAGATATCAATCAGGCTGGCAGGGGAGTGGTTAGGAGGTGATCAGGCAAGCAGGCATAAGCGGTTAGGGGCAATCAGGCAGGCAGGCAGGCAGATGAGCAGTTGGGAGTCAGCAGTCCTGGATTGTGAGAGGACAGTTGGACATCTCTCGAGGGGTCCCAGATTGGAGAGGGTGCAGGCTGGACTGAGGGACACCCCTACCCCGTGCACGAATTTCATGCACTGGGCCTCTAGAATATCTATCTATATCTCCAAACATATTATTCACTGCCATTTTCCAAATTAATGAGTCAGAATGAAGACATAGGGAAGAAATTTACAGAAATGGAACACTACAAAGACGAAACTGTTAGAGGTATTCTTGCTAGTAAGTGGGGGAGGGGGATGACTAAAGAGAAGAAAAGAGTTAAAGGAAAATGACCTACATGATATTCAAGGCAAAGATCCTACACTTTTTAAAAATATTTTTTTATTGATTTTAGAGAGGAAGCAAGAGGGAGAGATAGAAACATCAATGATGAGAGAGAATCATTGATCATCTGCCTCCTGCACGCTCCACCTTGGGGATCAAGCCCTCAGCTGCAACCCAGGCAGATGCCCCAACCAGGAATCCAATCGTGACCTCCTGGTTCACAGGTCAATACTCAACCACTGAGCAACACCGGCGGGCAAAGGTCCTACACTTTGAGGAGATGGGGGTGGGGAATGTTCAGGGTGATATGGCTACACATAAGAGCCTACACTTTGAAAATTATCTCAACATTTCAGGCAAATGTCCAGACTTCCATTCTAAATCAAACTTCTGAATAGATGTATTCATTTATAAATTGTAATACTCAAGATTTCAAATAGACTCACAAAATCTGGTTATATGGACCACATATGCTCAGAATCATGACAGCAGAGGTTCTCCATGAGTCAAATAATTATCTCATCACCATGATGCTTTGAACCAGTCTAGAAGTTTCCATTTTTAAAAGTTTGGATGTTAATCCTCTCATCCAGTTTACCATAAATGGGAGGACCTCTGACAATTACCCTCCTGTGATAGACAACACTGTACATACCCTACCTTTATACCTTCCATAAAGTACATTGTAGGCTGATGTCTACTTAATAGGAAAGACATACCTCCCAAATAGTGTAGGCCCTTTTCATTCAAAATTTATAAATTCCTAGCACCAGGTCAAAATGCCTAATTTTCCAAGGAAGCTGATAAACAAAAAGAAAAGAAAAACAAGGAAAAATGTGAGACATGGCAATTCTCAGTTTATAGGACCTTACAGAGACAAAAGTACTTGTCTCTTTTTAAAATTTTTATTTCTGTTTTTTCACTGGCCCAAATAGCAAAGGTATTAATATTAATATTACTAATGCTCTTACATTCGGTTATATTGTAGTTGTATTTTCCCTCCTAGAGAAGAAGAGAATTCAGATAATTTCTCTCCTCCTGCTCCTCTTTCTTTGTCCATGTCACATAGGCTCTCACATTGGGTAACATGTACTTGGATTAAACGGCACAAAAATGTCTACAAGGAACAATTTTTGCCACAAAAATTGAGCTGCTCAATTTGTATGAGCTGCTCTCAAAGCTCGTGCTTCTAGGCATAACAGCTCACGCCCAAGATTCCTGCATAGATCGGAACCCAGTGCTCCTACGGCAGCTGCGTGGGATTATGAGGTGTTCACTCTACCTATTTGTCTGACTCTGGGGTTCGAATGGTCTTTAGTCTTTGTAACAAGAGAGACAACTGTCCACCAAAATGAATGGCTAAAATGCACGAAATCAAATAATGTCCTTAATTGGACAGATAAGGAAGGAAAGAGCAAGCCTGACTTAGAGTCCATTTAATTGCAACTCTCCCAAAGAACCATGGTACCAGATGAGGAAACAGAATACAGCCTTCCAACCTTTTGATCCTTGCTATTGAAGATGAAAATGTGATCTTTTTAAAAAATTGAGTTGAGAGACGAGATCGAGAAAGACCTAAGTTCCGCTTACTTAGGCATCCATTGATTCTTGTATGTGCCCTGATGGGGGATCGAACCCCAAAACCTTAGTGTAGGCTCTAACCAACTGAACTACCTACCTAGTCAGGGTGAGAATTTGATCTTAGATCAGTGCTTAAGGGGTTTCAAAATTAGTGACCTGGGAAGTCCCCGACCAGCTGCGAGCACTTCCTCACTCCATGAACCTGTGGCTATCCTTTTTAAGGGGCTGCTACCTCCAGTTCAACCTTTTTGAGCAACTCATGCAGCAATGACACAAAGCAGAATTGTTTATAGAAGAAATCCTAAATATTCAAAGCTGCAGTAAACAGGCGGAACCCTTGTTTTCTCTTTCAAATTTGAAAATTTGTGTTCAATAGAATTCTCTGTAAAATAGGTTTTTTAAAACTGGCACCTCCAAAACCAGTTTTCTTTTAAAGTACTTATAAAAATTGAAGTGATGTTTACCCTAAACTCTAAACATGTACCAACTGACAGCATTCAATTCTTCTATAATTTAAAAACCAAATAAAGAAGAAAAATTGTCGAAGTCTCCATACCACTTAGGCCTTCATGTAGGTAATGCTGAGTACACAATGATAGGAAGGTGTTAGCTCGGGGTTAAATGGATAAGTGTCAAAATAAAATAAAAGAATGATTTAACAAAAAGGAAGAAACAAATTTCACTCAAGCTGCATGCCAGGAACTTCCAGTGACAATTAGTATTCGCTACATAGTCTTCCAGAAACCAGGAAAACCAAGGAGATAACGTCAGCCTGAAAGTGGGAAGAATGTAAAACAAAAGGAGCTCTGGCGGTGAGCTCAGTTAGCCGAGCATCGTCTTGTGCTTCCAAAGACCCCGGTTCGATTCCCCATCAGGGCACGTGCCCAGGCTGCAGGTTCAGGCCTTGGTCGGGGTGTGCAGGAGGCAGCCAATTGATGTTTCTCTCTCTCTCTCTCCCTCTAAGATCAATAAAAACATATTAAAAATTTAAAAAGGGACAAACACTTTGGGCAGCCTCTTGCACATCTGTAGTATTAAGAGAATAGCCCAAGTATAAAGTTCAAGTATAACAGGGGAACTAGACACCTAGTGCTCACCTATTGCTGCAATCCATGGGCCCTCCCCAGGTCACAGCGCCTCCAGAAAGATGAAGCCGCGTCCTTACTCCAGCCCAAGCCGGGCGCCTGTGACGTCGTGTAACTTACAGCCGGAATCCCTCTTCCGCGGGGAGCTATTGAGGCGCAGCTCTGCTCCAAAACAGGGTGTTCCAAATAGCCTTCCTCTGCAGGCTTCCCAGAGGGCCAGACATCAAGAGAACTTGCCTGCTATACCTTTAAAGGGAAAGGAAAACGGCAGAGGCCCTAAACCAAAATTAAACAACTCAGTTTTTAAAAAATTCCTAACAAAAATGAAAATCATTTCAGATTTGCACTTAAGAATCAGGGAGACCAAAATTCCTTATTGAATATCCTGAACTTTTTCTTTGAATCCCTTAATACCAGAATACCCCTTATCCCCCAAGCACACACCTATGTATTCAAAGGTGTGTTTCATGTGGATTTTACTAGATCTCTCAACAACAACGCCTTCTAGGCATTGACCGGGTAGTTCAGTTGGTTAGAGCATCATGTGATATGTCAAGGTTTGGGGTTTGATCCCCCCAGTCAGGGCACATCCAAAAACCAACCAATGAATGCATAAATAAATGGAACAACAATTTGATGTTTCTCTCTCTCAAAATAATTTTTTTTAAAAAAGGATCTTCTTAAAACAACAATAATGCCTTCCTCAAATATAGGAAGAAAAATAATCTTAGAGACACATCTCCTTCACAACCAGAATTTCAGGATTTAGGAGATTTAAAAGAAAATATGGAGTGATGCATACACGAAAAGGAGAGTGGCTAAATTCTTTCATTTCACACAAATTTGACATCATTAATAGTATTTATCGCGTGAGTAACTATTATATGTGTGCCATACAGTCTCTAGTACTCGCAAACATCCACTGAGTATGATTATGCTCATTCTATAAATGGAGAAACTGAAGCTCAGATAGATTAAGTAACTCAAGGCCATGACACCGGTAAATGACAGAGCCAGGATTCAAACCCAGCTCTCTTACAAATTTTGAGCTTTTCAATAAAATGGGTAATAAATTCCACAATGTTAGCAATGTATTTTTTCAAGATGCCACTATTAACTGTTATTAAAAGCATCATATAGCAAGTATGACAAGGTATAAATAAAAATATTTAATTGGTATTTAACTTCAGTACAGAGCTGACACAATACTGATGCCAAGGAAAAATAATTTCATTGGACCTCTTAAAGCCTCTCTAATTAACTTGTGATTTCAAAACTAGAAGCTTCAGGATTACCTAGGAGCTTGCAGAAATGCACAATCTCAGCCATTTTTAGTAACAGCTTTAATGAGATATAATTACAATTCAATGGTTTTTAAAAATATATATTTTATTGATTTTTTACAGAGAGGAAGGGAAAGGGATAGAAAGTTAGAAACATTGATGAGAGAAACTTCAATCAGCTGCCTCCTGCACACCCCCTGCTGGGGATGTGCCCGCAACCAAGGTACACGCCTGTGACCAGAATCGAACCCAGGACCTTTCAGTCCACAGGCCAACGCTCTATCCACTGAGCCAAACCGGTTTTGGCAATTCAATGGTTTTTAGCTTATTCAGAGTTGTGAGACTATCACCACAATCAATTTTAGAACATTTTCTCACCCCCAAAAGAAACCCCCTACCCTTTAGCAGCCACCCCCCCCCCCATTCTCCCCTGCCCCAAGCCCTAAGCAACCACTAATCTGCTTTCTGTCTCTAAAGATATGCCTATTCTGAGCATTTCATATAAATGAAACTGTATAACATATAGTCTTTTGTGATTGGCTTCTTTCACTTACCATGTTTCAAGATTCATCTACATTGTTCATCAACTCATCTTGATCCTTCCTTATAAGTGGCTACTCTTTCAACAGAAGTGTGGGTGCCAGGCAATGTGACCTCATCACCCGCTCCTCTCCGTAGCGCTCCTGAGTACCACGGCTCTCCTACAAGGCTTTCTCCTCTCATTACTCACCACCCTACTAAGGACGTCTTTAACAGAGTTCTTTTTTCCCACCTTCTTCCTGGGATTTAGCAGCTTAGGTACAGCTGGCCCTCGGCAAAGTTCCTCTCCACAACACCTGCAGGCACTGCCAGTGCTGCCACCTTATGCCCATTTCTTGAAGTAGTGGACACCGGTCAGGCCCCGTCTTCCTCCCTAAAAGCCCTGCTCTTTGCTGTTTCCACAGCAATCAAGGTTGTGACTCATGACAGTGTTACCAGGAGCGGTGTGTGTGTGTTGGGGGGGAGGGGGTGCTATGGGGGAATGCATGCCTGGCACTTGGAAACAACCAAGAAGCAGAGAAAGAAGCAAGTGCAAATGCACTGGGAGGACATGATTTTGTAATCTCTTTCCCCGAGTCTCTTGGCTGTTTTTTTTTTTTTCAGCTCCCATTTCTTTTCCTTTCCTCAATTCACTTTCATTTCCCTATGTCATTCTTCTCAGAAAAGGGAAACTAACCGTCTCCCTCCCTGTTCATTTCTACCTGGATCTTTTGCTTTTGCCACTTGCAAGAGCACAACAGTTGTGTACTTAGACATTTGCTGTTAACTCTATGAAAAAGAGAACCAGTCTAAACATTCTGTTCTACTGAACAGCAAAACAAGGAAACATTCTCCCAAAATAAAGATGTCTTCTTCAATCAATGAAGCTATACAAAGCCAAATTTTTCTTATGAAACATAAATTAAAAAAAAACAAACTAGCATAGTAACAAAAGCACTTTCCCTAGATGGTCATGCCTGGATTTGGGGCCTTGTCTGAGTTCATTTTGGAGCCTATAGTTCCATTACAGACTATTATAAACTACCTTGTACTCCCTGAGGAGCCCATATATCCCCTTATCCCAAGGTTATGCCCTTATTCCAGGGAAAGGCTTTCCAAATTAAGGGTTCAGGTACCTCAAGCTTTCACTGCTACTCTGCCATATTCATTCAAGCAATGTTTGGATAGTATTACATGCCAGCCCTGTGCGGTACACAAGGCAGACATGTTTCCAGCTCTGCTCTCATGAGGTTTTGTTCTGGAGGGTGGGGGAGGGTATATAATGGTAGACTGCCACCCTAATATACCTGTTTTGTGCTTGTGTAATTCTCTTAGTGTGTCCTGATGAATCTTGCTCTTCCTAAGTGAGGCAGGCAAGAAAGACGTTGCTGTCTTGGACAGCAAGGGAGAAAAGGCAGATGGACTCGTGTAGTCCTGGCTGGTAGCTTTGCAGATCCTCCTGCCTCCAACCTTTGGCCCTTGAATGACTCCCTGAAAACTGCAGAGGTGTCACTTCATGACATCATTGACTTCGTAAACAATAGCTTCTGTGTATTAGGCATTATTTAGAAATTGTTCTTTTTTAACATATATATATTTTATTGATTTTTTACAGACAGGAAGGGAGAGGGACAGAGAGTTAGAAACATCGATGAGGGAGAAACATCAATCAGCTGCCTCCTGCACACCCCCTACAGGGGATGTGCCCACAACCAAGATACATGCCCTTGACTGGAATTGAACCTGGGTCCCTTCAGTCTGCCGGCCGATGCTCTATCCACTGAGCGAAACCAGTTAGGGCTAGAAACTGTTCTTATATATAATCTTTGTTAATTTAAGTTTCATATTATTTAGCAGTATAAATAATTTACATTATGGGTTTGTTTGAATGATCATTCTTTAAGCCTTGGGAACTCAGAACATGGTGTTACATAACTTTCCTATTTTCTACTCTTTTTGTCTTTCAAAAAGCCGGGCATACCAAGGGAAGCTTGTTAAACTTTTACGGTTAGTCATCTTGTAGAGGAATGCATTATTTATTCTCTCTTGCTTTGGGGGATCAAAGCAACCAACCAGATCTAAAGACACATTTGGAAGACCTGTCGATGTAAACAGGTTTGTATTTACTCTGACTTCACTATTACAATTTATAAAAGCTTCCTTTGTCTAACACCTTTGAAGAATGTGAAAAGTCTGAATCAATTTTCTAAATAGTTGAAACTAATCTGTTTAAATACAAAAAAGTTTTAAAAAGTATTTTATATAAAATAGATCCCTGCCTTTTTGAAAAATATAGCAAATATAATTCAACCTCGTATTTTCTTTGTTAATTATTAGCATTTAGAACTAGAATACAAAGCAATGCATCTTTGGGAAATATTAAAATATAATAGGTTTCTAGCCAGTTTGGTTCAGCGGATAGAGCGTTGGCCTGTTTGCAGACTAAGGGGACCTGGGTTCACTTCCAATCAAGGGCACGTGCTACCTTAGTTGCAGGCTCCTCCTTGGCCCTGGCCCTGGTCAGGGCTCCCTGAAGGAGGCAACCAATTGATGTGTTTCTCTCACATCGATATTTCTCTCTGTCTTTCCCTCTCTCTCCCACTCTCCCTAAAAAAAATCAATGGAAAAATATCCTCTGGTGAGGATTAATAAGACTCAAT
The DNA here is from genome assembly GCA_027563665.1 of Antrozous pallidus. Taxonomy (NCBI): domain Eukaryota; kingdom Metazoa; phylum Chordata; class Mammalia; order Chiroptera; family Vespertilionidae; genus Antrozous; species Antrozous pallidus. The sequence continues at coordinate 196,185,105 of CM050508.1, forward strand.
AGGCTGTGCCCTGGCCAGTGAGGCTCATTTGGTTCGAGAGTTGTTCTGTGCATCAAAGGGTCTCAGGTTCCATTCCCAGTCAGGCAGGGCACATGTCCCGGTTGTGGGTTCGATCTCTTGTATGGATGTTTGCAAGAGGCAGCCAATCAATGTTTTGTCTCTCATGTCGATATGTCTCTCTCTTCTTCTCCCTGCCTCTGTCTCTGAAATTAATGAAAACATGTCCTTGGGGAGGATTAAAAAGAAAAAACTAAAAAATAGATAGGTAGGTAGATAGACAGGTAGATAGATTGATAGGCTCTTTGCTCTACCCAAAATGTGGGGGTTTTTTTTGTTCTTGTCCTATATAATAAAAGAGAAACATGCAAATTTGACTGTACCTTCGCTCCTGATTGGCTGGTAGCATAGCCAATCAGGAGTGGGGGTGGGGCCAAGTGGCGTGATCGCTGGGTCCCTGGGCACTGTGAGGGGAAGCGGCAGCAGCAGTGGTGGTGGCGGCGGCGGCGGCAGGAACCGCCCGGCCTCTGGGCACTGTGAGTGGAAGTGGCGGTGAGCGCCCAGCCCCCGGGGCCGGGTGGTCGCAGGCAGCAGGGGCTGAGCTGAGCAGGGCGATGGCTGGGTGCCCAAACTTTAGGCCTTGGGCAGGCTGGGGGTGAGCCATCAGTTGGACATCCCCTGAGGGCTCCCAGTATGTGAGAAGGGGCAGGTTGGGTTGAGGGACCACCCACCCCAGTGCATGAATTTTGTGCACTGGGCCCCTAGTTCTTTTATAATGTCCTTTCTGCTCCCCCACCTCTTTTTTTGATGTTGTTAATTCTTACCAGGGGATATTTTTTCCATTGATTTTTAGAAAGATTGAGGGGATGGGTGGGAAGAAGCATAGCCTTGAGAGAGACACATCAATTGGTTGCCTCTGGAATCAAATAAGCATCCCTTCATTTCGGAGGCCAACACTCTAATCAAAGAACAAAACCATCTGGGGGCTCCCCCTCTTTTGTTAAGCTGTTAGATAGTACCTCTTGCTACTTACTGGGTACTTGGCTTTGGCAGCTCTCTTCCTAATCTGTGTCCTGGGAAACCAGGTAATCAAGTTTATTAAATTGTGTGTAAAGTAAGAGCAAATAGGTTTTGAATATGAGAGTCTTTCCTGGAAGTGAGTAGTATTGGCTTTTCAATAGCAGTTCAATGTTTCTTTTCACTTGCTTTAGTATTCTCAATTCCCTTACAGATGCCCTAGATTGTTGGACAAATTACCTTCTGTAGGAAACTAAGGTATTATCATAGTACTTTTCTGCTAACACAATTCAACTAGATATGATTTTCTCCATCAAAAGTTCTCCTTTGTTTCTAAAGTACTCTTTTTGGTTCCCCTTGATTTCTGATTTCAAACCATTAGTCCTTATGATACGGGAATAAAGAAAACCTAAATAACTTAGAAACTGAGTAAAACTTTAAGATCTTATAGATTATAGAGAGTCTTCCAAATACATTATTTTTTTTCTGATAGGAAAAAGGCCCAAGTTGTAGTCTTAAGTTAAAGCCAATTTACTAAATTTTTAAAATCTAAGAGCTACCATTTAAAATTGAATGTCACCTGACTGGTGTGGCTCAGTGGTTGAGTGTCGACCTGTGAAACAGAAGGTCACGGTTCAATTCCTGGTTACAACACATATCTGGATTGTGGGCTTGATCCCCAGTAGGGGGCTTGCAGTAGGCAGCCCATCGATGATTCTCTCTCATTATTGAGGTTTCTATCTCTCTCTCCCTCTTCTTTCCTCTCTGAAATCAATAAAAATATATTTTAATAAATAAATAAAATTGAGTGTCCATCATATACCAGATGTACATATTTTATTTCCTATACTTAGAATAGTGCTGCAAAGCTGTAACAACCCTACTTTACATATGTGGAAAACTGAAGCTGATAGACATTAAGTGACTTAACAAAGGTCAAAGGGACAGTAAGTGTAAGAACTGAGATTCAAATTCAACCCTGAATAAAAAATCTTCATTCTCAGGGTAAGGATAGGGAGTGGGGGGACGGATAGCCGGGGAGAGGTCAATGGGGGAAAAAGGATACTTATGTATCCTTTTAAACAATAAAGAATTGAAATAAAAAAGAGAGAGAGAGTGCATTCTCTTCTCTTTTTAAAATAGAAAACAAATTTATTTCTCAAATAATAGTCAGGAAGTTTCTGGAGAGCAGACTGCTCTGCTCTACTGGTTAGTCAAGAACTTGAATTCCTCTCACATTGTTGCTTTGCCCTGCTTAAGGATTTCACTTCTCTTGCATGGTCAAAGCTCAGTCTCAGACACATCTGGCCCAGCTTGCTCTGGAGTGGCAGAGGATAGACAAAAGTGAGCAAGAGACCGTTCAAGTGCCTGTGTGTTGACCAAAAGGAGGAATAGGAGATCTGGGAGCTCCTGGATGAATGAGGAAGATTAAGGACTAGGGCGCCCATCTCCCCACTTCTACCCACCTCCCTTCCTCTGCTACCCAGACCTAGAAATCTACTCCCAGAGTTTGCATCCTTTCTATTAAATCAAGTTGCTTTTCATATACTACTAGAGGTTGGTGCACAAAATTCATGCATGGAGAGGGGGTGAGAGGAGTCCCTCAGCCCAGCCAACACCCTCTCCAATCTGGGACCCCTCTAGGGATGTCCAACTGCCCCATCAGAATCAGGCCTAAATAGGCAGTCACATATCCCTCTCACAATCCAGGACTGCTGGCTCTCAACTGCTCGCCTACCTGCCTTCCTGATTGCCCCTAACCACTTCTGCCTGCCAGCCTGATCACCCCGTAACCACTCCCCTATCAGAATGATTGATGCCTAACTGCTCCCCTGTCAGCCTGTTTGCCCCTAACTGCCCTCCCCTGCAGGCCTAGCCACCCCTAACTGCCCTTCCCTGCAGGCCCGGTCGCCCCCAACTTCCCTCCTCTGCCAGCCTGGTCACCTCTAACTGCCCTCCTCTGCAGCTTGATAGCCCCCAACTTCCCTCCCTTGCAGGCCTGGTCCCTCCCAACTGCCCTCCTCTGATGGCCTGATCGCCCACAACTGCCCTCCCTTGCAGGCCTAGAACCTCCCAACAGCCCTCCCCTGCTGATAATCTTGTGGTCAGCCATCTTGTGTCCATATGGGGGCAGGATCTTTGACCACATGGGGGCAGCCCTCTTGTGTGTTGGAGTAATGGTCAATCTGCATATTACTTGTTTATTAGGATAGAGGCCTGGTGCACAGGTGGGGGCTGGCTGGTTTGCCCTGAAAGGTGTCCCAGCTCAGGTGGGGGTTCCCTTGGGGCATGGGGTGGCCTGGGTAAGGGGCCTGTGGTAGTTTGCAGGCTGGCCATGCCCCCTGGTGACCCAAGCAGAAGCCTTGGTATCGGGGATTTATTTATCTTCTACAATTGAAACTTTGTAGCCTGGAGCCAAGCCTCCTGCTCACTCTGTGGCTGCAGCCATTTCTGTTGGGATTTATTTACCTTCTATAATTGAAACTTTGTAGCCTGAGTGGAGGCCTGGGCCACCCGGGTGAGTGGAAAGCTTGGCTTCCTCCATCGCCAGGGAAACCCAAGCCTCCCTCCTGCTCGCTCCGTGGCCGTAGCTATCTTGGTTTGGGATTAATTTGAATACTCACTCCTGATTGGCTGTTGGGCATGGCTTGTGGGGGTAGCAGAGGTTTGGTCAATTTGCATATTACTTTTTTATCAGATAGGATTACTGAAAGGTTAACAAGAAGGTATACAGCATGTATTCTGATAATGTGACCAAATTGACCATGAACCTACTGGTAATAAATGCTGTGGTATCAGTTATACTGAATTAAAAATAAACTCCTCTGATAATGCCTCTTGACCAAACCAAATTTAAATAAGAGGTCCATCTCAGAGACAAAGTAAATCAGAGGAAGAATAGTAGCATTAGAAAAGAAAGTCCAAGTGCTCTTCCAGTTTGGCAGATGAAGAACACAGGAAATACACAGTCCATAAGATATGTGGAACTATAGTCTAATCTATCTCTGTTTATGCTGAACTGGCAAATTCAAGGATACTAGGCACAGATTCTACAATCAGAAAAACTCCCTTGAGAGTTAATGCCATTCAAAAGACTAGAAAGTTCAAGTGATACCAGGATTTGGATGATTTATGATACATGGAACAATAAAGCCCAGAGCAAAATTCCTCAAGACTCTAGTTTTTACAGTAATACTCATAAATGATCATGGGTGCAAATATCGTTATTGTGATATCAAAAACTCAGCAGATAGTTTTTAAGTTAATGTTTATTTTATGTTACTATGAACTTCACAAAATAACTGTTAAAGTCATTCTCAGTGGAAAAATTACATCTAAAATATCACGTATAGCCCAGCTGGTGGTTGAGCCTTGACCTATGAACCAGGAGATCAAGGTTCAGTTGCTGGTCATGGCACTTGCCTGGGTTGCAACTCCATCCACAACAGGGCTTGTGAAGAGGCAACTAATCAATGATTTTCTCTCATCATTGATGTTTCTATATCTCTCCCTCCCTCTCCCTTCCTCTCTGAAATCAATAAAAATATATATATTTAAATGTATACCAGAACAGCCCTAGCCGGTTTGGTTCAATAGATAGAGCATCAGCTTGCAGACTGAAGGGTCCAGGGTTCATTTCCAGCCAAGGGCACGTACCTTGGTTGCAAGCTTGATCCTGGCCCTGGCGGGGGCATGTGCAGGAGACAACCAATTGATGTGTCTCTCTCACATCAGTGTTCCTCTCTGTCTCTGTCTCTCCCTGTCCCTTCTACTCTCTTTAAAATCAATGGAAAACATCCTCAGATGAGGATTAACAAACAAACAAAACAAAAAACAATTGCCATAGGGGGTAGAGGCAGGTTAGTAGAGGTTAATGGGGGGAGGGGAGAGAGAAATATATAATACTTTTAAGAATAAAGATTTGTTTTTTAAAAGAATTGCGATAAAGCAATATCAACAACAAATTTATCTTAAGTTGCTGAAGTATAATGACCAGCATGAAACACAGATCCTGGTAAAGAAGCAAAGACAGCATTTAAGCTGACTCTTTGAAAGTACTCTCATGTTCAAACATTTCCATTTAGATCATATCTCATCAAAAAAGGGAGGGGGAGAGGGGACACAGTAATGCCATCAATGGACCACACAGCTTTGAAGATGGTCTCCCAACAAAGTCAGAGGAGCCGCCAATGTAAACATGGTATTTGAATGGAACAGGCAGGCATGATGCTCTAGGACTGGGCTTTGTTCCTGTGAAGTTGACATAAAGAGCCTCTCCGCTCCGCTTGAGGCTTGCTCACCGAGAGTCTCTCATTGCAGTGGTCGCTGTGAAAGGAGCTCTGATTACTGACAAAGTCCACAAAACTGGTAATTCACAGTTACTGTTCCTCTGAAACAACCGTGAAGACCTGAATTCGGCCCTTCACAAAAGTAGCCAACATCATTAGGTCTCAATTTCATATACCCAATTTCATTATATATTATTAAGATACTAGTACAATGGTTATCATTCATTCAACATATATAATTTAAAGGTCTATGTTTTGCCTGACACTATTGTAGATGTTAAGGATACAGAGGTGAATAAAGTGAACAAAAGTCTCTTTGCTTACTAACTTACATTTTAGTGATGGAAGACAGACAATAAAGCCCTAACTGGTTTTATTTAGTGGCTAAAGCATCAGCCTGTGTACTCAAGGGACTCAGGTTCAATTCCAGTCAAGGGCACATGCTTGGGTTGTGGGCTAAATCCCCAGTAAGGTGGTGCAGGAGGCAGCCGATCAATGATTCTCTCTCTGATCATTGAAGTTTCTCTCTCTCTCTCCCTCTTCCTTCCTCTCTGAAATCAACAAAAATATTCAAAAAATATGTCAGATGTTTCACTGGAGCAAATGCAGGGAAGGGGAAGGAGAATGCCAGGGTTGAGCAGGGCTACAACTTTATACAGGACAATGAGGAAATGTCTCATTGAGAAGGGAACAGCTGAGCAAAAACCAAAGAAAAGTGAGGGAGTGCGCTAGCCAGCTCAGGCTGCCATAAGAAAACACAGTAAACTGGTTGGTTTAAACAACAGAGATCTATTTTCTCACTGTTTTAGAGGCTAGAAATCCAAGATCAGGCTGTCAGCATGCTCAGGTTCTAATGAGAGCTCTCTTTCTAGCTTGCAGACCATAAACTTCTTGTTTTGTGTACTCACATGGCCTTTCCTTGATGACTGTACACGGAGAAAGAGTGCTCTCTAGTATCTCTCTTCTTATGTAGACACTAACTCTATTAGAGCAAGGCCCCACCCTTATAACCTCATTCAACCTTAATTATATTTATAAAAGCCTTCTCTCCAAATAGTTTCACTGGGGCGTCAACATGTAAATATTTCAGTCCATAGCAGGGAATGAGTAAAGTAGATATCTGGAGGAAGAATATTTTAGGCAGAATCTGGACCAGAGATATAAGTTAAGCAGTTGCCAGCTTATAGATGATATTTAAAACCCTCCATTGGGCTGAGTGAAATCACCTATAGAGTAAATGTAGAGAAGAGAAACAAATCCAAGATCTGAATCCTGGTGCACTCCAATGAGGAGGACGCAGCAAAGGAGATTGAGAAGGAGTAGCCAGCAAATGAAGTAGGAGAAAATCAGGAGAGTTTAGTGAATAAAGCATAATAGGAGAGTGTAGTGAATAAAGCCTAGTGAATAAAGCATAACATTTCAAGGAGGGGTGAGCCCTGGCCAGGTAGCTCCGTTGGTTGGAGTGTCCTCCAGATGCACGAAGGCTGTGGGTTCAATCTCCTCTCACGACAGATACAGGAAGCAACCAATGAAAGCATAGATGAGTAAAACAATAGATGTTTCTCTCTCTCTCTCTCTCTCTCTCTCTCTCTCTCTCTCTTTCTTTCTCTGTCTCTGTCTCTTTCTCAAGTCAATAAATTAAAATTTTTATGTTTCCCATCAATAGTAATCATTCAACCACCAATCCCTACACCAAGCATGTCAAACTTAAAGGCTAACACGGGCCAAATAAATAAGGTTTAAATTTATGTGGGCTGCAAGAAAACAAAAGCCTCCATTTTCATAGAAACGTAGATTTACGTCGATAGAGACATGCTGAATACAAAGGGCTGAAATAAATGAGTAATCCTTAGCATAAAATAATACAACATTTTAATAAAATTAATATGTTTTCTTGAACATTACCAGACACTGAATAACTGCACAAATTAATAAGTGTAATACAAATAAACCTATTTTTCTTTTTCTGCGAAAGCGAAATATTTCATGTTGCTCACACCAAACAAGTCAGCACAGGACTAATGACGTGGCAATCAGTTGCTGAAATATTTGCTGCTAGTATTAGTGGAGAGAAATGGTGCCCCTGCGCAATAAGGCGCATAAGGGAAAGGAATGCAACACGATTATAGTAATCAGTCACTAGTGAACATTGTAGTTCATTGTTTTTTAAAAAATAATTTTATTGATTTCAGAGAGGAAGGGAGAAGGAGCGAGAAAGAAACATCAAAGATGAGAGAATCGTTGATCGGCTGTCTCCTGCACGTCCCCCACTGGGAATCAGGCCCACAACCCCGGCATGTGCGCTTGGCTGGAAGAGAACCCAGGAGCCTTCGGTCCATAGGCCTACATGCTCCCCACTGAGCTAACCCAGCTAGAGCTAGTTTGTTATTAATAACCAGAGGCCCAGTGCATGAAGTTTGTGCACGGGGGAGAGGGGAGTGTCCCTCAGCCCAGTCTGCACCCTCTCCAATCTGGGACCCCTCAAGGGATGTCCGACTGCCCGTTTAGGCCCGATCCCAGTAGGATGGGCAGTCGGACATCCTTCTCACAATCCAGGACTGCTGGCTCCCAAATGCTCACCTGCCTGCCTCCCTGATTGCCCCTAACCGCTCTGCTGCCAGCCTGATTGATGCCTAACTGCTCCCCTGCCAACTTGTTTGCCCCTAACTGCCCTCCCCTGTAGGTCTGGCCACACCTAACTGCCCATCCCTGCAGGCCTGGTCCCCCCCCAACTGGGACTCCCCAACTGCCCTTCCCTGCAGGCCTAGTCACCCCCAACTTCCCTCCTCTGCCGGCCTGATCAGCCCTAACTGCCCTCCTCTGCAGGCTTGATCACCCCAAACTACCCTCCCTTGCAGGCCTGGGCCCTTCCAACTGTCCTCCCCTGCTGGCCTGATCACCCACAACTGCCCTTCCCTGTAGGTCTGGTCCCTCTCAACTGCCCTCCGTTGCTGGCCATTTTGTGATGACCATCTTGTGTCCACATGGGGGCAGGATCTTTGACCACATGGAGGCAGCCATCTTGTATGTTGGAGTGATGGTCAATCTGCGTATTACTCTTTTATTAGATAGGATAGAGACCTGGTGCATAAGTGGGGGCCAGCTGGTTTGTCCTGAAGGTTATTCCAGATCAGGTGGGGGCTCCCTTGGGGTGTGGGGGCAGCCTGGGCGAGGGGCCTGTGGTGGTTTGCAGGCCAGCCATGCCCCCCAGCGACCCAAGCAGTGGTCCTGGTATCTGGGATTTATTTATCTTCTACAAATGAAACTTTGTTGCCTGGAGCAGAGCTAAGCCTCCTGCTCGCTCCAGCTCTGTAGCTGCCGCTATTTCTGATGGGATTTATCTTCTATAATTGAAACTTTGTAGCCTTAAGAAGAGGCCAAGGCAGGCCAGGGCAAGCGAAAAGCTTGGCTTCCTCCATTGCTAGGGAAACCCAAACCTCCCTCCTGCTCTCTCCATGGACACAGCCATCTTGGTTGGGGTTAATTTGCATACTTGCTCCTGATTGGCTGGTAAGCATGACTTGTTGTTGTAGCAGAGGTGTGGTCAATTTGCATATTACTATTTTATTAGATAGGATTATGTATAAGAGTATATTGTGCGCCGTGAGTTTGCATGCTTGCTCTACCACTAATAAGGTCATGCACTGGTTGAAACTGGTTGAAACCCCTTTTCTGTAAACTGTAGCAATAAGCATGATTTACCAATACCTGTGCTGCTGATGACGATGTACTTGAGGAGATATGCATTCACTATGGCTTCACTGCTGGGCATGTGCCCTGACTGGGAATCAAACTGTGACCTCCTGGTTCATAGGTGTATGCTCCACCACTGAGCCATGCCGGCTGAGCAGTACTTCACTCTTTAGCAAAAATATATTTTATTTATTTTTTACAGAGAGGAAGGGAGAGAGATAGAGAGTTAGAAACATTGATGACAGAGAAACATCGATCAGCTGCCTCTTGCACACCGCCTGCTGGGGATGTGCCTGCAACCAGGGTACATGCCCTTGTCTGGAATCAAACCTGAGACTCTTCAGTCCACAGGCTGATGCTCTATCCACTGAGACAAACTGGTTAGGGCCGTACTTCACCTTTTAAGGATGAATAATATTCCATTGTATGTGTATACTACATTTTGTTTACAATGTAGTAGCATTTTAGTTTTGCATTCTGTAAATAATCCTAATAGATAAAAACCCTGGTCCTTCACTACCGGCGGCTAAACCAACCAGAAGTCAGGCTCGCAGCTGCAGACTGGCGACCCTGCACTGACTGCTGAGGGGGCTGCAAATCAGGCCCAGAGAGAGGCCTGGAGAGAGAAGCAGGGTCTGATCTGTAACCTGTGTGGCAGTTGCCGATAATGGCAACCACAGGGCCCCCAGAGATGTGTTCCCCGTGGCATTCCGCTGCTCCTTGCTCCGCTGGCGGGAAGTGGGGTCAAAGACCCCCTAATGGCCTAACCGGAAATCCCAGAACTAGACACTCTGTGCCAGAGTTCTGTTGTTTTGGCCTACAGACCTCCTGCACAGAGTGTCTACACTACAGCAAATGTTTCATCCTTGGCTACTGCACCTGGCCGTGCAGTAGCCGAGGATGAAATGTCCTTCTCAGCATGCGGCCCCATACTTCTCTGTATGAGACCGCATGTGGCCGTCTGTCATCGAAAATGGCTACATGTGTCAGTGCTAACACGTGTGTCATAGGTTCGCCATCATGGGCCTAGGAGGTAGAGCTTTTGACACTGACTGGCATAGAAACAGACCAATCAGAACCAAATTGGCCTGCAGGGGAGGGCCATTAGGGGCAAGATCAAGCCAGCAGAGGAGGGCAATTAGGGGTGATCAGGCAGGCAGAGGCAGTTGGGGGCAAGATTAGGCTGACAAGGAAGAGCAGTTGGGGGCAAGATCAGGCCGGTAGGAGAGGGCAGTTAGGGGTGATCAGGCAGACAGGCAGAAAGGTTAGGGACAATCAGGCAGGCAGGCGAGCTGTTAGGAGCCAGTGGTCCCAGATTGTGAGAGGGATGTTCAACTGCTGGATTAGGGATCAGGCCTAAACTGGCAGTTGGACATCCCCCAAGGGGTCCCCAATTGGAGAGGGTGCAGGCTGGGCTGAGGGTACCCTCCCCTCCATGCATGAATTTTGTGCACTTGGCCACTAGTACATTTATAAGATTGTTTTGTTTACAGAATACAAAATTAACTAAGATATGGGTACTGTTTTTGAGATCTTATGGTATATTTGGGGAGGTAGAAATAGTAAATCACCAATAATAGCAAATAGATGAGTACCACACTAGAAAGATGATGATGCTTCAGAGTAGGAAGCTGTGGGCATAAGCTGTGGGTTATATTTTAAAGGTTAAAACTGAAAGAACTTGTTGATGTTTGCATATAGGTACCAGGAAAAGAGGAATCAAGAATTATTCCTAGGTTTGGGACCTGAGAAATTATGAATATCAAAAAGAACCTTTTACTCACTTGGAGAAGACTAAAATAGAGGTTTGAAGGAGAAAAAGCAAGCGTTCTATTTTAGATATGTTAAGTTTGAGATGCCTATTAAACATCCCAGTAGATTTGTCCCGTGTAATATGAGTCTGGGAACTCAGGGAAGAGAAGTGAGGCTGGTCAATGGCAGTATTTAAAGTGATGGGACTAGATGGGATCACGTAGGGCAAAGTTTGGATAGAAGAGAAAAGAGCCAAAGGCAGAGCCAATCTTCAGAAATTAGACAGGAAGATCCAACTAAGGTGACTGAAGACTGACCAAGGATTTTGAGAGAGAAAAAGAGAGAGAGAGAAACATTGACTTGTTGTTTCACTTGTTTATGCACTTATTAGTTAATTCTTATATGTGTCCCGACCGGGGATTGAACCTGCAAGGTGTCAGGATGATGCACAGACTGAGCTATCCTGCCAGGGCCCTGCTTTGTTTATGGTCCCCAGTGGGGGGTGTGCAGGGGGCAGCTGATTGATGATTCTCTGTCATCATTAATGTTTCTATTTCTTTTCCCTCTTCCTACCTCTCCAAAATCAATAAAAATATATATTTTTAAAGAGTGAAGTATTGAAACATGCACCATGAACCTTGAAAACATTATGCTAAGTGAAATAATAAGACAGATGCAAAAAGACAAATATTATATGACTAGAAGCCCGTTGCCATCTCCTGCCAGCCTGGAATGGACCTTCCTTTCCCTGGCTGCCAGCACCACCTTTCCACTCTGGCCCAACCCTGGAGCCACCTCTTTCAGCTACGGCCCCACCTTTCCATGCCGCCTAAAGACCCCGAGAGACTGGGGGTGGGGCGGAATGCCTGCATCATCACTATGGCAACAACACAAGCGTCCTGGCCGCCCCTATTCTCTTGGTATCTTCCTATGCAAATTAACCATCATCTTTTGGGGGGTTGATTTGCATATCACTCCTGATTGGCTGGTGGGTGTAGCAGAGGTATAGTCAATTTACATGTTTGTCTATTATTAGGTAAGACTAGAGCCCCAGTGCACAAAATTCATGCACAGGGGTGGGAGTGGTATTCCTGAGCCCAGCCTGCTCCCTCTCCAATCTGAGATTGCTTGAGAGATGTCTGACTGCCAGATCGGGTCTAAATAGGTAATCAGACATCCCCCTCACAATCCAGGACTGCTGGCTCCCAACCGCTCGCCTGCCTGCCTTCCTGATTTCCCCTAACTGCTTCTACCTACCAGCCTGATCACTCCCTAACCACTCCCCTGCCAGCCTGATTGATGTCTAACTGCTCTCCTGCCAGCCTGTTTGCTCCCAACTTCCCTCCTCTGCTGGTCTGGTCACCCCTAACTGCCTTCCCCTGCAGGCTTGATCGCCCCCAACTGCCCTCTCTTGGAGGCCTGGTCCCTTCCAACTGCCCTCCCCTGTAGGCCTGTTCTTCCCGAACCGCTCTCCCCTGCAGGCCTGGGTCCCCCACAACTGCCCTGCCCTGCAGACCTGGTCACCCCCAACTGCCCTCCCCTGCAGGCTTGATCCCCCCTGCAACTGCCCTTCCTTGCAGGCCAGATCCTTCCCAACTGCCCTCCTTTGCTGCCCATCTTGTGGTGGCCATCTTGTGTCCACATGGGGGCAGCCATCATGTGTGTTGCAGTCATGATCAATCTGCATGTAACTCTTTTATTAGATAGGATAGAGGCCTGGTGCATGGGTGGGGACCAGCTGGTTTGTCCTGAAGGGTGGGGGTTTCCTTGGGGTGTAGGGCAGCCTGTAAGAGGAGCCTGTGGTGGTTTGCAGGCCAGCCACGCCCTCCAGCGACCCAAGTGGAAGCCCTGGTATCTGGTATTTATCTTCTACAATTGAAACTTTGTAGCCTGGAGTAGAGCCAAGCCTCCTGCTCACTCCAAGGCTGCAGCCAATTTCTGTTGGGATTTATTTATCTTCTATAATTGAAACTTTGTAGCATTGAGAGGAGGCCTAGGTGGGCAACGGCAAGCGAAAAGCTTGGCCGGGGAAACCCAAGCCTCCCTCCTGCTCTTAGTGGCTGCAGAACATCTTGGTTGGGGTTTATTTGCATATTTGCTCCTGATTGGCTGGTGGGCATGGCTGGTGGGTGTGGCGGAAGTACAGTCCATTTGAATATTACTCTTTTATTAGATAGGATTCCACAGATATGAGGTACCTAGAATAGATTTGTGTGGCAAAAAGCAGTACTCATATCTTAGTTACTTTTGTATCCTTTTATTTTTTTTTTTTCATGGACACCATTGGGGATCTCAGGGGCCTCATCTTGGCTGGGATCAGGACAAAAGCTTTCCTCTCAATGAATGGACCCAGCTAGCTCTGTCCCTGTGTCCAAAACCAAACGATGTGTCTTCAAACCCATCCCTGGTCTGGGCCCCAGCCAGTGACTGCACGCCCGCACACTGAGGGCCGAGCGCCCTACTTTTGTATTCTAATGTTACAGTGCTTGGTATAACTTGGTAAATAAGTTATTGGAGAAGTTAATGAGTAAATCATGACAAGTAAACCATGATTCAGCTAATGGCACCAATATCCAGTGTCTCCTGTTATTTTCTTGCATTTATTTGCTAGAGAGGGTTACATCTTTACAAAATCTCATTTAGTAAGTACTCAATAGGTTTTCTATCCAGCATCCTATTTTCTGTGAACTGATTTCTTTATCTCTCACAACACTAAATTCATGTGATAATGGTAGTGGGCCCTTGGCAGCTATTTTGTGAATTTTTTAACTATTAAAAGACACCATTAACTAAATCAAATGGAAGAATAAGCTCTTGTAGACGAAAAGCTAATACCATTAACGTAAAAAAAAACACCCATACATATAAATTAATAAAATGATAAACAACCAAGCTAGGGAAAAATGGGCAAAAGAGCAGGAAATTTATAAATGATGAAATAAAAATATCCAAAAAGACAGAAGGTGCTCAATTTCACTAATAGTCAGTATACAAAATATTTTAATTGTGGTAAAATATATATAATATAAATTTTATCATTTTAGCCACTTTTAAGTGTATAGTTCAGTGGCATTAAGTACAAGTGTATTCACATTGTTGTGCAAACATTACTAATATCCATCTTCAGAACTATGTCATCATCCCAAGTTAAAACTCTGAACCCATTACGTCTACTGCCCGTCCTCTCCAGCCCCAGCCCTGGTAGCCATTATTCTATCTTCTGCTCCATGAATTTGACTATTCTAGGTACCTCATATCAGTGGAATCATATAATATTTGTTCTTTTGCACATACCTTCTTATTTCACTTAGCATAATGTTTTCAAGATTCAGTAGTTCACTTTTTAATTTTCCATTGTATGTGTATACCACTACATACTGTTTATCCACTCATCTATCAGTAGACACATGCATGCTTCCATCTTTTGGCTATTGTTAGTGTTGCTGCCTTGAATACTGGTATACAAATATCTGCTTAGGTTTCTGTGGGGTTTTTTTTGAAATATAATATTCACAGATGTGCAATTGCTAAATCAAATGGTAATTCTATGTTTAATTTTTTGAGGAACCACTAACCTAAAATATTGCTCCATTTTACATTCCCACCAGCTATAGATGAGAGTTTCAGTTTTCCACACTCTCACCAACACTCGTTAAGCTCTGCCTCTTTTATCATAGCTGTTCTAGTGAATGTGAAGTGACATCTCACTGCGGCTCTGGTTTGCATCTTCCTAATGAACAGTCTTGCTGAGCATCATTCATGTTCTTACTAATCATTTATATATCTTTTTTGGAGAAATGTCTATTCAAATCCTTTGCCCATTTAATTGGATTGTTTGTTTGTTTATCTATCTATCTATCTATCTATTTGTTTATTTATTTTGCCCTTGTTGAGTTATAGGACTTTTTTATGTATTCTGGATTTGAATTTCTTATCAGACAATACTAGAGGCCTGGTGCACAAAATGCATGCATAGGTAGGGTCCCTAGGACTGGCCAGTGATCAGGGCCTTCCTTCCCCAGCTGCTGGCCACCAGCCAGGGCCTTCCTTCATTCTGCAGCACCCCCTAGTGGTCAGTGCACATCATAGTGAGCGGTTAAACTCCCCGGTCACACAAACTCCCGTTAGCCTTTTATTATATAGGATGATTTGCAAACATTTTCTTCTTTTTTCTTTTTTGCAAATATTTTCTCCCATCTGTAGGTTGCTCTTTTTCCTGTTGATAGTGTTCTTTGATGCACAAAAGTTTTTAATTTTGATGAAGTTCAATTAATCTTTTTTGTTGTTGTTGCCTGAGCTTTTGGTGTCATATCAATATCATTGTCAAATCCAATGACATTACTTTTTTCCACTATTTTTTTTCTTCTAAGAGTTTTATAGTTTTAGCTCTTACATTCAGGTCTTTGATCCATTTTCAGTTACTAGTAATTTTGTGTATGACATAAAGAGTCCCTGCATGTGGATATTCAGTTTTCTCAGTACTATTTGCTGAAAAGAATATCCTTTCCCCTTGAAATGTTTTTGACATGCTTATTTAACATGAAAATATTTAATATTTTGACATGACTATGTATACAAGGGTTTATTTCTGGATTCTCTCTTTTATTCTATTGGTCATGTTTGTTCTTATACAATATAGATTTTTTAAAACACCATTTTTAACATCTCAGATTGGTAATATATCAAAACATTGATAACACTTAGTAATGGAAAGAACTTGGGGAGATGAGGACTCTCAAATATTGCTGGGGGAAATAACAATTGCTATAACATGTTTGGAAAGTAATGTGGCAGTATCTTTCACAATTTAATACATCATTTTAATGTAGTATATTGGATCTTTATATAGAAATAAAAATACTAGTGCATAAGCATATGTGTACAAAGATATTTATTGTGGCATCATTTGTAGTGACAAGAGGCTAAACTGAAAAATACTTAGCTACTCTCTGCATTTTTCTCTTCCTGGAGTCACACACTTTCTCATCTCTGTTTCTGTCTGCATTTCTTCCTGGACTTGCATATAGATCAACAAGGTCACCAGATTTGAGTCTCTCTGACGTTACAAATTTTACTGCTCAACCCTATCTCAGTTTACAGTTTCCATTTTGTTCATTTACAAATCTGTGATGTTGTTTTTTATGCCACTTTTTATAGTTTCTAGTTCCCCACCAAGGTTTTCAAGTTTGGCTTTTATTGCCTTGAACATAGTTCACAGAATTGTTTTACAGTCTGTGTCGAATGATTGCAGAATCCCCGTGGATCTGTTTCTATTACCTGTTATTTCTCCTCCTTACTCATGTGTCTTGTCCCTTCAGGTGCCTGGTTATTTTTGTGTGGGACACTGTACTTGAAAAAAATTTTACCTAAATAACTTGAGGCCCAAAATATTTTTCTTCACAGAGGATTTTTATTTGTTCTTGCCATGAACAATTAGAGCCAATTTAGTACAAGTTTATGCCCTGAGATTTTTCTAGGCCACTTAGATGACATAAAGTCAGCCTGCAGTCTGCGTGAGGATTAGTTTACTTCTAGTGCTGCCTTACACCTAAAGTGCAGAGGGTAACATATCAGGGTTATCACTCTTTATGGGTTTTGAACCCCAACTTAAAAAAAATTATTATTTTTATTTTTTTACTGATTTCAGAGAGGAAGGGAGAAGGAGAAAAACATCAGTGATAAGAGAAAATCATTGATTGGCTGCCTCCTGCACACCCCCCACTGGGGATTGAGCCCACAACCCAGCGATGTGCCCTTGACTGGAATTGAACCTGGGACTCTTCAGTCCACAGGCCAACGCTCTATCCACTGAGCCAAATTGTCCAAAGCCTGAACCCCAACTTTTATCCCTATAGGCTCTCAAAGCTGCCAAAGTGAGGCTTATATTCCTAGTCACTTCTGAATCAGTACAAGCCTCCAGACAAAAGCAGCTTGAGTGTCAAGCTCATCGCTCCAAACTCCTTACCTATCCAAAATCTTGGCCCAGTAATTCCTCACTAATTTGTTAGTTATTAGATGCTTTTAGATAATGCTTTTTATATTTCATCCAGCTTGTTTAGCTGTCTTCAATAGGAGGGTTGACTTAAATTACATAGTCTAGCACAGTGGTCAGCGAACTCATTAGTCAACAGAGCCAAATATCAACAGTACAACGATTGAAATTTCTTTTGAGAGCCAACTTTTTTAAACTTAAACTTCTTCTAACGCCACTTCTTCAAAATAGACTCACCCAGGCTGTGGTATTTTGTGGAAGAGCCACATTCAAGAGGTCAAAGAACCACATGTGGCTCATGAGCCACAGTTTGCCGACCACTGGTCCAGCATTACTAACAATAAAAGTCCATTTGGTTTATTTTATCCCTGCAAAAGAGAATCTCATTAGCTCTAGTGAAGAGCCCATTCCTGGTGTTGTGACCAGGGATACAGGGTCATTCAATATATAATAGCCTTGCAGAGGACAGGTTCCTAAGAAAAGAATGTGAGCAATAGGAGAAATTATTGGCATTTTTTTTAAAAAAACCATATTACCTGCTGTTCTCTACATTTACCCTCCCATATCATATTTCTGATTTTTCATATGCTATTTCCTCAGCCAAATTTCTTCTCCTCCTGTTCACTAGGCAAACTCCTATTTCTTTTTCAAGACTTAACTCAAGTATTGCTACTGCATCTCAAAAACAAGCAAACAAACAAACAAAAATGAAGACATCCCTTCCTGTGTATGCTCTTTGTAATGTGCATAAACCTCTTTATAGCAATCATTCTATCTTATATGACAAGAATTATGCCAAGAACAAGAACGGGAGAAAGAGAGAAACAGTGATGTGATATGTGCCCTCAGTGGAGATTGAACCTGGGACCTAGGTATGTGTCCTGACCAGGAATCAGACTCACAGCCTTTCAGTGTATAGGACGATGTTCCATTCACCTGCACCACACTGGGCAGAGCTTCTCAGATCTTATGTTCCACGATGCTGTAAATTCCAACTCCCCAAAATAACGTATTTTGGTGGTTTGTCATTCACTGGACCTTAACACTTACAAGAAGCTTTTCTTCTTTCTTCTAAGAATAAACAATATAGGTATGTTTTGAGAAAGAGTAGAAAATATCTTTTTGGAGGCAATATCTTAACTTCTTTTACTCTTACTAGGTTTCATACTCTCAGATTCTGACTCTTTTTCTTTTTTCTTTCTAATATATTTTTATTGGTTTCAGAGAAGAAGAGAAAGGAGCAGAGAGATAGAAGCATCATTGATGAGAGAAAATCATTGATCAGCTGCCTCCTGCACGTCCCCAGCTAGGGATCAACTGCAACTCGGGTATATGTCCTGGCCGGGAGTCGAGTGGAGCCAGTGATCGCTTTGTTCACGAACTGATGCTCAGCCCCGAGCCACACTGTCTGGGCAAGTTTTACCTTTTCAACTTAAAGTGCAAAATTCAGTAGTTTTGAGTATATTCACAAAGTCGTGCAAGCAGAGCCACTATCTAATTCCAGAATGTTTTCATCATCACCTTCCAAAAGAAACCTAGTATCTATTAGCAACCATGCTCCATTTTCCCCTCCCCATAGCCTCTGGTGACCACTAACCTGCTTTCTGTCTCTACGGATTTACTTTGGACATTCCACATACATGGAATCATACAATGGGTGGCCTTCTGTGACTGGCTTCTTTCACACAGCATAATGTTTTCAAGTTTCATCCATGTTGTAGCAAGTATCAGTACTTCAGTACTTTATTCCTCTTTACTTCTGAATAATATTCCATTCTATGGATATACCATATCTTGTTCATCTATCATCGATTCACAGACACTTGGATTGTTTCTACTTTTTTGCTATTATGGATATTGATGCCACAAACATTCATTACAAGTTTTTGTGTAAACAAAAGTAATTAATACAGAATGACTAATTAATGTACTAATAATGCATTAATTAATACAGAAGTATTAGAATGTGGTAAGCATCATGTAGTGGATTTTTATTTTTTTTGGCTGCCCAGCATCTATTCCTTTGTCTTTTTAGTAACAATACCCATATTCTCTTTATTTTCTAAATATGTTTTTATTGAATTTTAGAGAGAGAGGAAGGAAGAGTGAGAAAAAGAGAAAGATCAATGTAAGAGCTAAACACTAGCCCTAACTGGTTTAGCTCAGTGGATAGAGCATCGGCCTGCAGACTGAAAGGTCCTGGGTTTGATTCCAGTCAAGGGCATGTACTTTGGTTGCGGGCACATCCCCAGTGGGAGGTGTGCAGGAGGCAGCTGATCAATGTTTCTTTCCCGTTGATGTTTCTAACTATCCCTCTTCCTTTCTCTCTGTAAAAAAATCAATCAATCAATCAATAAAAAGAGTGAAACACCAATCAGCTGTCTCCTGCACACATCCTACCAGAGATCGAGCCCGCAACCTAGGCATGTGCCCTAAAATTGAACTGACAACCTTCTGATGCACTGGACAAAGCTCAACCAACTGAGCTCCACCGGTCAGAGAAATACCTATATTCTCTTATAAGGACGCTTCCAAGAAAGCTGACTTCACATCACATCCAGGGTAGACCCTATTTGCATTGAGATCAGCATATCCTACCTCCATGAACATTAATTCAGGCCAATGAGATGAAATGATCTTTGCTAGGCTTCTGGAAAAGATGCTTCTTTGCTGTTCTGAAGTAGCTTTCTTGAAAGATGTTCTCTTCCTACTAAAGATGAGGGAAGCACATGTAGCTTTCCTAGAAACTGTTACAGTCATATTGAGACCAAGGAGCAAACTGTATAAAATCAACTATTTTAGAGGAAGAAACCAGCTCTTCGGAAACATCACTGAACCTCAACACTGAGGACCCAACTTCACCTACATTTTCACTTGATGACTAGTAACTTCCCTTCATTGCTTAAACAAGTTTGAGATATGTTTTCTGTTGCTTACAATCAAAAGATTACATCAGAATATTAGCAAAAACTACATTTTTGTAGCACTTTCTAATGTAACTCTGAGCTATGTGAATTCAATGTGAACACATTGGATACTGTCTGTGGAAATCATGAAAGGTTTCGTGTAGAAAGTGACATTTGAATTACCACCTGCAATTTAGAAGGTATTTACTAAATATGCTGGGCTAAACAAAATTAAGCAGATTTCTTTAATTAGAGACCTCAGAGACTTTAATATATTCACTCATAGTATATTCATAACATGAATTATGAATATATCCAAGAGAGGAATATAATATCCAGTGTTTCCCAAATTTATTTCACCATGAACAACTAGTAATATCTTAAGGAATCCTGCTGACTTCAGAAACACTGGTACATATAGTGTGTAAATGGATGGCTAGAAGAGAATAAGATCATCTTGGCCTACATTTTAGGAAGTTTGCATGAAGGTTAGGGCATTTGAGAGAAATTTAAAGCAACTGGTAAACCCTGAACAAGTATAATAGATCTTGGTAGCTTCTTGACCAAGTCAAGTTTATCAGCTGAGCTCTGTAGTCAAGAAGAAATCTGAAAGGGTAGTCATTAATGGTAAATCACTCTTTAAACTTTATCATTAAGACTCCTTTTAATTTTTTTCTGGAGTCCTAGAGCAAATTCAACCAATAAAAGAAAATAAATACTAGTAAAATAAATTGAAGTGAGACATTTAAAAATGTAGTGCCTGCTGTTTTTGTAGGAAATACCTGCAGAATAGAGGCATGAGTAATGAGCAACTGATTCCTTTAACAAGGTAGTTGGTGATGCACTTGTCACGTCTCAGTGTCACTACATAATTGTAAATGAAATAAACACCACATCCTTTCAGCTCTAGCTATCTAACAGGAACAATTGATAGCTGGAGAAAATTGCAAGTTTTATAGTTGATAAAATTAGAGAATTAAAGTTTGTTACTTTATTAAGACAGAATCATTAAGTCTTTAAAACCCATTTACAATAATTGATAGTAACTCCATTCACCCCAGATGAAGGTCTCAGTGAACAGAGCATCGCCTGTGGACTAAAGGGTCCCGGGTTCGATTCTGGTCAAGGAGATGTACCTTGCTTGCAGGCTCCTCCCCAGTCTGGGGCTTGTGCAGAAGGCAACCAATTTATGAGTTTCTCTCACATTGATGTTTCTCTCTGTCTTTTCCTCTCTCTTCCACTCTCTCTAAAAATCAATGGAAAAATATCCTTGTGTGGATATTTTTTAAAATAATAAATAAACAAATAAACCCAAATAATATTTCTAGAAAAGCTATATGGTAGAAGGAAAAAAATACAAACACTGATCTCT
The DNA here is from genome assembly GCA_027563665.1 of Antrozous pallidus. NCBI lineage: Eukaryota > Metazoa > Chordata > Mammalia > Chiroptera > Vespertilionidae > Antrozous > Antrozous pallidus. The sequence goes on from CM050508.1 coordinate 196,206,123, forward strand.
TCTCTTTAAGAGTAAAGGCTTCATTGACTTTATATCCATCAACCAATGCTTATCCAAATTGTAGGCTGAAATAGTATCTTACATACAGCACACCTATCAATAGAAGGCTAATTTGTCCCAAAGCAAGAAAAACACACAAAACCAAATTCCTGGGAAGCAAAGATGCAAATACTGACAAAATAAACAGTTTACAGGGAACTTCTTATCAACAGCTAAGTATCTGAAGGTATACAAAACCTGAGATACTCCTCAAGGTCCCATATTGATATACCAAACACGCATTCCCACGTTTGCTACTTAGTGGTGAGTCTCTAGCTGAACTACCTTAAAAAAACATAAGCTCCACAGGCATGACTCAGTGGTTGAGCGTCAATCTCCGAACCAGGAGGTCGTGGTTTGGTTCCTGACCAAATCATATGGCTGGGTTGCAGGCTCAATACTCAATGTGAGCCTGCAGGAGGCAGCTGATCAATGATTCTCTCTCATCATTGATGTTTCTATCTCTCTCTCCCTTTTCTTTCCTCTCTGAAATCAATAAGAAAATATTTTTTAAAAAATACATAAAGTATGCCCTAGCTGGGTGGCTCAGTTGGTTGGAGTGTCTTCCCACACACCAAAAGGTTCCAGGTGTAATCCCCATTTAGGGCTCCTTTGGGAGACAACCAATCTATGCTTCTCTCTTCTTTACTTCTCTAAAAATCAATAAGAACATATCCTCTGGTGAGGATAAAAAACTAGCAACACATAAAGTATAAGAAAGCAATTACCTCTGCTCTGTCCTTTAAAAATTGTTACAATAAAGAACACTCACAAAGTGTATCAAGATTGAAGAACAGCCAGGATAGGAAAAGAAACAGATACCACATGAACTATTTCTATTTTTCTACCATTCCTGGAAGAAAAAATACATTACTATCTAATAACATGTTTTCTTCTATTAGATTGAGCCACATAAAATTGTTAATTTTCAATTGTTACCCCCCCAAAAAAGACAATTTCATTATTCAAATTAATATTTTCCATTATCTCATATGGACCCAAATATTTGTTCCTTTTCTTGAAACCTTTCATTTCCCCCATGCTAACTCTTTTTTCTCTGTATTTTACTGTTTCCCTGAACATGAGTCCCAAAGGTTTTGTGTGTTTTTTTTTTTCAAATAAACCATTCAATATTTTAGGAATAAAAAATATGGCATATTTTCAACAGAATCAAAAGACATCTCAAGATTCTACACTTTGGAGCTTAACAAAAGATCACTCATTCATGAAAAAATAATAATATTCTGATTCCTTTCAAATGTTTCCATTGGGCTATGAAAGTTTTTATTGTAAAGACAAATATTATCAACCATTCTTTTTTCTTAAGTTATTTTCTGCCTGGCTACTGTGGCTCAGTTGGTTGAGTGTCATCCATGCACCAAGAAGTTGCTGGTTCAATTCCTGGTCAGGGCACATGCCCAGGTTGTAGGCACAGGCCTTAGTAAGGGGGTGTGCAGCAGGCAGCCAATTGATTTTCTCTCATTGATGCTTCTATCTCTCCCTCTCCCTCTTTCTCTCTATGATATCAATGAAAACATATTTTAAAAATTATTTTCAAAATATCCTGTAAGTATTAAATAATGTACAATAGATATACGAATGTACAAGGGTATCTGTCATTATCTTAAAACTATTCCAGCAACTTCCCTATGGTATTACCCCAAGAAATAAAAATCAGAAAATACAATTATTTCTTCATGTTTCACCAATGACATAATGAAAAGAGAGAAAGAATGCACAAGCTAAGGCTGCTCTTGAATGGAAAAAGGCAAAAATGAAATAAGGAAAAGCCAGGTGACTGAGAAGTAAGAGCTAAGAAAAGGATACAGGGAGGAAAGAGAGAGACTGACCCAAGTCTGTAAAATTGGGCTGTAGAAAATATAAGGTCCATATAGACAGAAAGACCACTCACTGTACTGGGAATTAGAATAACTGCCTTCTTGCTGCACCTCTGAGATATCGGCTTTATGATGCTAGCCTCTGTTTTCTCATCCTATCTAATAAAAGAGTAATATAAAAATTGACCATCACTTCAACACACAAGATGACTGCTCCCATGTGGTCAAAGATCCTGCCCCCATGTGGACATAAGATGGCCAACAAGGGAGGGCAGTTGAGAGGGACCAAGTCTATAAGGGAGGGCAGTTGTGGATGATCAGACCAGCAGCGGAGGGCAGTTGGGAGGGACCAAGCCTGTAAGGCAGGGCAGTTGGGGGTGATCAAGCCTGCAGGGGAGGGCAGTTAGGGGTGACCAAGCCAGCAGAGGAGGGAAGTTTGAGGCAAGAGCAGTTGGTGGAGACCAGGCCTGCAGGAGAGAGCAGTTGGGGGGGACCAGGCCTGCAGGGGAGGGCAGTTAGAGTTGACCAGGCCTGCCAGGGAGGGAAGTTGGGGGCAAACAGGCTGGGCAGGGGAACAGTTAGGCATCAATTAGGCTGACAGGGGAGTGGTTAAGGGGTAATCAGGCTGGCAGGCAGAAGCGGTTAAGGGCAATCTGGAAGGCAAGCAGGTGAGCAGTTGGGAGCCAGCAGTCCGAGAGTGTGAGAGGGCAGTAGGACATCCCTCGAGGGATCCCAGATTGGAGAGGGTGCAGGCTGGGCTGAGGGACACCCCCCCCCGTGCACAAATTTCATGCACCAGGCCTCTAGTTCTATATAATAAAAGCCTAATATGCAAATTGACCAAATGATGGAATGACCAGTGGAACGACCAGTTGCTATGACATGCATTGACCACCAGGGTCAGACACTCAATGCAGGAGCTGCCCCCAGCTGCAGGCCCCAATAGTGGCAGCAATGGAAGGGCCAGCAAGGAGGTTGTATCAGGCCAGCCAGATGGGTGCCAGCAGGGGCCCCCTGATCGCCTTGCCAGTCACCCCACAGATCAACCCTGATTGTTGGCCAGGCCTAGGGATGTGCACAAATTTTGTGTACTGGGCCTCTAGTCTGAAGTATAAGGAGATTGAACAAAATGCCTCTATATTCCATTTCTAACTGTCTATGAGTCGGTGAAAGGCTCCCAGGCATGGGAAGCTAATAGAATGGGAAAATTGGAGGAATCTGAAGCCTAGAAAGACTCTTACAAAGTGTATCGGGACAGAAGAACAGCCAGGATAGGAGAAGAAACTGAGAAGCTGAAGATTCAAAAGCAGATACCACATGAACTATCTCTATTTTTCTACCATTGCTGGGAGAAGAGAAAATACATTACTACCTTATAATATGCTTTCTTCTATTAGGTTGAGCCACATGAAACTGTTGATATTCAATTGTTACCCCCTCCCCGCCCAAAAAAAAACAATTTAATGATTCAAATTAACATTTTCCATTATCTGATATGGAGACAAGGACTCCTCACACTGAAAACAATGCCCTGATTTATACTGATTGACATGGAAAATGATAGACTTTACTTAATTTTTTGATAAAGCTGATATTATTCAGTAACTGGTACAACTATTAAACAGCCCCACAACTATTGTAATTGATCTCCTTATTTCAAAGTAATACTGAGATGCTATATTCCCTTCTTTTCATTGTATTATGCCTTCATTTTTCATCAATTAAGAAAACTGAATCATAGAAATGAAACCATACAATTTTCTTTAGATGATATTGAAGAGATCTTGAAATGGAGTGGCCTATAGAAGGAATTTAAACAATAATGCAACATTAGTCTCTGGGAGAGGGAATACAAATCCTATATAATAAAGAGGTAATATGCAAATTGACCATCACTCCAACACACAAGATGGTCGCCCCCATGTGGTCAAAGATGGCTGCCCACATGTGGACACAAGATGGCCAGCAGAGGGGAGGGCAGCTGGGGGCGATTAGGCCTGCAGGGGAAGGCAGTTGGGGAAACCAGGCCTGCAGGGGAGGACAGTTGAGGGCAACAAGGCCAGCGGGGGAGGGCAGTTAGGAGCGACCAGGCCTGCAGAGGAGGGCTGTTGGGGGCAACCAGGCCTGCAGGGGAGGACAATTGGGGGCGACCAGGCCAGCAGGGGAGGGGAATTGGAGGTGACCAGGTTGGCAGGGGAGAGCAGTTAGGGGCAATCGGGCCAGCAGGGGAGGACAGTTAGGAGCGACCAAGTTGGCAAGGGAGGAAAGTTAGGGGCAATTGGACTGGCAGGGCAGCAATTAGGCATCGATCAAGCTGGCAGGAGTGTGATTAGTGGGTGATCAGGCTGGCAGGAAAAAAAGGTTAGGGGCAATCAGGCAGGCAGGCAGGCAGGTGAGCAGTTGGGAGCCAGCAGTCCTGGACTGTGAGAGGGCAGTCGGATATCCCTCAAAGATGTCCCACATTGGAGAGGGTGCAGACTTGGCTAAGGGACACACATCACCCCCCGCTCCGTGCACAAATTTCATGCACTGGGCCTCTAGTAAAACCATATAAAAGAAAGCTGATCATGTACAGAAAAAGGCTGGTAATAAGAAAATTGTTGAGCTTATAAGAGGAAAGAGATATCCCAACCATATAGCTCAAAAACTTCAAATTGATCCTTGCCTAATCATGAAGGAACTGAAAGCAGCATTCAGTTGTTACTCTGGTTCTCTAGTAGAAGGAACTAGCTCTAAGGAACCAAGAAATTAAAAAGAGAAGTAAAAAGGAGTGCTCAACCTTTGTCATTCAAATACAAACAACAACGGATTTACTTGCGGACCTATATCTGGAGATTTTAGGATTGGCCATAACCCTATCACTAAATTGTTGCACAGTCTTCAGCAAGTCTTCACCTTCTAAAATCTGAATTGTCACATCATCAAAATAAGGAGGTGGAACAAATGCTTTCAAGCAATATAATCTCAAACTTTCAAAAAATTTTCAAGCATAGTAGAAGAAACTCTCCCCTAAGTCCTTTTTCTGAATTCAAAATAATTTACATTTTGCTCCATTTGCTTTATTCTTTCTCTATATAGGCATAAATATGTGCATTTTTTTCTGAATCATGAGACTTCAAGACATCCTACTCTTTTACTCCTGAATACTTCAGTGTGTTATTTATTAAGTACAAGGCCACCCTAGTCAGTTTGGCTCAGTGAGTAGAGTGTCGGCCCGAAGATTAAAGGGTCTGGAACTTAATTCCGGCCCAGGGCACATGCCAGGGTTGTGGGTTCTATTTCCAGGGTGGGGTGTGGGAGGCAGCCAATCAATTGGCTGATTCTCTCTTATCATTGATGTTTCTATCTCTCTCTTCCTCTCCCTTTCTCTGTGAAATCAATAAAAATATATTTCAAAAAAAAGAACAGAGGGAGAAACCAAGATGGCAGCATAGGTAAACACCTGAACTTGCCACCTCACACAACAACTTCAAAACTACAACTAACCCTGACTGGTTTGGCTCAGTGTATAGAGCATCATCCTGCAAACTGAAGGGTTCTAAGTTCGATTAAGTGAAGGGCATGTACCTTGGTTGCGGGCACATCCTCAGTAGGGGGTGTGCAGGAGGCAACTGATCGATGTTTTTCTCTCATCGATGTTTCTAACTTTCTATTCCTCTCCCTTCCTCTCAGTAAAAAAACAAAAACAATAAAATATCCTATCTAATAAAAGAGTAATATGCAGATTGACCATCACTCCAACACACAAGATAGCTACCCCCATGTGGACACAAGATGGCCACCATAAGATGGCCAGCAGCGGAGGGTTGTGGGAGGGATCAGGCCTGCAAGGGAGGGCAGTTGGGGGTAATCAAGCCTGCAGGGGAGGGAAGTTAGGGGCGACCAGGCTGGCAGAGGAGGGAAGTTGGGGGTGACTGGGCTTGCAAGGAAGGGCAGTTGGAGGGAACCCAGGCCTGCAGGGGAGGGCAGTTAGGGATGACCAGGCCTGCAGGGGAGAGCAGTTGGGAGGGACCAGACCTACAGGAGAGGGCAATAGGGAGGTATCAGACATGCTGGGGAGGGCAATTAGGGGCAAACAGGCTGGCAAGGGTGTTGTTAGGGGGTGATCAGGGTGGCAGGCAGAAGCTGTTAGGGGCAATCAGAAAGGCAGGCAGATGAGCAGTTGGGAGCCAGCAGTCCTGGATTGTGAGAGGGATGTCTAACTGCCTGTTTAGGCCTGATCCCACTAGGCAGTCAGACATCCCTTGAGGGGTCCCAGATTAGAGAGGGTGCAGGCTGGGATGAGGGACACCCCCTCCCCCATGCACGAATTTCATGCACCAGGCCTCTAGTATAAATATATATATATATATATATATAAATATATATATATAAAACTACAACTAAAAGACAAAACGAACATTATCCAGAACCACAGGAATACCTGCTGAGTGGAAATTCTACAACTAGTAGGAAAGAGAAAAACATACTAAGACTCAGAGGAGGTGAGAAAGGCAGAGGTACAGAGGCGTGCACTCAGAGAGGGCTGGCAACTGAATATGTGGCTGGCTTTTTCAAGCAGGAGGGAGGCACAAGCTCTGAACTCCAGTTCCAGGCAAGACTCTGGGGACCCAGACTCATATGGGACTGTCTGGAAGATAGTGGAACTCGAGGGTGGCTTTCTCTCAGAGGTACTTGCAGTGATTACCGTGGGACACTGAGCCCCAGGGGCCTCTTAGGGCAAGGCTAATGGGAAGCCATTGCTGTTTGCTCTGCCCTGAGACTTTGCCCCATCCAAGCTGTGTGCAGAGGCTTTTGCATATGAATGGCCTAGTCCTTTGAAATCTAAAATTACCTATCAAACAGCAGCTGAGTTAGAGAGACCCAGAACATCCAAAAGAAGGCCCAAGGACCCACAGCAGCTTGCATTGCTTCACAACTGGGTCTCATCTGGGCACCTCCAAAATCCAAACAAAGAAGAGGAATCTGCAGATCTCTCTGTAGCTCCTGCTAGGTGGCCTCAGAAGGAGGCTAAATTAGCACCTCCTTGGAGATCCAAGAGCCAATGTACCCAGGGGTCAGAGTAAGACCATGCAAATTACAACTTCTCAGAGGGACACATTCAGGGCCTGAGTTTGCCCCATTGAAGCAAGTCTTGCCTCATAACGGTGTCTCCAGCACAGAAGTTCTCCCAGCGTAGACACAGCTGATCCTCATAGCCAATTGGCTTGGAGGTCAATTCCTTCCAGTGATACTAACAACAATGGAGGCTTAACTACAACAAGACTGTGCACAAAGACCACAAAGGGGTGCACCAAGAGTGTCCACTTTGGGCAAGTGGAGAGGCTGAGCCACACTTAGCACACAAAGCCACTCTATCAACACAGGGAAGCAGGCAAAATGCAGAGACAAATAAACAGGTCACATATGAAGGAAATGGAGGGAAAAATTACTAGATATAGAGTTCAAAACCACGGTTATAAAGTTTTTAGAAAAATTTCTAGAGCTGAAACCAGCTTGGCTCAGTGGATAGAGCATCAGCCTGCAGACTGAAAGGTCCCGGGTTCGATTCCGGTCAAGGGCATGAACCTTCACTGCGGGAACATCCCCAGTAGGGGGTGTGCAAGAGGCAGCTGATCGATGTTTCTCTCTCATTGATGTTTCTGACTTTCTATCCCTCTCCCTTCCTCTCTGTAAAAAAATCAATAAAATACATATTTTTTAAAAGAATTTTCTAGAAAAGGCCAATAAATTTAGTGAAACCCTTGAGGACATGAAAAAGGACCAACTAGAAATTAAGCATACACTGACTGAAATAAAAAAAATAACATACAGAGATCCACAGCAGACTAGAGGATTGCCAGAATCAAGTCAAAGAGTTGAAATACGAAGAAGCAAAAAACACTCAACCAGAAAAGCAAAAAGTAAAAGAATCCAAAAATATGAAGATAGTATAAAGAGCCTCTGGGACAACTTCAAGCGTACCAATATCTGAATTATGGGGGTGCCAAAAGAAGAGTGAGAGCAAGATATTGAAAACCTGTTTGAAGAAATAATGACTGAAAACTTCCCAGCTGGTGAAAAAAATAGACTTACAAGTCCAGGAAGTGCAGAGAACCCCAAACAAAATGGATCCAAAGAGGACCACACCAAGACACATCATAATTAAAATGCCAAGAGCAAAAGACAAAGAGAGAATATTAAAAGCAGCAAAAGAAAAACAGTTAGTTACCTCCAAAGGAGCACCCATAGGATTGTCAGCAGATTTCTCAATAGAAACTATGCAGGCCAGAAGGGAGTGGCAAGAAATATTCAAAGTGATGAACAGCAAGAACTTATAACCAAGATTACTTTGCCCAGCAAAGCTGTTATTTAGAATTGAAAGTCAGATAAAGAGCCTCACAGATAAAACAAACAAACGAACAAACAAACCTAAAGGAGTTCATTACTACCAAACCAGTATTACATGAAATTCAATTCCCAGTCAGGGCACATTCCCAGATTGAGGGCTTGATCCCCGGGCTGAGGCATGCAGGAGGCAGCTGATCAATGATTCTCTCTCTCTCTCTCTCTCTCATCTTTATCTCTATCTATCTCTCTCTCTATCTCTATCTCTATCTCTATCTCTATCTCTCTCCCTTTCTCTCTGAAATCAATAAAAAAAATATTTTTAAAAAATCTAGGGTCTTGCCAAAACTGGTTTGGCTCAGTGGATAGAGTGTTGGCCTGTGGACTGAAAAGTCCCAGGTTCGATTCCAGTCAAGGGCATGTACCTTGGCTGCAGGCACATCCCCAGTAGGGGGTGTGCAAGAGGCAGCTGATCGATGTTTCTGATTTTCTATCCCTCTCCCTTCCTTTCTGTAAAATAAATCAATAAAATATGTATTTTTTAAAAATCCAGGAGTTTATAGCACTAAGGCAAAGAAGTAGCCTCATGAAGAATGTCTGGATCTGTTGTGGGTCCAGCAAGACCCATGGCAGAGAAACTGAAACCCAAATAAAAGGAATAACTTACCCAGGATCTGATAAAGAATGGAGTTAGAGGCAATGGCCAGAAAAGTCACCTTTAGAAGGCTTGGTGCTGAAAAGACTTAATGGGCATTTATTCAAATTGTGGATTCTAAAATGAATAAAGAAATAGAAGCCTTAGGAATTCCAGCTTGGATATAAGGATCTGTTTATGCTGTATAACATAGAGATTGAAATAAAGGGAGAAAACCAGGCCTGAATTCCATTATTATAAAGCTGATGAGTTGTGTCAACGTCTCTAGTTTTTAGTGCAATGTGATTTTCCCTTAATAAATCAGATATTCCTGGCTGGTATGACTCAGTTGGTTGGAGTGAGTTCGATTCCCAGTCAGGGCACATACACAGGGCACATAAGAATCAGGGCACATAAGAGTCAGGGCACAATCGGTTGCAGGAGGCAACTGATTGATGTTTCTCTCTCCCCACTGTCTCTAAAAATACAGCCCTAACCGATTTGGCTTAGTGGATAGAGGGTAGGCCTGTAGACTGAAAGGTCCCAGGTTCGATTCTAGTCAAGGACATGTACCTTGGTTGAGGGCACATCCCCAGTGGAAGGTATGCAGGAAGCAGCTGATCAATGTTTCTCTCTCATCAATGTTTCTAACTCTTGATCCCTCTCCCTTCCTCTCTGTAAAAAATCAATAAGATATATTTAAAAGAAATAAAATAGAAATTAAAAAGAAATCAGATAGTGTCATTGTTCTCCCAGTTCAGTGATAATAAACCACAGCAGTTTTAACTATAATGAATATGAATACAGTCACATAAGAGAGTTCTGAAAATTAACCCTAGATTTACTAAATAATGCATTTCTCATGTAATTTTTTCATTATACTTAAGAAAGACCATGTCTTTGGGTTCTTACAATTTAACTTCTGAATTTAAATGTCAGAAATAAAAACAGGATTGAGCTGCAAAACCTAATTATATTATCTTAACGCACCAACCCCATGAGAGGCAACAATTTGTAGATCAGGATATAACAGCAATGTTGAAGTTGCAGTGACTCTCCAAGTAGAAGAAGGAGCCAAGCAAAAACAATTAAGAAGCCAGGGGAAGTCAACTGGGGACAAAGGGGAAGGAGGAGGACACATATGCACTACTATTTGTAATACCTTAAACAAACAAACAAACAAAAAAGTAAAGCCTTACCAGTTTGGCTCAGTGGATAGAGTGTCAGCCAGACTCAAAAGTCCCAGGTCAATTCCAGTCAAGGGCATGTGTCTTGGTTGCAGGCACATACCCAGTAGGCAGGGAGTGTGCAGGAGGCAGCTGACCAATGTTTCTCTGTCATTGATGTTTCTAATCCCTCTCTTGCTCTCTGTAAACAATCAATAAAATATATTTAAAAAATAAAGTAAAATTAAATTTTTGAAATGTAAAAAACAAAAACAAGAGTAGCTGAATGAAGCTAAAGTTTATAAAATCATTGTAAAAGGGTAAGTTTGAATAATAAAGTTCAAATGCAATGCTTTCTAAATCTGTCAAAAAGTATTTAGATTTAAGATGCATGTTTAATCTCTTGGCTGTAAGCGATTTTCTTTGGGGGTGGGTGGGTAAGAGTTTTGGATCTAACATAACTCAAAGGATTCTCCCCTCCTACTACATTAGGAAGTTTGAATTCCACTGCAAACTAAATTTGACTTCTCTACCACTGATCTTTCTTAAAACTCCTCGACCAAATCTATGCATGCAGGCAAGTGTTTAAATGCAAGATTATTTCATCCTTCCTGAAATAAAAGCTATGTTTTCGAACACTCATGTAAAGTTAAATAGTGATAATTATGGTATTTTCCATTTTTCTTCAGTGTTTAAAATCTGAAGACCTGATCGTCCTTACACTTTTAGTTCTCTTTCCTGCTGAAACTGGTTTGGCTTAGTGGATGTAACATTGGCCTGTGGACTGAAAGGTCCCAGGTTCGATTCTGGTCAAGGGCATGTACCTTGGTTGCGGGCACATCCCCAGGGGGGTGTGCAAGAGGCAGCTGATCGATGTTTCTGACTTTCTATCCCTCTCCCTTCCTCTCTGTGAAAAATCACTAAAATATATATATTTTTTAATGAGCATCATTTAAAAAAATTTTTTTAATGAAGTTCTCTTTCCTGCCACTCCTACAATCTAATTTTCTAATATTGGACTTGTCATTACTCTTATTGCCATTAAGTCACTGTCTGTGGCTGCTCCTTTCTGTTGAGATGCTTAACTATTCATTGTTCTCATCTCTTGATCTACATGTTGAGAACCTGAGAATGGCATAATAAATGAAGGAAATTTTGGGGGAACCTCAAATAATATATAACTTTTCAAAAATTTTATTTTTATTGATTTCAGAGAGAAAGGGAGAAGGAAAGAGAGATAGAAATGTCAATGATGAGAGAGAATCACTGACCAGCTGCCACCTGCATGTCCCACACTAGGGATCCAGCCCAAAATCTGGGTGTGTGCCCTTGACCAGAATCAAACCCGGGACCCTTCAGTCCAAAGGCCGACACTCTAGCCACTGAGCCAAAACAGCCAGGGCAAATAATATATGACTTAAGTGATTTTAAAAATGAAATAATCTGAGCTTTGGCTGGTGTGGTTCAATTGGTTGGAATGTCTCCCTGGACACCAAAAGGTTTCGGGTCCAATCCCTGGTTGGGGCATGTACTGGAGGCTGCTGATTGATGTTTCTCACTCTCTCCCTTCCCCTGTCTCTAAAGTTAATAAAAACATAAGCTTGGGTGAGGATTAAAATAAATAAGTAAGTAAGTAAGTAAATAAATAAATAAATAAAATAATCTGGAAATTAATTTTTACTGATTTGAGCCTGTGGTGGAGAGTTTTATTTCCACTACTAGATCGATTCTTAAAAATAGTTCCTGGCCAGCATGGGGCATGCATGAGGTAGCTAATCAATGATTCTCTCTCATTACTGATTTTTCCATCTCTCTCTCTCTCCTCCCCCCACTCCCATCCTCTCTGAAATCAATGAAAAAATGTATTTTAAAAATTAAAAATAAATAAAAATAGCCCTGAAAACAACTAAGATGGTGGCCTTGGTAAACACCTGTACTTACTGCCTCTTACAACCACATCAGAACTCCAACTAAAAGACAAAACAAATATCATCCAGAACCATGGGAAAGCTGGTTGAGTGGAAGCTCTACAACTAGAAGGAAAGAAAAAAGCACACTGAGACTGGTAGGAGGTGCAGAGGTACGGAGGCGCGTGCAAAACGGGCTAGCAACTGGGTGCACTGTGGTTGTTTTTCAATTGGGAGGGAGATGCAATCTCCCGATTGCTCTGAACTCCAATTCTGGGGGGGACCTAGACTCATATGGGGAGAAACTGGATTGTCTGGCATCAGGCTGGAACATGAAGGAGGCTTTCTCTCAGAGATGCTTGCAGTGATCATTGTTCCTATATGGAGCCATGGGATACAGAGACCCAGGGACCTCTCTGGACAGGGCTGACTGGCAGCCATTGTTTGTTCCACCCTGGTGATTCCCTGAGACCCTGCCCCATCCAATTTACAACCCATCCAAGCTGTGTGCAACAGCTTTTGCAAATGAATGGCCTGTCCTTTTGCAACCTAAAACCTAACAAACTGCAGTTGGGTCAGAGAGCTCCAAAGCTTCCAAAAGAAAGCCTAAGACCCTGCAGTAGTAGCCTGCATTGCTTCACAGCTGGCCTCGTATGGCCACTTGCAAACCCCAAACAAAGAGGAGAAATCTGTAGATCTCTCTGTAGCTCCTGCTGGGTGGCCTCAGGCAGAGGCTAAATTTGCACCTCCTTGGAGATCTAAGAACCAGTGTACCCAGGAGTCAGTGTGAGACCATACCAGATTACAACTCTTCACATTCGTAAGTGATATACTCAAGGGGCAGACTCAGTGAACACCAAAGCCCCACTGAAGCAAGTCCTGCCCCATAATGGTGTCTCCAGAATATAAGTTATCCCAGCATAGACACAGCTCGTCCTTACAGCCAATTGGCCTGGAGGTCAATTCCTCCCAGTGATACCAACAACAATCAAGGCTTAATTACAGTAAGACTGTGCATACAGCCCACAAAGGGGTGCACCATGAGTGTCCACCTCAGGTAATTGGGGAGGCTGAGCCACTGGGCCCTATAAGACAGCTAGCACACAGGGCCACTCTGTCAACAGAGGGAAGCAGCCAAAATGTGGAGACAAAGAAACAGAAATTAAAGAAATGGAGGAAAACAAACTCCTGGATATAGAGTTCAAAACCACAATTATAAGGTTACTCAAGAATCTTCTAAAAACCTCGAGAAATTTAGTGAAACCTTCAAAGATATGAAAAATGACCAACTAATAATTAAGCATACACTGACTGAAATAAAAAATAATATACAGAGATCCAACAGCAGACTAGAGGATCCCAAGAATAAAGTCAACAATTTGAAATATGAAGAAGCAAAAAACACCCAACCAGAAAAGCAAAAAACAAAAGAATCCAAAAATTTGAAGATAGTGTAAGGAGCCTTTAGGACAACTTCAAGCATACCAACATGCAAATTATGGAGGTGCCAGAAGAAGAGAGAGAGCAAGGTATTTGAAAACCTATTCAAAGAAATAATGACAGAAAACTTCCCCTACCTGGTGAAAGAAATAGACCTACAAGTCTAGGAAGTGCAGAGAGCCCCAAACAAAACAGATCCAAAGAGGACTGCACCAAGACACATCATAATTAAAATGCCAAGGGCAAAAGACAAAGAGAATCTTAAAAGCAACAAGAGAAAAACAGTTTACCTACAAGGGAGCACCCATAGGACTGTCAGCTGATTTCTCAACAGAAGCTATGCAGGCCAGAGGAGAGTGGCAAGAAATATTCAAAGTGATAAATAGCAAGGACCTACAACCAAGATTATTCTACCCAGCAAGGCTGTATTCAGAATTGAAGGTCAGATAAAGAGCTTCACAGACAAGAAAAAGCTAAAAAGGAGTTCATCATCATCAAACCAGTATTATAAGAAAAGGAAAAAGAAGAAAAAGGTAAAGATAAAAATTATTAACAACAAAGTGACAACAAATACATATCTATCAACAAGTGAACCTAAAAATCAAGTGAATAGAGAGTCTGGTGAACAGAATAAACTGGTGAATAGAATAAAATCAGGGGCATAAGAAGGGAGTGGACTGACATTCTAGGGGGGAAGGAGTGTGGAGTGCAGGAAGAGATTGGACAAATATCTTACACCTATGGATGAGTACAGTGGCAGGGGATTAAGGGCATGGGGTGGGGTGGGAACCAGGTGGAGGGGAGCTATGGGAGGAAAAAAGAGGAACAACTATAATAATCTAAACAATAAAGATTTATTTTAAAAATAATAATAAAATAAAATAAAAACAGCCCTGTATTGTCCAACTTTATATTCCACAAAAGACCTACATAGTACTATGCCCACAGAAGGCATTTATTTACTGAACATATGTCCAGAAAGTGTTAGCATGCAACCCTCTCAGTCTATTTAACAAATAACTGTCTTGTAACAAACCTGGACTAGTTCTTCAGACCATCTATGCTTAGAAGACACCAGCCCAACAAATAATCTAGAAAAATTATGATAAAACTATCATTTAAAACAAAATAGATCCATATTTACAATGCTTGGAATTAGACTCTGGAAACATTTGAGTCTGATATAATGACTCTCCAGATGTCCATGAAATTACACAAGTCTTCCTTTAATTCCCAGTTATAGCTTTAAAGTACACAAAAAGTTTAGAGGCGGTGCTTTCAGATCCTGTATGGCTTCTCTTGCAAGTCTCTCATGAACTCCAGATCTTTTCATCAGAGCTGAACCCCAAGGAAGAATTTACTTTGGAATGGGGTGGGGAGGAGCCGGGGAATTCAGAATAATAATTAATAACCAATCATCAACAAAGTTAACTTTTAAAATAAATATACTTTTAAATCAAGGAGACAAATTCTGCCAAAATGTTTTCAAAATGGAAAGAATCGCCCTAACACGTTTGGCTCAGTAGATAGAACATCGGCCCATGGACTGAAGGGTCCCGAGTTCAATTCCCATCAAGGGCACATACCTCAGTTGCAGGTGCCTGCAGGAGGCAACCAATAATGTTTCCTTCTCTGTCTCTCCCCGTTCCTTCCACTCTCTCTTTAAAAAAAAAAAAAAATCAATAGGAAAATTTCCTCGGGCAAGGTTTAACAGCAACAACAAACACACACACAAAAATAAACCAGAAAGAATAACCTTGAATGGGGAAGGAAATGAGAGAATTACAAAACCTAGGAGAAAACATTATACATCATGTTAAAAAATGACTTTGGTCCTGGCCAGATAAGCCCAGTTGGTTAGAGCATTTTCCTCATACACCAAATTTAGGATTCGATCCCAGTCAAGACACATACAAGAAGCAACCAATGAATGCAGAAATACATGGAACAACAAATTGATGTTTCTCTCTCCCCCCCACCTTTCTTCTCCTTCTCCTTCTTTTTCTCTAAAATCAATAAATTAAAAATTAAGGAAATAAACCTTCCTTTAAAAAACAACTTTACATTGAACAAATCACCTGTACCACCTCTAAAACTTATGCATAGATTCTTTTTAAAAAATATTTTTATTGATTTCAGAGAGGAAGGGAGATGGTGATAGAAACATCTATGAGAATCATTGATTAGATGCCTCCTGCACACCTCACACTGGGGATGGAGCCAGCAAGCCTGGCATGTGCCCTGACCAGAATCTAACCATGACCTCATAATTTATAGGAGGACGCTCAACCACCGGGCCACAGTGGCCGAGCCTTTGGTTGATTCTGTATGTGCCCTGACTGGGGATCAAACTAGTATCAGGACCAGGCTCCAACCAACTGAGCCACAGGCCAGCACTTCTTCTAAGCTAATCAATATGTTTATTTGGAGTAAATTGTTTCTGTGACTTTTTAAATTAAATACTAGAGGCCTGGTGCACAAAATTCATGCAGGGGGGTTGTCCCTCAGCTCAGCTTGCACCCTCTCCAATCTGGGATTCCTCTCACAATCCAAAACTGTTGGCTCCCAACTGCTCGCCTGCCTGCCTTCCTGATTACCTCTAACTGCTTCTACCTGCCAGCCTGATCACCCCCTAACCACTCCCCTGCCAGCCTGTTTGCCCACAACTTTCCTCCTCTGCTGGTCTGATTGCCCACAACTGCCCTCCCTTGCAGGCCATCTTGTGGTGGCCATCTTGTGTCCACATGAGGGCAGGATCTTTGAGCACATGGAGGCAGCCATCTTGTGTGTTGGAGTGATGCTCAATCTGCATATTATTCTTTTATTAGATAGGATAGAGGCCTGGTGCATGGGTGAGGGCCAGCTGGTTTGCCCGAAGGGTGTCCCGGATCAGGGTGGGGGTTCCCTTGGGGTGTGGGACAGCTTGGGCAAGGGGCCTGTGGTGGTTTGCCGGCTGGCCACACACCCCAGCAACCCAAGCGGAAGCCCTGGGATCTGAAATTTATTTATGTTCTATAATTGAAACTTTGTAGCCTGGAGCAGATCCAAGTCTTCTGCTCACTCTATGGTGACAGCCATTTCTGTTTGGGTTTATTTAAATTCTATAATTGAAACTTTGTAGCCTAGTCTAGAGGCCTAGGCCGGCCAGAGCTGTAAAAGCTTGGCTTCCTTCATCGCCAGGGCAGCCCTAGTCTCTGCTCTCTCTAGCTCTGTGGCTACCGCCATTTCTGTTGGGATTATCTTCTATAATTGAAACTTTGTAGCATTGAGTGGAGGCCTAGGCCAACAAGGGCAGGCCGAAAGCTTGGCTTCCTCCATTGCCTGGGAAACCCAAGCCTCCCTCCTGCTCTCAGTGGCTGCAGCCATCTTGGTTGGGGTTTATTTGCATGTTTGCTCATGACTGGCCTGTGGGCATGGCTTATGGGTGTAGTGGAGGTGCGGTCAATTTGCATATTACCCTTTTATTCAATAGGACTAGAGGCCCAGTGCATGAAATTCAGGCCAGGGTTTCTCTTCTCCCAGCTGCCTGTAGCAGCTAGCCAGGGCAGGAACTGCAGGCAGTTGGCCCGCAGGCCCTACCCCCTGGTTGAGCTGGTCAAGAGGACAATTTACATATTAGGCTTTTACTATATAGGATTATTATGCAGGATATTTTCATTGATTTCAAAGAAGGGAGAGGGAGAGAAACATCAATGATGAGAATCTATGATGGCTGCCTCCTACAGGTCCCCTACTGGAGATGGAGCCCACAACCTGAGCATGTGCCCTGACCAGAATGGAACCTGGGACCCTCCAGTCCGCATACTGACGAGCTACCCACTGAGCCAAACCGGCCAGGGCATGTTTCTGTGACTTCCACTGACTAGGCTGGCATGGTTTGTTTTGGCTGGAAGGATTGAGGGTTCCAAGAGCTTGGGAATCACTCGAGGAGCCATTAGAGTCAAGCATGTCAGATCTCTGGGCCTTAACGTCCCCATCTGTAAAATGGAGCAGACGACCACTACTTCCGGGGGGGGGGGGGGAGAATACAAGATTATAGCCCGCGCCCCCCTCCCCCCGCGCCAAGGTGAAAGCAGCCATCTAGTTAGGGCTCAGTAGGAGGTGGCGCTGAGAGGAGCGCGAGCAGGGCAATCTGCAGGAAGTGCTTTCGGGTTGGGAGGGGAGATAGAAGGCGGAGGCGGGAATGTGAAAGCCGAGCTCTAACTGCGGAGTTTGTTCCGAAGCTCCGGGAAGGCGGGGCGAAGCTGGGGTGACGGGGTTAGTCAGTAGATGGGCGAGCCGGGCTCCCTCCCCCTCGAGAAGCGAGGGCTGGGAGCGGGGGAGGCGCGGAGGCGCCGGCTGAGGAACATGGGGGGAAGGGGAAAGCGGACGCGCTCTGAAAGGGGCGGGAACCGCGCGCCCCCCCCCCCTGCACGCATGCGCGCGCCGGCCCCTCCAGCTCCCAGGCCCGGGCTTCCGAGCACGCACTCAGCACCGACGGCGCGGACGTTGGCGGAGGCGGAGCCCCGCGGCCCTCCCCGACCCGCTGGGGCCGACTCCCGCCGCGCGCCCCTCGAAGTGGCGGGTTGCCACTTGTTTCTTCAGGGGGTGGGGGGTCACGAAGCAGGAACCGGGAACACGTGCCTCTCTCCGGCTCTCTTCGCTCCCCTCCCCCACGAGGAGAGGGAGGGCCTGGGCGTGTCAGGAGGAGTCCGCTCCGGGTTTTCCCGCCCACTTTAACTCTGTGAGCGCTCCGGCCGCGCGGCGCTGCACTCCCGGGCGCGCCCGAGCCCTCCGCCGCACTCGTTTCACCTCCCCCACAGCGCTCCCCGCCGACGGGGAGCGGAGCCCGCACCTCCGTCCCTGAGCTCCGTCGGCCGGGCCGCCACGCCCTGGCTCTCCGCGATCCCAACTTGGGCACCACTGACAGCCGGAGTTCCCTTAGGAGGCCACTCCGAGGGACTACTTGACGTCTCCGTGCGCTCGGTGGTGCGGCCGCGCTCGGAGCTCTTCCTGGAAACTCCCGCCTAGGGGAGCCAGGGGAGGCCGGGAGGGAGGGGGCGGGGGTGCCATGCCCCTCTTCCCGGGGGAGGGCTCCGCGCCCCCGCCCTCTTCCCGGGGGGGAGGAGAGGGGCGCGGAAATGGGGGCGTCCCGCCCCACCCCCCGCCTGGAGAACAACGGGCTCCCGCTGCTGCCCCCTGCCGCCCACGGGCCCCCGCACCCCGCGACCCAGCCCGGCCCCAAGAGGGGCGTCAGGGGCGCTGCCGCCGCTGGGGCCGTGGGAAACGGAGCCGAAACTTAGAACCACGCACTAGTTTCCTGTCAGAAAACTTCCAGTCACTTCGGAGAAGCCCGCGGGTCCCGCCGGCGCGGGCCATGTTTCCCCGCGGCCGCCCTTGTGCTTTCAAACGACGGGGAGTGATGGGGGGGGGGGGGGGCGGCCGGGTGATAAAGCCGAGAGCCACACCACGTTGTGCCGCTGACTCTAATTAGACAAAATACTGATTGTGAGGGAGTTTAAAGGGGCTGCTTACAGGAGGAGCTGGGGGTTTTCAAGCTAAGGCGTTTTTCCTCTCCGTAGGTACACAAAGATGTTAAGTCATGAGAATTTATTACAGCGGTAAGCCGACGTGTTCGTGGCTTTAAAAAAACCTTGCTGAGCTTTTAAAAAATAATATATATATAACATACTTTCAATGTTGTCACTTTATTTTATTTAATCTCACCCGATTATTTTTTTTTCTTTCTTCTTCACTGCTCTTGAGAGTGGGGGAGAGAGGGAAAGGCAGAGAGAAACATCGATTGGTTGTCTCCTTTGCCGGGCCCTGGAACCGGGTTCGTGCCCTTGACCTGGATGGAACCGGGACCCTTGGGTCCGCAGGCCCACGCTCTACTCACTGAGCCAAACGGGCCAGGGCAAACCTTGGTGAACTTGTAAAGAAATGTTTGTTTCTGAAAACTACAGGGCGGGAAATAGAGCCTGAAAAAGTTCAATTCGAATAGCAGCCACCTTTCAACATTTCCCAGCTTTTGCAATATTAAACTGTGAGGTACCAAATTTTAAGGCAAGAATTCTTATTGCTAGAATTAAAAATTTGTCAAAATGAGAGGGGTGTTCAAATTGCTGCCAGACTCCATAAACAGGCACTAACATCACTGCTGTAATTACACCTTATTATCTCTCTTGCAGCTTTTTTTGATTCACGGCCGGATAAGTCTTTAATCTGGGGTGTTACTAGCTAGCTTTTTTCTGGGATTGAACAATCACACACCTCCCATGCCTCCGATCGGGCAGCGCTTCTTTAGCTGAATAAGGAATCACCCTCTATTCCAGGGTTCACAGTCCATCTCTTCCTAAAATGCAACTCAATCACTGAGGTTATTTTCACCCCAGCTTCTCTAGGGACTAAGAAAAGAAGAAGATGAAAACAAACTTATCAGAATTACAAGAAAATTTTCTCCTTTGAAGAAAAGGATTTAGGCCAAGAAACCAAATGTGTCGTTTAATTCGAGCCCCCCTGCAGGGATTTAGCATAGTGGGTTGAATGCAGTTAAATCAGCTTAATTATTTTCTTTGTTCTGGGGCTCTTTGCATTTATTTAGTGTTGTACTTTAACACGATTTGACACAACCTAAACTAATTTCTTCTGTTAGTGTAGCGTTTACTCTGTAGACCATACAACATAATCAAACTTAAGTTTATGTGGAATCTTTGACATTTTGTAGAATTCTGTAGTAAACTGAATTTAGTTTCACCAAAAAAAGTGGTATGGGGGGGGGGTGTAGAAAGTCATGTTTTCACTTTTTTAAAAAATCCAGAGATTTAAAAAGATTGGCCATTGTAAACCACTTAGTTCTTTTGATAAGATTGGTAACTCTACAGCCCTCACTAGAAGCCACATTTACTCCTTTTGTCCAAAAGCTTATTTTTTCCCTCAATAGGGAGAAAAATATCTCATCGCCCCATAGATTCTAATTCTTCTAACCTTTACTCTCCCTCTTAAATAACAATTCTACCCAGTTTCTCACCAGCCCCAGATTGAGGGGCATTCATTCACAAATGACTGTTGTGCCTCCTGAATGTTTGCTTCCTTATAAAGCCAAAACTTCAGTATTGTGGCTCAATGAATTAAGTCTTGTAAAGATACAGGCAGAAAAACTAAGTCCCTCGGAGAAATAATCTTTTTTTCTGTTCCAACCTTTAAATTCTCTTCCAACACGCAGGAATAATAATATGTGTCCTTTACTATGTGAGCCAGACACTATTCTAAGTTCTTGGTATGAATTAATTCCTCACGACTGGCCTAAGATGTGGTACAATTGTTGCCACTATTTTATAGATGAGGAAAATGAGGCCTAGGAGTTAAGTAGCACAAGATCACCCAGACTGGAACCAGTAGAACTAGGATTTTGAACCTAGGCTGCTTCCATTTTGCTGCTTATTATTCAGGCTGGTTATCAGTGAAGAGTCACCATTAATTCACCACCTTTTACATTTAAGATGTCCCCTATATGAACAAGTCCTGGGCCATGTTTTTCCCTCTGGGACTTCAGTCAAGTGAAATTCGTTGAGATTTGCTTAGGGAAAGCATTCTCAAATTAGATTATTGGAAGCCAGCCTCAAACTGTCAGCATATGCATTGTAAATGCTAACCAGGACAGACAACATCTAACCTCACCAGATTCAGAATATGTCTACCTCACATTATAGAGAAGAAAGATGATTAGAAAGAGATTTGGATTCTCTGACATTGAACTAGGTAGAAACCAGGAGTTGAAGTGGGAAAAAATAAGGTGGTGGAAACCAAGAGAAAAACAAATGTAAAATACGTGCCCATAGATCAGTATTACTCCACAAAAATGGTGATCAAGGTCATGCAGGAGAGCAGGTGGGTGTGTTAGGACGGAACTAGAAAAGGAACTTAAACATGAAAACCATGGCAAGGGGAGGTGCTGGGGTACCAGGTTGGTCTTCCTCCGCCCCCCACGTCCCCCAATACGGAGCTTTAGTTTAATTAAATACAATTTTAGGCTGGATTAATAGAAATTCGACATCTGGAACAAGGAAAGAAAGAGCTCCACTTCATTCTGCTAGATTACATCTAAGTAACATGTTCACTTACATTTTATTTATTTTTAAATATATTTTTATTGATTTCAGAGAGGAAGGAAGAACAAGAAACATCAATGACGAGAAAGAATCTTTGACTGGCTGCCCCCTGCACTCCCCACAATGGGGGTTGAGCCCACAATTCGGGCATGTGCCCTGACTGGAAATGGAACTGGGACCTCCTGGTTCATAGGTCAACACTCAAGCACTGAGCCATGCTAGCCAGGCATATGTTCACTTTTAGAGGGCTATAATGAAGAGCAACCAACCAAGATAGTGAGAAGACTAAAAACCCTGGCTTATAAGAAAGAATTAAAGAAGTCATGAGTGATCTAAGGGCCATCTTAAAATACCTGAAAGGCTATTGTGTAAAACAAAATAATTATGTTATGTCCTGAAAGGCTCCCCAAAACTGAAGGTTAGGAGCTTCAGAGATACACATTTCAGCTTAGAACATGGAAGACATAAATATGAAATACTGTCTTAAATGTAACATCCTAGAAGCATTCAAAATGCATATGGTGTACTATATAATGTTTAAGGTATCTTTCATCCTTGTTCTGCCGTTCATTCATTTGGACACTGCGAAAAAAGGGGAAAAACAATATAACCTCCTTCATGAGGTTGTTGAAAAGCAAGCACTCACTAAAAGTCAGCTAATAGCCGAAACCTGGTTTGGCTCAGTGGATAGAGCGTCAGCCTGCGGACTGAAAGGTCCTGGGTTCAATTCTGGTCAAAGGCATGTACCTTGGCTGTGGGAACATCCCCCATAAGGGGGTATGCAAGAGACAGCTGATAGATGTTTCTCACTCATCGTTATTTCTGACTTTCTATCCCTCTCCCTTCCTCTCTGTAGAAAATTAATAAAATATATTTTAAAAAATAATAAAAGTCAGATGATAACATCCTGAAGTTCTAAGATTTGGTATTTCTACATTTAAGCTTTGTACTTTTAGATAACGTTTTTTGTCATTGTCAATATTATCCTGAAATAGTGGCTTGGGTATCACTTGGAACCCAGATATCCTAGTGTAACTAAAACTTTAGTGACATCCAGAGAGCAATATTGTGAATTATATACTACTAGGATCATAAAAATTGAATTGTAGCACCATATTGCAATTCCAGTGGCAAACAACATGGTAAGATACTAGTAATGTGGGGTGACTATAGAAAGGGTAGAAAAAATAATAAAATCTGGCAGACTGAGAGAACTCAAGTAGCACAGCTTTGTGGTGAAATTTGACAAGCAATTGCAGAAGGCGTCAGCCTTGTATTTCACATGATATATTAAAATGAGATGGCTCATCTTAAAAGTTGTAATGAAGCTTATGGAACCAACTGGTTAAAGTTGGGTACAGAGACAAAGACCAACCAGTGAGCTAGCTAACTGCTCACCTGGGAAACTTGTTCTGCAAAGATTATGCTATTTTCTGAGGAATAAGATGGACTGCAGCAGCATCTTTAAAAAACAACCAAAAAAGCATGCATGACTATTAAAAGGGACAATGAAGTTGTCTTAACAATCTTGCTTGGTTCTTTCAACCCAAAAGGGAAAATAAAGAGGAGGCAGTCTGACTGTAGAATAGAACAAACCTGGGCCTAGAATCCCAATTCTGCCTCTACTAGCCAAAGTTTTCCCATCTGTGGGATGGAAATAACATCCACCTCATTGCATTGTTGTGATGAGCCTATCTAATAAAAGAGTAATATGCAAATTGAACATACCTCCCAAACATCCATAAGCCACACCCACCAGCCAATTAGGAGCAAATAAACCCTAACCAGCCACTGAGAGCTGGAGGGAGGCTTGGGTTTCCCCGGCAATGGAGGAAGCCAAGCTTTCTGCCTGCCCTTGCTGGCCTAGGCCTCTACTCAGTGCTACAAAGTTTCAATTATAGAAGATACATAATCTCAACGGAAATGGAGGTAGCCAAAGCTGGACAGAGCAGAGGCTAGGGTTGCCTGGGCGATGGAGGAAGCCAAGCTTCTGCAGCCCTAGTGCCTAGACCTCCACTCTAGGCTACAAAGTTTCAATTATAGAATTTAAATAAACCCAAACAGAAATGGCTGTCATCACGGAGTGAGCAGAAGACTTGGCTCCACTCCAAGCTATAAAGTTTCAATTGTAGAACATAAATTAATCTCAGATCTCAGGGACTCCGCTTGGGTCACTGGGGGGCGAGGGGGACGCCATGGCTGGCCTGCAAACCACCACAGGCCCCTCACCCAGGCTGCCCCACCCCCCAAGGAAACCCCCACCCTGATCCGGGACACCCTTCAGGGCAAACCAGCTGGCCCTCACCCATGCACCAGGCCTCTATCCTATCTAATAAAAGAGTAATATGCATATTGACCATCACTCCAACATACAAGAGGGCTGCCCCCATGTGCTCAAAGATCTTGCCCCAATGTGGACATAAGATAGCCACCACAAGATGGCCAGCAGGGGAGGGGTGTTGGGGGTGATCAGACCAGCAGGGGAGGGCAGTTGGGAGGGACCAGGCCTGCAAGGGAGGGCAGTTGGGGGTGATCAAGCCTGCAGGGAAGGGCAGTTAGGGGTGACCAGGCCAGCAGAGGAGGGAAGTTGGGGGCAAACAGGCTGGCAGGGGAGCAGTTAGACATCAATTAGGCTGGCAAGGTAGTGGTTAGGGAGTGATCAGGCTGGCAGGCAGAAGTGGTTAAAGGCAATCAGGGAGGAAGGAAGGCAAGCAGTTTGGAGCCAGCAGTCCTGGATTGTGAGAAGGATGTCCGAATGCCCGTTTAGACCCGATCCTACCAGTATCAGGCCTAAACGGGCAGTCGGGCATCCCTCAAGGGGTCCCAGATTAGAGAAGGTGCAGGCTGGGCTGAGGGACACCCCTCCCCCTCCGTGCACAAATTTCATGCACCAGGCCTCTAGTTATATTATACTGGAGGCCTGGTGCATGAAATCTGTGCATGGAGGAGGAGGGATGTCTGACTGCCCTCTCACAATACAGGACCGCTGGCTCCCAACTGCTCACCTGCCTTCTTTTCTGATTGTCCCTGCCAACCTGATCACCCCCTAATCACTCCCCTGCCAGCCTGATTGATGCCTAACTGCTCCCCTGCCAGCCTGTTTGCCCCTAACTGCCCTCCCCTGCAGGCCTGGCCACCCTTAAAAGCCCTCCTCTGCAGTCCTGGTCACCCCCAACTGCTCTCCCCTGCAGTCCTGGGTCCCCCCCAACTGCCCTTCCCTGCAGGCTCGATCACCCCCAACTTCCCACCTCTGCCAGCCTGGTCACATCTAACTGCCCTCTCCTTCAGGCTTGATCACCCCCAACTGCTCTCCCTTGCAGGCCTGGTCCCTCCCAACTGCCCTCCCCTGTTGGTCATCTTGTGGCAGCCATCTTGTGTCCACATAGGGGCAGCCATCTTATGTATTGGAATGATGGTCAATCTGCATATTACTCTTTTATTAGATAGGATAGAGGCCTGGTGCATGGGTGAGGACCAGCTTGTTTACCCAAAGGGTTTCCTGGATCAGGGTGTGGGTTTCCTTGGGGTGTGGGGCAGCAGGGTGAGGGGCCTGTGGTGGTTTGCAGGCCAGCCACACACCCTCATGACCCAAGGGGAGGTTCTTGTATTTGGGATTTATTTAAATTCTATAATTGAAACTTTGTAGCCTTAATTGGAGGCATAGGTCTGCCAGGGTGTGAAGAAAGCTTGGCTTCCTCCATTACCAGGAAGACTCAAGCCTCCTGCTTACTCTGTGGCTGCAACCATCTTGGTTGGGTTAATTTACCTACTTGCTCCTGATTGGCTGGTGGACATGGCTAGTGGGTGTAGTGGAGGTATGGTCAATTTGCATATCACTCTTTTATTAGATAAAACTAGAGGCCAGATGCTCAGAATTCATGCAAGAGTAGGCCTTCCTTCCCCTGGTTGCTGGCTCTGGCTTCTCTCTGGCACCTACGACCCTGGCTTCCTTCACACCCCCAGCTTGGTCCAGAAGGTCATCCAGAAGGACATCTGGTCTAATTAGCATATTGTGCTTTTATTATTATAGTAGTTACATGTAAAATATACTTAGTACAGTACCTAATATCAGAATTACGTTTAATTGGGGGAAGGGGGAAGGAAGTGTGGCCATATTAGTGTTTATGATATAGATTCTACCATATAGACATAGTGACATTATACAAAGAGAATGGAGAGTCATGACCATCACACAACCTTCCCATCTTTGGTCACTAAAGGGCCTAAAGCTTCGAACTTCAGTAACTTATACGAGAAAGCCAGTTGAAATGGAATTGCAAGTGTCCTTGCTCCAAATGCAAGGTAAATTATTTTCTTTCTCTCTGCTTTGGTCCTGTTTTTCTCTCCATGCTTTAATTATTTTGACACCAAGCTGTACAAAAGTAATTTAAAATTAACATGTCTGACACTTGGTAGCTAGCAGAATCTGATTCTGAACCCTGCCCCCTCTCTAGGGAAGCCAAAAGCCTTCCTTGATTGGCTACTGATCCTGCAGCAACTGATGAAGGGCCCAGGAAAATACATCCAACAATTAATTTGCTAATTTAGTTTTCTGTCTAATTCAAAGCCAGAAAATCCTCAATCACCCAGGAACTTGGCTTTCTGGCTGGAGCATTGGCTTCTAAAACTTCCTGTTCAGCAGGGAGCAAAAAACAGAAGAGGAAGAAAGCTTACCTGCCTAGGTAAATACCATACCTCTGTGGCCCTTTGTCCTCAGTATGGTTTTCTGTAGGGTCACAATTCACAAGTCTTTTTACCAGGAGAATTCAGAGCAATGTATTCATACCCAATGTAGGTAAACTGCTTCCTGAGTTATGGGGAATTTTCAATATATGTTTAGGATTTAGAAAACTACTTTGGGGTTACAGATCAAGCCAGATGGGTTTCTAGCATTAGAAGTAAGCATTGGGCCGAGACCGGTTTGGCTCAGTGGATAGAGCGTCGGACTGCGGACTGAAGGGTCCCGGGTTCGATTCCGACAAGGGCATGTACCTTAGCTGCGGGCACATCCCCAGTAGGGGGCATGCAAGAGGCAGCTGATCGATGTCTCTCTCTCATCGATGTTTCTGACTTTCTATCCCTCTCCCTTCCGCTCTGTAAAAAATCAATAAAATATATTAAAAAAAAAAAAAAAAAGAAGTAAGCATTGGCCTGGCTAAGTGGTTGAGTATTGACCTATGAACTAGGAGGTCACAGTTCGATTCCTGGTCAGGGCACATGCCTAGGTGGTGGGCTTGATCCCCAGTCAAAGGATGTAGGGGGCAGCTGATCAATCATTCTCTCATCATTGATGTTTCTATCTCTCCCTTCCTATCCCTTTCCCCTCCTCTCTGAAATTAATAAATATGTGTGTGTGTGTATATATATAAAAGTAAGCATTGCTCTAAATTGTAAAGCAACTTTCAGGTTCCCTGGGAACTTTTCTGCTGATTTCAAAAGCAAGAGCCAAAGAGAATTTGTATCAGAGATGGAAAAGATTTGTATTAGAGAGTTGGGTGAGAAAAAAAACATTGTATCTTTCCATAGGTCCCTCAGCTAGCTTTCCCTTGCTGGAGAGTCTCAGAATTAAGAGGAAGGAGTAGGCTTAACCTTCATGTGTGCACCAGAACCCGTATACTTGTTGCCACTCACAGAGGATTTTACTCAGTTGATGGTTTAATTTTTACCATTTTCCCACCTCAGGCAAGTTAAACTCTTCTGCCTAACTTCTGAGATAGTCTATAATCTGACCCAACCCCACCTATCAACCCCTATTTCATAATCTTCATCAAAGTGTACATTCTAGTTTGACCAGATTCAATATTCTGAGAACATGATTCTATGTTCCTGCCTATAAACTTTTGTTCATTTCCCTACTGATTTCCCCCCATGTGCTCCTCTCTCTTTTATTTTTATTTAAGAGAGGAAGGGAGAGGGAAAGAGAGAGAGCAACATCAATGAATGAAGAGAATCACTGATTGGTTGCATCCTGCACACCCCACACTAGGGATTGAGCCCACAACCCGGGCATGTGCCTTGACCGAAAATCAAACTGTGACCTCCTGGTTCATAGGTCGACACTCAACCAAGCCTGCAGGGTCCCTCTCCTTTATTCAAATCCTATTTGAACCTCAAAGCCCACCAAGATCTTATTTACTCCACTCAACCTCCCCCTGTTCTGTCTTTCAATTAGTAACATTTGTATAGTGTACCACGTGTTGACCACTATGATGAAACTATAAGGTTTCTCAAGTCAGGATCTATATCACATGCAATACTATGATGGTATCTCTCCCAGGCTTTCCCAACCTGTCCATTCATCATAATCATCAGGAGATATATATATATATATATATATATATATATATATATATATTTGACTTTTTGCAGAGAGGAAGGGAGGAGAATAGAGAGTCAGAAACATTGATGAGAGAGAAACATCAATCAGCTGCCCCCTGCACAACCCCCACTGGGGATGTGCAAGCAACCAAGGTACATGCCCTTGACCAGAATTGAACCTGAATCGATTATTTAATTGAACCTTCAGTCTGCAGGCCGATGCTCTATCCACTTAGCCAAACCAGCTAGGGCTCAGGTCCCTTTTTAAAAACATGGATTATTAGGTTGTACCCTACCCTACCTGAGATTCTGTTTTGCTAGATCTAAGATGAGAGCCAGGGCCTAGCCAGGGTAGCTCAGTGGTTGAGCATGGACCTATAGACCGGAAAGTCAGAGTTAAATTCCCATCAGGACACACACCCAAGTTGCAGGCTTGATCCCCAGTAGGGGGCAGGCAGGAACAGCAAATCAATGATTCTCTCTCATTATTTCTGTTTCTATCTCTCCTTTTCCCTTCCTCTCTGAAATAAGTAAAAATATATTAAAATAACAACAACAACAAGAACATGGGAGCCAGGAATCTGTATTTTTTGCTTCAGGTGTAGCCAATCCCTGATAGAATTTAGAGAATCACTGCTTACAGCTCCTGGCATAAGAATTACTCAACTTGAGCCAAAACAGGTTTGGCTCAGTGGATAGAGCGTTGGCCTTCGGGCTGGAAGGTCCCAGGTTCGATTCCAGTCAAGGGCATGTACCTTGGCTGCGGGCACAATCCTAGAAGGGAGTGTGCAAGAGGCAGCTGATCGATGTTTCTCTCTCATCAATGTTTCTGACTTTCTATCCCTCTCCTTTCCTCTCTGTAAAAAATCAATAAAATATATATAAAAATCAATAAAATATATTAAAAAAAGAATTACTCAACTTGAGTAAAAATGTTTGGGTGTAAACTATATATATGTACTCATTTATATCACATGATGACCTAATCAAGGGACACTCCCCCTGCCAAATCTATACCTCAGGGTACAAATTGGGAGGCCTGCATTCTGTGATACCAGTTTGGTATGTTAGGAATCCAAATCTCTTCCTCCTCAAGAATTCTTTGAAATTACAATTGCAGAGAGATCAGTTTGGTAGAATTGATGGAAATGTAGCTGATTAGAAACACAGATCCTCCTTGATCAGTTGCAATCCATAGTATTTATAGAGTGATATTTAAGGACAAGGGGAATTTGGTGTGTGAAAAAAGGTCATATTCTGTCCCAGGCACAACTGTAAAATTAGTAAAATGAATCTTTCTGACCAGTCCTTAACCCTTATCCTAAATCCAACTCAAGTGCTAAATGTTGAAGGATTAAGCCGTGATCCCCTCCTGGGGTATTTGTGTTTCAAAAGGAATCCTCTGTAAGTGAGAGGAGAAGATTATATCTCAAACTTACTTGACAGAACCCAAGATTTGGGAGAGCATTCTCTTAAGAAAGTGACCCCCTTGACTTCATTCTGCTCCTCCTATCCTCAATAAAGTAAAGTGACCATAACAGTTTCCAGTCATTGCCCTAGCTGGTTTGGATTGGTGATTACAGCATCAGCCCTTGAACTGAAGGGTCATGGGTTTGATTCCAGTCAAGGGCACATACCTTGGTTGTAGGATCTATCCCTGCCACCCCCGCTTGGGGCACATGCGGGAGGCAACCAATCAATGTGTATCTTCACATCAATGTTTCTCTCTCTCTGTCTCTCCCCCTTCCTTTCACTCTCAATAAAAATTAATGGCAAAAATATCCTCAGGTGAGGATTAACAGCAACAACAAATTTCCAATAATTAATCTTAGAGTTGAGAGAACAGGACCTTTTTAATTTAAGTGTGGACATATGGTATTTGGTCTGCTGTGGCTGATGTTAAAAGACACATCTGCGTACTCAGAGTCTCATTACTGCAAGATTTTTCATATTCTTATACTATTAAATTCAAAGAGAAAACTCCATGATGTGTTCTTTTATTCATAATAGTGCCTATTATGTTCTAAGTACTATCCTATTTCTAGAGGTACAACAATCTTACCTAATAATAAACAAACATGTAAATTGACCATACCTCCACACCACCAGCCAAACAGGAGTGATATGCAAATTAACCCAACAAAGATGGCAGTTAATTTGCATACACAGGTGCCCAAGTGATGGGGGTGGGACACTTGCATTCTGCCCCACCCCCCTGTCTCTCAGGACCTCTGGGCAGCGTAAAGAGGTGGCCAGGCCAAGCGTAAAGAGGTGGCTCTAGAGCCTGAGGGGAAAGGGGCTGGGCCAGATTGGAAAGGCAGTGCCAGGAGCAAGGGAAAGGAAAGCCCATTCTAGCACAAATCTTTGTGCACCAGGCTCCTAGTATAAAAGCTTAAGTGACCGTTAGCTATGACATGCACTGACCACCAGACAGCAGACACTCAATGCACAGGCATAGAAACATTGAACAGACTGATGAATCTCAGAGAGAAAGGGGGAGGAAAAGAGGGGGGAAGAGATTAACCAAAGATCTTATATGTATACTAGAGGCCTGGCGAACAGATTTGCACACTAATGGGGTACCTTGGGCTGGTCTGAGGGGACCAAAACTGGGCCAAAACTGGCTCTCTGTCATCCTCTGAGGGGTCCTGGATTGCAAGAGGGTACAGGCCATCCCAAGGGACCCCACTGGTGCATGAATCTGTGCACTGGGCCTCTAGTGAATGGATAAAATTCATGGAGGTTACATTATAGTGGAGGATAGCAATGGTGAAGGGGCAAGATACAAACAAATAATTATATAGTATATTAAATGATAAATGCTGTGGAGAAAAAAAATAACCAGAGAATAGAAATGAATAGGAAGGTTTAAGTTTTATTTTATTATTATTATTTCAAATATATGTTTTTTATTGATTTCAGAAAGGAAGGGAGATAGAGATAGAAACATCAGTAATGAGAGAGAATCATTGATCAACTGCCTCCTGCACATCCCACACTGGGGATTGAGCCTGCAACCTAGGCATGTGCCCTGACCAGGAATCAAACCATGACCTCCTGGTTCATAGGCCACCACACAACCACTGAGCCATGCTGGCCGGGCATGGAAAGGTTTAAATTTGAGAAGATGTCATTAAAAACCTGAGGGAGTGAGGAAGCAAATCATGTGGCTATCTGGGAAAAGAGAATTCCTGATTATCTCTCAGATTAAGAGTAAAACAGTATGGTGTTTCCTCAAAAATTTTAAAATGGGACTGCCATTTGATCCAGTAATACTACTTCTAGGAATATATCCTAAGAAAACAGAAACACCAATCAGAAAGGATATATGCACCCCCTATGATCATAGCAGCACAATTTACAATAGCTAAGATTTAAAAACAGCCTAAATGCCCATCAGCAGATGAGTGGATTAGAAAACTGTGATACATCTACACAATGGAATACTACGCAGCTATAAAAAAGAATTCTTACCATTTGCAGCAGCATGGATGGAACTGGAGAGCATTATGCTAAGTGAAATAAGCCAGTCAGTGAAAGAAAAATACCACATGATCTCACTCATTTCCTATATAATAGAGAAACATGCAAATTTGACCATACCTTTGCTCCTGATTGGCTATGCTACTAACCAATCAGGAGCAGGGGCAGGGCCAAGTGGCTCGAGTGCCGGCCCTGAGGGTGGAGATAAAACGGTGGTGGCAGCGAGTGCCCAGCCCCCGGGTGCTGTGAGGGGAAGCAGAGGCAGCAGCAACAGCAGTGGTGGTGGTGGAGGCAGCAGGGAGTGCCCTGCCCCCAAGTGCTGTGAGCGGAAGTGGCGGCAAGCGCCCAGCCCCCGGGGCGGGGTGTTCACAGGCAGCAGGGGCTGAGTTGAGCAGGGCGATGGCTGGGTGCCCAAGGCCTAAAGCCTCAGGGCAGGCTGGGGGTGAGCCATCAGTTGCACATCCCCTGAAGGCTCCCAGTATGTGAGAGGGGGCAGGTTGGGTTGAGGGACCACTCACCCCCAGTGCACAAATTTTGTGCACCAGGCCCCTAGTATGGATAATAAAGAACATTATAACCTGATGAACAAAAAGATAGATACAGAGGCAGAGAGGTATCAAACAGACTGTCAAATTACAGCGGGAAGCCTGGGGAGGGGTGGAGGGGACTTGTCTGCATGCATATAAGCATAACCAATGGAAGCAAGACACTGGGGATGGGGTGGGGTGAGGGCAAGTACAGCGGGAAGGGGTAGGGAAGGCTGGGAGAAAGTCAATGGGGAATAAAAGGAGCTATATGTACTACTATTTGTAATACTTTAAACAATAAAATAAAATAAGAGTAAGGACTTGCAAATTTTTTAAATTATTTGGAATTCTTTTTTTAAAATATATTTTATTGATTTTTTACAGAGAGGAAGAGAGAGGGATAGAAAGTCAGAAACATCGATGAGAGAGAAACATTGATCAGCTGCCTCTTGCACACCCCCTGCTGGGGATGTGCCCGCAGCCAAGGTACATGTCCTTGACTGGAATCGAACCTGGGACCTTTCAGTCCACAGGCCGACGCTCTATTCACTGAGCCAAACCGGCTTCGGCAGGACTTGCAAATTTTAACCTGAGTGCTTTTGCTAACTAATTTCCCCTTTACAAATTACTCAATCCTCAAAACAATAGTCTTCTAAAGCTTAGTTGAAAATTTCATATTGAAAAGTATATTTTATTTTTCCCCCTAAAAGTCAAATAGTACTCATAGAAGTCTACCACAAAAACAAACAAAATTTCTTTCAATTTTCAGCTAAAAGATTCTCACTTATGTTAATTAATTACTTTAATTAGACATTAGATTTTATTTGATTTGGTTTTCTTTTTTATTTTATTAAATATTTTAATAAAATAGTAATACTCATGCTTCCTACATTTTGAGCACTTACTAGCCTAGTCTTTACCAGAGAATTTATTTATTAACAACAGATATTTAGCCCAGTGGGCATGGCTCAGTGGTTAAGCATTGACCCATGAAACAGAAGGTTCAATTCCCAGTCAGGGCAAATACCCCGCATTGCAGGCTAAATCCCCAGTAGGGGGCCTGCAGGAGGCAGCCAGTTGATGATTCATTTTGTTTCATTATTGATGTTTCTACCTCTCTCTCCCTCTCTTTTTCCCTCTGTGAAATGAATAAAAATATATATCTTTTAAAATAAACAACAGATATTTATTTTCTCATGGCTCTAGAGGCTGTGTTTTGGTTTTTGTTTTTAAATTAAATTTGCTAGCCCTAGCTAGGTGACTCTATTGGTTAGAGCATCATCCTGATACACCTACGTGGTGGGTTCAATACCCAGTCAGGGCACATGTAAGAATCAACCAGTGAATGCATAAATAAGTGATACAACAAATCTCTCTCTTGAAAATCAGTTTAAGCCTGGCCAGTATGGCTCAGTGGTTGAGCATTGGCCCATGAACCAGGAGGGCAAAGTTCAATTCCCAATCAGGGCACATGCCTGCACTGCAAGCTAAATCCCCAGTAGAAGGCCTGCAGGAGGTAGCTAATAGATGATTCTCTCTCATCATTGATGTTTCTACCTCTCCTTCTCCTCTCCCTTCCTCTCTCTGAAATGAATAAAAATATATTTTAAAAAATATTTTAAGATTATTTGTTTTTTAAAAAATGAAAAAGAGTTTATTTCACTTGGTCCTCAAAACAAACTGAAATCTGCAAGAGTAATCTTATGCTCAGCTTACACATGAGAATGCTAAGGCTCAGAGAGATTAAGTGCCTTGCTTTAGGTCACACAGCTATAAGTAGTAGAGCCTGTGTTAAAACTCAGGTCTTTATACACATAATTGATTTCAGAGAGGAAAGAAGAGCGAGAGAAACATCAATGATGAGAGAGAATCATTGATCAGCTGCTCCTGCAAGTCCCCCACTGGGGATCAAGCCTGCAACCCAGGCATGTGCCCCAACCGGGAATCGAACCGGGTCCTCCTGGCTCATAAGTTGATGCTCAGCCACTGTGCCACACCAGCCGAGTTCTAAATCTTATTTCTTTCCTCTGTCAGAGCTGCTATTTCAGTTCCCAAATTAGGGAAACAGCTCCACCGCTGTATTTACTTACAGAATTTAAGCAGCCTCTAGTTGCCCTGTGAAACCACATCTGTCATATAAAAGAGAAATATCAACAGTATTTTGGAAAAGCTAGTTGTGAAGTTAAACTTAAAACTAAAAGGACAGACAGCTGGCACCAGTTCCTAAGACCTGAGTCTTAAAGGCTGGAAGTCTAAATCACAGCAGAAATATTATACCTTCCCACCACCGGGCTCTGGGACAAGGAATGCTTTCCACCTTGGATAGAGTGAACGCTGAGAAGCAGCACAATGTTCCATTAAGTACTAAAATTTATCAATATCCTAGTTCAGGCAAAAGGAGATATAGATAAAGAAGTGGTTATATTTCTGGAATTTGGTTCTTCACTATTTCCAATACCACTCTAGGGAAGGCCCTTGTCTCTTTTTCCTCACATTTCTGTAAAAGCTTACTATCTGCCTCTCCCCCCTCTGCTTCTCCCCTTTCCCTGACCTCTTTCCAAAAACCCTTATTGTACATTCTCCACATTACCCTTCCTGAAGTGCTGTTACTCTTTCTCATAAAAATATTTAATGACCCCCAAAATATAGTTCATTTCAAGAAACTAGGATTTCGTTTAGCATTCAAATTTTATTTAATAAAACTTACTAAAACTGACACAAGATACAATAGAAAATCTGAATTGTCCTGTATCTATTAAATAAATTAAATTTGTTACAAACAACCTCCCCTAAAGAAAGCTCTAGGCCCAAATGGTTTCACTTGTAAATTCTTTTAAGGAAAAAGTAACACTGATCTTACAGGAATTTTTTCAAAAACTAAAGAGGAGGGAACATTTCAACTCATTAGACCTTATGTAGCCAACCTAATCTTTGCCACTTCTGCCCCAACCACTAAAAACTATGGGTGTTTCCTAATTATTTCACACACAGCATGCTGCATGCTGTTGCTGACACTTTTTCCCTTTTTTGGAATGCACTCCCACCCACTCCCTTTGCCTCTACAAGTAATTTGGGTGGATAATTCTTAGACGAATTGAAGCTTATGTCTTATTCTTTTGTTACCTGCCTCTGAAAACAAGTACAGCCTTGAGAAGTGAATACAAAAAAAAAAAAAATAGAACAAACCAGTATTAGTGCTATACATGGACATTAAGCCAAACAAATGTACATGCAGAAAAGTAAGGGATTTTTCTGATACAACAAAGAGGTGTTTCCACTCAGCAGTGAAATGTTATACAGAGCTGTGCAAAATCTAGACAAAATAAGATGTACTTTTTTCAAAAGAGAGAAAATGGCATCAGAATACTAGTAGGAGCCTTATAGGTTTCTCAACCTTTCAACAAATATTTGTGAGCCAACTATGAGCCAAGCATTGTGCTAGGCATTTTATATATACTTGGTCTGGTACTGCCTTATAGTGGGAGAGACAGAGAATAGAAGTGAATGTTGGGGAAGGTTTACATTTTATAGATATATTGATTTCAGAGAGGAAGAGAGCTAGAAACATCAATAATGAGAGAGAATCATTGATTGGCTGCCTCCTGCACATCCTCTCCTGGGAATCAAACCCGAAACCTGGGAATTTGCCCTTGATTGGAATTGAACCCAAAGCCTTTTAGTCCACAGGCCTACTCTCTATCCACTGAGCCAAACCAGCTAAGGCAATAAAAAAATTTTTTAAAAAGAAGGGATATTCTGAGGAAATAAAGTTTCTTGCAGTTTGAGCCACTGGTACCCAGATTCAACTAACATTTACTGAGTATCTCTGTGCCAGGTACTCTTCTAGACATCTTCACATTCCATTCAATTTGTACTACAGACCTGCCTGATGTAATATTATCATTATCACTTTTTTACTGATGATAAAAAAAAAAATCGATGCTCAGAGAGCTTCAGTGACTTGCCCAAAATTATACAACCCAAAAGCCATGAGTTTGAGATTTAGTCTCACCTCTGATTCAAGGCCTCTGCTCACTTCACTAGACTATCTTATAGGTGCTCAGCCCCAAACATCCACAGTATCCTTGATTTCTCTTTGTTTCTCATATATCTCCACGTCCAGCAGCGAATTCTGGGACCTTTGTCTTCAATCTCTCTAACCACTGTTGCCACCTCTACCATTGCCACCATCCTGACCATTGATTCATGCCTAGATTCCTGCAATTGCCTAACTGTTCTCCTTGCGCTTGCCCTTGTACTCCTTTCTTCTGTTTTCTACACAGCAACCAGAATAAACCTTTAAAAGCATAAATCATAACATAACACACAAGTCATTCCTCCGGTGGCTCCCATCTCCCTCAGAATAAAAGACCACAGTGCCCAAACCGGTTTGGCTCAGTGGATAGAGCGTCGGCCTGCAGACTGAAAGGTCCCAGGTTTGATTCCGGTCAAGGGCATATACCTTGGCTGCGGGCACATCCCCAGTAGGAGGTGTGCAAGAGGCAGTTGATCAATGTTTCTCTCTCATTGATGTTTCTGACTTTCTATCCCTCTCCCTTCCTCTCTGTAAAAAATTAATAAAATATATTTAAAATAAAAAGTAAAAGCCCACAGTGCCTTACAAAGTTTCCCCAAGTCCGCTCCTGCACTTCCACTGCCCTGTGTCTCTGACATCTCTCTCTTGGCTCAGTCTATTCAGCTAAACTGGTCTCTTTCAACAAGGAAACTCCTGTCTCAGGGCCTTTACATTTGCAATACCCTCTATCTGGAATGCTCCCCGCCCTCCCCCCCCCCTCGCCCCCATAATTGTATGACTTGCTCCTTAGATTCTTTTGTGTCACCTCAGGGAGTCCTTTGACCACCTTTTATAAACTAAAAAACAAACAAACAAAAAAACTCTGCCCAAACCATAATCTCTATCTCCCTTAACCTTGCTGTTTGATTCTCCATAACCCTTATTACCATTTGGTAGACTGTATGTTTACTTATATGTATGTCTCTCCTCTCTTTTAGAATGTAAGTTCCAAGAGGACAGGAACTTCATTTTCTGTTTCCGGAGCAGTTCTCAGCTCCCAGCACATTGCCTGGCACATAGTAAGTGCTCAACGAATAGAAGCAAGCGACTAAAGAACAGACCCTATTTTTTCAGTGACTGAATGAACAAAAAGACAGTCATTCTGAGGATGGGAAAGCATTTTGTAAACCAGGAAGTGGTATGGGGGCTTATTTCTTCTATTTCTTTCTCAGGTTTCTGAGCCTAAGAACCACTCCTGAAGAGCCTCAGCTCAGTGGAGTCAATTCAAACGACATTGGGTTTACGCAGAGCTGGCCGCTGGTAGGCCAGCAAGTACATAACTGGGAACTCAGCCTTGCCCTCCTGTCTTCTCCAGTTCACTGGCAAAGCCAGCGAGGACCTCGTCTTTTCTAAGGCACCCTTGGCATGCATTTGGCTTTTTCAGAGTTTTTTTTCTGGACAATGGGGTGGGATCCATGCAGGGAAAGTCATTCAATTAAATTAAGCAGAATTGAATCCTTAATTGACATAAATGAGACAGACAGACAGCTGGAAGAGTGGGGGAAGGACAGGGAGCAGGTGCTCTGTACAATGGAGAAAGAAGGGAGCAGAATATAAATTCAAACTGATGTTGTGGAAGCTCCCTTGTGAGGGTAGATTTTGTACCACATAAGAGGTAAGTTTTGCCACAGCTTACTTTACATACAACAGAAAGGACTCAATGGTGTCTTTGCCAAGAATAAAGCAACAGGTTCCAAATGTTTGTGCCATTTTGGCTGGCCTGATGGCCAAGTCGGCTGGTTTTCAGGTACTGTCATTTCTGAGACCCACTCTTGGTAAAGCTGTTTTTTTGTTTTTTGTTTTCAAAAAACATTATAAGATAATGTTTGACTAAAGAAAGTACTTTTAAAATTCCATTTCTAAAAAAAATTGGAAGGAGGGGGGCGCAGATAACACATGAGTTAGGAAGGTAAAGGAAAGGATGTTTCCAGATCTTCAAAGGCCAGTTATAGTGGTACTCCCACAGAAAAGGCAGGACCTTGGGCAAATCTGGAATTTTCTCTGAGAATATTGGGGGCATTTTTCTTCTCAGCTCCCTCTTGCTCAGAGTTTTGACTCCCCAGCTCAGATAATTCTTTTCTGTATCCATGGGAATTGCTCCCATAATTAGCAGTGTCTCCTGCCTGGAACACAGACAAGTAAATGTTCAAACCTGGCAGCTGATCCTGGGAAGGAGAGCTGATTACATCTTTCCTGTGGAGAGGCACCTCTTTGATTTGAATGTGACACCTACATCCTCTGTCTCAGGTTTGTCTGATGGAAGCAGTTCCACCCATACCTTCACCACCGGAGATCCTCATATTTAAAGACACAGTTAATCTTAAAAGGAGCCCACTAGTTTTCTAAGACTTGGGAAAGAGCATAGGTTTCCCCCCCCTCCCTCCTGAACCTTTCTCCATTAAACATCACCCTGTATTTGGTGTGATGCAAGATCCTGCTGCCCAGGTATCATCAAATGCCAGAGGCATTGAGATATAAAAGGAGTTCAAAACACCACTAAGTACACACAAGTATTAACTACAAATGGAAGAGTGAAAGAACGGGCAAACTACTTCTTTCGAAGTGTTTAGTAAGACAGCCTGGAACCACCAAGCCCCAAAGTGAATACTCCTGGTGATATTACGACCCAGGAAAGCTTTCCATGGGAGGAGGTGCAGTCTTGTCTGGATGTAGCTAGGATTATGTACGACCACTCAGACATGTTCAGGAGAGACAATATCCATTTTCTTCTGACATCAAGGCAGCTTTTTAAGTTTGCCTAGATTTATTTTGGTTAGTGCAATAAAAAAGCCAGGTTGGAGAATTATGTCTAACAAAAATAAAGCCATTGTATGCTTAGAGTTTCCCACTGAAAGCCTGCTTTTAAAGCAGTTTGCTGCTCCACAGCTCCGGTCACCTTGCAATACCTGCATTTAGGCAGGTTGGCTATGAACAAAACAAATTGGCTTCACATGCAACAGCCCTAAACCTACACTCTCGGGACAAAAGTTTTTTTCTTAGCAATGTTTTCTACATGGGTCTGGTTAGGGGCCATTCACTTACCTCCAACCTCTTTCTCTTGGGAGACAAAGGCACCTTTGGGCTGCAGTGACACGGGAGAGTTAGAATCAGATTTGTTATCGAAATTGCAGCCTTCAATTTCAGTAAGAGGCTAAATCTGTCTATTTCAACTACAGGAAGGCAGTCTTTATAACCCCTGGAGCACTTGGCTAATTATGCACCTGCAAATATACCATACAGGACATTTCAGGTTCCTAAGCACTTTGAAAACCGATACTCAAACAGTCTCAAGGGATCCTATCACCCATCTCGAATAATAGCGGCTTTGGAATCTGTTGTTGGCACCAGAAAGAGTCCTCTGAAGTCATTCTAAAGCCATTTTTATTGTGCATTTTCAAACAAAGGACCTCACCAAAAGAACTTCTGTTACAAAATCAGGGTAGAAAGTCAAACTCATCTCATCTAAGAGTCAATTACCCTGGCAATTTTGTGAAGGGATGGGAAATGAGTGCTAGGGGAGTGGGCTGTGGGGAGGGGGTGGATTGGCTTTTAAAATCCCCTGGGTGAGAAGGTTGTTTCCACTGACTCTAAACTCTAACAATTACAACAGAAGGGCCTCTGTGACTTTCTGGCTATAAAGTTTTTATGATTATTAACTGGGGAAATCTAGAATATGTGGAATTTTAACAATCGACTTTCAACCTCCATTTGCTTCTTTCTGAGAAATTTGTTTGTGCACGGACTCGAATAACCCAAAGCTCAGGATTTGTGTGGCTACCTTTATATTCCTTGCTGAAAATCCACTTCTTTACATATCTGACTTTTAATAAAGAGGCAGATGCCTTGTATGCTGTTTATTTCAGGGAAAAAAATGTATGTGGGAAAAGAAGCAATTAAATTGTCATGACCACCTGTTGTGGGATTATCCTGCCATCTGCTGTTCAAAAGAGAAACAACAGCAGAGAAACATGATGGCAGAGGTAAGAGTTTGGTACTGGTAAAATATTCCTTCTTATTAATTATATATATATTCCTTCTTTCAAGGGTATCAGTTTGTACTTTTGTTATTGTGAGGGAGAGGGGAGAGAAAATGTGATTAATAGCAAGATCCCTGATGGAGGGTCCAAAAAAATGTGGGTACAATCCTGTTTGAAAACAACTGGCAATCTTACATCAAGAGTGGTAGAGTGGCTTAGCGGTTGAGTGTCTACCTATAAACCAGGAGTCACAGGTTTGATTCCCGGTCAGGGCACCCAGCGAGGGGTGTGCAGGAGGCAGCCCATCAATGATTCTCTCTCATCATTGATGATGATGTTTCTGTCACTCCCTTCCTCTCTGAAATCAATTTAAAAAAAAAGAGTGGTAGATCCTAGCTGGTTTGGCTGAGTGGATAGAATGTTGACCTGCGGACTAAAAGGCTTCAGGTTCGATCCCAGTCAAGGGCACAGGCCCAGGTTGGGAGCTCGATCCCCAGTGAGGAGGGTGCAGGAGGCAGCCAATCAATGATTCTCATCATTGATGTTTCTGTCTCTCTCTCTGAAATTCCTCTCTGAAATTAATAAAAAAATATTTTTAAAAAAGAGTGGTGGAATGTTCGTTATCTTGAAAAAAAAAAAAGAAAACATTAAATGAGCGGATTAAAACCTAGTCATTCTACTCTGGAAACCTGTTCTAAAGGATGAATTTAAAATTAAGAGAAATCCATATGTATAAAAGATGTTCATTACAGTTATTGTATATTGAGAAAAAAATTTTCTCCCTTTTTTTGTTGTTGTTAATTCTCATTTGAGAATATTTTTCCATTGATTATTAGAGAGCGTAGAAGAGAGAAGGAAAGACAGAGAGAAACATCGATTGCTTGCCTCCTGCATGAGCCCTACCAGGGACCAGGCCGGGGAGGAGCCTGCAGCCAAGGTGTGGGCCCTCGACCAGAATCGAATCCAGGACCCTTTGGTCCACAGGCCAATGTTCTACCCACTGAGCCAAACCGGCTAGGGTGAGAAAAAATATTTTTTTAAAGAAGCGACCCAAATGTCTACCAATTAGCAAATGGTTAAAACTTGGTGAAATAGTCTGAAGCTGTTAAACACATTATCTTAAAAATGTGAGACTACATGACAAAGTGTTTATTTTATAACGCAATATGAAAAATAACACAGATTAGCCCTAGCTGATTTGGATCCATGGACAGAGCGTTGGCCTGCTGACTGAAGGGTCTAGAGTTCAGTTCTGGTCAAGGGCCACATACCTCAGTTGCAGACTCAATCCCTAGCTCTGGTTGGGGCCCATGTGGGAGGCAGCCAATGGATGTGTCTTTTTCACATTGATGTTTCTCTCTCTGCCTCTCCTTTCCCCCTACCTTTCACTCTCTCTAAAAATCAATGGGGGGAAATATCCTTGGTTGAGGATTAACAAAAAAAAAAAAAATAGAGACAGACTAATAGAGAGCAGGCAGACAGCTCTGGTGTGTGTGTTTTGGGCGGGGGGGAGGATGGGGGGTGAAGGGGCTGGGATGGGATTGAACAAAAAGTGGGGGGAAAGAAAACAGATTAAAGAGCAAATTAAAACCTAAGCATAAGAAATAGTTTTTTTTTTAAAAAAAGCCACATCAAAATACTATTTTAGGGCGGAAAGCCACCCCAAAATACTACCTGTAGTTCTTTGTGAGGTCATGAGAGACGAAACATTTTTTCCTACTTTTTAGTGTTTTCTGAATTATCTTTAATGAGCACATATTAATTTGGGTAATGAAAGAAAAACTTATTTTCCCTAAAAGATGCCTAGATTCTAATTTCATATTTTACTAAACTACATCATATAAGCAAATCCTGCATAACTATAGGCAACACACCTTGCCTCTCTGGGGCTCAAGCCTTCATCTGTCAATTGTTTCCCTCCTCTCCCAGGGTTGTTCCAGGATCAATCTTCTAACAGCTGTGAAAGTAATATACTTTGAAGAGTCTTGATACCCATATGATTTAAGATCAATAATTTATTTTGTCTACAGGTTTTCCCCAATCTTATCCATATCCCTGATATCCTTCCTGGGATCAATTCCTCACCCTTGGCAAAATAGTAATTTCTAATCTTGGTTCAAGGGTATTGCTCTCTACTCAGTAATCCAAGTGGTGTGGATGCTTCCCTTGAGCTATATATATATATATAATTAATTTTTTACAGAGCAGAGGGGAGAGGGATAGAAAGTCAGAAACATCGATGAGAGAGAGACATCAATCAGCTGTCTCTTGCACGCCCCCACCGGGGATGTGCCCGCAGCCAAGGTACATGCCCTTGACCGGAATCAAACCAGGGACCCTTCAGTCCGCAGTCCGACGCTCTATCCACTGAGCCAAACCGGTCTCTGCTGAGCTCTTTTTTTAAAAAAATATTTTTTTTCATTTATTTATTTATTTATTTATTTATTTTATGGAGAGGGATAGAGAGTCAGAAATATCGATGAGAGAGAAACACTGATCAGCTGCCTCCTGCACACCCCCTACTGGGGATGTGCCCGCAGCCAAGGTACATGCCTTTGCCCGGAATTGAAACGGGGACCCTTTATACTATGCATGGCGATGCACTGAACCTAACTGGTCAGGGCTCCCTTGAGCTCTTGATTTGGCCTTATTGTCTCCTGTCTGATCTCCCTGTCAGTTTTCTCTTCCTTCACTCCTTGGCTTATACTACTGCCTGCCAGAGTGATCATTCTAAAATGCAACGTTGGTCAAGCCCTTCCCCGGCTCAGAATCCTGCAATGGTTCCCCACTGCCTATGGGACTAAGTTCAAACTCCTTGTCCTGTTGAACTTTCAAGTCTTCCTATAGGTCAGGCTGTTTCATACTCCTTTAATTTTGTTTGTGCCATTGCCTCTGCCAGGAATGCCCTTGCTTGCTGTCTGCCTGACAAACCCCTCCCATCTTCTGGGACTTAGTTTAGGCATCAGCTCCATTGGAAACCTTCCCTGACAGCCTGCCCTGCACCACTGGCTCCCCTTCCCGGGAAACTATGCTTCAAAAACATCATTTATAACATAGTCAGGTAATTCTCTATCACCTTATGACTTCCTCACTAGATTAAAAGATCCTTAAGCCGAGACCAGTTTGGCTCAGTGGATAGAGCGTCGGACTGCAGACTGAGGGGTCCCGGGTTCGATTCTGGTCAAGGGCATGTACCTTGGCTGGGGGCACATCCCCAGTGGGGGGCGTGCAAGAGGCAGCTGATCGATGTTTCTCTCTCATCGATGTTTCATACTTTCTATCCCTCTCCCTTCTGCTCTGTAAAAAAAAAATCAATAAAATATATATTTTTAAAAAGGTCCTTAATAGTTTATGAATCTCATATTAAAGTATATATCCTAACACCTATTACGGTTCCTGATTTAGAGTAAAATTCCAGTAAATGTTTATTGAATAAAAAGAAAGAAAGAATTCATCTAACATTTTAACTTCCAAAAGCCTTTCATTATATTGTTCCATTTGATCCTGATAACTAGCAAAGCAAGGACTTAAGCCCAGCTTTTCTCAAAAA
The DNA here is from genome assembly GCA_027563665.1 of Antrozous pallidus. Taxonomy (NCBI): domain Eukaryota; kingdom Metazoa; phylum Chordata; class Mammalia; order Chiroptera; family Vespertilionidae; genus Antrozous; species Antrozous pallidus. The sequence continues at coordinate 196,249,494 of CM050508.1, forward strand.
AAAGGAAAACCCAAACCCTGAAGTAGATATTATTCTTGCTCATCCCAGATCTTCTCAGATCTCTGACCAGTTCCTTCTACCCTTCCCTTGGCTGATGTTTGCTTTTGCTTCCAGTAACTAGTACCTGAGGCTTTTCCGAGGAGGATGGTCCTCGGGCTACCAGAACAGCGTTGATCCTTTCTTCCTTCCTTGCTGGTCTCCAGCAGGTGACTAATTCGATATGGGAGTTTGAAAGTCCAGTTCACTTGTCTCCTGTGGAATTTATTCTCCTGAGTTCCCTGAGGAATTAAGCTATCTTCTCTGGGACTGCCTGAAGTCTCATATTTGCTTGACTTCTTCCCCTTTCCTGACTGGCTTCCCCTATGCCCTTACTGATGTCTTAGAGCATTTCCTTAACAAATCTCTTACCCAGAAATCCTAGTTTTGGGGTCTGTTTCTGAGGTTCCTCAGGCATTCACTAAGCATGTCCTTATTTCTACTATATGTTAGGTGCTTTATAAAAGTTAGTCTATTTACCTCTCACAAACTCTCTATAAATAAAGTATTTATTTTTAACTTTTATTACACCTGAATAAACAAGCTCAGAGAGGCTGGGTAATTTAGCCAAGGTCACACAGCAATTGCAAAAGCCAATAATTTGAACCTAGTCATTTTTCTCCAAAGGAGTGTTTTTTCCACTATGTCTTGATGACTCAAAATTCAATGTTTTTTCTCATTGTGAAAACTGAGCAAGGTAAAATCATTTGGTAGGAACTCTTTTTATATTTTTACATTTATCCACATATCTGGTTGACTTATTTGCCAATTTGCAAACTTTTAGTAATGTCAGATTGAGTGACAAAAGTAGGTAAAAGACAAAAAATACTTTTTTTTCTCTTCTTACTACAGGATTCAGTGGTCGGCAAACTGTGAGCAGCATTTTGCCATTCTGTTGACTAATGAGTTTGCTGACTATTGACCTAGACTCTCGATTCCAATAATTACAGGCTGTGGTTACTTGTAATTAAGCCTCTATCCCAGTAGTCAGCAAACTCATTAGTCAACAGAGCAGCAGTTTGCAGACCACTGCTCCATGGGTAAGTAAGTAAAGGCAATCCTATATAATAAAAGGCTATGCAAATCTACTGAATGGCGGAACGACTGGTTGCTATGATGCACACTGACCACCAGGGAACAGACGCTCAATGCAGGAGCTGCCCCCTGGTGGTCAGTGCCACTCAGCCAGAAGCCACGCTGATGTCTGACCAGCACAGTGGTGGTGGCAGGAGCCTCTGCTGCCTCTGCAGCAGCGGTAATGATGTCCCAGGGGGAGCAGGCCTAAGCCATCAGTCAGACATCCCCCAAGGGCTCCCGTACTTCAAGAGGGCACAGGCCAGGCTTGAGAGGACCCACCTCCCCCAAGTGCACAAAGTTTGTGCACTGGGCCTCTAGTAATACTAGAACCTGTAAAGTACTTGGTACAGTGGTTGGTACCAGAAAAGCACTCAGAAAACATGATCTATTGATTAAGGGATTTAAGTTATTTGATATTTCATTTGATTTAAGTTTTCTGATGTTCCATTATTTTCATGTGTAAATGGACATATTGTCTTCCGTGCTAGGATTTTGATAATTAAATTAATTAAAGCAGTTAAGGCCCCAGTAAAGTGCCAAGTGTGTAGTAAATGGGAGAAAGGAACAGAGATTGCCTTTTAACAAACATCAAACCAAAGTCATGCTTTTTTTCTCCAAAGAGTCAGATGCTGGGTAGGTGGTTGCCCAGGAAATGTTTTTTAACTGACAAATGGGTAGATGCCAATATCACTGCAATGTATAGTGTAATAAATAAATTTCATCTTTCTAAAACATTGCTTTTTAAACAGTCAAAATACTCACCTGTCTCTACTCAGACTTTCTAGCTTCTAGTATCCCTGCAAAGTTTCTGGGGATTTATTAAGGCTTTCTTTTGAGATCCTGAAGGCAGGAAGGTGGCTGTATAAGGTTATAGTCAAGGGTTCAGACAGCTATTTCTGAATTTTCCCACCCCTTCAATTCTTAGGACACATGCTTGGGGCAGGACTGGGCTGTGAAAACACACACACACACACACACACACACACACACACACACACAAACACATTTTCTAAAAATGTATGAGTTTACGGCTTTTTTTTTCTAAATTGATAGCTTCACTTTAGAAAGTTTGTCCCATATTGAAAAAGCACAAAGAAAAGATGCATTGTCCATATTTTGTTTCTATCATTTTAGGTGGTTTTTAAAAAAAGATATTTTATTGATTTTTCACAGAGAGGAAGGGAAAGGGATAGAAAGTCAGAAACATCGATGAGAGAGAAACATCGATCAGTTACCTCCTGCACACCTCCTTCTGGGGATGTGGCCGCAGTCAAGGTTCATGCCCTTGACCAGAATCAAACCTGGGACCCTTCAGTCCGCAGGCCAGGCCGACGCTCTATCCACCGAACCAAACCGGTTTCTGCTAGAAGGGATTTTAAAGCAAGCAAATAATAAACGCTCTATCCACTGAGCCAAACCGGTTTCAGCTTAGGTGTGTGGTGTTTTTTTTTTAATACATATAACATTTAAAAATAAATTGATCTTATATTCTACTTAAACACTTGTTTTTTAAAAAGCATTATTTTATGAATACTTCCCCATGTTCTTAATAATTTTCCCAAATGGAATTGTATTCACATATTATAGTATAATACATACCATTGTATATTGTACCATATGCATTTGCTACCTCATTGATGTAATTTAAGTTGACCAATTTCCCACCAATAAAAAGGCACGGTGAGATGACCTGGCCAGTGGTGGCTCAGTTCATTGGAGCATGTGCTGTACACTAAGGGGTGACAGATTTGATTCCTGGTCAGAGCACATATCCAGGTTGCAGGTTTGATCTCCATCTGGGGTGCATATGGAAGGCACATTGCTCATACCTCTTTCTCTCCTTCCTTCTCTCTCTCTTCCTTTCTCTAAAATCAATAAAAATACATTTTAAAAACTAAAACTTCTGTTCTTCAAATAAAATGACAAGTCACAAGTTAGAAGAAAATATTCACAATACATATATCTGACAAAGATCTTGTATCCAGAAAATATAAATAATTCTTTACAATCTATAAAATAAATAACCCAATTTTTAAGTGGGGCAAAAAGTTTGGAAAGAAGAATATATAGGAATAGCCAATAAGCACATGAAAAGATATTCAGTATTATTAGTTATTAAAGAAATGCAAATTAAAACCATGAAGGGAAACCACTTCACACCCACTAGAATGACTAGTTAAAAAGATTAATACCAGAGATTGGCAAGGATACAAAGCAACTGGAACTCTCATGTACTGTGTGAAACAGTTTAGTAATTTTTATATAGTTAAACATATACCCATCCTGTGTGCAGAAATGCCATTTCCGTGTATTTATCCAAGAGAAATAAAAACATATGTCCACACAAAGATCTACATGAATATTTACATTAGCCAAAACTGGAAAAAACGTCCATGAACAGATAAATATATTAAACAAATTGTGGCATGTTTACCCAATAAATACTACTCAGCAACAGAAAGGGATGAACATGCAATAGCATGGATGAAGCTTTACAGAGATTATGTTGAAAAGAAGTCAGACAGGAAAGAGAACACACTGTATGATTCCATTGATAGCAGTTCTAAAACAGGCTACCCTAATTTATGGTGAATAGTGGCTGCCTCTGACATTGGGGGAGATTGAGAAAGGGACATGAGGAAATTTCCTAGGTATTGAAAATATATATCTTGAGAGTGGTATGGGTCTTACAGGCATTTTATTGTATGTAAATGAAACCTCAACATAGTTGCTATAAATATATATGTGGAATTCCCTCATGGCCTGTGGCCTGTGTAAAAGTTTAGGAAGGGGAGCCCCCTCCCTAAGTAAACTAGAATAGGACCAGTCATCTGGAGGCAAGGCATCAGCAGCACACCCAGGTGGTGTGCTGATGGCTCCAATCTGGTTCCCTCGGTGGGACCTCAGGGCCTTGCTTATGGAATGCTCATCCTGTTAGTCTTCATTGACCAGAGGGAGCTTGGACCTTGGAGGGCCCCTCTGAGATATAAAGTGGCCAGCTTTGCAGTGAGAAATCTGGGGTTCCGAGCCCAACAGCCAGCTTCCTTCAGAAGTAAGAGACTTTGGTGAAATCACTTCGTCTCTCTGAAGCTCAGTGCTGTGGAGGGGCAAGGAGCATTCGTCTTTGCACCTCCAGTGCCTGGAATACAGTCTGCTGAATGAGCAGCGCAGAGCTGGGACAGGAAGGCTAGTCTACATACTTGTAAAGTAAAAGTTTTAGCCCTACCTCAGTGGTCAGCAAACTCACTAGTCAACAGAGCAGCAAACCGTGGCTTGAGAGCTGCAGTTTGCCGACCACTGCCCTACCTGGTTTGACTCAGTGCATAGAGCATTGGCCTGCAGACTGAAAGATCCCAGGTTCCATTCTGGTCAAGGGCATATGCCCAGGGTTGTGGGGTTGATCCCCAGTAGGAGGCGTGCAGGAGGCAGCTGATCAATGATTCTCTCTCATCATTGATGTTTCTATCTCTCTCTCCCTCTCCCTTCCTCTCTGAAATTAATAAAAATATATTACAAATAAATAAAAATAGCCCAGCCAGCATGGCTCAGTGGTTGAGCATCAAACTATGAACCAGGAGGTCAAGGTTCAATTCCCTGTCAGGGCACGTGCCTGGGTTGTGGGCTTGACCCCCAGTGTGGGGCGTGCAGGAGGCAGAGCTGATCAATGATTCTCTCACATCATTGATGTTTCTATTTCTCTCTTCTTCTTTGAAATTAATAAAAATGTATTTCAGAAAAAGAATATGATGAAAACTTTATAGCCTCTATTCCCAGAAAAATACACATACTAGTATATACACCATTTTACTAGTATATCCCTAAGGCCAGAGGGATCCCATGTTAAAATCCCCTGGTTCTGGAGGCCTTACTCAGCTCTGAAAGTTCTGTCAAACATTCTTGCAACTCAGCTACCGTTTGTTTTGCACCTAATCTCTGCCAGAGCCTTGCTCTCATAGCCCTCTGAGGATGGTTTGCAGATGAGGAAAACAAAGCTCAGAGAGGCCAGGTGACTTGCCTGAGATGACACAGCTAGTCATAGCTATTGAGATTTGACAGCAATCTCATGCCTCTGATTCCAACCCTCTACTTATTCCTTCAGGTGAGAATTTAGTTCCCTTCAGGTACTTTTGGAATCCAATGCGAAGGGGCTGGTAACTATAAAGCTCTATATTGTCAGCAGGAATGACTGCCCAAATCCAGCTTGCTAAGAACATTCTGCAATGGGTGAGTGACTCCAGGCTCTTCCCAGGAACAGGTCTCATGCCCAGCTCAAACATGTGTCATCTGCCCCTTGATTTCTCAATTCAGCCCACAGCTTGGGAGGTGGGGTGGAGCAGAAGAGGGAAGAGAAATGGAGGAAATTACTTATAAAAAGAAGTTTCAGATTGAGTCATAAGCATGACTTATAACTCAGAAAAAGGCTCTGGAGTGGGAGGGGGAAAAAGAAGGTCCTTATGAAAGGGCTTCCCTCTTTCTCCATGAGGCAGATGAATTGACCTCTCTTCAGGCTCTGGGGGTGGCTCTCTCTATTACACAGAAGAGAGAGAGAGAGAGAGAGAGGGAGGGAGGGGGAGAGAGAGAGAGAGAGACTGTGCTCTGATGCATTACCTTGTTTCACTTTCACCAAAGAGTAGATAATAATATTAAGCCCATTTTAAAGATGGGGAAATTGAGGCAGAGAGGTTAAATGGTTTGCCCAAGGTCACACAGGCAAATGGTCAAAATTGGATTATAACCCAGGACTGCTTATACTTGAAGAAAAAAGTTAAACGATAAAACCAAGACAGCCTAACCCAGAGTCTGCAGTTAACCACAACTCTAAATAGCTTCCTACATCCTGGTTGCTGTTTGCTTATAACTGAGCAGCCCTATAGCTTCACACACCCTCTCCTTTAAAGATCACAGTAGCCCTGTTTGACAGTTGAGAAAACCTCAAAGCATGAAATGACTTGACTTGTCCAAGGTCACCCAGAAGGTCAGCCTTGGGGTTGGGATGTCTGACTCCACATCCTAGTGGAGTGTCCCCACTACCCACTCCCTGCTGCCTTCCCAGAAGAAGGCAGATTTCTTCTGAGGTCAGAAGAAATAGTGTGGGCTACCTGAGAGTTTCTGGGGAATAGGGATGGCCCAGGAGGCCCTCCTGCTCCCTGGTCACATCGCTTTAGCACCTTGGCCTGCCTGCGGGTATCTCTACAGGGGTGGGGGCAGGGTTGGAGTGCTGGTGGGAGTGCTCATTTAGGTTTCCCTCCAGTTACTGTTGAGTCATTTCTCTATTGAGTTATTTGGAGTTAGTGGGAACCCCCCAAGAAATGGAAGCTACTCAGAAGACCTCAGTTCAAAGCAGAGGAACTTTCCAACCGTGGGGGGGACGGCTTTGTGATGTGGTGGAGTCTCCGTTGCAGGCAGTACTTGAGCAGAAACCGGATAACCATCTATGGGAGATTCCTGTACTGGGCGGAGATCAGCCTTTAGGGGTGATCTTCTGACTGTGAGATTTTATGAGTCACTGTGGGATAACGGTGGTATAATATGAGCTTTGGGGCCAGATAGATTCGGGTTCAAAACTTAGCTCAGCCACGTCCTTGCTGGGAGACTGTGGGCAAGATTCTTCTCTTAGCCTCAATTTCCTTGTATAAGATGGAAATTATAGGATCTACCTCATGAGATTGCTTTGAGTATTGGGGACGATGTATATATTGCGCCCAATGTAAAGCAGGAACTCAATAAATCATGCCTACTATTACAGGCATTAAATTGAACGGTGGCCTTTTATTACAGGTCTAGGTGAGAGAATTAAATGCATGTGCTAACCAAAAAACAAATGTTTATATACTTAACATATGTAGGAAATCTACTTTTCTCTGAGAGTGCCTGTCTCAGAAATAATCTTGGAAAACACAATACATAAATGGGTAAAATGCAAGGTACACTGAGGGACTTTAATGCCTGTGCTGACAACGAGAATCTGAGTCTTTGACAAGCTCATCTCAACAATCCCAGACCAGGGACAGGAATCTCCAAGACTTGACAAATGTCATTAGTTCTCTGCGAGTGCAGCCCAGGTGATGGGGAACTCACTACTTTCTGAGACTGTCCATAGGAAACTTCCCAATTTCCCAGCTGACTCTCTACTGTTTGCCATCTGGGAAATGTAACTTTCTCACAGTTTAACCCCTAAATAAAACCAGAGCCCAATGTTACAGAAACATTTGTGACCACATGGCTGGCTGAGGGGAAGAGCAATAACCAGCCACGTCTGTGGAACATTGAAGTAGACCTTGGGCATTCTCAGAAGCAGAGAGATGGGGCAGCACCCTGGTGAAGAGTGAGTTTCAGAATCACACAGCTGTCGTTCTGAGTTCTCTTCTGCCATTGGGCAAATCACTTCATCTCCAAGCCTCACATAAGGACCAAATGAAATAAACACAGAAAACACTTGGTGTCTAGCATCTCCACATCGTATTTGTGTAATAGACTGGAGCCAATATTCCTTGGCAAGGGGCATCCTCAGCGGGTGGAGGGGAGAGGAGCTCAGGGATTATTATTTGAGCATTAAAGGGAACAGTGACCCTGGAACTTGGGGCTTTCTGGGTTGGCAATTTGTTTCCCGAAGCTGGGTTACTTCTATTACGGGTTTTACAGGGAGCTGGTCCACAGAGAGGGAAGTTCCTGTCTGACATGCTGCAGCTGGGGATTGTGTTTCTGAAGTCTACTGAGCTCCCGAGGGACTGTCCTGACCTTGTGAAAATTAGAACGAGCTTCACTGTACAAGCAGCACTTAGTTTCCTAAACTGGGAGATGGGTGTGGATTATGATCCCATTTAGCAAATGGGAAAACTGAGGCTTAGAAAAGGTAAGGGTTTTGAGGTTGAGTTGCTAAGAAAGCACCTGTGGACTCGCATTCCACCCATCACCATTTCCTGGTTCTGGAGTCCTCCCTTTGGTGCGTGGGCCAAGACACTCACTGCTCTGCGCCTAAGAGCACCAGCTTCCCTTCCTAACTCCCCAGAGGCGTCCCTCGGCTCCTGCCACTCTGGGGTATAGTTTCTATGCTTCCCCCAGCACCATCAAGTCCATGGGTCCTGCGTTCTCTCTTACCCATTCAACAAGCACTAGCTGAGGATCCAAATATTGTGTGCCAGGCCTGGTGCTAGGTGCTGGGGTTCCAGAAATGAACAAAGCTCAGCCTCGGATTCACAGACTGGAGGGGAGAAAACACATCATCAGCTGTTTCTGAAACAGTGTGATGTACAGAGATGGAGAATGAGAGTGCCTGAGGACTCCAAAGGAGTGCTGCCCAACCCTGCCAGGGACGTCCCGGTTGGCTTCCTGAAGATGCCATTTGAACTTTTCTAAAGGACGAGTAGAAGTTAGCCAGGACATGCAGCAGCAGAATCCAGTGGAGGGAGAAGATGGAAAGGTCAGATCTGTGAGCAGTTTGGGGACAGGCTGTGAGAGCTGATACTGGGGCTCAGCAGGGGCCAGATCACATGGGACAGATTGTCAGGCTAGGACGGCTGGGCTCTGTCTTGTAGACAATGAGGAGCCACTGCAGGCAGATGTTGGGTCAGACTAGATTCTAAATGGAGGATGTTGGTGACCGAAAAGATGGAGTCAGAAGGCTGTGGCAAACACACACACACACACACACACACACACACACACACACACAAACACAACTATGACAAGGAGGAAGGAGAGGAGGGGATGAGTGCCAAAAATATTTAGGAGACAAAAATTGGTGGGGCCAGGATAGGAGACAAAAATTGGTGGGGCCAGGATGCAGACTGAATGTGGGAAGTATGGGAAAGAGTCCTGGATGATGCTCGGGATTCCAGCTGGGGTCCAGTGTAGACAACCTTGGGTGGTGGGCGGGACAGGAAATGTTGGCTTCACTGCACAGAGGTGTAAACTGAGCCTCAGAGAAGTCAGGGGCTCAGTACTGTGGATAGCAGTGGGTGTTCAGCCCTTGGGGATGGATACAAGACAGCTCTCCCTGCCCCTGTGGGGCGGCCACTGGCTCAGAATCTTCACACCTACGTCAGCTCTGAAGTTGAGCTGCTTGTGTCAGGATCGCCTTCTCTTCCAACAGGACGTACTCACCTCTCAGGCCCCGGCTCTCCAAGGTGTACCAGAGATTGAGAAAGAACAGGAGCAAAGAACTTGGGCCTTAAGATTTTGAATCTTCCCAGACTGGTTCCCCACTCTCACAGCAGTCTTCTGCTAGCTCTCCCTCCTGAAGTGCTGTCTTTATTTTTATATTTTTTAATATTGATTTTGGAGGCGAGACAGAGAGGGAGAGATAAGCCTGGATTTGTTGTTTCATTTATTTATGCATTCATTGGTTGAATCTTGTATGTGCCCTGACTGGGGATTGAACCCGCAACATTGGAGCATAGGGATGATGCTCCAACCAACCAAGCTGCCTGGCCAGGGCACCTGGGGTGCTGTCTTTTTGCTGTTGTTAATCCTGGAGGATATTTTTTCCCAATGGCTCTTAGAGTGGAAGGGAGGGAGAGGGAGAGGGAGAGAGAAGCACTGATATTAGAGATACATTGGTTGCCTCCCACATGTGCCACGACCAGGGCCAGGGATCAAACCTGCAACCCGAGGTACATGCCCTTGACCCAGAATTGAACCCAAGACCCTTCAGTGTGTGGACCGATGGTCTAAACAGCACACGGGCCAGGGCCGGGGTACTGCCTTTAAATGCTCCAGGACTCAATCACTGTTCCCCTTTTCTTCTCTGTTCTCAGTCCCTACAATAGCCCTTCTCAGACTTTCCTGTGCACACAAATCACATGCAGATTGTTAAAATATAGATCCTACCTATAGGCAGGTCCGAGAATGGGCCTGAGATTCTGCATTCTAATAAGCTCCCAGGTAATAGCAATGCTGCTGGCCCACTGACCACACTTTGAAAAGCCCAGCTCTTGTTTCTCCAAACTAATAACTCCTAAATTTACTCTTCCCATCCAGCCTTCTCTCCAGTACTCTGACTTCTCATTATTCTTAGTTGGCAACTCTATTTAGATATTTAAAAAGCATCTCCTGTCCTGGCCAGCGTCATTCAATGGTTAGAGTGTCAGCTCTTGCACTGAAGGGTCACAGGTTCGATTCCTGGTCAAAGGCACGTACCTGGGTTGTAGGTTCTATCCCCACTCTGTTCAGGGTGTGTGCAGGAGGCAACCAATTGATGTGTCTCTCTCACATTGATGTTTCTCTCCTATCTCTCCCCCACACCCTCCCTCCTTTCCACTGTTTCTGAAAAGCAATGGAAAAGTATCCTTGGGTAACCGGTTTGGCTCAGTGGATAGAGTGTCGGCCTGCGGACTGAGGGGTCGGTCCTACGTTTGATTCCGGTCAAGGGCACGTACCTTGGCTGCAGGCACATCCCCAGTGGGGGGTGTGCAGAAGGCAGCTGATTGATGTTTCTCTCTCATCGATGTTTCTGACTTTCTATCCCTCTCCCTTCCTCTCTGTAAAATATCAATAAATTTAAAAAAAAAAGTATTCTTGGGTGAGAATTAACAAAAGATATATATTAAAAAAGGCATCTCCCACAGAGTTCTCAAGCCTGCTTTCCTAACTTCTCCCTCAGTACTTACTTGCTCAAGCCAAAAATCTTGAAGTTAAAAAAAATTTACAAGATATCCATTAACCTCCCTTTTCTCTTAGCCTCTAAACCCAAACTGCCAGCAAGTGCTTGACCTCCAAACACTGTCTGAGCTACTGCAGTAGCCACCGACCTGGTCTTCCTGCCCACCTTCATCCCCATCCATTCTCTACACATTACAGCAATCTTTTAAAAATGTAAATAAAATCATGTCACTCTCCTGCTTTTCTTTTAGACCTTGCATCTCAATTAGAATTAAACCCTAACTCCGTACCCTGGTCTGAAAGGCCTAGAGCGACTGCCCTCCTTCCTAACTTCGCCTGGAGCAAGCTCCTGAACCTGACTTCGCTGCACATCAGCTTCTGCCTCCTGAGCAAGTCCAGCCTGTCCCCGGGGAGCCGCTGTCCTGGCTCGGCCCTCGGCCTCCTGGTCGTGGCTGGCCTCTTCTCCTCATTCAGATCCTAGCTTCTGGGTCATGTCCTCAGAGAGGCCTTCCCTGATCACCCCACTTTAACTGCATACTGTCTGTCTTAACAGTAGTTGACCCTGGTTGATTAACTGTCCATTTTTTCACTAGGAGGTTTCCTCACCAGAGGTAAGACCCATGAGAATAATGGCCTTGTTTTCTACTTGGTTCACCAGCATCTGAAGCAGGGCAGACAGGTACTCAGAAGTTTATCATGTAAGGCAATGTCCTCCCCTCTCTGAGCCTCCGATTTCCCATCTATAAAACAGGGATAAAAATAGCATCTACCTCACAGGGTTAAGATTAAAGGAGATATAGCCCTAGCTGGTTTGACTCAGCAGATGGCCTGTCAGCCTGGGGACTGAAGGGTCCCGAGTTCGATTCCAGTTAAGAGCACATGCCCGGGTTGTGGGCTCGATCCCCCTGTGGGGCGTGCAGAAGGCAGCTGATCAATGATTCTCATCATTGATGTTTCTCTCTCTCTTTCCCTCTCTCTTCCTCTCTGAAATTAATAAAAATATGTTTAATCTTAAAAAAAGATTAAATGATATCCAGGTAAGGCCCAGGCACAGTGTCTGGCCCTTGGTCACCAACCAATGGCTAATAATCCCATGACTGTTATCAGTAGCATAACGGTTCCCCTGGCAGGAATGTGAGGGGCAGGGCCAGGAGACTCCACATGCTCTCCAAATGACCTGAGCTCCAAGTAGCTGGGCTAATCAGCCCTAGTCCCTTACTCATCCGTCACTGCCAAAGTCCTCACGTCCTGATAGCAGAGAGGGGGCAAATTCGGGGATGAAAAGTGGAGGAAAGCGTGCTTCAACTCAACTGTAAGTTTATTAGAAAGGCCATGGACAGGTGAACCCTGAGTTACCAGCTGAGGAAGAAATGGAAACAGCCCCTGCCCGCCTGGCCCACCCACAGGCTCCCGTGTGCTCTGTCCTGCGGCAGACTCCAACAGAAGTCAGTCCAAAAGTGCATTCCGGATCCTCCTCTGAGAGCGGGCATCCTAACTGCAGGGCACCCATTGCTGGGGCTGATGTGGATGCTGGTGCCTGGAACTGGGCAGCCTTGGTCCTCTCCTCTAGCAGGAAGTGGTTCCAGACTCCCCAGCAGAACAGTATGGAAAAGGAGCTGACTGGAGATAGAGCAAGTTCTGCTAAACAGCCAAAGGCTCTGGAAGTTGCTGCCTCGGAAGTGGGTGCAGATCACTACAGAAGGCCAATCGTGGGGTCCCCAGGGTAGGACTGCAAAACTGCGCTAAGGAGTCTCAGCCACAGAGCCCGAGAGTGACTCAGTGCCCCTCCTGGGGCTGCACGGGGCTATTTCTGCTCCCAGAAAGGCAAATGGATCTTGTAAAAAATCCATGGTGGCTGATGCCATTTTCCCTTAAAAATAAGATAAGAGTTTGTACAGTGAATCGATTTCAACCAGCAGAGCCGGAGCCGAGAAGAGTCCGTCCTCGGGAAGGAGAAGGCACTTCTCACACCCTCACTGGGGTGATCTGGGCCGGCTGCTTCCGGTGCCCCTCGGGGCTCTGCTCCCTCTGGCCCTGTGGCTCAGGCCTGCTCTCTCCGGGAAAGATGCGCCTCCATCGAGCTAGCACTGCCCTGCAGCCTGGATGCTCTGGTCCCTCACAGGGTGGTGGACGGCAGCTTCCTCACCCGCCGCTGCGCCAGGATAGATGACTCGATGGGCTTCAACTGAGGAGTGGGCTTGGAGCTGTTGAGTGCAGAGTATGTAGCTGCCATGGCTCCCTGGGAGAGGAGGTGAGAGGTTAGTTCACGATGACAGGGAGGTACAGGCGGGAGGAGGGACACGTGTCCAGGGCCAGGCCGGCTCCTCCCAGCGTCCACAGCCCGCCCAGCCCTTAATCCAGCCGTGGTCAATAGTCCCACCTCCTCCGTCAGATGTGAGGGGCTGGGACCCCGGAGGCCTGGAACTATACTGTTGACACCTCTGCATGTTAGACCTGGCTCCAGGACAGACAGACAAGGCATCTCCTGACGCTGCCACCCCAAGTCCTTGCCCAGGAAAACTTGCCTTGGTCCCTGCATGCCCATACCTTCACAAGTTGTAAGTCCTGATGGGACAGCTGGCTCTGAGGAAGCTTGTCCTTCTGGGTGATCCAGGGGTGCTGCAGGACCTGCTTAGCTGTGAGGCGCTGGTGGGGATCCACATGTAGCATTTTGGACACCAAGTCCTGGGGACACAGCGGGCAAGGGGGTTGGTGGGAGGGGCCAGCAGGGGAGCGTACAGCTGTGTCCCACTGATGGGGAATGGGCAAGGCAACCATTTCCCACCCCCTCCTGTCTAAACCCTGCAGGAGCCCCTCCCTGCGATCATCCCCCACTGCTCCACGGCCGCCCGGACCACAGGCCATTCTTTGGGCTTCTTCCCTTTCCTTCCTCCTTCATCTTCTAGAAGCCACGCAGGAAGGTGGGAAGAACCTAAGGTTGGGGTTGAGCAGACTCAGGTTCAAAATGTGACTCTTCTGTTCAACCGAGTCTCTGGAAATTTACTCCGACTCTCTGAGCTCAGTGTCCCCTCTGAGAAACAGGAACACTAGCTGCCTCATCAGGCCGATGTGAGGGGTGCCGCTCCTAAGGGCTCCACCCAGGGCCCAGCACAGAGTGCCGTAACTGCAAACCGCTCACACTGAAAGCGCAAATGTTCCCTCCTCTGAGAAGGCCTCTCTGCTTGGCACGGTCAGTAGCTCTGCTCTGTGCCTCCATGGCCTGTACCCCTGGCCAGAAAGACCCACTTCTCTCCACTGCCTGGCACCTCTGCTCCTTATATGCAAGCCTGTATCTCCCCCACAGCAAGTTCCCATAAGGCATAGTCACAGCTCTCTGTCCCCTGCGGGCCCAGAACACCGGAAGAGCCACTGAATGATTACCCAGTTGACCAAACAAAGAGTGTGTGTGTGTGTGTGTGTGTTGTGTGTGTGTGTATGTGTTGTGTGTGTGTGTGTGTGTGTTGTGTGTGTGTTGTGTGTGTGTGAGTGTGTATGTGTTGTGTGTATGTGTTGTGTGTGTGTGTGTGTGTGTGTGTATGTGTTGTGTGTGTGTGTGTGTGTGGGGTTGAGCAGACTCAGGTTCTGTAGGTATGTGTAGGCAGGCTGCCTGGGAATCTTCCACTCGGAAAAACGAGCTTCAGGTCACCTGTTCCTGACCTGCTAAAAAGCCCTCGAGTGGTCCCTGCCTCCCCAGACACAGGAGCTGGGTCCAGCCTCAGACTCACCTTGGCTGTCTCTGACACTGTGTCCCAGTTTCCCCCACTGAGGGTGAACTTCCCACTGCCGATCCGGGTCAGGATCTCCTCGGGTGTGTCACTGGGTCCGTTGGCGAATGGCGTGTATCTAGAGAAAAGCCCACCCAGTCTGGGTACTGCCCCTGGACTCCATTCTGGGGTTCGGGGTGGAGGCTGTGTCTCCCCCTTCAGGCTGGGTGTTCCCAAGGGCAGCATCTTTCTCCTCAAGGTGAAGCGTCCAAAGCTAGGGCCACATCCCTCACTTCAGACCTTCCTGAGGCAGGGCTGAGTGTCTCCCGTCAGACAAGCACCCCTCCAGCCTGTCGCCAGGCCGGGTAGCGGGAGGGGCCCAGGCCCGGGCACTCACCCTGCCAGCATGGTGTACAGCAGGATGCCCAGGCTCCAGACGTCGCAGCCTTCGTCATAGCCCTGGCGCTTCAGCACCTGGCAGGAAGGAGGGCAGGGGAGTGTGGTCAGTCTGAGGGGCAGTGACAAGTGCTTGCCTGCTACTCCCCTAAGGGGAGGACAGGGCTCCAGCCGTGGGCCGGACCCTCCCTTGGTCCCGGGCCATGGCCACAGAGGCTGCGCGTCCTCACTCGCAGCCGAGGAGGCCAGGCCGCTCACCTCAGGCGCCACGAAGTTGGCAGTGTAGCAAGGTGTCATGAGGAGCCCGTTCTCAGCCCGCAGTTGCTTGGCGAAGCCAAAGTCACAGATGCGCAGGCACTCGGGGTTCCCAGACTCGTCTACGTAGAGGATGTTGCTGGGCTTGAGGTCCCTATGCACAACCTGGGGGCAGAGGGCGGTCAGTTCTCGGTGTGGGCAGGCGGCTGTGGCTCAGCTCCACTGCCCGGAGGGAGGCGTCGGGGAATGGGCCCCGACAGAGGGACCCAGGGAAGCAGAATCTGAAAGGAGGGGAAGGGGCTGAAACGAGGCCTTTCGTGCCGCTGGTACTGCCCACCTGAAATCTATGTCCGGGATTACAGGGCAGCTCTGACGTCACCGATCCACACTCAGCTCCCTTGTTCTCCCCTCAATTCTGCCCTTCACACAATCTTACCTAATGGCAACCCCATCTTTCCAATTGCTTGGGCCAAAATCTTAAGAGGCATTCTCGTTTTCTCATATGCTTCAATCAATACATCACAAGCTCCACTGGCTCTACCATTAACACATACCCAGAGCCCAACCACTCCTCAGCCCCTCTGCCGGGAGCACCGATTCCAGCCACCGTCACGCCACCGCTGGGTTACAGCAACCACCCTGTAACTGGCCTTCGTCACCCTAACTTCCTACAGTCTGTTCTACGCACAGCGGCCAGGGGAATGTTGTTCAATAGACGTCAGATCACGTCATCCCAGCCGGAAACCTTTGATGGCTTCCCCTCTCAAGAGGAAAGTCCTTACAACAGCCTTCATGGCCCCACCTGACCTCCCCCCACCTGAGTCACCCACGTCCCTTGGACTCCATGCTCTTCTAGCCACACCAGCTTCTTTGCTCTTCCTTCCAAATGCCAAGCACACTCTGGCCTCCGGGTCTTGCCCTGCTGTTCCCTCTTTCTGGAGCACTCTTCCCTCAGGCATCTGCCTGGCCCATTCTCTGTTTCTTTTAGGTCTGAGCTCACATGTCATCGTGCCAGTGAAGCCTGGACGGATCCATATGAAACAGCCATCACTGAGAAGAGCTCCTCGCTCCCCTCTGCTTTGCTTTTATCCCGAGCGTTTACTGCCATCTGACATTTCCCTGTTTTCGGAATCCACCTACAGGAATGTAAGCCCCATGAGCATTTTGCTCATTGCTACATCCCAGCCTTTAAAAAGGTTCTAGCACATAGTAGCTATCCGATAAATCTCTGTTGAATGAATGGATGAACACTTACTACTGAGACCTTATGCAAATGACTTTCCTTTGGCCCCATTTGCTCATTTGTAACCTGAGAGGACTGAGCCCCTGCACTTTTCATCTTCCCCAATCCCCCCACATGGTTCTACTCAGTCACTCCTCTATCACCTAATTGTTGACAACTCAGATCTCTGACCCTAGCCCGGAACTTCCCTGAGTGCAAGCTCTTACAGCTGTTTACCAGGTGGTAACCACTGAATACTCCACAGACCCTCACACCCAACACAACCCAGATTAAGCTCTCCTCACCCTCCTGCTCCTCCTCCCAGGAGCTCATGGTGCCTCCCTAGGCACTGCCCAACACCTTCAATGGCTTTGCTGCCTACAAGACAAAGTCCCCATCCCGTTCCAGGCTCATCGTCCTGTATCCCTCAAGCGCCCTGAGCTCGGGCGAGTGGGGCTCCTTCGGCCACACACAGTCCTGTCTGTCTGTGGAACCCGGCACAGGGCCTAGCACAGAGCAAACACCAAATGAACTCTGTTCCGTGAGTGAACAGATCATACCTCTGAAACACATAAGACCTTGCGGGTTAGATTTACTGCATCTCATTGATTACTTGCCTTTATGGTCCTTTTATACTCCCAGTTGAGCCCTGAATCCTCTAGCAGGTGCCACAAGGTGGGCAGGTTGGAGGATCGACATGACCCAGGCTAGCCCAGCTGCACAGAGGGGAGCGTCAGTAGATGAGGAGGAAAGGGCTGCACTGGCAGAGTGAGCCCGGCTGCTCTGTGACTGTAGACAGGCCATGGCAAGCCCTTCCTGGGGCCCTCTCGGTCATATGGGTAAGACAGGCCCTCGAATGCAGGCTCTTCTCTTCTCCCTGCAGAGGGCCCAGCCAAGCTTCCCAGACGTAAGGGATGCCCAGCTCGGAGGCGGACATCGACTCTGCCAGACAAGTAATCTTCCTGGTTTACCAAGTACTTTCCCGCCATGCTCTCCGTGGGGCACACTGAACTCGGTAAGTGTGCAGCGCAGGGATTGGGGCTCATTTTGCAGAGAAGAAAACCGAGGCAATGAGAGGAGAGTTGACTTGCTCACAGTTCTGACCTTAATTCCAGTCTTTCTAGATTAGTGTAGCACCGATGACACTTTTGGGAAACAGGAAGATGAAAGTTTTTCATCTTGATTCCCGAGCACATCTTAGAGAAACAACAAATCGTACAGGGACTTGTGGCTCACCATGGCAGGTAGCCCCATAAGTAATTACGATACCTGTCCCCAGGTCATATGTAGGGAGGGGGGGAGCATATTCTCACATCTCACCTACTGAAAAGCACAATAGGCTGGACAAGCAATGAGCGAAGGCAGGCTGAGGGGGAGCCATGTCAACCGGTCCAAAGGGGTATCTGCTACTTACTCCAGCTGACAGTCACCATGTAACCACTCGGGCCCTGGCTCCAACAGCAGCCAAATTACCAAACCAAAGCAAACCGCAAACAAAAAACACCCCACATCTTGTAGGCCAAACTGAATGTCTGTAAGCCAAAGGTAGCTGCTGAGTCAATAGGCAAAGTTGTGATTTCGGTCAAGAGTCGGGAGGCCATGGTGAGAACCCTGGCTTTACCAGGGGCGATCTTGGGCATGGCACTTTACCTCTCTAGCCCTGGGTTTTCTCACTTGTAAAATGGGGCTGGTAGTAATGCCGAGCCCCAGGGCTGCAAGAAGGAGCACTTGAGTTGTTTACCAGGAATACTGAGCACAGAACTTGAGAAATGGCAGCTGCTGTCAGTCACCCCAGCACTCCCTAGGGCTGAGCCCCACCATCAGGCTTGATGTTAAGATACAGTGACTGGCCGAGACCGGTTTGGCTCAGTGGATAGAGCGTCGGACTGCGGACTGAAGGGTCCCGGGTTCGATTCCGGCAAGGGCATGTACCTTGGTTGCGGGCACATCCCGTAGGGGGCATGCAAGAGACAGCTGATCGATGTTTCTGACTTTCTACCCCTCTCCCTTCCTCTCTGTGAAAAATCGATAAAACACGTTTTTAAAAGTTCGAGGACAGCCCAGCCAGCGTGGCTCAGGGGCTGAGTGTCGACCTCTGACCCAGGTCAGTTTGACCCCTGCTCAGGGCACAGGCCCGGGTCGCGGGCTTGGTCTCCAGTGGGGGGCGTGTATGGGAGGCAGCTGACCAATGATTCTCTCTCATCATTGATGTTTTATCCCTCTCTCCGTCTCCCTTCCTCTCTAAATGCAATAAAAACAAAAATAAAAATTAGAGGACAATCCTGGCCAGAGTGGCTCAGTCGCTTGAGCGTTGTCCTGGGCACCGGACGACTGCTGCTTGGATTCCCACTCGGGGCACACACCTGGGTTGTGGGTTCAATCCCCGGTTGGGGCGTGTATGAAAGGCAGCTGATCAATGTTTCTCTCTCTCCCTCTCCCTTCCTCTCTCTGTCTCTCCAACCAATAAAAATATATTTATTTTGAAAATTAGAAGACAAGAAGGACAGGACAATTAAAAGACAGGTGCTGCCCTGGTCGGCTTGGCTCAGTGACAGAGCATCAGACTGCGGACTGAAGGATCCCAGGTTCAATTCCAGCCAAGGGCACATGCCTGGGCTGCAGGCACATCCTCAGTGGGGGGCGTGTAGGAGACAGCCCATCGATGATTCTCTCACCATTGATGTTTCTGTCTCTCTCTCTTCCCTTCCTTTCTGAAATCAATAAAGAAATATATTTTTAAAATAAAATAAAATACAACACAGGTGCTGTTCACAGCAGCATTTGATCCACACAGCCGGGAGCAGAGACTCTGGAGACAGACGAGCTATGTGACTTACTTAAGCTCCTAGAGCCTCAGGACCCTCGCTTCTCAAATGGATATAATGATAATACCTGCTTCATAGGTCTACGGGAACACTTAAATGAGTTTGTATGCAAGTGCTCAGAACTCTGTCTGGCCTGTGGAAAGCGCTATGCGGTGCCAGCTGTCATTAGCAGCAATAGCATCTCTGTTATCATCAGCACCACTGGAGGACGTTCATTCAGGTGTCCCTGAGCAGCCAGAAAATAAAAAGTGGCTTTCTTTCATGTAAATTATCTGTCACACAGAGAACCCAAGTGTGACTTTCTACTAAGTTCTCAAACAGCATGTCCCTAGCATGCTGGCCCTTACAGAATATGAGGGAAGATAGAGACTTAAAAGGGATTCATGTATTAAACAAAGAACTCTTGCAAAAGAGGATAAAAAAGGCAGACAACCCAATTTTTCAAGATGAACAAAAGACTTGAACAGGCATCTCATAAAACGCAATAAACACACGAAGGAGTGCTCCACCTCACGAGTCATCAGAGGAACGCGAATTAAAACCAGAGATGCACCCCACGCCTGGGATGGCTGCGATTAAAAAGATGGTCACAAAAGACAAGAACTAGAATGTCACAGCAACATTACTTGTCAGTCAAAAACTGGCAAGAGAACAACCCCATGTCCACTAACAGTAGATTGCACAATTAAATCGTGGCCGGGTCCTAATCGGTTTGGCCCAGTAGATAGAGTGGTGGCCTGCAGACTCAAGGGTCCCCGGTTCAATTCCGGTCGAGGGCATGTATCTTGGTTGCGGCACATCCCCATTAGGGAGTGTGCAGGCGGCAGCTGATCGATGTTTCTAACTCTCTATCCCTCTACCTTCTCTCTGTAAAAAAAATCAATCAATATATATATTTTTAAAAATCGTGGTCTGTTCACACAGTAGAAACTACAGCCACACAACAATGTGGATGAAACTCAGAGAGGATATTGAGTGGCAGAACCAGAAAGATATAAAAGAGCATATTTCTCTAAAATTCAAAGACCGGCAAAACTAATCTTAGCTCCTAGAAGTTAGCTTAAAATGCTTATCTTTGGAGAGGGGGCAGGGACTGGAAGGGGAACTGGTTACAAGGAGGTATTCACTTTTTGAAGAAAATGTACTGACTGTGTGTTTATGTGTGTTCAATGGGGATGTAAGAGATCCCAGAGATGCCCAGCTTCTAGACCACAGATGCAGCCACTAAGTAATCAGCCAAGAGAATCTCCCTCCAGATTTAGACTCAACAAGAACTTCCCATTTCCTGAGCATCTGCCCCTGGTTTTCGGAAAGGGCCAGAAGCTTCGGAGGCACCCCCAGCCGAGTGGTGGTCTGTACTTGGAGCCAGCGGACAGACAGGCTCACTCCTCTGGAAACGGCTCTCACTCTAGAAAGGCCTTCCGTATTCTGACCCCACTGGAAACTCACTGCTTCGGCCCTGTCTTCTAATCTTCTTGAGGGTAACTGACAAAGTAGGAAAAGGAAACACGTTTACTGTCTGAACTGCCCTATTTAAATATTAGTCTGTGGAAACT
The DNA here is from genome assembly GCA_027563665.1 of Antrozous pallidus. NCBI lineage: Eukaryota > Metazoa > Chordata > Mammalia > Chiroptera > Vespertilionidae > Antrozous > Antrozous pallidus. The sequence goes on from CM050508.1 coordinate 196,270,165, forward strand.
GGCCATTTCAAAAACCAAAACCACTTCAAACATGACCATAACAGTTCCTGTTGTAACCAAACTGAAGCTCTGGTTACAAGGTCAAGTTCTTGTTTCACAAAATAACCCGCTCTAATACGTTAGGCAGAAGCAGACATTGCCATTTTTGGAAACCCCGATAACTGGTTCAGGCAGAGACCCTGAAAGGACGGAACCTCTTGGAGAGGCCGCTGGGGACCCGTATGGCCAGTCCGCCTCGGCTGCCCCTCCCAGCTGTTCCCACCCGGCTGATGAACGACCAAGGGGCAACAGGACACGCTGCTCAGGAAGTGATGCCACGCCACGCCCCCCGTGAAGTGTCTTTAGCTCCTTGCTCCCAAAAAGAAGCTGGAGCTGAATCTAAGTAAGATATCTGAGCACTTAAAAAATTCATAGAAAATGCAGAGGAACAGTCAAAATGACGCCACGAGGAAGCGAACAGGCACATTCCACATAAGAATGCCCTCTGCAACAAGACAGCGGCACAAGAAAAGGGGCTTTTACTGTGGAAGTCATAAGGATGCCCACACTTAACGAAACTCATCAAGCCATAGACTTCAGATCTGCTGTGTGCAGGCCCTGGCCGGGTAGCTCAGTTGGCTGAGTGTCATCCCAATACACCAAGTTGTGGCTTCAGTCCCCAGTCAGGGCACATACAAGAATCAACCAATTATTGCATAAATAAATGGAACAACAAATTGGTATTGCTCTCTCTCTCTCTCAAATCAATAAATAAAAGATCTACTGTGTGTAAATGTTATTGTAATTGTAGAAAAAAGACTTAAGGGATATAACAAGTGAATAAAAAGTGTGGACTCTGCAGAGACTGATTCCAATAAACCAATCACAAAAAGGTATCTTTAGAAGGACAATCAATAGGAAACACGTATGTGTGGAGAGGCTCACTACTGGCTGCGGTTCGGCTGCTGGCACAGAGGGAGTGGATGCCAGAGGAAATGCTTCTGGAAACACAGCAGGAGCTACCGAAAAGGTGGATGTCCCAACAGTAGAACTTGACCTCTTCAACGAGACAGTGGCATAAGAAAGGGGGCTCCCTCCCTCCCTTCCTTCTTTCCATCCATCCACTCACCCACCACATACACATGTCTGGCTGTTGAACACTGCCACTGCCTGGGGTACTATGTGAGAACAAGTAACCATCTATTTTGTTAGCTGCTGTGAAAAAAAACATTTGCCTTGTTTAGAGTTACAGATACATAACAAAAATGATGTGATATGCTTTATTTTTTTAAATCCTTAACTGAGGATATTTGTGTGTTATTTCATTGACTCTAGAGAGAGACAAAGGAGAGGGAAAGAGAGAGAGGGAGAAACATCAGTCAATTGCCTCCCATTCGCACCCTTATCTATCAGGGATCGAATCTGCGACCCTTTTGTGATGGGACAACACTCATGACAGAACACTTTAGTTACAGGGACTGATGGGTTAAGTGTCATAAAGGTGGCAACTTCCTTTCAAATGCACTCTAAAAAATTGTATACACACACACACACATATAGAGCGGGAGGGGGAGAATGTAGCAAACTCTTAATATCTGGTGAAACTAGAAGGGAAATGATTTTCATTATACTATTTTTTAAACTTTTTCTATAGGTTTGCGCTTTTCTCTCAAAAAAAGTTGGAAAAATACATCAGTAACAACAAAAAAGAAAGGAAGAACAAAAGAAAGAAAAGGGAGAGAAGGAGGGGAGGAAAGGAGATAGGAAGGAAGGGAAGGAGGCGAGAAAAATCTTGATAATTCTTGAATATGGGTGATGGATAGTTGGAGGTTCATTATTCTTCTCGTTTTGTATAGCCTTGAAAATTTCTATAACAAAAAGTTAATTTATAAAAGGCATAGCAACGATCTGGTCCTGTTTCCCCCTGAATGTTTACGCGGCCTCTTCCACTGGCCCGCACTGGACCATGGGACTTTCTGGGTGCAGTGCACGCCATGCCACCTCCCCGCTGTGGGTGGATGTCTCATTGTTAGAAGTCTGCAGCTGAGAGGTGAGAGGGGATCAGAGAGGTGAGACTTTCCCAACCTCACACACAGGACTTAACACAGCCAGCTGGATTCCAGAGCCTGCATTCTTTTCTGTTGTTGTTAATCCTGACCCTAGGATATTTTCCCACTGATTTTTAGAGAGAGTGGGAGAGAGGGTAAGACACAGCGAGAGAAACATTGATGTGAGAGACATCAGTTGGTTGCCTCCTGCAGGAGCCCTGACCTGTTTAGGGCCGAGGCCGGGGAGGAGCCTACAACCAAGACACATGCCCTTGACCAGAATCGAACTCAGGACCCTTCAGTCCGCAGGCCGACGCTCTATCCACTGAGCCACACCGGCTAGGGTCAGAGCCTGCATTCTTAACCCCCACACTGTCTGACCGGAAGCACTTAAAAGATCATCTCCGCCAGAAACTCATGCTAACTCTATTTTGACTTCAATACACTACAAGGAACTTTTCTATCTTTGCCTTGTGCAGTGATAAAGGCCAAGTTCTACTGTTTGGACATCCACCTCTTTGGTAGGTCCTGCTGTGTTTCCAGTAGCATTTCCTCCTGCATCCACTTCCTCTGTCCCAGCAGCGAAACCACAGCCAGATACATCTCCCTGAAGCCTTGAGCGCCCCCGCAGTGACCCTGCTGCTTCCTAACTCAAAAAGCCACTCCCTGTCTGCAACTCCCCATCCAAACTCTTCAGCCAGACATACTAGCGTTCTTCCCTGGCTGTATGGCCTCGGGCAGGTAAGTTCACATCTCTGAGCCTCAGGCTTCTTACCTGTAAAGTGGGCCAATAACAGCACCATAGGGCTTGGTGAAAATCAATGGAGATAATGTAAGGAAAGAGCGTAGTAGGTATTGATACTCTGCTGATGGTAGGCCCCCCTACTCGGTGCTCCCTATCGCAGACTTACCCCCTGGGAGTGCAGATATTCCACGGTTTTGCTAATGGTGTGCAGGACGAAGCTGGCCTCCCGCTCTGAGAAGAATTTCTGCCGCAGGATCTTGTCCAGCAGCTCCCCGCCCCGCATCAGCTCTGTCACCAGGTACACATGTTTGCCGTCATCGTACACCTGCCAAAAACCGTGCCATCAGGCCCCTCCCCTCACTGCCAGGACTGGGCCCTTGGTCACCGTTCACCAGGCCGGAAAGAATGACATGAGCCGGGGCATGTGCTCTGCTCAGGGCCTTGGGAAATTTGGACAAGAAGATGCTGGTACTTGTCTCCTGATGGGCAGGAAACTCCCCAACAATGCCCAAGTCTGAAGTGAAGGGGTCCTGGGGTGCAGGCGGCCAGAGGCACTAAGGGTTCCTCCTCCCCCATGAGCAGAGGACCAGAAGTCAGAAGAATGGCAGGCCCGAGACAAATCTTAGAGTTGAGCGCCTCAGTCCTCACTCATTTCAAGAACCCCCACTCACATCTTTTAGAGTGATGATATTGGGGTGCTGCCCATACCGCAGAAGAATCTCAATCTCTTCCGAGGGATCCCGCTTGCTCTTGTCGATGACCTGAGGGGAAAGGGCACATGTAGCAGCATTTCCTCCTGCACCCACCCTGCAGGGCCGAGCGTCAGGCCACACACCTTTCCCCCACCCAGAGCCTCAGGCACCAACCCTCCTTGCCAAAGGGCAGAGGCTACATTGGCCTCCATGCCCCCACGCTCCCTGCCCAGGTACATGGTTGGAGGCCCACCTTGACAGCATACTCCATGTTGGTGGCCTTGTGAACACAGCGCTTGCACACGGAGTAGGAGCCCACACCGATCGTCTCCTTTACCATGTAGCCGTCGCTGAAAACCAGGTTCTTCCCATGCAGCTGCTGCAGGAGACCAAGAGGCGGGCTGGCTTCTGCTCTGGAATGCAGGGGAGCTTCCCCAGCACCCGAGGCCCGGGCTCCGCAGAGGTGGCACCGGACAGCAGCCAGGCCTGGGGTGGAATGCTGGATGTGTGGCCCTCTCTGGACCCATACGGTCTGATGGGCACCCTCGCTGGCTCCCACGCTGCGGTCAGAGGCTAGTGAAGTGGGTAGGCTTGAGAGGCACACAGGAGCCCTGAGCTGGGTCCCAGCTCTGCCACTTCCTGTGGCCTTGGGCAAGTTGCCTTCCCTTTCTGGGGTGTCACAGCCCACCTCATAAGATATCCCAAAGTTTCAAGACATTAACAATAGCTAATGCTTAGCATGTGGCAGGTACTATTCCAGGCACTTTCTACAGGTGACCCCACGGCCCATGGACGGCCCTGGTTTGCCTGCTGTTCTCATATCCAGTCTGGTTTAACATTTGTCTTGGACAAAGTTGGATAATAAGCTACACAGTCATGTTAACTTCACACATCTCAACTTACATAATCCTCACAACCCTGTGGAGGGTTTTTATCATCCCCCTCGTTTACTGATGAGGGACTGAGGCATCAGGTGAGTGTCCCTATCAAGCCCCTCACTTGGAAGTTCTGAGCCCAGGCAATGACTTCCAGGGTCTACATTCTTGCCTCTCAATTCTAAGTTTTCCACGGAGCCAGGAAAGTGTGCAAATGGGGAACGAGTGAGAGGAGATATGAGCCCCTGCTACCCGTCCCTGTTGGGGACTTCACAGCCACCTCCCAGCACCACCAGCCTGGCCACCCCCTTGCACTTATTCAGGCCTATAATGTCCCTGGCTGTGCCAGAAAATTTATATCCATGTTGTCTTCCTTGTTTGTACAAATGGGGAAACTGAGGCCCAAGGAGGTCTGGAAGCTCAATGACTACACAGTGGCAATCGGGGTTTGAATCCAGGCCTGTCCAACGCCAGAGCCTGTGTTCTCAGTCGTTTTGCCTGTGGCTTTGAGGTGGAAAAGGACAACTGGACAACAGCGGCCGGCCTCTCACCTGTACCACAGAGTGCAGTGGGGCCTGCGTGGCCCAAGGCTTGCCGTCATCCTCCATCAGGCCGGTGGCCACGAAGCTGAAGCCACGGAACAGCTGATGGGCGCCAGCACTGGGGGGGATGCCAGGGGAGTCTAGAGGGAGAGGAAGGGGATGTGAGCCTGAGGAGGTGCCCTTGATCCCGAGGCAGCCCAGCAAAGGGTGACCGCGGGGCTCTCGGGCTTGTCTCCGCAGCTGGCCATGGGTGGTGGGAGCTGGGGCAGGACAGAACTCCCATACCCAGTGTCCAGTGCAGGCCCAGACCTTCATCCCTTCCTGGATGCCTCCTCCTGGCCTCCCTGCCTCAGTTCTGCTCCTTTAGGTCCGCCTTCTGTGCAGCAGCCAGAAAGATGGTTCCGACCACAGTCTATCCCTGTACCCTTCCCTTCCAACGCTCCCTCTGCCCACAAGAAAAAGTCCGCTCCTCAGGTTCTTGTGCTCTTAGCTTCCTCCCCCCACTCCACAGCTCAGGTCAGACGTCCCAGATCCTTAAAGGAGACGCGCAGCCACTGCGCATGCTGGTCCCTCTTACTACATAATTCACTTTGTCCTTCAGGCTCAGCTCATCCACTCTCTCCTCGGAGAAGCCTTGCTTGAGGTTGATCCTCCAGCCCTTCACCCCTCTTCAGCTGCACTTATCACACTGCCCAGCGGCTGTTTTCATACCCCCCCTCACCCCAGAGCCTGGGCCATATAAAGGCAGTGCCTGAATCTGTCTTGTTCACCATCAATGCCCCCATGGCCGGCACACAGTAGAGACTATTTGTCACATAAATGAAGGTACATATTTGTCATATAAATGAAGAAAGAGGGACAAAATGCTCAGCGAAATGCTAAGCTCCCTATCATCAGAAATGTACAAGCACAGTGAGGAAAGCACCCCTTCTGCTAAAACCTCCTTCCAGAAATAACATCCCCCTGCCCCTGGACAAAATGTCAGGGTGTACCAAAGCTCTCCCAGAAGCCCTTGGCTTTTCACAAGGAAGGAAGGGGCTGAGCGGCCCTGCGGCTAAACCCATGTTCCAGATGCAGACGCGGCGGCCTGGCAGTCAGAGAGGCCAAAGCAGATCCCACACGTGCCCCTGACCTGCGGGCGCTGTCACCGCTGCCCGCCAGCCCATCTCCACCTGGTGTTTACTGGGTCAGACTCTCCCCGACGTGAGTGTGAGCCTGACGTGTTGGTCTTCCCAGTGGGCGGGCAGATGCCCGGGGCGGGGGTCCTGACTTTCCTGTTGTGGCCTTAACCACCCACTCTCCCCACCCCCTCACCCAGACACAAAGAGCCCACAGAGCCCTGGAGTGGGAGAGTCGGGCAGAACAAGACGGGGACAGAGTCAGAGACCCACCCGACCGTCCGCCCACACGCCTGCGCCTGCCAGAGCCCCGCCACCCTGCATCCCTCCTGCACCCGCCCGAGACGAATCAGGCAAGGGACGCACCCTTGGGTGTACGGGATGTGAACTCGGTGTCAAAGTAAAAGGTGTCGTCAGGTTGGGCCACGGCCGGCTTGAAGGGTGGCTTGATCTCACGACGGTACAGCTTCTGAAAAGGGGGGGGGGGGGCATTCAGGTGACCAGAGCACCCCCACAGGCTGCTGGAGCCCCATGCAGAGGTGACAGGCCTAGAGCACAGGCTATGCAGACAGGGGCACAACTGCTTGCCCTTGGAAGGCCAGCCCTTGCTGCCCAGGCCATGCTGACACCCCTGCTCCACGTTTAAGGCCTTCCATCAGCAGAAGCCCCGCCCCCAACAGTGAAAGCCGTGATGGGGTGACAGACACACTCACATTCCAGTCAATGGTGGAGTAGAAGACATGTCGCTTGATTTCCTCTGCCCCATCAGGGCCGGAGCCTGAAAGAGGCCAGATGAGGGGTCTGCAGACGGTTCGACCTCCAGACACCACCGAGCAGCCTCACTGGTCTGGAACCAGCAGCTGGAGCAGTCCACTGGGAGCACTGGGGAGGATGGGCTCACCCTGCCCCAAATCTACCAGCCATCACAAGGCCTACTGCCCACTCAGCATTTCCACTTTCTGGGGCCCCTTAGACCAAGCTCTAATGTCACTGATAAAAGAAGGCAGGCCCAGGGAGGTTAAGCAACTTCCCCAAGGCCACACAGGACAGAGGCTGGACTCGTTCCAAGATCTGCAGAGGCCTCTACCTCCTTCCCATGCCAAGCATCATCTCTGTTGTTCTAATCCCACTGGCCTTGCCAGTCACCAGACAGGCTCTCATTCCATTCAACCCCAGCACCTGGTTCATGATTCAGGTGAACCCAGGAGCCAAGATATATTGAGCAACTAGTACACACCAGACACGTTCATGTGACTTCATTTAGTCAACAGAGCTTGAGATCACCCTTAATCTGAAGACGAGGACCTGGGGCACTGGGAGGTGAAGTCAACTACCTCGGCCACAGAGCTCACAAACGGCACTCATTCGGTCAGCAATGTTTCTGGAGGGACCACTGCAAACCAGGCCGTGGGGACCTGGCATGGGGCCGTGACTGGGACCTGAGCCTTCTGATGCCTGAGCTCATGCTCTTCCTCCTGTGCCAGCAGCCTTGGCGAGGAGCTGTGTGGGGGCCTCTGTCCTTGTCCCGGGGGAGTAGGGATGACTCAGTTCCTGCCTTCCCCTACACACAGGTCACCCTGCTGCCCCGAATACCACACATGGAGCCAAAAAGGAGGGTGGCCAGCAGCATTGTCTGCCTACACAAAGGACAACGGTCTCTTTCAGCCCCAGATATGGCCCCGTGGCCTAGGCCGCAGCTGTACCCACTCCCCTCCCCTGAGCTGGGGCTGCTTACCGAGCCGGTTGGCAGGATTCCGCTTGAACAGCGCCCGCAGGAGGCTCTGGGCTTCTGTGCTCAGAAACTGGGGCATGCCTAGCTTCGCCCTGAAACAGCCCCCGGGTCTCATCAGGGCTGAGCCCCACCCCAGAGGCCTCATCTCCCCTCCCGCTTTTGTCCAGGTCTAGTTTCCAGCTCATGCCAGACAGGCCATCCACTAGCTCATCTCCCAGAGAATTCTGGGATTCGCCTCCCACAGGCCCTGGTGGGCGAACAAGGGGCCCCGGAAAGCGCAATGCTTCACCCAGAGGAGTGTCTCTTTAATGGGGGAATCTGAGGCAGGTTTAGGGTATTGCTGTGGCCCCCAAACTGGGGCCAGGTGTGAGGAGACCCTGAGGGGTCAGGAAGGAGCTGGTGCTTACTTCAGAATCAGGGTCATGGTTTCCTTCCGGTCCTTCCCCTGGAAGGGCAGGGAGCCCGTCAGCATCTCAAACTGCAGAAGACAAGGGTCCATTCAGGCTCTGGTCCCCATCTCCCATGCCCCCACCTCCTTCCACGCAAGCCACTCAGCTCCATTCCCAGGATTCTTGGTGGCTTGCTGGAGATGCACCTGGATCAAAACTGTGTCTGTCCCTCTCCCCCGTCAGTCAGAACACCAGGAGCAGTGTAAGGGACCCGAGGGGGGGGAGAGGCCTAGTCCCGGGCTGGGGCATCCAGGTGAGGACAAGCCTGGAATCCTTCCAAGGAAGGGAACTGCAGCTGGGTGAAGGGCAAAGTCAGTGTGGCTATGAGAGGACAGAGAGCCTTAAAGACCACTGAGCTCCTGACTGGACCGATGAGGAAGCTGAGGCCTGAAGCTTGGATCGGATACTTTACCACAGCCTGGTGCTCACCATCAACACCCCATAGGACCACCAGTCTGCACTGTGGGTGTGACCCTGGCGGTTGACGACCTCGGGGGCCATGTACTCCACCGTCCCACAGAAGGAATAGGCTTTCTTCTCATGGTCAATGGCTTCCTTGCTCAGGCCAAAGTCTGTGGTAAGGAGGGCAAGAGGACACATCTTCAGGCCATCCCTGTCTTCTTTGCCATCACCCCCTGCACCCCCCAGTTCCCTGCCCAGAGGCCTTATGACATCACCCCGAGGACATTCAAGAATAAGCTGAGGGCCCTGGTCAGGCTGGGTATAGAAGGCAACTGATTGATGCTTCTCTCTCTCTCCTCACCTCTCCCTTCTCCTCTAAAATAAATAAAAATTTATTTTTAAAAAAGAGTTAGCTAGAACTTCAACAAGACTGTGCAACCCATATCCACCTCAGGTAAATGGGGAGGCTGAGCCACTGTCCTTTAGAGGACATCTACCACCCAAAGCTAATTGACCAACTCAGGAAAGCAGCCACCATGCAGAGACATGGAAAGAAATCAGATGTGAAAGAAATGGAGGGAAAAAAACGACTGGACATAGAGTTAAAAACCATGGTTATAAGGCTTTTCAAGAGGCTCCTAGAAAAGGCCGAGACCTACAAGGAAATGAATAAGATCTACGAGGATATGAAAAAGGACCAACTAGAAATTAAGCATACACTGACTGAAATAAAAAATATTATTCAAAGACCTAAAAGTACTCTAGAGGACCGCAAGAACCAAATTAAAGACTTGAAATACAAAGAGGTAAAATCCACTCAGCTGGAAAAGCAAGAAACTAAAAGAATCCAAAAAATTGAAGATAGTGTAAGGGGCCTCTGGGACAACCTCAAGCATACCAACATCAGAATTATAGGGGTGCCAGAAAAAGACAGACAGCAGGACAATAAAAACCTATTTGAAGAAATAGTGACCAAAAACTTCCCACACCTGGTGAAAGAAATTGACTTAGGAGTCCAAGAAGCGCACCAAACCCCAATATATAGGAACCCTAAGAGGACCACACCAAGGCACATCATAATTAAAATGCCAAGAGCAAAAGACAAAGAGAGAATATTAAAAGCAGCAAGAGAAAAACGGTTACCTATAAGGGAGCACCCATATGATTGTCAGTGGATTTCTCAACAGAAACGATGCAGGCCAGACGGGAGTGGCAAGAAATATTCAAAGTGATGAACAGCAAGAATCTACAACCAAGATTACTCTACCCAGCAATGCTATCATTCAGAATTGAAGGTCAGATAAAGTGCTTCGCAGATAAGAAAAAGCTAAAGGAGTTCATCACCACCAAACCAATATTATATGAAATGCTGAAAGATATTCTTTAAGAAGAGGAAGAAGAAAAAGGTAAAAAAAAATTATGAACAACAAATACACATCTATCAACAAATGAATCTAAAAATCAAGTGAATTAAATATCTGATAAACAGGATAAACTGGTGAATATAACAGAATCATGGGCATAGAGAGGGAATGGACTGACAATTCTTGGGGAGAAAAGGGGTGTGGGAAGTGCAGCAAGAGACTGGACAAAAATCATGCAACAATGGGAGAGGGCAGTGGGGAGGGGTGAGGGTGGAGGGTGGGATGGGTACCAGGTGGTGGGGAACTAACTATAGGGGGGAAAAAAGGGGGAACAATGTAATTAATAAACTAAACAATAAAGATTAAAATACTTTTAAAAAAGAAAAAGAGCTAAGCCGAAACCGGTGTGGCTCAGTGGATAGAGCGTCGGCCTGGGGACTGAAGGGTCCCAGGTTCGATTCTGGTCAAGGGCATGTACCTTGGTTGCGGGCACATCCCAGTGGGGTGTGTGCAGGAGACAGATGATCGATGTTTCTCTCTCATGGATGTTTCTAACTTTCTATCCCTCTCCTTTCCTCTCTAAAAAATCAATAAAATATATTAAAAAAAAAAAAAAAAAGAGTTAGCTAAGTCCCAGAGAGGATGGAAGACTTGCCCAATGTTGCACAATGGGGAGCTAGGGCTCAAACTCAGGCCATTTGAAGTCTGGAACCTGGGCTTCTGGCCACATCTCAGCGCCTGGCATAGCCTCTCGGGAAGCACAGGTCCTTAGCACTCGGCCCACGTCCAGTAAGAGCCCATCCTGCCCTCCCTGGGACCTGAGGGGCCGTGCCCGCCACTCACCGGTGAGTTTGATGTGGCCCTCCTCGTCCAGGAGGATGCTGTAATGAAGAGAGAAGAGTCAGGGCCCCTCAGCTGTGGCTCTTTATGGGTTCTGATGACACCACGGGGCTGCTGGGGTTGGCCCAGAGGTGATCCCCCCAGATGCGTCTGATGAATGGGTGGGTGGGGTGGGTGCTGGCAGTGCTATGCAGGTGTGTTGCCTGCCCACCTTCTTTGCTAACCCTTGAAACACTGTGTGAGGGAGGTACTATTACTGCCCCATTTTAACAAAGGGGCAACTAAGGCCTAAGGAGGCTAAAGAACTCCTCGTGGTTGTAGAAGTACGTGGTGGAGACAAGGTTTGAATTTGGGTCTGACTACCTCTAAAGCCAGAGCTCATTCTACCTCAGCACTTATCCCTGATTCCCAAGTTACCGTTTGAGGATATTTAGATGTTAAGGAAAGTTCTAGAGAAGCCATATCGAGGAATGACCTTTAATGGTAGCATCTTAGAGGTCATACTGGATTAGGAAAAAGATAGGCAATGCGCTTTCATGGAGGTGCCTGGCCCTTGGTAACGGCGACACTAGTGATTAGACAGCCCCCAAGGTAAGCCCGCTGCCACCACCCTCCCCTGTACCCACCCATTCCCGGGGCAGCTGGTGGGACAGGAACTTTCTTGGGGAGAGTCACACCCATCCCCGTTGGGGTGGCCCTGTCCCAGGAGAGGCTGCCTCTGTGCTCCCCAGGGAGGCCGGGCGAGGCTGGCGCTGCACTCACTTCTCAGGCTTGAGGTCTCTGTAAATGATGCCCAGGCTATGCAGGTGGTCCAGGCCCAACGCCAGCTCGGCCAGGTAAAACTTCACGTCCTCCTCCGTGAACATGACCTGCAGCGGGAGGGAGGGGGTGTCAGCTGGGATCGCCTCTTCTTCAGGAGCTGGGGCTCTGGGCAGTCAGCCGCTTCCTGGTCCTGAGGGTCCACCTTGAGGACGACCCTTAAGAGACCCCAGTACCATCCACCCTGCTCTTTATAAAGGGGTTCGAGGTGAGAAATGAATAATATACATGTCATTTATTGTGACATTGCTTGGAAAGAGCAAAAGGTTGGAAACAGCCCAAGAGTCAAGCAATAAACAGGAGTGATGCCTCTCCCTGCAGATCCAGTGCTGTGCAGCATAAGCTACAATAAGTTTCCCCATATTGATACAGATCGATCTCTCAGATATGCTATCCTCTCTAATAAAAGTGTAGTCTGCAAATTGTCCCTTCCACCAGGAGTTCTTCCAGGAGCTCGACCAGGGGCGGCAGGCAGTGGGGAAGCGGGGGAGGGCAAATGGGGGGGGGGGGCGGCCCTGGCTGGTGGCAGGCGGCTGAGGGAAGGGAAGGAGTACCCAGCCGGCTCCCACCAGCCACTAGAGACCCTACCAATGCACGAATTTTGTGCACTGGGTCTCTAGTCATGAATAAAAGCAAGGTACAGAACAGTATAGTTCTTTTTTTTTTAATCCTCGTTGAGGATATGTTTATTGATTTTAGAGAGAAAAAGAGAAAGGGGGAGAAACATCAGTTGGTTGCCTCTCGTATGCACCCTAACCGGGGACCAAACCCACAACCTAGGCATGTACCCTGGCTGGGAATCGAACCTGCGCTGTGCTTTTGGTGTCCTGGATGACACTCCAACCAAGTGAGCCACACCAGCCAGGGCTGGAATAGTATTTTTTATGTAAAAATGTGGGGTTGGGGTTCAGAACATATATCAGAACGGTGTGTATTTCCAAAGAGTCATGGAAAGCTTAAGTAAGAAACCAATAAAAATGTTTACCTATTGCCCTTGCCCAGGGGTCAGCAAATTGCGGCTTGTGAGCCACATGCGGCTCTTTGGCCCCTTGAGTGTGGCTCTTCCACAAAATACCACGGCCTGGGTGAGTCTATTTTGAAGAAGTGGCGTTAGAAGAAGTTTAAGTTTTAAAAAAATTTGGCTCTCAAAAGACATTTCAATCATTGTACTGTTGATATTTGGCTCTGTTGACTAATGAGTTTGCCGACCACTGCCTTAGCCGGTTTGGCTCAGTGGGTAAAGTGTCGGCCTGAGGACTGCAGGGTCCCAGGTTTGATTCTGGACAAGGGCACATGCCTGGGTTGCAGGCTCGAGCCCCAGTAGGGGGCGTGCAGGAGACAGCCAATCAATGATTCTCATCATTGAAGTTCCTATTTCTCTCTTCCTCTCCCTTCCTCTCTAAAATCAATAAAAATATATTTTTTAAAAAATGTTTACCTATGTGGGGTGAAGGGGGGTGGAGTGGGCTGAAGACTCAATGAATATTTTTCTTTTCAATCATATAAATGTATCACCTATTCAAACATTAAAATAACATTTTGTCTGGTTCTCTTCTACAGTTTGAATTATACTAATGGCCATTTTTATACCTGGCTACAACTGTTTTAGGTCAGTTAAAAATCCTTTTGATTGACACATGGTGTGTAACATTACATTATCTAGCTTTCTGGGTGAATTTGGGTTTCTCCCCTTCTCAGTGCCCAGCCCAAGGCAGCCCTGGAAGAACGGAGGGGGACAGGTGATAGCCACACTGAGCTCCCCAGCATGGCGGTGGCATTAGATCCAAGGCCTGATCCTCCTCAACCCAGAAACTCTCAGAGGCTCTGAGAGTGTGAACTCTGTCCCCGGGCAGGTCCAGGCCACACAGAGCCCTGGGATGGAGGCCTTGTTGTTCCTCCAGCTCCATCCTGGGGCCTCTATAGTGGGGTGCAAGCTCACCTCTTTGGAGAGCCGTGTGAAGAGGTCTCCGCCTCGCAGAAAGTCCAGGATAAGATAGAGCTTGCCCTCGGTCTGGAAGGCTGGGCAGGGGAAAAGGCAGTGGTGGAGCCAGCTGGGCCCGGCTGCTCTAACACCCGCCCCGCCCCGCTCCCCTGGCCTCCCAGGTGGCAGGTGGGCGATGAACAGGGAAGACAGCAGCCCAGAGGCAAGGGCCAAGGCCGGCAGGTAGGGTGGGCCTCGGGGAGGCCTGCCGTCTCACCATAGTGCAGCTTCACCACAAACGGGTGGTTCACGTCGGCCAGGATGTCTCTCTCCATCTTGGTCCGAACGCGGTCACGCACTGGCAGGAGAGAGGGGGTCATCAGGTCTAGCCACTCCCGGCCCCTGGCTAAGAAGGGCTCTCTTCCTCCTGTGCCTCACATTTCACGGCAGTGCCCAGGGATGGGCCCTTGTGCCCTGCCCACACTCTGGCCCCATCTCTAACCGCGCTCCATCAGGGCAATTCAAGCAGCCAGTCTGAGTAACCCGGTCCTCTGTGTGCCCTCTGCCTTTGCCCGAGGGTCCCCCAGGGCATCTTCACTAGCCTGCTTCCCGTCTGGCGTAAACATCCCCAATGCCAGTCTGGGGCTGGTGAGAAGAGTCACTTAGGAAGCTACTTATAACGGCAGATTCCTGAGGCCTCACATTCAGACTCATGGGTCTGAGCAGACAGCCCCCACATACTTTTTTTTTTAAAGATTAAATGTCCCTTTATCAAAAAAAGACTAAATGTCCTGCCCGGCTGTGTGGTTCAGTGGTTGAGCGTCGACCTATGACCAGGAGGTCACAGTTCAATTCCTGGTTGGGGCACATGCCTGGATTTCGAGCTCGATTCCTGGTGTGGGGTGTGCAGAAGGCAGCCAATCAATGATTCTCTCTCATCATTGATGTTTCTATCTTTCTCTCCCTCTCTCTTCCTCTCTGAAAGCAATAAAAATACATATTAAAAAAAAAAGTCCCTAGGCAATTCTGACCAACAGTTTCTTCTTTGACTCAGTTCAGGCCTCACCTCCTCCAGGAAGTCTTCCTGAACTCACCTAGCTGAGTTAGCAGTGCTCTGCTCCCCCTCAGAGCACCTCTCACCCTGGTTTAATGTTTTTGTTTCCCTCACCAGACATGACAGGTACTATGCTGGAGTAAACTAGTCTGTTTCCCAAATACGCCTTACATTTTCCAACTTCCCCTACAATACAGCTCTGGCAAACAGTGCCTCCTTCCTGGGGTCCCATTCCTTTCCCAGTTCAGTCTGGAGAACTCCCAATCATCCTGCAAGGCACAGTTCAAATGGCTACTCTTTATGAGCCCACCCCACTGCAGGAGGCTGCACCCCCTTCCCTGAGACGCCGGGTCCCAGCAACGATTACATCGCACTGCAGGGCCGCTCTGCCTCTCCAGCCCCTTCAAAGCAGAAACCAAGTCTTCCATCTTTCTCTTCTCATGTGGCCCCACCATCCCTCCTGGGGAATGACTCCCACCCTAGCAGGCTGGCCTTGGGGCACCAAAGCTATGTCATCCCACAGACAGCCCTTCATGGGCTGCAAGACTAACACTGACAGTAATGTCCCCAAGGCTAACAGTTCCAAACCCCCTCGCCCCTCTCGCCGCCCCCCCTCCCCCGTACTCCAGGCCCACTGCATCTGATCGGTGGCTACACTGGCTCCCAGGCTGGTCAGAGAGTCACTGCCCAGCCCAAAGCCCGTACCAACTATCCTCATGCCCTTCCTAAGCCCTGGAATTCTAGCCCTGCCTCCCTTCCGAACCTCGCTGCCACCCATCTGTGTGCCCCTGCTTTGACTCAGCCTATCCTACCACTCCGCGGCCTCACACTCTTCTCCACCCGAGAGGCCTCCCTGACTGCCCTGACACACGGACTAAGTGTGCTGGCAGAAGGGCTCTGCCCAGGCAACCTGACCCTGCAGGCCCCACCGCAGACGCCCGCACGCCCACCTGCCTCTGTCCGGACATTCGCCTTCAGTTATGGGCATTGGCACGTGGTGTGAAGCATGGGAGTGGGGATGTAGTTAACCCCGGAAATGTTTTCTTTTCAATGGACCCTGTCCTTTCTAGAAGGTGAAGTGTGGGGTAAGGGGTGGCTGGCCTCCTCCATTGGATGCAAAGCCCTGGAGAGCTGGTCTGTCTCCCTTGATCCTGTGCCCACCCTGGCTAACTAATTTTTATTTATTAGTTTTAGAGAGAGAGAGAGGAAGGCAGGGGGAAAACATCGATCAGCTGCTCCACCATTCACGCACCCACTGACTCCTACATGCTCCTTGACCAGGGATGGAACCCGCCACCGTGACGTATCAGGATGATGCTCCATCCCAGCTCCCCGGCCAGGGCCCTCCACTCACCTTTCAGTGTCGCCTTCTTCAGCACCTTCATGGCATACAGGTGTCCACTGTCGGGCCGGGTGATCTTCCGCACCAGGAAGACCTGAGAAGGTAGTTACGGCAAAAGCAGAGAAGCTGAGGATGGCCGAGCCCCCGTCCTCCAGGTCCCAGGCTGACTTCTCGTTTCCCTGAGCCCCATGCTGACCGTCTGCCCTCCCTGGGCCTTTAAGTGGCCTCTCGTCTTCCCTCAGCCCCGTCCACTCTCGCTCTCTGGTCCTCGGAGCCCCACGGTGAGCTCTCGTGCCCACCCCGGACTTGACCAGTGCTGCCCTCCCAGGTGTGGGCTCAGGACTCACTTTGCCAAAGGACCCCTGGCCCAGAACCTTGAGCAGCTCAAAATGGGACGGGTCAGCCTTCTCAGAGCCAGCCTTGACGTGGTGCGTGATGGAGATCTCCTTGAGGACGCCCTCATCCTGATGGAGAGAGAGAGTTGGTGGGCACAGTGAGCCCCATCCTGGCAAGCACAGGGCATGACCCCCTTCCAAGCCCACTCCCAGCAGACCCCAGCAGACAGGGCCCTGCAGGTCCTGACAGACAACTGCCCCGGCGAGACCAGCCTCCAGCTTCATCGACACCAAAGGGCTGCAGGCCGGGGAGGGCCAAACCCTCAAGGTGCAGGCAGATGAGGCACTGCTCCTTCGGCTCCTGATGCTCCCGCCTGCTCGGGCCCAAACGGATGCCCAGACATGGCCACGCTGAGCCAACCAAACCCAGGTTCTGGCTGAGGCCCAGGGTCCTGGCTCAGGTCCTCCCCTCCCCCTGCCATAAAGGTTTTGGTTTTGCCACAATAGGAAGTAGGGTTTGTTCTCATATTTGAGTTGGCAGAACTGGGTTTTTGTTCCTAGACAGGATGGATGACAGGACTCCACTGGCCAGGACAAGGCTGAGATACATAGGGACCCACAAGTCACCAGAGACCAACCCAGTAAACGCCAAATTTGGGTGGGCAGGAGCTAAGGCCAGAGACTCCGTGTCCCACCCTCCCAAGTTCCTTCATACAAATCTACCAGAAACCCCTCGCCAGGCGGCAGCTGTTCTAGGGCCTCCTGCCGTCCCTCCATCTGCCGGTGTCACCCAGGAGCCCCGAAGTGCCTCCCCACTTCCCCAAGAAGCAAGTCTGGGCAGAGTCCAGTCACCCAGCAGGGCCAGGCCTGGGCTAGGACAGCCCAGCTGAGGCCAGACTGGCTGCCTGGGCACCTGCTCCAAGGGCCTCAGCCAGGACAACTCATCCGGCCACACTCACCGAGTCCCGCCTGGGGCCAGAGCCAGGGCCAGGGGCAGGCAGAGAGGTCTGGCTGATCCTGGGCCGCTGCTTCCTGGGCATCCAGGGGAGCAGGGCCCAGAGCCGCAGGCGGGGCGGCTTGGGATCCTGCTCCATCCGCCCAGCAGGGCCAAGGCACCATGGCAGGAGCAGGCAGCGTCCGGGGCTGCCTGGAGGTGGCCGGGCCCAAGGCGGATGTGCCGGGTGAGGGCGGGGGCTGGGCCTGGGCCTGGGCCGCCAATCACTCAGGGCCTGTGGTTTCCTAGTTCCAGGCCTACACCCTCCACCGAGCTCCCTTCCTCTCTCTCTCCCCCACTGCCTGAGGGCTGCCCTCTGGCCCTCCACCCTATTCTCCCCGTGGGCCCGCAAAGGGGAAGCCCCAGGCCAATCCAACTGCTGAGGAGCAGACAGGTACCCAACAGGCAAAGACAGGCATCTCACACGTAGAAGCAGATAAAGAAGACACCCAACCAGCAGAGGCAGGCACCCAACATGCAGAGGCAGATAAAGAGGGGCACCCAATAGGCAAAGGCAGGCACCCAACATGTAGAAGCAGATAAAGAGGGGCACCCAGCAGGCAGAGACCGACACCCAACAAGTGAAGATTAATGAATGTAGGCATCTACATATCCAACAGGCAGAGGCAGGAGGGGACTCACACCTAAGAGGCAGAGGTGGACAGAGACTCATACCTAACAGGCGGAGGTGGTCAAAGATTCACACCGAACAGGTGGAGGCAGGTGGGGACCCATCCAAGAGGCAAAGATAGATGGGGACAGGAACCCAACAGGCAGAGACAGATGGGGGCCCAACAGGCAGAGACAGACGGGGACTTACAGCCAACAGGTGGAGACAGATGGGGATGCGTACTCAACAGGCAGAAACAGAAGAGGACATGACCCAACAGACATCTAACACGTGACATGGACCCAACAGGTAAAGCCAAGCCCTCACCAAGCAGTGACAGAGACAGGAGCCCAATGGCAGAGGCAAGTGGGCAGCGGACAGAGACAGCCAATCGGTGAGGCCCAAGTAGACAGACAGGTACCCAGGGCAGACACACAGGCAGGAAAGACACCCAGACACTCAGAAAGTCAGACCCTGGACTCAGAGGTAGAGCTCTGGTTCTTGCTGGTCTGCCTGGGGGAGAGTCTAGTATACAGACAGTCCAGTATTTGTGGCAGACCCATCTCTGAGGGCCTCCATGTCTTAGGGGGGACCAGGATTAAGACAGTGGGCCGAGAGGACCAAATACCCCAAAGGCTGTTGTGCCCATTTAGGAACAGGAAACTGAGGCCTAGCGGACAGTGACTCACCCAGGCTCAAAGTGAAGTGGTGGCAGAACCAGAGTCCTTCCCCTGGTTATTGCTGCGCCTGCGGTTGGCAGGCCTCAAGTGCCAGGAAAGGGTGGGTAGGTAAGTCACCCAGAGCCAAGTCCTGTCATCCAAGCCCGCCCCTCCCTCAGGACTAGGGTCAGTCCGGGAACTTCCCATTCCAGGTCTTGACCCTTAGAGGCCAACCCCATCGTCATGGTGCACTGAACAGTCACAGAAAACTCCGTGTAAAACCGTGGGTGGGACAGGCAGAGCCACACAGCAACGCCTGCCCACCCCACCCTGAGCCTCCACGTCTGTCTGTCTGTGACTGAGAACACTCCCTGAAGGCAGAGGCAGTCACCCAGAAACCCCAGGGGGACAGAGCTATCCCCAAACCCATTCCTTGCCCAGAGCTACAGTGACAGACACTGCTGGAGGCAGGCCAACCCTCTGCTCACCTTTCTGGGCCAGGAGAGTGAGTCTCTCTCAACTCTGGAGAAAGCTGCCGGGGTCTGCATGGTGGCTCTCAAGCTAGTGGCCAGAGGGCCCCATTACTCCCCTTACTTCTGCTTTTTCAGCCTTCCTAGCCCAGAAGGCAGGGTCCCTGACCCCCTCCTTCTCACTTCCCCCTCTGCAGGGAGGAGGGACAGAAGATGGGTCAGGCTCCCTTGCTGAAGAGGGAACACTGTAGACCCCAATCCCATGACTATGAGAGGGTGGGGGGCAGGGGCACACCCCTACCTGTCTCCTCTAATCCTAAGGAGGGGAGACTGGAACTCAGAGTCATAAGTGATAAGGCACGGACACACTGGGCACCTGGGACCCACAAACATTCCCTGAGAGATGAGGGGCAGAGGTCAGCAAGCCATGGCTGTAACTGTCCCAGCCTACAGCACAGACACCCCTTCCCCCACAGTGACCAATCGATGGTTAGGCCCACCCAAAATGACAGCCCACAGAGCAGACACCGCCACACCCAGCCCGGCCCTGAAGAGCCTGACAGTCCAGGGCCTTGGGATGAGCAAGGGGGCAAAGACCCTGGCAGGGACCCACAGAGGTCTGAGATGAGGAGGAGGGGCAGGGGTTGACCAGGCCCAGCCCCCTTCCACGTGACCCTGCCACCTCACTCAGCCAGTACACCCACAGGAACTGACACACTCAGAGACACACAGGCCGATGATCGGAAACCATTTCCACAGACACCCCCTATGTGGAAACACACCCCCACTACACACGGACTTCCCCTTCCAGGCCTCACAGCCCCGACAGAACAGTCTGGTGATGCTGCTGGGCTTGTGAGACCTCCGAGACGGAGGCTTCCCATTGCACCCCGGCTTCTTCAGGCCGGAGTTTAGAGGCTGGGTCAGCAGCCCTCAGGCTCCCCAACCCTCGAGTCCCCGAGAAGCAAAGGAAGATGATCTGTGGCGAGCAGGGCACCAGAAGGGGCAACAGGAAGGAAGCGGTCTCAGAAGTGCCCTTGCTGAAGGCTATGTGCAGGGCCCGCGAGGCCTCTGGATGGCAGAAGGGTAGGACAGGCACCTGACCACATCCTTTGGTCCCTGCCCCATTGTCCCCATAGACACTTCCTCTATTTACTTCCTCCCACAAGGCAGCTGGGTGAGAAGACCAGAGACCCCGCCTGATCGCTGGTCCCTAGGATCCTCACCGTGGGCCTCCCTCCACCTGCCAACCCCTGGCCCTAACGCATATCGACAGCCCCTTCCCCAGCGGACAGCATCGGCAGGGCCTCCCGGGCACTGCCCGTCTGGCAGGACAGATGTCCCCGACTTGTCTCCCAGCATGCCTCTGGGCAGGTGAGGAGGGTTCCATAGTTCCCAGGCATTCTCGATGGGGGAGCCGGCCTCAGGTGCCAGGCCAGGATCGGCGTGGAGTGACAGTGAGAACTGTGCCTCAATAAACTGAGCATTTATCGGGTCAGACTGTTCTTTCCGTCAATCATTGCTGGTGTGGATTCTGCCACGCCCTGTGGCTCAGACTCATTTCAGAGATGAGGAAACTGAGCTCAGAAAGTGACTTGGCCATGGCCGCACGGTTAGAAACGGGGAGAGCTAACAGCAAAATCAGTCTGTCTGCTTCCAAAGACTACATTCCTCGGCATTTCATCACTGCCCTCCCTGCAAGGCCAGCCAGCAGCCTGCCATGTGCACATCACCCACAGCTCTGGGCCGCTCCGTCCCCAGGTCAGGAGCCACCCCCTAGGAAGCACTCAGACTGAGGCAGATGCCGGCCTTGATCTCAGGTAGCTCCAAAAAATAAATACCAGGTAACAAGACACAACTGCTGGTGGCAGAGCGACAGTTAGGTGCCGTGGATGCCCAGAGGTGGCGACTGTTTGCCAGGTGAGGTCTGAAAACCCTCCAGAGCAGGGGCAGCCCAGCAGGAAGGACCCTGAGGAGGAACAGGAGTTAGCCAGGTAGGAAGGGGGGGAAAGGCACATCATGGAGATAGACTGGGGTGAAAAGAGGCTTGAGGCCAGGAGTGCAGGGAGGGAAGTTAAGAACTGCTCACTCACTAGCTGAGCACTCCCAGGCAAATTCTCTCTCTAGCTGAGCCTCAGCTACCTCCTCTGTAAAACAGAGGTTAAAACCACTGTTGTTTCTAGAAGCAAAATGGGCCACAGAGGCAGGGGAACACGTCAACAGAACTTCTCCCTGGATCAGTGGGCAGCCTTTCTGCTGCACCGTCTCCTCTGGGCAGGTAGAAGGGACACGGTCCCAGGCGCTGGCAGGGTGGGCTAGCCTGCCCTGGCCAATCTCGGGGAAGTTCCCCCAACACCTGAGGCTCCCCGAAGTCCACAGTCACATCCTGCCTGAGCTCCAGCCAGGGGAGCCAGAGGGCTCCGGAGGGATCAGGGTTTCATAAACAGGAAGAGAGGAGGGGGGGGAGATGCTCAGCTCTCAAAATAGACCCACAGGCACTTCAAAGGGGTCCAGCTCCGGAGATAGCCAGGGGAGGGGGCCTGGGTGCCCAGTCTACCCCCAGGAAGGAAGGGAGGATGAATGGAACCCCAGTGTGCCCGAGGACACCAGGTGCACCCTGGGTACTGAAAAGATTCAGGGAGCTCTCACCCCAGACTTTTGTCCACACCATGGCCACTAAACCCCAAACCTCCCTTTCTGCTTGAAACTAATAAAATAAAATAAGTATTGAGCACCAACACTGTGCCTCACACTTTGTTAGACTGTTTGACATACACACATCCCGTGCCCTCCTCTGCGTAGCCTCGTACAGGAAACACATCTGCGCCTCAGAGCAAACCCCTCACCCGAGGTTAGGAGGCAAACAGGAAAGAGGGGCAGGATTCTGAACTCAGAATGCCTGACTCCCAAGTCCCCCTCCCACCTCTTCTCCAGCTGGAAGACTCACTTTTCTCTCCAAGTGCCCGAATCCTGCCTTTTGAGGCCCAGCCAAGTGCCAGCTCTATGGGGAAGATGGCCTGGTACTCTGCAGCCCACCTAAGGTCTCTTCCTCTGCCCTCCCTGGCAGTGATGTCCATCTGGTCCACGCTCAGTCCTAAGCTCAGATGCCACTGACACGCTCACACCACCCTGCTACTGAGAGAAAGGTGGGCACTGGGAGGTGGTCACCTCTCTGCCCATTATGGGGCCTGGCACACAATGGAAGTTCTGCATGCACACAGTCATGTTCTTCCCCATCACAGTGCCCATCACAGAGCGTTCCTGTCTCCACCTGCCCCGCTGAGAGCTCCCTGAGGGTGGGGATGTTGCTTTCATTTTGGGTTTTCCCAGGGGCACAGCAGGGTGCCCTGAAAGTTTGATGAAGCAAATGATACACCAGCTTTTTGCCAGCTCATTCCACTACACAAAGTGATGAGGTCCTGAACACAGGCTGAGCGCCCCCTAGTGTTTGAGCCCAGAAGTGGGCACTGGGGAATACTGTGACATTCTGGGCCAACAGAGAAGATGGATGAGGAGGTTTCTAGGAATAATGGAACTTGGGGGTCTTGGGGACCCAATGTTCTTCCTCTTCAGGACTGAGTATTCCCTGGGCTGGGAGGAGTGTGGTCCAGCAAGATCTGACTGCACTGCCCACGACCTATGTGACCGTGGGCCTCAATTTTCTCACCTGTAAAATGGGATTATTAACAATATCTGCCTCCAAGACTGTTGTGAAAACTAAAGGGAAAGTTCCTAGTGTGGTGCCAGGTGTGTGTTAAGCTCTTTCTCTTTCTTAAAGTGGCATTCGAGGCTCTCCCCACACTCTCCATCTCCAGCCTCATCACCCCACCCCAGAATTTTCTGCTCTAGAGCTGAAGTCATAGGCTTGGGATTAAATGTAGGTTACCTGACTGGGTAAGCTCCTGTCCTCTCCCTACCAGCCACTCCAGCTCTTGGGATGAGAAGCTGTACTTACCACCAACATCCCCAAAGCTGCAACCCCAGAATCTTAGCTCCAAGATATGTACATCCTGGTTCTTCATTGAGCAACTACTTGGTGGGAGGATACTGTGCATACATGGGGCCGAGCAAACCAAGGGGCCTGGTTCACACCACCTGCCTGGCTTCTGGTGGCCCAAGGTTGCCATAGTAACCACCAGAAGCGGAGGTAAGAGCCTATTTCTCTCACCCAGCCCTACTTCAAGCAGCTCAGCAACATTATCTTAGGAGGCTGAGTCAAGACAAACATGGGCATCAGCCCTGGATAGATCTCAAAGGTCAAGCCTATGGCAGGTCTGGGGCCCAGGCAGACCCAGGCTGGAGGGTGTGGCCATTAGTAAGAAGTGGAGCTGAGCAAAGCATTGGTGCATTCAAACTGCTGGTGCTGACGTCAGTGTACCAGGCAGTGACTGTCTCGTGTTCTTCACCTCACGCCTGTGGGAGGGTACTGTTCTCCCCAAATTACAGATGAGGAAACTAAGACTCAGAGGGGAGAAGAGCCCTGGCCAGAGCTGCTCGCTACCGCATGCACCAAAGGGTCACCAGTTCGATTCCTGGTCAGAGCACATGTCTAGTTTGTGGGATCCACCCTCAGGCAGCTGATCACTATTTCTCTCTCTCCCCCTTTCCCTTCCTCTCTCTCTAAAATAAGTAAAAATATTAAGGAAAAATAGCGGGGGGGGGGGGGGGGGGCTCGGCTGGCTTGGCTCAGTGTTTGAGCATTGACCTATGAACCAGGAGGTTATGGTTTGATTCCCAGTCAGGATACATCCCTGAGTTTTGGACTCAATCCCCAGTGTGGTCGTGCAGGAGGCAGCCAGCCAGTGATCTTCTCTGATCATTTATGTTTCTATCTCTCTCTCCCCCTTCCTCTTTGCAATCAATAAGATATGTATATAAAGGGGGAGAACAGCTCTGAGACCCCGCACAATGGGTATGGGAGGAACCCAGGGGAAGCAGAGACAGCAGGCATGAGGGATCAGCCTCATGCTGGAGTTGGGAGCCCTGAGAAATGGTCTGTGTGCCCATTTCTCTAGCATCACATGCCCAGAGGATTTCAGGCCCTTGTCAGGCCCACCTGACCTGAGCCCCCCACACACACCCCCAGCCCTCTCCTCACAGTCGGCCCAGATGCCATGAGTAAATAAACTAAGGAAGGGTCCTAGCCTGGTGATGGGTAACCAGAGTTCTAGCAGGAATTCTGCTCTGACCCTGTCTGGGCCACTGTCCTCGCACCTAAGAAACAGGAAGGTTGGAGCTACTGATCTCCACCCACGGGGCTGCCTCGAGGATTAACGGACCGACCGGAGAAGAAAGGCTGAGCTGGGAAAGGAGGGAGAGGCCAGGACTCTTACACCAGGTGGGATGCGGGCAGCCCTCCCTCCTCCATAACCAGGCAGACAGTGCTCCCCTCCCAGAACTTGGCCCAGATGCTGGCCCCAGCCCTCACCTTGGATGACTGAAGGCCAGCTTCTTCCCCAGGTGCCTGTCCATTCTGGAAAAGAGAAGAGAGGTTACGGAACATTGTCAGAGTTTATCAGCGTGGGACAGAGCAAAGAGAGACCCGTGGGTCCCCCCATCCTTGGCTGTTTCGAATAGTTAAGGAGAAGATGGAGATGGGGCAGGAGTTCTGAATGGGTCTCCCAACTCCAGTTGCACAGTGAGCACAGGTGCCAGGCCCTCCTGCAACAGCCTCTCACCATCCAGGTAGTGCATTTCTTGGAACTCGCTCCCTCAACTCCCGCCTGCAAACACCTAACTTTGAAGCCCGATTAGAGGTCATCTCCTCCCAACGCGAGTTCTGCCAGAGACAAACTGGATAACTTTGTACGATTGCAAGCAGCCTCCGTTTCCTGATCGGTAACATGAGGGTGGTTACAGCCACTTTCCAGAGGTGCTGCAAGGGCAGAAAGAGGCAAAGACTGGGGGAGTATCTGGTGCAGCGACGGTGGCTACCTTGGCCTTGCCCCCTCTGGGACCCCTATCCTGCCGGGCAGAATCACTGCTGGCCCACTCTGTCTGCACATTCCTTCATTGCACCTGTTGTCACATTGCAGGGTCTATTTTTTTTTTATAACATTGTTATTGATTTCAAAGAGGAAGGAAGAGGGAGAAAGAAATAGATACATCAATGATGACAGAGAATCATCTATCAGCTGCCTCCTGCATGTCCCCCACTGGAGACGGGACTTACAACCCAGGCATGTGCCCTGACGGGGAATCAAAGCATGGCCTCATGGTTCAAAGGCTGATGCTCAACCACTGAGCCACACCAGCTGGGCTGCAGAGGCTATTCACACACAGGCCTGCCCTTCCGAATGAATGGGAGCGGCCAGAAGGCAGAGATTAGGGCTCCGTGCTAACAGCTGCTCTCTTCCGAGCCCCTCCCACATGTCAGGCACTGGGCTCGGAGCCTCACACCTGTGGCATCATTAAATCCTCATGACCTGGAAGGGAAGACCTAGCCCAGTGGTCGGCAAACTGTGGCTTTCGAGCCACATGCGACTCGCAGGCCTCGGTTTGCCGCTCTGTTGACTAATGAGTTTGCGGACCACTGCCTTAGGGAAAAACACTTAAAAAATATTTTAATAAAGTACTAATGTCTTTAACCTGAAGTCAAACTTCTGGGTAAGGGTAATGCCCTAGCCCCATCTGGCAGATGGAAAAAACTGAAGCCAAGGGGCTAGTAATGAGACCTAAGGTCACAGAACTGGTCAGTGGGGATTCAAATGTTGGTCTTCGACACCCAGGAGATGCTCAAAAGAGGCGTATTAAAGAGCAGCCCACATCCCAGGCAGGGAACTTCCTGCAGAGCAGTGGACACTGAAGCCAATCTCTGGGCAGTCCCCAGACTTCACACTCAGGTGGGCATATTCACCCTAGGGCAAGCATGTCAAACTCGCAACCAACGGGCCGCATACCTTGTTTATTTAAATAAACGAGTCTGACATGGTTGCCCTAGAGTACACCAAACGCAGCCTAACCTATTATACAATGTGATTAATTTTATCTGGAACCTGGGGAGCTGGATGGAGCTGAACCCACTCTTCCTTGCACAGCAAGAGTGTGGTGAGGCAGAGGCTCTAACAGCTTGGGAGCCCCAGCCTAGGGCACGGCAGGACTTTGGAGCCAGTGGCCGGGTCCACAGGGCACAGGGCAGCTGTGGCTTTGCTTGGCAGCAGCAGGCACAGCTGTGTTCTGCCCATTACATAATCTCCCTGCCCCTGGAACAGCTTCCCTCCGCTGCTTCCAGGACATCCTGCCCCTGAGCCCCTTTAATGCCCCTAATCCTCCCCTGGGCCGGTGTTCTGCAGGCCCCTCCGCATCCACATCCACATGCATGCTGTCATCTCTCAGCAGCCTGGGGAGAAGGGCCAGGTTGATCAGGGCCCAGGGGGAGGCAGGATGCATCTGTAGTTTGAGCTCCACTTCACCCAGCAGTCTAGACGCTTGATAGAATCCCCACAGATGTTCTCAGCAGCCTATACACCAGCCCCTTGCCCCAGCCTTCCCCCATGCAAACCCTCATCCTTCCTAAAACTCAACTGTGATCATTGCACTTGAGCCATTAATTTCCTCGGTCACTCACTCACTGTTTATTGAGAACCTGCTACGTATCAGGCCCCAAACCCTTCCATGTCTTCCCACGACCTGCAGAACACAGTCCCAGGTCCTTGGCACGGCATTCAAGGTTATCATTCCCAACACAAGTGATTAAGAACATGAGTTCAGGCCTGGCCAGCATGGCTCAGTGGTTCAGTGTCGACCTATGAACCAGGAAGTCTCGGTTCGATTCCCAGTCAGGGCACATGTCTGGGTCATGGGCTTGATCCCCAGAGTTCTCTGTCATCATTGGTGTTTCTCCCTCTCTCTACCCCTCTGAAATCAATAAAACTATACTTAGAAAAAAATAAAAAAGAACATGGGCTCTGGAACCCAACGTGTGGGTTCAAATTCTGTATTCCGTACCACCCATATCACCCTGAGTTTACTTCATTTCATAGGGCTTCAGTGCTCATCTGGGAAACGGGGATAAGAGCAATGTGCCACATCAGGTGGCTGTAAGAAGCAAACAAAATAGTCTGTAAATATCTGTATCTGGCAGGCATGTACGGAGTCCATAAACAATACTCATTATTATTCTGAAGCTAAACAGAACGACCTGCGGCCCTGAACAGGCCACCTTACTTCATATTGCTAAGCATTTGCACGATGGCTCACTTCTTGTGCCAAGAAAACCTTGCCCGCCTTGTCACTTTGGCAAATTCCTGGTTTTCTTCCAGGACTCACTTCAGATGCCATCTCTTCTGTCCACACAGCCTTGAGTGCTTCCCTTTCCCCTCCGCATCCCACAGCTCTGAGGACGCCGCAGGTTAACTCGGGAAGGAGCCCTGGATTGCCTGTCATCCTATCCTTGACACCCACCTCAAGATGCAACATGCAGTATGTCCAATAAAAGCTCAGGCCCGCAAAGAGAGCAGGGAGGCCAGGGTAGGCTCCGTTACTCCCATTTTCCAGGCAAGGCTGAGTGAAGGGACCCACCTGAGACCCCTCCGTTAGCAGGCAACAGACATGGGGTCATAACCCAAAGTCCCCTCCCAAAGGACGGAAGGGAGGAGGCAGAGGGTGCACCTAGAGGTGTGGGCTACCTGAGCAGTGACCTGGGTGCTTCAGGGGACCCACAGGCCCTGTGTGGCTGTCTCCAGTCCCAGGGCCTCTGGCCTGAGTGCATCCTCATGGAACCCCACATCTGTAAGAGCCGACACATAAACTCTCTAGAAGGGAATGGCAGCCCTGGAGAAAAGACTAGGATACAAAAAAGACCAAGGTGACCTTCCCCCCAGAGCAGGGTCCACACAGGGAAGACAGGGTTCGTCTGCCCTGACCCGACTGCTGCATGGATGACAGAAAGACGACAGCTCTGCAGCCAGAGATACAGCTTGCTCGTCCTAGCTCGGCCAGCCACTCGCTCCACCTTGGGTCTGTCACATCACTTCCCTGGGCCCTCGTTCCTTCATCCATCCCATGAAAGCAGGGCTCTCTGATACACAGCTGCATCCTGTGGCTTGGAATAGTACTTGTCATATGGTAAGTGCTCAATAAATATTTGCTGAATGAATGAAGGAAGGAAGGAATGAATGGAAGGGGACAATGATGCTGACCTTGGAGAATCCTGAAAGAAGGACCTTGTCTAAAAAGTCTGGTACAGCCCCCTGGCCAGGTGGCTCAGTTGGTTTAGGGGCATATCCTGTACATCACAAGGTTGTGGGTTCCCGGTCAGACCTAGGTTGCGGGTTGAGTCCCTGGTCGGGATGCATATGGGGCGGGGAAGGAGGCGAGGGCAGCCGACTGATGTTTCTCACAACGATGTTTCTCTCTTTCTCTCTCAAATCGATAAAAACATATTCTGGGGTGAAGATTAAAAAAAAAAAGTCTTCAGCTTCTTAAGAGGATGAAATCCACCCTCCTCCCTCTTTCTCAAAGAGCACTGTCCGTGGGGACACTTGCCCAGGGCCCCCCAACCACTGTACCCCTTCCCCAAACCACTGTACCCCTTTCCCGAGACCACTGTACCCCTTCCCCAAACCACTGTACCCCTTCCCGAGACCACTGTACCTCTTCCCAAAACCACTGTACCCCTTCCCGAGACCACTGTACCCCTTCCCAAAACCACTGCACCCCTTCCCAAGACGACTGTACCCTTTCCCAAGACCACTGTACCCCTTCCCAAGACCACTGTACTCCTTCCCAAGAAGTCGGCGAGAGGCTCCAACGGGCATTCTTCCTTCCCCTCCAGCAGCTCTGTTTTGGGAAGAAGGGCCCAGGGCAGCGTCTGCAGAAGCCAGGCAGCAGATGGACAAAGACAGCACGTGTCCCGCAGGCAGGAAGCAGCCCCGGGAGCTGGGTTCAGAGCCCAGCATTGGCAGCTCTGCACGATGCTGGAGGCTGGGGGCCAGGTGCCAGGGCTGGCTGGCACAGTCTATCCTCGGCAAAGGCTGGACAGGGGCTTTTCAGGATGAGGAGAGCCTGCCAACATCCGGAGCCTCTCTCGGAGTGCATCCACCTGGGCCAGTGTGATCCCAGCCGTAGGCCTCCCCACACTTGAGAGCCCTGGGTCCCAATACTAACTCTGACATGAATTCAGAGACCTTTGAGTGCAGTTGTCTCCTATGACAACGGGCTGGGCTTATCTTCCCGACCTTGAGAAGTTGTATGAGAATTATTTAAACGTGAGAATTACTTATGAAGCAGGGTGGGCGGCACACAGCAAAGCTCTGTAGATGGCGGGGCTGGGCCTGGGGACAAGGTTACTTCTTTCAGCAAAGTCAAGGAAGGCCAGGCGGAGTCCTCACCCACACCTCCTATGAGTTTGCTCCACCTGGGCCACACCCTGAGGCAGGCCCTGCCTCCCAGCAGCCCATTTTCAGCGGCGTCACCGGGAGGGCCTGTCCCAAATCCCGCCAGCCCCTGTCTACCTCCTTCCCGTGCAGGAGCCAGCGGCAGTGCCCATACCTGCAGGTCAGGCCGCTGTATCGCTTACATGTCACCTGGGCTAAGAACAGCGAGGCCCTGTTCTCCAGTGAGAACAGCCCAACCCATGCCCTGGCTGCCCCATGGCTCCTGTTACCCAAACAATAACAGCCAGTTGCCTGGCACCTCCATGGAGTGGGGGAGGGGGAGAATGGGCAGCAGTACCCAGGGCTCTGCACCCAGGAAGCAGAAGCAAAAACCCAGCCCTGGCCACTGAAGAAACAGAGGCCCAGAGAGGCTAAGGACTGACTAAGGGTCACACAGCATTTCCAAGGTAAAGCTCCTGGAGAAATCATTCCCCCACCCCACACCCACATCCTGCCCCGACCCTATGAGCTAAGCCAGTCTTCTCCTTTCACAGAGTTCAAATGCAGCAGTATTCAAAACTGAGTTGTTTCCTATTAAAAACCTGGGCCCCTGATGAAGCTGGCCCCCGCCCCAGGATTCCCTAAGGGAAGCAGGAAGTTGTGTCCCGGACTGGAAATGAGGCTCCTGGGTGTCTGACCTCCCTATCTCCAAGGTAAGTCCTTGGGTTAAGTTTCTCCCTGGCCTCTCCCAACCCACCTACCTCTAGAGAGGCCCAGGGTACGGGGTATGCCAGGCAAAGGAATCCACCTCAGAACCCCTCCCCAGACCCTAGTGACCCAGTCCTGGGGATAGTGGGGAAGGAGAAATAGGGGATGCAGAGGGCAGTGTAAGGTGAGTCAGCAAGAGAGAACTTCCAAGAGCAAGCAGGGCCTGTAAAAACCCTGTGGCAGGGATCCCAGAGCAATTTACTCCAAATTGCGCCTTCAGGTTGCTTACCTAATCCTGCCTCACCCACCCTCCAACAGCCAGTGTCAGCCATGACCATCCCTTTAAAGGGGCAGCACACCTTGGATGAGAGACAGGGCCCTTGGTGGTTGCCCCAGGTAGGAGAGGGCAGAGAAGGGAACCTGGGCAGGGGAAATCGCCTTGGCTCCCAGGCTCAATGAGGTCTTCTCGCGCTCCCTACACATCTCCCCATCTCCCCATCTCCTTCGGAAAGGGCGTATCACCTGCCTCCATCCCAACTTGAGGCTGCAGAGAAAATTTTCTTGATCTGTTGGTTCAGGGGCTTGACCTTTACCCTGGGGTCAGAGGGCACAGAAAGGGCTGGCCTCCTGCATGCTTAAGGGCCTGGCACCAGAGAATCCTCAGAGCAGGGCAGGAGCTGCTTCTGGGAGAGGCTAGGCTGGCAGAGGCCAAACTATCCGGGGCCCTGCCCATGGGAGAGGACACCGGAGGGTAGCAGGCACCAAGGTCCTCCCCCTCTCCAGGAATAATCACAAGGTCGAAGAGCTTTTTCCACTCGCTTCCCCACAATCTGGGGCAGGGGACACAGCTGTCCTCTGGCCCTAGCCTCGGGGCAGAGAAAACCAAGAGTTGAAGTCCCAGACCCAGCGGTGTCGCCTCTCATCCCATAACTGCCAAGAGACAAGAGGGACAATCCTTCCAGGGTCCGCAGCGGAGAAGAGGGGAGGCGGGGGTAGGGCTCTGGGAGACGTCAAGGAGAAGTGGGGGGTGGAGAGGGGCATGATCCTTGTCTCACAGAATCCCAGACATCAGGCACCCCGGCCCTGCCCGCCTGAGCTAATGGAGGAAACCCCGACAGCTCCCGGCATGGGTCCTAGGTGTGCGGCGGGAGGGAGGCCAGGCTCGGCCCCCACCGGATCCCCTCTCGGGCGCTGGGCGGAACTGTCCTCTTACACACGCCCGAGGCAGAGGGGGGTGGAGCTGAAGAAGGGGCAAGAGACCGGAGGGCACTCGCGCCCTCGCGGGCACCCGCCCCACTGCAGAAGCGCCAGGAGCTGCCCCGCCTCTGCGGGGACCCGGGGTCGTCGGCCGCCGGCGCCGGTCCCCCACCGGCTCACTCACCTCCGGGTCCAGCGGCACCAGCTCCATGAGCGGCCAGGGCTCCTTGAGCTGAGCGAGCGGCATCGCGCCGCCGCCGGGCCGCTCGCGCTCCTCCGGCGGCCCCGGCCGCGCCGCCTCCGGGATCCGGGGTTCCCGACTCTGAGCCCCCGCGCCCCGCTCCGAGACCCTCGCGCTCCGGCAGGGCCGCCCGCGCCGCCGCCGCCGCGGCACTCGCACTTCGGCTCCCTCCGTCACCCGGCGCCGCCGCGCCCATTGGCTACCTGCGCGAGGGGCGGAGCCGCGGAAGCCCCGCCCCCTGCGGGCGGCATTCCCGGCGCGGACCCCCGCCCCGGCCGTGCGGGGCGCGCTGGCCCCGCCTCCACCGGGAGCCCCTGCCGGGCGCTCCGCTCCGCCTAGAAAAAGCCTCCCTGGCTCCTCCTTCCCGAACCTTGTCCCACCTCCCTAACCCCCACAGCCTCCCTCCCGCACCCCGCTCTGGCCCCGCCAGGTCCACGGCTGTCTCCCCACTCACCTGGTTCAGAATCTCTAGATGTTCCTCACCTTCCGGAGGAGTCTCTCCTGTTTCCCTCCCCCACGCTCCCCACGCCCACGCCCACGCACACAGAAAGCCCGGGCCTGACCCTGGCAGAAGCTGGAAAGGAGTCTGGGCCCAAGTCCCATGAACTCTCCCACCCCCTCAGGAGGCCCTAGGGATCCCCCCCGGAAGTCAACATTGGATCCCTTGGGGATCTCGGCGACCCAACTCCAGGTAAGTTCCAACACCGTCACCACCGTCAGAACACACGGTGCCCCCAGAGTGATTCTTAATATACATTTTTTTGCAACCTGCCCTGGAGGGGGGAGGGGCTCATTTCAAGCCCAGTCTCTCCAGAATCTCTCCAGCTGTAGGCCCAGATCTGGGCTGGTTTGGAGTCGCTCCGCATCTGAGGACACCGACCAGGTTTCTAGGATGGACCTGGACCGACACTTGGGCGGAACGTGGAGTAAAAGCCAGGGAGGATTCCCCTTGGAGAGATTCAGCCTCCATCTAAAGAAGTGTTAGGGGTCCAGGTGCGGTGAGAATTATTCACATGTGGGCTAGTGGAGGGATGAGCTTGCAGGTTCCTGGGTGGGGAAGAATGGTCATTGACTTGCAAAACTGCGCTAAGACTGGGGGGTGGAAAGGACTGTTTGTCAAAAGCCTTCTGTGGTGTGGCTCAATTGGCTGGGCATCCATCATACATACTGCACACCAAAAGCTTTCAGGTTTGATTCAGATCAGGGCACATGCCTGGGTTGCCAGCAGCCAACTGATGTTTCCCTCTCACATTGATGTTTCTCTCGCTCTTCTCCCCTTCTCCTCTCTCACTCTAAGAATCAACTTAAAAGATCTTTTTTAAAAAAAGCCTTCAAGCTTTCTAAAAAATAAAAGCTTCCTGTGAACTAACCTCCACCAACGTGTGATTTCCTTGAATCCTCTCCACCAAGTTGACAGCCTCAGAAAGATAAAATGACTTGCCCAAAATTACATAGCAAGTCAAGAACAGTTTAAGATTTTCAAAAATCAAAGTGGATGAGAACTCCTAAATCCAGAGCTCCCCTTATTCCTTGTTCCCAGGGTAGCTGTGAATTGAGTTTTTAGCAAAAAAGCTTTAGGAACCCAACAAATCTGGATTTGAATCCCAGGTCTGCTACCTCCTTAACATTGGGAAACTTGTTTTATGCCTCTAAACCTGTGTCCTTACCTGTAAAAGGGAAATTATAATCCCAAACATTCAGGAATATGCTAAGGGCTAAATTTATTTTAATTCAGTAAAGATTAATGGCTACCTATTACATGCCAGGTCCTCTTCCTGAGCATGTATTGTAAACCAGGCCCCTTTCTAGATGCTGACGATAGGGCGATAAACAAAACAAAGCCCTTGCTTTCATGGAGTTTACATTCATTATGGTGTGATTAAATAATTACAGCTAACACTAACATAGCATTTACTATGGACGAGGCACTGTTCTAAGCACTTTACCTGTATAACCTCACTTAATCCTCACAACACTATGAGGCTGGTCCTGTTATTATCTCCAGTGGACAGAAGAAGAAACAGAGAAATCAATAATCTCATTCTCGAGGACCTTCGAGGTTACACGGCTGGAAAATGGCAGAGCTGAAAGACAGCCCTGAGCCCAAACTTTGTTCTCGGATTCACTCTTTCCACCTCCCTGATGAGAAAAGCAAGATCTGAACTGGAGGCAGCCAGAGTTGGCAGCCATTATTACCATTGAGTGTTGGTTTCCCCCAGTTCATTGATACCCCCAACTAGTTTGTGATGCTCCAACCCCCACTGGACTAAAAAGTTGTTTATCTGAAGTTCAAATTTAACTGGATGTTCTGTTTCGATTCGCTGAATCTAGTAATCCTACTCAGGGCTCAGAACAGACTGCAGACAGATGCCAAATATCTGGCTACAAGCCAGATTGAACTTAGATTTAGGAAGAGACACTGAGACCCAGAGATTGAGGGCAAGTGACCCATAGGGAGATGGGGTGGATGGGTGGGAGTGGAGTAAGTGAGGGGAAACTAGACGTGATTTTGCCTTTAGTCTGGCCCTTTCCTGGGGCCCTTAGCCCTCTTTTCCCCTTCTCACAGGACAGGATTTTCCATCATCTCAATTTAAGGACTGAGTAGTGATAGTATTTTCCTATGAATGTTTTACTTCCTGTGTCTCCTTTCCCAAGGGTATTGGAAAGACCTAGTGGGTCAGGAGCACACATGGCCCCGCCTGGGGGCCTGGGCAGGTCCGCTTGCCTGAAAGTGTTGTAGGAATAGCAGTCACTCAACAGAGAGCAATAGAAACCAAACCACAGTTCGCCATGTGCTGATCCTGAAGTCTGAACTCACGCTTTTCTCTGGCCTTTGCACATGCTGTTCCTTGTACTTGAAACCGTCTCGCCTCTTTCTCAGGCCAGCTTATCTCCAAAATCACTTCTTCCCTTGCCTCCCTGTTATATACATTCATAGCAATGGATATGTCTCTTTAGTATTTCATTAGATTGTACTTTTATGTGTGTTTATGTGATTAGATTATCATCTGGCTCTTTAATTAGACAGTAAGCTTTGAGAGGGCAGCAGTCATGTTTTCTTGGCTCTTCATTGTTTTCCAGACACCCGGCACATAGTAGGTACTCAAAAAAGCTAAGTGAAATGTCCAACATCACCTAGCCACGAAATTGTAAATCTAGGATTCAGACCCAGGCTCTGAAATACTACACTGAGTAGTTGACAAATTCTAGCTAGTATTATTATTAATAACTAGAGGCCCGGTGCACAAAATTTGTGCATGGGAGGGGGGGTGTCCCTTAGACCAGCCTGCACCCTCTGCAATCTGGGACCCCCTCGAGGGATGTCCGACTGCCCTTTTAGGCCAGATCCAGGACTGCTGGCTCCAAACTGTACACCTGCCTGCCTCCTTGATTGCCCCTAACTGCTTCTGCCTGCCAGCTTGATCACTCACTAACCACTACCCTGCCAGCCTAATTGATGTCTAAGTGCTCCCCTGCCAGCCTGTTTGCCCCCAACTTCCCTCCTCTGACGGCCTGGTCACCCCTAACTGCCCTTCCCTGCAGGCTTGATTGCCCCCAATTGCCCTCCCTTGCAGGCTTGGTCCCTCCCAACTGCCCTCCTCTGCTGGCCTGATCACCCACAACTGCCCTCCCTTGCAGGGCCTGGAACCTCCCAATGGCCCTCCCCTGCTGGCCATCTTGTGGTGGCCATCTTGTGTCCAGGATCTTTGACCACATGGGGGCAGCCCTCTTGTGTGTTGGAGTGATAGTCAGTCTGCAAATTACTCTTTTATTAGATTAGGATAGAGGCCTGGTGCATGGGTGGGGGCCAGCTGGTTTGCCCTGAAGAGTGTCCCAGATCAGAGTGGGGATTCCCTTGGGGCAAGGGGCAGCCTGGGCGAGGGGCCTGTGGAGGTTTGCAGGCCGGCCATGCCCCCCAGCTACCCAAGCAGAGGCCCTGGGATCTGGGATTAATTTATGTCTACAAGTGAAACTTTGTAGGCTATTTAAAACTTTGTAGCCTAGAGTGGAGGCCTAGACTGGCAAATGCAGGCAGAAAGCTTGGCTTCCTCCATTGCCAGGGAAACCCAAGCCTCTGTTCTCTCCAGCTCAGTGGCTGCCATTTCTGAATCTTTTATAATTGAAACTTTGTAGCATTGAGTGGAGGCGTAGGCCAGCAACAGTAGGCGGAAAGCTTGGCTTCTTCTGTTGCTGGGGAAACCCAAGCCTTCCCCCTGCTCTCAGTGGTGGCAGCCATCTTGGTTGGGGGTTATTTGCATAATCTGCTCCTGATTGGCTGGTGGGTGTGGCTGTGGGCATGACAAAGGTACGGTAAAATTTGCATATTACTGTTTTATTAGGTAGGATGGGGTTAGAATGGGCTGAACTGGGGAGTCACTTGAGGTGTTTGTTAAAAGAGTGACTCATGAGTGTGAGAGGGCTTTGCCGGACACAAATGAGATTATTGTTCTGTATCCTGTTGAAGACGTCATCTGGCACAGAGCAGGGGGATGTACTCACAGTGGCTAAGGGCTGGGGTTGGGGTCCCTCTACTGCAGTCTGGACATGTGCTTACTATAATGTTCTAGAGCACAAGTTCCTGGGGAAAGAGTCTGCCATTATTATTTTTATTTAATATATTTTTATTGATTTTAGAGAGGGAGGGAAAGGAAGAGAGATAGAAACATCAGTGATGAGAGAGAATCATTGATCAGCTGCCTCCTGCATGCCCCTCTTGGGGATCAAGCCCGCAAGCCTGGCATGTGCCCTTGACCAGAGTTGAACTCGGGACCCTTCAATCTGCAGGCCAATGCTCCATCCACTGAGTCAAATGATTTTTCATGTAGAGGAGGGTCTTGGCACATGTGTCTCCTGACAGCAGGTGGAACAGGATGAGGGGAATAATCATAATGGTAGTTACCTTTCACAAGTAATTACAAAGTGCCCAAACTTGGCTAAGTACTTAAATAATCATCATCATCACTGACTCTGAGGGCTTATTGAGAGAGAATTATGTGACCTGCCTCGGGCTGATGGTTTTACAAGCAAGAGCTCCGCAAATCATCCCAACAATATCATGAGACAAATTATTGTTCCCATTTTCCGGATGAGAAAACTGAGGCACCAAGATGGATGGGATTGCCTGTGATCAGACGGCTAGTGACTGTTGCAGCTGGGATGGAACCCAGTTGTCTCGGACTCAGTCACTTCTCTACAAGGGGAGCCCAGAAGGGGATGCAGGGGAACTCAGTTTACAGACAGTGGGAAGTGATAGAAAGGTGAGGGGATGGAGTCTCTTGTTTGCCTCATCCGGGTCTGAGGCATGGAGGTGACAGCACTCCCTTGGCTGAAACCCTCCTGTGGCTCCCCCATCGCACTTCAAACAAAAGCCAAAGTCTTCGCCAGCCTGCAGAGCCGCACGGGACCTGGTCCCCTGCTCCTCTGGCACCTCCTCTTCCACCGCTCACTGCCCTGGCATTCTTGCAGCTCATCGACATGCCAAGTACCTCTCACTCAAGCTTTTGCTCCTGCAGTGCCCTCCACCTGGGTCCTTTTCTCCAACTCTCATGAGAGCTCACTCTCTCACTTCATTCACTTCTCAAATTCTCACCTCTTGAGAAAGGACCGACCCTCTCTAAAGTAGCTTCCCATTAATGGTATTACCTATGTTATCTTCTTTTCACAGCAAGCCTCTTCACCAGCAAGCATATCATATATTTACCTGTTTATTGTTTGTCCCTCCCATAGAACAAAGTTCCATGAAACAGGACTTACATATTTTGTTTACTGCCGTATTCCTGGATACAGCTGACATATTGCAAGCCCACAATATGTACTTGTGAGTGGAGCCAAACTGGGCTCTAATTCTGGCTCTGCCTCTTCCTAGCTGTGACTCTGAGCGTTTTAGTGAGTCTCTCTGAGAATCTGTAAAATAGGGATGGTTTTGAGTATAGTCATTTCTTAGTATCTGCAGAGGATTGGTTCTAGGACCCCCACAGATACCAAAATCTGCAGCTTCTCAAGTCCCTTATATAAAATAGGGTAGTGTTTGCATATACCTACATCCTCCTGTATACTTTAATTTCCAGATTACTTATAATACCTAATACAATATAAATAGTTGTCATACTGTATTGTTTAGGAATTAAGTACAGATGTAACCATTCGTAGGCCTAACATGGTACACTTAGCAACAATATAACATTTCCCCCCAAAATATATCTTTTTTGTTTGTTTTTGTTAATCCTTACCCAAGGGTATTTTTTCCATTGAATTTTAGAGAGAGTAGAAGGGAAAGACAGACAGAGAGAGAGAGAGAGAGAGAGAGAGAGAGAGAGAGAGAGAGAGAGAGAGAAACATTACTAGGACATGAGCCTGCAACCGAGGTATGTGCCCTTGAGCAGCATCAAACTCACAATCCTTCAGTATGCAGGCTGACGCTCTAACCACTGAGCAAGCTGGCTCCTCCCCTTCCCAGATGTTTTCGATCCATAGCTGGTTTGAGTCCACTGATACAGAACCCATGGATATGGAGGACTGACTGCCTTAAGTGAGATTGGACAATAAAATATCTGTGTGGTATCTGGCATGTGGTAGATACTCAATAGAAATGGTAGGTAACAATTATAGCCTTTCTCCCTTCCCTCCAAATTCTTCCCTCTGCAAGGGGGGGGTGGGGGGGGGCTGGATCCTGGGGCTCCTAGAGTTCACTGGGAAGGGTCTCCATTGTTGGGAGATGTCGATTTCAGCTTGAGGGAACTCTCAAGACTGTGGTCAGGAGGCTGGTAAAGAATGAGCCAAAGATGAAGCAGTGAGGAGGAACGGAGCAACGGGTAGGACAGTCCGGGGGCTGCTGGAGAATGGGCCAGTGGGCTCCTCACTGACCTGGAGCCTGGGGGCGAGGCAGCAGCTTGTTGCTACTGGTTAGGGAGGGTGGGAGGTGGCCATAGAGGTGATACAGTAGCAGCAAGAGAAGGGAATGGAATTGCAGGTAGAGGGACAGAAGAGGAAGCAGTTGGTTATCAATAGACACTGGCTATGTGCCAGGCACTATTCCGGGCACTGGGGACACAGCAGAGGAGTAGACAGAGAGGGTTCCTGTTCTCTAGAATTGGGGGGAGGGGGGAGCGGGGTGTTGTAAACTGTGGCCTGTGGGCCAAATCTGGGCTATTATTTTTGTACGCCTGTGAGTTAAGAATGGTGTTTACATCTTTAAATGATTGCGGGGAAATCAAAAGAAGACTATGTCATGATGTGCAAATTATATGAAATTCAAATTTCAGTATCCATAAATAAAGTTTTATTGGAACACAGCCATGCTCCGTTTACGTATGGTCTAGGGCTGCTTTCACACTACAACAGCCGAGTTGAGTAGTAGCAACAGAGACCATATGGTCTGGAAAGCCTAGTGTTTACTAGCTAGCTCTTTAGGGAAAAAAAAAAAAAAACTTGTCAACCCCTGCTCTAGGAACCTACATTCTCTGGGGAGACAGTAAACATTTCAGGGTGCTTCTGAGGACAAGTGCCAGCTGGCATCAGCATTTCCTCAGCCTGCTTCTGCCTGAGCCACCCTCCCTTGGATAGGAAGCGCCCCATCCAGGTGGGCTGACGCACAGCAGCAGAGGAGCTGGGGCGTGTGATCAGCCCCTGCCTCCAATCAAGAGGATCTAGCCTTTTTCCTAGAAGGAAAAAGTCATTCAGGGACTTGCAGTTCCAGCGCCCACTGGATTCCCCTTCCCGTCTCCCAGACCAGATCCTTGATCTAGGAATGGCTCCTGTGTGCTCCTCCAAGGGATATTATCATCACCCTTGTCATCAAGGCCTGTCACCTGTTTACCTGCCACCTGTGCGGCTCCTTTATAAAAAGTTTTCTTCCCTGCTACCTCCTGGAGCTCTTAAAGGGGTAAGGCATGGGTTGGGTTCATTGTTCCCATTTCACAGATGAGGAACCTGAGACTTAGAGAAATGACCTGGTTTATCCAGAGTCACACACCTTGAAATAGCTTGCAGAGCCAGGCTTAGAAAGTAAAGGAATGTTGGCTTTGGGACTTGCTTAGCCAGAGATGGAATAAAACGGTGGCCTGAGGCAGAGGTGAATCAGATAAGGGTGGCAAATCCTCCTTGTGCAAGAAATAAGGCCTGCATTGTCCTAGAGAATTTAAAAACATTAATGAAACTGGGTGGGTCTGCTTTTTATTTTCACCATGCTCTGGCAATTCTAAACAAAGTGGGTGATAAAATCCTCTTAAAGAGATCTTTCTGTTGGTCTGTTGCAGGAATTACTGTGATTTTTATGAATATAATATACTAGAGGCCCGGTGCACAGAAATGTGTGCACTCGTTGTGGTTCCTCAGCCTCTTGCAGACCGGGACCCCTCAGGGGATGTCCACCTGCCAGCTTAGGCCCACTCCTCAGGGGATCTAGGACCACACAGCCCCCTCTCCTGCCACCTCTGTGGAAGGGGAGGGTGCACCAGGACCGCCATGGCTGGCCTAGCAGTGCAGGTTCGCTGGCCCCACCCCCTCACCCACTGGTCGTTCTGGCATATTATTCTGGAAGGTTATTCCGCCATCCAATCTAATTAGCATGTTAGCTCTTTATTATATAGGACTAGGGGCCAATTCACAAAATTTATGCAAGAATAGGTCTTCTTTCCCCTGGCTGGGCACCTGCTTCCCTCTGGCACCTGGGACCCGGGCTTCCCTCACAGCCCTGGCTTCCTCTGGAAGGATATCCAGTCTGATTAGTATATTAGGCTTTTATTATTATAGACTAGAGGCCCGGTGCATGAAATTCATGCACAGGAGGCAGGAGATGTCCCTCAGCCCAGCCTGCACCCTCTCCAATCTGGGACCCCTTGAGGGATGTCCGACTGCCCGTTTAGGCCCTATCCCACTGGACTCACAATCCAGGACTGCTGGCTCCCAACTGCTCGCCTGCCTGCCTCCCTGATTGCCCCTAACCGCTTCTGCCTGCCAGCCTGATCACCCCCTAACCACTACCTAACTGCTCCCCTGCCAGCCTGTTTGCCCCCAACTTCCCTCCTCTGCCAGCCTGGTCACCCCTAACTGCCCTTCCCTGCAGGCTTGATTGCTCTCAACTGCCCTCCCTTGCAGGGCCTAGAACCTCCCAATTGCCCTCCCCTGATGGCCATCTTGTGGTGGCCATCTTGTGTCCACATGGGGGCAGGATCTTTGGCCACATGAGGGCAGCCCTCTTGTGTGTTGGAGTGATGGTCAATCTTCAAATTACTCTTTTATTAGATAGGACAGAGGCCTGGTGCATGGGTGGGGGCCAGCTGGTCTGCCCTGAAGTGGGTCCTGGATCAGAGTGGGGGTTCCCTTGGGACATGGGGTAGCCTGGGTAAGGGGCCTATGGTGGTTTGCAGGCTGGCCGCGCCCCCCAGCAACCCAAGCGGAGGCTCTGGGATTAATTTATGTTCTACAATTGAAACTTTGTAGCCTGGAGCAGAGCCAAGCCTTCTGTTTGCTCTGTGGCTACAGCCATTTCTGTTTGGGTTTATTTAAATTCTGTAATTGAAACTTTGTAGCCTAGAGTGGAGGCCTAGGTGCTAGGGCTGCAGAAGCTTGGCTTCCTCCATCTCCCAGGCAACCCTAGCCTCTGCTCTCTCCAGCTCCAAGGCTGCCACCATTTCTGTTGGGATATATCTTCTATAATTGAAACTTTGTAGCATTGAGTGGAGGCCTAGACTAGGCAATGGCAGGCAGAAAGCTTGGCTTCCTCCATTGCCAGGGAAACCCATGCCTCCCTCCTGCTCTCAGTGGCCACAGCCATCTTGGAGCTTATTTGCTCCTGATTGGCTTGTGGGTGTGGCTTGTGGGCATGGCTTGATAGGAGGTATGGTCAATTTGCATATTACTCTTTTATTAGATAGGATTATATAGGATAGGATATGTAAGCTTCAAATGAGGACATTTTTATCACCTAACCTTTAATAAATAATATATTCTAAATGGAGACTAATTTGGAGAAGCAGCGGTCACACAATTGGCCCCAATACATGCCTTCAGTTGGAGAGGTCAATGAGCTCACTTCGGAGTTCATGTCCCCATATTCCTGCAGTTACACAGTAGATCTGAAGTCAACAATGATAGCCCAGTGATTGTAAAAACAAAGGAACAGAACTTGAGTTACTGCAGTTCTCTTGTTCTCTGTGCAAATCATTCTCTGGGCCTTGTCAAGTTGCTTCTTTTGGAAAGGTTTCCGTGTGTGTGTGTGTGTGTGTGTGTGTGTGTGCGCGCGCACGCATGCGCTCCTTTTTGTAAAAAAACAAAAAAAAATGTAGCTCTAACTGGTTTGGTTCAGTGGATAGAGCATCAGCCTGCAGTCTCAAGGGTCCGAGGTCCGATTCCAGTCAAGGGCATGTACCTTGGTTGTGGGCACATCCCCAGTAGGGAGTGAGCAGGGGGCAGCTGATTGATGTTTCTAATTCTCTCTCTCCCTTCCTCTCTGTAAAAAATCAATTAAAAATATATTCTTTTTTTTTTTTTTTTTAAATATATTTTTATTGATTTTTTACAGAGCAGAAGGGAGAGGGATACAAAGTCAGAAACATCGATGAGAGACATCGATCAGCTGCCTCTTGCACGCCCCCTACTGGGGATGTGCCCGCAGCCAAGGTACATGCCCTTGCCGGAATCGAACCCGGGACCCTTCAGTCCGCAGTCCAACGCTCTATCCACTGAGCCAAACCGGTCTCGGCAAAAAATATATTCTTTAGATATAAAAAGTATTAGTCTATTTTCCCTCTTTATACTGTAATTTTTATTTTACATAAGATATTTTATTGGAGCCCTAGTTGGGTAGCTCAGTTGGTTAGAGCGTCATCCCAGCATTGTGGGCTCAGTCCCCAGTTAGGGCACATACACCAACAAGCAGTGAATGCATAAATAAGTGGGGCAACACACTGATGTTTCTCTCTTTCTCTCTGAAAAATCAATAAACAGCCCTGGCCGGTTTGGCTCAGTGGATAGAGCGTCAGCCTGCGGACTGAAGGGTTCCAGGTTCCTTTCTGGACAAGGGCACATGCCAGGGTTGCAGGCTCGATCCCCAGTAGGGGGCATGCAGGAGACAGCCAATTAATGATTCTCTCATCATTGACGTTTCTGTCTCCTTCTTTCCTCTCTGAAATCAATAAATATATATATATATTTAAATAAATAAATAAATAAAAATAAAAGTTATTGGTCTAAATATATATAGGAAGTGTATATATGAAGGAGTATTTATATTACATTCAATAAAAGAAAAAAAATTTTTTTAATGTTTGAAAGTCATCAGAGTAGATGATCTTTTTAAAAATATATATATTTTATTGATTTTTTTACAGAGAGGAAGGGAATGGGATAGAAAGTCAGAAACATCGATGAGAGAGAAACATCGATCAGCTGCCTCTTGCACCCCCCCTACTGGGGATGTACCTGCGTCTAAGGTACATGACCTTGACAGGAATCGAACCCGGGACCTCTCAGTCCACATGCCGGTGCTCTATCCACTGAGCCAAACCGGTTTCGGCTAAAAGAAAAATTTTAATGTATTTTTCTCTGACCATTTTTTGTAATCCTCACCCGAGGAGAGGGAGGAGAGAGAGAAAAACATTGATGTGAGGAAGAAACATTGATCAGTTGCCTCTCATATGCACCAAAAGCTGGGATCAAATCTGTAATCTTTAGGTATATAGGACAACACTCCCATCAACTAAGCCACCTGGCCAGGGCCATTGTTTTTATTTTGTTTTATTTCATGATTATTGTTGAAGATGATTCTGTCATGTTGGGATCATTAAAAAATGATCTGTTCTGTGTGTGAGTCAAATATACTAGTTTTGCCATTGGCCTGAGACAGAATAGGACCCAATGACCTCACCTTCTCACTCATAATTATTGTTATTTTATTAGCACGTACTTGGTGTCAGGCACTGGTCTAAGGTTCAGCATGTTCCATCTCTCTTCTTTTCTTCATTCAACAAATATTAAGATCCCACCATGTGTGAGGCTCCATTATAGGTACCAGGGATATGGCAGTGAACCAAGTCAAATGCTTTCTGTCTCTTACCCTTGAACCTCTGAGCCTGGAGGTGGGATGGGGTTCTCCTTGTGTATCATCTCATTTTAAAATATTTCATATATCAGCCCTAACCAGTTTGGCTCAGTGGATAGAGCGTCAGCCTGTGGACTCAAGGGCCCCAGGTTCGATTCTGGTCAAGGGCATGTACCTCGGTTGTGGGCACATACCTAGTAGGGAGTGTGCAAGAGGCAGCTGATCAATATTTCTCTCTCGTCGATGTTCTAACTATCCTTCTCCCTTCCTCTCTGTAAAAAATCAATAAAATATATTTTTAAAATATTTCATGTATCAATAAGATATATTTAAAATATATATTTAGACAGAATGCCACAGGCCAGGCCTGGCGTGAAGTTGTTAGGCCACGTAGTGTAAGGTCAGAGTTTGTCTTTCTTCAGAACGCCAATATTTTTTGTTCATCATGGATATTTCTTAAGCATAAATTTTGTTTCAAATTATAAGAGAAAGTTTATTTAGAATGTTACAGAGGTAATAGAAGTTAGCCAATTGGGCTGCATAGGCTCAGGAAACAGTTTACAGAAGGAAAAGAAGGGTTTAGAGAGAAAGGGAAGGCAGTGTGTGGGATGGGGAGGTGGTGGGGGGCAGAAGGGGAAAGGTAAGGCTCTCCAGAGAAAGAACCACCTTTTTTTGCATTACTTTTCACTTTTTTTTTTAATGTTGATCAGAATCAATCTTCTTTTTAAATTTTATTGATTTTCTACAGAGAGGAAGGGAGAGAGATAGAGAGTTACAAACATCGATGAGAGAGAAACATCAATCAGCCGCCACCTGCACACCCCCTACTAGGGATGTGCCCACAACCAAGGTACATGCCCTTGACCAGAATCCAACCTGGGACCTTTCAGTCCGAAGGCTGACGCTCTATCGCTGAGCCAAACCGAGTTCGGGCTACTTTTCACTTTT
Organism: Antrozous pallidus; assembly: GCA_027563665.1. Classification (NCBI taxonomy): domain Eukaryota; kingdom Metazoa; phylum Chordata; class Mammalia; order Chiroptera; family Vespertilionidae; genus Antrozous; species Antrozous pallidus. The sequence goes on from CM050508.1 coordinate 196,314,605, forward strand.
TAAAATATTAGATGAAAAAAATAAAATAAAATATTACATGAAAATGTTAATTATCTTGAATGTCGAGAGTTTTTTGGTGCCCTCTTAAGTTTTGCACCTAAATGCACCCTCATTAACCTCACTCTATTAACCTCTCTCCCTAGTCCCATCCTTGCTCATTTAATTCTCACAACAATCCTGTGAAGTAGGTACAATAATTACTCCCATTTTACAGGTAAGAAAAGTGAGGTAGAGAGAGGCTAACTGATTTGTTCAGGGACACACAGTTATTAAGTGGCAGAGCTGGCACGTGAACTACTTTAGTGCCCATGCTCTTAGCCCCGCTTTACATTTGTTTTGTTTGGCCGTACAGGTCACTAAATATTTCATATAACTCGCCATTACACCAGGCTCACATTGCCGTCTTGCAGTGGAGTGGCAGCCTCTCTTAGACGAGGCATGCTCGTCATACCCCCACCCCCTCCTGTCTCAACTCCTCACCATTTCACTCGTCACCTGGCTCCTCCAGGGCATTTGGATTTGGACCCCTAATCTGACCATTTCCATGACTCAGGGAGGAAGAGGCTCACTCTACTCAATAGCACTTTTTTAAAAATATTTTTTTTTATTGACTTCAGAGAGGAAGGAAGAGTGAGATAGAAACATCCACGATGAGAGAGAATCATGGCTCGGCTGCCTCCCGCAAGTCCCCCACTAAGGATCGAGCCCACAACCCGGGCATGTGCCACTGACCGGAACTGAACCGGAGGCCTTTCAATTCGCAGGCCGACCCGCTATCTACTGAGCCAAAAGGCTAGGGCCGTGGTCGGCAAACTCAGTCAACAGAGCCAAACATCAACAGTACAACGATTGACATTTCTTTTGAGAGCCACATTTTTTAAACTTAAACCATATAGGTAGGTACATTGTTATTAACTTAATTAGGCTACTCCTTCAGTCGCACTGTACGTTCTCATCCACACGTGGTGTTTTGTGAAAGAGCCACACTCAAGGGGCCAAAGAGCTGCGTGTGGCTCGCGAGCCGCGCTTTGCCGACCACTGGGCTAGAGCAGCACTTTTATGACAAAGCTGGGATCGAAGCCAGGCCTCACAGCCCGTAAGTGACAGGAGACAATTATGAGTGACTGTACAGCTGATGGGAGCTCAGAAAGTGAATTCTCACTCAGGTCAAGCTAACTCCCGTTCCCTGAGCACCTCCCTGGGCTGTCACTGAGGTGGGCGTGTCCAGATCCACATCTCGGGGTCTCCCAACGACTCTGGCAGGTCAGTCTTTTTGTTGTTTTTTTTGTTAATCCTCACCTGAGGGTATTTTCCCATTGAATTGTAGAGAATGGAAAGGAGGGGAGAGAAGGAGAAAGGGGGGCAGAGAGAGAGAGAGAGAGAGAGAGAGAGAGAGAGAGAGAGAGAGAGAGGTAGAGAGAGGTTGATGTGACAGAAATACATTGGTTGCCTCCCACAGGTGCCCCAACCGGGGCCCAGGATCAAGCCTGCCCCCGAGGTCCGTGCCCTGGATCAGAATTGCACACGAGTGCCCAGTGGTCATTCCACTGAGCCAAACCAGCGAGGGCTGGCAGCTTAGTCTTGACAGCCTCCACCTTGCAGGGGAGAAGCTGTAGCTCGGGAGGTGACTTTCCCAGGACCTCACTGCAAGTTTGTGGCAGGTCCGTCTAACTCCAGTTCATGAGCTCTGGACATGAGACCAGAGGAACCCCCTCCTGTTCCCTCCCTCTCGCTCCCTCTCACTCTTCCTTGGGATTTCTTGGGCTGAGGCTAGAGTCATCCTGGCGAACTCTGCACTCCTCCAGGAGGATGCTGGCATCAGGCAGCCTGAGAGCCAAAGGGAGTTATCGAACACCTACAGTCCTAGCCAGTTTTCTCAGTGGTTAGAGCGCGCCAAGGGCTTTGAAGGGTCCCGGGTTGATTCTGGTCAAAGGCACCTACCTCAGTTGTAGGCTCAGTGCTAGGCCTTGGTCAGGGTACATGCATGAGGCAAACAATGGATGTATCTCACATCCATGTTTGTTGCTCTGTCTCTCCCCCTCCCTTCTGCTCTCTCTAAAAATAATTGAAAAAGTATCCTTGGGTGGGGATTAACAACAACAACAAAACACTTACTATATGCCAGGCATGTACTAGATGCTTTTTACAAGGCATAAAGCCCCCTTTTTTGTGTGTTACTTGCATCCTTTAAATTTCCTACAATGAATACATTTTACTTCCTGTATAAGGAACTGCTTGATCTAGGCCTGGAAATGATTCTACTCAACTTCTGGACAAGTTGGGGGTCAGTTTCCCCAATTTTCCATTAAAGAGACTGAGGCCCGGAAGGATTGCCCGAGGTCTCACGAGGAGTAAGTGATGGAGTCAGGATTCTGTCTGAACCCAGGACCTGTGCTCTTTCCATTCTACTGCTGTGCCTGCCTCTCTCCCCTCCCCACCCCACCCTTTTTAACGCCTTGTTTCAAAAGGAGTTCAGGCAAATTATAAAAATACAGAAGAGGAATCAAGTATTTATCCTATCTTTCTTATATAAGTTATTTCAGAAAAATCAAATAATGAATGAGGAAAAGTTCTTTTTTATAGAATTCCAACTAATGAATGCAAAAAGTGACAGAATTAGAAAGTTAACATTTTTGTAAACACCTACTGAAATAATGGATCAGCCCTAACCAGTTTGGCTCAGTGGATAGAGCAGCGGCCTGCAGACTGAAGGGTCCCAGGTTCGATTCCGGTCAAGGGCATGTGCCTTTGGTTGTGGGCACATTCTGTGTAGGGGGTGTGCAGGAAGCAGCTGATTGATGTTTCTCTCTCATCAATGTTTCTAACTCTCTCTCCCTCTCTCTTCCTCTCTGTAAAAAATCAATAATAAAAAAAAAGAAATAATGGATCATTAGTGGGTGCTAAGAACCAATAACAAGTTGAAGGGGAATTTTATAATGAAGAGAGCTGGCTAAGAGCCCTGAACCATGGATCAATTAGTAAAAACATTACAATGAATTATTATATGCCTCCAGATGTAATGTTATAATAAGTACATAGCACCATCTCTAATAAGATATTCTTGCCAAAAATATTACATCAGAGTCTATCAAGCCTCTATGTCTAACTTTCAGTATACTGGAAATACAACGGACAGAAGAACAAGTAAACTAGCCCATCAGGAAGCAGCCCAATCTCCTGCTACGGGAACCTTTCAGGACACGTGCTTCGATTTCTTTCACAAATGAATAGCCTGCATAAAGAAAGAGGAGTGAAACTGTTACAGATTAAAAGGCACTTGAAGACATATCAACTGAATGAAATGTGTAAGTCTGATTTGAATTCTGATAGAAACAAACTAAATTATTAAAGAAATTTGAACATAAACTAGATATTAACTAATTTTTGGGAACTCTGTTAATTTTGTTGGATATAATAGTTACGTTGGAAAAAGCCCTGTTAAAGATATATGATGAAATAATTTGGGTGAAATATGTTTGGGATTAGCATTACGGTACTCCAGACAGGGGAAATTGGGGAGGTGGATGAAACAAGATTGGCAGATGTTGATACTTATTGAAGATAGATGGCAGGTACAGGACAATTTATTATATTCACTCTACTTTTATGTATGTTTGGAATTTTCCATAATAAAACACTTTCTAAGGGTAAAAGTAATTATGAAAATTGGAACAAAGAGAAAAATAGAGATCAAGAAATGGAAAAGTTCAAAGCTTTTTAATATCCAAAGCAGAGAGGGAAACAAGAATCATGCTAGCCTAGAAGGGCAGTGTCATGTCAACAGACCTTTGACACCCCCTCCCCACCCCCCCCTGCATAGGAGTGGGCCCTGGGCCTGTAACCAAAGAGTCCATGCAACCTGTGCTGGACTCTGTGTGGGAATGTCTTTCTTGTTTTTGAGGTGCAATGGGTGTTCTCTTGTTTCTGCTTCAAGCATGTGCGTCAGTCATACAGCATCTGGCCAGCCCCAACGCTGTGTTTATTCTCCGGGAGATGACAAGGTGGGTCCTTCCAGGGTGGCAGGAAAAAGGCGAGCAGAGGCAAATTGCTCTGTGTTAGCCACGAGGAGAGATCCGCTGGCCACGAGGGACCAATGCCCGAGAAGCTAATCTCACACGTACTATTGATTTCAGAGAGGATGGGAGAGGAAGACAGGGCCAGAGACGTCAATGTTGGGCGAGAATCATCCATCAGCTGCCTCCTGCATGCCCCGACTAGAAATAAAACTGTGACCTCCTGGTTCACAGGCGATGCTCAGCCCCTGAGCACACTGGCTGGACCTGAAGCGGGTCTTGCTCTGTCTCCTCTCGGGGAGTAAAGCAGCGATTTCCAACCAGTGTGCCGTGTCAGGCTAACGAGTGCGCTCCCAGAATTTTTAAAACATGCAAGACCTGACTATTTAGTCATAGGCACTGACCTCTTGTCCCTTAGATTGTCAGATTAAAAAGTGACAAGAGCTGAAACCGGTTTGGCTCAGTGTGCGGACTGAAAGGTCCCAGGTTCGATTCCGGTCAAGGGCACGTACCTTGGTTGTGGGTACATTCCCAGTAGGAAATGTGCAGGAGACAGCTGATCGATGTTTCTAATTCTCTCTCTCCCTTCCTCTCTGTAAAAAAAATAAGTAAAATATATTTTTTAAAAATAAAAAAATGACAGGAGCCAACACAATAGCCATCTGGTATGAATGAGGCAAAATTATACCTTTTGCTTTTTGTCAAATCTGCAAAAATATATTTTTTGGGGGGGATGCCGCAGAACTTTAGTAATTAGGTTTTGTGTGCCATGAGATGAAAAAGGGTGCAGATAGCTGGAGTCTTGTTCCATCCAGTGCTTGACCACCTGTGGTTTCCTGGGTGACTCAGATGACAAGACGTGGAGACCTCCCCTGGGATTGGTAGCCAGAGCACAGTCCTCACCGAGAGATTTAGGAAACCAACAAACCAGAGGAGTTTCTCGTCAGGAAAGAGATTCTGGGGATAACAAAAGTTCCTCTTAATATGGCCTAGCAGCTCACCAGTTGAGAGGCCAATCACTTGTCCTAATTTGGGCTGCACTTGCAAAGCCCGCGGGCCAATGGGAGGGGAAGAGGTGGAGCTCGGAGGAAGGAGGAAATGGAGAAAGACTGGGCGAGGGCAGGTCCGCTCAGGTGGGCGGTTTCCGTGAGCCAGGGCAGAGACTGTCGCTTTCGTAACAGGAAAAATCTTACACAAAATGTCTGTGAACCCGAATAAATCGGGTCTTGTGTTTGCTCCCTCTTCCCCCCAAAGAAGTCGGTCTAACTCCAGAGAGCGCTGGCGGGAAACGCAGGTCCCGGCGAAGGGATTTTACACAGCAAGACGTCCTTTCAAAACCCTCCTGACTCCTCTTTCTTCCTCAGAGTCCCACGTTATCAGCTCCCGAAACTCCCGTTCCCCCCAATTCCTGGCCACCCAGCTCCCTCCCCTCCCCTCCCCTCCCCTCTGGAGGCGGCAGCTTTTCCCGGTTGGGACCGGGAGAAAGGCCTCCGGGCACTGCACACCTGCTTCGGTTCGCTCCTCTCCCTCTGCCCTCCTTACAGACTCCTTAGCCGAGTCTGGGGAGCAGGAAAAGCCATGAATATTTACAAGTGAGTATTTCTGTCCTGGAAAATAAGATGGGAAGGAAACACACCTCAATGTTAACCGCAAGCGGCCAGCAGAGCTTTGAATCAGATAAAGTCGGGCTCAGGTCTGGCTCTGCCCACCTTCTAGCTGCGTGACCTTGGGCAGGCCTCGGTGGAGACCTTGCTGCAGACCTCGGGTTGCTGTTCCGCGAATTACTGAGCCAGCCGTTTGACAGCGTTCCATAAAGTACAACTGACAAAGTAAAGGCGTTGTCTCGGTCGATCGGAACATGGTGAATATTGTCTTCATCAATATTTTTGCCTTTATCAAGATTTTAACAACTGTTTACAAATAAGCACACATTTTAAAATTTAACAGAAAACACCATAAGGATTATTATAAACACAGGCACAAACTATCAGTAGAGGGCTAAATGAATTCTGGGGTGCCTATATTCTGGAATATTATAAACGTGTTAAAACTAAGGTATTTCTATAGTGACTTGACAAATGTCCACAGTAGACCAAGTTGCAAGATGAAATGTGTGGTGGCCCTTTTATATGTATATTTCAATGTTAAATATATAAACAAACCAAAGAAGTGCTGGAAGGATACCGGACACCTTAGCCATCTCAGCAGTGAAGATGAGGGTTTTTCATTTTTTAATCTATTTTTAAGGCTTAACTTTTTAAATAAGACGCATGAACTACTTCGATGTAAAAGGGAAAGTTTTCAGGGGGGGAAGCAGGCAGGGAGGGCTTCCCGGGTCCCGTCAGAACAAACAGGGCGGACAGCCATGGACTTGACTGTCCGGACCTCAGTCTATCTCCGCGGTCTGAGCCCCGGCCAGCCAGGGGGTGCGGAGGGAGGTTAGCCACCCCGTCGTCAGCCCTCAAGGTCGTGTCCTCTCTTGCAAAGGCTGCAACAGAAGGAGCCGGTTGGGGTTGCGCTCTCCTTCCCTGCGCTGACCCCGCTACTGTCTCCGCCACGGAGGACGGTTTGCCGGAGCCACGAAGAGGGCAGGGGCCGGAAAAGGCACCGGGGCCAGTGGATCTTTCTAGACGAGGCCGTGGCCCCGGAGGCGCTCCCCTCCCCCGGGGTTGAAACCGAAGACGAGGAAGGGCTCTGGAGGCGGCGGAGCCCCGGGGCTCTCGGCGGGCCCCGCCCTGCAGCGGGCGGCGGCACGGAGCCGCCGAGGCCTCCGACAACCGGGGACAAGCCCGAGCAGCTCCCGGAATGTGGGGAAGGAGGCGAGGACACACGGGGGCCGCCAGCCGTCTCCACACAAACTGCGGCCTCCAGATCCAGTGCCCAGATTAAGTCCAGAATTTCCGGCCGGATTCCAGGGCCCAGCCCGGGAAGTGGGCGGGTTCCCGCCTCCCCTCCCCCTCCCCCGGCCCTTCTCCATTCGGGCCCCAGACCCTGGTCCAGCCCCGGGGCCGGCCATTCAGCTCAGGGTCTCGCGGGCCCCCCTCTTCCCGAACCCCCTTCCCGGCGCCCGCCCCGCCCGTGTCCGCCGCGTTCCCGCTCCCAGCACCCCGCGCGCGCCGCCCGGCCCGCCTCGGCCCGCGGTCACCGGAGCCCAGGGCCCCGCCCCGCCCCGCCGAGGCCCCGGCCCTGCACGTGCCGCGCGTGCTCCGTCCGCCCCGGGGTCTGCGGGCGGCCCCGGTGCGATCCTGACCCACCCCGCCTCCCGGCGCCTGGAGAAAGGCCTGGGGGCGGCGCGGAGCGTGGCGTCCGGAGAAGTGAGGGAAGGTGCGGCCGTAGGAGGAGCGGAGGACGCGGAGCTCACGCCCACCTCTCTCCCCGGCCGGCGCGTTGGGGAGCGGGACGGGCCGTCGGTCTTGGCCCGGGGGGGCTCGGAGCCCAGTCTGAGCTGGGAACGCCCGACCTAGAATAGGGAATCCAGGGCCCCGCTGGGATGAGCTCAGACCCGGCAGTTTTCTCGGCCTGGGTGCCGGTGACCTGACCTGGCAGCGTGGGGAGCAGGCTCGGGAGGCGCAGGCGACGGCGCGCTGCTTCCCCAGTCTCCCAGCCGGGGCGCGGAGCTCAGCTCCTTGCCGCCACCGTGTGGCGGGAGGGGAGCGGCGCCGGCCTGGCCCCCGTGCTCCCCAGGGAAGACCCGCTCCGGAGACCGTGCGGCTCTCTAACCCAGTTCCAGGACTGGGGTTGAGGTTGCTAAGGCGACGATGGAGCCATCCCCGCTCTGTCTACCCTCAGGCCGCTGTGAATCCCGCTCAAGACCGCGTGGGACCGTGTGGATGCCCAGCATCCGCCCCAGCCAGCTCACCATGGTGTGGATGCGAACCATCCCTCTCAAAGGCAGCAAGGCCCCCAACACCCAAACTACCGAAAAGCTTTAAGCACCTACAAAATGAATCAACAAGAATGAATAAATATTCTTGCCTTCCCATTTTCCTGAAATAACAGGTAACATTTAAGGAGGGCTTAATCTTAATGTATGCTAGGCATTTACTGAGTATTAATTTTTTAGAGAGAAAGGAAAAGAGAGGGGCGCGCGCGCACACACACACACACACACACACACACACACACACACGTCGATGTCAGAGGGAAACATTGATAGACTTCTTGCACCGCCCCTAGTGGGGATGGGGATCAAGCCTGCAACCTGGGAATGTGCCCGGACCAGAATCAAACTGGCAACCTTTCAGTGCACGGCCTACACCCAACACCCAGCCAACTGAGCGGCGCCAGCCCGGGCTCCTGAGTCCGTTTACATGCATGACGACATTACATTCTAACCATAATCCTCTAAAGGTAGGCACTGTTATTCCTATCTAACAGATGAGGACATTGAGGTCCAGAGACGTTAAGTAATTTGTCCAAAGTCACACAGCTAGCTAAGAATTGATTTTCTAAGCCTATAAATACATATATATTTATATTTCAGAGAGGAAGGGAGGGGAAGAGAGAGAGAGAGAAACATCAATGATGAGAGAGAATCACCGGTCAGTTGCCTGACTGCCTCCTGCAGGTCCCCTACTGGGCAGGGCTCTCACAGCCCAGGCAGGTGCCCTGACCTGAATTAAACCTCGACCTCCTGGTTCATAGGTCAGTTTTTAACCACTGAGCCATAGCAGCCAGGCCAATTTTTGTTTTGTAATAGACTTTATTTTATGAACAGAAGATGCAGAGAGTTTCCATATACCCCCTTGCCCAGTATCAACATCCCACATATTAGTGCATGTTACAATTAATGAACTTAGTCTGACACCTCATCATCACCCAGAGTCTAAACTTTACATCTCATAAGTGTTGGCTTTTAACCACTATGCCAGTCTCCTGCTCTAACGGAAGACCACTTTGCTGGTAGAGAGTTTTGGAGGACACAGAATTTCTATAGCAGGGGTGTGACAGGTATTCTAGGCAGGAAAGTTGTACTGGTATACACAGAAAAAGGCATGGGGGCATGGATTTTCAAGGTAATTGGTGAGTTTGACTTGAGAAGAGGCCCAAATTTTTAGCTAATAAATTGATTATCAACTTCATTCGTTTGCCCTAAACAATAAAGCCAATGAAATAATGGGTTTACTATGCAAGGTTTGTTGTTTTTTTTTAAATGAATATGTACTATTTTAAAACATCTGGTCATATTCCACTAAAGCCGTCACTAGAGCCCCCGGTGGAAAAGACCGCCAGAGGGAACTAGTGAAGGTGCCCTGGCTGGGTAGGATGAGGTCGCTGATGAGCCAGTAAAGGGCTGGCTGCTTTTCATAATTCCTCCTGACCCCTCAGACCTACCAGTGTATCAAAGCTTTTCTTTTCTGGTTGACAATGCTTTGGTGGCTCCCCTTCTGTTCTGGATGAAGAGTAAATGCCTTAATATGGCTTGCAAAGTCCTTTGGGACCCTAGGATTGGCCCACCATGGCCCAACCAGGCCGGTGAAGAAAGGAAGATGGGAGACAGCATTTCCTGGAGGAAGTGACATTTGAGCTGAAACCCAACAGATTTATGGGAGAGAGCCAGATGGTGGTGGAGAGCTTTTTAGGTAGAAGAAACAGATGTGCAAAGTTCCTGAGGCAGGAACAATGAGCATGTGAGCACCTGAAAGAGGCAGGGCAGAGGCAGGGAGAGGAGCTTGCAGAGGCCAGTCCCTGCCTGCAGTCCCTGGAGGCCTCACTGGCTCTTAATTGCTTGCTGTGCCCTCTGGGAGCTATTTAAGAGTTTCAAGTATAGGAATGACTTCTAGTTAGTTACTCAAATAACAAATACTCTTTGAGCACCTACCCTGTGCAGAAGGCTGAGAATTTTACAGTAATAAGACTTCTGGTCTCTGCCATCGGGGAGTTTACAGTCTTCTTTAAGAAACAAAGTTATGTATACACATAGTTTAAAGAAATAAGTATAAGGGTTTCTGTAAAAACAAGGCAGTCCCTCTTCCCCCATTTCCATTTTCCCAGAAACACCTATTGTCAACTCTTTTAGCGGACTATATAGTCCATTATCTCCATTATCTCTAAGTAACATGCTCTGCCATTTTTTGAGGTTTCTGTTTTAAGCACCACCTCTTGATTTTCTACTATGGGAGATAAAGTTTTAACTCTCTTTCCCCATCATACACATAGTCCCCGAACTGCCGTCGTAATTTTGGTTAGTGCAGTAGTCATCGTTGACATTACTATATGTAAGCCATGATTACTTTTCCTTTCCTATACAACTTCTTGTTTCCACAGAGTTACTAATTGCCCTGTCTTGTCACTTGCTAAATTTTTATGTTCTCCACTCTCCACCAGTTATGTAAATGTCTTCTCAAGAAGTTCATACAAATCGGGTGTTGTGGTGAGCTGGCACAGCCATGGCATACTCAGCCCCAGGGTACCTTATGTACCGTGTCAGCTCAGCCAGGTCCTGTGAGCCTGAGAGGGGGCGGTGAAGGATTGAGAAAAGACAGACAAGAGAAGGAAGCTGGGGGCTGGTGGGAAGATGTTCTCTCTGATGGAGAGCTAGCAACAGCACCACGGACTACAAGCCCTGTTTTTATTTATTTATTTAATTGATTTTTTTTTTTTACAGAGAGGAAGGGAGAGAGAAAGTTAGAAACATTGATGAGAGAGAAACATCGATCAGCTGCCTCTTGCAACCCCTCACTAGGGGTGTGCCCACAACCAAGATACATGCCCTTGACCGGAATTGAACCTGGGACCTTTCAGTCTGCAGACTGACACTCTATCCACTGAGCCAAACCGGCCATGCCTTTATTTTATAGCCAATTCCACGAGGCAAAGTAAGGGCATGGTCAAGATGTTTACAACATTCTCGTGGGTTTCAATCCTGCTCAATTACACGCACCTGAACTCTATCAAGCCCACGTCACTCAGACACGTGGGAGCACGTGTTCGGACCGTAGGCTCAAGCTGACAACCGCAGCTGCTGGCTCTCATTGTGCTGGGACTTGCACGTGGCAATGAGAGGACTGGGCCCTCTCAGTAGTCCAAGGCTTGAACCTGTCCAAACACTATAGCAGCTCTCCATGGGGTGTCTCTGGCAGTGGACATGGAGATCCAGATATTTATTAGCGATCAGCATCTGTGAAAGGAAGTGGGTGAAAGCAGGACTGAGCAGAGGGAGAAGTCCAACTGCAATGAGGCCTGCCAAAGCCTCTGCCAACCAACCTAGCAGAGAGCTCTGGAGCAAGCATTGTCCATCACAATGTCCTGAGCCCAGCTGACTGGCCAGGCCTCCATGTCTTGCCTGAGTCAGTCCCCAGTGTAGGCTGTCCCAGGGCAGGGTGTGATCGTGGGTGAGGACCTTTCTGCATCTGAGGCTATCCCTGAAGGGCTGACAGCTGGAAGCGGGTCTGCTGTCCAAAAGCCCCCAGTGGGGCAGCTATCCTTTCTTTAAAAAAAAAAAAAATTTTTTTTTAAATTGATTTCAGAGAGGAAGTAGAAACATCAATGATGAGAATCATTGATTGGGTGCCTCCTGAACGCCCCCCTAGTGGGGATCAAGTCCACAACCTAGGAATGTGCCCTTGACCAGAATGGAACCTGGAACCTTTCAGTCCCCAGAGCCAAACCAGCCAGGACAGCAATCCTTTCTTATGGGGGCTCTCTGTGACTACCACATCATGTATTCTGTCCATTTCATTTTCTTTTTTTAAATACATTTTATTGATTTTTCACAGAGAGGAAGGGAGAGGAATAGAAAGTCAAAAACATTGATGAGAGAGAAACATCGATCAGCTGCCTCCTGCATACCCCCCAGTGGGGATGTGCCCGCAACCCAGGTGCCTGCCCTTGACTGGAATCGAACCTGGGACCCTTCAGTCCACAGGCCGATGCTCCATCCACTGAGCCAAACCGGTTTCGGCAATTTCATTTTCTTGAAAAAACTTTCCTTGGCATCTTCCCTCTGCTTCAGGCTGGAGTGTTTGCTCTTTATTCTGGACAGGGAAACATCCAGATTTTTGTTGGGTTTAAAGTTTGTACAAGCTGGGGGCCATTAAAAAATACAAAATTATGTATAATTTCTTTAGATTGATAAATCAATCAGTTCCTGGAGCTTCAGAGCCTTTTCTTCTGAGATCTCATTGGGTAATCTGGCAGAAATGCTTTCTGGCTGACTTCTACCTGCCTAGAACCATCTACACTCCCTACCCCTCACAGGGGTGGGAAAGTGCTGGAACCTGGAGTTCAGAATGTAGAAGCTTCCCCGAAAGCCTGCCTCTGACCTGGGGTCTTCTTCACAATCATCCTAGGGCTTCCCCTAGCCCCACTCCTGTGCCGGAATTCTTTTTATTTCTTCTTTAATATTTTATTGATTCTTTACAGAGAGGAAGGGAGAAGGATAAAGAGTTAGAAACATCCATCAGCTGCCTCCTGCACACTCCCTACTGGGGATGTGCCTGCATCCAAGGTACATGCCCTTGACCGGAATGGAACCAAGACCTTTCAGTCCGCAGGCCAGCGCTCTATCCACTGAGCCAAACCGGTTTTGGTCTGGAATTATTATTTTTTAATTTACTCCATCCTTTTGGTGGAAAACCTACTCCAATGGTTGCCTGGAGAAAGGGTGGGGAGGTGACTTTTTTCATTTCTAGAGGAAAGGTGCGGGGTGCTCCCAGGAGGGAGAGCGCGCCTTTGAGACCTGCATGGCAGCAAATGCTTCCTTTTGGGGTGGTTTCTATTGGTTTCTTTTGATGTAGCCCCATTTGTTTATTTTCTCCTTAGTTTCCTTTGCTCTAGATGTGTCTGTAAGCAAATTGGTACGAGAGATGTTTGAGATTTTGCTGCCTATGGTTTCTTTTAGGATTTTTATGGTTTCATGAGTTACATTTACATCTTTTATACATTTGAAGTTTATTCTTGTGTATGGTATAAGTTGGTAGTCTAGTTTAATTTTTTTCATGTATCTATCCAATTTTCCTAACACCATTTATTATTATTTTTTTTAGATGTAAAGGTTTAACATTGCAATCTTTTTTTTTTTTTTAATCCTCATCCTAGGATATTTTTCCATTGATTTTTAGAGAGTGGAAGAGAGGGGGAAAGACAGAGAGAAACATCAATGTGAGAGAAACAAATCGATTGGTTGCCTCCTGCAAGAACCCTGACCAGGGCCCAGACCAGGGCCCAGACCAGGGAGGAGCCTGCAACCGAGGTACATGCCCTTAACCAGATTCAAACCTGGGACCCTGTAGTCCAGCGGTCGCCAACCTTTTAGACCTCATAGACCACCAGTTGGCAACTGCTGCTTTAGTCTGCAAGCCGACGCTCTATCCACCGAGCAAAACCAGGTAGGGCTCAACACCATTTATTGAAGGGACTGTCTTTACTGCATTGAATGTTCTTGCCTCCTTTGTCAAATATTAAGTGGAATGGCTTGGGTCAGTTTCTGGGTTTTCTGTTCTGTTCCATTGATCTATATGCTTGTTCTTGTGCCAATACCGGGCTGTTTTGTTTACAGTGGCTTTGTAGTATAACTTGATATCTAGTTTTGTGACCCTTCCAACTTTATTCTTTCTTAAGTTTGCTGCAGCTGTTTGGGGTCTTTTTGGTTCCATATACATTTGTGTGTGTGTTTGTTCTAGATCTGTGAAATGTGCTATTGGTATTTCAATAGGGATTGCATTGAACCTGTAGATTACTTTGGGTAGAATGGACATTTTTTTTTAATTTTATTGATTTTTTACAGAGAGAAAGGGAGAGGGATAGAAAGTCAGAATCATCGATGAGAGAGAGACATCGATCAGCTGCCTCTTGCACCCCCCCCTACTGGGGATGTGCCCGCAGCCAAGGTACATGCCCTTGCCGGAATCGAACCCGGGACCCTTCAGTCCGCAGTCCGACGCTCTATCCACTGAGCCAAACCGGTCTCGGCAGAATGGACATTTTAATGATGTTAATTCTACCAATCCATGAACATGGTATATTCGTCCACTTGTTTATATCTTCCTCTCTCTCTCTCTCTTTCTCTTTTTAGTATTTTTTAATTAATTTCAGCCCTAGCCAGTTTGGCTCAGTGGATAGAGTGTTGGTCTGTGGACTCAAGGGTCTTGGGTTAGATTCTGGTCAAGGGCATGTCCCAGTGAGGTGTGTGCAGGAGGCGGCTGATTGATGTTTCTCATTGATGGTTCTAACTCTCTATCCCTCTTCCTACCTCTCTGTAAAAAAATCAATAAAATATATACTTTAAAAAATTAATTTCAGAGAGGAAGGAAGAGGGAGAGATGGAAACATCAGTGATGACAGAGAATCAGATTGGCTGCCTCCTGCACACCCCACTCTGGGGATCAATCCCACAACCCGGGCATGTACCTCTGACCAGAATTAAACTCAGGACCCTTCAGTCCACAGGCCGATGCTTTATCCAAACCTGCTAGGGCTTTAACTTTTTTCAGCTAGGACTTTTAAAATATCCTATATAATAAAAGGCCAATATGCAAATAGACCAAACAGCAGAACGACTGGTCGCTATGACATGCACTGACCACCAGGGAGCAGACACTCAATGCTGGGGCTGCCCCCTGGTGGTCAGTGTGCTCCCACAGTGGGAGTGCCGCTCAGCCAGAAGCCCTGAGCTGGGCTCAGGGCTGGCAAGCGCAGTGGAGGTGACGGGGAACCTCTCCCACCTCCGTGGCAGCACAAAGGATGTCTGACTGCCAACTTAGGCCCATGGTCCTAAGCCATCAGTTGGACATCCCCTGAGAGCTCCTGGACTGCAAGAGGGCCCAGGCTGAGCTGAAGGACGCCCCCCCCGCCAGTGCACAAATTTTATGCACTGGCAGACACACACACACACACACACACACACACACACATATACGCGCGTGTGCGCACACACACACAGACACACACACACACATACACACTCTAGAGGCCCGGTGCATGAAAATTGTGCACTGGGGGTAGGTGGTCCCTCAACCCAACCTGCCCCCTCTCACATACTGGGAGCCCTCGGGGATGTCCAACTGATGGCTCACCCCCAGGCTGCCCAAGGCCTAAAGCCTCGCCTTGGGCACCCAGCCATAATCCTGCTCAGCTCAGCCCCATCTGCCTGTGACCACCCGGCCCCAGGGGCTGGGCACTCACTGCCACTTCCATTCACAGTGGCCAGGGGCCGGGCACTCCCTGCCTCCACCACTGCTGCTGCTGCCGCCACTTTTCCGCACAGCACCCAGGGGCTGGGTGCTCGCTGCCACCACCATTTCATCTTCACCCCCGGGGCCAGCGCTTGTGCCACTTGGCCCTGCCCCCACTCCTGACTGGCTGGTAGCATAGCCAATCAGGAGCGAAGATATGGTCAAATTTGCATGTTTCTCTTTTATTATATAGGATACACACAAACACACACACACTAGGGGCCCGGTGCACAAAATTTGTGCACTGGGTGTGAGTGATCCCTGCCCCCTCACACGTACTGGGAGCCCTCAGAGGATGTCCTACTAACCACTCACCCCAGCCTCACCCAGCCATTGCCCTGCAATGGGGCTGATGGCTGGCTCCATCCCAACCACATAACCTGGCCCCCCGCCTGGGCCTTCACCCCAGCCACCTTGAGCCCCGATAGCACGGACCTCAGCCCCGCCCACTCAGCCCAGGCCTTCTCCCTGGCCAGCATGTGCAGGCCGCCTCAACTCCGCCCCCCATGTCCCTGGCCACCTTGGCCCTGCCCCCCCACAGCCCTGGCTGCCTCGGCCCAACTCCCCTGTGGCCCAGGCTGCCTCAGCCCTGACCCTCCTGGCCCTGTTTCCCCCTCCAGCTTTGGCCGCCTCAGGCCTGCTCCCACTGCCCTGGCTACTTTGGCCCAACTCCCCCATGGCCCTAGCCACCTTGGCCCTGCTCCCCAAGGCCTGGGCTGCCTTGGCCCCACCCTCCACAACCTGGGCTGCCTCTGCCTCACCCCCCACGGCCCTGGTGTCTCGGCCCTGCCCTCCGCTCCTGATTGGCTGGTGGGTGTATCTGGTGGGTGTGGCTTGTGGGTATAGCAAAATTACAGTCCATTTGCATATTACTCTTTTATTAGATAGGATACACACACACATACACACACTAGGGGCCCAGTGCATGAAATTTGTGCACTGGGTGGGGCAGGGTTTCTTCAGCCCAGCCTGGCCCCTCTCACATACTGGGAGCCCTCAGGGGATGTCCTACTGATGGCTTAGGCCCGTTCCCCACAGGGAGCAGGCCTAAGCCACAGTCTGGCCTCCCTTCTGTGGGAGGTGACTGGGCTAATCAGGGAAAGGCACCAGCCCCATTACCCCACTGCTGCAGCCACTGCCAGTCACTGCAGCCACCAAGGTGTTTTCATCAACCCGGACCCTGGTCCCTTCACCATGAAAAAATGACAACTTTCTTTAGGCATTTTCAAGATGTGTCTTTCATAGGATATGACATTTCTTTTTCTTTTTCTTTTTTTAGCCTCATCTGAAGATATGTTTCCATTGATTTTTAGAGTGTGGAAGAGAAAGGGAAAGACAGAGAAAAACATCAGAGTGAGAGGAACACTTTGATTGGTTACCTCCGGCATGAGCCCTGACCTGGGCCCCAGCCAGGGAGGAGCCTGCAACCTAGGCACATGCCCTTGATCAGAATCTAACCCGGACCCTGCAGTTGACAAACCTATGCATTATCCACTGAGCCAAACTGCCTAGGGAAAGGATATGACATTTCTTAGCCCTCCATCAGCAACCTTCGTTTTTTTCCTCCAGGAGTGTGGTGGAAAAACCTAAATTACTTTTTTGGATTCTTATACCAAAGTTACTAAGAATATTACCAGTGGCGTACAGGGAGCTTAGCCAATGAGCGGTCAGAAAAGGTGTTTCCTCTACAGTTCCCACCTGTCTCCTCTGATCTGCTCCACCTCTGCCAAGGCCTAAAGCCTCTGGCCCTGAGCGGGACCCCCAGTTAGCTGCGATTGCCCTGCTCTGCCCTGGCCAAGGCCACACGCCTCTGGCCTAGGCTCTGAGGCTGGGGCCCTGGGCCGTTGACCAGTCAGCATGCGTGCGGCGTGCCCGGCCCAAGATCACCCTGCTCCGCCCCCAGCCAAGGCTGCAAGCCTCTGGCTTAGGCTCAGGCCTGGGCAGGGTACCCCAGCACGCACGATCGCCCTGCTTGGCTCCAGCCAAGACCGCAAGCCTCTGGCCAAGGCTCTGAGGCTCGGGCCCTGGGCAAGGAACCCCCAGCCTGTGATCGACCTGCTCCGCCCCCCGGCTCAGCCCTGGCCAAGGCTGCAAGCCTCTGGCTGAGGTTCCGGCCCTGGGCGGGGGACCCCCAGGACGCGTGATCACCCCGCTCGGCCCAGCCAAGGCTGCAAGCTTCTGGCCAAGGCCCTAAGCTCAGGCCCTGGGAGGTGGACCCCCAGCCTGGGTGATTGCCCTGCTCGACCTGGCCAAGGCCACAAGCCTCTGGCTCAGGCTTCAAGGCTTGGGCCCTGGCTGGGGTACCCCCAGCTTGCTCTGATCACTGGGCTCTGTCCTGGCCAAGACCAGCAAGGGCAGGCAGAAAGCTTGGCTTCCTCCATTGCCGGGGAAACCCAAGCCTCCTTCCTGCTCTCAGTGGCCACAGCCATCTTGGTTGGGGTTTATTTGCTCCTGATTGGCTTGTGGGCGTGGCTTGATCAGAGGGATGGTCAATTTTCATATTATTCTTTTATTAGATAGGATATATATATTATTGATTTTAGAGAGGAAAAAAGAGGGAGAGAGAGAGAGAGAAACATCATTGATGTTAATATATATTTTAAAAAAAGAATTACTCTTTGCTCAGCTAAACCCTCCAGCCCTGGTGGAAGACTTAACAGGAGATGAAGTATTTTGTTGTAATTGTTATTAATGCTCTCCTGAAGATATTTTTCTTTTCTTTTATAAAGATTTTTTTTGTATTGATTTCAGAGAGGAAGGGACAGAGAGATAGAAACATCAATGATGAGAGAGAATCATTGATGGGCTGCCTCTCACACACCCCACATTGGAGATCGAATCCACAACCTGGGCATTTTCCCTTGGCCAGAATCAAACCCAGGACCTTCAGTCCACAGGCCAACGTTCTATCCACTGAGCCACACCAGCTAGGGCTCAACCAGCCTTTTAGGAAGCCTCAGAGAGATGGAAGAGACAAAGAATCCTAATAAAAGAGTAATATGCAAATTGACCATACCTCTGCTACACCAAGTCACGCCCACCAGCCAATCAGGAGCAAATATGCAAATAAACACAACCAAGATGGCTGCAGCCACAGAGAGCAGGAGGGAGGCTTGGGTTTCCCTGGCGATGGAGGAAGCCAAGCTTTCCGCCTGCCCTTGCCAGCCTAGGCCTCCACTCCAGGCTACAAAGTTTCAATTATAGAAGATACATAATATCACAACAGAAATGGCTGCTGCCATGGAGTGAGCAGAAGACTTGGCTCTGCTCCAGGCTGCAAAGATTCAATTGTAGAAGAAAAATAAATTCCAGATACCAGGGCCTCCACTTGGGTCACAGGGGGCGTGTCCACAGGCCTCTGGCCCAGGCCACCCCATGCCCCAAGGGAACCCCCACCCTGATCCAGGACACCCTTCAGGGCAAACCAGCTGGCCCATGCACCAGGCCTCTATCCCATCTAATAAAAGAGTAATATGCGGATTGACCATCACTCCAACACACAAAATGGCTGCCCCCATGTGGCCAAAGATCCTGCCCCCATGTGGACACAAGATGGCCACCACAAGATAGCCTGCAAGGGAAGGCAGTTGGGAGGGACCAGGCTTGCAAGGGAGGGCAGTTGGGGGCGATCAAGCCAGCAGGGGAGGGCAGTTAGGAGTTATCAGACTGGCAGAGGAGGGAAGTTGGAGGTGACTGGGCCTACAGGGAAGGGAAGTTTGGGGGGACCCAGGCCTGCAGGGAAGAGCAGTTGGAGGGACTAGACCTGCAGGGGAAGGCAGTTAGGGGCAAACAGGCTTGCAGGGGAGCAATTAGGCATCATCAGGCTGGCAGGGAGTGGTTAGGGGGTGATCAGGCTGGCAGGCAGAAGCGGTTAGGGGCAATCAGGAAGGCAGGAAGGCGAACAGTTGAATTGTGAGTGGGATGTCCGACTGCCCTTTTAGGCCCCATCCCCTGAGATCAGGCCTAAATGGGCAGTAGAATATCACTCAAGGGGTCCCAGATTGGAGAGGGTGGAGACTGGACTGAGGGACACCCCCCAATGCACGAATTTTGTGCACCGGGCCTCTAGCATTTACATAAAGGCATTAATATAAAGATAACACTGAACAAAAATATACCTTTCTAAATAGCAAACAGCTAAGAAAACATTTTAAAAGAAAAGAAAAAAATTACTACATAAAAAGGACCAGATATAAAAGACTTGGAGTACCTATAAATATAACAAAACAATATGCTGGGAGGGAGGTGAAGGATGGGGTTTAGAAGGAGGACACCTGCAATAATGTCAACATTAAAAAGTTTTAATAAAAAAATAACCTAGTCCGAGCTGATCTGGCTCAGTGAATAGAGTGTTGGCCCAAGGACTGAAGGGTCCCAGGTTCAAATCCGGTCAAGGGCACATTCCTCAGCTGCAGGCTCTACCCCCTGCCCTGGTTGGGGCACATGTGGGAGGCAACCAATCGATGTGTCTCTCTCACATCGATGTTTCTATCTCTCCCCCTCCTTTCCATTCTTAAACACACACACACACACACACACACACAAAACGGTATGATGGAATCAAGGTCAAACAGACATCATTTTATGCTGCTATAAAAGGATTGAGGAATCTCTATAACAAATTTCCAAAATATATTGTTAAATAAATAAACAAGGGAGAGAATGTATAGAATTCTATCTTTATATAATAAAGATATAACACATTTATCTGTCTGAATTTAAAAAATGAAAAGATTAAGTAAAATAAAATGGTTGCTGCCCTGGCAGTGTGGCTCAGTTGTCGAGCATCCTCCAGTGCTCTGACGGGCTGCTGGTTTGATTCTGGGCCGGGGCACACGCCCAGGTTTCGGGTTCGATCCATGGTCAGGGTGTATGTGGAGACAGCCCACTGATGTTTCTCTCTCTCTCTTTTACCTCCCTCTCTCTATAATCAAGAAAACATGTATTTTTTAAAAAGGTCACTAACTGGGGAGAGAACAAATCAAAGGACAGGAATAGATTTGACTATATCTTGTTTTGTAGATTAGACTTGGAAATATGTCCATATTTTACATGATTAAAATTAAACAAGCCTAGTGCTCGCTTCGGCAGCACACACTAAAATTGGAATGATACAGAGAAGATTAGCATGGCCCCTGAGCAAGGCTGACACGCAAATTAATGAATCATTCCATATTTTAAAAAAAGAAATTAAACAAGCCCAGCTGATGTGGCTCTGTGATTGAGCACTGATCTATGAAGTAGGAGGTCATGGTTCAATCCCAGGTTAGGGCACATGTCTGGGCTGTGGGTTCCATTCCCGGTGGGGGGTATGCAGGAGGCAGCCAATCAATGATTCTCTCATCATTGATGTTTCTATCTTTTTAAAAACATATATTTTATTGATTTTTTACAGAGAGGAAGGGAGAGGGACAGAGAGCTAGAAACATTGATGACAGAGAAACATCGATGAGCTGCCTCCTGCACACTCCCCACTGGGGATGCGCCCGCAACCAAGGTACATGCCCTTGACTGGAATCAAACCCGAGACCCCTCAGTCTGCAGGCCAACGCTATATCCACTGAGCCAAACCAGTCAGCGCTGATGTTTCTTTCTCTCCTTCTCCCCGCCTCTCTGAAATAAAAAATATAAAAAGTAAAAAATTAAACCAGTGTAAGAAATTCTTTAAGAGGGAAGAAACACAGGTTAAATTGCCCTGGCCAGTGTGGTTCAATGGTTGGAGTGTTGACTCAAGCACCAAAGGGTCTCAGGGTCGATTCCAGTCAAGGGCATGTACATGGGTTGCAGGTTCAATCCTCAAATTGAACTCATGTGTCTCTCTTGCATTGATGTTTCTCTATCTCCCTCTCTCATCCTCTCCCTTCTTCCCTCCCTTTCACTCTCTCTAAAAATCAATGGAAAAAATATCCTTGGGTGAGGACTACCAAAACAAACATCCCCCCCCCCAAGAAAAAAAAAACAGGTTGACATAAATGTGTACCCAGTTAGTAGCAAGTCACACATAGCGGAGCCATACTAAGTAGGTTTAAGTCACAGTACATTGAGCATACGGGCTGATAGGAAAGAATGTATGTACTCCCAAGAACAAAAAGAACTGCAAACAAAACTTTAACCTGCCTTTCGTTATTCTGATACTGTTGTGTAACATGAAATAAAACCATCGAGTACCTTTGATGTTCTAATTTTATAATTCAGGATATATATGAGAACTGGGATTCTTAGCATTGAGAAAAATATACAGATGTGAGAAGAGTTCAGAAGAATTTTTGAAGTCTTGAATTTGAATAGAAAATACCAATGTGTTTTATGTTTAAAAAGATGTTTTATCTTAAAAAACACATCCTAACTCTGTGATGCGCACCAAAAAGGCTAGAAACATGACCAACACAGCATCAATGGGCATTCTAGATCCTAGATTCTGGTATCGGAATGCCATTCACCACTAAAAGAAACCAGGATTCCACCCCCCCACACCTCTCCCTCTCCCACCCCAGAAATAGTCGAATCCAGATCTGGAGCAGGAGATGTTCAAGATATAAGTCAGGAACATCCCATCATACTTGATAGCAAGGAGCAAGGAAGTTACCAAATACAAAAGGGTTGTATCAAAATGACTCCGAAGCTAGAAGAGGCCTCCACTGGACAAAAATAAGGACAACTTGAGCATCAAGTTTAATTACCACAGTGAACTAAAAAACATGAGGCTAACACACTAAAAACCCACCCACTGGTCACTTTGGAGGATGCTAGTAAACCAACTCATTACTTTGAAAACTGGCAAAAGACTTGGGCATTTATCTTTTCCAACCAACTCTGGACACTAAATAACAGACGAGTGAAAGCTTCTCTTTTATAGGTATTTCAGGCATTATATGAAGAAGGAATGGAATAATTAAAAGATCACATTTTGCAGCCTTTAATAAATTAATGGATCTAGACATTTAGTGTCAAAGGCTGCAACCTATAAAGAGAGACAGACATGATGTGTCTCCTGATGAAAACATACATGATAGAGTTTTGCCACTAAGTCTGAATGCAATTACATCTATCTTCTTAATGAACAGAAATATAAAGGATAGAGAAACCTGTTAAGTGACACTGTAGAGATAAAACAGCAAAATCCAGACTGGGAAATGGAGATGAAGCTCAAAGAGATTCCAAGAAACATGCCAACCACTTGCATTATTACTATTCCTTAATTTTTACTGCATTTATTGGGGTGACAATGGTGACTAGCATTTGCATTATTTAGAGCCTGTTTGAATTTTCAAAAAAAACAAAACACAAAAAAACAACACAGGCAATTAAACTTGAGTATTTAATATTAAGGAATTAATATTAATTTGGGGGTATGCTAATGCTATAATTGATTTTATATATACATATATTGATTTCAGAGAGGGAGAGTGAGAGAAACATCAATGATGAGAATCTTTGATCAGCTGTCTCCCGCACACCCCCTACTGGGAATTGAGTCCAGGATCTGGGAATGTGCCCTTGACCAGAATGGAACCTGGGACCTTTCAGTCTGCAGGCCAATGCTCTATCCACTGAGCCAAACCAGCTAGAGCTGTAATTTTTTTTTAAAAGTTCATATATAGTCTTAGCCGGTAGCTCAGGTGGTTAGAGCATTGTCCCAATACACCAAGGTTGTAGGTTCAGTCTTCGGTCAGGGCACATGTAAGGGGCAACCAATAAATGCATAAATTAATGGAACAAATTAATGTTTCTCTCAAATCAATAAAAAACAAAAAAGTCTATATATATAAACATTTATGGACAAAATATGGCAGATTACAGGTTTGCCTGGCCTATGTGGCTCACTGGTTAAGCATCCATCTATAAACCAGGAAGTCAGGGTTTGATATTTTTTAATTGATTTCAGAGAGGTAGAGATAGAAACATCAGTGATGACAGAGAATCACTGATGGGCTGCCTCCTGCATGCTCCCTGGGATCGAACCTGCAGACAACCCGGGCACATGCCCTTGACCGGAATTGAATCTGGGACCCTTCTGTCCGCAGCCTGATGCTCTATCCACTGAGCCAAACCAGCTGGGGCAATAAAAATATTTTTTTAAAAATTAAACAAGGTTGGCCATGAGTTGATAATTGCTGAGGCTGTGATAGATACATGGAGGTTCATTATATTCTACTTTTACACATACTTGAAATTTTCCATGAAAAATTTTTCCTAAGCATGATTTAGGCATTCACCAGAAATGTGTGATCATGAAAAAGAAGGTATCTAGGGTAACTTTCACGTTTCTTGCTTGAGAGGTGGAATAGTGCTGAGGGAGGACATTTTTCCATTGGTTTTTGGGAGTGGGAGGGGGAGAGAAAGACATTGGTTTTGGGAGTGGGAGGGGGAGAGAAAGACATTGGTTTTGGGAGTGGGAGGGGAGAGAAATACATTGGTTTTTGGGAGTGGGGGGGGAGAGAAATACATTGGTTTTTGGGAGTGGGGGGGGAGAGAAATACATTGGTTTTTGGGAGTGGGGGGGGAGAGAAATACATTGGTTTTTGGGAGTGGGAGGGGGAAGAGAAAGACATTGGTTTTGGGAGTGGGGGGGAAGAGAAAGACATTGGTTTTGGGAGTGGGGGGGGGAAGAGAAAGACATTGGTTTTGGGAGGGGCGGGGAGAGAAAGACATTGGTTTTTGGGAGTGGGGGGGGGTGGGGAAGAGAAAGACATTGATGTGAGAGAGGCACATCGATTGGCTGCCTCCTGCTTACATCTCGACCAGGGTCGGGGAACTGAACCTGCAACTGAGTTATGTGCCCTGGACTGGAAACCAAGCACAGCGCCCTCCACTCTGCGCGCTGACGCTCTAACCACTGTGCGGCGCTCTAACCGCTGTGCCGGCGCTCTAACCGCTGTGCCGACTAGGGCAACAGCGGTGCTTTTCACTAGATCTAGGAAAGCAGGGGGTGGGTTTGTGAAGATGGGTTCCATTTTGGTTGTTAAATTTGGGTGCTGAGGCACATCTGCATGGGACTGCACAGGTTGGTAGAAATACTGAACTCAGGACGCGGGCTGGAGAGGAAAACTGTCACTGAGGGACATCACAGGGAGAAACTGTAGGGACGGGGCTCAAAGCAATTGGAGGAAGGACCACAGAGCCTAGAACCAGACAACGATGTCTTAGAAAGTGGAAGGCCCAGACAGCAGTCTAAAAGTTTAAAAAAAAAATACTTTTGATTTACTTTTGATTTCAGAGAGGAAGAGATAGGAACATCAATGATGAGAATCTTTGATAGGCTGCCTCCTGCATGCCCTCTATTGGGGATCAAACCCACATTAGAACCCTCATATGTCACTGGTGGGAATGTAAAATGATGTGGGAAAATGGCCTGGAAGTTTCTCAAAATTTAAACACAGAGGTACTCTCTTACCCAGCAATTCCACTCTAAGGTCTATGACAAGAACTGAAAATTATATGTAATACTCATAGTATTTATAAATGCCCCCCAAAAGTGGAAATGATGCAAATGTCCATCACCTAACTGATTAGAGTAAATGAAATATGGTATTACCCACATTAAGACATTTTACTATGACATGGATGAGAAAAGCCACTTACAAGACTACATATTGTATTTAAATGAAATGTCCAGAAAAGGCCAGTCTATATTGAAAGATTAAATAGTGGTCTAGGGTTGGGGGGAGGAGGGACAAGATGATTTTTTAATTTAAAATATATTTTTTTATTGATTTGAGAGGGAGAAACATCAATGATGAGAATCATTGACCGCCTGCCTCCTGCACCACCCCTCCTGGGGGTTACACCCACAAATCGGGCATGTGCCCCGACTGGGAGTCAAACCGGGACCCTTCGATCCGATGCTCTATCCAGTCAGCCAAACCAGCTAGGGCAAGTGACTTACTTTTCGTATGGGAATTCTTTTTGGACTGAAAATATCTTGGAATTAGTGGTGATACTAAAAACCATTCAACTGTATGTTTTAAAATAGTGAATTTGATGGTGTGAATTATAGCTCAATTCTTTAAAAAATATATACTTTATTGATTTTTTTAGAGAGGAAGGGAGAGGGATAGAAAGTCAGAAACATCGATCAGCTGCCTCTTGCACACCCCCTACTGAGGATGTGCCCGCAGCCAAGGTACATGCCTTTAACCGGAATTGAACCCAGGACCTTTCAGTCCACAGGCCGACACTCTATCCACTGAGCCAAACCGGTTTTGGCGATAGCTCAGTTTTAAAAAGTGTGGGGCTTGTGCTCAGCAGTGGTAAACGCTGCAGTGGAGCCAAACAAGGCGAGGCTGGAGACAGCATGGGACCCGAGCATGGCAGGAAGACTGTCCTCAGTTAGGGTTAAGACAGACCCTCCCTTCCTGTCCCTCTGTCCCTCCTTTACTTCACTCCAATGGTCTGAACCTGAACAGACGATGGTTTCCTCCCTCTTGCCATGATCGGTTTAGTACACAGGCAACTCAGTTCTGCCTCGTGCAATGGTCGGCAAACCACGGCTCCTGAGCCACATGCAGCTCCTGAGCCAACTTACTGCTCTGCTGACTAATGAGTTTGCCGACCACTGGCCTAGTGAAACCTGGGTGGCTGAGGGGCCTCTGGGAAATTTTTTTTTAATAGATTTTTTAAATTGCTTTTTAGGGAGGGAGGGAAACATTGATGGGCTGTGGGGCATGTGCCCTGAAGGGGAACCAAGCCAGCACCTGTCAGTGCAGGACGACACCCCATGAAGCCAAACCAGCCAGGGTTCACTATGAGGAGAAAAAAAAGGAAAGAAATCTTCTGCCTGAAGCAGCAGGCTTGGTGAGGCAGGTGGACACACTGAGGGCAGCAGACGACAAAGGTTGTAAAGAACCCTACCTTGTCCTGAGATAAACCCTTCTTAAGCCCCCCATCTCCAGAGCATCCTAAAGTAGGTTACTGGTGACTCTTCCCGAGATGGGCAAGAATGGGCTTGAGACCGGACCGAGGGTAAGGGAGTCCTGACCAGATGCAGTTCCGGTCAGGGCTGGAATGAGCACACTGCGATGGCTGTCTTAAATACCTTTTCCAGATTTTCATGTCTGATTTCATGGCTTTTAAGCCTAGGTACTCTTATGATCCACAGCCAGTCAAATCAGCCAACATTTTCCAGGAAGTGAAAACAGAAAGTTAGGCTCAGCCCAACCGGCGAGCTCAGGGTCGAGCACTGACCCGTAAACCAGGTCCCGGTCTGATTTCCCCGTCAGAGCACATGTGGAGCATCCCGTGCGGAGCGTTCGGGAGGCAGCTGACCAGATTCTCACTGTTGATGTTTCTATCTCTTTCCCCCCTCACTTCCTCTGAAATCAATAAAAATATTTTAAAAAAAACCTAAAACTCACCCTACCCATCCTAATTTCGAGGTAAGAGAAAAAGAGGGTTACTCATGAGTTTAATCTCAGCCAACTGTCTTGTTTCTTAATTATACAACGAGGGGGATCTATATAGGATTGACCTCAACATCAGATGAGCACATGGCAGAGCTTCTAACAGTCCACAGGGCTCACCACATTTTACTGAATCTGAACTCATACAAATAGTGGTAAAGTAACCCCCATTTCCTCAAATCCTGCAGCTTCTGCTCAAATACCAAGCTACTGAACCTCTACTCCTCACAACTGTAATGGTTCTACTCTGGAAGGCACCCCCCCCCCCAATAAAAATTAATCATTACAACCTGAAACTATTTCAAGAATGAAGGCAAATGGCTGAAAATTACTTAAGTGGACAAATTATACTTTATACAAAAGGGGCCTCCCAAGTGGAAGTCAGTTTTTGACACAAAATGGGGGTTTGAGTCCTGGCTGCTCATGAGATGTACTCATAACCGCTACTCTTTAGATGTACACATAACCTTGAGCAAGTTTCTTCATCCAAGCCTGTTTCCTCATCCATAAAAATGGTGCTAACTTACATTTCACCATTGTCCCAAGACTGAAGATCAGACAGAAAACCTACCAAGGAAGGGCTTAACTGGTATGAGTTTTGACTAAGCAGACTTAAAAAAAAACCCCCAGCAATGTAAAGGTTTTGTTTTTTTGGTAATGTTCCCCTTACTTAATTCCCTCAAAAAAACAGAAGTGATTTGTGATGAATTTATTGCAAGTTCTATTTCCTAACAGATTAACTTCCTATTTCCCTGGAGGAAAGGGGTTCTCTGCAGAATCTCCAAACTAAAGCAACCCAAGTCTCCATTAATGGCTTCATTTTTGGAGCTCCAGTTCACCAGTGACAAGTTTAACCAATTCACAGAAGACTCGCCAGGTCTGCCTCCATCTGATGGCCAAATGTATAGACACAGAAGCACTTTCTCCCGACACAAGGACTACAGTTGGATCTATTAACGTTAATTTTACTGAAATTTTAGATGTTAACTGTAGAGGCTATTTTGCTGTTAACCACCAGGCTGAAGACTTACATCTACCAAAACAGTACACGCAGGCGATGCTGCCTGACCAACTACAAAACCAGGCGGGGCTCCCAGCCTCCCACTTGTCTCCTTACTACTTCCGGGACTTTCCTAACTCCACCTCCAACTGCATTCTGTCAACAGGACCGCACTATTCACTATTAGAGATTCACTATACCTGGAACCCTTACACCTCACACCAGAATGGTCCTGTCCTTAGACTTGGAGAAACGAGGCTCCCCCACTCATGGGAAAAGATGAGAGGCAACATTCCAAGCCAAACTGTATCCAGCTTTATTAAAGATACTTTTCATAAACAATCATGGTATTTCAGGCAGGACATGGGCAGACAATCGTTAACAGTATACAACAATTTTCAAACTCCCTTCTTCAATGAACTACCAAAATCAGAAAGCCACTATAAAACCCAATGAAGTCTTCATCTGACGCTCTGAACAGGGGACGTTTAGAGTGAGGGCTGACATTTCACATTAAGCATGTTGTTTAACAACTTTTCACAAGCCGACCCTGACTTTCAGGAAATGAAGTGAAAACGGCAGAGTATCAATCTGTAGATCCACAGCCTAAAAAGGAACTGCTGCTCTTTTGAGGAATGCCATCTCAATGGTGACACTGGAAAGTCCAGATTGCCCAACATACTGGAAATCAGCTTTTTTGGGTCAGGTCCCAATAGGTCTCTGGGCTTAAGACAGCCAAAGTCTATGCTTAAAGTGGAGAGGGAGAAAAGGACATAAAAACGAATTTTAGTTTTCCCACACGACAAGGTGTTTGTGCCAAGATGGCTAATGTGTGTCAACATCAAGAGATCCCTCCTCCCAGGAACCAAGAGGAAATTTCTCAAAACTAGAAGGGAAAGGTATTTCCCCCCATGTCAGTCCAGCTTTGGAGACATTCTATTAGTACTATATGTCCTTCCCCCTAAAAATAACAATGAAGTGTTCTGTGTGCTAACAACATAGCTTAAAAAAAAAAAAAAAAAAGTAAAACAAAATTCTGCATTTTTATAAAACTTGATAAAAAATAGTATTTCAAACTGTACAGTCACCAGAAATACACAGTTATCAAAAATGCACACACTTCACTTGGCATCTCCAGCACCTTCAGCTTTCTGTGCCTAAAAGAAAAAGAGACAGATTAGTACACTTAAGAGTTTGAGCCTCTCTTCACTCATATCCCACATATGACATTATTTTGCTTTTGGGCCAGCCACAGTTCAGGTTTCAGATACTTTGAAACTGAGACTTAGTACTTCTTTTGGGAATGACTTGGTAGGAAACTGCTAAAATCAGGACAGGGAACAAGTCAGCAATAGACCTGAGATTGTTCTCAGCTTCAAAACTCTACAGGATAGCAAAGTGTGACACCTAACAGGACAACGATGAACACCACAGTGCCCTTTACTGAATAACAGACTCCAGGAATCCAGAATTTAAGCGAATAGGAAATCACAAGCAAATTCTAGACTGACAGAACACTTGGAATGGTGTAAACGCAGGAAAAAGGCAACTAAGACCTCTTGGGATCAGTAAACAATCAAACGAGCAAGGCTTTGTAAAAAGTGAGGTAGCAGTTGTACCTGGTCTGTTTTGGCATCTCCATTTTCTGCAGGATTATTCCCATCTTTGCCAGCATCAGCTTTCCCCTTTTTCCCTTTCGGTACCTTCTCTCCCTTCTAAAAGACGGGAGAAAAGAAAAAAGGTGTTTCTCCTAATTTCATATTACCAATGTGTGGCCTACAAAGTTCTGTACAAGGCAGGATTATTTCTTAAATAACATACAGACTATAAACCCTCTCCCACTGATAAAACTGATCAAAACTAGGCCAAATGATCTATAATTTGCTGTGGTCCTAAGTATAAAGAATTTTTTTAATCTGAGTATAAGTAATAGGATAGAATAAGATAGCTTAAAAGTTGGATGTTAAATACCAAAGATGTGCAATTTTCTCTAACTAATGACAGTTCTTGATATACAAATCTCAGCGATAGGCAAGCCATCAAAACAATTTCAGAATACCCATTAATGGAGTCACCATTATGCTGCATTAAGATACTGAAGGACAGTCCTCATTCTGTGAAAGTGAACAATTAGGGCACAGTTATAAGGCCCAGTCCTGTTAACTCTGTCACATCTCAACTCTGTGCCAAGTGATGAAGCTGTTATACACAGCAGACCTCCCGTAAACATGAAATCCTGCGCAGCCTTACGACTCCCCGAAACACCCGGTCCCCAGTGCCACTCACCTTTGCAGGGGCCTTTTTAGGCTTGGGCTCTGGCTTTGGAGGAGCAGGTTTCTTTTATTTGGAGAGAGGGGAAGACAACATTAGCATGATGAGCCAAAGAAAACAAACACCAACCAAATCACAGCCCCACCAAATCAGAGATTTTCCATACTTCATAAAGGTTTTTGTGGCCGACTTCCCATTTAAATTTCCAATCTTCAGAAACCCACTCAAGTCAAAATCAGGAGTGTTCCACTTCGACTACAGGCCATGATAACTTCCCAACCAGTGACTCTCAAATGGGTCCCAGTGTAGCAGGAGCTCATTAAAACCAGACACCCACCATCACTCATGGGAAGCTAGTTTCAGTAGTAAGTGTCAAAATTTAAAAGCAGACATACTTACAGCTGATAACCTAGCGGATCTTCTCTGTGGCTATTTAAAAAACAGAAAAATGAGAAAGTTAGACATAAGATAGTCCAACTACTTAAGAAAAACAAGAAGTCTTAATGCCAATCTGTTCTAGACTATAAGATGTGAAGAGAACTTAGGCAAATTCAGGAATAGGAATATGGTTAATTACCACCAGAGAAACCCAAAGCTTTTTAAGACTCCAAAAGAGAATAAACAAGACTTACTTCGTCCTTCACCTTGGCTTTATCTCCTTTAGCATCCCCTTCAGCCTATAAGAAACGAAACAAAAACTCAGAAACCTGCAGCCTCCGAGGCAATTTTTAATTACTCACCAAGCTTAACCCAGTCCAAAGGGAAAAAATTAAAAGTAGTTTTGCACACAACTTCTGTCGGATATACAAATAGTCAGTGTTTAGCACGCGTGCCTCCTACGCAAATACCCGAAGTGCTTAGAAACTGTAAGCGGGCTCATTTGTGTACACATCACGCCAAATCCGGCCCAAAGCTCGCAGGGTGTCGGAACCCCAGCCGTCCCAGCGCCTCCGCCAAGTGGCCCGAGGGAAACGCGCTAAGCTGCGGCGAGGAGCGCAGAGCAGGGCAGCGCGGCCTGCGCCACCGCACCAGGCGGAAGCAACAGCTGCAGCTGGAGCAAACAAACCCGTTCGGAGGCGGGGCCCGGGCGCCGTTGCCATGGCAGCCGTCGAGGGCGGGAGACGTGAGGCTCACGCACAGCCCGGGGAATTCGTGGGCGGCAGCGTAGCGAGTCCCGTGCGCCCCGGCCGTGGGAGGGGGCGGGGCCACACCGCGAAGCCCCGCCTCCTCTCGGCGGCGGTTTTTTTGGCGGCAGCGCGTTACCCCGCCCGCCAACCCCAAGCACCGCCTTCCCGCCTTTTCGGGTTTGAATTGCCCGCCCGCGGGGAGGGGGGGCGCTGATGGGGGAGGGGGCGCGGGGCGGGCACGTCTAGCCCGAGGGGAGCGGGGTAAACAGCCACCAACATGGCTCCTCCTGCCGCGGCCGCCGCTCCTCCAATATGGCCTCTGGCGCCCGCGGGCAGCCGAGACGCGCAGGGTTACTCGGGGGCCGCCTGACACCGTCTCGAGTGCCGGCGGTGGAGGCAGAGCCTGCTCCAGCCCAGCGCCGATCCTCGCGCCCCAAAGCGGGCAAGCGGCGGCGGCGGCGGCGACAGCGTTGAAGGCGACGGCGGTGGCAGCCCGGCGCCTGGGGCCCTCGCGCCACGTACCTTTCTCTTGGGCATGATGGCGATGGTGGCGGGACGCAGGGATGCAGCAGCGCGCGGGCCTTGCTCGGTCCGGGGGTCGATCTCGTCTCCTCACACTGCTAGGGCTCCGGGGGGTTTATAAAGTTTTTATAGCGCTGGGAGCCCCGGACCGGTTAGAACCGGATTTCACCTCCCGCCGCCGCTCATTGGCCCAGCTGGGGTCACGTGGGCGGGGTTTAAACTCACCTCCTCTGGAGGGAGTGAGGAGGGGGGTGTAGGGGGAGGGCGCGCGAGACGGTGGCGCGCTTTGGGGGTGGGGGCGCCGTGGGGGAGGCGCGCGTCGGAGGCAATAAATGAGGGGGGGGCGAGTCCGCGGGCTCCGGATTTCGGTATCTCAAGAGCCGGCTTTTGCAAACTACCAAGTTCCTTCCACCTTATGCAACCGAGCTACCCACTTCTCCAAGCCGTGCGACACTTAGAGCCATCGCAGCCGCTTTCCTTCCTGTTCCCGCTGGGGGCCCCAGAAGGGTTTTCAAGGCCTGGCCGCGCCGCCCGTCCCCGCCGGAGGCGGGAGAAAGCGCGCGGCTTGGAGGCGCAGGCTGCAGCGCCCAAGGCCAAAGCTAACGCCGAAGTGGGCGAGAGCGGGGAAGCCAGCTTGGCGCAGCCGTACGTGCACCGTTCCAAGCTGCCACTCGGAAGACGCTTTCGGTGCATCTCACCTGGAAGTCAGCCCACCAACGTGGACCTGGAAGGTGGAGTGGGAGTTCGTGGGGAGACTACACGGAGAGGCTACTTTCGGGTGCAGCGGGGCAGGTGGGAGCTGTCCTTTCAGCACCCGTTGCCCTGCAGCCTCCCCAAATATCAACGAAGCCCCCCGCCAAAGCCTCGGGTAGCTCCTAGAGGTTCCAGTATCCCTGACCTCAGGACCCTGTCACTGAGTGATGGAGATCCGCCGCCTGCCTACCAGCACTCCCCTCCCCCAACGCTCCACCCGCTTCCGAGACAGCAAGCTCAGCTGCCCCCACCCGACGCGGCCACCAAGCCTGGGCGCTGCAAACGCAGCTGGCGAAATCCCTCCTTCCACACTGGCAGGCTGGCTTCCTTTCACTTGCGCGAGGAAACGGAGGTGGAGGAAAGCGTCCCGCGATTAGGAAACAAGTAGAGGAACAGGTGGTGTGATGGCAAAAGGGTTCTCCCACTGGCTCCCCGACCCCACACGCCCCCAAAAGCTAAGGATCCTGGAGGTAGCCGGGTGCACCTGAGGGAAGGCAGACAATTGCAGCAGCAAAACAAGGTGTTCTGTCACTATTAGCAAACAAGTTTTACACCTAAATTCCTATATGACACCCAGGAGAACACAAGAACACGATCAATATCCTCAAGTGGGGGCTTAGCTCACGGGTGGGAGGATATTTAAATAGCTCCCACATAGTTTATTGAGGCAAGGGTTGAAGCTGGTTGGTACAAATATCTGTAGAAAGCAACCACAATGCGGCCAAATCAACTACCTGCATCTCCTGCTCCTGGGCAGCAGAGGCCCCAGTCTCTTCCCACCTCTACAGTGCCCCTGGGCTCTCCTGCCCATCCCACTCTGAGCACCTTTCCCAGAATACAGGACCTGAGGCAGAGATACCAGCCCCATTAATCACTTCTGCACCCCAATCATATTAGGGGAAACCCAGAAGAGAAGACTCAGCCATGCTCACAGGGCAGTTCCGCTTGCTGCCTTCAGTTCCATTCCTTAATTGTAGGGCTCTGCGTTATAGCCCCATAATTCATGCCTCCCTAATTAAGGCTGTCAACTGCCCCATTGTAAAGATGCAAAACGCACAGCACCTGCTCTCTGGGAACACTATGCCAGGTGGGAGGGAGGCTTGCCAAAGGGTACATCAATCCAATCCTCAGTCTCAGTGTCTGCCATTTAAACTTGATTCTCTTGTACCAGATATTTTAGACATAGGAAGGCGGGGTGACTAGAGTATAGAAAAGTCAGGGGTTAGAGTATACTGGTAGCACTGCTTGCAAGACCCCAATCCTCCCCTAGAGGGAGGTGGAGAAACAGCTGGCAGAAAGTAAAATGGGAACACTGGAGTAGCCATTGGTTGGTATTAGTGGCTGGTGCTGGCTGTTCTGGGGCATCTGAAGCAGAGTTGTGCTCTTCAAAGGTACGAATCCTCCAAGCATCTCTGCAGTGAGGCCTGGCAGGAGAGGTAAGGGAAAGACCCAGCTCTTGACTCAACCCTCTTCTTCCTTATAGGCAGCCATGCCCTCACAAGCTGACACTCTGACATACTAAGAATAAATGGTCTCAGGGCCTACTTAGGAAGCCAGGCCTCAAAAGACAGGAGGTGGGAGAGTCTGAGGTGGTGAGGCAGGAAGCAGTCATTTGGGAAGTGGTTCTTTCTGGGTTCTTGGTTCTGATGTGTTCCAGGCAAGAGGCCTGTGCTGGACTAGATTCACCAGGGCCTAGAAGGCCCTTCTTTTACCCTGGAGCCTGGCCCGAGCCCTGCAGGAGGAGGAGGAAAGCTTGTGTGGGCTGAGTCGACAATAGGTAATTGGATTGTAATCACCCGCCTGGCTTCTGTGCCATTGGGGGCGCTGAGCCTTTCAGTGAGCAATCAGTACTGCATGGTGGGAGGGGGTAGAGATTCAATAGCAAATCCCAGGTGGAGAGCTAAGGGGGAGGACCAGCAGATGGGCAAATTTTCTTTCCATCCCTCCTTCCTTGTCCAAATGACGCCGGCTGCCCATTAGCTATTTACCAGCAGATCTGAGGTGGAGCCAAATCTTTTGTGAAAGTCGGATGGAAAGCTAAGATAGATGGGTAAAGGGTGAGGGTCTGGGGAGACCTCTTCCCCACAATTGGGTGTTGAAGGATGTGCTGGGGGGCAGGGGGGAGGAGGAGGAGTGCATCTAGCACAGGTAGAAGTGGCAAAGGCAGAGGGAACAGGCAGCAGAAGACCTGGCACTCCCTGCTCTCCAAACCTATTGGTGATGAGAGCTACATTTAGTGTATTTGTCGGAGACTCATCCTCAACACTCCCAAGGGGCCAATGTCTCAGGCAACCCAAAGGTATCTATGGCCACCATAAACTGGGCTTCCTGCCAAGCAAAAGGAACACAATTCATCAGGAGGGAGGTACCCTTCAAGAAAAGAAGAGTGGGGCCCTAGAGGTGGAGGGCAGGGCAAAGTAGCAGGCGGCCAGCCTCACTCAGGCTGATGCAGTGCCCAGACGTGCCAGCCAATCAGCCCGCTTGAGTTCCAAGGCCTGCAGGAAACCTTGGACTCGCTCTTCCCGTCTGGCTGAGAGTTTGTGCAAGCGTCTCCGTCGGAGCTGGGCGTCCCCACTGGCCTGGAGCCCCTCTTGCAGCAGCTGCTCTGTCACTGCAGCCTGGTCCCTCTCCAGCTGCTGCCTCTTCCGTTCCTCTGCATACATGTCTCGGGCTTTCTGCTAAAGAAAAGTGGGAATTGGGGGAGATCATTTTTAGGTGTGGGTGGGGCACAGGGCAGGCCAAGTTAAGTAGAACAGTGGGGAAATTGTACAAGATTTGGAAAGGTTAGGCAGTAGGTGTGTGATGGGTGGTGATCATGTTGTACAGGGAGGGTAATATAAGTTCTGAATCCATCTTGGTTTGTTTTGGGTGGAAGCATCTGTATTTCTTGAAATTCTCAGGTTTGCACTTAGGGAACCAGAAAATATGGATGGATCTGATTTCTGGTTTCACCAACTAGCTTTGTGGCTTTGAGTAAATCCTCTTCTAATTTCATTTCTTCATCTGTAAAGTGGGGGGTTGTGCCTACCTTGAAGAGTGATTTTTAAGAATTAGAGCTAATATATGCAAAACCCTCCTTAGCATATTAGCAGGCTTTCAAACAAACAACAATTTTATCGTTATTACTATCTATTCTCTACCATAAGGAAGGTTCTATTTCCTGTTTGGGGCATATCCATGGCATCATTTCCTTTGGTTTGCCAGGTTACCCTAAGGGTGCCATTCTCCTAATTCTTTAAGCTATTTTCTCAGAGTCGGCCTCCAGACTTGCCTATTGTATGGGGACCAGCTGATTCTTCTAGCAAATGACCTTTCTGTTCAGCACTCTCAAGCCACTTACTGATTTCTGCCTAGTATTAATGTCCATAGCCCACAATCTACTTCTCCTGTTAGAAAATAAGCCCTTGAAGGTTCCACTGAGCCCTCATGGCTCCTGGAACTCGCTCTGACATCAGGTAGGCGATCATACTCCCAGCAGCACTTCTTATACCCTGTGTGTGTCTCCAGACAAATAAATCACAAACTCTTAGAGGGCAGAAACTGTGGCTTTTTCTCTGGCACTTGGGGCATCCTGTATGTGTGAAATACTCAAATGACCAACCATGTGATCCCAGGGGGACACGGAGAATGGCCGTGGGGAGGGGAAAACCCCTTGGAAGCAGAACCAAGGCCCTCCGTTCCTTTAACGGGCTGTACCTCGTGCAAAACCCAAGTGAGAAACTGCTTTGCTGACTACTTGGTATCCTATACTCTGGTAACCCTTACCACATAACTCCACCGTATATTACTGTATTTTTGTACATGTCTCTGCGCTACTCAGCCTGTAAACATCTGGATTGCTGTCTTCATCCTTTAAGGAATACAGTTAAATCTCAGTACTCGAACGTCTCCCATCTTGAATAATTTGTTCATGAAAGAAATGTCTTGGTTGTTGAACAAAACTTGGATTTCAATCTGACAGCCCTTACATGCTAATATGTATATGATCACTCAGTTTTCTTATGTGACAAAGGAGAGAATTCAAGAGTATGCGTCAGTTTACCACTAAACTTCCTGTTGTTAACATCTTAGGAAATTGTGCTGTGAATATTTCGATATCTTTTTGTTTTTGTTGCTGATTATTATTAAATACATACAGTAAGTCACCATGGGTCCTAAGAAGCTTAGTGAGAGCAGCAATGTGAAAAAGAACCTTGTGAGAACAATGATAGAGCTTTAAAAAGGAGTAAGCCTGGCTAGTGTTGCTCAGTGGTTGAGTGTAGACCCATAAACCAAGAAGCCACTGGTTTGATTCCCCATCAGGGCACCTGCCCAGATTAGGGGATCGATCCCCGGTAGGGGGTGTACAGGCAGCAACTGATCGATGTTGATGTTTCTCTCTCACAGATGTTTCTATCATTCTCTCTCTCTTCCTTCCTCTCTCTCTAAGATCAATAAAAACATATTAAAAAAAGAAAAGTAATTGCAAAGTATGATAGAGATATTCCCATGTCTAATCTGGCTACTGAGTTTGGCATGGCAAAATAGACAATTAGAACAATTTTAAAACATTAAGAGGTCATAAGAGTGCTGATGTTTAAGGCAGTGAAAGTGTTCACAAAACAATGATCAAAAGTAATTGAGATAGATTAAAATGGAATCATTTGAGGAACTGGAAATGGATTATTTCAATTAACATTACTTCTAATGAGAACTATATTCTGTTTTCAAACAAATCGCTTCTTGAACAGCCTTCCAGATTGAATTAAGTTCAAAAACCAAGATACCATTGTATCTTCCATGTGCACAAGCACTTGACTTTTGCAACAGAAAGATTCTTTCTGTTGGAGACAGACATGAAGGTTGAGAATAGGAAAGTGATTTGCTAAGGCCTCTCAGTAATAAAAGTTTACTGCATAAATGAAAATTCTGGAATATTCTCCTCTAGGTATTCAAGAGTACTCCTCTGCTATGATAATGAACTCAGACGTGGAGCTATGAAAACTAAAACGGGCTTGAGAAGTTGCCTTGGTCAGGAGAAACCATGGGTCCTATGTACATGACCTTATGTGGGGACAAGGAGATGCTCAGGATACAGTCTAAGCCATCATGTGCTTACAGGCTGGTTAAGACACAGATGTCTACACAAAGTCCCACAGTATAGGTAGGATGTAGTAAGGGCCATCAAGAAGGCAAGAGAAAAGGCCATGCAGCCCAGAGGAGAGGAACATTGTGGCTATGAAAGTCAAGGAGCTGTGAAACCTCAGGGACAGGCAGTATTTGAGCTGCGCTTTACCTTGGGGAAGAACGGGAGAAAGATGGGGTGTGTATAGTCAGGGGAGAATATCAGGTAACGGAACAATGAGCAAAGACACATGAAATTGACTGAAGAGCTTGATCAGGCCAGAGTGAGTCCTCCTGGAGCTCCTATCCAAAGGACTCTCACTTCTAGGCCTAATTCTTTTTTCAAAAAATATTTTTATAACAGTTTTATCTGAACCAAATGCTTTTGTCTAAGCCTAATTCTTTACCTACAAAATGGGGATGACAGTATCCAGCTCACAGGGTGGTTTGAAAAAAATGAGATAATATAGGTCCAACCTGGTGCCTGCTATTAATGTTTAGCTGTACCACTTGTGGCTATGGCTAAATGAGCTATGTTCTGGCAGGACAGAAAGGATGTGGCCACCCAGCCACGAAGGGAAGGAATACAGAGCTGGTTAAAGTTACTCTATGGCCCTAACCGGTTTGGCTAAGTGGACAGAGCGTTGGCCTGTGGACTGAAGGGTCCCGGGTTCGATTCTGGTCAGGGGCATGTACCTTGGTTGTGGGCACATCCCCAATAGGAGGTGTGCAGGAGGCAGCTGATTGATGTTTCTCTCTCATTGATGTTTCTATCACTCTCCCTTCCTCTCTGTAAAAAAATCAATAAAATACATTAAATAAATAAATAAAGTTGCTCTATAAAGCTCAGACTTCTTCCAAACACAGCCCCAGCCTGAGTGCTAGGCAAAGAGGCTCCAGCTAAGGCAAAGCCTGGCCCCTACGTGCCAAGAATCAGCAAATCAATGTTAGGATGATGGAGTCAGGGGAGACCCTAAAGGATCACTTTAGACAAGGACACTAAAGGCTGAAGGGACTTGGCCTAGGTCACACGGTGGGTTGAAGTTCCTTTGGTGTATCCACAAAGGTGGCTTCTTGAAATGAGTAAATAAGAAAAACTCACAAAACACCTAAGGAGACCCTTCATATGTTAGCTGCCACCACCACACACACTGCCATTATTATTAAGAGTCCTAATCAGATGCAGGTGATGGCTTCCTAATGAAGCCTGTTTCAAGATCTGGTGATCAAAGCTAATACCTTCAGGGAATAATGGCCTATCTCTCTGAGAAGTCTTTTCTGGGTTGCTGTAGTAAAGAGATTAAAGACTTGTAATTTGAATCTAAGTTCTATCTCTTATTGGTTGTGTCCTTAATAAAATCATTTTGATTTGTACATTTGCACAAATAGGGCTAATAATACCTATCTCATTGGGTTCTTGGGAGTATTAAATAAAATTGTGCATATAAAACATTCACAGTACCTGACACACAGTAAATATACAGGAAGTGAAAGTTACTATCATCGTTATTAACATACTTACTAGCTGGTGTCTGATACATATCTAGTATATGGTTAATCAAGGCTCACCTTCTCTTCCAACCCCTCCGCCAGGCCAGCCCTGCAGCATGCGCTGGCCCCTCTAGAACCACACCTGATGGATGCCACGGTTCACCTGAAACTAACCTGCAGCATGCTATGGCTCATCTGGAACTGCAGGATGGCTTCACAGAGGTTCCAAAACATGTATTCTGGCCACAGCACAGGCTGGAACACCAGGCAGGAGTGGGAGGTCTGGGAAAAGGGGAGAAGGTAGTTTAGTTTAGTAACATGGTGCTGGGCATAACCCTGGGCAGGGTTCCAAAGGAGGAGGCTGAGCAGGACCCAGAAACCCAGAGATGAGATCGCACAGAAACCTGAGTGAGGTGCTGCCACAGCCCTAATGCACTCACGAATGGGGAAGAGTCATCTGAGGCCGTTAGATCACCTGCCTGTAGCAAGACTGAACTAGAACACTAGACCAACATTTTCACCAGGATTTTTCTAGGAGCCAAGTTTGGGACTATGAAATCACATCTGGATTATGTTGTTTTGGTTCTTGGCCCTTAGAGGTCATCTGGAAAACACACTGGTGAAGTCAGCAGTGAACAACTGGTAGCTGCCGTTATTTTTTTTTTTTAATGTTTGTTTGTTAATTCTCACCCGAGGATATTTTTCCATTGAATTTTGGGGGGGGGGGGGGGGACGACGACGACGACGTCAATGGGAGAGAGGTATTGGTTGCCTGCTGCACGTGCTCCAACCAAGCCTGCAACTGAGCCCTTGACCGGAATAGAACCTGGGACCCTTTAGTCCATAGGCCGACATTCTATCCACTGAACCAAACCGGTCAGGGCTGCCATTGTTATTTTTAAGAAACAGAATGTGGCAAGTGGTTAAGAGCATGAGCTCTGGGGCCAGACTACCTGGCTCTCCCACTTACCCTCTATTTGACTTGAAGCAAGTTTCTTGACCTCTCTGGGCCTCAGTTTTCTCAACTGTAAAACTGGGTAATAGCTGAAACCAGTTTGGCTCGGTGGATAGAGCATCGGCCTGTGGACTGAAAGGTCCCAGGTTCGATTCTAGTCAAGGGCATGTACCTTGGTTGCAGGCAAATCCTCAGTGGGGGGTGCGCAGGAGGCAGCTGATGAATGTTTCTCTCTCATCCATGTTTCTGACTTTCTATCCCTCTCCCTCTCTGTAAAAAATCAATAAAATGTATTTTAAAAAATAAAATAAAATAAAACTGGGTAATAAAAAACCTGGTTTTTAAAGTACTATGACAATTAAACAAGTTAATGTACAGAAAGCAATAAGAGCACAGAGCTGGATGTGAGCGTCCCTTTGGAACAGTCTTGACAGCCGCTGCGGGAGACCTGTAGGGCATCCAGGAATTCAGTGTATCCAGGGGATAACTTAAGTTGTCGGATAGCTTGTGATGCTAAACCAATGCCACCTTCCCTGGAACTTCAACCATGGTCTCCGATCTTTTCTCTGGAACAAGTCTGTTTCTTCTTCAAAGTGACATTCTTTCAAATACCCGAAGGCTAAGCCAGAAATGCCTATTATTATCTGTTGCCAAGGCTGTAATGACTTGTTCACTTTGTCTTTGCCAACAAACTATAAATTTTAAGATAGTAGGGATTATTTCTGACTTGGTCACTGTAACATTCCTAGCACAAAGCAGGAACTCAACCTTTTTCCCCCCAAGGGAAACAGCTGCCATCATGCTTCCCTTTTCAGAACACTATCCTTCACTCATTCTTTGGAAGATATGAGTTCCAGATTCCTTGCCATCCAGGTTGGCCTCTAAGTTTACCAAGTAGTCTCTTAAAACTCAGTGCCCAGAAACAAACTTTCCAGACACGATCTGACTAGCAGAGTAGGCCACAGAACCATAAGCGGCACATTATACTTCACTCAATAGAGCCAAACACTGAAAGTATCTTCAGTAGCTAAATCTTGTTATTTCACTTTTAAGACTATGGACCATTAGGATTTCTAGAATTTTATCATATGAATTGCTTCCAAGCTGGGTCTCTCCCTCCAACCTCTCCTTAAACAAAGACTTTCCCTGTGAATGTGGAGCCGTTAACAAGTGAGAGAGACTTTTGAGCAAAGGCAAACTTATTTGACTTTGAGCTTTTGGGGGACTACCTACACTGGGGGAACTGGCCTGAGAGAGAGTGGCCCCTAAGAAACAGTTTCCATTTAGCTTATATCCCCTGTGGACTATGCTTGAATAGATGCAGCCCTTTATTCTGAAGGAGACAGACAAGTAACTACAAAGCAAGGTTCTATCCCAGAGGAGCTGGGGTAACAGGACAGGAGATTATACTCAGGAACAAGAGTCAGAAGTCCAATTCCTTGAACAATGGCACAGGTGAAGTTTTCATCACAGTTGACTAGCCTTGATTTTTGTCCTCTCGGAACGTTAGAGAGTAGGAACGCAGGTTCTCATAGCCAGGGATAGATAAGGAAGGGAGAGCAGACATTAACGTTTCTCCAGATTTTAGGTCTCCCCAAGGTTCTCTGTGCCTGCATGGTTGGAAGTGGGGATGAGCCCCTCTAATCCATTCTATGGGTGCAATGCAGTTTTCAGCTAACACTAACAGAACAGTGGTTAGAAACTACCTACCTGCCAGAGCAGGAAGTCGCTGAGCCTCACTTCCCCAGAAGTCCGTATCAAGATGTCGGGATTAGGAGAGTGGTTGGTATAGAGGCACTTATCAAGCAGAGACTCAGTGACATCACTAAAGTGAGTGGAGAAGAGACAAAGGTAAGCACACATCTCTTTTTGGGTTTTTTCTTAGGGT
This sequence comes from Antrozous pallidus, assembly GCA_027563665.1. Taxonomy (NCBI): domain Eukaryota; kingdom Metazoa; phylum Chordata; class Mammalia; order Chiroptera; family Vespertilionidae; genus Antrozous; species Antrozous pallidus. Next base: position 196,356,301 of record CM050508.1, read on the forward strand.
GACATAAGGCTTCCCAGATTACAGAATATCATCAAATATATTAATTAATACTACCTAGTACACAGAGGCTCTCAAAAAATGCTTAATAAATTAATTAAGGAACCTGAGGCTCAAAGAATATCAGTTTGCCCAAAATCATTCAGCCAAATGCTAAAACCAAATGCACCCACTAGAATGTGCTGTCTTCACTTAGAGCATCTTGTTTTTGCCTGGCCACCATGGCTCAGAGGCTGAGTGTCGACTCAGGAACCAAGAGGGTGCCCATTCAATCCCGGGCAGGGCGCATGCCCAGGTTGTGGGCTCGGTCCCCAGTAGGGGGTATGCAGGAGGCAGTGGATAGATGTTTCTTACTCATTGATGTCTTTATCTCTTTATCCCTCTCCCTTCCCCTCTCTCTAAAAATCAATGAAAACATATTTTAGAAACACTTCATTTGTGAGCCAGTAGAATAGTGATAATTCACATATAGTAAACACTTTCATTTTTTAAAAAAATCTTGTTTTTTTTAATTTAAAAAATATTTTTATTGACTGGTACAATCACTATGGAAAACAGCCTGGCAATTCTTCAAAAAATTAAGAACAGAGCTACCATACCACCCAGAAATCCCTCTCCTGGGTATATACCTGAAAAACTTGAAAACACGTATTTTCAAAGATATATGCATCCCTATGTTCACTGCAGCATTATTCATAATGGCTAAGACATGGAAACCTCATAATAAGATCCAATAAATATTAGTAACTTTTATTTTTATATTGTATTTTTGTTCATGTTAACTTTCCTATATATAGCACTCTAAGTATACAATCCTATCTAATAAAAGAGTAATATGCAGTTTGACCATCACTCCAACGCACAAGAGATCTGCCCCCATGTGGTCAAAGATCCTACCCCCATGTGGACACAAGATGGATACCACAAAATGGCCAGGAGGGGAGGGCCTTTGGGAGGTTCCAGGCCTGCAAGGGAGAGCAGTTGTGGACCATCAGGCCAGCAGGGGAGGGTAGTTAGGAGGGACCAGGCCTGCAAGGGAGGGCAGCTGGGGGCGATCAAGCCTGCAGGGGAGCAGTTAGACATCAATTAGGCTGGCAGGGTAGTGGTTAGGGGGTGATCAGGCTGATAGGCAGAAATGGTTAGGGGCAATCAGGGAGGCAGGCAGGTGAGCAGTTTGGAGCCAGCAGTCCTGGATTGTGAGAAGGATGTCTGACTGCCCATTTAGACCCAATCCTTGTCGGACATCCCTCGAGTGGTCCCAGATTGGAGAGAGTGCAGGCTGGGCTAAGGGACATCCCCCACCATCTCTCCCCACCCCCGTGCACGAATTTCATGCACTGGGCATCTAATCTATATATATATATATATATATATATATATATATATATATATATACATACACATATATATATAAAAATAAAAGGCTAAGCGACCAGCTGACCATTTGACTGGTAGCTATGATGCACATTGACTACCAGGGGGCAGACACTCAAAGCAGGAGCTGCCAAGATGCGGTGACTTGGCAGTGGCAGTTCTTGGGTGACGCACCCAGAACCAGAGAGGAGGGAGCCTGATTCCCGAGAACTGCCCTCTCACAATCTGGAACACCTTGGGAATGTTGGAGAGCTGGTTTTGGCCCAATCCCCACAGGCCAAGATGAGGGACCCCACCAGTGTACCAGGCTTCTAGTAGTGAATGAAAGAGCAAGGCCCTGGAACCAGGTTGAAATTCTGGCACCAAGCTTTGCCAACTAGGTGGGCTTGAACAAGTTACTTAACTTCCTTGTATCTCAATATTCTCATCTTAAAAACGGGATAAAAACAGTATCTACCTCATAGCCTCTAATGGGTTAAGTAAAATAAACATATGGAGTACCTGGCAGATGCCTTGCAAAGAGTAAATGCTCAGTAAATGTTAACAATTATTAGTATTATTAACATCATTGTTTTAAGAGAAACACAGAGACCTAGAGTGGGTCAAGTAACCTGATCAAGGTAACTCAGTGAAAAAGAGTTTATTAACTATCCTTTATGCTCAAACTAATACCTTTTCTATAATCCCAGATTCAAAAACCAATCTAACATTAATATGTTTAAAAAATATATATCCTGGCCAAAACCAGTTTGGCTCAATGGATAGAGCATCGGCTTGCAAATTGAAAGGTCCTGGGTTCGATTCCGGTCAGGGGCATGTACCTTGGCTGCGGGCACATCCCCAGTTGGGGGTGTGCAAGAGGCAGCTGATCAATGTTTTTCTCTCATCGATGTTTCTGACTTTCTATCCCTCTCACTTCCTCTCTGTAAAAAAATCAATGAAATATATTTTTAAAATATTTAAAAAAGAATAATTTTTAAATACACACACACACCCTGGACAAAAGGAAAATGAAGAGCTGGAAGATGGTAATGAGAGAATAGAAAGGTTATAGCTATTGGAAGGGTAGAGCCTAATTGTAATTAATTCATTGACTATTATAAATGCAGATTTGTCTAAATTTAAATAATGTAAAGAGCACTGCCTCAGGTCCTTATTATTAGACCAGTCTTAGTTGACCACCAAGCTTCCTGAGCTGGTGGGTGGAGACATGAGACTCCTTACACTGCTGTCCCTGCCCAGCCCACACCATGTCTGCATGACCAACCCCACATAGGCGAGTTAGTAAACCATGCAGGGCAGAGAAAATGGATATGGAAAAACTTGCTGGACAAGAAGCAGAAAAGATAAAGGTCAGTAGTTACTGGGCTGTGGTATGAGTATAAAGTGCACTGAATTTAGGAGTCAAGATCAGAACGCTAGTCGTAGGCAGGAATACACATTACATCTGTTTGCTAAATAGCTTTCTTTCTAGCATAAATATTTGTTCCTTACTATTCTTTATACATCCTTTATTATTGTTTTAAATATATATTATTGATTTCAGAAAGGAAGGGAGAGAGAAAAATCAGTGATGAGCGAGAATAATAGATTGGCTGCCTCCTGTATACCCCCTACTGGGGATTGAGCCTGAAACCCAGCCATGTGCCCTGACCAAGAATCGAACCATGACCTCCTGGTTCACAGATTGATGCTCAATCACTGAGCCACACCAGCCATGTATCCCTTACTATTTTTAATATACAGTTGACATATTCCACATATAAGTAGACCTGCATAGTTCAAACTCCTGTTGTTTAAGGGTCAACTGTATTTTCAAACCATGGTTAGGAATCCAAGGGTGTGGAGGGCTGAATGTAATTATATATGGATTTCACTTATGTGGGTGGTAGATGGCCTTAACCCACCAACACATTGTTGAAAGATCAACTCTATTAATTCACTCACACAAAAGACTATGTGAAACATCAATTATAAAACACAGTATTATAATGAATAATTATGAAATTACCCCCACACCAAGAATTAGAAAATTGCCAATAACTTGTTTCTACTTATATATCTCATCTTCTTGCCTGGTCCTAACCCTGACAACTCACTATCTCAATTTTCCCCCCAATAGTTCATTTTAATTTCTTTTAAAATATATATATATTTTATTGATTTTTTACAGAGAGGAAGAGAGACGGATAGTCAGAAACATCGATGAGAGAGAAACATCAATCAGCTGCCTCCTGCACACCTCCTACTGGGGATGTGCTTCCAACCAAAGTACATGCCCTTGACCAGAATTGATTCTGGGACCTTTCAGTCCCCAGACCAATGCTCTATCCACTGAGCCAAACCGGTTTTGGCAACTTCTTGATTTTTAATTTCATTTCCCAGGTAAATTAACTTATACCTCAGAAAGGGATCAGAAAAATTCCTTGGTCCTTAGATCCCATATAACAGAGGTAAAGGACAAGAACTCTGGAATCAGCTTTAGAGATGAGCCCTGGCTCTGCCATTTATTAGCAGAATGACCTTGGGAAAATAATTTCTATGCTGAGCTCGGTTTTCTCATCTATTACATGGAGAAAAGACTTAAGTCTCTCACATATGAGATTAATGATTTAATAAAATACAAATAACAGATTGCCTGGGTTATTTTTTGCTTCCATTATTTTACTATTGCCCTTATTAGTTTAATAATACGAGACGAAATGAGTAGCCAAGTGCCTTCTAAAGTCTCTCCTAGTTCGAATCACTAGGATTCTATTATGTTGCTAATGATGGGCAATTTTCTTTTTGAAAAATACCTGAATCTTGCATGAAACCGTAACAGGAGAGACCCAAGAGATTATTCCCCCAACAAACTGCATTCCTGAAAAATAATTTTGAAAAAACACTGCCAAAGAGCCAGGAGGGTATCATTTTTTATCAAATACCACAGAGTTCTACCTGTTATACCACTTTTCCGGGGCTTCCTGGTGTGCATTGAACACAGAGAACCCCCCCACCCCACCCCCCGAATCTTTCCACATGCTTGCCTGATTTGACTTCTGGCCCAAGTACACGGATTAGGAGGGCTTTCATGGTTTGGTGCATGCCTGGTTTCCCTATCAGTGACCATGCTGAACTAGCGATACCTGGGATCCAGCAGACCCTGCTCCACTCCCCAGGCCATCTCTCTCACAGCATTGCTGATCTCATGACGGGACGTGTATGCGAAGCAAACGTTCAGGAAACACCTGAGAAGGAAGAACAGAATAATTTACCAAAACAGGACAGAGCCTGAGGATTGGAACCACTTATTCTAGAGCACCCTTTCCCTGGAAGAAAACACAACACCAAATGTTGACCGTAGACAGCTCTGAAAGGTCAGATTATGAATTTTTAAAAGTATATATATTTTATTGATTTCAGAGAGGAAGAGAGAGAAAGAGAAACATCAATGATGAGAGAGAATCAATGATCAGCAGCCTCCTCCATGCCACAATCCTCAAACCTGCAATCAGGCATGTGCCCTTAACTGGAATCAAACCCAGGACCCTTTAGTCCATAGGCCAATGCTCTGTCCACTGAGCCAAAGCAGCCAGGGCGGATTATGAATTTTTAATAATTTAATTTACTGGGGTGACAATGGTTAACAAAATTATACAGGTTTAGGTGTACACATCCACAACACATCATCTGTACACTGTACTGTGTGTTATCACCTCAAGTGAAGTCTCCTTCCATCACCATTCCCCCTATAACCTCCTCCACCTCCCTCTTACCCCCAAGATTATGAATTTTTTCCAAGTTTTCTTGAAATAAACATGTTGCTAGCTTTGTAATAAGACAAGTACTAAATGACTTATTTCCCTTCTAGTCCTCTCCCACTTCTATTACTAACCAGCTTTCAGAGGAAGGGAATCCACTGTGATATTAGTGGTCAAGGGCAAATACCACAAACAAGGAGATCAGAAAGAAAATTTGATGCAAAGCAAATCCACTGCCAAGCATACACTATATTCCAAAGCAACACAAAATGAAGTTTGGATTCTTAAACTGTTTCCCTATGCATCTGCACCACCTCCCAAGGTCATCCTATCTGTGCTTAAAGGAATAGGACAAAAAAAATTTCTTGAAAGGTTCAGAGACAGAGATAAGGCTTGCTGCGTTCCTATCCATCCCTTGGAGGGGGTTGGGGGGAAGAGGTCCATGAAATGAAGGAGGAAGAAGATGAAAAACTGTATGAGTTGGTATACACACATACAACATAGTCCTGCAGAATTGCCTATAAGCATCCAAGACCACCCCCTCATTGTCTCTGACCAAAGATGTCTCCCAGTAGAGGGAGTCAAAGACTAATTCAGGTCCCCCAGGGGCAATCAAAAACTTACTGGTTGTAGTTCTTGGTGGCCTGCACAGCTTGTGCAATCAGCTCCTGGAGATCCAAGGGCAACAATTGCAGATCACCTAGGACCCGGATACAGACTCCATGCTTCTGCAGTTTCTCCCTGATTGGGGAAAAGGAGGCGGGGTTGGGACACAGCACCTGCTGAGCTGAGAGAGCAGGGTGCTTAGATGATACCCAATTAGCAGTTTTTGAGTGCTTTCCTGCATATCAGGCACTGTCCTACATGTATTACTTCACTGCATTCTGCCTCCCTACCCCCAAGAACTCTGAAAGAAGTTTGCCCCATTCTCCATGCTACAGAGGGAAACTGACACTCAGATAGGGTAGTCAAACAGAGTCTGCCCAAGATCTTACAGACATCAGTTTTGTGTTAATTGAAACCAGGTCTGTTTGAGTTGAAAATCCAAACTCTTTCCTTTTTTCTTCTTTTCTTTTTTTTTGTGTGTGAATATTTTTGTTTTTTAATTGATTTCAGAGATAGGAAGAGAGAGATAGACACAACAATGATGAGAAAGAATCATCAATTGGCTGCCTCCTGCACTCCCCCTAGTAGGGATTGGACCCAAAACCCAGGCTTGTGCCCTGACTGGGAATCTATCAGTGACCTCCTGATTCATGGGTCCACACTCAACCACTAAGCCGCAGCGACCAGCCAAAAATACCAACTCTTTACCACACAGGATGTCGCCTCATGTGTCCTTGTCGGCAAGTTACATTTGACATATTCTGTGCTATGTTTGTCCCATTTTGACAACTTAATAAACTTCTCAAGGGCAGGAGCTGTACTATTGGTTACTTTTGTATCCTCTGGCAAACTATGGTAATAATCGTGACATCTAAAATACTTAGATGTTTACTGAGTGCCAGTCAATGGTCCAACCATTTTTCAGACATCTGCACGTTCCATCCTTACACCAACCTTGGAGTCAGATATTATTGTCATTCACCTTTTACAGATGATGATACTAAGGCACAGGAAGATTGGGTGATTGCTCAAAATCAGACTGAGTGGAAAGCCAGAATTTGAACCTAGAGAGTCTGGTTCCAGAGCCTATCTTCATTTTGACATCCGCTGCCTCTATACAGCAACTCCCAAAGGCAATGAGCATGAACTCACTGTCACCCAGCCAGCTGCTCTACTGGGAAGGAATGGAGAAACTGAACAACTAATGTTTGGGAAATGGAAGCTTAATAACAAGAAGTATACTGTAGAGTGGAGGTATCGGGCAGGTCCTGGAGAACCCTGACCCAGAGCTGAAGGCCACATCCACAGCCAATGCATCCTTTAACCCTCAACCACATTTCTTTAAGGGTAAAAGGAGATCTAATCACCTATTTTTGAGAACCCACTGGAGCTACAGTACACAAACGTATACACAAATCAAAGCAAAACGTGAATAAGAATACCTAGATTTAAGTCCTAGTGCCAATACTTATTAGCCGCCGAAACCAGTTTGGCTCAGTGGATAGAGTGTCAGCCTGCAGACTGAGGGGTTCCGGGTTCAATTCCAGTCGGGGGCATGTACCTTGGTTGCGGGCACATCCCCCGTGGGGGGTGTGCAGGTGGCAGCTGATGGATGTTTCTCCCTCATTGATGTTTCTAACTCTATCCCTCTCCCTTCCTCTCTGTAAAAAATCAATAAAAATAAAATATAAAAAATAGTTATTAGCCAATCTGCGTCAACTACTTAGCCTCCCGAAGCCCGTTTCCCCCACTCTGTAAACTGGGGTAATCACCCCGCGACAGTCTCGGTATCAGCTGTGCTGAGTGAGAAAAACACATGAATGTGCTTATTCTCAGGCACCAGGGGCGCGACGTGACCGGGGCTGTAAAGAGGAGGTTACTGCAGCCCGGCCACGGTGGCTCGGCTGGTTGAGCATCGTCCCGTGCACAGAAAGGTTGCTGATTTGATTTCAGGTCAGTGCACATACCTGGGTTGTGGGTTCAGTCCCCGATTGGGGCACACACGGAAGGCAACCGATCAACGTTTCTCACATCAATGTCTGCCTATTTCTCTTTCTCTCTTCCTCTAAGTGTGTCCTCGTGTGAGGATTAAAAAAATAATAAAGCAGAGGTTACTGCAAAAGCCCTGGTGAGGAACCTGGAGACCTGGGTTCACAATCTGGCTCTACCACGAGCTTGCTGTGTGACCATGGGCAAGCTTTTCTCTTCTCTTCACTAGGGTTTAGCTTCCCAACTGGCGAAGCTGAACTAGGCCAGTCGTTTTCCAACCTTCTTTTAGCCCAGAGGTGGGGAACCTACTTTCTGCCAAGGGCCATTTAGACATTTATAACATCACTAGAGGCCCGGTGCACAACATTCATGCACTGGCGTGGGGGAGTAGGGTCCCTCAGCCCAGCCTGCACCCTTTGGCAGTCTGAGAGCCCTCAGGGGATGTCCAACTGACAGCTTAGGCACACTCCCCTGCTGCAGTTGGACATCCTTAGCACTGCTGCGGAGGTGGGAGCCACCACCGCCCCAGGGCTCGACAGCCATCAGCCAGGCTTGTGGTTGAGCAGGGGTGTCCAGCATTGAGTGTCTGCCCCCTGATAGTCAGTGCACATCATAGCAACCTGTCATTCTGCCGTTGGGTCCATTTGCATATTACCCTTTTATTATATAGGCTTCACTTACTATAATTCACTTAATATAAATTTATGTTGTGAAAAAAGCTCCTAGATTTACTGAATTTCAAGTCTGGTCTGGGGTTGCCTTGGCAGGGCCAGACCAAACAATTTCATGAGTCTTCTACGACCTGCAGGCCAGGTGTTCCCTATCTCTATTTTAGCCGAAGTACTCTTTTTTCAAATCAAATCATAAGCAGAACCAAACCAGCCCCCCATACCCCATTCCCTCTGGGTTCTTTGCACACCCAATCCTAGAACTCTGGGGTTCTATCTCACATTTGTGGAAAACCACCACTAGGGTTTTTCTGCTCTGTCGAGGACTTGGTCACCTAAGACTGTTTTTTCTACTACTGACTGACTGATCTCAGGAGCACCTCTACCGCCATGCATTTGATCTTTCAGGACCTGTAAGACTGCCTCCTAACGTAGACAACAGCTTAGAGCTGGAGCCACAAAGATCCTGTCTGTCCTGGCTCTGCCCCAATAGCTGTGTGACTCAGGATAGACACCTACACTCCTCCAGTCTTTACTTCCCTCTTCTTTGCAATTGGGGTGATATCTTTCTCACAGGGTAATGTCAATATTAAATGAGAATACATGTTAGGTTCAAGGCCTTATGAGTACTTCAAAAAGCTAAGATTAGTATGCAGTACAGAAAAATTTGAACACCTGGAATATGCCCTCCTGCCTCTATCTCCAGCCCCTTGAGTGTGAACTCTGAGCCACAGGGACTCTGCTGAGAACCAGGGAGCAACGTCTGTGGCCCGGAGTCTCACCATCCTAAACTGGACATAGAGAAGCCGGCTCCTCTAGAAGTGTTCTAGGCCCAGCTTCACTGGAGCTCTAGGCTCTCACTGTCCTGGACCTGGTATGGGAAGAAGCTGGGCAGAGAATGATTATAATGAAGACTTCTGGGCAATCTGGCTGGAAAGGGCTCCATACTTTGAAGCAAACAAACTCTCTCAATCTTCTGTGTCCCTTTCTGGCTCTGCTCCCTGAGCTTAAACTTAATGACAGCTAACAGTGACAGCTAACAGTGGTGCTGCTTCCCCATAAAGACCTCTTAGGGATCATCCCATGCCTTCCAAGAGAATATAGTAACTTTTTAGAGATGACTGCACAGCAGAAAATGACTCTTTCAATGTTTCTCTCTCTCTACTCCCCTAGCCACAATTTATTGGTCTTGGGGTGGAAATGTGATCTAAGGCAGGCTAATGAAAGGATCCAGTTCATTCTGGGCTATTCTTGTGAAGCAGGGAAAGCAGGTCTGTACAGAGAAGGAAATGTACAGAGGCGCTACCTAATGGATATCAATCCTGGTTTCAGTTCTGCTTGAGGCTGGTTTTACTTGTCCTTGAATTCTGTGAAATACCTCTATATCCTCAAGTAAATGCTCGCTTTGGAAAAAAACAAAACAAAACAAACAAACAAAAAAAGACAAAAGAAAAACTAGCTTGCCATATTTGCCACTCTAGAGATCTAACTAACATTGAAAGGGTGCAAAGTTCCTTAAATAAGCCCCAGATAAGAGAGCTGAGGGATATTAGCATAATCAATGGACACAGATATTGGGGCAGTGGGGGCTTGTTCTGGGAGATGGCGGGGGGGTGGTCAATTGGGGAAAAAGGAGACATCTATAACACTTTAAACAATAAGAGAGAGAGAGAGCTGAGGGTTAGGGTAGGGTGGAGGTCCTGGAAGAACAACTCCCCCACTGACAGCATCTTACTGCTCTTCCAGCAAACGGCCGAACTTCTGCCGGGCTATATCCATTAGCCCGTCCACTTCACTTTTGGAACGTTTGAAGTTCTCAATGCTGAACGCGTACACGGTCACCTCTGTGATGCCCAAGTTCAAACACCAGTGCAGAGCCTGAAAGGGAGAAGATAAGGAGCTGAGGTGCAAGGAAGAGTAGGAAGGGAAATAAGAGATGCCTCAGCCCTGACTCAGAAAAGCATTAAGCCAGGATAACACCAATGCTTCTGTCAGAATAATGAACTAAATATGCAAAGCCACCACTTGAGAAACAAAAAATGTGAACTTAATGAGTACTGCTAGGCTGATGCCACTGTGGTCTACTGGAAAGAACGCTCCACTGAGAGAATAAAAATCCAGGTTCAGCCCTAGCCGGTCTGGCTCAGTGAATAGAGCGGTGGCCTGCGGACTGAAGGGTCCCAGGTTTGATTCCGGTCAAGGGCATGTTCCTTGGTTGCGGGCACATCCCCAGTGGGAGGTGTGCAGAAAGCAGTTGATCGATGTTTCTCTCTCATTTATGTTTCTAACTCTATCCTTCTTTCCTCTCTGTAGAAAAATCAATAAAATATATATTTTTAAAAATCATGTTCAAGTCCTTGGCTCCATCATACATTTACTATGTGAGTATAGGAGAATCATTTAACCTCTCTGGGCCTAAGTCTTTTTATCTGTAAAAAGAGCCTGGCTAGCCCTAGCTGGTTTGGCTCAGTGGATAGAGTGTTGGCCTGTGGACTGAAGGGTTCCAGGTTTGATTCTAGTCGAGGGCACATGCCCAGGTTGTGGGTTCAATCCTCAGTAGGAAGTATGCAAAAGTTGGCCAATTAATGATTCTTATCATTGATGTTTATACCTCTCTCTCCCTTTCTCCCCGAATTCAATAATATATATATATCTTAAAAAAAAAAAAAAAGAGCCTAGCATGGCTCAGTGATTGAGCATCGACCTATGAATCAGGAGGTCATGGTTCAATTCCCAATCAGGGCACATGCCCAGGTTGCAAGCTCTATACTCAGCAGGAGGCATCCAAGAGGCAGTCGATCAACTATTCTCTCTCTTCATTGATGTTTCTATCTCTCTCTTCCTCTCTGAAATCAATAAAAATATATTAAAAAATAAAAATGCAAATAAAAAGAGATTACAATCCATGCCTCACAAAATGGCTAATGAACGGTATAAAGACACAAGGTATAATTACTCACAATGTAACTTCAGTATTCTGGCAGACAGAGAGGCCAATGGGTTATAAGGAAAAAAGAAACATTTGAGTCTGCAAAGGGTTTTCACATATGCTATATCAACTGATTCTTCAAACAACCCCCTGAGAATGGCATTATTGTTTTCATACCCACTGTATAGATGATAAAACTGAGGATCAGAGAGTTGAAGAAATGTGTCAAAATGTCCACAATGAATCCATTATATGAACAAAACTAATGTAGTGATACCTCTTCAGCTTTGTTTCTGTTTAAATGTCTTCTACCCCCTACCTTTAACCTTAAGGTTCCCTGTTAACACTGATCCCTTCATAGACACACACACAAACCAACATCATCACCTTAGGAAGATCACCGGTGAGAACCTGATACTTGAATAGGGTCAAGCTGGAACTTACAGGGTCTTCGTTGGTACACCTGGGCTGGTATCCACCCCTGACCTCACTCAAAATAATGCCAAAAGGCTGCTCGCCTCTGAAGTAGCCACTCTGTCTCAGTGCACTAATAAACTCTCTTTCACTTAAAAAGAAGAAGAAGAAAATATGGCAATAGCAAAGCTTCAATTTTTTTAGTGTTTCCCTTATGCCAGGTTCTGTGCCACATGCTTTTCATTTTACCATCTTGTTTAATCCTCACATAATCTCCTGAGATAGAGGTTATTGCTCTCCCCATTTTGCAGATCAAGAAACTAGGGTAAGAAAAGAGGAATGACGTAACTCCCTGCAGGTCAGAGGGCCAGGAAGTGGCAGAGCGGGATGCCAATGAGTTCTGAGTGACTCCAGAGCTTACGCTCCTAAGCACCAGGCAAAACTGTCTCTTAATTAGTCACAAACGAGAAGCTGGGGTCAACAAACCTAAAGACCTCCACACGGTACTAAAGAGAACCCCACAGTCCCTGACCGGTGTGGCTCAGTGGATAGAGCGTCAGCCTGCAGACTGAAGGGCCCCAGGTTCGATTCCGGTCAAGGGCATGTACTTTGTTTTGTTTTAATATATTTTATAGATTTTTTTACAGAGAGGAAGGGAGAGGGATAGAAAGTCAGAAACATCAACGAGAGCGAAATATCGATCAGCTGCCTCCTACACACCCACTACTGGAATGTGCCTGCAGCCAGCGTACATGCCCTTGACTGGAATCGAACAAGGGACCCCTCAGTCCTCAGTCCAGCGCTCTATCCAGTGAGCCAAACTAGTTTCGGCAAGGGCATGTACTTTGGTTGTGGGTACACCCTCAGTGGGGGTGTGCAGGAGGCAGCTGATCGATGTTTCTAACTCTCTATCCCTCTCCCTTCCTCTCTGTAAAACATCATTAAAATATATTTAAAAAAAAAAGAGAGAGAGAACCTCATAGCCACTTGCTCAGGCAAAAAATATCACTGCTCTAGCATCAGGCCATGTTCTTGTGCCAGGAAGCTAGAGGCCATGTTTCTACTCTTCTTAGTTTCACAAGAATTAACATATTCCGATCTTACTGTTAGACTCAGTGTTTTCCAATCTGCAGCAGATATTAAGAACCATAATATATTCATGACCTTTGCTTAAAGTGATGTCCCAGTTTGGCAGTTTTCCCAGTTTAAGCACTGAAAGAATTGTGTCCTGAGAAACTCTCAGATTCAGGCAAACTAGAAATGCTCCAGAAATGTCACTTCTTAGAATTTATTCTAAAATAGTACTATTCATCATGTCCAATAATAGTGAAGCAGCTAAACAAACTGTCAGCTCTTTATGATGATAACAGGCTCTACAGTCATTAAAATGTATAGTTAGAAAGGAGATATATACATATATATGTGTATATATATATGTATATATATATATTAATCTAGAAAAATTGTTTCCAAAATGTCAAGTAAAAACAAGGATATTGAAGCTATAGATGGAATTTTATAAATATTAGGTCATGTTAGAACAAGTTACAAGGACTCGGATCATGCACAGAAAAAATAAACTGTTGATGGGTTAAAGGTGATGAGAGATGGCAATTTGGTTCTTATTTCTAGTATTTTGTGATGTGTCTGGATGATTCAATTTTTATTAATGTTGATAGAAGACCTGTAGCTAACAAACAAGCCATAAAACAAACAAACAAAACACTTTCAAAAAAGAAATTAAAAAAAAAAGCCGGAACCAGTTTGGTTCAGTGGATAGAGCAGACCGAAAGGTATCAGGTTTGATTCCGGTCAAGGGCATATACCTTGGCTGTGGGCACATCCCCAGTAGGGGGTGTGCAAGAGGCAGCTGATGGATGTTTCTCTCTCATTGATGTTTCTGACTTTCTATCCCTCTCCCTTCCTCTCTGTAAAAAAAATCAATAAAATATATTAAAAATAAAAAAGGGAAAACAAAACAAAACAAAAAACCACTCTCAAACCACAGCAACTCAGGTTTTCTAGCTATAATCCAGTTTTCCGCACTGTTCACCTCGGGCTCTGCCGCCCACACCCACCTCGGCCAGCTTGTTGAAGCCCTGTGAGTGGCCTTCCCGATGCTCCACTTGGCACTTCTTGGCATAGCGACGGTTCCCATCCATTATAAACGCAATATGTTTGGGCATTGGGCCTGCCTGGGAAGTAAGAAGACAAATGGTGAACACATCACATACTCCTCAAAGATAAAGGAAGACACTTCACCCTGAGCTGAGAGGCTTGAGCTAGATGATAAAAGCCCTGAGGAAGGGAATTGGGTATTAAGCAATCTACTTACTCATTTATTTGTTCGTTTTTAAAAATTGATTTTAGACAGGGAGAAGGGGGGTTAGTGGGGGGGAGAAACATCGATATAAGAGAAATACATGAATAAGTTGCCTCCCATATGCGCCCCAACAGGAGACTGAACCCATAAAGTAGGAATGTGCCCTGACCAGGAATCAAACCCACTACCTTCCGGAACATGGGATGATGTTCCAACCAAGTGTGCCACACCAATCAAGGCTACTTTTAAAAATATATATATTTCTATTAATTTTAGAGAGAGAGAGAGAGAAGGAAACATCAATGATGAGAGAATCACTGATCAGCTGCCACCCGCTGCCCCAGGAGCCTGAAACCTGGGCATGTGTTCTGACCAGGACTGGAACCGTGACCTGGTTCACAGGTCAATGCTCAGTCACTGAGCCGCGCCTCATTTTTATTTATGTTTATGAAGCACTCGTCACATGCCAGCACTGCTGTAGGCTTTTCACACCTCACCTTAGTCTTTTTATAATACACGATCTATAAAGTATATGTATAGAATTGGCTTCATTTTACAGGCGAGAAACTGAGGCTCAGAGCAGTCAAGTAGCCTTCACAAGTCACACAGCTAAAAGGCAAAGTGGGGATTTAAACGCAGGTTTCGTCTTTTAACCAAATGTTCTTATCTTAACCATAAGTGTGGTTTCGGTAGTCTTTAACTGGAAGGCCCAGGAAGGATATTGACGGTGTGGCTGAATGGAGACATTCACTCCTCAGCTCTGACTGCTGACACAGAAACGGGGCCTAATATTGTTGGATCTTCTAATTTTACAAACGATGCCATTCCTCAGGAATTTTATTAAAAAAATTACATGTCAGGAGCCACTTCAAAGCAAACAAATGACATTTGGGGGCCAAAGAAAACTTGGTATCTGGCTCGCAGCAGCCTGTAGTTGTCTACACAGCAAAAAGTCACTGCTTCCCCCACACCTCTCCATCATTTTCTGCTTTTGTCTCCACATGCAGCCCTCTTTTTATTTTTTTATTATTATTTTTAAATGTATTTTATTGTTTTTTACAGAGAGGAAGGGTGAGGGATAGTTAGAAACATCGATGAGAGAGAAATATTGATCAGCTGCCTCCTACACACTCCCTACTGGGGATGTGCCTGCAAGCAAGGTACATGCCCTTGACAGGAATCGAACCCGGGACCCTTCAGTGCGCAGGCCATTCTCTATTCACTGAGCCAAACCAGTTAGGGCAGCTCTTTAAAAAAAAAATGTTTTTAATGACATCAGAGAAAGGGAGAAAGAGAGATGGAAACACCAATGATGAAAAGGATTTATCAATCGGCTGCTTTCTGCTTGTCCTCTAGTGGGGATCAAGCCCACAACCCAGGCATATACCCGACTAAGAATCAACTATGACCTCCTGATTCATGGGTCATGGGTCACACCAGTGGGCACACTGCCTTCGATCCACACACTGCCTTTAAAAGAAATGCCAATCAAGTCATGCAGCTTGTTCTTCCCAAAATATGACTGCAGTGGTTGCCTGAGCAGATATTTCCATATCTTGGCCTGCCTGAGTAACCTTGGCATTTGTGTGTTAGTGTGTGGGTGGCTATAAGGCTTGCTGACTCATAAATTCACTGCTACCCACTACTTGACAGTCTGTGGCTGAAAAACAAATCCAAGCTGACTAGCTTCCACCTCAAACCTATCACATGCTGAGTATACAACATCGCTGTGACTCTTAAGAGAACAAGCGGAGGGAAGATTGAGGAAAGCAAGGGAGAGTATAGGAAACAGAGGGACTGCAGTCTTCAAATGCCTAAAAGTCAGTCCCTGTAACAGTAGTAATTAAGAACTGCTAAAGGCTCTCTACCTCTCCGGAGCATGCCCACACTTTCCATCCAAGTCTCCCCAGGCGCAGTACCTCTACCCTCTCTCTCCTAAGCTCCAAGGACCCGTGTTTTTGCCTCTCTAACTTCTTTCCTGCGCCCATTTCTTCTACTGTTCACTTCTACCTCTGTGACTTTGCAAATAAACTTTCTCTTATAGTTTGAAAAAACACATGCACCTGCTAGACGCTGAGTTTAAATGCTTTCTATGTATGTTTCACTTAGTCCTCAAAAAACAACATGTAAAGTCACATGGTTCGTAAATGATAGACTAGGTGGACTTCTGTTGTTTTGTCTGTCCCCAAAACCAAAACACAATCATTACAAAGTAAGATTATTTTCTCTAAATCCAGAGGATAGCATTAGGAATAATAATTAAAAGTTTCAGGGAAATAAATTTAGTTCTCCATAAGGAAAACCTAATAGTCTAAGCTGCCCAATGATATTAGGACTTGGGTTTCCTGAAAATGTGAGTTAGGACAATAATCTGGCAGAAATGTAGCCTAGCAGTTACCCTAAATTGTTAAATTCTACTCAGCATCGTGGATTACTCAATTTGAGTGACAGGCTATGACACAAGATTACACAACTGACCAGGTCAGCTGGTGCTGTGGCCGCTCACCTTCATGATGTTGGCACAGAACCGCTCCCACAGTGTCAACTGTCCTTCTTTGATCCACGACATAGTTCTTGCGGGAGCGGAAGATAAGCCCAGAATAAGAAGGTTATCAAGTGGGTAACCTTGGACAAACAAGAAAGAGGAACAGAAGTCACCAAGGCTTGCAAACAGCTACGGCTGACTTGTAGGGACTCACCTGGGCAGCGGAGAGCAGCCGGCATTAGAATCCAAAGCCTGGCCCAAGCCTCCAATCTCTCACCACCCGGAGTTGACAAATAAGCCAATGAATGGGACCTTTGGGGCTGGGGGCTTCCCCTGCTTCTCCTGGCTGGGTGGACCTTCCTCCCATCCTCTCTTCCTCGGCTGTGCACTGGCTTTTCCCGAACCTCCCGAACCTCTAGGTCTGCTTCCAGCCCTATCACCGCGCCCGCACTCCGATCCTTCCCTGCGCCTTCCTTCCCACCTTCTCTCGGCCGTTTCCCACTCTCCGCGCTCCCTCGTACCAACCCCTCCAATTGTCATCCCCGTTACCGCCTACCTCAGGGGTCGCCCAGTTCCTTATCCCCTCACTTGTCTGTCCCCTCTCATCCCCACGGCTGCCTCCCTGTCCAGTCACCTCTCCTCTCGTCGGCCCACAGAACACAGAACACAGAACCTGCTCGGCTCGGACAGCGCCTTCCAACTGCCCCGGAGGACAGGCGCTTCCTCACGACGTGGCGCAGGAAGATGACGTCATTGCCGAGCGATCGGACACGCCCCTCGGTGGGCGTGGTCCTGTCGGGCGCCAGCAGGCTGGGAGGCGGAGCAGCCGCAGCGTGCGGGGCCGCCGTTGGCGCTCCCGGAGCCAGAGGAATGCACGCTCACGTGACCGCGTGGGGCGGGCGGCCGGGCTCCGGGCCGCGCGCCGGGGGAGGCGGAGAGAGAGGTCGTTAGGTCTACGTTGGTAGGCTGCCAGGGGGCTAGGCTCCTCGGTAGGAATTCAGGGTTTCTCAGCTGCTGGTGGGTTTAGGCCTGCTGAGAAAGGGTGTAAGGCAGCGGAGACCTGAGGAGGCCGCAGAGCCGGGCTTTAGAGCCCTTTGTGCAGGCCTAGGTGGCTCTCGTCGTGTGGGGAAGGTCCCAGCCCTAAGCAATCCCACAGTCGCACTTTATACCAACCCATTTGTGCTGATCTCAGGCACTCAATTTTCAGGACATGCAGATTCTCAGGACAGACACGAAGGAAAACAGTTTTGAAGCCAGAAAGAGGTCTGCTTTAAGGGCTCTAATATTAAACAACAGAAAGGCCATCAGTTAACCCTAACAGAAAAATCAAGGGCATTAGCTCTGTACCAAATCTTTCCGGGAAACTGTGGCAGGAATTTGGAGGCACTGACAAAGAAATTGGGAATTCCATTTTCTCAAAAAAGCAGCAAAAAGAAACCTTTACAATTTTCAAAGAACCTTCTTGTAGTTTCTCTCACCAAGGAATCAAGGCGAGAAATAAGACACTAGTAAATCCCCAACTCACTGTGCCTTCCATTCTTTCTGATGAGTTATTTTTACCAGGTCCTCCAGATGAGTAACCCACCCATGAATAGTAGTATATTTAAGTTGTTAATTCTCACCTGAAGATATTTATCCAAAGTGGGAAGAGTGAAACATGGTTAGGAGAGAAACATATCTATTGGTTGCCTCCTGCATGAGCAGACTAGGGTCCGGCCTGGGAGAAGCCTGCATCCAAGGTACGTGCCCTGTGCCCTGTACCCTTAACCTGAATTTAACACCCACAGGCCAACACCCTATCCATTGTGCCTGAGACAAACTGGCCAAGACACTAGACTAAATGTTATCGTGTAAACTGTGAGGATTAGGCAATTGTGCCATATTGTGTGCAAAGAGGTAAAGGGTAGTATATGGGCAATAGTTGTATTTTCCATTCTCTCTGCTTTGCTTCAGCCTAGCTGGCTTCAACAGCCTGCTTTAAGACTTTTTCTCAGTGGTTAGTTGTTGGCCCACAGACCAAGGGGTCATGGGTGCAGGATCTATTCCCAGGTCAAAGGCATATACATTGGTTGCAGGTTCCCCAGCCCCCATAGGAATGGGTGTGGAGGTAACCAATTAGGTTTCTCTCCCCCTCACACACACTCTTTAGAAATCAATGGCAAAAATTACTTCAAGTGAGGATTAACAAAAAAAATAAGACTGTTGGTGCAAAGTCCCTGGAATGGATGCATAAAACTTACCCTTGTTCTGTTTCTGTCACTTCAGGGAATAGATGGTATGCCTTCGAGTAAAATATTTTCCTTTTAAAATTCTTTCCGTTAGGGGAAGGCTAGATGTTTAAAAAGCATTGTTCATTAGTGAGCCAGCAAACTTGGGCTCAAATAAAATGTTAGTGTGTTTTCCTATGGCCTCAATTTCCCCAGTTGCACATTATTTGCCTCCCTGGGGTGCTTCAGGGGGTTAATTAATTAAGATTTGTAAAGGGATTTGAAGAGCAAGGGACAAGGTATTATTAGGGTCTCATGCCCCAAGGCATGGCCCCATCCTTTCATCCCAGCCAGTGGCAGAGACAAACCCATTCTTATGCATGCCATGCTTCTAATCCCCTCTTGAATGTGACCACTTCCAAGGGAAGGACAAGAGGCCTAGCGAGAAACAAAAATCCACTGTAATGAGGTGCTAAGAGGACTGGACCTTCAAGATTCATTCCTATCAAATCAATGACTGAACAAAAAACTTAGTGGTCCGCCTGAGTCCCAGTCCAAGGAGGTGAGAATTATGGGAGGAGAAAAGCACCTTAAATATCTTAACAAGGAGATGACAGCTTCAGTAGGAATAAGTCTTTATTCATTCATTTTATTTTCCCAGGGAAAAGAGGGGAAGGGGGAAAGTCAGCATGTTTTACAAAACGATAGCAAGTGGAAGTACCCGGCACAGCAAAATCAACCATCAAATAAACAGTCCCTAGTGATGGAGGTCACCAAAGCCCCAGGGGGCTCAATCCCCTGCAGTTTAGAAATGAGAAGGAATCAGGGAAAGAACAGACAGGTACATGCTTTCCTACCCTCCCTCCCCACCCCATAAATTCAAGATTTCACACAAAGCTTTGGTTTCTAGCAGTAAACATGGAGTTACATTCGTCCGTCTCCTATTAAAACAATCTTGTGGCTACTTTGACATAAGGTGTTTTTTTGCACTGGCATAGAAGTTCCTGAGCGACTTGGATATACATTCATCTCCCCTTTCTTGGTTTCCCAACCCCATTTTCACAATGAAAGGCCCCCTCGTTGCTGCTCTCTACCCTAGGATTAGAAATTAAAACATAGCAACCTGAATGTTTGGCATGAATCACATATCAAGGAATGGTCTTCACTCAGGATATTGGGAAGAAGGGAAGGAGCAATCTTAACTTCTTCAGGATTTTTGCACAAATCATTTAAGAGATGGGGTGACACCCCAACACATTAAATGTGTACACATGTGGGAAAATGGGCTTTTTGGGGTGAGGACAGAAGAGGATCAGAGTCAAATTTTAAGGACAGAAGATCTGGTCCAAAATAGGAAATAGGGGAAGAGAAAGCAAAAGAAAGGCTGGTTCAAGCCCCCGCTTCAAGAAGAGATGTTCCCAAGGTGGTTTCAGGTCCCTTTTGCCTGGTGCAGAACCTTTAGTCAAAGATGCTTTGGCTATTCTTCTCAATACAAAAAAAGTTGTAAACAATAAAACCCCAAAAGAACATGGAGAAAGACCAACACATTTACACAGACTAGGCCACCTAGCAATCACCAAATCAGCTACTGTGAAGTCCTACAAAGCCCAGACAAACACAATAACTAGAGGGGGCAGCAACTGGGGGGACAAGAACCTGGGATCAGACACACATCACCCAATGCATTCTATTGCATTTGCCCCGTTTCAACAGTGAGGTAGGATTTCAGTGATCTCACAGCATGTTAACGAAACCTGCTTTTCTCCTTCAGCTACTGGGACGCTAATCATTGCTGTAGCAGGAAGGACACTGGTTCTGAGCACCACAAAGAAGCCACTGCTTATGGTCTCTCTGGAAGCCGAAGAGAAAAAGCAAAGAGTTTTTAAAGGTTAAGGAATGTGGTCATTGCTTCATATATCCATCCCTGGGCAGCTCAAGATGGGTAGAGAGGTAGTGTTCTTAAAAGCTCTCTTTGTCAACACACATATACACCTTGTTGTGTCTGGTAGGCCTAGCCCACACCAGCGAGGGATGGATCTGGTATGTAATGGGAGTCCCATCCCCTGGGATTACAGGTACGGGACAGGAATCCTTGGTTACACATATGTAGACATCCTGCATCTAATCTTGGCTTCCCCTCAGTGCCTTTCACCCAGCCCAGCCTCGCGTGACCTTTGCACCAACCACTGATTCCTGTTTGGACCAATTTCCAATCTTCTAGCAGATCAAGTAATGAGGCTACCCCATTAAAACCTAGTCTCCCACAAAACATTGAAGGTGGCGGGGTTTCAAGAGGATACTATGGCAGAAAAGCCAGCTCTAATTGGTAAACACGAGGTAGTTCCATAGACTGTACACCCCAAACAGGTGTTCTCCCTGATGACAACACAAAGTATTCCTGCGGTGCAGACCCGGCGCTCCTGCCCACTTATCCCTGAGATCGCTCATGTACCTGAGAACACAGTGCAGGAATGAGGGCTGTAGATTAAAATACACAAAAATACAAACCCAGAATATTTATATTACGAAAAAAGAAAAAAAAAAGTCTAAATGCATAAGATACGTCATTCGCACACAGCTAGTGCAGCTGCATCCTGGAGAAAGTGGGACCCAAGGTGCAGTTATAGCCGAGACCAAATAAATACAATTGTATTGGTCCAGAAATGGGGTGGGAGTGAGCTTAGGAGCAGCAGGTCTGCAGCTGCTACCCAACCGTCCCTTTTGCCTGTCCTCACAACCCGTTGCTTGGAACAATTCTCAGCACCCTATCCCCAAGAGTGGGTTCTGAGGAGGCAAGATGTGGAAAATCCCTGCCGTACCCCTGAGAGATTCCCTCCCACAGAATGCAGTGTTTGTGGTCTGGGTTCTGGTCTCATGTTCATCTTTTCACTTTGGCAGGGGAAATATTATTACATATCCTTCTTTAAAAGGAAAAAAGTTCCCTATATCCAGGCCACTTTCAAAAGCTGGAGATTCTGGGGGTGGAGACTCAAATAAAGCATGTAGGGAGGGGGTTCCCCCAAAGCCCTCACATGCACTTGGATCTGAGTGTAGTTGGGAGTTCCTTTGCCTCACCCCTCCCCCCCTGCCAAGAGGGAAGAGGGGGTGATGCGGTGGAACCCGGCCACCAGAGATACATGGCAGTGCCTGCTGCCCCCTACCCACCCTGTCCCCACTTTCTCCGATCTGCCGATTGATGCCTGCTCCTTGAAAACTTTCTCATCACAAAAGCATAGCCCCCGGCACCCACGGTGGCTCAATTCTGGGCATCTGGGAGCAGGGTGGGGCTATGGATCTCTTCTTCTTCATCCCGAAAGTAGGCTGGCTTTCCCTGTGAGCTGGGGGCCTGCTGGGCCTTCAGTGGACAGGAGGCCACCATATGGCTGATGCTTTGGCAGCAGTGGCACTTCTTGGGCTGGGGTGGGAGCTTGCATTCTTTGGCATGATGGTCTAGACCTCCACAGTTGTAGCACCTGGTAAAAAGCAGGATGGTAACGTTGAGAAAGGAGTGAGCAGAGATCAGAAGCCTTTCTCTGAGTGAGGACACTTGGACTCTTCCATCCTAGAGACCAATTTCTCCACGTATAAAAGGAGAAATCTGACTAGATGCCTTTTTTTTTTTTTTAAATCCTCAACAAGGATATTTTTCCACTGATTTTTGCAGAGAGTGGAAAAGAGAGGGGACAGAGAGAAATATTGATGTAAGCGATACACATCGATTTGGTTGCTTCCTGCATGCACCCAGACCAGTGCCTGGGCCGGGAAGGAGCCTGCAGGCCAACGCTCTACCCACTGAGCCAAACCAGCTAGGGCTGACTAGATATCTTGAAATCCTTTCCAAACCTGTAATTGTCTGGACGATCTTCAGATTCATGTCACCTTGAAAATACTGAAATACCAAGAATAGAAACCACAGACCCCAACTGAGCACTGCAATTTGGTGGATAAGACTAACATACCCTTAAAAAAAACTAAGGAGTCAAAAGGAAAACAACATATGTACTACTATTAAATTAAGTTATAATGCAAAAAAATCAATTAAAAAAAAAACAAAAAAAAACTAAGGAGTCAGATTATGATCTGTTCGAGCACAAAGCTAAGATGAAGGAGACCTGTCATATGGAGACCCCATGAAGAAGCAACAAGTATAGACACACCATCTTGCCCCCATAACTTACACTTTCATATTATTCTTCTTTAGTTCTAAAACCATCATGTGAGCTTAATATCACTATCCCCATTGAGTAACTGAATCTAGAGCTCACAGAGCAAAATTACTTCTCAAACGCCCTCTTCTCCTCTTCCCCATCTACAGCAGGTACCCCAACAATCTAGGCGTTGCCAGGACCGTCCGCTTCATTTTCTTTTCTTTTTTAAAGTATATATTTTTATTGATTTCAGAGAGGAAGGGCAAGGGAGAGACAAATAGGAACACGGGTGATAAAAGAGAATCATGGATCAGCTGCCTCCCGCACGCCCCCTTCTGGGGATTTAGCTCAAAACTCAGGCATGTGCCCTACCTGGGCCCAACCGAGACCTCCTAATTCATGGGTCAATGGCAACCTGGTCCAAGTAATGAGACAAGATGGAGAGAGCTCTCCCCATCCTCAGCATACCCACACGAGCCACCTTCCGATCCATACCTGTCTCCCTTTGATCTGCGCTTCTGCATGTTCTTCCCTTTCGGCCGCCTCTCACTCCCAATGCAGAACACCCCGCCGGGGCCAGTGACTCGGATGGATTCCAGGCCCTTGGCCGACTTCTTAAAGGTGAACTCCACGGCCTCGCCCTCCTTCAGGCTCCGGAAGCCCTCCATGTGCAGTTTACTCTGGGGAAGGGGAACACGGCACATTTTAATGTTGAGCAAGAAATCGACGTAACATGAGCAAAGAACAACTGTTACATAAGCGGATGCTTATATTTTATTCAGCTATTACATTTTATTCAGCTATTCTCATTTAAACTTCTGAGTAAAATAGAAGGGAAAAATTTAAACATAGCATTTAAGACATCAACAAATATAAAAATCATAAAATAAAGCTCATATGGAAATTTTTAGTGTTTCTGCAACCTCTTTCCAAGTTCGAAATTATATCAAATAACTAAAAGTTGAAAGAAAAAGGTAGTATGATCCAAAGAGGTGGGTCAGAAGAGTATAAGGGAAAGAGCACTGGGAGAACCAAGCATATGTGGGGAAAATGAATAGATGAGAAAAAACAATCATACTGTTGAGAACATTTAGCTCTCAATGTCAGTGGTTCTCAACCTTTCTAAGGCCATGACCTTTTAATACAGTTCCTCATGTTCCCCAACCATAAAATTATTTTCGCTGCTACCTCGTAGCTGTAATTTTGCTACTGTTATGAATCGTAATGTAAATATCTGTGTTTTCCGATGGGCTTAGGCTCTACAGCAGCGGTTCTCAACCTGTGGGTAGGGAGCAATCCCATTAAAACACTGCATTTTCGTGGCGGAGAGGAGAGAGGCCCGCCCGCGCCCAGCGTCCTGGCCATGGAAGTCTGGATGGCCTGATGCTGAAAACAACAACAAAAACTGCATTTTTTGCACCAAAACTTAAAAATATTGACACTTGCAAAGAACCTAACAGCCTTCCAAAAGAAAAAAAAAAGGTGGGAGTATTCACACAGCTACTTGAGTGGCAAAGTCCAGAGTCAGAAGCCAGGGCTTCTGATTTGAAGCTCATAGCCCATTCCACCTTGCCACTTAACTGCTTGACAACAATACATTACTGGAGGTGACAGTCCCTCCCAGACCCCACCCAGAACAGACTTCATTACAGCTTCTTCCATTTACATTGACAAATGTCAGCAGGTGTAATCACCATAGAAAACAAGGTTCAGAGAAGCAAAAGGGATCACTGTGGCCCTTGCCCTGCGGCTGGAGGGAACATGATTAGCTGTGTTATATGCTCTTGTTGGGGGGCGGGGGTAGACTATTTCAACCTGGGTCTCAGGTGAAACATGCTCTTTAGCCAGATGGGATCCCCAGTTCATCAGTTACTTACATTTTTGTTTTAATCTGCATGGTATTGATTAAGACAAAACTTCTGTCGAAGTAATTTAGAAGTAAATTAAGAGCACAGGCTCAAGTCCCAGACACATCCTGGTTCATGAAATGCTGCTTCTACCAATATCTGGCAGTGACTGTAGTCAACCACTCACCTCTGCCTCAGACCCTTGCCATCTACCAAAAGGCCCTACCGCCGAAACAGGTTTGGCTCAGCGGATAGAGCGTTGGCTGGACTGAAAGGACTCAGGTTTGATTCTGGTCAAGGGCATGTACCTTGGTTGCGAGCACAACCCCAGTAGGGGGTGTGCAGGAGGCAGCTGATCGATGTTTCTTTCTCACTGATATTTCTCTCTATCCCCCTTCCTTCCTGGTGCAAAAAAAAAAATCAATATATATATATATATATATATATATATATATATATATATATATATATTTTTTTTTAAAAGGCTCTCCCATTGCACAGTCATTGCCCTGAATTTGAAGTTAGACTTGTTTTTTATTGAGCTGGGACAGGCCAGAGTGAATGAGGAAATACTGGAGGAGTTGAACCAAGAGCATTCTTGGCCCAGGCAATACCAGCTTATGCTAGGCTGATATACCCAGGCCAGGCTGGGATTCAGCAGATAAGTGATTAAGAACAAAGTTGGCCGAAACCGGTTTGGCTCAGTGGATAGAGCGTCAGCCTTCGGACTGGAAGGTCCCAGGTTCGATTCCTGTCAAGGGCATGTACCTGGGCTGCGGGCACAATCCCGGTGGAGAGTGTGCAAGAGGCAGCTGATGGGTGTTTCTCTCTCATCGATGTTTCTGACTTTCTATCCCTCTCCCTTCCTCTCTGTAAAAAAAATCAATAAAATATATTTAAAAAAAATAAAAAAAGAACAAGGTTGGAGTCTGGGGCCCTGTTTCCTCCTTTCCAACCCACAAAATAGAAGTAAATACTAATTTTATGGTAATGCTGTGAGGTTCTACACATGAGAATCAACACGTAAATCTCCACTGAGAAGCAATGATCAACCTCTTCAAACTGGACCAGGGTAGGGTAACAGTGGGAATCCAAGTGTCAAGAGGCTGGGAACTTTACCTCTGGGTTTTTGTCATTAACTAGCAGTGCAAATCCAGAAAACCATCTCCTCCGAGCTCAATTTACAGAGGACAACTCTCCTTATCTATGCCTCATAGGCTTAAGGAGATAATATAAATGGGGTTAATAAAATAGACTGGTCCGCTCGGGCCACCCACTCCATCACTGGAGGATCTGAGGTCTATTTAAGACTTTCAAATAGTTAAAAACAACAGCAACAACAACAACAAAACCCAAAAAAACCTGCAGGTACCTCACCATAACCGGTCTTGGACGGGAGGTCTCTAAGGGTGGCTCCCTGCCCCCTCTGCCCCTTCCTAAAACACATACTTTGAATTCCTCTCTTATCAGAAAGGTAATCAGCATGCAGCCTCACAGGGCCTGCCTCAGAAAGGAGCCAGAAATTCTTGCTGCCACCCCCCTCCCATCCCCCAACCACACACAAAGCAGGCCTGCCTCTCTCCCCAACCCCTCCAAAAAAAGAAAAGGCTTGGGGGGAGGGGCAAGGCTGGAGCGCCCCCAATAGAGCCCAGCCCCAGGAAACAAAGAGTTGACACTGGTTGGTTCTGATGGTCAGATTCCTGGAGTTCCAGAGGCTGCAGATTCCACATCCCCCCACCCCGACCCCTACGACCCCCACCCACCACCTCCACCGTGCCTCTCCTCCTCTTCATGTTGGGGTTATGGTCACTGTGTGAGAAACGGATGTAGAGATACTGTCTTCCCTAGTCAAGCTTGCTGGGTCTGCCAAAGTCACCACCAGCAGCCATCTTGTCTCTTCTCCAACCTGCCACCCCACACTTCCAGGGATGGAAATAAACAGGATCTGACTCCCTCTCTTCCCTCTCCTCCCTTCCTCCCTCCCGCCCTTCAGTGCCTTCAGTCAAATCCTTTACACAGGAACCAGAACTAGGGTTACTTATTCAGATAAATTGTTTTAAAAGCGATGGGGGAGGCAGGTCTCCAATCTTCCTTTCCCCATTTGTTTAGCGAGGTCCCTGCCAGATCTAACATAGCCCTCTTTTTGTCACACCACTCCTTTCTTATTTTTTATTAATTTTTTAAATTGAAAAATATTTTCTATTGATTTCAGAGAAGGGAGAGGGAGAGATAGAAACAATGATGAAGAGAGAATCATGCCAAGCCAGTGGGGCAGGCCTTACTAAGACCCCGGTTGAACAGCTGACATCATGAAGGCAGAGGGGTTAAGCACTTTGCCCAAATCATAGTGAGGGACACAGGACTGATTGCAACTAGCCTGTCTCTAGCGCTATGCACTGTAAGGCAAGCGACACAGACTTGTTAAAACTTTCTAACAGCCATTTTTAAAAAGTAAAAAGCACCTGTGATGATGCCTGCTCAGTGTTTGGGGTTCAATCCCCAGTGGGGGGCATGCAGGAGGCAGTTGATCAATGGTTCTCTCTCATCACTGATGTTTCTTTCTACCCTTCTCCCTTCCTCTCTGAAATCAATAAGGATATATTTTTAAAAGACATATTAAGCAAGTAACAAACAGGTAAAATTAATTTTAATGACTCAGTCCTGTGGTGTTATCAGAGTTGGGTCTGAGCTTCATTTCTGAAAGTAGCGGGTTTAGTGGGGCTAGAACAAACTAGCTGGTTCTCCTGTTTATAACGGTTTATTTGTTAGGGAGGATGAGCAAAGATCTGTCCAGAACCCCCACACAATCACTTCTGCTCAGACACAGTAGCCAGGACCACAGCTCCTGCCTGGAGTTCTCCACCAGATGGTGCTGCTCATCAGCCCATTGGTCCAAAGGCAGCAGAGGGAGACCAGCACCGGAAGGAGCTGCCTGTTAACAGAAGCGTTCACCTAGATTTCTCTTCCCAGAGACTTAGGGTGCACATCTCTTCTGTCCTCAGGAAAATGGGAGTGTCAAGGGGACTGAACTCGGATGAGGACCCGTCCAGGGTGAGTCCCAATGAGGCAGGGAACTTACTCCTCACCCTGCCCCCACCCTCCGACTCAGAGCACAGACAACAGAATCTTGGGAATTTTAAGCCAGTAACCCTGCTCCTGTGCCATTTACAAAAACCATTAACCTGGATTTCAGATTCCTATCTAAATTAAATTAACTCCAAGCTGAGATAATTTAAAATTAGCCTGTATTAATTATGCACTATTCTTTAAAGTTTCCTCTTCCTCCTCTATCACCTTCTTTGACCTCCCAAGACTTAACACATAGTAATTAAGCAATTACTATTCATGCCCGCAGGAAGGAGCGGGAGAGGTTTTCCCTCCCCCTCAACCCCCAAATTTAACCCAGAAGGATGGCGTTATACTTTGATTAAGAATGTTCCAGAATCTACCTCTACCCTGGGGAAAGTCACTGAAAATGACATACAGGGCAAGTAGTAATGTCACACAATGCAAGTTCTAAATTTGTCAGAGTGGAAGCTTTGCTCAGGATGGTGGTTCAGCCTTTACTGGGGACATTGTGTAGTAAGCATGTCTCCTCAGATAGAAAAGGACCCAAGAAAATCCGTAATGCTCAAACTAACCCAGGTACTTCTCTACCAACTTCCTTAAAAGTGAACATCTGTTTTACTCTATTAAGATGGAAATGAAATACTAATGAATGCTCACCAAACCCATCCAGAGAGCAGCCAACAGTTAACATCCCCTCCCCATTTCCAGACTTCTGCTCCGGAAGACTTCTGCTGACCAGGACCCCGAACTGTTTGTGTATCAGATTCCTCAGGAGTCCCATGCTTCTTTGCATTCGTTCCTTCAGCCTACCAACTATGAACTAAAAAACTAAGGACACAGAGATAGCTAGTGGGTCCCTCTCTTTGAAGAGCTTACAGGTTAGGCGAGGAGATAAGACAAGTACACCACTAACCTAGATATGAGGTGAGTAATCAGAAGCACCAGAAATGTTATAAACCAGGTGAAAGACCTCTTTACACACATTCTACCCCCTCTCCCTTAACCCAAACTATGTCCCTAGGTCAAATTAGGGCTCTTCTTTTCCCTTCAAATCTTCTAATACAGCCCTTTAGCCAGAAAGCTAATTCTTCAATATTTTGGCCCTGGCTTGGGTTGGCTCAGTTGGTTGGAGCATCATCCCATACACCAAAAGGTGGTGGGTTCGATTCCTCGTAAGGGCACATAACCCAAGTTGTGGGTTCAATCCCCAGTAGGGGCAGGTGCAGGAGGCAGAGTTCCAGATCCAAATACCTAGGGCTGGTGAGAAATGGCTGCTTTATTTTTTTTAAAGGCTAAGGCTGGATTTTGTTTCTCACTCATTCACACCTGGGGGGGGGGGGGCATAAAGTGAGAGGGAGCATTAAGAACAGCAGTGGGCAGGCACTAAATAGGCCCACTTGGAAAGAGAAAAGAAAATGCTAAATTGCTTTCTCCCCTTCCTCTCTCCTTAAAAAGGGGCTCCCAGACCACCTTCCTGCAGATGTTTCCTTAGAACAATTACATCCTTCTCACCGCCTGCACCCCAACTCCAGGGAGCCCACCACCAGCAGCCAAAGGGGTGGTTTTCTTCTTAAAGAGAAATCTTACCCTTCCTCCACTTTGGGAACACTTTCCTCCCCTATAGCAATATTTTGGGATCATCCTACAACTACTTAATTCCTCTACACTAGATTACCAAAAAAAATAATTCAAATTTCTCAACTGCAGGGACTGAAATCACTAGTCTTACTGCTACAGTAGGGTTTGAGGATTAGTTTAAGCCCAGGCAGTGTGCTATCTAGACCCATCAAGTGAGGCTCGGTCACTGTCCCATGACTGTTGGTCATAAATTCTTGATTCCTTATCCCAGCTCAGCTCCCTCCAGGTAACTTATTCCACTGTGGAATGTCTTTCCAAAACTCTGAAGTCCAAATCATCTCCTGAATAACTCATCTGAAACGGATGGTGTGGACTCCACTCCCCAAACCAGAAGGTTCCTGCTTTCCTCGATGCCATCTAATATTTCCAGCTGCTTTCGGTCCTAAGGTTCAGTGCCTTGAGGCATAGATACGTTTGCTCAGGAAAATCTTCCTGGGCTTTATCGCTGTGGGAGTTCAGCGTTAGTTACACCAAGATGTGCCTCTGTGGTATGTGGATTGTCTTCAAGATTTAAATTTTAGGCTCAAGAGAGATTCTGCCCCTTCCTATAAGAACTTGAATTAGGGCCCTTGCCCATAGTGAGAGTTTATCAGAGATGACCTCACTGACCTATCTACAGAGCAAGACACTTCTATTTACTAAACATCTGCTTTTATTGCACTGCAATAACCCTCTGAAGCCTCCAGGGCACCTTACCTCATCCCTAGTCTGAATGTCTTACACACCCATGTTCCCTTTATATTTTCAAACCTCTTGTGCATGTGGGGGTCTCTGACTCCCCTATATGCGGGGTTCCCATACATATATATATTAAATCCAGTTATTCTGTTTTACTAATCTGTCTAATGTCTACTGGATTAGACCAGCCAAAAAAAACCTGGAGGGTAGAGGAAAGTTTCTTGATGGGGTTACATTCCCCTAAACCCCTATTTAGCAGCCTTAGGCATGGAAGCAGGAAGATGTTGGTTCTGACTCTTACTCCAAGACTCCCAACATTGGGGAAGCTGTCTAGTCCATCTCCAGGCCAGGAGGGATTATAATGTCTTTGTGATAGGATAAATGACAGTGTGTGTGTGTGGGGGGGGGGGTGGCATCCTGCTAAGGAGGGCCATTCAAAGCTGGTTCCTGTAATAAAGTGATTTAATAGATCTAAGGAGGACAATTCCCTGCTTTCTCCCACAATTACTTCCTGTGGTTATCAAACACATATGTAAATGAGACAGGAAAGGTGGCAATGTCACTAACTAGAACTAGTTGTCTGGTGGGGGTGGGTAAGACCGTGCTCTAAGGGGGTAAGTGTCCTGTGGCAGATGCTCCTGGCAGATGTTGTCCAGTGACCCCAAGTCACCAGCATTAACTGGCTGGTCCCCATCTCCTTGCATCCTCGATCCCCTTGTTCCCCTCATTCTACAGTCTCTGTGAGGACTTCCAACCGGTCCACCCAGCATCTCCCTTCTCCACCCCTCCCCCTCCAGAATACCATCCCTCAGGCTCCAACCCTTAATCCCCACATCCTCCTTTCCCCTCCCCCAATGGCTCCTAAAGCTAACCTTCCCGAAGTAACCCCTCCGTGCCCGGCCTCGGTGCCAACCTACTTGGTCTGGGATTAGCAATTTCTTTTTCTCAGCCCCAGCCGCAAACCTTCAAAAGTGAAAGGGACACAGGCAGCAACTTCCTTTCCCTGTTATGAGTAGCTGGTGTCCCAGGACCAAGGAAGGCTTCTGAGAGATTCAGGACGAGGTGAGAGGGAGGCCAGGAGGCCCGGAGGCCCGGAGGGGGAATCCTGAAGTCCCTGGCTCCTTGTTTGAGGCTGGAAATGTTCGGACAGCATGAATGGCTGTCTGGGGCCATAATGACAAGTTGAGAATAGGTCCAAGGGCTAGTCTCCCTCGACCCCATGTCCTGCGACCCTGAATTTCACCCCCAACGTGCTGCTTTGCTTCAACTGAGAACTTGGGGTTGCGACCTCCCTCCCTCCCAGCCTGGCCCAAGCATCTGAGGGCCTGGGGTCCTTAGCTTTCGTTTCTGGTAGGAACTGGACAGCAAAAAAGCCCAGTTGGTAAACTATATGCCTGACACCGGTCGTTTGGAGAAAGCTTTCAAGCCCTTAAATATATCCTTTTGAGGATCTGACAAATCCACCGAGGCAGCAGGGATTGAGTTTTGGGAGATCGGACTGACTTCGTAGCTTTACCCTCCTTGGGTCCCAGAGAGGTTTCCCTCCCTCTCCCCGGGGGAGCTCCACTCACAAGCCAGTGAAACGCGCTGGCGCTGGGGGCCCCGCTAGGGCCGGGCATGTGCTTCCTTGGCCGGCCTGCTCGCCCTCCCCCCACCGGCAAGCACAATACAACCTTAGTTTCTGCCACATGGGGTCACCTCCCTGCCCCTGCCTCCCTCCCAGGGGAAAGAGGTAACAAACACGTGGTAAGCCAGAAGGGTTCCCGGAAGGGGGTGGGAGGTGCCGATGATGGGCTCTGCCCCTCACTCCCGTCCTGTAGGAGTTACCCGGACTCAGGTCAGGGGCACCACCGCACAGATGGGGCCGCACAATGAGGGCCCTGGATCTCCCTCAACCCCATGGCCCGGCGTGGTCGCCCACCTTTGAATGTGCGCGCCAATACCCCCTCCCCGCTAAAGTTCCCAGACCGGTCTCACCTGGTGCACAAAGACATCCACGGGCGGGTCGAGCGCGACCCCCGCGCGGGCGGTCATGGACAGGAAGCCGAACCCCATGCGCACGTTGAACCACTTACAGATGCCGGCTCCGTGCAGCAGCTGCGGCTCCTCCGCCGCCCGGGCCGCGTCCTCCCGCGCCTCCTCTGGCGCCTTGGCGCAGCCACCTGGAAACGGGAGGGCGCTCAGCTGGGGGGCCGCGGAGTTGGAGGACCCCCTCAGAGTTGCGGCCGGGACACCCGACCGTCCAGCCCGTGGGTGCACACCCAGGAGGCTGCAGCTCCTAAAGCAGCCGGCGGTTCAAGCCCTGTCCCGGCTCCCTCCCGCGCTCCCCAAGCTTACACACAGGCCAGAGGTGCCCCGAAAGTTTTGCTCCTTTTCCCACAACACGTTGCCCGGGACAGACCGCCGGACTGGCCCCTCCTCTTCGCTCCCTCTGCCCCCGCAGCCTCTGGGTGCACGCCGCGGGGACACCAGCGTTCTTTGCCCCAGGCACGGCCCCCTGAAGCAGGAGGCCACACAGACTTGGGGTCCTTCGGCCAGCCCGGAAGACACTTTCCCACTTCCCTCTTCAGTGGTTGCTGGGCGCCCCTGCAGCCTAGGGTGTCCCCAGGAAGTACCGAGCTCGAACCTGCAAACTGCTGATTTGACACGGAGCCCATGGTAGTCGGCTAGGCCCGCGGCCCGGGCCCCACGTCGGGCGGCTGCTGGCCCCAGAGAAGTCCGGAGGCAAAGGGGAGGCTCTGAGAAGAGGCTGCTACATCTTCCCCAGCACAATAGCGGTGGGAGGGCCCACGGCTTTTCAAAGGCTCCCAAATTCTAAAAGACAATGACCCAACCCCCCGCGGGCAGCCCCCTCCCCTCTCCTCCCTCGTCTTTCCCCTCCCTCTCCCTCCGAGTCCAGCTCCGGCCCTCCCCCACGCTGTGTCCCCTGACACCTCTGGGGTGTCCCTTCTCAGAACCCGGAGGTTTGACACCCCCCTCCCCACACACATCTGGAAATAGGGGCCTCAGCCCCACAAGCACTGAGTACTTGGAATTTGAAATTCTTCACTTTAAGGACTCATTGGGGGTGGGGGGTCCCCAAAGCAGCATACAGGTGAGGGTAGTGTTTGTGTGTGTGTGTGTGTGTGTGTGTGTGTGTGTGTGCTTGTGTGTGCGTGCAGTTGGGGGGGGTAGTTTTAAAACCATGTGACTGCTCCCACACACACGCACACACCACCCCCACCCCCGCGCAGATAATTATACATTCCAGAGAGTTGGGGGAGGGAGGTGTGAGCCTGGCAGCGCTGGCCAATCAGAGACACAAACCACCTGTCAAGGGAGAAATGGATGAGCCCTCCCCCTCCCCCAGCCCTCCAGCGCCCCTCCCCCTCCCTTCCCCTTCGGGCCTCGGAGCTGACCCGGCTGCTCGGCGCTGACCCGCTCTCACCCCCACCCCCGTGTGCTTCGGTAGACCTGGAGTTCACGATACCAGGAAGCCTGGGATGGGGAAGCAAGGGGAGGGGGGCGAGGCTGGAGACCCCGAAGGACTGATCTGCAGTCCAGACCAAGGCGCTGCCTCTCAAAGTCTGTTGTCTCTGAGTGTCTGCTTCCCTGAGTTACCGACTGAGTTTTCCTGAGTGTCTCAGAGCGCTCCTAATTGATTCTGTGCAAAGAATCCTCCCTTCCTTCCTTCCAAAT
Organism: Antrozous pallidus; assembly: GCA_027563665.1. Taxonomy (NCBI): domain Eukaryota; kingdom Metazoa; phylum Chordata; class Mammalia; order Chiroptera; family Vespertilionidae; genus Antrozous; species Antrozous pallidus. The sequence goes on from CM050508.1 coordinate 196,390,094, forward strand.
CAGTGTCTAAAGTTGACCCCACGTGGAGCTTTCTGACAGAGCAGGAGGAACGCAAAGAGGCTTGCAGTGTGTCCCTCTCTCCCCCAGCGGCCCTCATGCTACCCCCATCCCCATGCTCTCCCTAGCAGCCGCCGGGAGAGGAACTAGGTGGGTACGGGGGTCTCCGGACACTCAGGTTCCCAGACCATCCGCGTTTCAGTCCCATCCTAAAGCGTGCTCCCTCCCCACAGTGAGTTGGTGGGAGAACTAGAGTTGGGGCTCTCCTTGTTTTAAGAAGGGGTCTCCCCTTGGAGGAGATAAAGAGGGCTGGCCAGGGGGGTGGCTAGTGCCCTGGTCGGAGATGGACAATGGCCCGGGGCTCAGTGCACGGCCCTGGCCCTGCCCCTTCACTTCCGGTGCTCAGTTCAAACTGGACAATGCCAGCTCCGGCCAGTTCCCCTCCCCCACTGCTGCAACCCATTTAAAGGGACAGAGCCTGCTTTCGGGGGCTTCCGCTTGCTCTGAATTCGATTTTCTCCACTTAAGTGTGCAAAAACGCAACTGCTTTTCACCCTGCGCCCTTGTGCTCGCGCGCACATATGCATTTGGGGAAGAGAAAGGAGATGAGTGGTGGCAGAGAAGGGGTAGGTGGCGAGGACAGCAATGGACTGTGGACAGATTATTTCTCTTTCCTACATGGGGTACTGCCGAAGAGACTAAAACTTGAGTAGAAGAGATGGGGGGAGGACTTTGGGTGATAAAAAGGACAACGGTGGCCCTTTGTTATTCAGCCTAAAAAATACATACCATTAACAAATATCATAGCAACCCCCCGCTCTCAGCTGAGAACCCTAATTTAGATCTTGCAAGAGTTTTCTGAGAACATCAACTTAAGTCTTTTTTTTTTTCTCCTACTTTTCTCCACCTAACAGTTTTATCTCCTCTGGTTACTAGCGCCCTTAAAAATATGTTCACTCCCTGAAACTCTGTTCCTAATATTCAGGAGCGATTGAATTCGGTTAACTGAAGAGTGGCTGAAGAAAAGAGACTCTGCGAGTAGAGTTGAGTGTTCTGGTTTCCCTTGATACGCTCTCACGTGAGAGTCGTTCTCCCGGCAGGCAATACCAGTTTCTCTGTCCATGGTCCTGAGGACTCCGGGGGCTCTGTCCACGGTGCTGAATTAAGCCTTGCTCTGCTGGCTCCCAGCTTTGAGAATGCCTTCTTGAGACTCCACCTCCAAGCCCTTCCCAGAAAATCTGATTCTTCTCATCCCCCTGTGACCCTAATAGACTTGAGACGAATGAAGGGTTTCTCTGGAATGCTAAAGAGGGGATTTCCATCAAAACATGATCCTATGAGGGCAGTACAGGTATCTCAAGTTCCCCTCCAGAAAAAATGGGTAAAACTGAACATGGCCATGAGGGTGAGGAAAGAGGTGATATTTTCTGATTCAAAGTAAACTAGTGCATAAAAAATGAATCCTCTTTTCAAGTTATTTCCCTAATTATTAGCACTTTTCACAGGAGCACAGGCATTGAAGTCATCTTGCCCATGTTTAGCGATCAGCTTTACTATTTACAGCTCTGTAACATGGGGTAACTTCTTTACCTTCTATATGCTTCCATTTCCTCCTCTGCCCAATGGGGATAATGAAAATATTTTACTCTCAGAATTATTATAAGGATGAAGATGGATTGTGTAGCTCAGCAGGTGTGGTTCAGTGGTTGAGCATCGATCCAGGAACCAAGAAGTCACCAGTAATTCCAAGTCAGGGCATATGACTAGGTTTTAGGCTTAACACCCGGTAGGGAGCACATAGGAGGCAGCCGATCTCTATCCCTCTCCCTTCCTCTCTCTTTAAAAATCAATTTTTAAAGAGATAGATCTTATAGATAAAGCTTTTAAAATAGTGCCTGACAACCCTGACTGGTTTGGCTTAGTAGATAGAGCATTGGCCTGCGGACTCAAGGGTCCCAGGTTTGATTCCAGTCAGGGGCATGTGCCTTGGTTGCAGGCACATCCCTAGTGGGGGGGGGGGTGTGCAGGAGGCAGCTGATTGACATTTTTCTCTAATCGATGTTTCTAGCTCTCTCTCCTTCCCTCTTCCTCTCTGTAAAAAAATCAACAAAATATATATTTAAAATAGTGCCTGACATATAGTTACATCTTTTTAAATATATTTTTTATTGATTTTAAAGAGTGAGGAAGAGAGAGATAGAAACATCAATGATGAGAGAGAACCATTGATCAGCTGACTCCAGCAAGTCCCACACCTGGACCGAACCCGAAACTCCCTGATTCATTGGTTGATGCTCAACCACTGAGCCATGCCGGCTAAGCTAGTTACATCTTAATGTAATTAATTACTATTATTAGAGCTGTTGTGCACATACTTATCTTTGTGATCTAGGACCTGCTGGATCATTTGTTCCCTGTGGACTGGGACCATGCATGTGTTATTTCTTTCTGCATTGTCTCCCACATCTTTACTGGTACCTAGTACAGTGCCTGGCCCGCAGAAGTTACCCAAGTGTTTCCTGAATAGGCTTTAATTAAAATAATAAACATTGTTACAATAGTCATAATACTTATTTGCCTAGGCTGCTTCTCATGAGTCTGAAGAATACAAACTCAGCAGGGGATGAGGACCTCATGAATTGCATATATAGAGGCAAAGGATTCTTCAGGAAGGAAAACATGGTTCCCAACACAACTGACTCTTTATCCCCAGTGGATTGTTTCCATGTGGGACATGAGAACTCCTGACAAAACCTTCTGCCTCTCTTGGGTCCTTGTCTCAGTGAAAACTTGTTAGATACCCACTGTTATCCAGCCATTGTGGGATCTCACAAGTTTGGTGGAGGAATCAGATATGTGTTATAATAATACTAGAGACCCGTTGCAGGACGATTCCTGCAAGAATAGAGCTTCCTGTGGCCTGAGCAAAGCTCCCTTCCCTTCTCTGCTGCTTCGCTCCCTTCTCCACTACCTTGCTCTCTCCCATCTCTGCTGCCTTGCTCGCTCTGGTCTCCTCTGCCTTGCTCCCTCCCTTCTCCCTCGCCCCACTTGCTTACTTCTCCACAGCTTTGCTCCCTTCTGCAGTGCTTGGCTTCCTTCTATGCCAGTGATGGGCAACCTTTTGAGCTTGGTCTGTCAAAATTCCCAAAAAAACCAAGCATATCTTGGGTGGTGTGTCATTTCTAGAAAAAAAACCATACATCTCTGTATGCGACCGCATGTCATCAAAAATGCCTACGCATGTCAGTGCTGACACGCATGTCATAGGTTTGCCGTCATGGCTCTATGCCATCTTCTGCAGGGATATGCAAATTAACTGCCACTTTGGTTAGATTAATTTGCATACTTGCTCTGATTGGCTTGTGGGCATGGTTTGTGGGTATAGCGAAGATACAGATAATTTGCATATTACTCTTTTATTAGATAGGATATGTTAAGTAGCATAATGTCAGAAATTTACCCCCAAAGAAGTAAAGAAGAAACACTCTGCCTTCAAAGAAGTTACAGTCTATTTAGGAAGACAAGACCTGATATAGTTAAGCATTGCAAGTTCTTGTGTATTGTTTTTTTTTTTAAGTAATATCTAGGTAAAGGAGAATGAAGGGGGACAATTTTTAGACAAGACAAAGATGTCTAATATCAACACAAATAATATCTCCTCTTAAAATACTTGGCCAAGTTCCTCTTGTGTAGGTTTACATCTCCATAAAAGAAAGAGATTAAAGAGGTCTTAGTAATAATAATTACTATTCAACTCATTGAGCACTTTCTCTGTGGCAGACAATGTTCTAAATGTTGGGAATAATAATAATAATAATAATAATAATAATAAAAATACAGCCCAGCTGGTGTGGCTCAGTGGTTGAGTATTGATCCATGAACCAACAGATCACTGGTGTGATTCCCAGTCAGGGCACTTGCCCAGGCTACAGGCTTGATCCCCAATAAGGAGTGAATGGAAGACAGCCAATTGGTGATGTTTTTCTCTCATGAATGTTTCTACCTCTACCCCTTTTCCTTCCTCTCTCTCTCTAAAATTATATATATATATATATATATATATATATATATATATATATATATATATAAAATACAAACAAGAATCCCACCTTTGTGAAGTTTATGTTCTGATAAATAATAACAATAGCAACTATTTATCAAGAATACAGGCACTTTTCTTATCACATTCAAGGCTGTCAATAACTCTAAGTGATAGGTATTAATATTCTCACCTTACAGGGGAGGAATTGGAAACTTAATGAATCAATGTAGTTTTCCTGGTATAGTTCAGCTAATACATGGCAGAGGCAGATTTGAACTCACATGTGCTGACATTGTTTCCACAGTTCAACTATGTTGTTATCATGACTGGTACTGTCCCTGTTTTACCAATATGGAACAAGATGTGTGCAAGCAAAAAGTGTGATGACCCATGTCCCATGTAGTTCAGGGTTTGAACTCTGGAGAAGGGTTGCATGCAAATGACAGAGACAAGACAAATAATAATTTAAAGATTGTGGGGTGAGGCGGGAGCCCAATGCAAGAGGAAAGACTCCACTTGTGCTTAGGCCTTGCCATCCTTTTATTCACTTTGAGATACACCTATAGCCCTTAGGCAGGTGATTCCAGTAACAGACAGACTACCTTACCAGTAAGGATTTACATGACTCTCTGGTTGGGAAATTGCTTCAGCTACCATTGTCTCGACTAAACAGCTTGTGCATACCTCTGACCTATGCCAGGGCTCAAGGTTCACGAGTGTTCCGGGCTCCTTGTCCACACCTCTCTGCTAGTGAAGACAATGGGCAGCTTCCAACAAAAAGAATGTAGAGGGAGACCGTGTATTCAGTATGGTTAGTAAAGCTTTTGGTTCCTCTTCCCTGGGCCAAAGATTTAGTCCGCCATTTCTATTGATAACCTTCTCAAAAATTCCTTGATTTTCTAAATCAAAGAGCTGTCCCTAGCTGGTTTTGCACGGTGGTTAGAGCATTGAATTGCAGACGGAAGTTGTCTCAGGTTCAATTCTGTCCAAGGTCATATACCTTGGTTGAAGCCTGGATCCCTGGCTATGTGGGAGGCAACCAGTGGATGTGTCTGTCTTTCTTGCATCGATGTTTCTCCCTCTCTGTCTCTCCCCCTTCCTTCCATTCTCTCTCTCTTCCTCAAAACAAAAACAAAAAAATAATGGGAAAAAATCCTAATGTGAGGATTAAATAAATAATTAAATGCATACATGCAGGTGCTCTTGGGGGCAATCATCCACACCCAGCTCACATTTATGAAGTGTTTGGAGAACTCTGTGGTGGGGTCCTGGGTGGTTATTTGGAGTTAAAACCCTGACCATCTGCTATCATAAATGATGGTGTGTATTTTAGAAAACTACTGGCCACAATGTGTCCCTCAGAACACTAGTTCCATGGGATGATTAATGCATCCCACCATTTTTTAAAAAGTTTCTATAGAGAAATAATTTGGGAAATGGTGTATTAGCTAGGTTTCCTCTGCAGGACTTTTGAAAGTCTTCAGTATGGTAATATGCTCTGATTCATCAGGAAGGGAATCCAGTGTGTGCAGTATTTCCATTCACTCATTTGTTCATTCACTCAGTCACCTAACAAATATTCATTGGGCATCTTATGTGTTCAGGTAGCACTGTTTGAAGCACTAGGGATACATCAGTGAATAAAACATATGAAATCCCTGCCCTCATAGAGCTTACATTCTAGAGAAGAGAAACGGACAACAAACAAATAAGTAAAATGTATAGTATATACAGTTTTAGCCTGTTAATTTGTGCTATGATCTCAAGAAAGGCACCTGGTTTTACCCTTTAAGGGCAAAATGACAGAATTGGATTAGTTTTTAGACAAATGTTTCTTCCACTTCTGACATTCTAAAGCCACAATGTGTGTGTGTGTGTGTGTGTGTGTGTGTGTGTGTGTGTGTGTGTGTAAGATAGAGACAGGGAGAAAGAGAGAGAGAGAGAGAGAGAGAGAGAGGAAAGAGAGACCCCCTTTACTAATTATACGGAGAAACAATCAGGTTTTGCCCATGCTGTCATCTTCATCTCTCTCTAAGGACTAGGGCTTCCTACGTCAAGCAGAATTGTATGCCTCTCACTTCTTAGGCCTGTTGAATTGGCCGAAGGAGGATGAGCCAAGGGAGTCCCCTTCCTTCTTTCAGTCGTGCTCCCCATGCGGGCCTTGCTTCACAGAGCAAGATGCTGGGCACTTGCTTTCACCAATAATGGCTTCATTACATTGAAAGGAGAGGAGAGTGACCTCGGTGAAATAGACTTCCTGACCCCAGCTAACCTCTGACCCTCACCCTGACAGCCTCTAAATCTTTTCCTTCTGACACATCCCCCACAAGGTACAGGCAAGAGGAGGGAATGATGAGCCTGCGGTCGCACACTGTCCAGTGACGGTGACTCTCCAGGTGTCCTCTTGCAGTGGAACTTGTCATGCCCCACCATCATTTCCCTCATGGCTGCTGACCTTTTCAGGGATCCTCACTGTGACTCTACTCGGGCCCGTGGATCACAGCTCATCCAGCTGTCACTCACCTGGTGTCCATTTGTGTGTGTCCAGTGATTGTCATGTACCATGGAGGCAGGAGGCAGGGTGTCTAACCAAATGTTGTCATTTTCCAAATGCTGTCTTAGTCTAGCTCTGTAACCTGTCTTCCCTGACGGGGTGCGTACTGTTTGCTGAGAGTCCATCATAAACCAGGCACGCACTAAGTGCTTTGTGTTTATTGCCTCTTTCTGTCCTCAGCTGTACTGGAGAGGAAACTGAGACTCACCAATCACAAAAGGTGCATTGCAGTCTAGCTCACTCCCATATTCTTCTTCTTTACTTTTTTTTTTTTTTTTAGAGTTAAAGTAATTAATGCATGTGGTTAAAAAAAATCAATCACTATTGAAAGAATTATAATGAAAACAACAGTCTTCTGACCACACCACCCCCTTCACTCCCATGAGGCAAATACTCTTTGAGTCATTTCTTCTGGAGGATATTTCCATATGACTAAAAAAGAAAAAGAAGAAGAAGAAGAAAAAAAAGGCATGTACCTATGTTCCTTGATTTATTCATTTTAGATATCTATTGATTTGCTGTTATGGTAGATGGGAACTTACCTCTCTTACAGGCCACCTCCCCTCTCCCCTTCCTCCCAGTACAGTTAAATCACCATTTTCAGCTAAGCTGATAACCAATGTTTACACTGTCATGACTACTGAAATGTTTACTGCATTGTCAAGTAGCATCCTAGGAAAAAATTTTCCTTCTTACACTGTGTTTTCTTTTACTGCCTTTCTCTCTTTCCTGAAACTTTTGCCATTGAAATATCCTATTATTTTCAAGGGCTTTATTACATTATCTGTTCCACTAAGCCTTCTTTTTCCCCAGAGCCTCCTTCCTGAGGCCCTCCCTCCTGGTTACCCTCTGGGCTTGCTACCCAGCTATCACTCTGGGGCTTCCTCTCTCTATAGTGGTTACAGTCACTGTTTCCTGAATCCCAGGTCAACCTCTTTCTTGGTTCATCCTTGAGGAGCACATCCTAAGAAAGAGTGCGTGGGAGGGAAACTTTCTGGATCTTATAAGTCTGAGCATGTTTTCTTGTTTGTTTTTACCCTTATTCTTTTGATGGTTTCAAAGCCATCAAAATGTTGACTCCTAGCAAGATGAAGAAAGACACTTGACTTGCTTTGAGAACATTGAAGTGAAGATGCTTCCCCCCCCACCCCAAATTCTCAGATGTAAACACAGAGTTATCAAAGAATAAAAATTACAATAGTTATCCCAGCCAGTGGTTGAGCATCACCTATGAAGGGTCCTGGGTTTGAATCCGGTCAAGGGCATATGTCTGGGTGGTGGGCTTGATTCCCAGTGTGGGGCATGCAGGAGTCAGCCAATCAATGATTTCTGTCATCATTGATATTTCTATCTCTCTCTGTCTCTCTTCCTCTTTGAAATCAATAAAAATATATTTTTAAAAAAATTACAATAGTTAAAGCTTTAAAAAAAAAATAGGGGCAAAGTTTATTAAGAGAAGCCAGTACTGAAAAGGTGCAATTGAGGTCCCAGGCCAGTGTCCAGACCTTCCTTCCCACGTTACAGTCTGGTGTTAAAGTCTACTAGTGCGTGTGCAGAGTCCCACATGGCCAAAAGCCATTTGGGTGCAGTGGAACATGTCTCCTCTTAATGCCTTTTGAAGGTTCATCACATGCCAGGCACTGTGCTTAATGCTTTGGATAGATAAATTATCTCACTTAATCCTCACACCAAATTTATGAGATAGGCATGGTTATGTTCCCATCTTACAGATGAAGCTGAGCACAGGGGGGTTAAGTAACTTGGTGAAAGTCACAGAATAAGTAATAAAGTCAAGATTCAAACCCTGATAGAATCAGCATTCAAGATCCCATAATCTACACTTCTTCTATTAAAAGAGGCTTGGTCAGCAGTTAGTATCTTCAGACTTTAATTTCCACCCCACCCCATTCTGTAAATATGGAAATAAAACCTAAAATCCAGGTGACTTGTCAAAGTTCCATAGCTGGTTAATAACAAGAACTAGAAACCCAGGTCTCCTATGATCCTCCTTTCAATCAGGGAATAGGGGTTCCAATTTAGAATTGGCTTCTGAACCTTGGTTTCCTGTCTGTTTAATGGAAAGGGCAGATATAGAAGATATATATCCTGTCAGATTGGGACATTAATAGAGGTATGTATAATGGACCATGAAACAACTTATCTATATATATAAAAGCCTAAGCAACTGGTATGACCAGACAACTGGACAATCGGATGACTGCCAGTAGCTATGATGCTACTGATCACCAGAGGGCAGATTCTCAACACAGGAGTTGCCCTCTTGTGGTCAGTGTGCTCCCACAGCCATTCTCCCTCAGCTGGCCAACCTCTGTAGTCCCTCCTCCTGGCTAGCCACCCCAATCAGCCCCCATCTCTGGCCAGGCCAATGGACCCCACCTGAGCATGAATTTGTGCACCGGGCCTCTAGTGTTATATGTTATAGAGACTTCAAAGGGGAGATGGTATTGCATTGGGCCTTACATAGGATTTTGAAAAACAGAGAGGGCAAGGCATTCCAGAAGAAAAGAAACAGCAGAAATGAAACCAAGGAAGCTTGAAAGTAAACAGCTGGTTTGAGAAGAAGCCACAAAATTTGGTTCCCACAATTGCAAGTCCTTCTTGTCCCTGGGGAGACATACAGAGAGATCTGCATTCTTTTCAATCTTCAACCACACATTCATTCAACATTTTATCAAGAATTGAGATAGAATAGCATGGTACAAAAGTTCTGGGTTTTAGTCCTAGCTCTATCACTAACTCGTTGTGTGATCTCGAGCAAATCTCTTTTCTGGGCTTCCATTTCCCCATTTATCAAATGGGAGAGGAGATGTATGACCTCTAAGATCTCCTCCTGCTGGCTGCAGTGATGCCATCTGAGAGAGAATAAAGCAAACGGTGCCAAACAATCTTTGACTCCCCTCTGTTAGAGCATGGCGGAAAATGACACCTGGTAATTTCTGCTATGTGCTGAATATAGCCCTCTTCAGCCATCCTGTGAAGGAGGTGCTGTCTCCCCATTTGACAGAAGAGCTCAGATGATTGGAATAACATCCTTGAATTCTCCCAGCAAGTAACAAACAAAAGCAAAATCACATATGAATGTTTACCATATGCTAGACACTCTGTCAAGACCCTAAATTGGATCACGTAATGCCCGCCCCTCAACTTCATTACATGGGAGTTCTTGTCTCCGTTTTCAAGATGAGGACACAGGAAGTGTCTGATGCTGTAGTCTGTGCTCCTAATTACCAACTATACTGCATCTCAGTGATGCCATCCAAGACAGCACCAAACTCAGATAAGCCCCTCTGGAAACTAGGTCTCCTGATGATAGGGGCCAGTCTTTTCCTCTCCTCAGCACTGGGCCCTTGTGGTTTGGCCATGATGAGAAAGGATGACAGGACAGATGCATGGAAGCTGTCCCTTCTCCCCTCCAGCTTCTTCCAAATGCAAGCAGCACTGGGCTTCTGAGAAGAGATGCTTCCATGGCTAATCTATTAGAGGAGGAGACTCAGGATCCTCATTCCGAGACTCATAAAGTCAAAAGGGACCTTGCGGATCAGCTGCTTCCTTCTGAGATCCCAAGCTTGATATCCACCACTTTCTCGACTCAGCTTACAAATCTCCAGCGACATGGAGTTTATTGCTTCTGAAGCCTTGTCCAACCCCTGATAATTGCGATTATTAGAAAAGTTATTTTTCTAATAATTGAATTGAAACTGACCTCTATAGCCTTTATCCACTGGGTTATTTATTTTTATATTTATTGATTTCAGAGAGGAAGGGAGAGGGAGAGAGAGAAACATCAATGATGAGAGAGCAATTGATGTGTTTCTCTCACGTTAATATTTCTTTGTCTTTCCCTCTTTCTTCCACTCTCTCTAAACATCAATGGAAAAATATCCTTGGGTGAGGATTAAAAAAAGAAAAAATGATACGAGAGAATCATTGATGGGCTGCCCCCTGAACACCCCCTACTGGGGATCCAGCCCACAACTGGGGCATGAGCCCTGACAAGTCATCCAACCACGACTTCCTGGCTCATAGGTCCGGACTCAACCACTGAGCAATGCCTGCTGGGCCCCCCTGGTTCTTTAGAACAAGTTCCCTCCCTCTTCTGCAAAGACTCTAGAGTCAAGCTTCCTGTTTAAACCCTAGTCCCACGTTCTTCAGTTGTGTGACCTTGGACAACTTTGTTAGAGGCTCAATGGCTTCAACTGTAATTGACCTCCCACTGTTCCTGTGCAAACGACCAAAGGCCAGATTTACCCAGCTCGGTCCTCAGTGGTTCACCATCTCTTTCCATTGCCTGGGCACTACTTTGTCCGGTGCTTTTCCAACCCCAGCGTTCCCCGTGCCTTTCTCACCAGACCCTGGGAAATGGGGCTGCTGGAAAAGAAGGAAGCCAGAGGACATGTGGTTATCTCAGTTCTGCGAGTGATGCAGGCCTCAGCTTCAAAACCAGACTTACTTCCCAAGGTAACACTTCATACTCATGTCCCCATTAGCATTCCAGGGCCTCCACGTGCCTCGCTCTTTCTTTATTTCTGGTGCCTTCCTCTGCTTGCCCCTCTGGCCCAAAGCATTTATCTTTTTATTTTTTGTGCCTGTGACTATTTTATATAATCTTTCTTTAAAAATGTTTTTGTTATTGTTGACACTATTACAGATGTCCCCATCCTCTCTCTTGCCCCCCTCACCCTGCTACTATTCATTCTTTTATATATATATATATATATATATATATATATATATATATATACTGATTGATTTCAGGAGGAAGGGAGAGAGATAGAAACACCAATGATGAGAGAGAATCATCAATAGGCTGCCTCCTGCACACACACACACACCCCCACTGGGGGCTGAGCCCACAACCCAGGCATATGCCCTGATCAGGAATCGAACCTGGGACCTTTTAGTCTGCAGGCCAACCATTTATCCCCTGAGCCAAACCAACTAGGGCTACTATTCATTCTTTGGGCTCCAACATAGATGTCACTTTGTTCAGGGCTCTCTTTGCCTCCACCCATTCACTTACCCAACACCTCCTTACATGTTCTTATATACCCTGCACTTCTACAGTGGCGTATTTGCCCCACTTTATTATATTTATTTATTTGTCATTCTCTCCCACTGGCTACTAGAATGTAATCTCCATGAGGCCAGGGACTACGTCTATCTTGTTTATTGTTTGCCCCAGCACATATCACAAAGCTTGGAATAGAGTAATTACTTATTAAATGTTTGTTGAATGAATAAATGAATGACTAGCCACCAGTCCCTGTTAATGGTGGCTAAAAATAGAATCCAGGTTTTCTTTCTCAGTCCAAGAATTCTTTTTACAATCTTCTGAACCTTAGCTAATGCCTGCCCCTAACTGTACTGTCAGCACCTGTCCCCACTTAATTCCCTAGAATCTTAGTTTATCTGGAAGGAATGTTAGAGCTCATCGGATTTAACCCTTTCATTTTGTAGATAAGAAAACTAAGATGCACAGAGGTTAAGTGGTTTGCCCAAGGCCATACAGCAAGTTGTGGCCCTCTTTCTGACGACCAGATTCGACCAGATTGGTGCTTTCCCGCTGAGTTCACTTCAGAGCACAGGGACTCCCCGGCCTTTGCCTTAGGGGTGGAGTAATAGTCAATAATCTTATCCAAGTCCCTGCTTTCACGCTCTCCAGCACTCAAAAGTCCAGACACCAAGAAACTATTCCGAGTCGTCTCCCAGGTACAAGTTTCAGGCAGAGTTGGACGGAGGCGTGTGCGCGCTTGGAGGGGGAGGATGCAGACCTGAAGACCATGCTGTGCCGCTTGGCCCCACAGTTGTGGGGTCCCTCGAGGCTCGCACTGTGACAACACCACTCCCTCTGCCCCTGAAGCTGACCTTTGGGGCCGGAGATCAATAACCTGGACTTTGGCTTCGGTCCCCTGTAGCCTTCCAGTGACTACAGGCTGCTCAGAAGAGCCAGCAGGACCCAGGGTCATTAAGCAGCTGTCACTCTTCCTCAGCCCCGCTGGGGGCACTGATGGGGGAGGGGGCAGGGGTGGAAACCGCTGTGGAGGCACACAGGTGTGGTCGATGTTGCCCCTCCCCACAAGAGGAGGGTCGACCTTATGTCTCCTTGATCCCCGCTTCCTCTTCTTGCTCAAGATTTTCTCTTGACCTTTCTGTCCCCTCCTACATCCTTAGCACTGAGCCCCAACTCCCCTCACTGAACGCCCAACCTCTTCTCTCCGAGACTCCATCCTCTTTGCTGCCCCCCTCCCTCCCTCACTGAAACTATATTTTTCTTAGCCCAATCTTCTTCTATGAGCACCTCCCCCCAACCCCCACCCCCACCCCCCTTGTGCTGTATAATCTGGAGGTATTTTACACGTTTTCAATCAAGGTAGTAGATAGGAATTCCTCATTCACCATTTTCTATATAACTTGCAAGTAACTTCTCAGCCCCATGTCCCATCCCTCCTCCCCAAGCCCCCTAAGAACATATCCACTGGCCATAATGTTAACAAAATCCTGTTTCAGAAACACACTCCACCCCCACCCCCACCCCGCACCTTCTCACCAATTTTCCAGGCTCTCTGCCCACCATTTCTTCCCCTCATCCGTATAGTCACCGCAATGCCCCAGCCAATCAATTCTGATTGATCGATTAGGGAGGAGGAGGAAAGAGAATCAGTGAAAGAATCTAGGCCTATTGTTAGTCAAAGAGAAAGGTCCAGGAGGGAGGGATATTAATTGTGGGGAAGATCAGGGGATGGTCACTATGAAGCTGAGGGTGAGGTGGTCAGTAGTGTGGGAGAGGGTGGATACAGTGGTTCTGAAGGTTGGAAGGAGAGTTGTAGTGGGGTTGATAGAAGTGAGAAGGCATAAATCAGCATTAGGTTTGGGTCTCCAAGACTACCCATAGTGGGAAATTGACCACCCCAATATTCCTTTCAGCTCAGGAGTCTTGGGTCCTGGGTCTTCCTGTGTCCAGCAGGGGACGCTCTGTCACCACATTCCCCTCTCCTCACCCATCAGGCCCAAGATTCTTTGTTGGAAAATATTGCTCGAGTATCACTGTGTACGCGGCACTGTGGGCCAGACACTTCGCCACAGACTGCAAACATGCTAACGCGGATGAGACAGACAGACGAGGTCCCAGGCTTTGTGGTGCTTCCAGGGAGTGAATAGTAAATAATTATAGTGGTTTAATTCCAGGGCTAAGGGGGATCCGACAAAGCCCTCCTGAGAAACTTAAAGTGAGACTTAACAGATGCCTTAACCTTGACCAGGTGCTGCTGTGGAAAAGAGGTGTGTGGGGGCTGCGTTTCAGGCAGAGGGAACAAAGCTCAGCAACAGGCAGGAAAGATGAGGGCCCCTCCAGAGGGAGGGAAAGCCCTGCCTGTGTCTGATTCAGCTCTGGTCAGAGTTTTAACCCTTTCCATAGTGGAGCACACAAGGCTGGAGCCTTCACATTTCCCCCCAAGGTTTTACTTTCTGGATAATTGCTTTTTTTATTTTTCATTTTTTGAGAAGAGAAGGAGAACCAGCAGGTCTTTGGGACCTTTCTAGAATAAACCAAACTTGGGAGAGAGAATTCCTGTTCACCTCCTTCCTAAACTCAACATTTTTTTGTCCAGAAGGAGTGGGACAGATTTAGTTTAAGCTCTAGGGCCTCTCCCAAGAATATGGGGGAACCAAGTCCTATGCTCACACATTTTGATAAAATGTGCAAAAATGAGATATTTTAATCACAGTTTGAAATTTGAAATACCAGCAACTGATCTGTTAGTAAGTAGTATAGAGGTGTGCCAGGCAATTCATGAATACAAATGTTTTATAATGTTTGTGGTATTTTTTCAGCTTTTCAAATTTGTGATTTATCATCATATCTTTTCTTGTTCTTAATAAACATTCGCTTTCGGTACACATTTTATTTTTTAAAGTATATTTTATTGATTTTTTAAAAAATATATTTTATTGATTTTTTACAGAGCGAAAGGGAGAGGGATAGAAAGTCAGAAACATCGATGAGAGAGAGACATCGATCAGCCGCCTCTTGCATGCCCCCTACTGGGGATGTGCCCGCAGCCAAGGTACATGCCCTTGCCAGAATCGAACCTGGGACCCTTCAGTCCGCAGCTCTATCCACTGAGCCAAACCGGTCTCGGCTATTTTATTGATTTTTTTTACAGAGGGGAAGGGGGAGGGATAGAAAGTCAGAAACATCTACCAGCTGCCTCTTGCACGTCCCCTACTGGGGATTTGCCCACCAAGGTATATGCCCTCGACTGGAATCGAACCTGGAACCCTTCAGTCCGCAGGCCGAGGCTCTATCCACTGAGTCAAACTGGTTTTGGTGGGGCACACATTTTATATTTATAACCTTGTATTCCTTTTCTTTTTCTTAATTTTTTTGTATTGATTGATTTGAGAGAGAGAGAAACATCAATTTGTTTTTCCACTTATTTATGCATTTTTTTTTTGGCTGATTCTTGTATGTGTCTTGACAGGGGCTCAAACCCACACCTTGGTGCATCTGGCCTGATGCTCCAACCAGCTGAGCTACCCAGCCAGGGTTTATATTCCTTTTTTCTTAAAGAGGGCCTCCTAAATTCTAAGCGTGCCAGGGCCAATAAGATCTGGGTCTGCCCATGTGGGACTCCAGAACCCTGTCCCCTGGCTTCAGACCTGAACCTGTTAGTGGTCTCTTCCTCTCTCTTTGATCAGTTTCTCCTGGCCTGGTGGGTGCTGATGGGTAATGGCGATGCCAAGGGGATAAGGAGCCCTATGGTTCCTGTGGAGAAGCATGTTGAGAACCATAGAAAGTTGGAGCTGTGCCTCCTCAGCCCCTCCTGAGTTTGTCCCCCGAAGAGGAGCCGCCTGGGACTATCCGGGATATTTAGCTGAAATAGGAGTCTGTGTGGGCGCTGCAGTCATTGGCTCACTCCTTTATCATCTGACTCAGGCGGCAGCTCTAAGGGCCTTGGTGGCTTTGATGTCTGCTTCACAAGTGTGTTAGGCCCGAGTCAGAAGCATCTCCACGGACCCTTCCCAGGGAGTGCTGCAAACAGGGGAGGAGGAGCACCTGACTTGTTAAGTGTTCTGAGATGTGGGGTGCATGTGTACAAGAAGGATTGAATGATGTAATTTATTAGCACAGATCATCTGACAGAGGGGTGCATCCCTGTCAGGCACTCGTAACACTGATCCCTTAGGCCCACATGGAAGGGCCTTGGTTCCGAAGCTGGGAGGCCTTGTGATCTTGCATTGGGCTACATTTTATAAAAGACCCCCCCACACACACACACACACTCTTCCACTCAACCTCTGGGGGTTTCCTGGAAACAGGGTGGTGATGAGAGTGGCCACAGGCTCTCCTCAGGGGCTATTTTGGAAGGTCACACCTTCCCTCTGCTTACCACAGCCTCCTCTGAGTACCTCCCACCTCCTAGCACCCACAGCTGCTGCCAGCTGGCAGAGGGAAACTACAAGACCAGAAGTTGAGCTAGTCTGATCAGGAGCAGCCAGCGGTGGAGAGAGGTGGGGAACAAGGCCCCTGAATGCACACCCAAGTGACACAAGGTAAGGGGTTCAAGGCCAGTAGGCTTTGATGCCACAAACAGCCACACTGCCCTAGAGTATTCTGCCCAAGAGTCTGTTTCTAAGGGGGGCACTGAGTGACAGGTTTCCAAGATGCGTCGGCACTCCTCTTCCTCGCACCCATTTTAAATCATAGTAACCAAGAAAGTGACTTGAAGAAGCTCCCAAAGCAAATTAGTGACAGAATTAGGCTAAAACCCAGATCTCTCCGTTCTATTCTGTCTTTCCACAATCCCAATTTTCCCTTGTCCAGGAATCCCTGGTATCCAGAATTTCCCCAAATGTTTCCTGAGACTTCATGGAATATTCTAGAAACACAATTTCTTTTGTTGTTGTTGTGTGTGTTTTTTATTGATTTCGGAGAGGAAAGGAAAGGAGAGAGAGAAGAGAGAGAGAGAGAGAGAGAGAGAGAGAGAGAGAGAGAGAGAGAGAGAGAGAGAGAGAGAGAATCATCTATAGGCTGCCTTCTGCACACCCAACTGGGGATTGAGCTCACAACCCAGGCATGTGCCCTGACCAGAATCTAACTGTAACCTCTTGGTTCATAGATCTTGGTTCAACTGAGCCATGCTGGCAGGGCTAGAAACACAATTTCTAACAACGTTTACTGGAAAATGCACGTATAATAAAAACTAAATACATTTCTTTGATTGGTCTTGTTATGACATAATTATTGTCTTTAATAAATGGTATGCTGCCCAAGTGCTGTGCACACCCCAACTGTAATGGCTGAAATCCACTACCACATTCTCTTTGAGGCCACACTTCCCATGAGTTCCTCGCAGGCAGGGACTGAGCAGGCAAGGACTGGATGGAATGCAGGCAGGGTCATCCCAGGAGGTGAGGGAGTCCTCTGGTGGGCAGTTTTGGAGAGAGGAATTCCCATTGGCTCTGCTGCAACTTTCTTAGAATTGCAGTCTGAGACTTTTCCTGCCCAACTTCCATTCCTTCCTCTGTTCTTGAAGTCTCACCTACTCCATGATCTGACAGCATTGCTAGCTTCCTCTGGATCCTGGTCCATTTTCCCCTCCCAGGTATTTCCCCCAATAACCATCTCCCACATCTAAGCCTCTCTTTAAAAAAAGAAAATGTTTTATTGATTTTTTACAGAGAGGAAGGGAGAAGGATAGAGAGCTAGAAACATCAATGAGAGAGAAACATCGACCAGCTGCCTCCTGCACACCTCCTACGGGGGAATGTGGCCACAACTAAGGTACATGCCCTTGACCGGAATCGAACCTGGGACCTTTCAGTCTGCAGGCCAATGCTCTATCCACTGTTAGGGCACCTAATCCCCTCTTAACATTTGCTTCGCAGAGGACCTGAATCAGCACATCAAGAATCGCTACAAGAGTCAGTGAAGCTCAGTGTTTGAGCGTTGACAGTTTGATTCCCAGTCTTGGGTATATGCCTGGGTTTTAGGTTCCATCACCAGTGTGGGGACTGTGGGAGGCTACAGATAAATAATTCTCTCTCATAATTGATGCTTCTATCTCTCAAATAAAAAAATATTTTTATTTTATTTGAAATGAAAATATATTTCAAAAGAAAGAATTCCTACAAGAGATTAACCAATGAACTTACATGCATAGATAATAGTGTGGGGAAGGCCAGGGAGAGGAGGGAAGTGAGGTGAAGGGGGACAATGGGGGGAGGTACAGGGACATCTGTAATAATTTCAACAATAAGAATAAAATTTTAAGCCAAGGTCGGTCTGGCTCAGTGGCTAGAGCCTCGGCCTTCGGACTGAAGGGTCCCAGGTTCGATTCTGGTCAAAGGGCATATACCTTGGTTGCGGGCACATCCCCAGTGCGGGGTGTGCAGGAGGCAGCTGATCGATGTTTCTTTCTCATGGATGTTTCTAACTTTCTATCCCTCTCCCTTCTTCTCTGTGAAAAGTCAATAATATATATATATATATATATATATTAAAAAAAGAATAAAAATTTAAAAAAGAATTCCTACAATATTCATGAACTATACTTCAATGCATAAATGCATTCTTTTATTTCAATAGACATTCTTCAATTTCATATTAATGAATTAATCAACCACATATTGAGTTGACTTAAAATATTTGATAATTTTACTATGTTTTACAACTTGTCTTATTATTTCAGCATGTGATACTCAATGCTTCTTGTCTATTCAAAATAAGAATCAGGCCCTAACCGGTTTGGCTCAGTGGATAGAGCATTGGCCTGTGGACTGAAGGGTCCAGGTTCGATTCCGGCCGGGAGCACATGCCCAGGTTACGTGCTTGATCCTCTCCAGTAGGGGGTGTGATCAATGATTCTCTCCCATCAATGATGTTTCTATCTCTCTCTCCCTCTCCCTTCCTCTCTGAAATATATATATATATATATTACACACACACACACACACAAAATAAGAATCAATTTTTGATCACTTCTTTTAGCATTTAACCTGTGACACCTCTGTTATTTTGTGAGAGGCTGGCTATCTCCTTTAATCTAGAGGAGATGACCTTCTGGTAGGGTTTTGCTAATGTATTTTTACTTTATAAGTGTTCCATAGGAAATGAGTTTGAAAAGGGCTGGGCCCGGCTGGCCTGGCTTAATGGTTGAGCATTGATATATGAACCAGGAGGTCAAGGTTCGATTTCCGGTCAGGGCACATGCCCCTTTTGGAAGCTTGATCCCCAGTAGGGGGCGTGCAGGAGGCAGCTGATCAATGATTCTCATCATTGATATCTCTATGTTTCTCTCCCTTTCCCTTCCTCTCTGAAATCAATTAAATGAAAAATAAAATAAAAAAGCTGGCCTGAACCCATCTTAAACATGCGAACTTTCTCAGCTCCTAAATTTGCTCAAGGCAATATGCTTTAGACAGCTCCTTCTGGCTGAGGGCAGAGCAGTTTGGTATTGTCAGAATCCACAGGGACCAAATCTTCCAGAATTTGTGCTTGCCCACCCTGACCGGAGAGGAGACCCTCAGTTCTCTAAGCTGTTTCATGCTGACCCCTTTGGTCTCCTTTGATGTGATGATATTGTTGGATGTCTGAGGGGTTTTGCTCAAGATGAGGATATTTTCAAGTTAACTCAAAGGACTTTTGCTGTGGATGGTGTCTCAAATTTCTCTTGTACACTTGAAAAAATATATATATATATATTTTATTGACTTTTTACAAAGAGGAAGGAAGAGGGATAGAAAGTCAGAAACATCGATGAGAGAGAAACATCGATCAGCTGCCTCCTACACACACCCCACTGGGGATGTGCCCGCAACCAAGGCACATGCCCTTGACCGGAACTGAACCTGGGACCTTTCAGTCTGCAGGGCAACGCTCTATCCACTGAGCCAAACTGGTTTCGGCTCTCTTGTACACTTTTCAAGATGTTTTCATAAATCGCTCACTTAGCTCTTAAAATGACCCTGTGATTCTTAGAGCACAAGCACTGGAGTTAGGCCTGGGTTTAAATTCTAGCTCATGATGTGACCCTGGGCAAGGCATTTAAAAATCTCTGAGCCTTATTTCCTTTCCTGTGAAATAGAGATGTACCTCCTCTGGAAGAATGCGGTGAGATTCTGTGCATTTTAATGGTGAGCTGAGCAGAGGCTGCATCAGACGAGGCCTCAAAAACTAAATCAGGGGGTCTGGGAGCCACCGAAGCATTTTGTGTGGTTAGCAACATGGTGAAATTACCTTTCCTGCCATGGTCCAGACAGAAGAAACCTCCTTTTTTGTGTGTTCTGTGCTCCCTCAATACTTTGTCTCTCTCTTTTTAAAAATTTATTATTTATTTATTTTAAAATATATTTCTTTATTGATTTCAGCGACGGAGAGGGAGAGAGAAAGATAGAAACATCAGTGATAAGAGAGGGTCATTGATTGGCTGCCTCCTGCATGCCCTCTACTGTGGATCGAGCCCACAACCCAGGCATGTGCCCTTAGCCAGAATCGAACCTTGGACCCTTCAGTCTGCAGGCCGATGCTCTATCCACTGAGCCAAACTGGCTAGGCTCGCTCTCTCTCTTTAAAGTTTTTATTGATTTTTAGAGAAAAAGAGGAAGGGAGAGGGAGAGAGAGAGAGAAATATCAATGATCAAGAACCATCAATCAGCTGCCTCCTGTACACACCCTACTGGGAAGTGAGCCTGCATCCCAGGCATGTGTCCTGACCAGGAATCGAACCAGTGACCTCTCAGTGCATGTGATGATGCTCAACCAGCTGAACCACACCAGCCAGGGCAACACTTTGTCTCTTAACGGTCTTATCCCTTATTGGCTCTTTTGCACTTAGACCGGGAGATTTCAGGGGGCCAGAGCAGATGTAGAGTCTACTGAGGTTCAGATACTATGGGTTAGTATTACAACTAATGCTGCTATGCACATTCATGTACAAGTTTTTGTATGAATATGTTTTCAAATTTTTTGGTGTGTGTGTGTGTGTGTGTGTGTGTGTGTGTGTAGAATTGTGGAGTCATATGGTTACTCTCTGTTTAACTTTTTGAAACTGTCAAACTTTTCCAAAGTGGCTGCATCATTTCCATTCCTAACAGCAATGTATAAGGGTTCCAATTTCTGCACATTGACATCAACACTTGTATTTTACTAAACTTCAAAATATTATAACCATCCTAGTGGGTGTGAAATGGTAATTCATTGTGGTTTTAATTTGCAATTCCCTAGTGACTTACTTATATGGAATATTTTTATGTGCCATTTGTATATTTTCTTTGGAGAAATGTCTGTTCATATACTTTGCTTGTTTGTGTGTGTGTGTGTGTGTGTGTGTGTGTTTTAAACAACTTCAATAGACCTTTTAGCAATTGGTAGATGGAATAATTTAAAAGTGTTAAATATTTATTATAAATAGAACATATGTATATAATTAAAGAGTATAGAAAACTAAAATAAAAAGTAAAATGAAAAAGTAGAAATAGTTTTCCCTTTTTTAATCTTCAACCTTACTCCTACAAGTAACCATTATTAATAGCTTCTTATATATCCTTCTTAGGATTTCTCTCTTTTTAAAAAAATATTTTTATTGATTTCATAGAAGAAGGGAGAGAGAGAGAGAGAGAGAGAGAGAGAGAGAGAGAGAGATTAATAAGGAGAGTCACTGATTGGCTGCCTCCCGCACACCCCTTACTGAGGACTGAGCCTGTAACCTGGACATATGCCCTGACTGAGAATCGATTCCCAACCTCCTGGTTCATAGGTCAATGCTCAACTACTGAGCCATGCTGGCAAGGCTAGAATTTCTCTTTTTTATTAAAGTACTAGAGGCCTGGTGCATGAAATTTGTGCACAGGAAAGGGAGGTCCCCTCAGCTCTTTAGGGGATTGGGCCTAAACTGGCAGTCAGACATCCCTCTCACAATCCTGGGCTGCTGGCTCCTAATCTCTCACTTGCCTGCCTGCCTGGTTGCCCCTAACTGTCCTCCCACCAGCCTAGTCACCCCCAAATGCCCCCCTACCAGCCTGGTCACCCCCAAATGCACCTTCCCCTGCTAGCCTGATCACCCCAAACTGCCCCCTTCTGCTGGTCTGGTCACCCCTAATAGCCCCCCTCACTGGCCTAGTCACCTCTCACTGGCCCCTGCCAGCCTAATCACCCCCAACTGCCCCCCCCCCGCCAGCCTGGTCACTCCCAACTGCACCCTCCCCTGCCAGCCTGGTCGCCCTAAACTGCCCCCCACTGCTTGCCTGGTCACCTCTTACTGACTCCCCTGCCAGCCTGGTTGCCCCCAACTGCCCCCCTCTGCTGACCTGGTCACCCCTAACAGCCCCCGTCACTGGCCTAGTTGCCCCTCACTGCCCCCCTGCCAGCCTAATTGCCCCCAGCTGTCCCCACCCGCTGGCCTGGTTGCCCCCAAATACACGCCCCCCCTGCTGGCCTGGTCATCCCAAACTGCCCCCTGCCCTGCCAGCCTGGTCGCCCCACACAACCTGCTTGTTCAGTCGTTTGGTCGGCCCTCACTAACCCCCCTGCAGGCCTGGTTGTAGGCAGCCTTCTTGTGAGGGCATGATGGTCAATTTGCATATTACATCTTTATTATATAGGATAGTTGACATACAATATTAGTTTCAGGTATACAACATAATGATTCTACTACTTTGCTTGTTTTTATTTGTCCTTCATTATTGAGTTGTAAGAGTTGTTTATATATTCTGGATATAAGTTATTGTGAGATATATGATTTGGCAATATTTTCTTCCATTCTGTAGGTCATTTTTTCACTAAAAAAAAATCATTGAGGTGAAATTCACATAACATAAAGCCAGCCATTTAAAGTGAACAATTCCTTGGGGTGGTAAACACAGAATATGATATACAGCTGATGTATTGTAGAATTGTATACCTGAAGTCTGTATAATTTTATTACCCAATATCATCCAATAAATTCAATAAATAAAATAAAGTGAACAATTCACTGGCATTTAATTCATTCATGATGTTGTGCAACCATTATTTATATCTAATTCGAAACATTTCCATACCTCTTCTGATCTGGATGCTTTAAAAAAATTTTTTAAAAATATATTTTATTGATTTTTTACAGAGAGGAAGGGAGAGGGATAGAAAGTCAGAAACATCAATGAGAGAGAAACATCAATCAGCTGCCTCTTGCATACCCCCTACTGGGGATGTGCCCGAAGCCAAGGTACATGCCCTTGACCAGAATCAACCCGGGACCCTTCAGTTCACAGACCGACGCTCTATCCATTGAGCCAAACCGGTTTCGTCTGGATGCTTTTAAAAAATACATTTTTCTTACCTAATTACCCTGGCTAGAATCTCCAGGCAATGTTGAATAGAAGTGGTGGGAGTGGACATCCTAGTCTTGTTCCTGATCTGAGAGTGAAAGCTACAAGGCTTTCACCATTAACTATAACGTTGATGATGGTGGTGTGCTTTTTGTAGTTAGGAGTATTCTAGTTCCAGTGGATTTGAATCCCTGCTATGTGACGTCTCACCAGGATGAGACACTTCTTGTTCCTAGTTGGGTTAGTGTTTTTATTATGAAAGGCTGTCAAGTGCAATTTCTGCATCTATTGAGGTAGATGATCATGCGGTCTTGGGCCTTCATCCTGTTCACATAGTGTGTTACATTAATTGATTTTTGGATGTTATACCACTTTTTGTATGAATCCCATTTAGTCATGGTATATAATCCTTCTTTTGTTATGGATTTTTCCATCCATATTCCTAAGGGGTCTTAGTCTTGTTTTCTTGTGATGTTTTTGGTTTTGGTATCAGGGCAATCTTGGCCTCATAGAATAGGCTTGGAAGTGTTCCTTTCCCTTCCGTTTTTTGGAAGAATTTGTAAAGAATGATGCTTAGTTCTTTAAATGTTAGGTAGACTCCATTTGGGTCATACCTTTGGAGACAGGTGAAAACATGGAAAGTCCTGGGCCTCTGGGACCTGAGGCAGGGGCAGTGGAATCTGGCACACAGATCTGTCCTGATTCGTGGGCACATTATTTTAAAACATTTGAACCAACTTTGAAAAATATATAGAAATGTCACATAAACATCCTGATCTTAAAATTCTCTAGGAAAGTCAGAATCAGGCAACACTGGCTCCTAATTATGCTGAGTCAAGGTGAATGGCCCCTGGTCCCTTGTTTGCCTCAGTCCCCATCCTTTCATGTGAATCATGACACCAAGGATTCTGTACCATCTGTACCAAATTTATTCCTGGACCTATTTATGTTACCTGCACGGCCGCTGTAAGTGTTTGAGTTGATGCTCTTTTATTACCTTTACTGAGTATTTGTTTGCTCATCTATTAAACGGGGACTTCACCCAAGCTGGTTTGGCTCCATGGACAGAACATTGGCCTACGGACTGAAGGTCCTGGGTTTGATTCCGGTTAAGGGCACATGGGTTATAGGCTCCATCCCCAGTAAGCAGCCAATCAATGATTCTCTCCCATCACTGATGTTTCTATATCTCTTTCCCTCTCCCCTTTTCTCTGAAATCAATAAAAATATATTAAAAAAAATAACAACAAAAACACACACCAAGCAACAACAAATACTGGGACATTAATAATTCTGACCATGGAAGATTTTGAGAAAGATTAGATAATTATAAAGACATCCAGCATATAGGAGGTACTCAATAAACTTACTCTTTGCTTTTTTGCTGGTTGTATAGTATTCTATTTCATGGTTATACATAATGTGTATCATTCCTCTAATGGTGGACATATATGTGGACTTCAAATGTTTTCTCTTTCACACAAAGCTGGAAAGAGCATCTATGTACATGGTATGCAGTGTTGCATGGTAGTTAAGACTATATTAGCTTCGGTGGATTTGAATCCCAGCTATTGTGACCTCTTTTTACCTCCTATCTTCTTAGAATGGTAGAGATGAGTGGCTGGATGGGATGACCTCAGAATTCATTTGAAGACATAGCTGCAAATTTTTCCACAGGACTGGAAAGTCAAGGTGGGTGCAGGGGAAGATGCAAGAGTCTTGAGGCCCCTTCTGCAAATGTGAGAGCAGGCGCACCCTATCTCAGGATCTCCACCCTAGGGTGTGAAGCCAAAGGCCAACTCATTGCATCTGATAGACTGACAGATGGGGAGATGAGATAAGTGGGTGTCAGGCAGAGGGAGGGAGGTGTCAACCACAGTGCAAAGTGAGGTGAAAGCACTGTGGGCTGGGCTGAGCTCTCCACCCTCAGCCCTGCCCTAGAGTCCACACACAACCTCTTAACCCTGTACCAATAATGGACCCAGACCCCCTCCTGGGCTCCTTCTCTGGTGCCCTTCAGAAATATCCACCCAACAGAGCTCCGTGACCCACACACTAAGCTGGCCGGTAGCACAGCTGGCTGGCCTCAAGACTGGTGTGGCAGCCACAGCCGGTTTGGCTCAGTGGAAAGAGCATCAGCCTGTGGACTGAAGGGTCCCGGGATCCATTCAGGTCAAGGGCACATGCCTGGGTTGTGGGCTTGATCCCCAGTAGGGGGTGTGCAGGAGGCAGCCGATTAATGATTCTCTCTCATCATTGACATTTCTATCTCTCTCTCCTCCTTTCCTCTTTGAAATCAATAAAGAAATATATTTTAAAACACACACACATATAACCAATATAACCCACATTGGTCAAGTGCTTGCTATGGACCAGAGCTCAATGTGAATTATCTTGAGGAATAGTGTAAAAACTATTATTATCCCCATCTGACAGATGAGAAAAGAAGGACAGAGAAGTTAAATAACTTGCCATAAGGCCACAGAGCTGGGATTAAACCCAGCAGAGCTAATATTCTTAACCACTCTTTGTATTATCTCTGAAGAAAGGTCCTTTCCAGTCCTGTGTGGAACAGAGAAAAATTGGGGTCCACCAAAAGAGGAATGCTATCTATTATGTCCATTCCTGAAAAAGAGTTCTACACAGTCACGAAAGAGCAGGAGGCAGCCCTAGCTGGCTTGGCTAAGTAGATAGAGCATCGGCCTGCAAACTGCAGGTTTCCGGGCTCAGTTCTGGTCAAGGACACATGGAAGACTGCAGGCTTGATCCCCAGTAGGGGGTGTGCAGGAGACAACTTATCAATGATTTTTCCTTCATCATTGATGTTTCTATCTCTCTCTCCCTCTCCCTTCCTGTCTGAAATCAATAAAAAATATATTAAAAAATAAAAAGAAGAAAAAGCAGGAGGCAGATATGTTCTGGCATAAAATTATGGCCATGGTAGATTGTTGGATAAGGAAAAGCTGAAGAACAATATGCATCCCATAACCCATTTTTATCGAAAGCAAAATTTAAAAACTTGTTCATAGATTTATACACAAATGTCTGGAAGAATAAACACAAAATAACTCCTTTGAACACTGGGAAATTGTGAAGGAGGGGAGCTTCCATTTTTTAAAATCCCTATTTGTTTTATATATTCATGACTCACAAGCATGCATTTTTCTGTGTTATTGAATTGTCTCTTGGGGCCTCCACACTATCTAGATTAGAGGAAGGATTTCCAGGAGAGAGAGATGAGAGAGGCGACAGGGGAGGAAGACATGTTTGCTGTCTCCTGCCCTCACCTCTGTGAGATCAGATTCCTGCTGTCTTCCCTGTCTCACCCAGGAGCCTTCTGTTCCTGCTCCTGCTGGCGCCTGTCTTCCCTGTCCATCTCTGTTTCAGTTGGGCCTCATCCCCAGAAGGACCCCAGCTGCAGCCTCTGAGCCCTGTCTGTCCCTCTCTTGCTCAGGGTTCTCTGAGAACCAGAGAGCAACCCCCTACTCCTCCTCACCCTCATATACGGAAATTTCCACGGCCCAGTTCCCAATGGCCCCAAAACCAGCACGGTCAATGAATGACAAACATAGCCATTTGGGCGGAGTAGATCTCTATCCAGTCGTTGTATTACTCCGTCTCCGGGATGTGTTTGATGCACATGAAGTACCTCTGACGCCTTGTCATCACTTGGTGTCCCTGAGGGGGTACTTAGCCACCAGCTGAGAACCACTGACTTAGAACTGAAACGTGATGTGAACACAGGAAGGTGTGCTCAACACATCCCTAACGGGTTTCCAAAAACAAAACCCAAACAGGCAAACAAAAAACCATCACAGTGTCCTCTAGAATGTTACTGCAGATACAGGCTGGTGGGCGGCCCCCCTTGTCAAATCTCACAGGGCCCAAGACTGCCTGCCTGCCCCCTTCTTCCTATTTGCGACATATAAATAGGAAGTCACATGTAGCACCTTCCTATCATCTCTTGCAGCCACTGGGGCTTCAGCCACAGGCAGCGGCTGCCCCAGCCAGAGGGGACTGCAGAGCCAGGTGAAGACCCTCAAGCTGGAGGCCCCTCCTTTGGGGGTTTGCTCTGAGACTTGGGCAGGGTTGGGAGGAGTTGGGGAAAAGGGAAGGAGTCTGAGTTTTGGTGGGTACTGGGGTGCTCAGGAGCACGTGGGGTAAAGAGGGAAGGGTGATTGCTGAGGGGAAAGGGAAGGGCCTTGGGACATGTGTTGAGCTGAGGTGGTCCTTTGCTTGGTGACCATCAGTGAAAGATGGCAGAGAAGCGAGTGGACCCCTGAGCAGACAGCTGAGCTCAGGCATCTTCCTGACAGGCCAGTCAGGGGACCGGAGCCACTCTTGGCCACTCTCTGAGACAGACCCTGGTGAGAGAGCTGGGGGCAGGCTGGGGGCAGGATCTGGGACCTCCTTAGTTGCTCAGAAAAGCTGTGTGGGTGAGTGGATGCAGGGCTCTGTTTGGTGGACAGTTTCCCTTGGCGGGAGCCTGTGGTGGGTAGTCATGGTGTCTGAGTCCCTCGCAGCATGGAGGAGAGTGGCTTCCCAGTCCCCTGTGGCCCCAAGGAGTCTGGAATATTCCCTCAGATCTCTGAGCTCACTTGGGAATAATCTTCATAAAGACCTTGCTCTCTCCTCTCTTCCCCAGGAGTGGGAATCAGTCTGGCTCTGCTCCTCACCTCTGATTGGCTACAGGAGCCAGGAGCACACCACACCATTGGTTTCTAAATGTCAGCACCGAGCGAGTCCTTACACATCATAGAGTCCAGCCCGCCCATTTTGCAGATAGGGAAACTGAGGCCAGGAGGGCAGTGGCTGGCTCAAGGTCACTGGATGGTTTAATGGGAAAGCCAGCCCTTGAAGCCATGCCATTTGGAGGACCTTTACTGCTCACTTGTGGGCGACTTGTCTTCCCAGAGGGTAGTGGCGGTATGAAGGGGGTCCTGCTCCAGGACTGGGTTGTCACAAGACCGAGCCGCTGAGGAGCACAGGGAGCTCCTGTCCCCCAGCCTGGACTTCCAGTCCTGCCAAGATGGCCAGGTAAGGCAGAATCGCTGCCCTGCTTATGGAGGGAGGGGACCTTAGGAGGAAGTGGGGAAAATTTGAAGGGACCTGGGTTCCCATTGTTCCCTGGTCCTGAGCACCCCTACCAGCACATCATGGGGATGGACCCTTGAGGTGCCAGTCACCCTCTCCCGTGCCCTGGAGGACAGACTCCCCTCTGGGCCATGAGAAAGGGGTGGGGCCACTCTTGTGGCTGTATGATTGTGGCCTTGGCCTTAGGGCCTATCTTATGGGGTTTGAAATCTTCTTTGTTGTTGTTGTTAATCCTCACGAGGGTGTTTTTCCATTGATTTTTAGAGAGAGTGGAAGGGATGGGGAGAGACAGAGAGAAAAAAACATTATGTGAGATACATTGATTGGTTGCTTCCCACACTGGTCCCAACTGCGGTTGGGGATTGAGCCTGCAACCTAGCTACATGCCCTTTACTGGAATCGAATCCGAGACCCTTCAGTCTGTGGGCCGATGCTCTAACCTCTGAGCCAAGCTGGCTAGGGTGGGTTTACAGTCTTGATGAGGAGAAACAGAGTCGATGGTCTGAGCCTTGGTGGGACCAGGGTGGTTAGGAAGAGTGGTGGGAAGAAGAATGCTAGGTAAGGGGCTCCAGGGGCAGAGGGAAGGAAACTCTGGGTAGGCATGAAAGTCTCTGGGGAAAGGAATCTCTGAGAGAGAGAAAGGGAAGCCGTTTGAGTGACAGAGCTTCTCCTCCTGCTCTGGAAACCGAACTAGGGGTGGGATCATCCCAGGGACCCAGGAGTAACAGCCCCCAGCCCCTTGCCCCCTGCCCTCCAGGTCTTCCCAGCCTGCAGGCCGCTTCCAGATACAGTGGACATCCACAGCCCATCCTGTGCCAGCTGGCTGTGTCCCCTGCCACTGACACCAGCCAGGTCTGCCCTGCTGGCCTGCTCCCAGAGCCTGGATCTCTACCTATGTCCCTGCAGCCGGCACCCCTGGGCACAGCCCCACAGGGCCTCAGAGAGGACCCCCTGACCACCAGTAAGCCCAGGCCCCAGGGCTGCATTTGGTGGAGGCTGAGGTGGGGGCACTGCTATGCTTCAGGGTGAAAGGGGAGGGGACCCAGTGTCACTGATAAGGACAGTGCCTCAGGCACACTTGACTAGCACACTTTGGCCTGGAGTTCTGACCTAGGGGTGCAGGGGGCTCTCTAGGTGGTGACACCTGAGCCAGAGGAGATGGGCAGTGGGATCAGGTGTAGGCTGTGAGGATGGCATTTGCCTTCCTCTTTGAGTAGAGGAATCTTTATCACGAGTGAGGAGCCCTGACTGGGAGTTGGGGTGGAGTCCTGGTGCTGCTCTTTTAGCTCAAAGGCCTTGGGAACATCCCCGAGGCCAGTTTCTTCCATAAAAGTCAGCTCTCACTATCCCTGTGTTCTAGGCTTGTTGACTTTTTTTTTAATGTATATTTTTATTGATTTCAGAGAGGAAGGGAGAGGGAGACAGAATCATCAATGATGAGAGAGAATCACTGATTGGCTGCCTCCTGCAGGACCCCCGTCGGGGATTGAGCCCACAGCCTGGGCGTGCACCCTTGACGGGGATCAAACCCGGACCCTTCAGTTCGCAGGCCGATGCTCTGTCCACGGCGCCAAACCAGCCAGGGCGGCTCGCTGCATTTCAATAACCTTTCCCTTCGGCCCCTGTGGCCTCCTGGAGGGCAGGGACTGTGTGGCTGTGTTCTCTTCCACCTCCCCCCGCCCCACCCCCTGCAAGAGCACAGAGCAAAACAGCTCGTATAACGCGAATGAATAAGAATTCCAGCAGACAATAGATATATATTGTTTTTATTTCTTATCACTCCTGATTAGCTCCTCCCTCACTGTCTGGTGCATCTCAGTCCCCTTGCAAAGCTCTTCTCTACTTTCCTCCTAAATATTCACCTGTTCCAGAACTCAGTCCAGAGCCCTCTTCCCTTCCCTTCTCTCCCTTCCCCTCCCCTCTTCCCGCTTCCCCCCTCCTCCTCCCCTCCTCATCTCTCTCCTCCTGCTCCCCTCTGCTCTCCTGTTCTCTTTAGAGTGGCACAGGGTGCGAGAACCTCCTGCGATGATGAAAATGCTCTAGCCTGCGCGGTCTGATATCACACCTCATACCTACTGAGCTCTTAATGTGGCTAGTGCCATCGAGGAGTTGAATTTTTTATTGCCTTTATTTAAATTAATTCCACTGTGGACACATCTCGGGTGTCCATTTTGGACACAGCAGACCCAGTGTCATCCTCGGGTGATATCATCTGGGCCCCTGGCACCCAAATGTGCCTCTCCAGCTCGAACCTCACCTTGAAACTCCAACCGCCCACTTGACGGCTCCACGCATCCGACAGGCGTCTTCGGTGGGTTCCTCTCCCTAAACTGCCCCGCCCTGCACCAACACAGCCGCTTTTCCTGGCCAGCGAGACCCGGTCGGGAAAGTTCAGCGAGGAGAAAGCTCTTGCCCGGTCACCAGCCCCGCGGGGCGGGCCAGGCGGGAGCAGAACTTTGGCCCAGCCTGTGGCCCTGACCAGCTTCCCTTTCCTTCTCAGAGCCCCAGCCCCCGGGGCCACAGGCCGCCTCCACCGATGATGACAGACTCACAGCCATGTCCCCTCTGAGCCAGGAGGAGATGGGGAGCCAGCAGGAAAGAGCGGATGAGGAGGCCCCCTGCCCACCCTTCTCTCCTCACAACAGCTCTTCCCCAAGCCCCTGGCAGAGTGGAAAGTGCTCCAGATCCTTGGCTTTCTGCTCCCGCCCCCCACCCATTCCCATCTACCAGGAACTCCCATTCTGCCTTCACCCCCTCTGCCCTGCATGTCCATTTCTCCTGTCCCCCCCTTATCTGTTCACCTATGGGGCCCCACCTTCGGTCCAGTGCCACCCTTTCTTCACGTTGCCCCAAGATACCTCCTACCCCACCAGGGCTGTGCCCAGTGTGCTGATGAGTGTCCGTGAGCCTGGGCACCACAGCTCCTGCAGGGAGACCCTGCGTCCCTACCCAGGGGCCTCTCAAGACTCTGGTGAAACCCCACTGCCCCAGGCCCGGATTCCAGGCCCTGGAGCTGCCAGGACCTACTCCCCAGGACCGGCGGCTCCAGCAAAGCGGGCCCCACTGGGCGCCCGGGCAGCCCTGCCTTACCCGCTGAAGAAAGAGAACGGCAAAATCCTGTACGAATGCAACGTGTGCAGCAAGAGCTTCGGGCAGCTCTCCAACCTCAAGGTATCGGCCTCCTGGGCTCCGCTGCCTGCCCCCGCCCCGCCATCCCAAACATCTTTTAATTTAATGTGGATTTAGGCCTTGATCTCGGTCTCTCAGCATCTAGTGCAAAGCCCTTTCCTGAACAGCCATTCCTTCTAGACTCCCAGTTAAGCCTCCTCGTGTTTGTTTTTTTGAAGTTCAGTGGGCGAAAGGGTCCATCTTAGCGAGTCCCACAGAATTGAGCACCAGCCTTTTTTAAGTGGGAGCCCACAAACCAGCGCCCAGTGCCATTGGCGTCCACCAGGGGGCGACCGTGGGCACAACTCCATGTCAGCAAAGATGGGCAGCTATGCATAAGTCGGCACTGCTGAAGTTGAGGAAAGGTTATGATTATTGGGGGGAAGATGCTTTCTTGATCCTCTAGGGCATGAGTTCCTAAACGTTAATGAGCCTCAAACCACCAAAAGAGCTAGTAAACATGCAGATTCCTAGGCCCCGGCCCAGGGATTCTAATTCAGATGGTCAGCGTGGGGCCTGAGAATCTACATTTTTAATGTTTTAATGCACTTCTGGGTGATGCTGATGCTGCTGGTCTGTGGGCCACACTTTGAGAAACACTGCCCTTCCCTGGCCTTCTGAGCACTGCCACCTCCCTCCCTCAGGACAACAGAAAGAGGGGGTATCTGAAGAATGAAAGAGAGGCCCTAAGTGGGGAGTGACAGAGAGGTGAGGGGAGTGAGAGGCCTGGATGCCAGAACGGGTTCCTGTGGAGATGTGGGGAGAGGTTCAGAGAGGACCCCAGGCCCTGCTGGGGTCCTGGGCTGCTGGCAACATTTCTCCCACACCTGGCTCAGGTCCACCTACGTGTACACAGTGGGGAGCGCCCGTTTCAGTGTGCCCTGTGCCGGAAAAGCTTCACCCAGCTCGCCCACCTGCAGAAGCACCACCTGGTGCATACTGGGGAGCGGCCCCACAAGTGCCTGGTGAGACCCTTCTCCCCTCCTGCACTCCTGCAGGCAAGTGAGGATGGAGTTCCACACCCCGGGCGGGGGGGGGGGGTAGCCTCCATTTCCAATCTGCAAGCAGAGACTGGACAGGAGGCGAAGGTGGGGGCAGGGAAGGAGGTGGAGGAGGATGAAAAAGACCCTCTTAGCCTGGAAGGGCCAGGAAGTGATATTGGAGGCCACTCCTGGGGTCTGGATCGGGGAATAGAGGTGCAAGTCTGTGCGGGAGGATAATAAAGTTGGGGGTGGATGCCCATTACCTTCTTTCCAGGGTTGCTGGAGAAGCTAATGACACCATGTGTACAACATATACAAACACTGCATATAAATAACATCAGCTCAAGGTTGGCTCTCTCCCGCTGAGCCTCCTCACTGCCCTCAGGTGGTCAGAAGGGCAGGGACTCCTTCCCTGGTTGACACAGACAGGAATGAAAGCAGCAGAGTGGCTATGAGTCTGAGCTGCGTGGGTTCAAATCCTTGCTCTGCCTCCAACTTGCTGTGTGGCCTTTGGCCAGTGGCGTCACCCCGCGGAGCCTCTGCCTTCCCGCCATCTTATAGGAGTCGCACTGGGACTTAGTCATGCTTCTCCAGGGTGCTGGGGAAGACTACATGAGACCAATTCCTAGCCCGTGGCTGCTCCCAGTAAATGTTAATTATACCCACTGAAGCGGCTGTCCCACTCACAAATTATCTCAGTCTATCATACCGACGAGGTTAAGTATTAATAGTCACATGTTACCAGTAAGGTGAACGAGGCTCAGAGAAGGGAAGTCGCCTCTACAAGGTCATGCAGGGAATAAAAGAACCAGGATACCAACCCTGTCTGTCTAGCTCCAATGTGCCAGACACTGTGGGTCCCAGGGTGGAATCCTGAGGCGGTGTGTGTGTGTTGGGGGGAGCTTTGGAGTCTGTATTACAGGGAAGTGGGGAAGGAGTAGTAAGGGAAGCAGAGATCCTGAGCCAGCTGGGTGGGCAGGACTGATGCCAGTGCTCATTCCCATCAGATGTGCCACAAGCGCTTCAGCAGCTCCAGCAACCTCAAGACCCACCTGCGCCTGCACTCGGGGGCCCAGCCTGCCCCGTGCAGCGTCTGCCCAAGTCGCTTCACCCAGAGCGTCACCTGCAGCTGCACCATCGGCTGCACGCTCCACTGCCCTGCAGCCTGGCTCATCCCCACCTACCTCTGGCATCTCTCACCTGCCTTGCCGGGTGGCACCCAGGGGCACTAGATCTTGTGATGGTGCCATCAGAGAGGCAGGTGGGCCAGGAAGCTGACAAGACGAAGGTGTCCTCAGCATCTCAGGGAAAGCAAGGGCAGCCAGCCTGAGCAGTGGTGTCCGGACTGCTCTGGGGAGGGCAGGCAGGGCGATTAAAGGATTTTCTCTATAACCAGTTGAGGCTTCTTGAGCTTCCACAGTGGAAGGGGAAGCCACCGTGTATTTGCCAGACTTCACAACTCACCTGGGAGCAGGTCAAGACAGGCAGGAGCCCTGACCTGTTTGGCTCAGTGAATAGAGCATGGCCTGTGGACTGAAGCGTCCCAGGTTCGATCCAGTCAAGGGCATGTACCTTGGTTGCAGGCACATCCCCAGTAGGAGGTATGCAGAAGGCAGCTGATCGATGTTTCTAACTCCCTCTCTCTCTCTCTCTCTCTCTTTCTCTCTCTCTCTCTCTCTCTCTCTGTCTCTCTCCCTTCCTCTCTGTATGAAATCAATAAAATATATATATATTTTAAAAAGACAGGCAGAAAGAGCCTGTGCTGCCCACACATGGAGTGGGTGCCTGCAGCCACTACCTCTGGCTTGGGTTTGGGCTCTGCCCCCTCTTGGGACCAGGTCCTTCACTTCAGCTCAGATGGACAGTCCAGGCCTCTGCAAGGTGCAGACTGTGCTGCCCAGAAGGGGCACATTGTTCTCTCATCTGTCCAGATGTCTGTCTGCTGCTTCCCACCACCTTTTGTCTTAGTTCCTAGGAGGCCACAGTGCCCCTCAACTGGTTACTCCCTGCCATGCACGGCCTGTACATGCCAGGATTGAGCCTCCTGTGTGGGTAGATGGGCAGGAACACAGGATGTCAGTGTCTACCATGACCCAGAAGCATGATGTCCCGTGTGCCAGGACCAGTCACCACAGAGGGGAAGGGGCTAAGGTGGTGCTGGGCTCAGGGAAGGGGTAGAGGCCCTGCGAGGACTATAGGCAGAGAAGAACTGGCAAAGAGAGCCAGTTCTTCTGTGTGTGAGGGGACTGGGACCCTCCTGGGGGCCTTTTTTCTGCGGCCCTACAGGATCCCCTCAAAGGTGCAAGGTGTCCCCAACCGCACTCGAGAGTTACAGAGGCAGCAGCAGGTGGGAAGGCAGCAGCTGGGAGGCAGAAGGTCCAGGCTGTATCAGAGCAAACAGCAGCTGTCATTGAACACCAATACTGGACATCTTCCAGCAGGGCACCATTCCCAACCGTGTGGGTTTCAGAGCGGTTCCCCACGGGGTAGGTGGAGATTATGGCTGTGTGCATCTCCAGGACTGAGAACTCTCACCGGGAGCCCACCACGCACACAATGGCAGGGTAGGCTTCGCCACCCAGTCACCGCCTTGGGCTCCCGACCCCCGCCAGGTGACAAGCGCTGGGTAAGGCCCCGCCCACTCTACGAGACCACGCCCATTCCAGCTCACGGCCCCGCCCCTGTACTCTAGCTCCTCCTTCGCGGGGGAGGGGAAGACCCTGCGCTCAGCCCGCCTCCTGGCCCTGGCTCACCCCGGTGCCTGTGTCCCCGCCCACCTCGGACAGACCCAGCTGGGGGGGAAAGGGGGCTGTGTCTGTGGGCCCTGGCGCCTCCAGGAGACCCAGAGGCTCGCGGGCAGCGCCTGGGGGAGCAGGGGTCAGTGGCCGGGGTCCGGGGGGCCCCCACAAAGCGCACTCATGTCCCCGGGTATGGGCAGCATCTGGGTGGGTCCCCGCCGGCACGCGGGCGGGACCGCTGTTTGCTCTGGGGGACGGGCCGGCGTGGGCGGGTCTCCGCCGAAGAGCGGATCCGGGTGGGCCCGGCGGCCTGAAGCGGGCAGGTGCCCCGGCGTCTCTAGCCCGAGCCCGGGGCCTTGCCTCGCCATGGCCGAGCGGCGCGAGGGCCTGGGGGCCCGCCTGGTCCGACGTCTGGCCGGGTTCGGGGTGCGCAGGGGGAAGCGGAGCCTGGAGGAGGCCAGAGCCCGGGATCGGTGAGGGATGGAGGAGGGCCGCGTGGGGTGCCCTGGTGTGCTTGTGTGTGTGTGAGTGTGAGTGTGAGTGTGTGTGTGTGTGTGAGTGTGTGAGTGTGTGTGTGTGAGTGTATGTATGTGTGTTATGTGTGCATGTATGTGTGGATATGTATTGTGTGTGTGCATGCATGTGTGTGTGTGTTGCTGTCTGAGGCTGTAGTAGATATTAAAATAAGCGTATGTGAGATGTGAGTGTCCGAGCATAAAAATGTGTCGATTTTGGATATGTCAATGCATAGACGGTCTTTTAAAGTCCCTGTGCTTTTTTGGAACTTAAAACAACTTTTGCGATTTCCTTAAGTCCGGCTAGCCGCCTGCAGACCATGTCTTTTCGAGGAGGTTACAGGCGAACGCAGTCACTCCTTCCTCCTGTGTGGACTTTGATTCTCACATGACAGGCCAGCTCCCTCTGCTCTTCCGGACCCTTTGCTGGGAGTGTGACCGGCTCCCGAGTTGCCTTAGGCTGCCCTGCACTGGCCCTCGGTGCCACGGAGAGGATTCCCCTGTCACCCCAGATGGCAACAGCAATCAACCTTCCTGTGCCACCTGCTCAGTGCCTCACTGGAGTGATCCGGCTGAGTCCTTACAGCAGCTCCGTGAGAGGTGTTCAGTGTGATTCAGACATGGGAATGGAGGCTCAGAGAGACACAGTGCCGGGTCCACCGCACGGCTGGGGAGGGGTGGAGCTGGAGTACAAGCTCAGGCAGTCTGACTCCAGGAGCTCACATCCTGAAGCTCCGACTGCTCTGGGGCCTTGAGAAACCGAAGGCCTGCAAGCAAGGGGGCCAGCGTCCGTCCTAGCCTCGGTGCCACTGGCCATGTGACCCGAACAGATGAATTCATCTCTCCGAGCCCATTCACTGGCAGCCGATGTTTGAATGGGAGGAAGAAGTCTCTGTATGGCTAGGAGCTGGAATCCAGGACCCCAGTAGCTCCTGGGCCTATATCCCAGAAGAGGGTGCGGTGTTTATGTGTCTATACTGTTCAGTTACCCAGCAATTTGTTCTGATCTTATCAGACACAACTGTTTTCAGCTCACCTTGGGAGGAATGGGGGCGTGGTGGAGGCAGAGTGAGGGGAAGGGTTTGTACTGCTCTCTCACTCCAAAGAGAGAGGGGAGGGGAGGGGCAGGGAGGGCCTAGCCACCCTATGCTGGGAAGCCTGGGTGACTGGAGGGTGGTGCCCACACCCTGCCAGTGCCATGCCCTACCCCGCTGGAAGACATGCCCTCTCCCTTTACCCTGCCTGGCAGAAAGCTGCCTTGTAGGCCCAGGTGGCTCTGCTCCTCCCGTTCCCCACTTGAGAGGAGGTGGGGTGGGGTGTAGGTGATTCAGGGATGTGGGGGGCAGGGGAGGGACTGCGTAGGCTCCAGCAGGAGCCTGATGACACATCCTGTGTATGCGCTTGGATTCAGTTCTCACCAGCTGTGAGAGTGGGACTGAGGCACAAGCCTCTGAGCCCTGCCGATTTCCCGGGTTGGGGGTCAGAGGGCATGGAGGAGGCAGCCAAGGCACATCCTCACCTTGTCCCCCGTTAGTGTGGTGATGTCCAGCCAGCCTTTGACGAGGGTTGATCCTAGTATCTTACTTCCAAGGCTCATTAGTTGTGTGAGTCTAGGATTCACCTCTCTGGCCTCAGTTTCCTTACCTGAAAAATAGGGGCACTAATACCCACCTTTTAGGGTTATTTTGAGGCTTAAAGGAGACCATGTAGGCACAATACTCAGTGCTAAGCCTGGCATAGGGAGTGCTTCAGCAAATGGCGAGCTTGGGGCACTGTCCCTTTTCTGTATTCTGGCCCATCCCTCTCTCTCTGTCTTTTGGGGGTGGAGTGGACAATTGTGGGAGGGAGCAGAGGGGAGGCTGCTGTACAAACTTCCTTTTCCCCAGATTTCAGGAGCTTATCCAGGCTGTGGGCTCTGAGAGAAGTGAGGGGAGCCGCTGGATCACATCTTGGGGTGGAAGAGCAGAAGGCTACCTCATTCCCTTCCCCCTGTGCTTCCTTTTCAGGCCCTGGGGTGGCCAGAGCTGCCCTGACCTGGCCCAAGGCCGGGGCAGCACTAACAATGTCAGCCTCAAGGTAGGAGAGAATGCAAAGGGGAGGCCGGGAAGGGGTGGGGGAGGGGCAGGCCCTGAGAACCTTGACTCATAAATCAGGCAACTGGAGTTCTCTAATCCTCCCTTTGTCACTTATTCCTGGGGTGAATCTGGGCAGGTCACTCCGCACCTCAGAACCTCAGTTTCTCCATCTGCAAAATGGGGACCACAGTGCCTCTCAGGCTGCTGTGAGAAATGAGGTAATCTAGAACACCAGCATGGGGTCTAGACGCTCAGGAAACATGAGCTTCCTAATGCCGGGCTCCAGGGAGGCATGTTGGGTCTCTGCCTGTTCCCAGGACCCCCTTTTCCACACTTCCTGCTTTAGCTAGACCTGCCTCCCATTTTTGTTCTTTTAACCCACTTCCTGGCATTGGACCCCTCCACCCCCCAGAGGTGATGCTGGGCCAGTGACTTAACCTTCTGGCCACAGTTTTCCGTCAGAGCCACGGACTGGGCAGCACTGGGTGTCCTCCCCTTGGAGAGGGCTCAAGCAGCCGTGCGTCTCTCTGCGGTCCTGAATAGCATTCGTAATTACTCACACGTAATTGCGCACTCGTTATGTGCTGGTGCTCTGCACAGATTATCTCATGAAATCTTCACAGCACTCCCAGGAAGCAGGGACTGTTATTAGCATGCCAGTTTGACACATGGGGAAACTGAGGTGCAAGAGGCATTGCAGCTAGGAAGTCGCAGAGCTGGGAGTCAAGCCCAGGTTGCCTCGCTCCAGGCCCCCACGTGAATCATTGTCCTCTTCTGCCTCTTGTGCTGAGCCCCTAGCTGCACCCGTTTCACAGATGAGTAAATGGAGACATTTGGGATCCAGGGTCTCTGCTAGAAGGAATTTTGACCCAGACTTGGCTTCTCTATTGCCAGAGCATAAATACCTCCTTGAAAACGGTTGTGTTTTATTTTGGGGGGGTGGAGGGGAGGGACAAAGGGAACAATGTTCTTATGGATCTGGGATCATAGGCCCTTTCCTCTTATCCCCACAGCCAGACTTGGCCCCAGGGAAAGAGCAGGCACAGGTCAGGCTGGTCCCATTTTCAGGGGAACCCTCTTCCCTGACCCTCTCATGTCCTGGGTACATCTCTATGCCCAGGTGTGTCTGGGGGTCTCCGGTGGGAAGGGCTGGGGGAGGTGGCTGCAGGCAGACATGCCTAGAGCCCCTCAGCCCCAGGGCAGCTGGGGAGCAGCAGTTGACCTGAGAGTTGGGCCCTCATATGTGACTATTCATGTCGGCGGGATCGCTGTAGAACGGGAGGGGTGAGTTGGGTGTGGAAGGCCTTTCCGGAGCTCTGCCCCTCTGCCCAGCTCTCTCGGCCCTGGCAGCCTCTCCTGGCAGCTCTGCTTCTCCTGTGCAAGGAGGGCAGTCGGGGCGATTGGGGTGCCCGGAGGGCAGGGGAAGATGCTGTCACCAGGCCCCTGCCTCTGCTTTCCCTCAGACCCAAGCCCAGAGCCGCTCAGAATGGGACCTTCGGGAAGGGAGCCGAGGTTCCTGGCCTTGGAAGCGACGACACAGCTCAGGAGGGCTCGCTCAGCCCCTGGGGCGCCTACAGCGGCCAGCTGTGGGCAGCGCCTCTGACATGGCCACCTATACCTCCACGGAGCCGGAGAGCCCGGCACTGGCAGCAGACCCTGCTGGTGCCAGGCACCCCTCATGCCCAGTGCCAGTGCCGGTGCCTGGACATTTGGAAAAGGAAACCCCAGACTGCACTTGCCTGCAACCCCCATACATGGCCCCAGAGGTCCCTCTGACTCCTGAGCCACCCAGCACCGTGGAAGACATGCCGCCCCGCCCAGCATCCTTTCCCAAGGCGGAGGGGGCAAAGGGCAAGCCTGCCACACCGGGGCCAGCACGTCCAGAGCCAGCCCAGACCCTACCGGAGCGCCCCTCTGCCAGGAGGACCCGCTACCACATCACTGTCGTCCTGCAGGGGCGTGGGCTGACACCTGGGGAGGGTGGGGAGCCCAAACCGGCCCAACCAGCTCTTCACCCCTTCTGCCCTGAGGAATTCAGGGCCTGGCTGAATCCTTACCAGGGGCCCCGCCCCATCACGGGGTGCCCAACTGACCCGCCCCAGGAGCCCAGGCTGAGAGCCCCACGGCATCAGAAGAGCAGGGCCCGGCAGCAGGAGATCCAGGCCCCCCGGACACCTGGGGCCCAGCACACACGGTGAGTACACGGGGCGGCCGTGGGAGAAAAACCTGCCTGGCTGCCCTTTCTGGGGTCTCTGCCTGTCTCCAGACTTCTTCAGCTCCAGGCCCATTCATTCAGTTCCCTGAGCATGAACTGACTCTGCCATCCCCTCCCCACTCACCTTGCCTTCCGCTTCCTCCCCTCACCCACAGCCCACCCCCTGAACCCACTGCTGCTCTCCTCCCCCATCCATCTGAGGGGGGAGATCCTTCATGAAGAGGCTGGGAGAGGGGTCACCTTCTCCTCAGCAGCACCCACCACTCCCTGCTTCTGTTCAGGCGACCACAGAACCCACCTGGGAATAGGCACAAGCCATGGTGCTGGGTGTCCTGGGGCAAATCGCTTAACCTCTCTGGTCCCTGAGTTGTTCAGTAGATTTGGTAGCTGGAGATGAGGTAGTTACAGGATCATGCTTTGAACTCCAGAGAGATGGGCTGCCAGAATAGCAGGGATACTTATTAATAACACCTCAGCCGCAGCAATAATTACCTCCCAGGCTCGGTGTCCGCGGCCACTGGAACAGGCACTGAGATTCCCAAGCTTCAGTTTTTACTTATTTTGAAACGATCCTCCCAAATCTGGTTGGTGGGCTCAGAGGTGAAAGAGTGGGTTCCCTAAAGCTCACCTAAGAAGGGGTGAATATGGCCCTGGGGCACTGGACCTC
The DNA here is from genome assembly GCA_027563665.1 of Antrozous pallidus. NCBI lineage: Eukaryota > Metazoa > Chordata > Mammalia > Chiroptera > Vespertilionidae > Antrozous > Antrozous pallidus. The sequence goes on from CM050508.1 coordinate 196,430,468, forward strand.
AAACAGATCTCTGAAAAGTTCCTATTGATGGTGGTGGCTGTCATTTATGGTTTGTTTTATAATCATAATCCTATAGTTCCCATAGAGGAGGACTATTCCTGCTCCACACGCCCTGTACCCTGACAACAGCAGGGAACTAAGGCTCAGAGGGGTTCTATCACTTGCTCAAAGTCCACTAGAAAGAGAGGGGGCCTGAATTTGAATGGGGGTGCCTGTGCTCTAATCATTTCTCCATCCTGCCTCTCTCTCAGCCTCGCTGGCCCTGTGCAGACAGGGGAGGGTTGAGTGTGGTGCTGTGCGTGCTCCAGCATTTTGTCTGACCCTGTGGTGGTGGAATTGGCGGCATTGTGCCAGGAATGCCCAGGCCACTGGATGGGAGGCAGGGTGACTGGTCCTGTGACAAAGAAGAGGGAGATGTGGGACCTTGGCTGGCTCTGATCTGCTCCATGACCCAGCCGTGGGAGGGGGCTGCAGAGAGGGGAAAGGGGTGGAGGAGAAAGGCCTTGCAGAGAGGGCAGAAGCAGTAGGTTTAGCAGGCGTGCTGGGGCTGTACCTGCCACTCCCCGGCTGTTTTGGGTCCAGGTGGATAATGACAGACTCTGGCGGAAGGCTAGGGTTCCCTTAGAGAGAAGGAAGCGGACTTCCAGAGATGTCACCCTTCTATGTGCCTAGAGTTTCTGAGGCAGGATTGGCAAATATAGGAGGTGGGGAGGCGGGACACAGTTGGGACTGCAGGTGGGAATGCCTGTCCATTCAAGGTTGTGTCTGTGCTTGACTGTAGGCTGTGAATTGACGGTGTGCGTGTCTTGTGAATATGTGCTTGTGCCATCCTGTCTGTGACTCTTGAGTGTTTGTAGCCCTGTGTGTTTGTGTGTTTGTCTGTGTAAGTCAACAGACTAGTAAGTGTCTGTGTTTTTGTACCTGTGCTGCTCCCTGGTCTGTGCTGGTGGCTGGCTGTGTGACAGTGCGTGCTGGGGTGACGCAGCATGTGTTTGTGGGATGTGGGCCTGTAGACTGGTTTGGCCTAGTTTGGGGGTGACTCACAGGTAAGCGGGGAGAATCCGACTTGTTGGGTTAGACAAGGCTCTTTCCCACACTCCCCTCCACCCCTTCCTCAGCCTCTCCCTTCCCAGCCCCACACCTTGTGTGGAGGTCACAGGTCACCCTGCCAACAAGTTTACTTCTGCTATGGGGCCCCGGAGAAGAGAGGGCATTCGCACTTCTGCTGACCTCAGAAAGACATCCTGGGCCGTTGGGGCGTGTCTTCAAAGCAAGGACAAAAAGGGGGATTCCAGCAGTTTGAGGAACATTCTAGCAGTCATGACTGTCCAGGGATTGGTCAGGTCAACTGTCAAATGGTAACCCCCTATCCCTAGAGGTATGCAAGCAGAAGCGAATGACCACATGCTTGTGGGATGAGTGTCTATCAGAGGTGTTGTCCAGGGGCTGGGTTGGGTTGAGAGAGGCATTGCATTCTGATTATTGGGAGGTCACTGACAATATCTAATTTGACTATCAATGGCTTCCTTTAAAGCGGATTTCCTGTTGCTTTGCCAAAGCCTATGGGGCCTTCCAAATGTGGTTCCTGTTTTTATGTTAATTTGTTGGCCCCTGGACTCCCTGGACTCTTCATGGGAAAGTTGGCTTTGGATGAACCTAATCAGCGACTAGGGCATCACCTAACACAATCAGCATTGAATGAACGAATAAGTAAATGAGTGAATGAACGAATAAATGACTTAGAACTCAGACTTTGCTCCTTACTATTTTTTTTTATATTTTATTGATGTTTTACAGAGAGGAAGAGAGAGGGATAGAGAGCTAGAAATATCTATGAGAGAGAAACATCCCCTACTGGATGTGCCTGCAACCAAGATACATGCCCTTGACCGGAATCGAACCCGGGTCCCTTCAGTCCACAGGCCGAAGCTCTATCCACGGAGCCAAACCAGTTTCGGTTTTGCCCCTTACTACTAATGCCATTAGGGACGGGGAATCTCAGCAAATGGCAGTTGCTGTTTTTGTTATTCAGAAATGAAGAGGAGGCTCAGGGGGTTTCAGTGAGGGGGTGAAGCTCCGTGTGGGGGGAAATCCCAGCAAGCAGGACAGGGGTTCTGTTAGATGAAAGGGGGGCTCTTTCGGGAGAGGTTCAGGGCCTCAGTGAAAGGCTGCAAATCCAGAGCCGAAGGCATCTGATTGTGTCCTGCTCTCAGGAATTCTGCCTGGGCGAGGGATTGGGGCTCCGTCTCAGCCCACCACATTTTCCATACACAAGGCTTTTCTGGGGCCGCTCAGACCCTGTCCGGGGCCAGGCCACATGCCGTCATAGCTACCAGCGGTCCCTGAGTCAGGCCAGGCTTCCCTAGGCCTCAGCCCCTTTCATCTCTGCCCCTCATAAAACCTGAGTCATGGCTGGGGCCACAGGACAGGGTCAAAGTTCTGGGTCAAAGTTCCGGGCTCCACCAGCTTAGCAGAGAGGAAGATAGAGATGGGGGAGGGAAGCTGGCGGCATGGGTCCATTTCTGGTCTTAACTTCCAGTATAGTGGTCTAAGGGATGCCTGGTGCAGGGGAGGAGCAGACCTGAAGGCAGGTTGGACCTGAGGCTGGGGGTGAGCAGGTTGACTTCACTGGGCCTTGGGGCCTGAGAATAGGATTGCCCTGGTCAGTGTGACTTGGAAGTCAGAGTGGAGGCTGGATGGCCCCTCCAGGCCTGCTGTAACCCCCTTTAAAAGCACATTTCCAAACCATTGCATCTCAATTGACCAGGTAAATACATTAGGATTAAGCACCCAGGGCTGGCATTCAAGTCTCGTCTCTGCTACTGTGTAACTCTGGGCAAGTTTCTTAACCCCTCTCAACTTTCCCCCTGCCCTCATCTGCTAAATGGGAATGTTTTTCATAATTTATTAATACCTTATTCTTTAGGAGCTGTCAAACGCATGGAGTTCTTTTGAGGATGCCATAGGACCGTGGTCGGCAAACTGCGGCTCGCGAGCCACATGCGGCTCTTTGGCCCCTTGAGTGTGGCTCTTCCACAAAATACCACAGCCTGGGCGAGTCTATTTTGAAGAAGTGGTGTTAGAAGAAGTTTAAGTTTAAAAAATTTGGCTCTGAAAAGAAATTTCAATCGTTGTACTGCTGATATTTGGCTCTGCTGACTAATGAGTTTGCCGGCCACTGCCCTAGGACGATGAACATAAAGGAGTTAGCAAGGTGTTTGGCAGTAAGCCCTCAACAGACGGCTGTTGTTGTTGCTGTCACTAATAAAACAAGTTCACCAGAGAGTTTCTAGGGAGCTTAGAAGTCTCCTCGGATAGTTATTATCACCCCCTATTTAATAAAGGAGGTAATGGAGACCCAGAGATCAAGGAGGTTCAGAAAAGAAATAAGACCTTGAAAGAGTGACGGCAGGATGTGCTCTGTGGGGGAGGACCGCAGGCAGAGCTGCGTGTGCTGAGCCCAGGCCTCGGAGCAGGCGGGAAGAAGCCCAGACACGGGCCGAGCTACGACCTCAGAGCCCGGCCAGCAATTTTGTAGCTGCATCCCCCGGGGCCAGTCACTCCTCGTCTCCGATCCTTGGTTTCTTCATCTGCACATGGAGGGAAACACTCGGAGAGGAGAACATGGAGGGAGGGAGAGGGCAGCAAGTCCAAAGTGCTGGGTCCCTCGGAGTTTCACTGAGACCCGGAAGGCCACCCCACGTGCTGGTGTAGCACACACCGCACACCTGCTGGTGTTTGCTCTCAGGTCTCCGAGGGGCACCGCCAAGTTTATGAGCCAGCATTTTAGTTTCTAAAATGAGTTTTTGTGCTTTCTCTCTTGTTTTATCCTGACAATAACCCTATGAAGCACATACTCTTATTATAACACTGGATGCCCGGTGCATGAAAGTCGTGCAAGAGTAGGCCTTCCTTCCCCCTGCTGCCCGCACTGCTTTCCTCTGGCACCCGGACCCGGGCTTCTCCTGCAGCCCCAGCTTCGTCCGGAAGGATGTCTGGTCTAATTAGCATATTGCACTTTTATTATTATAGATTTTGTGGCTTGGAGCCCTGAGGCCTGAACCGGAAGAGTGGCCACTGAAGGTGATCTAGCTAGTGAGTGGCGGAGCCAGGGGAAACGAGCTCTGCTCAAGGCCAAAGTCCGTCTTTCCTCCGCTTTCCTTATAATGGCAAGAACAGGGTCAGGACAATTGCTAGCTCAGTGGTCGGCAAACTGCGACTCGAGAGCCACATGCGGCTCTTTGGCCCCTTGAGTGTGGCTCTTCCACAAAATACCACAGCCTGGGCAAGTCTATTTTGAAGAACTGGTGTTAGAAGAAGTTTAAGTTTAAAAAACTTGGCTCTCAAAAGAAATTGCAAGCATACTGTTGATATTTGGCTCTGTTGACTAATGAGTTTGCTGACCACTGGCCTAGTGTTTAGCATCTCCACCGACCAGGTAAATACATTAGGGAGTTTTGTATGGTGATTAAGGTTTTCCAGTTTGGGGCTCCTGGAGGACTGGAGTCCCAGCCCCCTCCATAGACCAGTGGGTCAGACCATAAGCCTTTCTCTCCATCCAGGCTCAGGCCACAGCTTCACCCATGGGAGGACGGTGGCATAGGGGGTCACCTGAAAGTGGGGGAGAGGGCTGAGAGTATTATGCCCATTTTACAGATGAAGAAACAAAGGTCCAAAAGGTGAAATGTCCTGCCTGAGGTTACCCAGCCTGACGTTGGCAGAGGTAGTTGTTCTGTATTACAGAAAGCCACCCTCACACCCTGGACCCCATCTCTCTTTTTCTGGCACCCTCTGCAGGGAGCTGGGCCACAGGGAGCCAAGGACACTTCAGGACAGGTTGCTGGGGCCCAACATGGAGGAGGCAGGTGGGCCCCCAGCTCAGGCCGAGGCCCGGGTGGTGAGTGCCAGGCTGACCTGGCGACAGCGGCCCCCTGCCAAGGAGGAGGTGAGGCATCACTTTCACAAGGTGTCCCTGGTGTCCGAGGCCCGGCCGGGAGCCCCCCAGGAGGAGACGTTTGAGTTCAGCCCCCGTGGAGAGAGAGTCAACGGCTTCGCTGCAAGGAGAGAAGCGACTGTGAATCATCCAGCGCCCCCGGCGGGGGCTGGTGCCAAGAGCTGCCAGAGCCATGGGCCCATCTTTTCCAAGAAGTACACTCTGCCCCCCAAGGAGAAAAGGCTGGTGAGGAGGCTCAAAGAGGCTGTGGACCAGGCTGATGGCGGTGCCCAAGACCCTAGGACTGAGCCACCAAGCCTGGGAGCCACGGCCAGGACCGAGCTCTTGGTGCCCCTGCCCGGGCCCCGTGAGCCGAGCCCCCACCCGTGTGCGAGCCGCGAGGAGCGGCGGGTGACGCGCACCGTGCGGACCACTGTGGTGGTGGGCGGGCACGTGGACCGAAGGGTGACCAGCTCGGTGACCTTGGAGCCAGCGCTCCCGGGCGAGGCCCTGCCGCGGGGCCGCAATGCTGTGCGGGCAGTGGTGGCGACCCCCCGGGCGGAGGGCTCGCCCAGCCGCAGTCAGGCCCTGGAGCTGCTAAGTAGCCGGCTTCCCAGGCCCGTGGCTTCTGTGCCAAGGAGTGCAGGTCTGGGCAGTCCGATGGGGACAGCAGAGCCAAACGGCAGGTCTGCCCTGGCCCCCGCAGACATCCCTGAGGGTGCCCCCCCGCCTCCGAACCGAGAGGCCCCGGCAGCCCGTCCAGACCAAGACCAGGGCCAAGCTCCGGATGCCAAGGCCCATAACATCCCAAGGGGGCAGGGGGCCTCCAGCCCCACCCAGCTCCCTCTCCACACCTCTCTGGGCCACGCTTTAGTAGCCTCTTCTCCCAGAATCCAGATCCAACCCCCTTCCCTGGATCTAGACCACCTTCCTGAGCAGCCTGTGGAGCCCACTCACCCCGGGGCCCAGCCCACTCCTGATCCCAGGGGGCTCCCGGCCCCGCCCTCTGTGGAAAGGGAAGAGCTCACACACAGCCCTGCTGCCCCCATCATGCCCAGGGTAAGGTGTGAGGTTGTTAGGATCTCTGGAGCCCCCCCATCCCCCACAAGAAGAAAGGCTGTCTCTAGCCCAGGCAATCTTTCTGCTCCATCTTCCCCAAGGAATAATGTTGTTCAGGACTCTGCAAATGTCCCTATCTTCTCCTTCACCCTGAAAGAGATAGTGCAGGGCCCTTACATTCCTGCAGACCCCTCCCCGACCCAGAAAGAGGTTGTGCAGGCTCCCAGTGCTCCTGCTGCCTCATCCCCCAAGCCAGCCGAGGTTGTCCAAGGCCCAGAAGACAGGCCTAGTGCCCACAAAGAGGTTGCCGGGGGTAGTGGAGGCAGCTCTGGTGCTTCTGTCACCAAGGAAGAGTCTGTTCAAGGCCTGATTGCTCCCGCCATCCCAGTCCCCCAGGAGGATGAGGTTGTCCGGGGTCCTGTTGTTCTCCCTGCCCCCTCCTCCTCAGTGGGCAAGGTGCCCCCCAGCCTAGGAGGCCCCTCTGCCCCAGTGCCAGTGGGAGCAGATGCCAGCCAAGAGTCCCGGCTTATCCCTGACTCCACTGAAGACAAGACACTGCCAGAGCCATGGAGGGAGGAGGAGCTGGCCCTGGCGGCTGACCTGGAGATGTTCCTGGACACCCTGCGGAGCATGGAGCCCCCTGAGATCCTCCGCACTCACCGGCTGCCTCGGGCCCCCCGCGCCTCCTACCTGGCCATGTATGCCACGCTGCCTCCGATCGAGGAGGACCAGCCCACGTCTTGGGTGCTGGGACCCTGCCCCCAGGAGGTGCCAGCACTGGAAGAAAAGGAGGAACATGAGGAGAAAAAGGAGGAGGAGGAGGAAGAGGAGGAGGAGGAGCTAGAGAACCCCTACCTGAGTGATAATGAGAAGCTCCAGCGCAGGCAGGAGAAAGCTGGGCCCGGGCCCTCCTGGGACTTCCTCCCTGCCAGGCCCCCCCAGGCCTCTCACTCTCCTCTGGAGATGATGAAGAAGCATGTCACCGATGCCCAGGGCTCCCACCCGGAGCCAGGGCCAGAGCGGCAGGCGGGCACGAGGCCCACCTCCCGTCTCGAAGGCAGTCTTTTCTTTGGGGGTCTGGCGTCTGCCACCAAGGAGGCCCCCACCTCGGAATCCCTAGGCACAAAACTATCCGCTCTGCCTCCCCATGAGGCACCAGGGCTCAGAAAGGTGCCAGGACAGCTGCCCCTGCTCTGCAGTGAAAGGTCGCCGCCAGAGAAGCCCCCATGCGCCAGGCCCCCTGAGGGCTGGGTGAGTGAGGCCGTGGGTGGCCAGGGAGGGTGCCAGGCCTCACCAGGGTTTGGTTGGCATGAGGACTTGGTACTGGGAGGCAGTGTCTTCAGATGCAGAAGTTTGGGTCTGATGTATGGCCAAGTGTGATCCTGTGCAAGCAAGGTCTCTCTGGGCCTCAGTTTCCCCGTCCAAACAGAGGACGTTTGCACGGTCGATTCCAAAGACCTTAACGGCTGCAATCTCTTGGAAGCCGGAGAAGGGGAGTGATAGGAGGCCAGCTCCTGAACAGGGTGTGTTGGGACTAGTGTGGGCCCTCTGTGGGGGTGGAGGCTAACAGGGAGGATTGTGGGATGCCTGGGATGGCAGGCACGGGGAGGCAGTAAGCAGGCAACCTCTAAGACTTCTTATCACTGCCTCCATTCCAGAGCCCGGCATCGAAGACCCAGGGCAAGCTGAACACCAGGCCAGGAAAGGTAGGGCGTGGAGGGCAAGTGTGTGTGGGGGGCGGGCAGCAGGAGGCGGGAGCTCCAAACAGAGCCTGAGCCCGTCTGCGTTCTGTCCAGGTGGTCCTCTTCGCAGAGCCCGGCTGCCGAGGCAGCTGCAGGGAGGTTTGGGAAGACGTGGCCGACGCCTCCGGCTGGGCCCACGTGGCCTCCGTAAGGGTGGTCCGAGGCTGGTGAGTGCAGACGGCCCAGGCAGTGGGGGCGCCTGCCTGGGAACCTGGGGCAACAAGCACAGGGAGAGTGCCCAGGCCAACCTAGCAGAACCCCCCTGAGCTCCCCAGCGATGCTGCCTTGTGGGTACATCCTCTCCACCCAGTGACCCTGGGTCTCTGTGCCCACAGCTGGATGCTCTACGAAGAGCCAGAATTCCGGGGCCGGAAGCTGGCCCTGCCTGAAGGAGACGTGGAACTCAGAGCCGCGGGGCCTGCATGGAGCATCCAACGCGTCGGCTCCCTCAGGAGAGTTGTCCGGGTGAGTGGGCTGGAGTTGGAGCCAGATGTTGCCCTGTCTCCCCTGGGCCCCCGGCTGTGAGGAGGTAGTTGGCATCTCCCCGACAGAGATTCCAACTCATGCTGGGTAGGGGCAGAAGAGGGTTTATTATGGATCATCTATAGATTCCAGACCTTAGCCAACTGGGGAGTGCTGGCCTGGCTGGGAAGGCAGGGGCAGGCAGAGGCAAGCCCCGGCTTGGGAAAGCAGCCCGAGGAAGTGTGAGCTGTCTCTGGAGGAGTCGCTACAGCAGCAGAAACAGGTCGGGGTGGAGATGGGTGCTCCCCTACCCTCAGAGCCCAGGGCGCTTAGGCCCACTAGGACCCAAGGTAGCTTGGACAATTGTTCGTTCATGGGCTCAGGGGCACTTGGTAATGTCTGCTGTGTGGCAGCCACCGGGCCAGGCAATGAAGGGTGGAGGGGACTGACCTCTGCCCTGCAGGACTCATGGTCAGGCTAGGGTCTCAGTGTGGGAAGCAGGAAAGCCATATAAATCAGATTAGCAGTTTATAAGCACCCCTCTGGCTGCTAGGCCAGGAGGAGAGACTGGATGGGACCCCAGAGGTAGGAAGAACAGCAAGGGCTGTGATTTCCAGCCGAGGAGCCCTTCTGAATTTTGAGGGAGGGGTGTGCGGTTTGTAAAGGCATAGTCAATATTACAGTTTCATATTTGTAAAGTGATGATTTACCAACGACCAAAACTAAGTTTGACAAAACCAGCTTGGCTGCCAGGGAGAACCGGCAGAGAAAGCAGGGCCAGTCAGACGTTTCGTTTTGTTTTAAAATATATTTTTATTGGTTTCAGAGAGGACGGGAGAGGGAGAGAGATAGAAACATCGGTGATGAGAGAATCAGTGACTGGCTGCCTCCTGCATCCCGCCCCCTGGGGATCGTGACCTGCCGGGACTTGAGCCATGACCTCCTGGTTCACAGACGGAAGCTCAGCCACCGAGCCAGCGGCTGGGCTGTTTGGTTCTGTTCTGTTCTGTTTTGATTTGAATGAGAGGAGGAATAACTCTGAGTCCAGAGCTGGGGGAGCCCTCCTGGTAAGAGAACACAAGAGCTGAGGATTCTTAACGGGGGCAGTAGCCCAGCCATGCAAAGGAAGGGCGTTTTCAAAGCCTCTCCAGAAACACAGAAATGTTTGTGGACAATTTACTGTCATCTTCTCACAATAAAGTCATCATTGTGTGGGAGGTAATGAGGTACAAGAGAAAAAACAGGGGCTTTGAAGTCAGGTGGACCTGGGTTCCTTTGATTGATGCAGCCTTGGACACACAGAAGGTGCTGGGTGAACAGAACCTGAACTGCTCTGCTCTGGGCCTGCTACTCCAGGTTGTGTCCCTCAGGCAGGCTGCTCACCTCCACTGATCCTCACTTTCCTAGTCCGTGAATGGAGCGATAACTCCCTCTGAGAGGAGTAAGTGAGACGGAGTAGGACGTGCCCCAAGCACGGTGCCTTGCACTCAGTAGGTGCTTCATAAACATCTGATAAAGGAGTGAGTCCATGAAAACGGTCCTGGTGAGGAAGAAACACCCAGAATGCAGAGAGGACCTGCTGCTTGCCGGGAGGAGGTGCAGGCAGAGCCGGTCTGAACAGAGGCAGGGACCGTACATAGAAGAATGGTCAAAGTTAGGCCTCTGGAAGCAGCTGTCCACCCCACCTGTCCCACCAGGCTGGAAGCCAGGTTACGCAGAGGGAAGGCAGAGGGCATGGTGCTTGGCAGGCTCTTGCTGAGAACTTTGGTCTCAGATCTCCAAGGTTCAGGGCGGGACCAGCAAGGCTTTCATCTTGGGTTGTCTGGTCAACTTTAAGAATACGTCCCAGTCTATCTCCTGGCTTCTGGGGAGACAGTCACCACGTTTTCCCAGAAGCCCCTCTCTCCCTCCTCTCCCCCCCGCCCTGCCTGGGCAGATTTGGGGAAGCAGGTACAGGAGGGGGTAGTCTCTAAGGGGTGGCATTTTACACTTCATTTTCCCACCCCTCTTGTGCAGGATTACATTACCCCAGAGATCAGCCTGTACTCCGAGGAGGGTCTCCAGGGGGAGCAGGTGAAGCTAACCAAGTCCTTGGAGGACCCCCATAGCCTGAAGGGGCCCCTGCAGGTGGCATCGGCCACTGTGTCTGCAGGACTGTGAGTCTGGGCAGTTCCGGAATCCCTTCACTTACCATTCACTGTGCTGGGTGCTGGGGGACACATAAGCAAAAGGATACAGTTCCCAGCCTCAAGAAGAGCTCAGTCTACTGGCGGGGACAGGGAAGTAAGCAGACAGCGGCAATTCAGGGTTCCAGGAGGGGGAGCACGGAGCTGTGGGAGCACAGAAAAGCACCGAACCAGCCTGAGGTCACAAGCCTTCCAGAGGAGGAGACGCCTCTGCTGGGAGGTGTTGGCCCGGAAGAATAAGTCCCCAAGGGCAGGGGTTGTGCATGTATGGTTCACGCGGCGTCCTTCCTGTCTAAAGCAGAGCCTGGCATGGGACGGATGCCCCTAAGTATACACTGAGTGAGTGAACGGGGGAAGGGTATCCGAGAAGCAGGAGCACTTGCAGAGGCCCAGAGGTCGGAGATCTAAGCTCTGAAAATTCCGTCTGGTCAGAGGAAGCAGCAAACAGGCAGCTGCGAGGCCCAGGAGGAAGGCAAGGGGACAGACGGAAGGGCCTCTTTGTGCCGCCGGGCTGTCTTGAGAGGCCAACAGGAAATGACCGGGACCTTTAAGCAGGTCTGTGCACTGGAAAGAACTCTCCAGCTGCTGTGTGAAACGAGGGAGGGCCAGGCCAGAGGAAGGGACACTGGTGGAGTGGCTACTGTGGAGATTATGGGGCCTGAAGTGTCCAGAGTCCCCTGGACAGAGGCCTCACCCTCAAAACGTCCTTCTCCTCCTTTCTAAACTTTCTCTCCCACCCACCAGCCTGTGTCCCTGGGTATCTGGGGTTCAGCCACCTCTCTGCCTCCCCCAGGTGGCTGCTGTACCACAAACCCTTCTTTGAAGACACTCCCTGCATCCTGGAGCCTGGAGAGTACCCCACCTCCAAGGACTGGGGTACATCAGACCCCAGTGTGGGCTCCTTGAAACCCCTGGCACTGGTAAGGAATAGGTGGCCCCAGGTAGACTTGTCCTGCTGTCTGAGGGAAAGGCAGGGCTGGGAGCTCCTATTGGGAATGGGTTTGGAGGGGAGGTGGGGTTACCCCAATAGGCGGGGACTTGGCCATTTTTGGAGGCTAGGGATCAAGCAAATCCTAGGCCACCACCCCCATTTGCCTTCCCCCACCTGTGTCTGGGCTGGTGGCTCAGCTCTGTCCCCTCTGCAGGGCTGCCCAAGAGTGGAGAAGCCAGGGGAGCCCAAGGTAAGAGCCTGGGCTTCTGGGTCAAAAAGGGCCTTTGGGTGGGTGGTGTGTATGTGTGTGATGGCTGCTGCGGCCTGAGCTGGGGGACAGGAGAGGAGGGGTCTGGGAGCCAGAAGCTGGGGCTTGGAGGATGGAACCTGATGGATTCACTGGGAAATGGCTTTTGATGTGTAAGAACCAGGTCAGGGGTCAGAGAAGAGATGGGAGTTGGGGCCTGGAGCTCCGTGAGGGAGAGGGAGGGCTTGGCTGGGGGCTGATGCAGGGCAGAGCCATCCTGGGCTGGCTGGGTGTGTTTGGGTCCGGTCACTCCACACCGACACCCCCATCCCTTCTCCCCAGGCTGTGGTGTATGAGGCCCCCGGCTTCCAAGGCCAGAGCTGGGAAGTGAGCCGGGACATCTACAGCCTTCAGCAGCCAGAGGACAGCCACAGCCCCCTCCTGGCCTCGGCTGGGTCCCTTCGAGTTCTTGGAGGCTGGTGAGGACTCAGGGTCCTTCCTTCCACCTCACCCTCCGGCTGGCCTCTGCCCTGGGGGAGGGGGGCGATCTGGGCCGCCTGGAGTGGGGGCAGCTGTCTTGCCCATCCAGGGGCCTCCTGTGACTGAGCCTGTCTGCCTCCTCCTCCCCAAGCTGGGTTGGCTATGAGAAGGAAGGCTTCCGGGGCCACCAGTATCTGCTGGAGGAGGGGGAATACCCCGATTGGTCACACTGGGGAGGCTATGACGAGATGCTGACCTCCCTGCGGGTCATCCGGACGGTAAGCAAGGGCAACTGGGCCATCCCTCTGCTTCCAGCCACAGCCTTACCCTCCCCACTGACACCCCGCCCCCTACCCCCGCACCCCCTCCCTCCCCGTTCAATTTGTTGGGAGAAGAATCTGTTCCACCTCCCTTTTCTCCAGGGCGCCTGAAGGGTTCCCTGAGGTCTAGTTCTCCCCCTCCTGCTGCGTTCTCCAGGCCACACGGGCCACCTCACCCCAAAGTCCCTCGGGTCCGTCTCCCCGAGGTCTGGTGGCTCCCAGGGGGTTCCACGGGCGGGCGGGCGGGCGGGAGACGCCTGACTGTCCCTGGGGCTCAGGACTTCGCGGACCCGGCCGTGGTGCTGTTCGAGGCCATGGACTTCGAGGGGCCCGGCGTAGAGGTGAGCGAGGCCCTGCCGGACGTGGAGCTGGCGGGACACGGCCCCCACACGCAGGCCATCCACGTGCTCAGCGGCGTGTGAGTGACAGCGGGGCGGGCCGGGGGCGGGCCCGCGGAGGTGCCGGCGCCGCCCTGACCACGCCCCTCTGCAGGTGGGTGGCCTACCAGGAGGCGGGCTTCTCCGGGGAGCAGTACGTGCTGGAGAAGGGAGTGTACCGCAACTGCGACGACTGGGGCGCCGGCGGCAGCGCCCTCGCCTCGCTTCAGCCGGTGCTGCAGGTGCGCTGCGGTGGCAGGAGGCGGGCCTCGGGGAGGGTGGTGCCCGGGGTCCGGGATGCGCCCATCTCAGCTCGGGTACTGGAGGGACCCCGCTCCGAGCTGCGCAGATCGGGCGGGGCCTCTGGGGAGGGGCGGGGCTAACGCAGATTTCAAACTTGGGAGAGCTAAGGCTGGGTTTGGAAATTTATTTTGTTTTGTTTTATTATTTTATTTTATTTTTTACAGAGAGGAAGGGAGAGGGATAAAAAGTCAGAAACATCGATGGGAGAGAAACAACCATCAGCTGCCTCCTGCACACCCTCCACTGGAGATGTGCCCGCAACCAAAGCACTTGCCCTTGACCGGAATCGAACCCCGGACCCTTCAGTCTGCAGGCCGACGCTCTAGCCACTGAGCCAAACCGGTCAGGGCTGGGAATTTATTTATTTTTTTATTTTTATTGATTTCATAGAGGAAGGGAAAGGGAGAGAGAGATAGAGACATCAATAATGAGAGAGAAGCACTGTGGGTCGGCTGCCTCCTCACAGCCCGCGCTGGGAACAGCCCACACCCCAGTCTTGTGCCCTGACCGGGAATCCGACCGTGACCTCCTGCTTCATAGGCTGACGCCCAGCCACTGAGCCACGCCAGCCGAGCTGGTGCTGGGAATGTTGAAACCAGAGGAACTGAGGCTAGCGGCTGGTACCCTCCTAAGTCTTGAAACTTTGGTCTCTCCCTTCAGGTCGAGGAGCAAAATCTGCACTTTATCTCCAAGGTGAGGAGCTGGTGGGGCCCTGTGCCTCCTCGTCCCTCATTTCCAGTCTCTATCCCTGTTCCCCATTCGATCCGCTCACCCCATCGCCCTCCTTCACTCTCATCTCTCCCGGTCTCTGCCCTCAGATTCAGCTTTTCTCCGGCCCCGACTTCCTGGGAGACCACATCTCCTTCGAGGATGACCAGGCCTCTCTGCCCGCCTCGTTCCAGCCCCAGTCCTGCCGAGTCCACGGTGGCAGGTGAAGGAGGAGGAGGCTTCGAGGGGCCGGGGTGGAGAGGGGATCGGACAGACCTGCCCTGGAGCTTTCGCTCCGTGTGGGAATCCAGGCCGCGGGAAGAGGACCTTTATTTCCAACCATGTCCTTACTCTGGCTTCCTTGAAATTAGCTATTCTGTCCTGAAGCATTCAGTCTTAAGCAAAGCAAAATGGAGTTTTAATGGAAATGTAAAACCACTGGATAGTATAGTATAAAGAACCCCAATCTTGTTTCAACCGTTCCTCGGCATTTTTTTTTTTAGTGGAATATTTAACATTCCAGGCCCAACATAAAATTTCACAGGTAAATATTTCCACATATAAGAAAAGACCCTGCTGAAACCGGTTTGGCTCAGTGGATGGAGCGTTGGTCTTCGGACTGAAAGGTCCCAGGTTTGATTCATGTCAAGGGCATGTACCTTGGCTGCGGGCACATCCCCAGTGTGTGCGTGTGTGTGTGTGTGTGTGTGTGTGTGGGAGGGGGGGGTGCAGGAGGCAGCTGATCGATGTTTCTCTCTCAACAATGTTTCTGACTTTCTATTCGTCTCTCTGTAAATAAGCAATAAAATATGTTTTTTAAAAATCAATAAAAATATATTAAAAAAAGAGAAACAGAGCCCAATAGAGAGAGTGGAGGGGAGGGAGAAAGACGGAGAGAGAGGAGCATCGTGTGAGAGAAACACATCAATTGGTTGCCTCCTGCACAAGCCTCTGAGGGGATCTAGCCTGCAGTTGAGGTGTGTTCGATTTACTGGAATCGAACCCGAGACCCTTCAGTCCATGGGCTGATGCCCTAACCACTGATGATTTTCTAATTTTTGTTATGCTTTCTACATATTTTGGCTGGAATATTAAGGATTTCCCTTTTCAACTATTTGTTTACATATATATATATAGATAGATATAGATATAGATATAGATATATATTTTAAAAGGCAGTTTGTTCCCAAGGATCAATGTTTGCCCCTTTCTCTTGATAAATTTTCGGAGTAACTTCTGAATTGGTGCCCTAGCAGCCTTCAAAGCTGACCAAAGAAGGTTTTTTTTAAGTATCGCTATGCACTCAGGGATTTTTATGTATTTGAAACACTTCGATCTGTTGGAGTCACTGTTCTTTTGTGTGATAAAATTGTTCCATTCCTGGCCAACAGGAACTTCTACGAATGGCCTCCTGGGTCCTTTTCATACGATCCCATTAGTTTCTTTTTTTTGTTTTTAATAATTTCCTTGTTTTTCTGACACAGTAAGATGCTCCAGGGTAATTTTGCCTCTTCCCCCTCCCCTTCCCCCTGCTGCCCCCCTACCCACACACATTTGGAATCAGCCATTTCCCAAGGAACTCTGGCTCCTTTTAGTAGGACGTAACGATCTAGAGGCCAAAATCTGCATGCTGAATGTTTTAAAATGATAGTATTCATATTTCTGGAAAACAGTGACTGCTGTTGGAGGTTTCTCTGCAGTTCTTTGCGTCCTCGGGACGGTCGCCTGCACCCCTTTGGGCACGTACAGTTCAAAATATGGTGTTTTTAAGACATCCGAGATCATGTGTGATTTTCTGGTATAAAGTTAGATTCACTTATTTTATGCTTATTCTAATCTTTAGGAGTAGTTTTCATGTGTATTTAATTTTATTTTTCATTACATAAAATATTTACAGTGTTCCTGTGCTTTCTCTCTGAAATTAATAAATACGTATTTAAATATCTTTTTTTAGCCCTGACCGGTGTGGCTCAGTGGCTAGAGCGTCGGCCTGCGGACTGAAAGGCTCCAGGTTCAATTCCGGTCAAGGGAACATACCTTAGTTTCAGGCACATCCCCAGTAGGAGGTGTGTAGGAGGCAGCTGATTGATGTTTCTCTCTTATCAATGTTCTAACTCTCTCTCTCTCTCCCTTTCTCTCTGTAAAAATCAATGATGTATTTAAAAAAATAAATATATTTTAAAAATATATACTTTATTGATTTTTTAGAGAGAGCGGAAGGGAGTGGGATCGGGAGAGAGAAATTTCATCAATCAGCTGCCTCCTGCCTGCCCCCCCACAGGGGATGGAGCCCGAAACCTGAGCGTGTACCCTGACTGATGGCCTCGGGTCCTGGCTCCTCGTTCAGCCGCTGAGCTCCCCAGGCCGGGCTACATTTAAATATCTTTAAAAAACAGCAAGAACCAAAACACACCTCAGCTTCTGTCTCTGTCCCTGCCACTTTCCCCCTCCCTCCCCTCTAGATGATTATTTTTGGTGTTTAGTTTACTCATCCATTGTTTCATTTTGAAGATATAAGTAAATATACATTCATAAATTTACGTAAAACTTTCTATATCACTTTATATATCTTTAAGAGATCATTCTCATTCCTTTTTACTGCTCTATTATACTTCACATTCTTTTCTTTTTTTAAATTGATTTCAGAGAGGAAAGGAGCGGGAGAGAGAAATAGAAACATCAATGATGAGAGAGAATCATTGATTGGCTGCCCCCACATGCCCCACACTGGGGATTAAGCCCACAACCTGGGCATGTGCCCTTGACCAGAATTGAACCTAGGACCCTTCAGTTCATAGGCCGACGCTCTATCCACGGAGCCAAACCAGCTAGGCTATACTCCACATTCTTTGTGTATCCAACCAACCTCCTAATCATGGGCATTTGGGCTGACTGTTTTTTGCCGTTGCAAACAGTGCTATAATGAGTGGTCGTGTTGGCCCGTGTCATTTATGTTTTCGGAGGGGGTCCTTGGAATAGATTCCCAGAAATAAGATTTTTGGGTAACTGTATATATAGTTTGGCTTGTGTTACCAAATTTCCCTTCTGAGGGGCAGTGTAATTTCAGTCAGTCCTTTTTAAAGTCTGACCTTAGTCACTGCTGCTGCAGCGCCTGCTCATCTCTGGCTTCCCCTGGATCAGGGGGTCATGTTCAAGTCTTCATCCGCTCTGCTGTACCTCGGGGGCCTGGGCAGGCTCCAATCCCCACCACTCATGTCCTCCACCCTTCCCCTTCCCCAGCTGGATCCTGTTTGATGAGAAGAACTTTGAGGGTGACCAGCACATTCTCTCCGAGGGCGAGTTCCCCACTCTCACAGCCATGGGCTGTTTGGCCTCCACAGTCCTGGGCTCCCTCCGGAAGGTACCCCTGGTGAGTACCCCTGTTCGGTTCCAGGCAGTCCCCGAGGCAGGGGGTGCTACTGGGGGTGTCCCAGGCCTCTTCTCACTGTGCAGTGGGCTGTTGGGGCTTGAATCTTGTCTTCCTCAGAACTTCCCAGGGTCCCCTTAACCTCACAGCTTCAAAGCCAGTTAGAGATTTTTCAAGTACCTGCCAAGATAGGTCGTGGGAATGATGACATAAATTGGACACAGCCAGTAAACCCAGGGTCACAAGATGGCTCTGCTGTCATGCAGAGAGCAGAGGGTTGGGTCAAGGCAGTGGGGTTAAGACAGTATAATACTGTGATAATACTGTTATAAGACAGGAGTGGGTCAAGACAGTGAGCCAGAATACATCATGATGTCCTGGACCAGGGGAGGGATGGAGAGAAGTGACCGGGCCACATTAAAGAGCTCAGGTCTGTAGACTTGGCGACCAGCCCTGGGTGGGCCTGCAGTGGCAGCACCAGCCGAGCAGCTGAGGTTCACTGAACACATACGAGCTCAAAGCCCACGCCCCGGCTCTTTGAAAAAGGCTCTTCGGCCCGGCTGGCTTGGCTCAGTGGTTGAGCATCGAGCTATGAACAAGGAAGTTGAGGTTTTATTCCCAGTCACGGCAAATGCCCAGGTTGTGGGCTCGATCCCCAGTGTGGGGCATGCAGGAGGCAGCCAGTCAATGATTCTCTCTTATCATTGATGTTTCTATCTCTCTCTCCCTCTCCCTTCCTCTCTTAAATAAAATATGTATATATCTTTTTTTATAAAAAGGATTTCCATATACTAAGGCGTTCAGTCCTTACCACCACCCTATTCGGTTTGTTACTAGTTCCATCTCCCTTTCCCAGATGTGAAAACGGAGGCACAGCGAGGTCATGTGACTTGCTCCAGGTCACACAGCTGGTGACAGGCAGCCCAGCTCCCGAGTCCAAGCTCTTGACAACTACTCTCTGGGCTCTGAGGGCAGATAGTCCTGGCTCTGAAGCCCAGCTTCTGGGGTTTAACCTTCTCCAGCCTCGGTTTCCCCTCTGCTAACAGGGATGGTAACAGCACCTACCTTATAGGGTTGTTGAGAAGTTAGAAGGAGATCAGGTAGAGTGCTTAGCCCAGAATCTGGCGGGAAGTAAGTCTCAAATATATGAGAACTACTATAGTTAACAGTATTATTAGTATACTATTTTTTGACATGCCATTTACTGGGGAAAAGGGCTGAGGGGCATTGGGGGGCCTAGTCTGGCACATGCTGTATCTGAGAGTCTGGGGGCCCAGCCAGCAGTGTGCAGGAGTCAGGAGCCCTGTGGGGTGCAGCTCAGGAGGGAAGAAGGCCTGAGTTCCCTTCTGGGAGTCAGGGGACTGAGTCTGGGGCCAGGGCTGCGGTGGTTTCAACCCTTCCCAATGTCCCCAGCACTTTTCAGAGCCCTCCATTTTTCTGTATGGACTGGAGTGCTTCGAGGGGAAGGAGATTGAGCTCAATGGAGAGGTGCGGAGTCTGCAAGCCGAGGGGTTCAACAACCACGTGCTGTCCGTGCGGATCCAGGGGGGCACGTGAGTGGGTTGTGGGGAGGCAAGGGGGTGGGGGCTGTTCCTAAGTGAAGGCTGGCTCCAGGTTTCTTCCCTGAGGTCACTCAGCGGGGGGTGGGGGGGTCCCCTCCCAGCCAGGAGGGAGGGAGAAGTGGACTGAGGAGCGCCATGGATCCTCAGGCTTGGACCCCAGCCCAGGGGGGAAGGGGCTCTTTCAGACCCTCCTCTGCCCTGCAAACCTCAGTCCACTTCCCAGCCGCCCTCTCTCTCCCTGGAACCCTAACCCCAGGCAGAGGAGTCCCAGGCAGAGGAGTCCCAGCAGGAGAGGAGGGGAGGTGGAGAAAGTTCTGACTGCCTTCTCCTCCGCCTGTCTGTCTGTCTGTCTGTCTGGCACTTGCTGGGCCAGCTGGGTGCTGTGTGAACACAGCGACTTCCGGGGCCGCCAGTGGCTGGTGGGCAGTTGCGAGATCACGAACTGGCTGACCTACAGCGGGACCCAGAGGGTGGGCTCCCTCTACCCCGTCCGGCAGGTGGGTAGCACGCCAGGCTGAGTGTGGCCGCGACAGCCTGTCTGCTGTGTGTCTCTGTGTTTCCCAAACAGCATTCTGATGTTTTTGTCACAATTTTCGCCACATCGTCATCCCTCTTGAACCATTATCTACTTAGTACTTTTTCTAAATCAGCACCATTTGTGCCGACTCTATCCTTATCCTAAGGAATAATAGTCATGAAATCATGGGTTTGATGTGGATGGATGATTTTTCATTAATAGGAAATATAATAATAAATACATTACCATTAAAAATTTTTTACTGCCATTAACTTTTTTTAGAATATATCTTTATTGATTTCAGAGAGGAAGGGAGAGGGAGAGATAGAAACATCTATGATGAGAGAGACTCATTAATGATGCCTCCCGCACGCCCCCTACTGGGGATTGAGCCCACAACCTGGGCATATGCCCTTGACAGGAGTCGAACCTGGGACCCTTTAGTCTGCTGGCTGAAGCTCTATCCACTGAGCCAAGCCGGCTAGGGCTGCCATTGCACTTTTAACAGTAAGTTTATCCATGTAGGAGTAAAAATCATCTCATGCAGTAAGCACACCTCGCTTTGGGCAACACTGATTTCACATGTCTGGCCATGTGTCTGATTTCTTAGCTGTGCGTTAATGTGGAGGCATGGCCCTGGGATGTGCGTGTGTGTGTGTGCGTGTGTGTGTGCGTGTGTGTGTACGTGTGTGTGTGCGTGTGTGTGTGTGTGCGTGTGTGTGTGTGCGTGTGTGTGCGTGTGTGCGTGTGCGTGTGTGCGTGTGTGTGTGTGTGTGTGTGTGTGCGTGTGTGTGTGTGTGCGTGTGTGTGCGTGTGTGTGTGTGTGTGTGTGTGTGTGTGTGTGCGTGTACGTGTACGTGCTGTCAGAGGGCATTTCTGTGTCTGTGCAGTCATTTGTGCCCGCGTGTCTGTGTCGGCGACCTGTGGTTTGTGTGTTTGTGACTCCACGTGCCTGTGGCCTGCTGAGAGTGTGTGGGTGAGGATACTGTGAGTCCCCGCATTCACAGACTCAGAACATCAGTGCGAGGGGAAATCTCGGAGGTTGTCTCCAACGCCCACATCTTACAGATGGGGAAAGAAAGACCCAGAGAGTGGACAAGGATTTGCTCTGCAATCTTGGGCGAGTACTGTGCCCCCATTTTAAAGATGTTTCCTCGTCTTTAAAACAGGGGGTAAAACGTACAACGGAGTTGGTTTGAGGACTGAAGAAAAATAATGTATGTAAAGTCCTTGGTGCAGTGCTTGAGTGGGTAAACACCCAACAAACACTAGCTGCGATTATTATTGCTGGTGCGGCCATCACCAGCATCCGAGGCGCCCCGCCCATTCTGCCGGGCCATGGTTCCTCTTTAGCGTGGGGGTGGGGGTGCCCTTCTGAATACCTACCTGCATCCATCCTTTTAGCAAACATAGGTGCCTGGTGCGGGGTAGGCCGGGGGACCCAAGCATCCGTTAGGATGTGTGAGTTTGCGTGGCTCTGAGTATCTGTGTGTTTGTCTTTGCTGCAAACTTCTGTGCAAGCATGGGGACCCTGGGTGTACCTGCCAGCGTGTCCCTCTACACATGTCTGCACAGGGAGCTGTACATGTGTGCTCAGATGGGGCTTTGGTATTTGTGTGGCCCCTGGGAGGGCCAAGGGTGGGTTAGGGCCGAGAATGAGGGCGTTGGAGCTTGGGATGCTGGAGGGTCCAGGATTATGGGTGTTGGGAGCCCCAGGAGCCCTGACTCCCGGCTCCCTCCACTCTCCAGCGCCGGGCGTATTTCCGCCTCTGGAATGTGGCACTAGGGGGCTTCCTGGCAGTGCCAGACCACGTGGAAGACATGAAGGCGGGCCGTGTGGTGGTTTCCGAACCTGGAGCTGGAGGCAGCTGCATCTGGTACTACGAAGATGGGCTGCTGAAGAACCAGGTACTGGTTTGGTGCTGAGACAAGGACGCCCGGGCCCCGGGCATTCACAGACTCACCGTGGGGAGCGCCAGCCCAGCCAGTAACAGGACCCACCCGTGGGTCAGAGAGACACGCTCAGGCACCAAGACCCAGGGGAGTGGAGAATGCAGGCTGTGCTTCCACCCGGGGGAATGTATACTTTCCTCGGGGCCTCGGTCCCTCGTCTGCAAAACAAGGGCATTGAACCAGATGCTTCTAAGGGACTTCCCCGCTCTGAGCTCTGAAATCCTGTGACAGAACTTGGGTCCTAGTAGTAATGATAGATTCACTCCACAGACATGTCCTGAGCACCTAGTATGTTCCAGGCCTTGTTCTAGGCGCTGGGAATACAGCGTGGAGAAGACAGAAGTGACTCTGGCCCTCCTGAAGCGAACACCTGGTGGGGAGTGGCAGAAACAACTCAAACGAGTAAAACATTTTAGCACCTGAGCTGCTGATGCAACAGAGCAGCCATTTTCAACCTTTTCCATCTCACGGCACACAAACTACTAAAATTCTGTGGCACACCCAAAAATATGTTTTTTTGCTGATCTGACAAAAAATAGATGTCATTTTGATTGATTTACCAACAAGTAATAATAATAGTAATTACCTATCCTTTTTGCTCCAAAGTAACTTTAAAAAAACAACAACATAACACAGTTGCCTATACTTGTATATAAGTGCTTCCGGTATCAAGAATTGACCAATCAAAGGCAACTTTATTATGTGGCCTGACCAATAAGATGCAACTCTATTGTATGATCTAAATACTTATGGTTTAAGACAGGGCATTCACACCAGATGGCTATGGTTGTGTCGGCTGTTGCCGTTCTGTATTTGACAGCCTAAGGGGAAAGAGGTCAGTGGCCCTGACTAGTCAGGTATTGCATGTTTCGAAAATCCTTGCGACACACCGGGTGGGAATTGCTGCAACAGAGAGACAGTAAAGGAGTAGAAGGAAGAGGAGTGTCAGAGCTCGGACAAGGAGAGCCCTTTGTGGGCGATGACGTTTGAAGAGGCAGCCATGCGGGGACCTGAGGGGAGAGCATTCCAGGCAGAGGGAACTGTAATGCAAAGGCCCCGAGGGAGGAACACGCCTGGCGTTTTCTAGGACCCGAAAGGCCACCTGAGTGACTAGAGTGAAGGGAATGAAGAAGGAAGTAGCAGATGATATCAGAAAGGTTATGGGAGTGCAGACCCTGACGGGCTATTAAAAGGGTTTGTCTTTGACTTAGAATGAACAGGAACACTGGTTACGTACCAGGTGCCGTGCTAAGCCCTTCACATGCATGCCTCTATCCTCAGAGGGTACTCTGGGCAGATTCTATCTTACTCTCCATTGTACAGGGCAGGAAAGCCGAGTACAGAGAACTTAAGTAAATGGCCAAAAGTCACACAGCCCACACGTGTGTCTGTCGAGGCTTGTCTGATGCTAACGCCTGTGTTTTGGGAGTCAGTCATGGAAGGTTTTCTGGAGAAACTATTAGTTTTTCCAGCCCTTTTATGACTTCTCACCCTCACAATCACCAGCACTCAGGGATTCCCATCTCCGAAGAAACCAGAGTTTAGGAGGATTAAGAGAGATGCCCAGGATCACAATCCATAGGGATTTAAAGCTGGGTGTCGGGGTGTCTTTCTGTGGTGGGGTCCCTGTGGAGAGGAACGGGGCCTGATGACCCCCTGGACCCTCAGGTGGCCCCCACGATGAGCCTGCAGGTGATCGGACCCCCCAGCGCAGGCTCCAAGGTGGTGCTGTGGGCCGAGAGCCGCCTGCCCCGTCAGACGTGGAGCATCAGCGAACTGGGCCACATCTGCAGCCAGATGTTTGAGGGTCGGATCCTGGACGTGAAGGGTAAGGTGGGGATGTGTGTGGGAGAAGGCCTGAGGGCAGTGGAGTCCCCTGCTTGCTCTGAGCATCTCTTTTCCCATCTCTCACTCCTCCCCAGGTGGCCGGGGCTATGACCGGGACCATGTGGTGCTGTGGGAGCCGGCCAAGGACAGGGCTTCCCAGATATGGACTGTTCATGTGCTTTGACACCCCAGCCTGCCAGCCCTGGAGGCATTCTCTGGGATGAGATGTTTTTATAAGTATTTTGTTGTTGCTGTGTAACATGAGATGTTTTCTAATATCCTCCTGGGTGTTCTCCTCTCTGTGCACTTGGTACACTTGGTATTTGGGAGTGGGGTGAGGCTTCCTTCACCTGCCTTGGTCACCCTACATCCAGGCTGGCTCCTTCCCTCCCAGCTAGCTCGTCTGGGGCTCAGCTGTAAGGCCTCCCTCTGCCACCAGAGGGAGCCCTGGGTCCAGACTTAAGAACTGGTGTGCGTGGTCTTTTATGCCGTCACCCCAAATGATGTGTTCGGAGAACCTGTTCTGAGCCAGGTCTGGCACGGGGCTGTGGGGACGTACACAGAAACCAAGCCCCTGCGCCCCACCTCAGGGAACTCACAGGTCCAGGGGAGGATTCTGATGATGAAATGTCAGGTCTCTGCAAGGTGATCCTAAGGGGAGGAGCCTCTCAGCATTTGGACTCTGCATCAGGGAAGCTGGGTGGGAGCTCCCTGCCACCACCTCCTGCTGATGGGGGCATGAGTGGCTCCTTGGTACTGTTGCAAACCTGGTGTTTGGGGCCCCTGGTGTCAGTGACCACACATAGGACCCAGCTCCAGGTACAGGACAACTTTATTGACCCCCAGCTGGGTGATACTAACACCTCCACGGATCAGTACTTCCCTCTGTAGGCCATTGCCCCCAAGGCACTTTGTCAATTTTCACAACTGGTGATCTCTGGTATCAACCCCTCCCAAGGATTGGGGATGGGAAATTTCTCTGGCCATGTCTCAGAGGACACAGGGCTAGGGCTGAGGCATGTCACCTCAGCTGAGGTGAAGGAGCTGGATGAGGAAGATAAGGACAACGCCACTGCCCAGGCCGCTGAGTGCTGGGGCCCCGGCCTTGATTTTCTTGATGCGGTGGGTGGTGGTAGTGGAGGTGGTGGAAGAGGTGGTGGGAGAGGTGAAGGGAGACAAGGTGGTCGAGGTGGACGAGGTGGACCAGGTGGACCAGGTGGACCAGGTGGGCGCGGTGGAGGCGGTGGAGGAGGTGGAGGCGGTGGAGGAGGTGGAGGCGGTGGAGGCGGTGGAGGAGGTGGAGGAGGTGGAGGAGGTGGAGGAGGTGGTGGAAGTGGTGGTAGGTGTGGTAAATGCGGTAATGTTTTGCAAGATTCCACTCTGTATCTGCAAGAGAAGTGTAGCAAGCTCAGGGGGCTTTTGAATCTCATGTTTGTTTAGAGACACAGATCCCCTGCCCAATACAATAGTCTTCACTTCTCTGTCCCATGATCATGACTTCTGCCACCAGTTCCCATGGAGATAGATGATTGGCTGCTTCCTGCCTTGGCAGTCCCTATCCCACCTGCCACAGAGCCTTCCTGTCATCTCCAGACCCCCAGCATGTGGAAGACAGGGGAGGCTGTGGCTCCCAGCTCCTGACCTTACCAGTTGAGCCAGAGGCTTAACCTATCTGAGCCTCATTTGCTCATATTCTGAATGGGGAGAAGAGCACATTATAGTTGAGAGGGTGGCGGTGGGGGGTCACATGGGACGGCACCTGCCAAAGTGTGGGTGGGTGGATGGAAAGATGGGGAGAGTACAATTTCCTTCCTGAAGACATGGCCAGATTGTGATCAAACTGTTCTCAACGCTTGATCAAGCTGCAGCTAAAGTTGCTCTTGATGGAGATTAAGCTGTTTTTGATGGTGCTCAAGCTGTTCTTGATGCTTGATCAAGCTGCTCTTGATCAAGAACTTGATGGCTCCCAGCTCTTACGCTGACTAGAGCCCTCTGGGCATGGGATGCTGTGAAAGCGGCTCCTGGAATAGCAGTTGGTTTTGAGACTTTGCCTATTTCTGGAGTGGGTGATTTCTACCTTCTCTATATTCACGACACCTAGGCTTCTCTCCGTGGGGGTTCCCTGCCACCTGCAGAAAGGATCAGGTTCCACACCACCATTTCCTGGCCCCTTCTAATAAAACCATTGCCCCAGGTTTCTTGTGGGTTGATGCCACCCTCACTCCGGGCTGTCTTCCCAGGCCTCTAGAGTGACCATGATTCCACAGCGCCCCTTGGGTGCTTCAGTGTTCCCGGCACCCTGAGCGTGCTCCCAGCCTCAGTTACAGGCTTCTGTTCGGGGGCAGCCTCAAGTAGTTTGCACACAGCCAGAAGGGCTGGAAGGCTGGGAGCCGGACCCCCCTGGTCCTTGGTTTGCCTGCTGGAGCCTTTCTGTCTCTGTTCTCCCTGGAGAAGACGGGGTGCCCAGGAGTCTGTGTCCCTTCCTCCAATGCAGGCAGGTCTGGTGAATCGTGGGCAGTGGTGCCAAGGGCTGGGCGCTGCTCTTACCTGAATCATAATCAGGAAGCTGATGGCGAATAGGAGGAAGTAGAAGCCCTTCATCTTGGGAGGTTCTTGGTAGCAGCTTTTGGAAACCAGCGCAGGACTGTCTGCAGTGCACCTTTTGGGTGCGCTGTTTTTGAATCAGAGAGGCGGGGTGAAAGGGAGAGGAAGGAGGGCCTATGGGGTGGGGTGTTGCTTCCTTTTCACAGATTTCAGGGTTGAGGACACTAGGCCCTAGGTTCCAAGGCCCTGGCTGGCAATGCATTCTGGGTTGGGACCCAAACAAACCTCAAGGGGTGGGAGGTAGACAAACAGGGGTGGTTGTGGGGCAGTACACAGGGCTCCAGGCTTGGAGTAATGCCTCCTGGGGATTGAATCTTGGTTTAATTACCTATCAACTCTGCAACCCTAGGTCAGAAACTGTACCTTTCTGAGCTTTTAACAAAAAAACAGCCATAGGATTAAGTGCAATATAACCCATTTAAAAGTGTGAACGCACAGTAAATAATACATACTTTAAAAAAATGGACTGAAGGGTCCGGGGTTCAGGTCTGGTCAATGGCAGGGACCTTGTTGCAGGCTCCTCCCTGGGCACGCATGCAGAAGACAACCAATTGATGTGTTTCTCTTACATTAATATTTCTCCCTGCCTTCCCCTCTCTCTAAATAATCAATGGAAAAGTATCCTCAGGTGAGGATTAAAAATAAAAATAGTATAGGGGAGCTTGGGGGAAGGTCAATGGGGGGAAAAAGGAGATATATGTGCTACTATGTGTAATAAACAATAAAAAAAGAAAAGAAAAACATTTAAATACAAAAAAATACTTTTCATGAAAAAATAAAGTAAATAAAATAAAAATAATAGCCCTAACTGGTTTGGCTCAGTGGATAAGAGTGTCGACCTGCATACTGAAGAGTCCCAGGTTCGATTCTGGTTAGGGGATGTACCTTGGTTGCAGGCACATTCCCAGTTGGAGGTGTGTAGGAGGCAGCTGATCTATGTTTCCAACTCTCTACCCCTCTCCCTTCCTCTCCTTAAAAAAATCAATAAAATGTATTTGAAAATAAAAATAAAAACAATAAGATTGGGGCAGGATACAGGAGCTAAAAAAGAAAAGGTTGAGATAGATTTAGATTTAGAGGTAAGGTTGTATGTGGCTCCATAGGTCCAAAACATTAATATTTAGGACTGGGGGTGGGATAGCAGAGTTCTGTGAAAACAAAGGAGCATTGTATTAGTAATCTGGGAATCTAGCTTCTGGTAGGCCCTTTTCCTATCAGCCTCATATTTCATTTCAACTAGGAAGTCTATAGTGAATATTTCAGAAGTTTCTTCAGACCTAGTATTTTTGTGATTTGGGTAAAGAATATAGCAGATGGGCTGTTTGTGTCAATCTAGGATGGATGGAAGGGGGGCTAATGGAGGGACAAGCAGGCAACTAAACTGACTTGTCCAATGTAATAAATGCTAGAGCTAGTCTCATTTGAACTTGAATCCAGATCTGCTTGAGGCTACATTCATGTATGTAACCTATGGGGCTGCCTAGATGTCTTGATTCCCTGTCAATTCCATCCTGGAGGATCTAGATGTTGGCTCTGTAGCCCAGTTCCAGCCTCACTACTCTCCTTTTCTTAGTCTGATTTGTGCCTAATTTGCATACCAATTAGTAAAAAAAACCCCTTCTCATTTCCCTTCGGGCGTCCTGTTGCAAACCTCCTGTTGCAAGCCTCAGAAAAATCTGAGTAGGACCTTAGGGGCCTCTAGCCCTGGCTACAAAGAGCTGAGAATCCACTGGTGAGAGGAAGTCAAGAAGTGCAGAGGGAGGGAGCAGAGCTTTCTACAAATGTATGCGACTAGAGGTAGAAAAACTATAGTTCAAGACCCATTAAGAAAAGGTAAAGTCCCGCCCTACCCAGTTTGGCTCAGTGAATAGAGCATCAACCTGCAGACTGAAGGGGTCCCAGGTTTGATTCCAGTCAAGGGCATATACTTTGGTTGTGGGCACATCCCCAGTAGGAGGTGTGCAGGAGGCAGCTGATCCATGTTTCTCTCTCATTAGTATTTCTAACTCTCTATCCCTCTCCCTTCCTCTCTGTAAAAACCAATAAGATATATTTTTTAAAAAGAAGAAAAAAAAAGTAAAGTTAAAGTACCTCACCCGCAACTAGGCTTTGGGTTGGGACCAAGAAAGATGACATCTGAGGAGTGAGATGTCATCCTCAGATAGAAAACAATAGCCCGGCCCTCACAGAAATGATAATACAAACAATTACACGGAAGAGCCAGACAACGGAATTATCAACTAAACTTTCAAACAGCAATGCGTAGTATATTCAAAGATATATAAGACAAGATTGAGTACTGGAAATTGTTGAATGGAACCAAACGGAGTCTCTGGAATCTTTAGAACATAAAAACACAATAATAGAAATTAAGAATTCAGTAACCAGGTTTAACATCAGATTGGACACAAATGAAGAAAGAATTAGTGAAGTGGAAGCTATATCATGAGAAAAATATTATAGCATAATATATTTCTTAGGTGCCTACCGTGTGTCAAGTACTGGTCTAGGCAATGGGTAAATAGAAGTGGACAAAAAGGCCGAGTTCCTGCACTTATGGAACTGACATTCAAATGGGGGAAGACAAATAAATTATGGCAATTTGGGATTCAGTAAATGCTATGAAGAAGTCAAGAGGGCAATGTGAGAAAAGAGAAATGAGAGAACATATTCTAGCTAAATGTTTGTGTGTTGAGACCTGCAGGACAATAGGGACCTAAGCATGCAAAACACTCAGCCCACTCCCTGTCCCAGTTTCACGATGTTCTTTGATGACTGTCCCCAAGGCCCATCACCCTTCCACAGAGGGCAGGTGCTCGATGTGTCCTCGAGCTCAGTGATGGAATGGAATACTGCAAGCGTGAAGGGAGGGGAAGGGGGCGGCAGCATATCTTACAGGATGATCTGCTTGCATTTTTTATCCCCACTGAAAGAGGGCTGGGATCCAATGGCACCTCACAGAGCTCTCTGAGGTAAATCTTCATCCATCTGTCTGTTCATCCATCCATTTCAGGCAATTTATTGGTACCTACTGTGTGTCAGGCAAGATTCATGAGTGAGAGTCCCTTCCCTGAGGAGGTAATAGTCCAAGAGGGAGACACATGCTGAAAAAAATCACAAACCTGGATAAGAAATACTCCCAAGGCAGCAGGACTATTAGGATGTGGAGTGTAATTCTGCTTGCGGGGAGTAGAGGTATGCATGGAGGGAACGTTGGAGCTAGTTCCAAAAGAACTGAGGAGGATGTTCCCACTGGAAGAAGAGGCCTGAACATAGCATGATAGCTTCTGGAACACTGAGAAGGATGGAGGGCAGAACTCATAATATAAAAGCCTGAAATGTCATGCTAAATGAGGAATTGATCCAATGTGAGTGAAGAAGAGGAGGAAGATGGGAGAGAGAGCTGTTTATCCTGAGGAAATGCCTGAATTTAGAGAACCTGTCTGCTGTCTGTTTACTCCTGAGCTGCTAGGTCCCAATAAACTCTTCAGTCACAAAGGGGTCACGATTAATAAGAACCTTTCGGGAAGTGATCTAAAAGCGAAGTGGACTATGCCTGTTCTGAAGAGCAGGGATTTCTAACTCCAGGGCTGGGGTCTCCTACAGGTGGGAAAGCGGCCTGGAAAGACCCTCATTCAGAACCTCTCTTCTCCCAGTCCAGGACCTCTCCACCATTGTCAGGTAGTGGGCATCCATCGTGGGACAGAACCAAGAAGAGGCCAGTGGCCACCATCCCAGAGGTCAAGGGAATCCTGGGTGAACTTGGAAGCTGGACAGGTTGACCTCCAGTGTCTTCCCAAAACTCAAATCTGCTGTAAACCCAGAGACCACAGAAAGATATTCAGAATCCTTTAAAGTGGGGGATAGAGAAATACGTACAGGTCAGACAAATAGATGAGGTTAGACTCTCTTGTTTTCTTTTTTAAAAATATATTTTTATTGATTTCAGAGAGGAAGGGAGAGGGTGAGAGAGAGAATCATTGACCGGCTGCCTCCTGTATGGCCACTACTGGGGATGGAGCCCACAAGCGAGGCACGTGCCCTTGACCAGAACTGAATCCAGGACCCTTCAGTCCACAGGCCAACGCTCTGTCCACTGAGCCAAACTGGTTAGGGCTCTTGTTTTCTTTGTTTTTGGGAAACACCTTTTAAAAAACAATAATGTGGCAAGGTTATGATAAATTTACACAATAATACTATGAAGTAGGTTTTTAAAAAAATACATTAAAAATTTTTTTTACAGAGAGGGAGCGAGAGGGATAGATAGAAACATCGATGAGAGAGAAACATTCATCAGCTGTCTCCTGCACACTCCCCACTGAGTATATGCCCGAAACCAAAGTACATGCCCTTGACTGGAATCAAACCTGGGACCCTTCAGTCCACAGGCCGGCGCTCTAGCCACTGAGGCAAACCGGTTAGGGCTGAAGCAGGTTTTTATTAGAATCTCTATCACAGATACAGAAACTGAGGCTCAGGAAAGGGCAGTTGCTTCAGTAGAACAGCCAGCTAGTGAATGACAGAACCCAGCCTCATAGAATTAAGTTATGCTGACCCATAATATAGTCTCATATATGACCCATAATATAGCTATTATTATTTTCCAAATTTCTACAATGAAAATGCATACTTTTATAATAAGGCTCTGACTTCCCCCAATAAATGTTATTAAAAAAATAAATTAAAATAGCCCACCAGGTTAAAGGGCTCCCATCTTCCTCACACAAACTGGATGCTTGCTGAGTGCCTGCTTCAGGATATCACAGGATCCTGGGTAGGAGGAAGGTACGTGGTAAAGCCTGATGCCTAGGTGTATGCCAGTTCATGCTTCCCAGTCTTGTTGGGGCAGGAGGCAGTGAACAGAACACAGCAGGTCTCATGAGGCCAGAGCCCCTTTCCCACCTGCCCCTCCCCGCCAATCCCCATGCTGTTGGGCCTTGCTGAAGGAACACAGCAAGGTGACACTGTAAGTTGCTAATCTCCTGACCATGGCTCCAACCCACCCAAAAGCACTGGGCCCCAGGATGACCTCACATTTCTTTTTCTCATACATCAAGCCTCAGAGAATAGTAAGAGAACTCTCCCAAGTCCAACTTCTGGTCACACTTTCTACCTGAACCCCTTCTTTGGCAGTGGGCATGTGCCAGCTACAACTTGGTTACCTTTGCCTGTTTTACTAAAGTGGGACCTTCCAGACTCTAGAGACAGGCTGTTCTGGGTTTTAATCTACTTATACTGCTTTCTACCTGCATGGTCTTTTTTTTTTTTAAGTTGATTTCAGAGAAGAGGGAGAGGGATAGAGAGTTAGAAATATCAGTGATAAAACAGAATCGTTGATTGGTTGCCTCCTGCATGCTCCACACTGGGGATCCAGCCCGCAACCCAGACATGTGCCGGGAATCCAACCGCGACCTTCTGACACCCAACCACTGAGCCACACAGGTGCGGCCTACCTGCATAGTCTTAAGCAAGTCACTTCATTTATCTGTGCTTCCATTTTCTCTTCTGGGAACCTCATAATGTTGGCATTGGGCACTTGGAAGGCACTCATTAAATGGTAGCTAGCTTCCTTCAGCCTCCAATTGGTGTGTCAAGAATGCCTCAAAGAACCTGTCGTCTCCTGAGTGCAATAGATTAGAAAGTCAAATACTATATAATAAAAGCCTAATATATGAAGTGTCCAGTCATCCAGTAGGCCATTCAACCATCAAAGCATAATATGCTAATAACATGCTAAGGCCACTCCATTGCTCACTGTGTTATGCACTGACCACCAGGGGGAAGACGCTCCGACTGCTAGGTTAGCTTGCTGCTGGGGTCTGGCCCATTGGTACTGAGTGAGGCGGGCCGGACACAGCCTGGAGCCCTCCTTTGGTCCCTTCCCAGCTGGCCAACCTCCCGTGTCCCTCCCTGGCCCCAATGTGCACCAGCCTGGCCTGTGCCCTCTCACAATCCAGGACCCCTCAGGGGATGTCAGAGAGCCAGTTTCGGCCCCATGGTGGAAAGACCGGATGGCTATGATGTGCAGGGATCACCAGGAGGCAGATGCTCAATGCAGGAGCTGCCCCCTGGTGATCAGTGCACTCCCACAAGGGTAGCGCCACTCAACCAGAAGCCCAGTTTACAGCTGCCAAGCTCCTGCCCCTGCGGCAGCACTAAGAATGTCCCACTGCTGCTCCTGGTGGGGAGCAGGCCTAAGCCATCAGTCGGACATCCCCCAAGGGCTCCTGGACTGTGAGAGGGAGCAGGCCAGACTGAGGGACCCCCTCCCTCCGAGAGCACGAATTCTGTGCACCAGGCCTCTAGTGGAAGATATTAAAAAGTGTGATCTGAGACACAGAGAAAGGGCTTTGGTGGTTGAGCCCAAGTCATGGGTGCCTGAGACCGGAAGTCACAGAATCCCAGACCATCACAACTGAAGGTTGAGGGATAAAGATAATGGCAGTTAAAACTTACGCTGCATGGGTATACCTTGTATGAATTCTCTCATTTAATCCGCACAGAAACTCTGTAAGGTGGGTGTTATCCCCATTATATAGATTAAGGAACTAAGCTGAGTAACTTGCTCAAGGGCACACAAGGCAGGAGCCAGCCCAAAGCCCGTGTCCCATGCTCTTAACTACCTAGTTGCTCTAATCAGACCCCTTAATTTTACAGATGAGGTTCAGGAAAGGGAAGAGTCTCACACGAAGGTTTACACAAAAGAACTATAACATGATCGTCCCCGCCAGAATTCATTCTGGTCAAGAAGTTTTCAGAGAAATTCAGACTTAAGAAACATTTATTAAGTACCAGCCTCATTTCAATTCATACTCCAAATGCTGTACGAATCAGAGGGGGAAACAGGCTCAAAGTGATAATTCACCCCCAAGTCAATTTAGCCCCAAACTGCGGCCTTAGGTACCGCCTCCGCCGCCGGCTAGTTGCGCAGAGAACCCGCCCCCCTCGAATTAGCCAATGGGAAGCAGACGAGCCTGGTCGCCTGGGAAACCGCGTGACAACAAGATGGCGGTGCTGCGGGTCGGCTCCTTGGCCCTGCCTGGTGAGTCCCGACCGGGGTGGTTTTGCCCGCGGATACTCTACGCATTCCGGGGCCTCGCCGATCCCAGCGGGCCGGCTCTCCCGCAGGCCCCCCGCGTCCTGGGATCGGATCCGGGTCCCACCTCC
The DNA here is from genome assembly GCA_027563665.1 of Antrozous pallidus. Classification (NCBI taxonomy): domain Eukaryota; kingdom Metazoa; phylum Chordata; class Mammalia; order Chiroptera; family Vespertilionidae; genus Antrozous; species Antrozous pallidus. Next base: position 196,463,213 of record CM050508.1, read on the forward strand.
CATGGCCACGCGTGGAGGAGGCGACGCGGCTCCCAGGGCGGGGTTAGGTGATGACATGGGTGTCTCCGAGAGCACTATGAAAAATGGAAACCCAAATGTCCATCACTGAATGAGTGAATGAATGAATGAATGAATGAGTGAACAAATGTGGCCTGTCCCTATAGCGGAATGTTATGTGGGGATCTAGGGAGTGGGCGTGCAGCTTGCCGGGCCGACAGGCACGGGGAGCGCTGGGATTTGGGGGAGCCAGCCAACAGGTCAAGCAGCGATGAAAGATGTCAGTCAGTCTTGACTTGGGCCCCAAAGGTGTAGAGGCATAGAACACGGCTTTTCCTTCAAAGCCCAAGCCTTAAGGGGGAACAGTGCAACCTTCAGGCGTCCCAGGCCTGACGGTGAAGACATAGTTTGACCTCCCCACCCCCCCCACCCCCGCCCCGGAAGTCCCCAAGTGACATGGCCCTGTCCTCAGGGACCCCAGGTCTGAGGGAGCAGGAGACACAGCCCCGCGGTCAGGAGTGGCCAGACTGATGGAAACATATAGCCGTTGCTCTCAGGGGTCTCCTGTAATCCTGGGAAGGTTTATCTGGAGACATTGTTGGATTGGCCTGGAGTGAGAGTGGAAAGAGGGAAGTCAGTGGTGGGCCATTGTGACAGTCCCAAAAGACAGGGAAAGCCGCACTAGAATGGCCACCAGTGGGCAGAGGAAGGAGGAGCTGCGTGTGAGAAACACTGGAGTTTTACCTGCAGAATTTGGTACCCGATGAGACGGGATTAAGAGAGAAGGAAGGAGAGAAAAATGTTGTGGCTGGATGATGAGGTCCCATTAAGAAGAGGAAAGATGGTCCCCACCCCTTTTTAAAATATATTTTTATTGATTTCAGAGAGGAAGAGGGAAAGAGAGATACAGACATCAAGATGAGAGAGTCATTGATCCGCTGCCTCCTGCACGCCCCACACTGGGGATTGAGCCCGAAACCCAGGCATGTGTTCATCGGTGAATAGTCCCTTAACCGGAATAGAACCTGGGACCCTTCAGTCCACAGGCTGATGCTCTATCCACAGAGCCACACTGGCGGCCCCCCCTTTTTTATATGAGTGCTTTATTGAGATATAATTCACCTCTTTAAAATGTAAATTTCAAGTAGTTTTTTGTATATTCATAGGGTTGTGCAAGCATCACCCCAATGAATTTTAGAACTTTTCATCAGCCTAAAAGGATACTCTGTGCCCTTCAGCAGTTACTTCCCAAATGCTCCACAGCGGCCCCAGCCCAAGACCACCACTAATCGGTCACTATATGAAATGCACACTCTGGACATTTCATATAAATGGAACCATAAAATATGTAGTATTTTGTGATTGACTTCTTCCCCTCAGCATAATATTTTCAAGGTCCATTCACTTTGTAGCATGTATTTCATTCCTTTTTTTTTTTTAAATATATATTTTATTGATTTTTCACAGAGAGGAAGGGAGAGGGATAGAAAGTCAGAAACATCGATGAGAGAGAGACATCGATCAGCTGCCTCTTGCACATCCCCTACTGGGGACGTGCCCGCAGCCAAGGTACATGCCCCTGCCGGAATCGAACCCGGGACCCCACAGTCCGCAGTCCGACGCTCTATCCACTGAGCCAAACCGGTCTCGGCATTTCATTCCTTTTTTTAAAAAATGGATTTCAGAGAGGAAGTCAGAGAGAGAGAGAAACATCAACGATGAGGGAGAATCATTGATTGGCTGCCTCCTGCACGCCCCACGCTGGAGAGCGAGCCCGCAGCCCCGGCTCGTGTTCATAGGAGAGTGTTCAACCATTGAGCCAGGCCGGCCGGGCCTCATGCCTTTTTTAAATTGTCCGATAATATTCCATTATAAAGTCACACCACATTTGTCTGTGCATGCATTGATTGATGTCTATTTGGGCTTCCATTTTTTAGCTGCTCTAAATAACGCCGCTATGAAGGTGTGAACAGGTTTTTGTGTGGATGTAAGTTTTCATTTCTCTTGGGTATATGCCTAGGAGCGGAATTGCTAGGCCATAAGGTAAGTGTGTTTGATCTTTTAAAGAAACGCATGCTCTTTTCCACAGCAGCTGCACCATTTTACAGCCCAACAAATTACAATCCAATTTCCCTACATCCTCAACAAGACTTAATCTCTGTCTTGTTTTATGTTACTTTTCCCAACACCATTTATTGCCTCTATGCCTTCTTCCACCTCCACCCACTCCAATTTCTGTCTTTTTTGACTAGTTTCTTTGGAGAGAGTCATGTGATGGGAATTTGGAGAAGGAAGGGATAATCAGGTTGGTGGGAGATTATGCAGACCTGTTTTAGGGACTAAAGGCACAGTGCATAGGGCTCATTAGAATAATGAAAATACCCTAAAATTGATTGTGATGAAAACTCTGTGATATGTATGTTATTTTTGAATCCCATGGGTAACCCTCCCTGATACTATTCCCATCCCCACTTTATACCAAAGGAACCAAGGTGGGGGTTACACTGTCTAGAGCCTGGATTCTTTCTTTTTAAAATTTTTAAAAAATGTATTTTATTTACTTTTTTTACAGAGAGGAAGGGAGAGGGACAGAGAGTTAGAAACATCAGTGGGAAAGAAATATTGATCAGCTGCCTCTTGCACATCCCCAGTAGGTACATGACCTTGACCGGAATCGAGCCTGGGACCCTTCAGTCTGCAGGCCAATGCTCTATCCACTGAGCCAAACTGGTTAGGGTTCTTTTTTAAAATTTTAAAACATTTATTTATTGATTTTAGAGAGGGGAAGGGAGAGGGACACACAGACATATTGATTTGTGTCCCACTTATGCCTGCATTCATTGGTTACTTCTTGTATGTGTCCTGACTGGGGATCAAACTTGCAACCTTGGTACATCTAGGTGACACTCTAACCAACTGAGCTACCTGGCCAGGGCCAGCAGCCTGGCTTCTTGACCTCCCTGCCATGTGGACTGTGTCTTGGTTGGATCCTGCCCTTGGGTTGCCCTCTCTGGCTCTGAGATGTTGGGGTAGCACCTGGGCTCTGGTGGGAGGGGAGGGGACACCTAAACTTTGTGTTGACCAGCTCCTTGATGGATGGACAAAAGCCCCAGGCATCTTGGGTAGTCTCATGACTGGGCTCCACGTTTGGGCAAGTCCTAGGCTTCTGGCACATTTCTGCAGCCTACTCCATCCCCAACGCCTGTTCCCAGGACAGAGGCCTCTGGGTTCCAAGCAGAGAGCGGGATATCTGGAGGAGCAGGTGGATATTGCCACAGGGATCCTGAGGCCCGGCTGCCTCCGGAGTCCTCGGCAGGAGCCGTGGGAGGAAGTGAGAGGAAGTGAGCTGGTACTCCCTGGATAGTGTTCCTTTTTGGGAACGAAACCAAGGAAGAGAGTTTCAGGCCACTTCCTGGTCCCGGGGGAGTGACTCCAAGAGCTGACTTCTGTTTTTTCCTTTCCTTTGTTAATCCTCTCATAAGGATATTTTCTCCTTTGCTTTTTTAGAGAGTGGAAGGGAGGGGAGGAGGGAGAGGAAGAGAGAAACATAGATATAAGAGAGACACATCAGCTGGTTGCTTCCCGACCTGGGTCCGGGGATCGAACCTACAACCCAGGCATGTGCCCTTGACTGGGAATAGAACCCTTGACCCTTTGGTCTGGCTTCTTTCTTTCTACCCAGGGAGTTCCTGACAACTAAAATCTAGAAGAACTATGAGCACACCTTTGTCCTCCCTTGGCAAGACCCGGAAAGTGCCGCTGCTGTCGGAGACTGTGAATTCGGGGTAGGAGGCTGGCCTCCGGGTCCCTGAGTCCATGCCCCTGCCTCTTCCCCGCTCCTCTAGAGCAATGAGGATTCACGTGGCTTTCCCCGACCACCTTATCCTTCTCTAGCTCCGAGAGGCTCTCCGTTGTCATGCACACCCTGGGTTGTGCCCTCTAGTAGGGTTTGGGCTCCGTGTGAGTTGCTTAGCGTCCACCTACTTACTCACTCCATTAATTGTGCAAACACTGGTGTTGCACCTGTTCCGGGCCCTGCCCTGTGCTGGGCTCTCAGCAAAGGGAATTCTTACATCTGTCTAGCACGTCCATCTTTCTGGGGAGGAAGGGAGACTGGGAGAGAGACAGAAACATCAATGATGAGAGAGACTCGTTGATTGGCTGCCTCCTGCCCACCCCCTACTGGGGATAGTGCTCATAACCTAGGCATGTGCCCTTGACCAGGAATCCATCCTGGTTCATAGGTCGACGATCAGCCACTGGCCTAAGCAAATAATTTTTTTTTAAACTTTGTTGCTCTTATGAACATCACTTGGATCATTTGTAGACCAAGGGGATCCAGAGAGGTTAAGTGACAGGCCGGTCCCACACCATCTCAAAGCAGAGCTGGGGCTGGGCTCCTCGACTGTGTCTTCCACCCCAGACTCTGCTCCAGCCTTCCCTGTCCTCCGCGGGGAGGAGGTGGGTCCCCAGTGCCAGGATGGGGTTGGGGGTGGATGTCCTCAGGAGGCAGAGGCTCACCCTCCATCTCCTTCATGGTTGGCTGGGGGCTTGGTGCCCAGGGCCTCTCCCCTGATGGCATTTCAGGGGCTCCTAACATGTTCTGTCTTCCTTCTCCTTCCTGCCCGGATTCCCAGGAAGCGAGGGATAAAACTCTACGGAACCGGTAAGTGAGGACTCTGCCCTTGCCTCTTCCTCCCCTCCCCTCCCCTCTCCCAGGTCTCCTTGTGGTTGGGCAGATGGAGAGAGAGCACAAGGAACACTCTGTCAGCCACAGGAGTGGCCCAGCCTCAGTTTCACCTGCAGCTCCCACCCCTCCGGAGGACAGGGCTTCCTCTCGGCCCCGTCCTCTCCTCTCTGTAGGAGGCCCCACAGCCCTAGCAGAGATGTCACCCCTAACATTTGAACCCCTCCACCCTTGGGGTTGACTGGTGAGTGCTGAGAATCCAGAGGGGGCCAAACCCCAGCCCTCCTTCCCCAAACAGCCTCCTCCAGCCCATAACCCCGTTTCTCCCGGAACCCCTGTCCTCACATCACTACTCGGACTCCTGCAGGCTTAGATCTTTGCATCTCAACCCCACTCTTGCCCCCACCGTGGTTCCCTCCGCCCCCCAGGAGCCAGGCTGGGCGAACTCTAAGAAGAAGCCTGTTCTCGTTGGATGCGTGCTCACCAACATCCCATTTTCTATCCTCGTTTGTTTGGGGGGACGGAATACAGGCTGCTGCATCTTGGCCAGGGCCCCAGCTTGCTCTGGGCCTTCGCCCCCGCAGTGACCTGGCTCTGTGTCTGCAGAAGATGCAGTGAACGTGCTGAATGACGGACAAGGCTCAGAGGAAGACTTCCCCATCCCTTCCTGCTATGGTGGCATAGGAGCTCCTGTGGGTAGGCAAGGTGAGAGCCGAGGCCCAAAGGGGTCTGGGTTCCCAGCGGCAGGAGAGGGCCCCAGAGGGGAGAGACCCAGAGGGGCATGCACCTACTCCCCCATTTCTGGCTGGGACCATGGCTATGGGCCTGCCCCCCAAGACCCATCCAGGGCCTGGTTTGGCATAAAGCTAATTGGGCCCCACTCTTAGCTCAGGAGGTGTGGCCACGCCCCAGGCCAGGCTGTGGCTAGTGCCTCTGGAGTGAACCTGGCTGGAGTCGTCAAGTGTAATGTCCGAGTGCCCAGGGTTCAGGGTCAGAGGAGTGAAGGGCCTGAGGGGGAAGCTTTGCCATCAGCTGTCTGCTTCCTGCTTTGCAGGGCTCTGAGCAAGGCCCAAAGTCCCCTAGGTAGCCAGCCGTCCTCGCCTGGCCCACACCACCCGAGAGGGCTTGGTGACACTGCCATCATGTAGGTGCCTAGAGGGGGACGGGCTCATCAGGGAGACTTTCCAGAGGAGGTAGGACTGATCAGGCCTGGCACGGGGAGACCTGCAGACAGAAGGAGCGGGCGGGGCGCTGGGCAGGGGCAGAGTCGGAGCTGGGATGCAGTTAGAATTCTCCACTGGCTGTGTCTCTCAGATAAGCTACTTCCTTCTCTGCATGTCCATCCCCTCTTCTGTGACCTGGGCCTGGGAACCCCCAGGTCAGCGTGTTGAGGTGAGGGTTCGCTGAGGGGGTCCTCCAGCAAACACCCAGCCACTTGGATGGTAGGGAGGGGAGCTGAGATGGAGGAGGAGGCAGAGAGAGCCTGGCCCCACAGCCACTCAGTCACAAAGCCCGTGTGCTCCCCGCGGGGACCTCTCAGCAGTGGTCACAGCGAGCAGCTCCCCCGCCGACAGGGCCGGTCACTGCTCCCCGCTTACTTCTCACCAGCGTCTGTGCCTCAGGCCTCACCTGTCCTCTCGCCTCTGCACAGAACAGTCCACAGGGTTTCTGTTCCCTCCTCAGAGCACCCGCTCGTACCATTGGACAATTTACCGAATCTCTCTGTGCCTCAGTTTCCTCAAGCAGCATTTCCTCAGAGGCGTGTTGTAAGAATTGCACAAGTTGACATGAAAGTGTTTAGAGTGGCCCCTCTTATCTAGGCCACAGCTGTTGTTATTACTCTTTTTTAAAATATATTTTTTATTGATTTTTTACAGAGAGGGAGAGGGATAGAAACTCAGAACTATCGATGAGAGAGAAACATCGATCAGCTGCCTCTTGCACACCCCTACTGGGGATGTGCCCACAACCAAGGTACATGCCCTTGACTGGAATCAAACCTGGGACCTTTCAGTCCGTAGGCCGAAGCTCTATCCACTGAGCCAAACTGGTTTCGGCTGATGTTATTACTCTTATTTCCACTCCTGGGGATCCCTCTCCCACTCCGAGGACCCCCATACCTCAGCCTCAGCTCTAGCCATGGGCTCTAGGACTCTGTCTGGTTGGCAGCTGGTGGGTCCCAGAACGGGGAGCTGCTGAGCGCCATGATGAGGAAGGTGCAGGACCTGGAGGAGCAGGTGAAGGAGCAGGCTGACCAGATGCTGTCCAAGGTGGGACCCCAGTGGGGACACCGCCAGGGTCCAGTCTGAAGGTTGAGGTGGTGGTGGTGGTGGGGGTCCAGGCTGGTGTGATCAGTGAGGCTACTACTGCAGTGGGCCAAGGGGGGTGGGTTCTAGAACCATCTCCACACTGAACTGCCCAGTTGAGGACCAAGTGTGGCCTGAGACTGATGGGTCCCTGTGACCTGAGTAGAGAGGCTAGGGGTGTTCTCCACAGCTGGGTCAGGCCCGTAGACCTCAGAGTTCTGGGGCACTCAGGGGACCTCCACACCTTCCCCTGCCTCCGTGGCACCTCAGGGTCATCTGAGGTGCAGGAACAGTGGTTATGCCAAAGGGGGGCCCCACAGAGGCACACATTCCAGGTCTTCCCTCTGGAAGGGGCTCCCTTGGGCTCTTGGAACCCCCAGGCCGGCCTGCCTCTCACCCCTCCCCCTCCCGGCTCCTCGTCTTGTTGCTGCAGGATGAGAGAATACAGGCCCTTGAGAAGCTGGTGGTGATCCTCCAGGAGCAGAAGGGTAAGAGGCTCTCTCAGTGGCTGCTCGTCCCTCCCGTGGTGCCTCCCCTGGGCCGGTGGCCCCTGGGCACCAGGGCTCCGGGGCACCCGGTGGTGGGTCTGGACAGCCGAGCCCAGAGGGGCAGTGACACTTTTGGGATGGTGCCCTCCAACGTGGGACTGAGTGCCCCGAGGGCAGGCGCAGCCTCAGGAGCCTCGCCTTAGGAGGTGGCACCTCCCCAGGGTCAGGAGGGCCTCCCTTGTCAGGGTCAGGGAGAGGGGCTCGAGGCCACTCTCAGGGGATCCCCAGAGTTCTCAAGGGGCAGCTTCTTCAGACGCCCCTCAGGGCAGAGCTCTGGCCCAGGCAGCCGGCAGCCTCCATGCTGGGGCAGCAGAACCCCTCCCCGTCTCTCCTGAAGGCGAGATGTCCCTGCAGCGGCAGGAGGACCTGGAGGTGCTGTGCGAGCAGCTGCGGCAGCAGGTCGGACAGATGGAGGTGAGAGGCAGCGGCGAGGGTCTGCCCCTCGGGAACGGGTCAGAGCCCGCCTCTCCGGCCCCGGCCTGCTCTGGTTTCCCTCTGCGGACTGACCTGGGGCTGACCGAGCCCGAGAGGTGTCCAGGGTGGGGCACACTCCTTCCGGCCCGGCTTCTGCTTCAGGGTCACCCTGAACCACAGTCCCCTCCAGCCGCGGGCCCTGCCTCTGGTTCTTTGACTCCATTGAGCACTTCCTCATCTCGGGACCTTGGCCCGTGCTGTCCCTCTGCTGCGGTATTTCTCTCCCCTTCCCCCAGCGAGGTTCCACTCATCCCAGTCTCAAGTCAAGGCGGGACTCTCGCAGGAGCCCCTCTCCTACTGAGCAGGGCAGGCTGTGTCCCGGCTTCCTTAGGGCCCCATCTCTCTCCTCCCTCCCCCGCGGGGACCTCGAGCTCTACGGGGGAGGAACCTCCAGCCTCCTGTGCCTTGCTGTCCGCCCAGGACCTAGCATGACACCTGGCCATATGTGTTTACCGAATTGAACGTGGCATCTGTCAGCCTGTGTCACCTTCCTTGCCCCCATTCATACAGCAAGGCTCACACAGGAGGGACCCACTTTTCAGGGAGGGTCCTGGGGGCCTGCTTTGTCAGTGCCTGCTGCTCTCTCGCTGGCCCCACCAGCAGCAGCTCCTGGGGTCGAACCTCTCCCTCTCCATGTAGGGTTGGCTTCCAAAGCCCCAGCCTGATTTAAGGCGCAGCAGCAAACCCACAAGCGGGCCCGGGCCCGCTCATACCTGGCTGTGGGGCGCCTCTGAGCAGCTGCCGCTGGGCAGAGGGTGTCGGAGACCCTCTGTTCATATCACTCACATTTATTGCTTCGTTCATGTAGCCAACTCACACGAAGCATCTCCTGTTTCCCAGCCCCTGGGGGGGAGATGTGGTCCTGCCCCCACGAGGCTGAAAGTCTGGAAGGGACTTGAGCAAGGACAAGGAAAGATGCACAGTGCACAGACATGGTGACACTTTTCAGTGGGTGACACAACAGAGATTTGGCCCACCCTGCAGGCGACATTGGGCAAGGGATCGAGGTTGTGAGGGGACCTCAGGGAAAGAGAAGCCCGGCCGAAGACGAGCAGCTCCACCTCCCACCGTAGACACTTGGCTTATGGTGGGTGGTTGTGGGAGCAAGAGGGAGAGCCAGACGAGGCGGTGGGGATCACGGGGCGGGGGTGGGGGGGGGCACCCACAGAGTGGAGTTGGATTCTGTTCTGCAGGAATGGGAAACCACAGAAAGGTTTCAGTTGGAGGGGTGGGTGGGGGCAGGGGCAGGTGGAAGCTCAGCCTGAGTTGTCCGGGAGGGAGCTGACGAGGCTGGACCAGGTGGCAGCGGAGGAGACCGGTGGAGTGGACAGATGTGAGCCGCCGGGAGGTGGAGCCCAGCGGGCGGCAGGGAGAGGCACCGTCAGGGGTGAGGCCGAGGCGGAGGGGAGCTGTTGGCTGAGTGTGCGAGACCTGGAGGGGAAGAGGTTGGGGGGGGGGGGCAGGGGGGCGGTGACTGTGTGGGCCAAGTTCACTTTGGGACGCCTGTTAGACATCTCCGGGGGGACGGCTGGCAACGTGGAACCGAAAAGGAACCGCCGGTGTTACAAGAGATGAAGACAGAAGTGGGGCGGCTGGGGCCGGCGCCGGCCCGCTGTTGGACGCTGCACCTGAGCCATGGGCCAAGGAGAGGAAGGGAGATGAGGAACCAGCAACAGGAAGTGTAGACAATTCACAGGTTTTCCTGTGGCAGAGTTGTGAGAGCCAGCCCTGGGGAGGCTGTATGTGGGGGGCTACATCCTCCCGGGCCTGCAGAGCGGGGCTCCTGCCCCTCCTCCCACTCAGGCCAGGTCCACCCGGCTCCCCTCTGCCATGTGCCAGGCACTGTGCCGGGTGCTTGATAAGATTATCTTGCTGAGTCCTCACAAGCTCGTTGGGCAGGTGCTGCCCTCTCCGCTGTATACGGAGAAGCCCGAGGCCCTAGGGGGTGACGTGGCTCCCCAAGTTTACAGCCACAAAGTTGCCAAGACCCCGCGCCCACCCCCTCTGCCAGCCCCGGGAGCTGCGGCCTGAGGCTGGGGACGGGGCGAGGCCGCTCTTTCCTGGGAGGGACTGAGCTGACAGTGCCCCCGGCGTCTCCCCTCCAGCGGTTCCTCGGTGACTACGGTCTGCAGTGGGTGGGCGAGCCCAAGGACCGTGAGGGCTCGGAGGACTTGGCATGCTCAGAGGATGACACGGAGGAGTGGATGAGAGCCAAGAAGTTCTGGAAGCCAGGTAGAGGGGGCTCACCCCAACCCCTCCTGCAAGGGGAATTCTCCAACAGCTTCCTTTTGGCCAGAAGCATGCAGAGGCCACCTCCGCCTGCCCGGCCTGCACGCACAGGTGCCCTGAGGCGGCCCACGCCTTGCCCCTGACCCCGGACCGGTCGGGCGAGAAGGGCCTCAGCCTCCATCACTGCCCCTGACCTGCAGCCACATTCCTCCTCTGTCTCCTGCACACTCTGCTTGTTCATCTTTCAGAGACCCAGAGACATCAGCTGTGATAAGACCTCATTTTTCTCAGGCATCATAGTTTACAAAATATCATCCACCCGAAAGTTGTTGCTTTTAAAAGCCATCTCTGCGTTGGACACTGGCCTCAGTTCCAGGCTCGCTGCCCCCCGCCCCCCCCCACTTTGGGCTCCCTTTCCAGGTTCATTTATAGCCAAACCATTGGGTTCTACCTGCTTCTAAAGGACTCACTGCTTTTTTATTTTTTAAATTGATTTGAGAGAGAAGGGGAGAGAGACACTGGTTTGCTGTGCGTTCCTTGGTTAATTGTTGGTGTATTGGGATGGCTCTAACCAAACGAGCTACCTGGCCAGGAAACCACTTTTTATTTAGAAAAAAACTTTTGGGTATATATACACCAGTATATATTTAAATTTTAGAGAAGAAAAGAGAGGGATAGAGAGAGACTTCTGGGAGAAACGGCGATCAGCTGCCTCCTGCTGGGATTGAGCCGGCAACCTGGGCGTGTGCCCTGACTGGGAGTTGAACCCGGGACCTCTCGGTTCATGGTCGATGCTCAGTCACCGAACCACACTGGCCAGGGCGCCACTTTATTTTTATTATTAAAAAAATATATATATATATATATTATTGATTTTCTACAGAGCGGAGGGGAGAGGGATAGAGAGTCAGAAACATCGATGAGGGAGAGACATCAATCAGCCGCCTCCTGCACACCCCCTGCTGGGGATGTGCCCGCAACCAAGGTGCATGCCCTTGACCGGAATCGAACCCGGGATCTTTCGGTCCGCAGGATGATGCTCTATCCACTGAGCCAAACCGGTTTCGGCTCCACTTTTTATTTTTAATTCGATTGCTAATATCTAGAGGGATCTGGGGTCACAGAACGAGCTGGCCGTTGCTGAAAGCCGGGTCTATTCGAAGAATGGAAGGCCGTTGCCCCCATTCAGCGCTTCAGCCAGATGAACACCATGTTTTTCATTTATAGCAGCTTTTGCTCCTGGGATTCCCCTCCTGGCCTCTCTCCATCCTCCCCTCCACTGCCTTGTCCCCAGATGCCAGCCTGCTCTTCCCCCAAGGGCCCCCAGATCCACAAAGCGGGCTCTTGCCGGCCCTGACGCTCTGGCTCTCCCTGCGCAGGTCGGACACCATGTCCTGCAGGCCTGGGCAGCTGGCCGGGAAATGGCGAGCCAGGGCATCTGTCCTGGGGCTCCTTCAAGTGTTCTAAAGCCTGGACTCTGGCCTTAGGGCGCAGGGCCCAGCAGGGGGGAAGCCTTGGGAGAGCTGGGCCTCGGGCTGGATGATTCACCCTCCCCACCAGTACTGAGCCTCAAGTGGATGCTTGCCTGTGCTTCGGGGCATTCGGAGACATGAAAGGGACAGTCCTGCTTTGGTCACCACAGGTATTGAGCCTCAGGGCTGAGAGCTCCAGTGAACTCTGAGCTCACTGTCCCGGTCCTGACCCCTCTGAGCTCCTCCCCACCCCTCCCCTGTCCCCCTCTGAGCTCCTCCCCTGACCCCCTCTGAGCCCTCACCACCCCTCCCCCGACCCCCTCTGAGCCCTCCCCTGACCCCCTCTGAGCTCCTCACCACCCCTCCCCTGACCCCTCTGAGCCCTCCCCTGACCCCCTCTGAGTTCCTCACCACCCTCCCCTGACCCCCTCTGAGTTCCTCACCACCCTCCCCTGTCCCCTCTGAGCCCTCACCACCCCTCCCCTGTCCCCTCTGAGCTCCTCACCACCCTCCCCTGACCCCCTCTGAGCCCCTCACCACCCTCCCCTGTCCCCTCTGAGCCCTCACCACCCCTCCCCTGACCCCCTCTGAGCTCCTCACCACCCCTCCCCTGACCCCCTCTGAGCTCCTCACCACCCCTCCCCTGACCCCCTCTGAGCCCTCACCACCCCTCCCCTGTCCCCTCTGACCCCCTCACCACCCCTCCCCTGACCCCCTCTGAGTTCCTCACCACCCTCCCCTGACCCCCTCACCACCCTCCCCTGACCCCCTCTGAGTTCCTCACCACCCTCCCCTGACCCCCTCTGACCCCCTCACCACCCTCCCCTGACCCCCTCTGACCCCCTCACCACCCTCCCCTGACCCCTCTGAGCTCCTCACCACCCTCCCCTGTCCCCTCTGAGCCCTCACCACCCCTCCCCTGTCCCCTCTGAGCTCCTCACCACCCTCCCCTGTCCCCTCTGACCCCCTCACCACCCTCCCCTGACCCCCTCTGAGCTCCTCACCACCCTCCCCTGTCCCCCTCTGACCCCCTCACCACCCTCCCCTGACCCCCTCTGAGTTCCTCACCACCCTCCCCTGACCCCCTCTGACCCCCTCACCACCCTCCCCTGACCCCCTCTGACCCCCTCACCACCCTCCCCTGACCCCTCTGAGCTCCTCACCACCCTCCCCTGTCCCCTCTGAGCCCTCACCACCCCTCCCCTGTCCCCTCTGAGCTCCTCACCACCCTCCCCTGTCCCCTCTGACCCCCTCACCACCCTCCCCTGACCCCCTCTGAGCTCCTCACCACCCTCCCCTGTCCCCCTCTGACCCCCTCACCACCCCTCCCCTGACCCCCTCTGACCCCCTCACCACCCTCCCCTGACCCCCTCTGACCCCCTCACCACCCCTTCCTTGTCCCCCTCTGATCAGTGCCCCCACCCTGACCCCCTATTGAGCTCCTCAACCCCCCATCCAGTCCTGCCCTCCTACATTTCCCCTTCCCCCTGCCAGCTACCACCTCTTCCTACCACCCTTCCCCCCAAACCCCAGCCTCTTTGTTTATGGGGATCCTCCCTCCCCTGCTCAGCCAGCCACAGGCTGGCTTGTCCTTAGTCTGCCTTTGAGCCCCTGGGAATGGCCTTAGCTAGACCCCAGGCAGCCTACACTCCTCCCCACCCTCACTTCCCCTTCAGGCCAGTGCTGTGGCCCTTAAATGCCTTGTCCCTTTTCTCCCCTCTGAGGCTCAGCTTAAACAAATGCCATGGAGTGCCTGCTCTGTGCCAGGCACTGTGCCGCCAGCCGGGCCCGGCCACGTGGGAGGGGCTGTGCATTAGCGTCCTCGTCTGTGGGATGATTGACGTCTGGGCCACCCAGAGCTTCAGTGTCATAGTGCATGTGGATGTTCTGCAGGCTGTCACCTGGCAGATGGTTGTTGCTTAGCTTTGAGATGCCCCAGAGTGCTCAGCACAGCGCTTCGCCCATGGGCCTGGCATGTGCACATGCATGTGATTGGTGCGTGGTGCCCACGTGCCCAGGCCTGGACGATGAGAGCACCTTGGGAGAAGCTGACGGCGATGCTCAGCAGCAGGGGCCAGAGACTTGGGGGTGGCCCTGGCAGAGTAGTGGATGTGGGTACAGTCCAGGGCGAGCAGGGCGAGACTTGCAGGTTTGTGGAAATAGTGGGTCCACTTCCTGTTCAACAGTCTGAGGCGGAGACAGGACATGCTGGGCACTACCTTGTCTTTCATGGCAGCAGATGGTCCTCCCAGCGGAGGTGCCAAGAACCAGCTCAGTGCAGGCCCACCACTCACCTGCTGATAGCGACAGGGTCTGCCCCTCCTCTGGCTCTCTAGGCCCAACAATGGCACTTACCAATGCCATTGTCACTGAAGGGCGCCCTGTCTCCTTCACTTAAGTATGGACCCAAGGAGGGCGGGACTCTGGTATGGGCACAGCCATAGTTCTCTGGGCCTGGCATGTTCTCTGAGCTGCTTGTGGAGCAGCCTCTCTTGGCCAGCCCAGGGCTGGCTGCTCCAGCCTGGGTTCGGGAAGTGTTTGGGCCCTGGCTCATGTGGCTCAGTGGACAGTGTCGGCCTGTGGACTCAAGGGTCCCGGGATCGATTTTGGTCAAGGGCACATGCCTGGGTTATGGGCTTGATCCCCACTAGGGGGTGTGCAGGAGTGGGCCGGTCTACGAGCCTCTCTCATTGATGTTTCTATCTCCCTCCCTCCCTCTCCCTTCTTCTCTGCAATTAATAAAAAATCTATTAAAAAAAAAAGAAAGAAAGAAAAGATGCCGAAACTGGTTTGGCTCAGTGGATAGAGTGTTGGCCTGTGGACTGAAAGGTCCCAGGTTCGATTCCGGTCAAGGGCATGTACCTTGGTTGTGGGCACATCCCCAGTAGGGGGTGTGCAGGAGGCAGCTGATCGATGTTTCTCTCTCATCGATGTTTCTGACTTTCTATCCCTCTCCCTTCCTCTCTGTAAAAAATCAATAAAATATATATTTTTAAAAAAAGAAAAGAAAAGATGTGTTTGAGCCCTGGCCGGTGTGGCTCGGTTGGAGCATCCTCCTGCACACCAAAAGGTCACGGGTTCGATTGCTGGTCAGGGCACATATCCTGGTTACAGGTTTGAGCCCCTGTCAGGGCACCTGCTAGAGGCAACTGATTGATGTGTCATTCTCACATAGGTGTTTCCTTCTCTTCCTCTCTTTCTCAAATCAGTAAAAACATGTCCTTGGGTGAAGATTAAAAAAAAAAGAAGTGTTTGGTGTGGTTGGAAAGTCAAATTACAACAGCCTGTGACACCTGTGACAAGGGACAGGGAGTGGCTCAGGGGCTTCAGAAACCCCGGAGGAACAGGAACCGGGGCCCAGCTTCAGGGGAAGGGGCTTCTGGCAAGGCTTCTCCAAGTAGGTGGTGAAAGAGCACCCCAAGCCCCGCAATGAGCAAGAGGATGGGCCTAGTGATGCAACAGCACCTGCCGGCACTTCCTCAAACAGCCTGTGCAGGGGGACTGGAGCTGTTCTTATTTTGGAGAAGAGGAGACTGAGGCCCAGAGAAGTTGGCCTACTTGCCCAGGGCCACACAGCTTGGAAGCAGTAGCCCTGGCACTGTGGCTCCAGAGCATGAAGCGAGACCATATTGAGAGGAGGTTGGGGAGCCCAGGCTCTGAAGGTCCCCAGAGTTGGGCCAAGGAGTTTGACTTGCTCTCCATGGCTACCTACTATCCATTAAAAAAAAAATGTTTTAATTGATTTTTTACAGAGAGGAAGGGAGAGGTAGAGAGAGTTAGAAACATCGATGAGCGTGAAACATCAATCACCTGCCTCCTGCACACCCCCTACTGGGGATGTGCCTGCAACCAAGGTACATGCCCTTGACCAGAATGGAACCTGGGACCCTTGAGTCGGCAGGCCGATGCTCTATCCACTGAGCCAAACCAGTCAGGGCTACCTACTACCCTTTTTAATAAAACCCTGGGCCCTCAAAGTTGAATGAGGCCTCAGAGATGATCGTGCTGCACCTCGCCGTGGAAAGGAACCCCAGTGAGCAGTGTCTGAAGAACCAGCACTGAGAGGCAGCGTGTGGTCACTGAGAACAAAGGCTGAGAGTCACCCGGTCCTGCAAGCTGTGTGGCCCTGGGCACGGTGCCTCACGAGGCCGAGCTTCCGCATCTGCACAACGGGAGCGGCCTACCTGCCTCTGGCGCTTGGTGTGAAGTAAACACTGAGTCATTATCTCGGTAGACGGTGGGATTTTGTGGGTAGGATGATGATTCCTATCTCTGCCCATTCCATGCAGAGGAAAGCTGCAGCTCAGAGAGGAAACGCCTCACCTGACCTCTGTCTAACCTGCCTTTCCCCTGGTCACCTGGCTGCACTGGTCAGGCCTCTGCCTGCTTGTGTTGGTTATGCCGGGCTCTTCCTGCCTTATCCTCTCAGCCCTGCTCTGCCCAAAGCTGCCGTTCCTTCTCAGGACTCCGTGCCTCACCTGCGCGGCGCTTCACCCACTACCTGCCCTGCCCCCCCTTCTTCCACGTCTCCGCTCGCTCCGTGGGCTGAGACCTTTCGGACTGATTTTCTCACCAAACTTTCCCCCCTTTCATTTTTTTAGTAAATGTTTTTATTGATTTCAGAGAGAGTGGGAGAGAGACAGGGACAGAAACATTAATTCTAGAGAGAATCATTGATCGGCTGCCTCCTGCACACTCCCTACTGGGGATCCAGCCCAAAACCTGGGCATGTGCCCTGACTGGAAATCCAGCCGTAACCTCCTGGTTCCTGGGTCCATGCTCAACCACCGAGCCACACGGGCGGGACTCCCTCTCATATCTTCTTGCCATCCTCCCCTGGGCTTCTGCCTGCCTCTTCCCGTGGCAAACACGCCATGTCCTGTCAGCTCCCAGAAAAAGCCCTGTGGTCCCAGGAGGCAGCTGGACTATCAGGCAGCAGATCTGATGGTCCTCCTGGCCCTGCTGGGCGGGGTCTGCTTGGGCCAATCGGCTTGGCCTCACCTTTCTGGGCCTCTCTTTCCCCACCTGTAAGAACATAGAGATCAGGGCAGACGTTGAAGCTGAGCTTTTCCGTTGTTATTTTTGGGTTCACCAATGTGTTCTGAAAGTAGCTGTTAAAGGAAAACGGCGTCCCGACGTGGCCGACTCACGCCAGGGGAGCTGTGCTCTGTGAATGTGTCTTGGGAGTCTCAGGGATGAGCAGGACAGTGCAGCCCCTATAGCAGGAGGGGAGGGACTGGGAGGGAGGGAAGGACAGCAGGAGCCTACTGTTTCAGCAGCACAAAGGCAACCGGAAATGGCCACCCACATCTGTACTTCCCCTGGTGTAGCCACTACGAGGGGAAAGGAATTAGGTCTCCAGAGCCCTGACCCACATCCTGTGGCAGGGTGGCTGTCCTGGTGTTTTTCAAGAAGGCCCAAACAGTCACCGTTCAGTGAGGATTACGCACTAGTAGATGACTTGCTGGGGAACCAGGTCCTTTCAAGGATGCAAACAGGCCCCTGCCTTCTGCCCTTTCTGCTCTGGCATCTGTCACGAGTGTCCCACCACCCCTTCTGTCTCCTCCCCCCCCCCCCCCCAGCTGTATATGCAACACAGTCTTTCAGAATAGAAGGCCAGAGCTTCTGACAGCTTCTCAGAGGGTCTGTGACCCAGAAACAGTTGCACAACCCAAGATCTGCCCCACATCGGTTCTGCCCAGCAGCTGTTCGGACATTTTCCTTAGTAGCCATCTGTCCTTACTGCGACCTTTCTCCTGAGCGTGCAGGTGGGTGAGAGAAACAGACTCTAGAGTCAGCCCCTCTTCTAACTTGCCTGGGAGCCTAGGGCAAGTCATTTTTTATCTCTGTGGGCCTGTTTCCTCATGTGTAAAATGGAAATAAATAACCCCTGCCTCATAGCCTCTGGGTTGGCCTGAGGTCCATTTTTTGCAAGCAGAGTCGGCAACAATAGCGAACTTGGACAGAGTGCTTGTTCCCAGCTAGCCCTTACATGGTCATCTTCTTGGAATCCAGCTGCTAACCCAGCACCTGACAGACAGATCAGATCCTGCTCTTGCCTCTCACTCTGTGCATTGTGCATCCCTAAGCATGCCATTAACCTTCTCTAACCCTCAGTTTCTTCATCTGAAAAATAGCCCTAAGCACAGGGTTGGAGGAAGAGAGAATGGGAATAGTGGATATTAAGCCCATAGCACAAAGTATGCACTCAATAGCCCAGTCGATGTGGCTCAGTGGTTGAGCGTCCACCTATGAGCCAGGTCACTGTTCGATTCCTGGTGAGGGCACATGCCCAGGTTGCAGGTTCAATCCCCAGTGTAGGTGTGTGTAGGAGGCAGCCAATCAATGATTCTCTCTTATCATTGATGTTTCTCTCTCTCTTCCTCTCCTTTCCTCTCTAAAATCAATAATAAAAAGTATGTGTTCAGTAGAAGATAGCTATTATTATCTTGTGTTAGCTGTCCTTCCTCCTCCCCAGGTGGTCACTTAAGGAGATGCTAAAGCCGCTGCTCATTATGGGACAGGGCATGGAAGCCAGGGCTGCTAGGGCACATGGCATCCAAGAAGAGAGGCTCATGGGTGTCTATCCTCTCCCAGGGGATTCACTGGTGCCCCCTGAAGTGGACTTCGACAGGCTGCTGGCCAGCCTGAAGGATCTCAGCGAGCTGGTGGCAGACAGTGAGACCCAGGTGACGCCAGTGCCCGGGGGAGCGCGGCCCCATGATCTCGAGCCCATCCCACTGAAGCTGTACCGGAATGGCATGGTGATATTTGACGGGCCCTTCCAGTCATTCCGTGACCCTGCCACACAGGTAAGAGTTGGGGGAAGGGAAGACAGGCCTCTGGTGCTCCCCACTCTGTTCATCATTAGTTGGAGATGGTGGGGCCCAGTATACCCCCTATTGGCACTCAGTCCTATGCAAAACTTGCAGAGCTCCCATCCCCACCTCTGCTAAGTCCTGGGCCTGAGTATGAGCCACTGGGTAAGCCTGAGGCCCAGTCCTTACCTTCCCTCTCCCCGCTATAGAGCTGCCTCCGAGACATATTGGACGGCTTCTTCCCTGCAGAGCTCCAGCGCCTGTACCCTGATGGGGTCCCCTTTAAGGTGATGAGCTGCTCCTCAAACCAGTCGGCTACTCCCTAAGTGGGGATGTTGGAGGAGGTGGGGATAAACAGTTTCCTCAGGCGTCACCCAGTCTGAGGTTTGAAGCAGATGCCCCACTTCAGGGGGCCCTGATCTGATGAACCAGGAAGGTGAGCCTGAAGCCGGGCTGGGAAGGGAGTGGGGAGGCTGCCATGGCCACAGTGGACATAGCAGCAGCCAAGACAGCTTGTAGCTGAGCAGCAGGCAGCGCCCCCCTGCTGGCACTCTGAAGGCACAGCCCTCAACCACTGCCCCTCCTCCAGCATTTGGGACAACTTGACTGCCTGGAGTCCCAGAGGAGTCTGTGCAAAAGTAGCTGGGCTCCCCCTAGAGGCTCTGGGAGCCATCTGATTGGGATGGAAGGGAGTGCCATTGTGTGTGGGGAGGGGCAGGGCAGAGGACTATATGGGGCTAAAGCACATGAGATGGAGCTGGTCCCCGCTGGTGTGTAAGATGAAGGGTGCTGTGATGGGCGTACGAGGCTATGTCCCAGGAGGTGGTGTGTTAGTTGCACAATGAGAGCATGTGAGAGAGTATCACCATGGCTGGGGAAATAGTGGGAGTCATGATTGGGAGGCCATGTCAAGTCAAGGAGGCTTAGGAGGTGTGCCTTCAAGGGGCCTGGTGAGGTGATATGTGCAATGATGGGGTTTGCACTGCAAACTATAGACAGCAAGAGCTTTGCCTTCTCCTAACACCCTCATCCCTCCCCTCCCTGCAGGCTCCGGAAAGGGGCTTTCTGAGGATAGCAGGGCTGTGGTTCCAGTGAGGGCTTGTGGGAAGGGCCCATGTATGCAACAGCATGAACTACACTCTCTTGCTCTGTCCCAGAGCCTGTTTCCATACTTGGAAAATAGGGTTGCATCAGAGTATCCTTTGGGTCTATTCCTGGGGCCTGGGCAAGCAGGGGTAGGGGTGGAGCCAGATGAAGATCTGGTCCTGCCGCCGCCTTCCTTCTTGTCAGGTGAGTGACCTGCGCAATCAGGTTTACCCAGAGGACAGGCTGGATCCATTCCCAGGTGAGGGCCGAGTGACAGGCATGCAGAGGATTCGAAAGCCCCCACTCACGCTGGAGCACCCAGGTGAGGCTGGCACTGAGGCTGAGCCAGGTGGCAGGGGTGCTGCACAGGACAAGGTCCAGGTGGCCTCCTCCACCATCATTCACAGTCCCTCCCCGTTACAAGGTTCCCACTGTCCTCCCACAGGTTCCAGGATGACCCCTGAGAAGTTTCTGAACAGGCTCCCCAAATGTGTGATCCGTCGAGGTGAGGTGATTGACATCCGGGGCCCCATCCGGCATACCCTGCAGGTGAGGCCAACCCTAGCTCCCCCAGTCTTCTTGGGGGCTTTACCATCAACCCTGGACCAGCCTACCACAGCAGTGTTGTGTGTGGAGGCCCAGACTTGGGGGTCCCTGAGGAGGGTCTAGAAGGAGAGATGGGTGTCTCAGATCTGTCCCACTGTCTTCTAGAAACAAGTTGGTGAGGGCTCAGGCCTGGGACTTGAGAGAACAGCTGGATTGGCAAGGGGGGGGGGGGTCAGAATCTAGGCCAGAGATGGGCCCAAGGCCTAGAATGCCCCCTCAAGTTCCAGTCCAAATAGCCAGTTTGGTTCTGGAGGGTCCTTCTAGGCCCTCACACTGCTCATCTTCCTCCTTACTGCCCAGCCTGCGGCTCCTCTTATGCCTCCACCTGTGACAGGTAACAAACCTGTTTCCCGGGACTCTACCTCATTTGCCCCACATTGCCAAGTCCTATCTGATGTGTTGGTCCCAGAACTTCTCCTGGGTCCATCCTTCTCTCCTTTCCCACGACCCACCATCCTAGTCGAGGCTCCAGAATCTCTCCCACTCAACTGCAGTGGTCTAACCTCCCACGTCCACTCCTGACCCTCCAAGCATCCTCCCCTAACCAGCCTTCTTTTAAAAATGTAAACCAGGTCTTGGCTTCTTATTGAACCCCCTGGTGGTTCTTGGGTAAGTCCTGTCTTTTCACTGTCCCCCCACTCCCCACTCTTCTTTTCTTTCTTCCAGTCCAACCTGATTCCCAGCTTCCGTCCCACAAACTGACACTTCCCCAAAGTATTATCTCCTCTCAGAAGTCTTCCCTGACCTGGGACCTTCCCATGCTGCCTGGAATACACTTGCCCCCATTCTGTCTCCTAGGACTCCTCCTCTTTCTCCGTAGGGAAATCTTTCCTGACCCACGCTGGCCTCAGCATCCAGCCTGGTCACCATGAGTGTGGGGTTCTGTTCCATTCCCCTCCCCGCTGCTAGACTTAGGGACCTTGTCTTCTTGGGGGGAATGATGGGGCAGCGTCCCAAAGCTGTTCCATTGCCTCTGCTTGCACTCTCCTTCACACAGAACACCCCACCTCTCCCTTAGGCTCATTGGTTTAATGAATTCCCATCATGAACAAGTCCCCTCTAAGGGTGGGGGTGGGGTGTGACTGGCAGGATTCAGGGCTCTGTCCACTCCACCGATGTCTTCCAGAGCTGTTGTCCATGGGGTCTTCCGGTCCAGGAGATCATGGTGGAGACGCCTGCCTTGGCTGCTGAGCGTGAGAGGTGAGGGCAGAGTGCAGAGGTGAGAACCTGGGGGTTGGGCTGTGGGGGCGCTGAAGGCCTCTGAGCCCGCAGGAGCCAAGAGTATCCTGAGTCGCCTGAGCCCCCGCTGTGCATGCTGCGCATCAAGTCTGAGAACGGCGAGCAGGCCTTCATGCTGATGATGCGGCCCGAGGACACTGTCGGGGATGTGAGAGCCCTGCTGGCGCAGGCCAGGTGGGTGCAGGGCCAGACGGCGGGTGCAGTGGGTCACTGGTCCCAGGTCCCACGACCTCACCCGATCTGTTCTATTCTGCCCGGTCCCCAGGGGCATGGACACAAACGCCTTCGAGATCTTCAGTGCGTTCCCGCCCAAAGTCTACCGCAAGGATGAGCTCACGCTGCAGGCCGCCGGACTGGTGCCCAATGCAGCCCTGCTACTGCGGGCGACCCAGGCCCTGCCGTCCGCCACGGAACCCCAACCAAGCGCCACTGGACCCCAACGAAACTCCGCTGGACCCCAACGAAACTCAGAACCCAAATAAAGCGGCCGCCCTCAACAGCAGCTGCTTCCTGAGGCTCCTCTGAGGGGCAGCCCCGCTGGGCGCCAGGGAAGGCTGGGGCCCAGCTGGGCCGGGGAGGGGGCGGCGCTGAGCTGCCCTCTCAGTAACTTGAGCCCCAGCTGGCAGGCCTGACTGCTGGGTCTTTGTCCTCTAGGTTCCTCTTTCTCCACAGAAGGGTCAAGCGGATCCAGCGAAGGGAAGGTGGGCCTTGGCACGGGCTCCACTGGAGCAGCCAGCAGATCCCTGTACCCAGATATGCACAGAACCACAAGCAGGGGGGGACACTTCAACACTATGCACAAAGGCACGGCCCCCACACTGGCAGAACTACAGCTGTGCACCCATTCCCAGGTCACACCCACACTTAGGCAACCTGCCGGAACACCGCAGACAGCCACATGGCCCAGCCCCATTACTGACAGACATGCAAATGTGCAGCACACACCAGGGAACAGGTGTGTCATGGACCATCACATGCATATGAACTGGAAGGGGACCCACCCAGTTTCCAGAAACCATTGGTCCACACAGGTACGTGTGCTGGACACAGATCCAAACACATGCACTATCACACACAAGTGCCACACGGGGGTACAGCTCAACCGACCTGCCCTGCCCACAGGAGCACAGCCTCAGCCGCCTTACACCCACCGGCCTTGTCAGAGCAGGCACGCAGGATGTCTAGGCAACACCAAACAGACAAGGCGCCAATGGAATGGGACATTTAATTGTCTCTAGGTGCTCCCGGGTTGGGGATTGGGGGCCTTTGGCAGAGCCCAGGCTAACGGAACCAACAAAGATGCCCATCAGCCAGTGCCAGGGAGGGTGGCAGTCCCAGGGCCAGGTTGAGACAGCCAGCACGTGGGCTGTTGTTTAAGACAATTTCTGAGACTTGTGGGTCAGGAATGCTGCCTCTGAGTGAGGAGAGGGGGCTACAGTTTAGGGGAGGAGGGGAGGCTTGGGTTGGGGGACAGGGCTCCAAGGTCAGAAGGTTAGGAAGAACAGGGAGTTGGTCACAAGGTCCTTCATGGCCCACAATGGCTGGGGGCTGGGGAATGGGGGAGGGAATGCAGTTGGCCAGCGTGGGCTTGGCTCAGGCCAATTTCAGGAACTCCTGCAGCGTGTTTTGCTCCACAGCCTCCACAAACAGCTCATAGTCCTGGGGGAGGGATGAGAGAGGTGGTCACCTGAGTGCTGGTGCTCTGTCTCAGGCCTGACTCTGCCGTCCACAACACCCCCCCCTCCTACCCCCAGGCCCATACCCCACAGTACTGGTCTCCATTAACAATCTGGGGTGGGGTGGCCTTGGGGTTGCCCGCCAAGGCTCGCATCTCATCCCGGAGGGCGTTGTCCTGGGAGATGTCCACTAGCTGGTACTGGATGCACTTCCCATCCAGGATGCGGGTGACTTCGCTCTGCTGGGATTTGATCTGGGGGCAGAAGGTGGGCAGGGGTTATGAGCAAGCTGGAGGACTTGGGGTGGAGGTAAGGAGCCCTGGGCAGACGGGGAGTGTGGGGAGCAGCTTTTGTCCTGACCACTGGGACTTTTGAGGATGAGTCAGGCTTGCGGGGTATAGGATGGGAGAGGGACCACCACGGAGAGGGAAGTCAGAATGAAGGGAAGTGGGATCAAGTTCAGGGTGGGTAGAGCCAGGGGCTCATTGGTGGGGAGGCAGTGTAGGCCTGGGTGGAGGCTGGTAAGGGACCACCCTTTTCCAGGTCCACACACGGAGAAAGAGAAGGACGCGGTCTGGGTCGCTCGGAAGGGGGTGCAGAAAATGGGCGTCCGAGTGACGGAGGATGGGCGCGGGCAGCTCATGCTGGGGCTGCTGAGGCCCCAGGATGGGCGATGGAGACTCTCACGTTGGGGCAGGGAGGCCCATGGTGGGAGCCGACCCAGGAGGCCGTGCCCGGAGCCTCGCGGCCCCCGCCCCGCCTCGCCCCGGGGGCGGACCCCGGCGCCCATGCTGCCCCCCAGAGTGGGCCCCGGGCAAGCACTCACTTCGCGTGACCCGGTGACCGACGTGCTGTAGACTCGAAGGCCGCTCATGCTGCGGGAGGACGGGCTGGCGGAGGAGCGGTGGTGGCTGCAGCTGCACGGCCTGGAGACGCTGCCGCTCGGGAGCGGTTTCCTTCCTGCTCAGCCCGGGAGTCACCGCGCTCGGGACCAATGAGCGGAGCCGGCGGGGGCGGGGCCAGGGCGGGCCTGCGCCACCCCGCCCAGCTCACCGCCAGGCCCCCCTCCCCCTAGGGCTGGGTGCCGGGACCCCAGTCCCACGCGGGACTGCCCGCTTTGCCCTTCCTCTCATCGGGGCTGTGTGAGGCTGGGAGGGCCCGATGGCTGGAAAGGCCGGGAGGGCAGGGGCGAGGGTTTGGCAAAGGCCGCCTCCAGGGCCTATCCTTGGGTGTGCCGCACCCAACCACCCACCCCCGGTGCCACGACACCGCAGCGCAGCTCTGGGCTTTGAACTTGGAAGGCCATGTTCAAACCTAAAGTCCCCAAGTTAGGAACCTGACGCCAAAGGGCCCTTCACGAAGTCCACCAGGAGACACCAAATATGGCCAACCCGTCAGGATAGGAGGCACACCAAGGCAGGGACAGCCCCTGGTTTGCCCCGAAGTTCCGCTCCGCTCACGCAGGTTTAGACAAGGAAGTGGGGGCAGGAGACAGAGCCACACCCTCAAGGAGCCAGATGGAGGCCAAGAGGCTGCTAGTTCTGGAAAGAAGTTAGTGTCGGGACTCCTGGGTGAAGAGCCACAGCTGCCCGAGCTCCGTTTGTCTGGGTGGACAGAGCGTCAGCCTGCAGACTTAGGGGCCCCAGGTTTGATTCCAGTCGGGAGCACCGGCCTGGGTGGTGGGCTTGGTCATCAGCGGAGGCGAGCAGGAGGCAGGCGACCCATGATTCTCTCATCATTGATGTTTCTCTCCCCATCTCCCTTACTCTCTGAAATCAATACAAATATTAAAAAAGAAAAAATCCATAGCTGATCTTGAGATAACCCAGCTCAACCCCAACTCCAGCTGCAGGTGGCACTCTGAAACCACTCCTACTCTCAGGAAAAATTCAGGGGTTCAGAGGGAGCGGACTCCAGCAATTAACCAACTTGAGAGATTGCTGTCTGCCTGGGCTTGGGCATGTTGCCCGAGCAGTCCCCCCAGCAAGGCGACCCTGGCTCTCTGAAGCAAGCAGCACCTTGTCTCTGCTGGAGAAGCCACTTCCTCATGGTAGCTGTGTACTTCCTCTCTCAGAGGACTACCGACTCCAACGCAAATTTGTTCTATGATTCACGGCAGCTCTGCCCAATAGACAGTTGTGTGGGAAGAGATGTAATTTTCCCCGTAGCACAATAGAGAAGTAGAGATACAGACACGAGACTGGACCTGCCAACAGTCCCTCCTTGCCATCTGGGAACTTGGCTAACCTCCGACAAGCCAAAATAAGGGGTGGAGTAAGGGGCTGTGGTGACGGAATGCAATGGAAAACTGAGGAGTCTGTAAATTTTTATTTTGTAATCAAAATAGGCATTACAAACCAGTTGACATAACAATAATTCATATAAATAACTGCTTATAAACTTTGTGAGGAAAAATACCCGTGAGCATGGAGGCTGGGCTTCCAACACAGGGTGGAGACCAACCCAGCGGTTCTGCTTTCAGGAGCGGAGGCGGGAGCCCGGAGGCTAAGGGGATGGCTGGGTGGGGCTGCTCTGAATGGAAGGGATAAGTCACTCCATAAATAAAACACAACTTGTAAAAACACTTAAGGAGTCTCATTCAGACCCAGGAGTGAGGTCTAGAATATTGCCCTGATAGCACAAAGCTTAGCAAGAAATCTCATGGTTGCTGTTTGAGGCTCCTATAACTGTTCAGTGTTCCCCATACCTACACAAGGCCTCCGCTGGGCTGGGCTCCAGCTCTAGAGGGGCCTGGGCCAGCTGGGTAATCAGATACACACAACTGTGAGACAGATGCTCCTTAAATGAGGAGGCAAGAGAAAACCGAAAGCAGAGAGTTCCAAGGCCCCAGAGAAACAAACAAAAAACCCAGAAAACACTGAAAACTATACCTTAAAGCTAACCTGTATTGAGTACTCCAAACTCTCAAGGAGCCCAGAGCATTAACAGGAACCCCCGCCCCCCCCCCCCCAACAAAAGAGGCACAAATTAGGGTTGGGCATTGGCCCCAACCCCTGGGTGAGGCAGATGAGCAGCTTGACAGTTGCCTGTGGTATTTTGGGGGAAATCCTGCCTAAACCCAGAACCACAGGTAAGGGTTGGAACTCAAAATCCAAGAAGAGGGTACCTGGGTGGCCTGAAAACCAAGAAGACCACACAGCGGCTGGAGAATGGGGTCTCCTATAAAATGGCACAGATGACGGAGTCCTGGCTATAATCCCTAGGCCCCCAATTATGTGGGCACTATGCTAACAAATAGATCACCCTGAGGTGTCTGTGACAACAAGACCCTGAGAAAGAAGCAGTGGAATTGGGCCTAAGTAAGCCCAGAAAGCCAGCTCAGCTCCAAGGAAGGCTGGTACTGGGGCCTGAGAGTTCTTAAATGGCCGTTGTTACTGTACTCAGCCTTTCCAGGCCCCTCTAATGAACTCTGGGCAACAGCAGGACCAAGGTATGGAGTGGAATGAATATGGATCCACCCCAAAGGATGGAGAAGGGAAGTGAGCAGCCTATTTGTCTTGACATCAGCCTGGGGCTGGGACTAGTCTGTGAAGACTTATCAGGTGACCTGCAAAAGTTAATCAGTAACTCACCCTCACAGTATGGATCGAGATGACAGGACAAATGCAAGCCAACAAGGCAAAGCCAGCGTGTGACAGGCAGGCACCGTTCTAGTCAGCCTCTGGCTCCAGATCAGGCTCTCACCTCCCCTCTACACCTTCTCTCTGGGAATAGCAGCAAACAGGAGGCAAGAGACTGTCAGGGCAGGACCTGCTGGACTGGCTCCCAGCACACCAGATCCTTCCTTGAGGAATACAACCTGTCCCATGCCCAGCATTCCTCACTGCGTGACACAGTTTTCTCCCATGTCCTGGGCGTATCTATCTGACATGGTGGTCCTTAACTCCTCGATGTCATGACGCAGCTGTTGAACCTCTTCTAGTTTCCTCCTGATTACATCCGGCTTCTGTAAATCTAGTGGAGTCCCTGGGTGGTGTGCAGCTGGGGAGGAGAGCATTTTGAGAGAATGTTAGTCAAGGGAAGCTTTCAGGTGGAGGGAGTAAGGCTCATGGTCTTGAGACACAGCACTTTAAAAAAAGCAGCTGGGGCCGAGACCGGTTTGGCTCAGTGGATAGAGCATCGGACTGTGGACTGAAGGGTCCCGGGTTTGATTCCGGCAAGGGCATGTACCTTGGCTGCGGGCACATCCCCGGTAGGGGGCGTGCAAGAGGCAGCTGATCGATGTCTCTCTCATCGATGTTTCTGACTTTCTATCCCTCTCCCTTCTGCTCTGTAAAAAATCAATAAAATGTTTAAAAAAAAAAAAAAAGCAGCTGGGGAGTGTGGGCTGAAAACTTGCTGCCTAAGGGCCACTTTTTGCTTGTCTTGTACCCAGGGACCCCCCCACCCCCACCCCCAAAGATGCCCATTTCCAAAATAGATTTTCTGAACATCTACTTTACAAAATACAAACTTTCAGAGGGCAGTGACCAAGCCTCCATAGCCCTGTTGCCACGTTACCATAAAGATGGGAAAGGTGGATGAGGATGAGAGGAGAATGAAAGCCATTTCCCCTCTCCTGGGTCCCAGACTGGTCTGAGGACTCACAGTGAATGCCCAGGAGCAGGGAGAGATTGGGGTCGTGGCCCTGGGCCCTCTGGGTCACAATGCTACAGACAGCTTGCAGATCTTGAAGACAACTGGCCAACTCCTGGTGCAACTCAAATGCCAGCAGGGCCGTGTCTGGTGAAGATGAGCACCCTGGCTGAGCTTGGCGCAGGTGTTCCTGGAGCGTCAGGTTCTTTTCAATCAGGTCCTGGTTCTGTGCTGACAGCTGAGTGGATAGAAGGGTAAGAAGCTGAGTGGACAGAGGGGTAAGAATACTAACCCAGGCTCAGAGAAGGCAATGTATCTGTACCTGCATGTGGACATACACGTGTGTAAAGGGTGTCAGGTGATGTCCCTCCTCCCACCCCTACTTACAGACTTAGCATTCCCACTCCCTCTCCATAACAGGCCTACTTCCTCCTGTAGGCCGGCCAGGGCCACAGGACTCCTGAACCGGAGAGGAAACCGCTCCCTAGAAGACTGAGTCATCAGCCTCCACGTTTCTGGTCAGGAACCAGAGAAGATACTCCCGCCCCTCGGAACTCGATCTGAAGCCAGTCCCTCAGCCAACACTGTTAGCCAGGCTATCAGAGAAGGCTTAGCGTGAACTGTGAAATCTGAGGAGACACTGGTTTCAATCTCTCCCTGCCACCCTGACAAAAGTGGCCACCAGCCAGTCTGATCAGAGGGTGTCAGAGAAATAAAAGGAACAATAAAGATATGATGATGGCTAGTTGACACTGGGTGGGGAGCTGGAGAGGCTGGGGACCTGGAGAACACAGTGCTGGAATTTATCCTTCCTTTTCGGACCTTCACCTCAGTGGAATTGGGCTCACTACACAGACCAGTTACTCACCTGTGTCTCTTTTCTTCTCACCCTGAACACCTTAACCCACTCTGCTTCCCTCCCATTCTCTATTCTATTTTAAAAACACTGAACAATTCCCCCCTCCAATCCCAGCCCTTCACCCACAGTGAGCCATGTGACAATCCTTGCAATGGCAGACTCCTTCCTAGGTACTTGGCCATTGATCTTGGTTGACCCCGGTTGATAGCTGTTTACTCCATGAGGACCACCAAACCCTCAGTCTTCTTGCACCCTTCCCTTCCCAACCCCACAAATCTGTGGCTGTAGGAAGACAAAAGGAGAGTGACTTCCCACATACAAAAAGCACTCCTGGGTAATTATGGCCACTCTAAGACAGGCTTATGACCTTTAATATAAAGGATGATGCAATGTCCCTTCTTATTCCTCTGCTTTCCCCCCCCCCCCAAAAAAAAACAAAAACAAAAAAACCCCTCAGCAGGCACCTTTCAAACATGGGAGCTCATGTGGGAGTAGGGGCGGGAAGGGTACACAGAGAGAGTACAGGACTAGCTGATGCTGCTCACCTCTTTCACAGCTGTGCGGAGCTGCTGCAAGGCTGTCTCCCTCTGCTGGGCCTCCTCTTTCAGGGCTTGGCTTGTTTCTTCTTCTTGAGCCACTTGCTGCTCTAGGCTCTTAATTCCACAGCAAGGAGTGATGGGAGAACACACCAGGGGTAACAAGTCTGGTTCAGACCATATCACCTTTGGCCTGGACTCTATAGCAAAGCCCTGTCCTGCCCCTGCCTACACACTGCTGCTAAGAGATTATTTCACAACAGCCTGACTGACACCCTCCTATAGCCAGTGACCATGTACAAATAAGAGGCTAGTTCCTCAGCAGGACATTCCAGGCCAGTCTAGCCCTTACCTACTTTTACAGCCGTATCTCTTTTTACCCTCCACACAACCTCCACGTCAGCTACATCGAGTAACTGGCTGGCCTTCATCCCCAAA
Source organism: Antrozous pallidus (assembly GCA_027563665.1). Taxonomy (NCBI): domain Eukaryota; kingdom Metazoa; phylum Chordata; class Mammalia; order Chiroptera; family Vespertilionidae; genus Antrozous; species Antrozous pallidus. Next base: position 196,492,780 of record CM050508.1, read on the forward strand.
GGCTCCAGCATCAATACTGTTGCTCACTCCTCTTCCCCTTCACCCAGACTTTTCTGTTCTGCCTGTCACCCAGGAAACCTCCTCCAAGGCCACCTAAGCTTTCCTCAATCTGCAAATCAGATTCAATTAATCATTACCTCACCTTGCTACTCATACCTCCCTCAGAGATCATGAGTGCTTTTGTTGGTTGTGCACATGATTCTTCCCTCCACTAGACCATTACTTTCTTTTTTAAAGAGATTTTTTTCTTGATTTCAAAGAGAGGAAGGGAGAGGGAGAGCGCGATAGAAATGTCTACAATGAGAGAAAAATCATCGACTGGCTGCCTCTTGCACACCTTCCCCTCCTGTCCCCACAACCACTGGGGATGGAGCTCACCACCTGGGCATGTATCTTGACTAGGAATTTGACTGTGACCTCCTGGTTCACAGGTCTGAGCCACACCTGTTGGGCAAACTATTACTTTCTTTATGGCAGGGAACATTCATTAGGTTGAATTCAATATTTGCTCATGACTAGGACATGCACTGAGGTACTGAAAAGAATACCAGTCTTTAAGAAGCTCACAGCCCAAGCCCCTCACAATATTGTTTTTAAATGCTTTTACACAGCCAAGACCGGTTTGGCTCAGTGGATAGAGCGTCGGACTGCGGACTGAAGGGTCCCGGGTTCGATTCCGGCAAGGGCATGTACCTTGGCTGCGGGCACATTCCTGGTGGGGGGCGTGCAAGAGGCAGCTGATCGATGTCTCTCTCTCATCGATGTTTCTGACTTTCTATCCCTCTCCCTTCTGCTCTGTAAAAAATCAATAAAATATATTAAAAAAAAAAAATAAATGCTTTTACACAGATGAGAAGGGGTAAGAGAATACTCCCTCAGGCACTAAACCTGGACAGTAATGTGTATGTGTGGTGTATTCATGTAGGGGTAGCCAGAGGGAGGGAAGTATTTATATTTATTATCTTCTGCCTCTTATTCTATACATTCTATAATTTCCCAATTCTGTAACTGATTCGAACAAATATTGTAAAAATCTGAATTTTTCCACTTGTATTAATAAAAACATGTAACTTCCCAGGAGAACATCTCAGCACCATGACATACATAATACAACTATCCTGAATCCACATATTCCAGCAAATTCACCTAATTTGCCTAAGAAGTCTCATCATGGCTAAATGTACCATTTAGTATGTTAAGCTTTTGCAACGTTTGTGGAACATAGGGTTCCAGAAAACATAGAGCTATTAAAACTCTACTAAAAACCCAAGATTTTGACTATATTCTAATAGGACTTGAAATATGAATTAGGTGAATTAAATAGGCATCGCCTGACCCACATAATGGCAAAGGTGGAATTGCAGCTTTTGTTGCTCCTCAGAGTAAGTGCATTTTATCCATTTTAGTGTAAAACCTCTTTTAGAGTGAGTCCAAAGAGAAAATGAGTGAACTTGCTTTACCTAGGATTTCTTAGAGAACACAATTAAGGACATGCCCACTCTGGCCCAAGATAGAAACCAAGAGTCCTCTTTGATTTTTCCTTATTCTTCAATTCCCTACATTCTGACAGTTGCTGATTCCTCTCAATTTTGCCTCCTAAAATTTACGGAAATGCTGCCATATGCCAGGTTCCTTCATCATCTCTTACTAGGATTTTCACAACAGTTCACTGGTCTCCCGCTTTGCCTCTCTCTCAAGTGCAATCTTTTTCATACCAAAGCCTGAATTGCTAACTTAACCACACCACACTCCAATTAAATGCTTTAGAACAGTGGTAGGCAAACTCATTGGTCAACAGAGCCAAATATCAATAATACAACGATTGAAATTTCTTTTGAGAGTCAAATTTTTTAAACTTAAACTTCTTCTAACACCGCTTCTTCAAAATAGACTCACCCAGGCCATGGTGTTTTGTAGAAGAGCCACACTCAAGGGGCCAAAGAGCCGCATGTGGCTCCCAAGCCACAGTTTGCCGACCACTGCTTTAGAAGATTCCCGTCACCTACCTAAAGAATAAAAGTCACCTGGCTGGTGTGATTCAGTGGTTGAGCATCGACCCATGTGCCAAGATATCCCAAGTAGGGGGCATGCAGGAGGTAGCTGATCCATGTTTTTCTCTCTACCTCTCTAAAATCAATATATTGCCCTTGCTGGTTGGCTCAGTGGGTAGAGTGTCGACCTGTGAACTAAAGGGTTCCAGGTTTGATTCTGGCCAAGGGCATATACCTGGATTTCGGGCTCGATCCCCAGGAGGGGGGACATGCAGGAGGCAGCCGATCAATTATTCTCTCTCATCATTGATGTTTCTATCTCTCCTGCTTCCTTCTTCTCTGAAATCAATTTAAAAAATTTTTTTAAAAAGGAGCTTGGCCAGTGTTGCTCAGTGGTTGAGCATCAGACCCATGAATCAGAAGTCACAGTTCAATTCTGGTCAGGGCACATGCGTGGGTTGCAGGTTCATCACCAGTAGGGGGTGTGAAGGAGGCAGCTGATCAATGATTCTTTCTCATTACTGATGTTTGTTCTATCTCTCCCTCTCCCTTCCTCTCTCTGAAATCAATGAAAACATATTTTTAAAAAGCTAACTTAATTGGAGAGACAAATTCCTCCCATAGCCCAGTTCTCCATTCACCATCTTACTTCCAACAATATTACACTGCTTGCAGCTCCACGTGCAAAACCCTGCTGTTTCATGCCTCCATGTCCCTACCTGTGCTGTTCCTTCTAGTTGGAGCTCCAATACCATCCCTTCCAGCTCTACTTCTCTGACTGCCTAATCCTTCCTCCTCCCTCAAGGTCATAACCTCCAGAAACCCCTGATGTCCTCCCCAACCAACTCTTGTACGCTCCCCTAAGATAACATGAACATGCTTTCACAGTATTGTGCTGAAACCCTTTCCCAACAAGATTGTAGGCCAAGAGCACTGACTAGATCTCATTCCTGTTGTATTCCTAACACTAAACAAATTGTATGGCAGAGAACAGAACAGTGTTGGCTGAATTCTAGAGATCCCACTATTAAGTCCTGCCCACCATATCCCAAGGACTCCAGCTTACCTGTACTTGGGAGTGTAACTGACCCATTTTCTGCTGTTGCTTTTCCACAATCTGAAAGGCAAAGTTACCAAGGAAGGCTATAAGCACAGGTTGTTGTTGAAGTAAGAGGCAAGAGGCTACACTAGGACTGTAGTCTGGCTATTAGCCCTACTGGCTACAGCCAGCCAGTCAATAGTGAGATCAGGGTGAAGACAAGTTAACTCTACCTATAGAAATATAACCCAGATTCCTTATCCGATAGGCTAACCAACTTCACACTCCTGTGCTCCAGTCACACACACACACACACACACACACACACACACACACACAAATGAGTGTGGACTTCTTACTACTGGGGGTGAGAGACAACCTCACCTAGATGGCAGCAGGCCAGTGGAATTAACTTTATAGCCAGTAGACATTCTTGTTCTTTAGTCAAGGACATGACTAAAAATTCAGCTGAACAAAACCTGACTTAATCAGGGCTATGATGTTTGTTACTTATAGCCTTCTCACACTGAATGTTGAAGGAGAGGACCTAAATAGGTCTAGTTTCCTGTTCTTTGAGACCTCAGGTATTCTCTGAACTATTTCTGGGTCTTCTTTTTTGCTGATTTGTGATCAGTCTCACCAGCAGGCCCTGGACTGCTCCTTCTCTGCTGAATTAGGGCCACATCAGTGGTTAGACTGCTGTCCAGTGCCAGAGATTCTGTGGAGAACTGGAGCAATGAATGAAGAGTACAATTTTGGAGCATCCAGTCTGAATGTTCAGAGGCAGGTCCTTCCCTCAATTTCTTACCTGTCTCAAGGATGAATAACCTAAAATGCAAACTTATTATGCAGGAGTGACTTCTAGGAAAAGAGGGAAAAGCTCTGGATAACACAGATGGCCCAGGGCCAGAAATTCATGGTTTCTTCCCAATACACACATTCCTCTTTCCTCTTAGCCTACCACCTGTTACAGCCTGGATAACCTCAGTCACCTTTCGAAGAGAATCACATTCCTTCTTCCAGGACTCCATTTCCACTTCTGGACCTTCTTCCTGTTGGGCTGGACCTTCTCCACTGGCCTCCACACACTGCTTATCTTGCAGGCTGAAAGACAGTGGCCTCTTCAAGAAGTCTGAAGACAGAGAGACGTGGCTCTGACTCCTGATCTGCTTGTATCTTTAGACAAACCACTTAGGCCCTTCTGAGCCACAGCTGAGGATACATGAGGTCTGTTGTAATGGAAGGTGTGCCACACTGAAACTACTTAGTCTATATAGTTCTCCTTCTTAGAAGCCAATATTTATACAATGCCCACTTGCTCAAGGCTTTTATTCTTTGTTTTGATATCTAAAAATAAACATTCATCAGATGTATTTAGATAAAAGTCATACATGTATACTGTAGAACTTTGGAAAACACAAAAAAATCTCATTTTTTCTCATTCATAGTTTGTGGCAGAATCAACTTTGTCCCCTAACTTCACTTATGACTCCAAACAACGATCTCCCCCAATGGATCCCCACAGTCACTTTCATCATGGCCCATCTGCTAAGATAAACAACGGATGAAAAATTTAATCTATCCCATTAGAAACTGGATTTGATCCAAGAAGCTGTTGAAACACAGCCATCACATTTTCAGAAACTGCTATTAATATAAAGGAGGCTCCCAAAACACCCTGAGAGTACATTATGGTATTTTGTTTTGTTCTTGGAATCTGTTGTGGCAATCAAGAGCAATCCCTAGTGCAGAGGAGAAACAGATTCTGCTGGTAGTCTTTAGCTTACAAGGTTCAAAATGTGGATAACCCCCAGTTCTCAGCACCAGGATCTACTTTTGAAAATATACAGACAACTTATTTCCCAGTTTATAAAGTGCTTTCATCCATTCAATACAAATACTCAAGGATTATTATCTAGCATTATATGACAGGCACTGAGTTGGACTCTTCTAAAAGATAAAATGACAAGTTCCCACCACTGTAACATATGTCCCCCATACTCCATCTCAAAGACATAGGTAGTTTTTCTATTATTCACAATTCAAACAAAACGAAACTCAGAGAAGTAGAGATTAGAGCAGTCACACAAGTAGCAGTCACACAAGGAGTAGCCAGGACCAGAACCTAGCTCTCCACTTCCTCAACCTCATAGGGATCTTTACCTATGTCCAGCGGAGAATTCTGCTTCTGTTTGTCTCAGACTTTCCAATTGAACCTCCTTCTTTCTGCAGGCTGCCTGGGTCTCCTCCAGCAAATTCTCCAACTCAGTCACTCTCTCCTGCAGCTCTGTGATCTTCAACTCAGAATCCTTAAGCTGAGAGACAGGATTTCATGCTTAGGTCAACAAACTAAAAAAGACTGTCTGGGTCTTTTAAAACTTCTAGTCCAGCTGTGTTCTGACATGATTGGGGATATTCCTTTCAGGAAACCAGGGGGTAATTGCATACAGAGGGGGAGAAAAGTCCACCTGGCTTGGCCACTCCCTGCTTGCCCAGGTATGCCCAGACATTGCTGCTACCTGCTGGCTCTGCTTCTGATGGTCTTCCAGGGTGGGCAGGTCAGCCAGGTAACGCTCCAAGGTTTCAATACGCTGCTGCTTCTCCCGGTTCTGCTCGGATTCCTTCTGACATTTCTTTTTCAAATTATTGATATGTTTATCACGACCCTTGACCTAGGGAAAGAAATGTCTAGAATCTGTCTCCATCGACTCCTCCAGGAACCTGAACATAAACTTTTTTTTAACTGACCCTTGTCTCTGTCCTTAGAGTTGTAAATATTTTTCTACTACAATGAAGGCAGGAAGTGGTTCAAATTTTGCCATTTGAGATTAGGGCATAAAGTGCAGAGTTAACACACCTAAACTTTACAATCAAAGACGAGGAAGAAGAGTTCTCTGGGCTGTTTTCAAAAACTGCCCAAGGCCCTGTAAGGCTTGGCTCAGTGGATAGAGCATCAGCCTGTGGAATGAAGGGTCCCAGGTTCGATTCCTGCCTAGGGCATATGCCTGGGTTGAGGGTTTGATTCCCAGTGGGGAGCGTGCAGGAGGCAGCCAATCAATGACTCTCTCTCATCATTGATGTTTCTATCTCTCTCCCCTTCTCCCTTCCTCTCTGAAATCAATAAATACACTTAAAAACAAACAAACAAACAAAAAAACACTGCCCAAGTATTTCTGCCTAATAAATAATTTGGCCCTAGCCGCTGTCCCAGCCATTCCGGTTTGATTCCTGGTCAGGGCACAAATCGCCAGTAGGGGGCATGCAGGAGGCAGTGATTAATGTTTCTCATGTAGATGTTTCTCCCTCTCCCTTCCTCTCTAAATAAATCAATAAAAACTAACAAGCAGCCCGAAACCAGTTTGGCTCAGTGGATAAAGCGTCAGCCTGCGGACTATAAGGTCCCAGGTTAGATTCCGGTCAAGGGTATGTACCTTGGTTGCAGGCACATCTCCAGTAGGAGGTGTGCAGGAGGCGGCTGATCGATGTTTCTCTCTCATAGATGTTTCTAGCTGTCTATCTCTCCCCCTTCCTCTCTGTAAAAAAAATAATAAATCAATAAAATATATTAAAAAAACCCACAACTAACAAAGAAGTCAACAGAGGAGGAGACAAATACATGAAAGATTTGAATATATTTTAGAAGATGAAAGCAGATGGAGGGATAAATAACTTGGAGCAGAGGAATTATAATTTGCAGCGGGAATTAAAATTTAGAAAACAATGTGCTCTTCACAACTCCCAATGACCTCTGTACTGAAGGCAACAGGTACTCCTGAGGCAGGTTATCCACCATAGATCTGAAAAATAGGGGGATTTACTGCAAGTCTATATACAAGTTAGCTGGATACCATCCTCACCCTAGGTTTTCCCAACAGGAGAATGGATATTTAATCTCTGGAGAAATTAAATGAGAGATTCCAGACTCAGGAATATCAGTCACAGCAGGCAGAGAGTGACGTTGAAAATAAGTACAAGTAAAAATCAATGTACAGAACTGTGGGACTCTAAACCAAATCTTGTTCTCAGTGTCAAGAACCTAACAGCTTGCCCTGGCTGGTTTGGCTCAGTGGACAGAGCGCTGGCCTGCGAACTGAAGGGTCCCAGGTTCAATACCGGCCAAAGGCACATGCCTGGGTTGTGGGCTCAATCCCCAGTAGAGGATGTGCTGGAGGCAGCAGATCAATGATTCTCTCTCATCATTGATGTTTCACTCTCTCTCTCTTTCTCTTCCTCTCTGAAATCAATAAAGAAATATATTTTTAAAAAATAAAAAGAAAGAAACAAGAACCTAATGGCTAAAAGCATTCCTGCTCACAGCTTTTCCATGGAACAGGATGAAGATTCTTTTCTAGAGAGAGATAAGTCATGCAGACACTTATATTTGAAGGTTCCCAAGAAAGATGACAATTTAAGTCTGAACATACTATAGAAAAGTCTACCAGGCAACTACCATGAATCCCGAGCTTCCATTCACCTTTTAAATACTTCCTTTTTAAATATGAATATCCATTTACTCAAGCATCACCAAGAATCTAGCATGAAAATCACCAAACAAAATAAAAATCCCTGAAGAAAAAAATAAACACTAGAAGTAGGTGCAGATATCCCAAAAGGTATAATCAATATAATCAACTGTATCCAAACTAACTGGTTTGGATAGAGCGTCGGCCTACAGACTGAAGGGTCTCAGATTCAACTACAGTCAAGGGCACATGTCTGGGTTGTGGGCTCAATCTCCAGTAGGGGACGTACAGGAGGCACCCGATCAATGATTTTTTCTCATCATTGATGTTTCTCTCTCTCTCTCCCTCTCCCTTTCTCTCTGAAATCAATAAAAAAAAATTAAGTAAATAAATACAGCAAAACAACAAAAAGAGAACACTATTCATATATGTAAAGGTATATATCAGGAGAAAGAACTGAAAAGGAATACCTTTATGGAGTTGACTAGGCACAGAACTACTTTTTAAAATATATATATATTTTGTTGATTTTTTTTTTTTACAGAGAGGAAGAGAGATTTAGAAACATCAACCAGTTGCTTCCTACACACCTCCTACTGGGGATGTGCCCGCAACCAAGGTACATGCTCTTTCAGTCTGCAGGCCGACACTCTATCCACTGAGCCAAACCAGCCAGGACTAGAACTACTAACCCTAAACCTAATCCTAATTATAAATTTATTGGTATTTGATTATTTACCTTAGATATATGTATTATTTAGATTAAAAGTTTCTTTCTTTTAAATATATTTTTGTTTATTTCAGAGAGCTAAGGAGAGGGAAAGAGAAACATTAATGATGAGAAAAATCATTGCTCAATTGCTTCCTGCATGACCCCCACTGGGGAACAAGCCCAAACCTGGCCATGTGCCTTGAGTAGGAATTGAACCGTGACCTCCTGGTTCATAGGTTGATACTCAACCACTGAACCACACGGGCCAGGCTAAGTTTCTTTTATAACAAGCTTCTCAAAGTCCTAGTTGTACCAGAGGCACCAATAACACCTGGCAACTTGCTAAAATGTAGGCTCTCAGGCCTCTTCTCCTCCCAGAACTACTAAAGCTAGATTTGCATTTTAAACAAGATCGCCAAGTAATTTTTTTAAAAATAATTTTTTATTGACTTCAGAGAGAGGAAGGGAGAGGGAGAGATAGAAACATCAATGATGAGAATCATTGATCGGCTGCCTCCTCCATGCCCCCTACTGGGGATTGAGCCCACAATCTGCATAAGTGCCCTGGGACCCTTCAGTCCACAGGCCAATGCTCTATCCACTAAGCCAAACTGGCTAGGGTCAAGTAATTCTTTTTTATTTTTCCTACCCCTAACCGAAACTAAGTTTAACCTTACTCTTAACCTTAACCATATACCTAAGCCCAACTTAAACCTAACCCTAACACTAAATCGTACCTAACCCTCTTAATAACCCTAATACTAAACCCTAACCCCAAAACTAACTTCTTCCACTAAGTGAAACCCTAAAACTAAGTATCTTACACCAACTAAACACTATCCCCAACCCTACCCATTATAGCCATCCTCAATACTAACCCTAAAGCTAACACAAAAGTTAACCTGTTTAACCTCAACACTAACCCAAACTCTACACTAACCCTAAACCTAATCCTAATAGTAACTCCATACCTAAACTTCACCCTAACCATAACACTAATGCTAACAATATACCTAATTTTAAACTTAAATCCTAACCTAATCCCAACATTTTATAGTTATAGGGTTTTAACTCCAACCCTAACCAAAATCCTAATCTAAACCTATACCTACCAACACTAATCCTAACACTTAATTCTAGACCTAACTCAAACACTTTATCACTAACTTTAACCATAAATATAACTCTGTACTATCTTCAACCCTAACTCTGTCCTTAAACCAACCTCAGCTCTAATACTATATCTAACCCTAACCCTATTATCAAACTCAACCCTGATTCTAACTCAAAACCAATGCTATACCTAACCTCAATCCTAACCCTATATTAACTTTCATACCTAACTTCAATCCCCTAACAATATTATACTTAACCCTCTCCATAACCCTAATATATATCCTAACCCTAAACCTGTATCTTAACTTTATCCTTAATCTAATTCTAACACTAACCCTACCAATATACTTAACCTCAATCCTAAACTTAATTCTAATACTAACCTTACACCTAAACTCAAACTGAAATCCAACATTAACACTAACCATCTCTCTGTACCAAGCTTCAACCCTACACCAAACCTTTACCCTAAATCTTACCCTATCCCTAACAGAACTTAACCCTATACCTAACCTCAGCCATAACCCTAAATCTAGCCCAAGCTAACCCTAAACTTAAACTATACTTAACTTTCACCTAAACTTAACCTTAAAACTAGCCCTATACATAAGTCAACTCTAAACGCACCCTAAGTGACTCTTGAGCAAAATTAAAGTTTAAAGTTTAGCCAAGACCGGTTTGGCTCAGTGGATAGAGCATTGGACTACGGACTGAAGGGTCCTGGGTTCAATTCCGGCAAGGGCATGTACCTTGGCTGCGGGCACATCCCCAGTAGGGGGCGTGTAAGAGGCAGCTGATCGATGTCTCTCTCTCATCGATGTTTCTGACTTTCTATCCCTCTCCTTTCCGCTCTGTAAAAAAATCAATAAAAATTTTTTTAAAAATTAAAAAAAAATAAATAAAGTTTAAAGTTTAAGCACTGCTCTAGTTGACTTTGATGTAGATGGTCCAGAACTAAACATTACTAAACTGCCCCCACTGCCAGCATATCTGCATTAGAGAAAGCTGTGAATAGGACAAAAAGATTTTAAATCAGCCCTGGCTGTGTTCTCAGTGGTCAAGGGCAAGCACCTGAGTTGGTTCTCCGGTCCATGTGGGAGGCAACCAATCAACCAAACGTGTTTCTCTACATCAATGTTTCTCTCTCCCCGCTTCCCTTCCACACACTCTCTCTTAAAAAAAAAGAAAAAAAGATTTACAATCAGCTCCTTCTATGACAATGAAGCTCACCCAAAGACAATTCTAAGAGCAATGGCAAAAATGTAAAAACTCCCAAGCTGGCTGCACACATGGAATTCTCCTTTTTAGGTAGAGTGAAGAGAAACCAGGCTGAATGGTGCAAATTTACCATAGGTATTTAAACATCATGCACTAGTACCATCTGGTATGACTGCTCAGGCTGGTTTTCCGCCCAGATCACCTGGTGACCCATCACAACCTGGGGCAGTGAGGGCTTATACTGTGGTAGGTTTGTGGAGATGAAACAGAAAGAAGGAGTTCCATTTCTAGCAGACCAGTTCTGCATGAGAAGTCAATGCAGGATCTGACCCAATTGGCTCTCCCTAGTTCCAAGAAACAGCTTAGAGCTTGGCAGAAGGCTGACTGTCAACTCCTTTGTGAATTAGAGAGCTATTAGCTTCTTAGCTCACCCTATCTTCCTGTTTCTTCCCCTCCTCTGAATGCTTCTGCAACGCCACCCTGAGAGACTCTCTGATGAGTTGGACTTCAACTTCTGAAGCAGAAAGTTTCCTTTCAAGCTCGATCTTTTCCTTGTTCAAGACTTCTGTCTTCTGTGCAAATTGCGCACGTAAGAAAGTGTTCTCCCGCTGCAATTCCTGTAGAAAGATTCTCAATATATCCATTCCTTACTCTTACAGTCCCATGTAATTTACTTATCCCAGCAGACTTCGTGGTCAAATATTATCTTTCTCTGAAAATTTCAAGCAGTGCTTCTCAAAATGTGATCCTAGGACTAACAGCATCAGTATCACCTGGGAATTTGTTAGAAAAGCAAATTCTTAAGCCCCATTCCAAGACCCACTGAATCAGAAACTCTGGGGTTGGGTGTTAATCTGTGTTTTAAAAAGCCCTCCAGGTTCTTGGCTGGAGTGGTTCAGTTGGTTGGGTGTTGTCCCATGCACCCAAAGGTTGCCAGTTAGATTATTGGTCAGGACACACACCTGAGTGGTGGGCTCGATCCCTGGGAGGGGCTATTCAGGAGGCAGCTGATCTATATATTGTTCTCACACAATGTTTCTCCTCCTCTCTTTCTGAAGATCAATTAAAAAAATCTTTTTAAAAAAGCACTCCAGGTGATTCTGATCCACATTCACATTTCAGAACCACTGCCATAAGGCAATACCTGAGGAGTTATAACAGAAGCAACACAGGACAAGACATCAGAAGACCTCAACTCAAAGGCTCAAGGCCTGATTGTCCTGCACTCTTTCTCTAAAGGATCTTCCTCCTTCTTGGGCCTCAATTTTTTCATCAGTAAATTAGAGAACTCAACTAGATTTTATCTAACAACTAGAGGCCTGGTGCACGAATTCGTGCACGGGTGGGGTTCCTTAAACTGGCCAGCCATCAGGACCGATTTGGGTCAGGCTGATCAGGCCTGCCAGCTGGGGAAAAGGATGGGAGTAAGGGGCTGAGGGAGGTTGGCCACCAGCCCCCAAGGAGGAAGCTGGCTCTTGACCTCCCTGGGAAAGGGGCTGAGTCCATCGCCACCTACCCACAGTTCCAGTCCTAGTACAGGGCCCAAAAGACCAAGCAGGGTCAGGAGAGGAGACCATGGTTGCCAGGCCAGGTGTTTGAGGAATGGATGCTGGACACTGACGCCATGTCAGCACCCCACCACTGCACGGTTCCCCGCCTTACCCTTCCCTCTCATAGCAAGTGGTCAAGCGGTTGCACCAATTGTTTGGCAATAATGGTCACGTAGGCTTTTATATATATAGATTTGATTCTATAAGATGGAACAGTCTAACAGGCCCACTAGGTGGCAAAACCAGTACTATAATTTGTCTATATCCACCACTCAAAAGTCCAAACTGCAGAGAAGCTTGGCCAACAAAGCAGGCTTCTTCTAGAGCCACTGACTTCAGTGAGACTATGGTTTTGGAACTTTAGTTACTCCTACACATGGAAGATAAAATCTGCCTCTCCTTCCATTGGCCAGGGCTGGTAGATTAAGACTTCTCATAACATCACCCAATTCTAGGACCTTACAATGTACCTTGCTCTGCCTTCCTTTTCTCCTGAGTATGTCCTGACACCAAAGCATCTGGACTTCCACCTGATTTTACCCCTAAGCCCTTTCTGCCCCCACATGGGCAGGACAAGAGATGCTTTATAATTAGGATGTTTATTACTCTTTGAGGGAAGGGACACCTTATATCACTTGGTTTCTTTTTTATCTCCTGGATACCTAACAGTGCCAAGCATAGCTAAGAAACAAGCAGAATGCCAACCCAATTGCCAATGCTTACCTGCAGTCTCAGTAAGCAGACATCCCCAAAGGGGGCAGGGCGGCCCAAAAGGGCACTGTGGACTTGTAGTTCACTCTCTCGCACTTTCTGCTCCAGCTGAGAGATGTGTTTCCTCTGTCTGCAAAAGCCAGAAGAATAGGGGTCCAGGATTCTAACCCACTTGCAAATATAAATCCCCACTTTCCTTAGATGGGTACAATCGATACTATATAAGCAAGGACCTTGGATTCTGGGCAGTACTGTTTTGCTGGAGGAGGAACAAATGAGAAAGCTGACTGAGGGGAAATGAAGAAAGATCAACTGCAAAGAACCCGCTGCCTACTTTAGGCACTCCCGGAGCCCCTGCAGATACACAATTAGTTTATCATATTAGTCAGCTAGAGGACTAGGCTGCTTATCAACCTAGCTCTACCATGAGGCAAGGAGTGAACATAAACAGAGGGGAATGTACTACCCTTGTGGAGAATTCATTAAGTGTCCTCAGTGAGGGCGGAGAGAACAGAAGCTGATCTATGGAGTTACCCTTTGCTCTCTTACTTGTCAATGAGGAGTTCCTTTTCCTTTAGTAGGTGTTCATTACTGTTCAAGATGCTGACCAACTGTGCTGGTTCTAACATGGGCAGTGAAGAAGCAAATGCAGCAGGATGGTGGCACGTGGCTCCATTCTGAAGCTGAAAGACAAGCAGGTCCAAAGGGGCTTGATCTTGACTCACAGGCACCTGAAAACACCTGAGCAGTATCCTGGGTCTGTAGTCAAGGCTCATTTTGGCTTAGACCAAGAAGGCCCAGTGTTTACGAAATAATTTTAGCTCTGATGCATGACTGGAAAGAACCTGCCAGGGAGATTTCAGCCAACTGGACACAGCTCAGAAAGGCTCTAGTTTCTAAGAAAAGGTCAGTTATCTTTCATTATCTGGCAACAGAAGCAAACCAAGAGCTAAGATATCCTCAACAACTATGAAAAAAGAGTATGTTCAGCTTCTTTCCTTCTCACTCTTAAGTAGCACACAGACGTTTTAAAAACCAAAATTGATATAGTGGAAAAGCATAGGGATTCAAAAAGACAATTTTTAAACCCTAGCTCTGTCTAGGGTTTAAAACCAGCTTTGTGACCCTGGGCAACTACTTAGTCTAAGAACCTGGTAAATTTCTACATAAACCTCATCAAGATGCTATAAGGATTAAGTAAGATTCTGTATGTAAAAGTACCTAGCTTAGTGACTTTGTCTTCCCTTGTAACCCTCTACTTTGGAGAATCTATCTGGTATTTAATTAAACCACCAACAGATTCAATGGCATCCACAAGCCTTTGTTTCCTATCTATAAACATTTCCCCTCTTTCTTACGAATGTTTTCTTTAGAGTCAAAACTTAGAAGACACAACCTACGTAAGTTCAAAGATCTGTACCGAACCCCAAAATCCAAGGAAAGAAGCACCTCTTCCTACCTGCATTTGTTCCATCTGTAAACGAATCAACTCCAGATGCTGCCGACAAGTGCTGAGCTCACAAGACCGCTCTCGGGGATGCCAAGGGTCAGAATTTGGCTGCCACACCTGAGAGGATAGAGGCTTGGAGAGTCCAGGAGCAGGCTGGAGTCCCAAAGGGAGCAACCCACTGCTGCTAGGATGTAGGCCATTCCGCTCACATACCACACCATTGCCTGGAGTCTTCTTGGTCTCAGGCAACCCTTTGTAGAACTCCTTGTTTGGGTCGGTTCTTAGGTTGTGGAAGTGCATTCGGTAGCGAGGATCTGAATAAAGTGTCTCCATCACTGCTGACTGATTAAGGGTAGACTCCATATTGGGAATATCAAACTTCCTCATTTCCTCTTCTCTTTCATGGCCCACTGCTGGAAACCAAGACCGCTCAATTCCATTTTCTCCAGCAGTACCACAATGATACATGAAATCTCTAGATAAGCCTGGAGAATGTTTCATTCCACCGAGGTCTCCATTTCTTGTCATCCCCACACTTTCAGCCAATCCTGACAAAGGGATTTTGGAGGAAGAAGGTCTGGCAGGTGTAGAATTTGGCTTGGCAGGAGAGGTCCCCAAAGTAGAAGGCATCACATGAGCTGTTGGAATAGTCACGTGGCTTTTGATGGGCTGGAAAGACGGACTGCTACTTGAGCTGCAAAAATCTGTGGAGAGAATAGTTTTCCATAAGTCAAAATCAAAGCAGCAAGCTTGGCTGAGTTGAGCTGCTATGTCTGATGTTCTCTGCCCATCCTGAGACCAAGGAAAGAGGCATTATCATTACAAATATCAGGCAAAAAGACACAACAGCTTAACAGGGAGATGTGTGTTCTAGGTTTTCAAATGCTATTCACAAGGTAAACCAAAAAAAGGCAACACTGGCTTCACTTTCAATTTATACTCTATCCCTTGTATTTTAATAGAAAATCTTGCCAGTCAACAAAGCTGAAAACTGAACTTTAAAAAATCAGCCCTAGCTGGTTTGGCTCAGTGGATAGAGCATTGGCCTGCGGACTGAAGGGTCCCAGGTTCAATTCCAGGCATATGACTGGGTTGTGGGCTCAATCCCCGGTAGGGGGCATGCAGGAGGCAGCCAATCAATGAGTCTTTCTCATCATTGGTTTCTTTCTCTCCCTCTCACTTCCTCTCTGAAATAAATAAAAGCATATTTTAAAAAAATAAGAAAAATAAAACTTTAAAAAATCACTTACTTAAGGAAAATGGATTAGGTCCTACTCTTCTGGGAGCTGGGTACCTCTAAGCTATAATCCAATCTAGTAAAATATCCTTTCCAATATTTGCAAGATCCTCCGTGATCTCCAAAAGCTCCCCAGTGAAGGTGAGGAATGAGTCTAAACCACCTGAAGAATAGGACAAACTGGATAGTGCCGCTCTATATCCAAGGCAGGGAACACAGCATCTGAATCAAGATTCTGTTCTCTCTCCCACACACCAGAAGCGACTGCCTGGATATGTAAAGTTATTCTTAGTAACTCTCAGGTTTCACTCTAGCACAGTGAGCATTCTAAAGTGGGTACACACTGAAATGCTCTATTTTATATTTTGACTTTCACTTCCCCCTTTGTTTGTATCCAACAGTGATTTTTTCCCTCAGACTGGACTTATGTTTCTTTTAGCTCCTTGCTAGTCTTGGAGGACAACTCTTATTAGCCCTGCCGCAGAAGGTTCATATTTCCAACTTTTAAGTGCTACTCTGAAGAAGACTACAAGGTCACCTAACATGCCAGGGTAGTGGGCTACAAGAAAACATACCTATTACCTTACTCAGGCAGAAAACTGAGTAAGAGGACCAGAAATATAAATGTCTTCCCTTTTCAATTATGTCCAGTACTCTTTTCTAAACCAAACACATCTACCATGAAGGAGTGGACTACCAATCTGTTCCTTTTTTTCTTTCCATCAACCAACACAGAACACATTCAGCTACCATATTACTATGACCATATAGTAATATGGACAGTTACTATACATAACCTTTCCTAGAATTAAATGAGTACAGATGAGCAACCATCTTCTCAAATGAGTCTGTAAGCAGCTTTTTAAAAACACAGGCAAGCCAAATTACCCCTTATAATGTATGCAGAATATCTAATTTCCTATACTCAGATGATCTTAGGAATATATAAAAGGCCATACTAAAAACAAGGAAACAAAACAATAAACAAGTAATGTCTAATAATATGCACTATTCTCTCAGGACCAAGAGAGAGGGATATTTCAGTCAAAGAATGTTTTTTGTTTTTTTTTAATATATATTTTATTGATTTTTTTACAGAGAGGAAGGGAGAGGGATAGAAAGTCAGAAACATCAATGAGAAAGAAACATCAATCAGCTGCCTCTTGCACAGCCCCTACTAGGGATGTGCCTGCAATCAAGGTACATGTCCTTGACCAGCATCAAACCCGGGATCCTTCAGTTCACAGGCTGACGCTCTATCCACTGAGCCAAACTGGTTTTGGCAAAGAATGTTTTTGATGTCCCACAATTTAAATATAGGACTAGTCAACAAGTAGACTGGTGATGATGAAGACTTTCAAGACCAGCCTGGCCAGTGCTCAGGGTTGAGCTTCGGCCCATGAACCAGGAGATCACTGGTTCGATTCCCAGTCAGGGCACATGCCCAGGTTGTGGGCTCAATTCCCACCAGGGGAAGTGCAGAAGGCAGCCAATCAATGTTTCTCATTGATGTTTCTATCTCTCTTTCCCTCTCCTTTCTTATCTCTCTAAAAAAAGAAATCAATAAAAAACCATTAAAAAAATAAAATATGTAAGTTGTGAAACATTTCAATAGTGAATAATATTGTTTAAATTATTTTTTAAAAAAGAACTTCCAAGATTAGGAAGCTCTCTACTTAAAATCCTCCATAACGCCCGGCCGGTGTGGCTCGGTGGTTGAGCGCTCATCTATGAACTAGGAAGTCATGGTTCGATTCCTGGTCACGGCACATGCCTTGATTACAGGCTTGATTCCTGGTGGGAGGCGTGCAGGAGGCAGCCGATCAATGATTCTCTCTTATAATTAATGTTTCTATCTCTCTTTCCCTTCTTCTCTGAAATAAGAAAATCAATATATTTTTTAAAATCCTCCATAACAGCACAATAGTATCCACTCTCATCAACAGTTCCTGCTCCCAAAATATAATTTTTTTTAATCTTTATTGTTCAGTTTATTAATTACATTGTTCCCTTTTTCCCCCCTGTAACTCCCCTCCACCTGGTACCCATCCCACCCTCCGCCCTCACCCCCTTCCACTGTCTTCTCCCATAGTTGCATGATTTTTGTCCACTCTTGCTGCACTTCCCACACCCCTTTTCTCCCCAAGAAGTGTCAGTCCATTCCCTCTCTATGTCCGTGATTCTGTTACATTCACCAGTTTATCCTGTTCATCAGCTTATTAATTCACTTGATTTTTAGATTCATTTGTTGATAGATGTGTATTTGTTGTTCATAATTTACACTTTTATCTTTTTCTTCTTCCTCTTCTTAAAGAATATCTTTCAGCATTTCATATAATATTGGTTTGGTGGTGATGAACTCCTTTAGCTTTTTCTTAGCTGCAAAGCACTTTATCTGGCCTTCAATTCTGAATGATAGCTTTGCTGGATAGAGTAATCTTGGTTGTAGATTCTTGCTATTCATCACTTTGAATATTTCTTGCCACTCCCGTCTGGCCTGCATCGTTTCTGTTGAGAAATCCGCTGACAATCATATGGGTGCTCCCTTATAGGTAACCATTTTTCTCTTGCTGCTTTTAATATTCTTTTCTTTTGCTCTTGGCATTTTAATTATGATGTGCCTTGGTGTGGTCCTCTTAGGGTTCCTATATATTGGGGTTTGGTGTGCTTCTTGGACTCCTAAGTCAGTTTCTTTCACCAGGTGTGGGAAGTTTTCATTGTCTTGCTCTCTTTTTCTGGCACCCCTATAATTCGGATGTTGGTATGCTTGAGGTTGTCCCAGAGGCCCCTTACACTATCTTCAATTTTTTGGATTCTTTTGGTTTCTTGCTTTTTCAGCTGAGTGGATTTTACCTCTTTGTATTCAAATCTTTAACTTGGTTCTTGGGGTGCTCTAGAGTACTTTTAGGTCTTTGTATAATATTTTTTATTTCAGTCAGTGTATGCTTAATTTCTGGTTGGTCCTTTTTCATATCCTTGAGAGTCTCGTTCATATCCTTGTAGGTCTCGTTCATTTCCTTATAGGACTCATTCATTTCCACATTGGTCTTGTTCATTTCTTTGCAGGTCTCATTCATATCCTTGAGGGTCTTGTTCATTTTCTTGTAGGTCTTGCTTATTTCCTTATAGGTCTCGACCTTTTCTAGGAGCCTCTTGAGAAGCCCTATAACCATGGTTTTGAATTCCATGCCCAGTCGTTTTTTTTCCTCCATTTCTTTCACATCTGATTTCTTTCCATGTCTCTGCATGGTGGCTGCTTCCCTGAGTTGGTCAATTAGCTTAGTGTGGTAGACGTCCTACAAGGGACAGTGGCTTAGCCTCCCCAGTTACCTGAGGTGGATATGGGTTGCACAGTCTTGCTGAAGTTAAGCTCAGGTTAATCGTTGTTAGCACTTAGAGGGGTTGACCTCCAGGCCAACTGTCTGTGAAGTTCAGCTGTGCTCGGGTTGGATGGGCGGAGTCTCCAGGCCAAGCAGACAGCATCAGCTCCGCCCTATGGTCCCCAGGGACTCTGTGCCGGGGGCAATGGCCGCCAGTACCTCTGAGAGAGAGACGCTGCCGACGTCCACCGGCTGCCAGAGAATTCAGACTCTCCCCAAATGAGTCTGCACACCCAATGTCTCACCCAAGGTTGCAAAACAATGCAGTCTGACGATTTCCCGAATGAAAGAGCAAGTCACGAGTGCTCTCTGCGCGGTCAGGCAACTGTGCTGTTCCCAAGTTCAAGCGCACTCCACACAAGCTCGCCTTCTCCACAAGCCCGCAGATCCCTGCAGCACCCGAGCTTTGGCATGCCCTCCCACTGTCCAGTTTTTACCCCGTATGATAGTGGGTTCCCTGGGCTTCGCCCAGAGCTGGAGAATCAGTCCAGTGGGATGTCTTTGTCTCCCCCATTGAAGAAAACTGGCCAGTTTTCAGCCGCCTGCCCTATACACTGGAGCGCGCACTCCTCTAAACCTCTTTCCGCGTGTATCTTCAACGCTGTCCTCAGCCGCTCCTCTGAGTCACAGTGTCTTATCTTCACTTTTATTTGTGGAATTTTCACTCAGCCAGCTTTCCAGTGATTCTGAATGGTGTTTGTTTTCTCGTTAAGTTGTAGTTTTAAAATTGCTGTGTATGGCGGCAAGATAGGTGTTTTACCTATGCTGCCATCTTGGTTCTCCTTCCAAAATATAACTTTGGAACAGAAGAGAGTGATTGCTATGAAGGGCTGCTAATATGTTGAAGTTAGTTAATACCTCTTTCCATTCTCCATCCACAGCACCCCTCTGTCTCTCTCTCTCTCTCTCCCTCTCTCTCCCTCTCCTCACCAAATTCGGTTTTGAGCCCATAACACCCGAAGTAGTAATGCCAAAATGAAAGCCAAAAGGTACTATCTGACCCAGAGGAATATAATTTTTCTAATTTCTTGGTGAGTGTGGCCCACCTATGATGACAGAAGTCTTTGTCAGCATTTGTCACTTGTCTATTGGGTTTATTTCTATTAAGGAAACTGCCTGATTCTTACAAAATACTAAAAAGTTATACCTGATTGATTTTAAAATAGAAGCACTTACTTTGAAAGGGCTCACTACCTTGCACAATTTCATATGCCTTTAAAATTTAGTATATGGGATATATTGTTTTTATTTAGAGAAGTCTGGCTTTTACCTGAGTCTCTTTCCAAAAACTATTAGCCATTCTTTTAACCACCTTGAAAGCCCTCTCCCATGAAATGACCAAATGAAAATAAAGTTTTTGCAGCAAAAACAAAACAAAATTCAAACAAACAAACAACAAAAACACAGGTGGGACAGGGCCAGATCACAAGAGAACTGAGGCCTCTGAATTTTATCCTGTAAATAATGGGAACAAGTGAGGATTGCAGAAAAGGGAAATTATGAAATCAGGCTTTTAGAAAAATTAATCTGGCAGTAGAGAAAATGATTTGAGGAAAGATTAGAAGTTGTTTGTGATAGGACAAACAGTAGAAATTGAGAGGAAGGAACCAGCTGTGGGAAGGAAGCATGGAATAAGAAGAATTAGGCAGGCCGAAACCAGTTTGGCTCAGTGGATAGAGCATCGGCCTGTGGACTGGAAGGTCCCAGGTTCAAGTCTGGTCAAGGGCATGTACTTTGGCTGCGGGCATGTCCCCAGTAGGGGGTGTGCAAGAGGCAGTGGATCGATGTTTCTGACTTTCTATCCCTCTCCCTTCCTTTCTGTAAAGAAATCAATGAAATATATTTTTAAAAAAAGAAGAATTAGGCAGACTTGGACTGACTTAAGAATATTCTGGAAATGTCAATACACCTGGAACATAATCTGAAAATGACAACACATATTGGTAATCAAATTACTAATCCAAACTTACCCTCCGTCATGTCTGAGCATGATGTGCCAATGGCTGTGTCCCCACTGTCAGTAACACTTGAACAGCGGCTGAAGCGGCTCCGAAAGGCCTCTGAGATAACTGGAGTCTGCCATTCACAACCCAGAGAACTGCTTTTCTTAATCACAATGGAACCTGAAACAAGTAGCATTTCTACCTTTAGAGTGAACCAGCTGATGCAACCCCACAAGACTGTTTTTGAAAAATCACTTAAACTTGTTAGAAATAGTAGCATCCCACCCCCTTCTCTCTCCTGTGCAGAGAGAAGGGGGTGGGATGCTATTTCAGCAACTCTAAGCTTGTTAATTTTAAATAGAAATAGGATGAGAAGTGAGAATGTTCAAAAACAGAACCAAGACCCACCAGAAATCCAGGAGTACTGAGACAGAAAATAATATTTGATAATAGCTAAAATTCTGAAATCTAGAAGCCACAGCACTTTATAAATATGATCTCATCTACCTATTTACTAAAAAATATTACCATATTAACACCCTTATTTTACATAGAACTGAGATTAGAACCTAGGTTGTTTTAATCCCAATACCTACATTCTTTCTTCTTACAAGGTTTCTCAACAAGTGCTGTTAGCCTTCTGGGCAAGACAATTCTTCAATGTATAATATAAAGGATGATTTAGCATTCCTGGTCCCCATCCACTAAATGCCAGGAGTAGCCCACTCCATCCTACCATCACTGTGCAACCGGAAACTACCCAGTATGTTTCCAAATGCTCCCTGAGTAATAGGAAAACCATTGCTTGACTGAACCACAATGCCCTCATGAGTAGGGTGAATTCAGATCAAGGTGAGTCTTGAAAGTCAACCTGAACTTTTGAGAACAATGCAAAAACAAACACCCCAAACCAAACAAACTACTAAAGTTTCTGAGTGGGTGAGATATAAACCTCCTGAAATTTGACTTTACTAGCAAAGATTTAAATTCAAATTATTTATTTTTATTTAATCTTTATTGTTCAGTTTATTAATTACATTGTTCCCTTTTTTTCCCCCTATAGCTCCCCTCCACCTGGTACCCATCCCACCCTCCGCCCTCACCCCCCTCCACTGTCCTCTCCCATAGTTGATTTTTGTCCAGTCTCTTGCTGCACTTCTCACACCCCTTTTCTCCCCAAGAAGTGTCAGTCCATTCCCTCTCTATGTCCGTGATTCTGTCACAAGTTTATCCTGTTCATCAGCTTATTCACTTGATTTTTAGATTCATTTGTTGATAGATGTGTATTTGTTGTTCATAATTTACACTTTTATCTTTTCTTCTTCCTCTTCTTAAAGAATATCTTTCAGCATTTCATATAATATTGGTTTGGTGGTGATGAACTCCTTTAGCTTTTTCTTAGCTGCAAAGCACTTTATCTGGCCTTCAATTCTGAATGATAGCTTTGCTGGATAGAGTAATCTTGGTTGTAGATTCTTGCTATTCATCACTTTGAATATTTCTTGCCACTCCCATCTGGCCTGCATCGTTTCTGTTGAGAAATCCGCTGACAATCATATGGGTGCTCCCTTATAGGTAACCATTTTTCTCTTGCTGCTTTTAATATTCTCTCTTTATCTTTTGCTCTTGGCATTTTAATTATGATGTACCTTGGTGTGGTCCTCTTAGGGTTCCTATATATTGGGGTTCGGTGCGCTTCTTGGACTCCTAAGTCAGTTTCTTTCACCAGGTGTGGGAAGTTTTCATTGTCTTGCTCTCTTTTTCTGGCACCCCTATAATTCGGATGTTGGTATGCTTGAGGTTGTCCCAGAGGCCCCTTACACTATCTTCAATTTTTTGGATTCTTTTGGTTTCTTGCTTTTTCAGCTGAGTGGATTTTACCTCTTTGTATTCAAATCTTTAACTTGGTTCTTGGGGTGCTCTAGAGTACTTTTAGATCTTTGTATAATATTTTTTATTTCAGTCAGTGTATGCTTAATTTCTGGTTGGTCCTTTTTCATATCCTTGAGAGTCTCGTTCATATCCTTGTAGGTCTCGTTCATTTCCTTATAGGACTCATTCATTTCCACGTTGGTCTTGTTCATTTCTCTGCAGGTCTCATTCATATCCTTGAGGGTCTCGTTCATTTTCTTGTAGGTCTTGCTTATTTCCTTATAGGTCTCGACCTTTTCTAGGAGCCTCTTGAGAAGCCCTATAACCATGGTTTTGAATTCCATGCCCAGTCGTTTTTTTTTCCTCCATTTCTTTCACATCTGATTTCTTTCCATGTCTCTGCATGGTGGCTGCTTCCCTGAGTTGGTCAATTAGCTTAGTGTGGTAGACGTCCTACAAGGGACAGTGGCTCAGCCTCCCCAGTTACCTGAGGTGGATATGGGTTGCACAGTCTTGCTGAAGTTAAGTTCAGGTTAATCGTTGTTAGCACTTAGAGGGGTTGACCTCCAGGCCAATTGTCTGTGAAGTTCAGCTGTGCTCGGGTTGGATGGGCGGAGTCTCCAGGCCAAGCAGACAGCATCAGCTCCGCCCTATGCAGCCCCAGGGTCTTTGAGAGCGAGCCGCTGCCAAGCTCCACAGGCTGCCAGAGAATTCAGCCTGTCTCCAAATGAATCTGCACACCCAATGTCTTACCCAAGGTCACAAAACAATGCAGTCTGACAGTTTCCCGAATGAAAGAGCAAGTCATGAGTGCTCTCTGCGCGGTCAGGCAGCTGCGCTGTTCCCAAATTCACGTGCACTCTGCACAAGCTCGCCTTCTCCACAAGCCCGCAGATCCCTGCAGCACCCGAGCTTTGGCATGCCCTCCCACTGTCCAGTTTTTACCCCGTATGATAGTGGGTTCCCTGGACTTCGCCCAGAGCTGGAGAATCAATCCAGTGGGACGTCTTTGTCTCCCCCCTTGAAGAAAACTGGCCAGTTTTCAGCCGCCCGCCCTATCCACTGGCGTGAGCACTCCTCCAAACCTGACTCAGCGCGTATCTTCAACGCTGTCCTCAGCCACTCCTCTGAGTCACAGTGTCTTATCTTCACTTTTATTTGTGGAATTTTCACTTAGCCAGCTTTCCAGTGATTCTGGATGGTGTTTGTTTTCTCGTTAAGTTGTAGTTTTAAAATTGCTGTGTATGGTGGCAAGATAGGTGTTTTACCTATGCCATCTTGGTTCTCCCAAATTATTTATTAAAATTTATTTATTTATTTATTGATTTGAGAGAGAAACATAGATTTGCTGTCCCATTTACACATTCATTGGTTGACTCTTGTATGTGCCTTGACAGGGAATGGAATTGCAACCTAGGCATATCAGGACAATGCTCTAACCAACTGATTATCCCGGCCAGGGCTCAAATTATTTTTTAAAAACCACTAGAATTTTTCTAAATTGTAACCGATGACCCATGTAACAAAACAAACAGTAAAAAAAAGCAAAAACAAAAGACAAACAAAAAAAAAAGGTAATGGCAGTTATTTAATTATTTTATTTTTACTTAACTCTTTAAAACATCAGAGTTTACATTGAAATAGAAAATATAGTTCTAAAGATTCTCTAATCTAGCAGGAATCCAATAATATTTGAACACAAATCATCTTATTACCTTCTTTCAAACCATCTAATTCCTTCTCCTTTGCTCCTTTTTTTTTTTTTTTGCTTCCATTACTTCTGCATTCTACTGAAGGAAACCTAATTTTACCCAAAGACTCTTTTTATTCTTTGGGTCACAGTGGTGGCGTTGGACTGCAGTTTCCGCCTGATCCCTGCAGACCACCCAGAGGGACCCCACCCATGCATGGATCCATGCACCAGGCCTCTAGTAATCTATCTACACTAATAAAAGAGAAACATGCAAATTAACCATCACTCCATTACACGCACAAGCCAAGCCCACCAGCCAATCAGAAGTAAATATGCAAATTAACCAAACCAAGATGGCGGCTGGCCACAGAGCTGGAGCAAACAGGAGGCTTGGATTGCCCCGGCAATGGAGGAAGCCAAGCTTCCTGCCTGTCCCGGCCTCCTTGCAAGGCTACAAAGTTTCAATTATAGAAGACAAATAAATCCTAGATACTTGCTTGCAGCTGGCACTGACCTCCACTCAAGGAGGCACTGAAAAAAAAAGAAAAAGAAAAAAAGGAGGGGCTGGGACCTTGGGCCGCTGGGGGTAATCAGGCCAGGATAGGACCGCAGGGGGCGTTGGGGGTAAGCAGACCAGCAGGGGGGGCAAGGAGTTTGGAGTAAGCAGGCCAGCAGGGGGGCAGCTGGGGGTGAGCATGCCAGTGGGGAGGGGAAGCTTAGAGTGAGCAGGCCAGCAGGGAGGCTGTTGGGGGTGAGCAGGCCAGTGCGGAGGGAAAGTGGGGGTGAGCAGGCCAGCAGGAAGGACAGTTGGGGTGATTTGGCTGGCAGGGGGGTATTTGGGGGTGAGCAGGCCGTCAGGCAGAGTGGTTAGGGGCAATCAGGCAGGTGAGCGGCTGGAGCCAGCAGTCCCGGATTGTGAGAGGGATGTCCAACTGCTGGTTTAGGCCTGATCCCTGTAAACTGGTGATAGGACATCCTTGGAGGGTTCCCAGATTGGAGAGGTTGCAGGCTGGGTGAGGAATAACAACCCCCCCCCCCCCCGTGCATGAATTTCATGTACCGGGCCACTAGTCTTTAATAAAAGACGTAATCAACAATCAGATCTTCTGATCAGCATAAGATTAGCTGTGTTAACTATGCTAAATTAGTGTAATTCTAGCCAGAAGCAAAGAAATTTGACCTCTTGGTGAGTCTATATAGTATTACCTCTCTAGTCAGTGTACAGTTTACTCGGCCTTTTGAAATAGTAAAAATTGATTGAGGATCTGTATTACCATGTTCCTTGGCCTCCTGCTAGAAACCACTCCCTGTTATTACTATTACTAACCTTCCATTCTTCACCACTAACCACTTTTCTCATGCACCCACTCCATATATCAGTTCTACTAATACATATTTGCTAAAATAAAAGTATGTTTGGTGTATAGAGGCTTATAATTATTTCAAAATTCAAGTATGAAAGCTGAAATTTTCGTATCACATGTCCTATCAGTAGCATCCTTATCAAACTTTAACCATTATTAATGAAATGAAAAACTACTGAAAACAAAACCATAAAAAGAAATTGAGCTTTCTTAGGACTTGCTACATTCCAGAAAATTGCATATACACATAATTGTTATAAGAAACTAGAGGCCCTTCCCATGGCTGCTGGCACCAGCTTACCTCTGGCACCCGGGACCCAGGCTTTCCTCTGCCCTGGTTCTAATTAGCATATTACCCTTTTATTATTATAGGTTATACAATCCAGCCTAAGACAGTGCCTGGCACATAATGGATGTTCAAATAGTTGCTGAATGAATCTTCAATTGATTCAGCAAATGCTTTTCAAAGTGCTTACTATATGCAAGGCAGCATGCCTAAGCGAATAAAATAATTAATTACCAAATGTCTGCTTTAAGGCATCATGGGATTTTAAAGTTAAACATACCCTTAATTGAATAAAATTTATCCTTTTTTTCATAAATACTACAGAATTCAAAAAGTTATTTTTGGAATGCTACTTCCTATTTAAATGTACTGTATCTATTTAATGTGTATTATGTATATATATTTATCTAGGTTTAATATATAGTTAACACATGCTTTTAGTACATCTACTGAGTTTTCAAAATCTTGTCAATCCATTCTAGAGACAAATTCCTGAGTCTCTAGTGACAATACAACTGAGACTGTTGGCATTCAAAAATTCCAATCTTTGTGGGCCAGCAGATGACTGACCCACTCACAGAATTACAAAGACAACATAGAACACAGTAATTTATGCTGTGTTTTTCTGATTTCAAATAGCACTATGTTCTAAAGTCATTCTGTTCCAATCCTCTATGTGTCCTCCTGTCTAAATCAATCACGTGGTCTTGTTGTAAGCCATGTAGGACCAGACATAAACAATCTTGAAAGACCTCTTTTTCCTTTCAATATAGCCCCATGTTATTGAACTCAGTAACAAAACCAACAATTAAGTATTAATACCAGCATCTCAACAAATATTTGCTTGCTCAGTTTGTCCTTTAAAGAAAATTTCTGTTATAAAATAACAGAACAAAGGTTAGAATTTACCCAGAAAACTTTGACTACTCACCTGGTGAAGTGGGATGAGAGTTTCTCTCACTTGGATATTTTTCCTGCATGGCCATCAACACAGTTATTTGAGCCAACTCTAGAATGAAGGAATACCAGTCAGATCTCTCCACTATCTTTTAATTCCCCATAACTCATTTCCATTCAACTAAAACAATGCAAATATTCTTCCACATGTTTACTCTTAAGGATATTTTTTAAGGCAAACCAACTCCCAATACTCCACGCCACTTTTCTTCCTAAAGCAAGGAGAAAAAAACCTAGACTCAAGGACTCCCAATACTGATCCTATATGGTTTTAGAACCCCTTCAATTGTTGCAAAAATTAAAAATAATATTACTTTTAATTAAACTTTGCCATGGATCTTCTTAGCTGTGGGGAGAGGATGGGAGGATAGGGTAGAAAAAGAACTAATTAACCAACCAACAATAAAGTATTATGACTTCAATTATGATTAACATAAAACAAATTCCCTTATTTTTTCATTAATCACTTGATGCACAAATATGGACAGAATTCTTGGTCATTAGCAGAACCCCAGTCCTTAGGTGGAAAGATGAGGATTTCTTCTCATTTCTCCACTCCTTAAAATATTTATATTTACTCTAATGTAGGTTCTGAGACTTCAGCAGAAATCTGATTACTATCTGTATAAACAAAAGCTTTAATTAACTGTAATAATAGCTAGTATTAAATAGTAAAATAAGTAGTAATATTTTATTTTGTATAATATTTGAGAGGCAGTACAGACAATTGTTTCACAATTTGGACTCTATAATAATCTTTAATACTTTATTGTTTTTGTTTTTTTAAGAGAGAGGGAGAGGGATAGAGAAACATCAATGTGAAAGAAACATAGATGGGTTGTCTCCTGCATACCTCCTACTGGTGATCGAGCCCAAATACTGGGCATGTGCCCAGACTGAGAGTCGAACCAGAGATCTTTCGGTGCGAAAATGCCCAGCCAGAGTTCACAGTATGGACTCTTGATCAGACAGCTTGGGTTTAAAGTTTGGCTTAGCAATTTATTTGCTTTATAAGGAGGACAACTTTTTTAGTATTTCTGCACCTCAGTTCTTTTATATCAACATGAGGATAATGACAGCACCTAATTCACGCTAATTCTTTTAAAATTAACTTACAACAGTGCCTGAAACACATTAAGTGCTTTGTTAAATTTTTTAAAATTACACGTTAGTAAAAGTGGCAGTTTGATCCCTGCAGGATAAAGTATAAATTTGGAAACTTTGAATTCATAAGAGCCTACAAAGAGTTTAGGACAAATTCTTAGAAGTGAAATTAAAACTTTGGAGGGAAAAGAAAGAAGCTATATGGTACTATTTCTCTAATGTACTTTACTGACCTCTACAGTTTTCTTTTAGTAACAGCACCAAATCCTAATTCACTGCAGTTACAACAGAAATCCCAGGTCTTACAGAGTAAGAGTTTTGTTCAGTAATAAAAGCTTTAATTTATGGCTAGTATTATTCAGTGTGTTAAAGATGACACAGAAGGATTAGATTACTTACCTACTAGAGATATCAAACAGTCAATATCAAAATCCTTTTCTTCATTCCTTTCTTTCTTTAAAATATATTTTATTGATTTTTTTACAGAGAGGAAGGAAGAGGGATAGAGTCAGAAACATCAATGAGAAAGAAACATCTATCAGCTGCCTCCTGCACACCTCCTGTGGGGATATGCCTGCAACCAAGGTACATGCCCTTGACTGGGGTGGGACCGGTGAGCAGGTGTTGCCAGGCCAGCCAAGGCGCATGCCAGCAGACAGAGGGAGGGGACGGAGGTGGGGTGGGGGGCGGCAGCAACCAGTGGTGGCAGGGTGATGGGGGCTGGTGCCACCTGGTCACCTCCCACAGAGGGAGGCCAGACTGCAGCTTAGGCCCACTCTCCAGCTCCCCTAAGCCGTCAGTAGGACATCCCCTGAGGGCTCCCAGACTGTGCAAGGGTGCAGGCCAGGCTGAGGGAACCCACCCTCCCCCGAGTGCACAATTTTCATGCACCAGGCCTTTAGTATTATATGTAAGATAATTTTTCTTGAATAATTGGTGTTCATTGCATGTAACATCATATTTAAAAGTTTTCGAGCTATTAATGTTAATTGCATGTAATATTATACTTAAGATACTTTTTGTTGAAATATTAAAGTTTATTGCATGTAACATTATATTTAAAATAATTTTTTCTTTAAATAAAAAAAACTGGAAAAAAAATATAAATGAACACTAAGGTCAAGACAAGAGGATTACACCATGAACCAGAGCAGAGATTAAGGCCGTGGGATGGGAAGGAAGTTTCCCAGAGAAAGCAATGACAAGGCCAAAATCTGTATATAAGTCAAAGCAAAGAACTGGAAGACTTAAAACACACCACCCCCACTCTCCAAACTTCTTATTTCTTAGCCTGATTGTTCCTAACCTGAATGCAGAACCCAGACATCTTCCTGAGCAGAGACTCTATCTACTCCTCCAGGTACCTGTTACACCTGTAGCCCCCATCCTGCCCCGCACAGTGCACAGTAATCAACCTCAACACATTTTGCTGAAAAGAACTGAAAGCAACCTTGCAAGTCATGAAGATTGCCTGAAGTACTTTACTTTTAAACATACAGTACAGCCTGGCCAGTGTTGCTCAGTGGTTGAGCATCAACCTATGAACCAGGAGGTCACTTTGATTCCCAGTCAGGGCACATGCCCGGTTGCAGGCTTGCTCCCCAATATGGGGTGTGCAGAAGGCAGCTGATCAATGATTCTCTCTCATCACTGATGTTTCTACCTCTCTTCCCCTCTCCCTTCCTCTCTGAAATCAATGAAAATATACTAAAAAAAAAAAAAAAAAATACATACAGTCCACAGGCAAAAAAAAAAAAAAAAAAGAAGACTGAAGCACTGATACATAATACAACATAGATGAACACTGAAAACATTATTCCAAACACAAAAGACCACATATGTATTATTTCACTTATATGAAATATCCAGAATTGGCAAATCCAGAGAGACAGTAGATTATTGGTTGCCAGGGACTAAGAGGAGGGCCATGGGGGAACAGGGAATGAATGCTAATGAATATGGGCTTTCTTTCCCAGGTGATCAAAATGTTCTGAGATTAGACAGTGGTAATGGCTACAGCAACCTTGTCAATATACTAAAATCACTAAACTATACACAGACAAAATCAAATTTTATTGTATGGGAATTACATCTCAATTAAGGAGTCCCACAAGGAGTAAAATAGTACAGAAAAATAATTCTGACTTTTTCCCACTAACTTCTGAAGTAGATGAGCTACAGATAAAAACTGTTACGACTACTGAAGATAAGAGTTTCCTGAGATAAAATCAAGAGAAATAAAGGTATGAGAAGCAACACAAATATCCATTATACAGCCAAGAAAAGTAGGAGTGGCCTGACTGGTTTGGCTCAGTGGATAGAGTGCTGGCCTGCGGACTGAAAGGTCCCAGGTTTGATTCCTGTCAAGGGCATGTACCTTGGTTGTGGGCACATCCCCAGTATGGAGTGTGCAGGAGGCAACTGATTGATGTTTCTCTCTCATTGATGTTTCTCTCTATCCCTCTCACTTCCTCTCTATAAAAAAAATAAATAAAAATATCAATAAAATATATTTTAAAAAAAGAAAAGCAGGATGAAAGCAGAAAAAAAGCACCCAACATTGATGGCTTCTATCTTCAAAGACCTTTAAACTACAGAAATATTCATTTAATAAGGACCATACCAGAGAGGATGGATCTTGCATTGCCACGATGTGTCCACCATCTGGACACCATTGCTGAAATGTACACATGAAGAACTATTTGACATTGAAACTGGGACTCAGAACAGTTGGACATTGAACCTGACACTCAAACATTTTTTGTTCTTATACGTTTGTTTCTAGTATGCTGAGGCAAGATATTTTTGAAGAAAAGAAACAGGGGGGAGTGATTGATACAGAGGCAGGGAGGCATTGAACAGGCTGTCAAGCTACAGGGGGAAGGCTTGGGTGGATGGGAGGTGAATGCCGGGGATATCAACCGAAGGACTTGTATGCATGCATATGAGCATAACCAATGAATGAAAGACACTGGGGCGGGGAGGGAGGTGGGTGGGAACATCTGCTGGGGAGTAGGGGAGGCTGGGGGAGGATAATGGGGAGGGGGGAAAGGAAAACATGTACTATTATTAAATATGTTATATTGCAAAAAATCAATAAAAATTAAATGTTAAAAAAAAAAGAAATATTCACTTAATAAATGTAACGTGTTCGTTCAGTGCTTACTACCCTTCAAGCACTGAGCTAAACACTCTGTAGGTATGTCTTATGTTTAAGATTCACATCAAACCTTTGAGGTAGTTACCATTATTATGCTCATTTTCTGGATGAAGGAATGAAAATTTAGAGGTGAAGATCGGATGGCTAGGCAGAGGCTTCACAGCCAGCACTGTCTAATGCTATAGGAGTCTAATCAGCATTCTTTCTGTGTACAACAAAGAGAAATAAAGGAAGTTCTAAACCATTACAAGTTGAAATTTCTGCCTCAGATACAGCCAGATTTGCAAGCCCCAGAGCAGTAAGGAATGGGAATAGCTCATATAATTTCTTCACTTTGCCTCTGATAACCTCCCGGGCTCTATTTCCCAAGTTGCTACCCAAAATTAAATTTTTACTGTTGTATTTCTCCCCTTGAAGAATTATAATCTTAGTGTGGAATGTCGTACTGGGCAGCTGCTGAGAGAACCACATCAAGAGAGGAGAGGATTTGAAGGGATACACAGACAGTTGACACAGACCCATTAAGAATCTCACACCATCCCCCTGTTTTCATGGCCTTGATAGTTCATTAAATCAGCTCTAGAGAGAAGCCAAACTATTACCAAGAAGTTGCCTTGACAAAGAACAAGTCCTGAAGCACACACAACAGCAGACCCCGATAAAACAGACAAGGCCTAAGGGCAAGTAATGAGGCATGATTATCTTATTCAATTTAGTATCACCATTCCTCCCTACCTAGCACACTACTCATCAATCGAAATCTACCCAATGCCTACTAGTTGCCTATCTCTATACCACGTGGTGAGAATATATTGGAGTAAAAGACAGAAAGAACCTGGCTGGTGTGGCTGTGGTTGAGCATCCATCTATGAACCAGGAGGTCAACCTTCAACGGTTGGATTCCTGGTCAGGGCACATGCCTGGGTAGTGGGCTCCTTCCCTAGAGGGGGGTGTGCAGGAGGCAGCCAATCAATGATGCTTTCTCATCATTGAGGTTTCTCTTTCTCCCTTTCCCTTCCTCTCTGAGATCAATAAAAAAATATTTTTTAAAAAAGACAGAGCTCTGATCCTCCCAGTTTATTGTGAGGAAGCAAGTACCAAGTACCCTCTATTGAACAGATAAGTTTTAACACACTAAATGCCAACAGCTCCTCCTTGTCTAAAGCAGGGTTCCTTGGCCTCAGTACTACTGACTTCTTCCGTGGCAAAGTCTTTGTTGTGGAAGCTGTGCTGTCACGGTAGGATATTTAGCAGCAACCTTGACTTCTTTTTTTAAAATATATATACTTTACTGATTTTTTTACAGACAGGAAGGGAGAGGGACAGAAAGTCAGAAACATCGATGAGAGAGAAACATCGATCAGTTGCCTCCTGCACACATCCCACTGGGGATGTGTCCGAAACAAGGTACCTGCCCTTGACCGGAATCGAACCCAGGACCCTTCAGTCCGCAGGCCCACGCTCTATCCACTGAGCCAAACCGGTTTCGGCCAACCTTGACTTCTAACCATTAGATGCCAGGAGCAATCTGAGTTGTGACCATAAAAAAAAAAAAAAAAAAATCTCCAAGACGTGGTAAAAAATCCCGTGGGGAGAGAAAAAACGCCCCGGCTCAGAAACTCTAGCCTAGAGCCCTCACCCCTCACAAGTGCTCTAGGCCCCCCAAATCTATTCATTCTTCAAACCTCAGCCCAAAATTCATCAGGAAGCGTTCCCCGCCTTACACCACTGAGTTACAGTCCGCTCAGTAACGTCCACTTTCTCCCGGGGCCGTGCGCTGCCGGAGGGCAAGGACCCCGCTTCCTGCCGTCCAACCCGCACAGGCCCGAGGCCCTGCCCTCAGGTACAGCGACTGCCGAGGCCTGAATGACGACCGGGTAGAAAACCGGGCGAGAAACTCGAAGGGGCGTGTGTGGGGCATTATTTTAGGAAACCCAGCTAATGAGACTCAGGACGGCTTAGTGACCGTGCGCATGCGCTTTCGCTCAGCCGCGCCATCCCCGCCCCCCCCCCCCCCCCCCCCCCCCGAGACGTAGATAGGTCGTGCGTGTCTGAGGCTTCTCCAAGGTTCCCCAAGGTGGGGCAGGGTTTGTCAACCCGACGGAAGTCTCCGAGGGGAGGAGGACTTACGTGGGCCTGAAAACAGGCGGCGAAATACCTCACTCAGGGACACCAACCGCGAACACCACGTCGGCCCACGGCGCCGATCCCGTCCCTCGGTTCTCCTAACGGCCGTAGCACGCCCGCCTGAGCGCGCGCCTCCGAGCGCGCGCCTCCCCGGCCCCACCCTTTTCTGCGCGCCTGTGACCAATCAGGAGTCGGGCCGCGCCGGTGCCCCGCCCTCGCACGCTGTCCTGGGTTTCGAGAGCGGACGGGTCTTTCTGCGCATGACCCCGCCGCCCCTGAGCCAGCCTTCGGGTCTGCCCGTGGCCGGGCTCTCGCCTCTGGGCGGAGTCCTGCTCCCCCAGGCCTGGAGTAGCTTGCCGGTGGAGAAGCTGGGGGCCAGGACAAATCCTATGAGAATCCCATTCAACCTGCCCCTCCCTTCTCCGGTTCTCCACGCCTGAATTGGAATTCCACCTGAAAATCGTTAGGGTGTGGGTCACAGCTCACATGCCAGGGTTAGGACTGCTGGGGCTGGGGTCAGGGCTTGGGCTGAGTCAGTGGTCAGTTTGTGACCAGTACTCAGGTTGAAGGATCAGTTTTGCCTTCCTATCCAAATTCAGTCCCCAGGAAAAGGAATTAAGTTCATTGCATTAATAGGTATTTAAAAATCATACTTGGGCCGAGACCGGTTTGGCTCAGTGGATAGAGCGTCGGATTGTGGACTGAAGGGTCCCAGGTTCGATTCCGGCAAGGGCATGTACCTTGGCTGCGGGCACATCCCCAGTAGGGGGCGTGCAAGAGGCAGCTGATAGATGTCTCTCTCTCATGGATGTTTCTGACTTTCTATCCCTCTCCCTTCCGCTCTGTAAAAAATCAATAAAATATATTTAAAAAAATAAAAATAAAAAAAAATAAAAATAAAAATCATACTTGGAAATTGTTTACAGAAGGAACAAAACCACCAGCCAAAGGATAGTGAAATTCCAGGGTATCTGGAAACCTGACTTAGGAGGGAGAGACATTAAAAAGATGTGTGACTTTTTTTTTTTAACTTTGAAAAACCAGACTAAAGCTGAAACCGGTTTGGCTCAGTGGATAGAGCTTTGGCCTGCGGACTGAAAGTCCTGGGTTCGATTCCGGTCAAGGGCATGTACCTTGGTTGTGGGCACATCCCCAGTAGGGGGTGTGCAAGAGGCAGCTGATTGATGTTTCTGACTTTATCCCTCTCCTTCTCAGTAAAAAATCAATAAAATATATTTTTAAAAAAGAACCAGACTAAAGAACTTTAATTATTGGATCAAATTCACACTAGAGGAAGGAATCTGGGATGTGCTCCAGGGTTCTATCAGCACCCTCATATTTTAAGAATATAGAATGACCCTGCCAGGTGTGGCTCAATTGATTGAGCATCCTCCTATGCACTTGCTGGTTTGATACCTGGTCAGGACATATGTCCAGGGTTTTGGGCTTGATTCCACATTGGAGTGGGTGCTGGAGGCAGCTGATCATGTTTCTCACAGATCTCTCTCTCTCTCTCTCTCTCTTTCTCTCTCTCTCTCTCTCCCCCTCCCCCACATGGAAAAAATATCCTTGAGGATTAATGAACTAACTAAATAAATAAAACAAGGGCAAGAGTTAATGCCTTTGGCAACAGGGCTATTTAAAATCTACTCCAGAAATATGATTTCCCAATGAAATGTACTGATTTAATAATGTGTGACCTTGTTGTACAGGAAAAAATAATTTGGATTGATCATTTAAGTTAATATTTTTCAGGAGCTGTTAAAGCATTAAGTGGCAAGTTTTTTCAACTAAAACATTAAGACTGTTAGTTAAATTTAACTTTTATTTTATTGCTTGTACCAACATATTTTCCCAAGAAATATCCTCAGGTGAAGATTAACAGCAACAAAAAGGAAGAAAGGAAGAAAGAAAGAAAGAAACTGCAAAACCGTAATTCTTCAGAGCATTTGATATCTTGCTTCTCAGTGTTTGTTATTAATTTGGACTAAAAAAAAAAACTTATAAAAACTCTCTTTGGGTTTAGATGTTCTTTCTGTTGATGCTATGACTACCAACAACCTCACAGTAACTCATGTACTGCCAAGGAGGCTGAGACTCCAAGAGGGTAACTGACTTCTCCGGAGTCACAGAGTTGATCAGAAACAGGATCTAAGATCAGCACCTGTCAGAACCCAGCATGCACCCCCGGGCCCTGGTGCAATTCCTGTGTACCAGCCTGCTGAATTCCTGCTGCAGGAGGCATTAAACTCCAAAACCACATAGAAAGTTTAAACTTGAGGAACCATCCTGACAGGACAAGGGCAGCACACTCCCATCATTTCATCAATATTGGGCAAAATGGCTGACCCTTTTTGAAGCTGGGACTCACAAGGGGGTAATGCTAAACCTTCTGCCTCTAATAAGAATAGACTTACTAACGACGTAGGCTTTCCCTTGAGGGTGGGATCTTGAGAGGATCGTCATGGAATAGGAAGAAGGGAGAGACAGTTTCAGATCAGCAAGAAGGATTTACAAAAACAGGCTGGCACAAGGGACTAACAGATTGGGAGAATTACCCAGTGTGTCAGGAAGATGAGAATGGGAGGAGGGCGTTGACCCTGTGGGCGTGGCTCAGTGGTTGCCCGTTGACCTATGAACCAAGAGGTCACAGTTTGATTCTCTGTCAGGGCACATGCCTGGTTGCAGCTAGATCCCCAGTGAGGTGCATGCAGAAGGCTGCAGATCAATGATTCTCTCTCATTGATGTTTCTATCTCTCTCCTTCTCCTTTCCTCTCTGAAATAAATTTTAAAAAATTCATCACAAAGCATGTGAGGAGAGAAACAGAGACGACTCAGATCAGATGTTTAATGAGAAAGAAAGGATGGGGTGGAACCTCTCCAGAGCACACAGGGAGGCCAGGAGAATATATGCTTGGGGAGGAGACATACATTTAGGAAGAAGAGGGCATGAAGGTAGGAGGAGGGGACTCAGTGAAGGGTCAGGGGTCTCAGAACGGGCCAGTGAGAGGCTCTGGAAGAGGAGCTAGGGAGACCACCCAGGGCCTTATTCAGTTGGGCCCAAACACCATCCAGCCGGCGCACCCAGGCTCCATTCTTCCCAGGCGGATTCTTCTGACTACAGGTCTGCGGGAGCACAAGCTTAAGGGTGGTGAGGTCCCACCCACCCCAATCAGGCGGGCCTTTTCCGGAGACCGAGATAGGCCCAGAGAGTTCAGCAAATCCACAAAACCTTGGGCTCCCAAATATCGGCCTTTAAGCCAATTACCCCCACAGGCCTGCTCTCACCCCACCCATGGCAGGATAGGCCAATATCCTGGACTGCCATCCTACCCCAGGGTAACCTCACAGCTGAGTGTCTGGCTGCAGGAACTGCTGCCAAGGAGCTGCCAGGTAGAGGATGCAGGGTTGGCCAGGAACCCGCCTCCCCCTACCAAAGCTGTGAGTTCACTGGCTGGCGCTGGCTTCCCTCTGCTAGTCACACAGGGTCACTTGGTCCTACAGGTAGAGTGTATTGTTGTTGAAGGCCAGCATCACCTCCAGAGGCCCTGTTGACTCGCAGGCCCCAGAGTAGCTGGTTGCTGACTGGACAGCTGTGGGGAGAGGCAGCATCACCCATTGCTAGGAGCCTCAGCTTGGGGTCCTTGGTGTGGATGGACAAACATTGTTTTCCTTTTATGTGCTTGTAGATGCTGGGTCTCTTGCTGAGAACTTTGCATGCATTATTTCATATCAATCCTAGAGGAAAGACAATACTTTTGCCCCTTTCCTTTTCTTTTTTTAAAACTAGAGGCCTGGCCGGAAACGGTTTGGCTCAGTGGATAGAGCGTTGGCCTGCGGTCTAAAAGGTCCCGGGGTTTGATTCTGGTCAAGGGCATGTACCTTGGCTGCGGGCACATCCCTAGTAGGGGATGTGCAAGAGGCAGCTGATCAATGTTTCTCTCTCATTGATGTTTCTGACTTTCTATCCCTCTCCCTTCCTCTCTGTGGAAAAATCAATAAAATATATTTTAAAAAAATAAATAAATAAAACTAGAGGCCCGATGCACCAAGATTTGTACAAGAATGGGTCTTCAATCCCTTGGCTGGTGGCACCGTCTTTCTGCCTTGGCTTGTGCCTGGAGCTGCCTTTCCGCCTTCCCACACTGTCCAGAGGCCCAGACCAGCTGAGGTGGTAAAAGCAAATGTTCCTTCCACCCTGCTGCTCAGCGCCTGTGTACGCAAATTAACTTGCCATCTTTGATGGGTTAATTTGCATACTCACTCCTGATTGGTTGGTGGACATCATGAAAGTATGGTCAATTTGCATCTTTCTATTTTATTAGTATAAATATTTTTTTATTGATTTCAGAGAGAAGGGAGAGGGAAAGATAGAAACATCAATGATGAGAGAGAATCATTGATCGGCTGTCTCCTGTATGGCCCCCTAATGGAGGTCGAGCCTCTACTGGCCATGGTTGCTGATCAGGAATTGAATCTTGACCTCCTGGTTGATGAGTCAATGCTCAACCACCAAGCTACATTAGCTGGGCAACATTGTTCAATTTTTACCTTGTCCAATTAAGGTGCTGCTCCAATGAGCATTGGTTCATTGAATCTTCACAACTAATCTATTAATCAAATGAAGAAACCAAGGCTTAGCTAGGTGAAAACATCTGTTCAAGGTCACACAGCCAGGAAGTGGTCCATCAGACCCCTTAGCCCAGTGTCTTCCCTACCATGCTGCACTATCTCACAAAAATACAGCTTCATTCTCATCCCTGAGCCAGCCACTCTGAAGAGAGAAGGGCCCAGCTCAGCACAGAAGCCTTCCTCTTTTCCCTGAGCAATGGGCAGAAATAGGTCCATCACCTGATACCCTATCATTTCTATCTGCTTCCTGGATACTCCTGTTGCTGGAAAATGTCATGGGAATGATGAGACATGCAATTCCCTCCTACCTCCCAATATCTTCCCCCATACTGTCCTAGGAGCTCAGGATCCAGGGCTGCCCTCCAATGTCAGGCTCAGAAGAGCCCTTTGCTAGAGTAGGGCAAGAGAGGGCAGGAGGTGTCTGAGGTCCTCAGCTCCCTGTTTTAGGCCAGCATGTGAGAGAACTAGCCTGCTGAAACCCTAAGCTATTGGTCCAGCCCAGATGGGAAGGACAGACAAAAAAAGGGGAGATGGCTGAGATGACAAAATGGAGGAAGTTGATAGACAAAGCTAGCATCCTAGAAGATGGATGAACAAAGTTAGAAGCCAATTGGAGGTCATCCTAATATGCTTCTGCTTCCAAAATCATTGGTGCCCAAGCCTTTTAGACAATTAAAGGATGGGGTGGAGGATGGCTGCACTCACATTATAGGATCTTCTTGAGGATACTACCTGACCTTCCACCACCTTCTTCCCCTCTCTGGCCAGCCAGACCTGGAGATGTGAGAGTCCCCAGAGAAGCATAGATGGAAAGGGAGTATATAGATACTCACCAGGCAGATTGAGGGCCCAATCTCCAGTAAATATCATCATCATCAGTAGCAGCAGCAGCAGCAGCAGCAGCAGCAGCAGCAGCAGCAGCAAAAGCCACTGGCTGCCCATAGCTCGGCTGGTTGATGATCTTGGAGAGCACTGGAAAGCAGTCCTGGCCCAAACATTAGCTCCAAGATAGTGAGGCACTGCTGTCACTGGGGCTACCTCTCACCTGCCAGCTAAGTATACTCTCCTGTCCCAGGTGTCCAGACTTTCCCCCCAGGAGATCCCAGAGGGCTTCTCTGCAGTGAAACCATTGCTGATGGGAGGTGGGTGGAGGATACAGTTTCCCCATCTGCTGCAATCAGTGGGTCTCTGGGGATGCCCATTGAATATCCCCAAGGTCCCTAATTGTCAGTCTTTGCTAAATAGCTGGGCAGAACTCTGGGCCTTCCAGCCTGCCCCTCTACCTAACACCAGGGAACCCGAGTCTCAGTGATGTGGCTGATTTCATTGGTCTCCCCTCTCCTGAGCTGAAAGCGGGCCATTTGATCTTGGAGCTGGAAACCAATCTCATCCTCTCCCCATTGCACGGATGGGGAAAGCAGAAAACAAGGCCCAGTGACTTGCCTAAGGACCAGAATCCTGTCCTCCAACACAGTGATTGGCAAACTGAGGCTCTTTGGCCCCTTGAGTGTATGTGGCTCTTCCACCAAATACCATGGCATGGGCGAGTCTATTTTGAAGAAGTGGCGTTAGAAGATGATTAAGTTTAAAATTTTGGCCCTCAAAAGAAATTTCAATTGTTGTACTGTTGATATTTGGCTCTGTTGACTAATGAGTTTACCGACCACTGCTCCAACATATCTATCACTGTCACAGCTTTCTCAGGCTCTCTGCATTGCCTAAGTCTGGAACCTGCTATGGCTGTAAATGGTGTTTGGGTTGGAAGTCCCAAACAGGTTCCCCACCAGACCTCATTAACCCGGCCCACAAACTCGTCCTGCTGTCTCCTAGTAAGCTTCAGTGCTCCACTCCTCTAGCAAGCCTGCTAGGACCCACAATGGGCCCAATCATTCTCTGTTGCCCCAAGGTGGAGCTTTCTGTACCTGCATGACTTGGTCAACCATGAGTCCATTAGACTAGAATTCCCCAGAATAAGGACCAGTCTCTTCTGTCTTCAGAGTGGGTAGGATTGTCTCCTGCATCAAGCAGGGGCTCTGAATCGCCAAATTTTATGTCTCTAAGCACATGAATTATGTTTTTACCATTTAGTCACAGTTATGCAGGGTGCAGATTCTCTCTCCCATTAGACTGGAAGCTCTGGAAGGCAATCGGTGACTTTCCTATCAGACAAACACACTTTTTAGGGGCAAGATCTGTCTTGCCCATCAGACCTTGGGCAAGGTTGCTCCAAGGTGTTGGAGATCCATAAATAAGGACACATAGATTCAAACATAAAACTTTATTGTCAATACACAGATGCCTGGCCTTACTGGCTTCAGCTTTCTCCTCTTAGTTCTTAACCCTCAGAGGCTCCATCTAGTTCTAGCCTAGAGCAGGGGGCCAGGGATGCCCCTACTTAGGCCAAATCCTGGTTGCCTTGGCCAGCACCTTCTTGCTGTAGGGCTCCCACTCTCATCCAGCGTCCTTCGCCATCCTGGCTCCTCTGTACCTGGAGCTCACAGGTTCAGGCCCTAGAGGCCACCTCCTCCATAGCTCCAATCATTACCCCAGGTATAAGGGAGAGAATGGGCTTAGGGAAGGCTTAGCCAAGTCATGCTTGGGATGCAGGATGCAGCAGCTGGGCATGTGTGCACAGGCCCCTTGGCTCCCCTCCTGCCTTCTCAGCGGGTGGTTGTCTTCTTTTTAATTAAGTTTGTGGTAGATTCCTGAACCTGCAAACCAAGAGGTCTGTCAATACCCTGTCCTGCCAAGGCCGATG
Source organism: Antrozous pallidus (assembly GCA_027563665.1). Classification (NCBI taxonomy): domain Eukaryota; kingdom Metazoa; phylum Chordata; class Mammalia; order Chiroptera; family Vespertilionidae; genus Antrozous; species Antrozous pallidus. Next base: position 196,533,544 of record CM050508.1, read on the forward strand.
CTCCTTACCCGCCTCCTCCAGCTTCAAGGGTGCCCTATCGAGGCTTCCCAAGGAAGTCCTTCATATGTCTAGCCTAGTATCCTCTCTGAGCTTGGGAAACCAGGCTGTGGAGCTTCACACTCACAGTCAGATGGTGTGGGAGGCAGAAACTAATGTGGGTGTGTGCCTTTTTCTCCCCAGAGGCTTCCTCCTAAACAGGACCCAGGGGTCCTTTGCCATCAGTGGGCGTAAGTATCTGCCACTAAATAGGAGCTGAGCTTGATCAAGCCTCTCTAAGAAAGAGTAGGTTTGAGGGTACTAGAATCAGAAGTGGCTCAATGAGAGGAATCTGACAGAATTCCCAGGCCTCTTAAAGAAGGAAAGGTGGAACCTAATCAGATTGGCCTATTGGCCGTGACTGCTGGGGCTAGGAGTCTGGGGAGGGGCAGCCTTGGAAGAGACAAATTTGGACTAATTCCTCAGAGACTAGGCTGGGCTGGGCTCGGTAGGGTGGTGGGGTGAGCACAGATGGGGTAGGAGAGGGTAACAGCACCTTTTCCCTGTGGACGAGCGCAGTGATCAAGTCTTGCTTGCTAGTCATCTCATGGAGGTCCAAGGAGGACCTGCTCTCCGTGGACGGGATCTTTGACAAGTGTCTGTGCAATAGCTCCTCCTCCTGCTCCTGGTTGAAGCGGATGGAGCGTACTTCCTCCACTATCCTGGGGGCAGAGGGGTGAGCACGTTCAAGAGGAAAAGGGGCAATCCTCCCACCTGTTCCCTGGTGTCCACCCCCTTCACCCTCCCTTTTCACGCTGATAGAGATCCAGGCCAAGCCGGAAGTCTGGATTCCAGCTCCTCCTAAAGGCTAGAGAACCATGGGCAAGTCACTTAATCTCTCCGGGCCTCAAGGACCACATTATAAAATAGTGAGGACATAAAGCCAGAAGAATCAGGCTCTGCTCAGGCCTAACTCAGGGGACTCAGGAATACCCCCAGTACCCGCCCTACATGTTGAGCTCCTCTCGCATCTCTTTGTACTCCAGCAAGTTCTCCTCTATTGCCTCCAGCACCAAACAAAAGTTGTCGCAAGCGCTTTCCGAGAGGTTGGACAGGGGGCCCCCCACAAGAGGCTCTTGGGGAAGGCCAGACATCTCCAAACGAGCCACCTCGCAGTGCACCAGTGGCAGGTCCTTATTCCCGTACTCCTCCACCTCTTCTATCTGGGGAAAGGGAAATGGAGAGGGGACAGACAGCTCAGCCAGCACCCCCTTCCCCAGCCCCATCCTGCTTGGCTTCAGAAAGGATGAGTCTCTTAGGACACCAGGATTCTAATGTCCCTCATTTCAACTTTAACCAATCTTAGCCTTCTCGCTCCTGCTAAATCCTACCCAGCAAACTTCTAAAGTCCATCTACTCTCAAGTCACAGCCCACTGGCTTCAACACTGTGGGAAGTACTTCACCATCCACCCCCCCAACCCTTTGGAGGTTCTAACCCTGAATAAATAATACTGTAGCTCACATTTAGTGAGTTCTTAGTATGTGTCAAGTTCTGTTCATTTACCCATGCCATTCTCATAATAGTTCTTTGAGGTAAGTACTATCATTATTCCCATTTTACAGAAGAAGAAATTGAGGCTTAGATTGGTTAAATGCCCTGAGGTCATCCAGGCTACTCAGTTTGAGTTGCCATGGAAATAAAACTTCTAGGAAACCCATAGCCCTCAGAAGCCCCAGTTGGTGAATTGGCACTCAAGATGGGAAATGATGCCTCTGGGTCTCAGGCTTGCCTTTCTCCAGGCACTTGAATGCGTGAGCGCACACACACATACCCTTATGCTCAAGTCAGCACTCATACATACACTCCCTCTCCTCCCTCTGCCCTCCCCATCTCACTCACCTCAGTGAAGTTGATTACTTTATACTGTTGTCCCTGCTCTCTTGCCTTCATCATTAGCTCCAGGTTGGTGGTCACCACGACGACCAACAGGTTGATGCCAATAAGGGCACCAATAGTGATGAAGGTGATAAAGTAGAAGGCACCCGCAACCTCCATTGTGTAGTCTCTGGTCTTAGTCCTGGAGATGGCAGGTAGGGGCCCTGTCACCGCCCTGGCCCTTTGAGCTGTTTCCTCATCTATGAAATGGGGAAATTATCTCAAGGCCTTCTAGGACTTCTGCTGCCTCACTGCTATTGTGAGATCCAATGCCTACTTCTAATTGTCGCAGCAGCTGCTCTTTACTGAGCACCTGCTGTACTGCCAGATGCAGGGTCCTCAACCCATCCCTGCAAGGTGGGGATTTGTACATCAGCATTATCAAATTTAACCTATTGGCTGGCTATAATCTTTCTTATTATAAAAGATAATTCAAGCTCATTATAGAAAGAGCAGAAGGAAAATATACAGGAAAAATCCTACCCACTGTTAATACCTATTGTAAATATCCCATAAAATATTTCCTCTCTCTCTCTCTCTCTCTCTCTCTCTCTCTCTCTCTCTCTCTCTCTCTCTCTCTCTCTCTCATCCCCTGTGTGTGTGTGTGTGTGTGTGTGTGTGTGTGTGTGTGTGTACTATGTCAGGTTCTATGTTTAGAGATTTATATTGATCCTCACAGCAATCCATGACATAGATAATATTGTACTATAATCCTCAATTGACAGATAGGAAAACTGAGGCTCAGAAAAGTAATTTGCCCAAGGTCATATGGCTAATGTGGAAAAACACAAAAGCCCAGTCCACCTTTATTGCACACTCTGTTGTTTCTCTACCACCTAAATCATAATGGATAATGACGGTAGAATCTCTTTATCAATTGAGCTTCTACCCTCACATGAAGGAGATAAAAAGATATCATTGGGGGCTCAAATCCCTGGAATGGGCTGGAAACAAATACGGTTCAGTCTTAATGGGAAAGGGGTGAAGGACAGAACCTAGGCAGTCACCTGTGGCCAAACGTGATTGGGCAGTGAGTCTAAGAGTAAATGAAATGAGACCCTAAGTTCCCAGGAGTCCAGGCAGTTTGGTAGGCTCCAGTGTGGCCTGGGAGGCTGCCCTAAAGCTCTAGTGCAACCACAGACAGCTCCCGTGCCCAAGGCCTGCCAACCCGGCTGTTTAGCATGATGGGAGAAATATCCATGAATAGGCCTGTGGTGGGACTTCGATCGTGTGAAGTTTCAAGGAGACAAGCCTTCAAGTAGTCCACAAACCCAGAGGCCCCAAACGCAGGGTTCTCTTTTCCTCCTTTAAAGCCCCAACACCCCTTTCCTGCTGGGCCATCCTCATCCCCAGCCCTGGAGCTCCACACCCACCTGGAACCCTTTCCCCTCTCCAGTCAGCATTTTGTTTCTTGAGAGCCCAACCTCTGCCTTGCCTGGGTGGGCTGGGGGGTCAGAAGCCTCACAGGGACTCACTCAAAGTCATTGTAGATATCCACCCAGCCATCTTGTGTGATGCAGATGAAGAGGGTGTACAGGGCAACCTGCATGTTCTGGAAATGCGTGGGCACGAATGCACCAAAGAGAGTGACCCCAAACACGGAGAACACCTGCCAGAGAGACCGAAGACCCATCTGACCTCACATAAGAGCCTTGGAGACAGCACATACAAATGCACGCTGCCAAGGGAATCACAGGGATTTGGGCCCATAAGCCTCTCCTCTTCTCCAGACACCCCTGTATCCCCAATGACCCATGACCTGTTCAGGGAAGGGGCGTAGCTGGGGTGGGGGAGGGACTGACCAGCATGAAGAAGAGGATGAGGGCCAAGATATTGGCCATGTCAGGCACTGACTGCAGGATGACGCGGATGATCCGGGCCAGGGGCTCCACAGCCATGCACACATGCACCAGACGAAGGACCCTGTAGCAGAGCCTCTCAGGGATGCCCCTCAGCCTTACCCAGAGCCCTCCGCCTCACGGCCACCCTACCTCCCCAGACAGGCAGAACTATCCCCAGGGAAAAGCCCCCCATCTCTTTCCCAGGGTCCAGGCAGTTCCCCCCCGCCTCTTCTCCAGAGTTCCCAGCTCACCTGAGGGTGTAGGTGACAGAGATGATTTTGAGTTCACTAAAGAACCACCCCAGGAGCAAGATAAAGATGATAAAGAAGTTGAGGATGTTCCAGCCGTCCTGGGGGGTGGGGTGGGCCAGCCCCAGCGGGGTCTGTCAGGTTCAGTCCATGGAGACATCCTGGGTCTGCCTTCCCCACCCCCCAAGGATGAGGGGATCAATGTTCTTCTCACAGCAGGGCCAGTCATCTGCCATTCACTGTTGTTGCTCATTCTGCTGCCACAAAACATGCCACCCGACAGGCATGCACTTGCTGCCTCATACATGTGTCAACAGCCAAGTGCAGTCTCAGAGACATGCAGTGTATGGTTGCACATACATACAAGCTAGTTCCTAAGCTGAGCAGCCCCCTTGATTAGTGCACTGCTGAAAATGGCCTTGCCCTACAGTTAAGTGACAAGAGAGAGTATGGATGCTCCAGCCTTGTGTGACATACACTCCAATTAATAATAAAAGGAAAGTAAATACTAATAAGAACATTAAAGACCACTGCTTCAGTAGACAGTTCAGAGGTGAACTGGCTCTCACTGTATACGAGAGACAGGAAATTTTTATAAGCCCTTTGTCCAATAAGGCACAAACTCATCTTATTGGACAAAGGGCTTTCAGAGATGAAAATTCAAGCACAAGTACTAAAGAGGGAAATTTGCTCTATCTAACAAAAATATGTGCATTGACCTTTTGACTAATAATCCCACTTCTAGACACCTGACCCACAGAAACTCTAGTTAAAGTACAAAATGACATTTGTATAAAGTTGAACACAAACAAAGTGTCCAGCAATTGGGCCCTGGTTGAATGAACTATTACACATTCATTCACTGGAGTAGTACTGTTGAGCCATAAAAAAAAGAGAAAGGTAAAAGATCTTATGTACTGACATAGAAAGTTTGCCAGGATCCATTAAGTGACAAATGCAAAGTGCAGCCCTAGCTGATAGAGAAGGGTCCCTGGCTGTTTTGGCTCAGTGGACAGTGCATTGGCATTCAGACTGAAGGGTCCCTGGTTGGATTCCAGTCAAGGGCACGTGCCTGGGGTTGTGGGCCCAATTCTCATTAGAGGGCATGCAGGAGGCAACCGATCAATGATTCTCTCTCATCATTGATGTTTCTCTCTCTCTCTCCCTCTCCCTTCCTCTCTGAAATCAATAAAAATATATTTAAAAAATGAAAAAAGCAAAGTGCAGAACAGTGACAATAGTACGTTACTGTTAGAAAAGGGAGGACTAAAAATATATACTTGTTTGCTTATGACTGCAAAATAAACAGAGGAGAAGGATAAGCAAGAGATTATAAATATACAAAGATTACCTAGAGAGAGTGGGGGTGGAGAAAAAGGGATGAAAGGGAAGAAATAAAAGCAAGAATTCTGTGTACTTTTCAATATAGTTTTGACCAATATGTATCTGCACTAAATATTTTTAAACTGTTTTTTAATGAAATAAAAAGTTTTTCAATTTCTTGGGTAACCCAATAAAAACAAGTTTGCCCAGTGTCCCAAGTTCAGAATATATGTGGCTACACATCGACAAGGAGATACAAGTCTGCCTATCTACAGATTCATCCCTCTACCCATCCAGTATTAAGCTCACACTATATGCCAGACCCTGAACCAGATTCTGAAGACACAGGATTTCTGCACTGCTGGGCCACAGCTTATTTTGTTTTGAGGGAGTTGGATAGGCAGTAAACATTAATTCTAAGTGAAAAAGATAAGCACATAATATCAGAGCAACAACTAATCTAGTCTGAGAGAGACAGGAAGTCTTCCTGGAAGAGAGGACATTTGAACGAATCTGAAGCTGAAAGTAGAAGTAAAGCAAGTGAATAAGTGGTATAGACAGGGGTCAGCCTGGACAACGACGTGGAGGTGAGAAGCAGCAGTGTGTGTGTGTGTGTGTGTGTGTGTGTGTGTGTGTGTGTGTGTGTTGGGGAATATAACTACAAGCATTTTGGTGCAGCTGGAATACCAGGGTGAGGCCAGGAGTGATGAGGCTGCAAAAATAAGCAAGGATGCTTTGGCTTGTGCCTTAGGAAGATCACTTTGATGGCAGATGGGGACACAGGAAGCCATAGCAACATCCTGGTGAGGGAAGACAAAGCAAGAGTTAAAATAGGGATAGCAGAAATTTGAGGAAGATTTAGGTGGTGAAATAGTGATTAATAGGTTGTGGAGGTGAGGAGAAGGAAGGAGTTAGACATGGTTAATAAAAAAAAGGCGGGGGGGAAGCTGGGGACAAAATTGGGGATCCCTATGTGACTGGGTAATGTTTGAGATGTTAATTTCCAGACTTCCTCCCTGCCCTGTATTTATCCCTTTCTGTCCTCTTGACATCCCTTCCCCCACACCTTTGCAACAGGGGTCAGATTTTATGTATTAGGAACCAGGGGAAGGAGTGGGAGTGGGGAAGGAGGCAGAAACAGCTTCTAACAAGCGCTGGTTTTTGGCACTGGTGGCCTGGTCCCAGAGGAAGGGTTAGGTTTGGGAACATTATCTCAGCCAGGGGTGACTTTGCCCTCCAGGGGACATTTGGCAATGTCTGGGAACATTCTTGATTATCACAACTAGGATGGTGCTAATGGTATCTAGTGGATAGATGCCAGGAATGCTGCTAAACACCCTACAGTGCATAGGACAGTGCCCACGACAAAAAAAGTATCCAGATCTAAACGTCATTATTGTAGTACTGAGGTAGAGAAGCCCTGATTTATGGGACAAGCAGAATGGCGTGGAGGAACACAAAGTCCTTATGCTTGTTTCAAGTCTCCTTTGCTAAAAAACTCTGGGACAAATCCCTAAGTGTTGCTGAAAGAAACCTCAGAAAGATTAAAGTCAATAGATGTCTGCCTGCATCCTAGAGCTAGTTCTGAGCAAGCAGTGCAGGGAAATGCTCACAAAACCAAGGTATTTGAGATATGTCAATACGAACCAAACTATTCTTTATTAAAACATTGATTTCAGAGAAGAAAGGAGAAGGAGAGAGAGAGAAACATCAGTGATGAGAGGGAATCATTAATCGGCTGCCTCCTGCATGCCCCACAATGGGGATGGAGCCTACAGCCCGGGCATATGCCCTGACAGGGAATCAAACCATGACCTCCTGGTTCATAGGTAGATGCTCAATTACTGAGTCACGCTGGCTAAGCTCTTTTTTCTGTTAATAAGCATCCTTGCAAGTGTCGTTTGCCCAAAGCAGTCTTTAAGACATTCAGACTTCACAATTTTTGTTCTAGATTCTACATTCTATGTTCTATGAAGTGAAACCTCTAACCCATTGAAAGCTTATAATTCGAATTGGTTGTTCTAGTAACTATATTTATTTATTTTTAAATATATATATATTTCATTGATTTTTTTTTTATAGAGAGGAAGGGAGAGGGATAGAAAGTCAGAAACATGGATGAGAGAGAAACATAGATCAGCTGCCTCTTGCATACCTCCTACTGGGATGTGCCCACAGCCAATGTACAGGCCCTTGACTGGAATCAAACCTGGGACCTTTCAATCCGCAAGCTGACGCTCTATCCACTGAGCCAAACCGGTTTCAGTTCTAGAAACTATATTTAAATGATACTTCCTTTTTATGAGAGGGTTTTTTTTTTTGTTTTGGTAGTTTGTCTGTAAGCTGCTTCTCAAACATGCCCAAAGGCAAATAAATCCCTTGGCTCCTGAAGTCCTATTCAAACAAAGTGTTTGATTTAATGTAGATTTCAAACCTATTCTCACAGAGTCAGTTTCTCGATATTCTCCAGAACAGGGGTCAGCCAACTCTAGGCTGGGGCAAATTTGGCCAGCAGCTTTTTTTTTTTTGTAAAACCCTCAGGCTAAGAATGGTGTTTTTTTTAAATGTGTGTGGGGGGGGGTATCAAAAGAATAATATGTGGTGACACATGCAAATTATATGAAGTTCAAATCTCAGTGTCCTTGAATGAGATTATTGGAGCACAGCCAGTTCATTCACCTGTGTGCTGTCTATGGCTTCTCTGTGCAACTGAGATGAGTGCAACGCAGACGAGGGCCCACAAAGCTTAAAATCATTATCTGGCTCTTGATAGAAAAAGTTTGTTGACTCCTACTCTTGAACTCTATAAATTAAGGTAAGTGTTCTCAATCTCATTTCCTATATAAGGACATCAAGGTTTCCCCAGGTTCGCAGAATGGGAGGAGCAGAGACTGGAACCCAGGGAAGCTGCCCTTCTAAGAATAAGTTACTATATTGGACATCTCAGAAGTAGTCTCTCTCTTCCTCTTTCTCTCTCTCAATACACACACACACACACACACACACACACACACACACACTTCTCAATCTTCAGGGCCAGGACACAGGGATGGGGACTGGAGGGGTTATAGTTCCCAAGGAGGGTTAGGGGGGATGGCAGGGAGGGCCCAAGATCTCACCTTCCAGAAAACCCAGAAGCCATTTAACCAGCCAAGGAGAACCTCACAGATAAGGACGGTCAGCACAATGTCATCTATGGCAGAGAACAACTCATAGTGTCTCTACATGGAAGACAGAGAAAAAGAGAGGGACAGAGAAGTCAGTGGAGTGCGGGACTGGGCAGGGCCAAGCAGAGAGGACATCCTGGGGGGGGGGGGAACAAAGGCCCATATTCCTGCTGCTCTTCATCCTCAGCATCTTTGTAGATCCTTTATTTTATTTTATATTTTTTAAAATATATTTTTGTTTATTTCAGAGAGGAAGGGAGGAGGGAGAGAGATATAGAAACACCAATGATGACAGAGAATCATTGATTGGTTGCCTGCATGCCCCCTGTTGGAATTGGAGCCAGCATATCCCCTTGACAGGAATTGAACCCCAGGACCCTTCAGTCCATAGGCCGATGCTTTATCCACTGAATCAAACCGACTAGGGATGTAGCTCCTTTAGAGCACACTTTGCATGTATATGCCAGGCATCTTGCTAAGACCACACATGCATAATTTTGCTTTCCTGTTACCATCATCCTAAAAAGTATGAGAAATGAGTGATGCCCAAGGTCAAACAGCAGTAAAGATTGTTGTCTAGCCCTGGCATCCAGTGCACCAAAGGGCTGCCAATTCAATTCCCAGTCAGGGCATAATTCTGGATTGTAGGCTCAATCCCTGATAAGGGCCATGCAGGAGGCAGCCAATCAATAGTTCGCTCTCACATCAATGTCTCTCTCTCTCTCTCTCTCTCCCCATTTCCTCTCTCTCTAAAAATCAATTAAAAAAAAAAAGATTGTTGTCTGACTACAAACCTTTGCTCCTCTAGAGTAAAGATACTTAGAAAAGGGAGACTGAGGGAGACAGAACTGGCTCCAGAATTGGGAGGACAATCCCTATCCCTGAGGTAGAAGACACCAAGTTCTATCCTTTCTTCTTTCATTGTCCCAACCATTCTTGCTGCCCCAGCCCCCAAATTCTCCAGGCCAGCCTGACCAAGCTCCTGAGTATCTACTCCAGGACATGTTCCCTGAGTGAATGGAACGTCACCAGATGACTTGATGACTGAATTCTGTTTAAACCCCAACTCATTTTCACCCAAACTAGATACTACTCTCTTAGCTCCCACTAAGCTGTGACGCCACTATAGTCTGTGACCCTATTAATAGCTGCCAGCCTCCGGACTCTAGCCTGGCAGTCACCAAAGTCACCTGGACTCTTCCCTTTCTTCACTTCCATGGCCAATAGACTCTGCCCCAAGGCTCGGTGCCACACATGAAAGCCTCTTGCTATCACACTTTGTCACCCCTCCATCCATCAGCTGGGCAGAGAGAGCTTCTTAAACCCAGATGAGAGGTTAAGTTTATGGGTTTCAAATTTCCAAAAAGTATCATGGGCCAGGGATATCTGCCTATAATAAGGAAGAGCTTTCCTGTCTCCTCATGTCAACCCAGTTCCACCCCACTGGTCACTGAAGGCAATAGGCTCCCCTATTTATAGAAAGAATTTCCTAAATAGTCCTGCCTTCTCCAAGTCATGGGCATCTATGTCTAAATCAGAGTTGCCTTCTCTACCACTAGACTTCCATGGTTCCCCATGACCTGCAGGGTAAGGGTAAGATTCAAACTAGTCTGGCATTCACAGGCCTCTAGGATTTGACCTCCATGACACATATCCTATACCACTGCTTTTAACATTTTTGACTAGGACCCATAATAAGAAATCTATTTCTCTCTCTCTCTCTCTCTCTCTCTCTCTCTCTCTCTCTCTCTCTCTCCAAACACACACAATTTCTCTTTAATTCTTTTTCATCCTACTATTTCATCCTATATCACAATGTTAGTATCTGCAATCTGAATTGATTTCATGATCCATCATTGTGTGTGATCTACCTCCCCATCTACTCATTCTCCAAATCTAGCAATAGGGTTTCTGTTAATACCATATCAAGGTCATGAAAGCTAAATCCAGGGGATACTTCAGAATCCTTACTGCCTTGTCTCTTAGCCACATCTGCCATTGTGCCCGCCCCCCTGAGCACACACCATCCTGGGTTTCCTCCCACTCCTCTGGCACGCCTTCTCCTCAGTCTCCCTTGCACCTCCTCTTCCACTTTCTGCCCTTTACTTGCAGGTTCTCTAGAGCTCCGTGTTGGCCTGTTCTCACTCAATTCTCTCTCCCCAGGCAACTTCATCAATTCCTTTAGCTTCGGTAACTATCCACCCAGATGCTGGCAACTCTCATGTCACCACCTCCATCCCAGTGCTCTCTGAGGCATTTCAGAGTTGACCTCTAACCCTTCGCTATCTCTGTGTGGATATTGCCTGGGCACTGCAGACACTACCCAACTCAAACTGAACTCAGCATCCTCCCCAAACCTGCTCATCCTATGTCCCCATGTCCCAACAGGAAGCACCAGAAACATAACTACTTGCTCTCCCTTTCTGTGTGTATGTGAGATGGGGACAGATGTTAAACGAGGCAGTACTTGTCAGTGCTCACTAAGTGTTTGCTATAAAGTAAATCAATCTAGAAGTCCCATGGACCTGACTCCCAGGAAACTTCAGATACATGTGACCTCTTTTTACCTACTGCTATTAGCCTGGTCCAAGCCTCATCACCTTTCACCTGAACATCTCCAACATGACCCTGCCCGCTTCACTGTTTCCCATTCTTGATATTCTCCTTTCCGTAGTCCTCACTGTGGCAGGCAGGGTAAGTTTTATAACATGCTTGGTCATGTCATTCCCATGCTTTAAACTCTTCCCTGGCTTTCCAATGACAAAGGATAAAGGTCACCCGCCTTGACATAATTTAAAGGCCCTGCCCCTGACCACCTTTCCGAACTCATCAGTCGCCACATTGGACACTTAAAAAATATTCATTTTTAAATAGCACAATCCATGTATGTTGTATATTTCTTATAAGAAAAAAGCATGAGACCAGTGTCACACTGGACTTCAAGTTGGACACATAGAACACACATGCTATTTCTCCTGCTCCCAAACACTCTTCCTCACGTCTCTCTGCCTGACCAACTCATTCTACTCATTCTTTATTCTCTGCTTAACTGTCCCTTTCTCCAGGAAGCCTTTCTCAATCCATCAGGTTTGATGCCTTCTCCATGTGCTCTGACACTCAGGCATTTATAATGACATGTTTGTGTCTAAGATAGAATTGTATCTGTTGTGTTCATACCTGGAACCTTATCACTGAGTACACTGCATGGCACAGAGCGATTCTCTCTCAGTGACTAGTGATTAAAATGGGGTACCTTGGCCCTAGTCATTGTGACTACGTTGTTTGGGCATCCTCCCATGCACTAGGAGATTGCTAATACCATTCCCAGTCAAGGATACATGGACAGGTTGCAGGCTCGATCCCTAGTGCAGGAGGCAGCTGATCAATATTGCACTCTCACATTGATGTTTCGCCTGTTCTCTCCTTTTCCCTTCCTCTCGCTCCAAAATCCATTTTTTAAAATCTTATAAATAAATAAATGAATGAATGATACCCTTCCCTACAAAGCATCTGTTTGCCTGCCTCTACTCACACCATTTTTTTTCCTGCCCTTCCTGTACAAATGCAATGTGTTCCTCAAAGCTGGGCCCCCTCCACCACAATGTCTTCCTTTATTTCTAGACCACTGGAAGGTCAGTGCTGGCAGGCCTTGAAGAGCAGCCAATCCAATCACCTCGGACAGAGGAGGAGCCTGAGGCTCAGAGAGGGAAGTGCCTTACCCAGGCTCCCATTAGGTCAGTGGGTGCAGAGGTCAAGCTAGAGTCCCACCTGGCCAAGGCTGTTGTTGGTGCGGAGCGCGATGGTGATAGCATTGACCACCAGCAACGTGGCCAGCAGCAGCTGAAACGCCCAGTGTTGGAGCAGCTGCTTGACATACATTCGAGTGAAGAACTCCTGCACTTCCCAGGCATCCTGGGAGAGGGCGAAGGACCTTCCTTCAGGCAGGTATCACCATAGGAGGACCCTGCCTGGATGTTTGCTCTCAGTGAATGGGGTTCTCTGAGGAAGGCCACTCTGGGGGCAAGGGGTCTAAGAGGGAATCATGGGATGGGGTATCAGTGTAGAGGTCACTACCTAAATGGCCCACTGCTGGGGGACCTTTGTCGGAGTCATTACAATGGAGACTCTTTTAGGATCTCTGTTGGTAGGAGACTGTCATTATAGAGGGGGTCCTAATGGGAGCATTGACAGGCAGTTCTAACATATTGGAGGGGGGGTGCCTGCAGGCATTACTGCTGGGGAGTGTCCTCTGGAAGGACATGTAGAAGGCAGAAGGGACAGTGTGATTAGGATGCTTGTTGTCACATAGGCATAGCTGTAAAAAGGTCCCTGTGGGTGAGGTGGGACCATCTTGTCCTTACCTTTCTGTTAATGATGTTTCCGCGGTCGATGAGCACTTGTTCCTCTGGCCAGAAGTTGGGATCATAAGGGGACCTCTGCAAGGGCAAGGAGAGGGCCCATCAGCGCAGCCCCACCCCTCTGGACCCAGCACAGTTCTCCTGTGTCCCACCCGGTCCTGGGATGCCCAGATTAAATGGTAGAGCCAAGCAGGGGTCTTTCATCATTACATTCAAAGACTTGATAGTCCTTCGCTCCCATCTGTTAACCATCATAGTTGCTCAGTCTCCTCCTACTCTTCAAAGAAACTTTATTCCATGCGGTCTTGCTCCCCCTCGTGGTGACATCATAGAGGCCTCTGTGACTCCAGCCATTTGCATTCCACCAAGGAATTCCAATCTTGAGAGAAGTTCCTCCCACTGAATTCCCTTGATATCCCACCGAGAAAGCCAGGGACACTAAGGACCTTGGCTGGGGTCAGAGGTCAGAGGCTGACTGAGTGGGTCAGGTCTCCTCTACAACCTGGATGAAGAGGAGTGTGTCCCCACTCCAAATCCAGGAGCTGGTGGTGACACTGGGCTACGGAGAGGAAAAAATGTCCACCTCAGGGCCTTCCTCCTAGCTGACAACAACCAGCACCTCTACCCTCTGGCTATGCCATCTCACCACACTGGTTTCCAGGAGCCCACCCTGCCGTTCATGCAAGGTATGTGCCCCATCTAGGGAAAGGCTGGTCTCTGTTTTCCACTTCGTCTCCCCTAAGAGGGGAAGGGAACGCAAACCTCTGGTCTCTAAAGGATTGGGACAGATAAGCACAAGTGGAAGCCCTCATGAGGCACGAATTAGCCATCCTCAAACTGGTGGACAGAAGCTTCACGCACGGCCCCGGCTAGTGGGCTAGTGACCTAGAGCACTCACCCCTGTCTGACAGTTTTTCATCCCAGTCCCCTTGGGGAACCAATTCCTGACACTAATATGGAAGTCAAGCACAGATGTGGATTCATTTTAGAGAAATTGACTTTATTTGGCTGAAGTGTCTCTTGTGTAAAGTGAGAAAGGTCTGTACAGACTGGTTTGGGGAGGGAGAAGTGCCAAAGGACTGAGGGAGGCAGGTATGTGCCCCCACCGGTCAGAGGACGGACGGGAGAGAGTTTCTTTCAGACTTGCCTCCCACTCTTTTGTTGCCAAGGTGGGAGAGGGTGGCACTGAGATCTCATTACATTACCCCACTCCAGGGGAGAAGGGAGCAGAAATGGTGGCTGCTCAGGCAGAAGGGGGTCAGCTGGGGTAAAGCCATGGACCACTTCTACTTCAAACCGTGCACAGAACACAAGGACGCTCTGTCCTAGACACGCCTGAGGCCGGAGGTGGGGGTGGTCCTCAGGGCCAGAGGTCAGGAACTAGATGTTGGTCAGGGTCAGAGGTTGCTCTCTGGGGTCTGGTGGCAAAGAGGGGAGTGTTCCTCAGGGTCAGAGGACAGGGGATGGGCAGAATGTTCTCTGGAGCCAGAGGTCAGGACTTGGGAGCTGCTCTCAGCCTGTGCCACTCCCCAGGCCCCCAGGCCCTCTGAGTAGAGCTCCTGGTTCTGCTCTTTCCACCGTCGGAACTTCTCTCCAGTCAGCTCAGGGTCGCCCAGCACTTCTTCCAGGGCCTGCAGTTCCTGCAGCTTTGCCTGTAAGGAGAGTCCCTTAGGGACCATGACCGCCCAGGGAGGGCGGCAGAGCCTGAGCCCAGAGCTAATTTTGGATCTAGTGCCTAGAACATAGCACGGGCCCAGGCTAGCCCTGGTTCTCAAATCAGGAACCTAGAACTTGGCCAACTCCACAACTGAGCCCAGAGCTGTGGGCCAGCAACCAGAGCCGAAAGTGTAGAGTCCAGCCCCCTGCCATGCCCAGTGTCTCCAGCTGACCTTGAGTGTGCTCTGTAGCGCCCGCACACGGTGCACTCGCTCATTGAGCTGGGGGTCTTGGTTGCGCCGCATGAAAGAGCTCCGCCATTGTTCATGAGTGAGGGGCTGTGGCTGGCCTAGGAGGGACACGCCACCCTGCCTCAGCCCCCGCACCATTCCTTCCAGTGTCCCCTCATTGCTGTCTGTGGGGCGGGGGGGAGGGGGGGAGCAGGATGAGGATGTGCCTGTCCCAGGCCCAGCTCTCCACCTCAGCTCCCACCCCCAGCACAGCACCTGCTAGAAGGCCAAAGGAGGTCCGTGGGCTGCCCTGCATGGAGGTGGCTGCAGGTGATGTGTTTCCACGGGGGGGACTCCCAGCTTGGCTCAGGCTGGGCTGTGGGCACCGTGGAAGGAGAGAAAGGTATCAGTCTGAGCTCCGTGCCCTGTCACTCACACCCCACCAGTCCCCTACTCACCGAGGCTGAGCGGGACCCAGCCTCATCATCAAGGTCTTCTACTTCTGTTTCACTGTAGCAGTCTGGGGTGAACAGGAGCAGTTGGGGAACCCGCTAGGCTTCACACGGTTTTGGGGGGGCCAGGAAGGGGGTGAGGGCATTTGAGTTCCCAGCCTCCATCCCAGGAAAGGCAGAAGCTCAGGTGAGACAAAGGGAGACCCACCCTTGTGAGCACCCACCTTCCTCTCGGGGTAGGGCAGCTTGGCCTGGAGACTGGTACTTGGAAATGCAGGTAATGAGATGGCGCACCCACCTGTGGAGGGGCAAATGGGTCTGAGGGAATTTCCAGGTACTGTATGCCAAGGGCCTTTCCCCTATGTGATTGTCTAATCTAACCTTCAGAGCAACTCTGAGAGGTAGGAACTCTTATTAGTCCATCCTATCTAATAAAAGAGAAATACGCAGATTGACCATCACTCCAACACACAAGAGGGCTGCCCCCATGTGGTCAAAGATCCTGCTCCCATGTGGATACAAGATTGCCACCACAAAATGGCCAGCAGGGGAGGACAGTTGGGAGGGACCAGGCCTGCAAGGGAGGGCAGTTGGGGGCAATCAAGCCTGCAGGGGAGGGCAGTTAGGAGTGACCAGGTGGGCAGAGGAGGGAAGTTGGGGGCGATCAAGCCTGCAGGGCAGCAGTTAGACATCAATCAGGCTGGCAGGGTAGTGGTTAGGGGGTGATCAGGCTGGCAGGCAGAAGCGGTTAGGGGCAATCAGGGAGGCAGGCAGGTGAGCAGTTTGGAGCCAGCAGTCCTGGATTGTGAGAAAGGATCGGGCCTAAACAGGCAATCGGATATCCCTCAAAGGGTCCCAGATTGGATAGGGTGCAGGCTGGGCTAAGGGACATCACCCGTCCCCTGTGCGTGAATTTCGTGCACCGGGCCTCTAGTTTTATAGATAATGAAGCTGAGGATTAGGAACGTGAGTGCCTTGACCAACCACTATCAGAGAGCTGGGATTTGAATCCAGGCTCCCAAGCACTCACGTGGAAGCCTGGGAGGGGAGAGGGTGGCACTCACATGCTCAGATCCGCCAGGGTATCGGCAGCGAAGATGAAGGGTTTGTACACATCATGAGTGAGCTGGAACACACTGCCAGGGAGCAGGGGGCCTGCCCTCAGCCTGGGTGTGCCCATCTAGACCCTGGAGAGGCTGCACCGCAATCCCTGGCCCTCCACCCACCCCTACCATCACCCCACTCCTACCGTCACCCCATATTTCCCTTTCTCTTCCCGCCACCCACCCCGTCACTCCCAGGACTTAACTATTTTTTCTTCTGGTCATGCCCGCTTTCCAGACTGTAGTTGGAGACATTGATGAGGCCCTCAGCCTTGTCATCCTGGGGGGTCACAGTGAGATCAGCATGAGGCCCCCACTCTCTCGAGGTCATCAGGTTCCTGCAGCCACATCCCACGGGGCATCTCCTGGGCTCTCTAACTACAAAACTCCTGGTGTCAGGAGCTCAGGGCAGAAATTTAGGGGGGGGGGGGTGTGACCAAGGAGTGCCTTTGAGCCACGAAAGGGGAGCCAAGGAGATCAAAAGAGGAGGCTGCGCCACATTTGTTCCGTCAACAGACACAGACGAGGCCACCTCGTACCACCGAGCTCCCGGAGGCTGCTCTACCTCTGGCCTGCTTTCTCCTTCCCGCCTGACTGGCCCTCAGGTGCTGATTTCTCAGGGCGCCTGGCCACCCCGCCCCCCATTCCCTGGGCTTTTCCTTTGTCACAGCATGTGTTCCCTGTACTATCCTTGATCGTGTATGCTCTCCTCCCTCAGCCTGGAGTAGCAGGAACTCCCCAGTGTCCAAGTCTCCCCTGTGTCCTCGGTGCCCAGCCCAGAGCTGAGTAACAGCGGGCACCTGCATGTTTGCTGAGGAATAAACAATCGAACGAATGGCCTGTCACTAGGATGGACAGAACAAGAGGAAGGAAAGGCGCTAAAACACACATAGCCGCTCATTCCTCTTTGAAGCGTGGCCCCGTTTCAGAGACAGGAACACTGGGGCTCATGAGGATGGGTGGCCCACCTGTGACCACAGGAACAAGAACTGTGGCCCTGAGGTGACTCGTCTGCTGGTGTCGGGTCTCACCTGGGGCTGGCGGTACCAGTAGAGCTTGTGTCTCTTGAGCACAAACCAGCAGCGGCGCCAGCGAGGGCTCATGAAGCCCCCGGGCGCCTTGCGCAGCAGGAGCCAGCCGTCGCAGTCGGGCTGGCCCAGCTCCCGGCAGGACACCCGCCGGCGGCTCAGCCGCGTCGCCACGCCTGCAGCGGCACAGCAAGGCATCAGTGGGGGGCTGGCAAGGCACCATGGACCCCCAAATCTGCTCCCCTGTCCACCAGGAGAGCACCCCCTGAGAGTTCTGAACCCACACTCTGTCCCAGCTCTGAGGAAGGACTCTCCCCGCTGTAGAGGACAGGCTGGCAGCACAGGTCGGTCTGATCCAAGAGACCGAGCTCCTTCCCGAAGGGGCTGAGTGTAAAGTGTGTGTGTCGGGGGGCAGGGGAAGTGGGGAGCCTGCCCAGCACTATAAAGACTTCTTAGGGTTCCTCGTGTCAGGGGACCCCCACACGTTGGGTGTATCTCATACCTTTCGATTTCTTCCGATCAAGGACAGGACTCTGAAAGGACCACAGGAGGTTAGAGAAGGGTCTGGATTTGAACCAGACCTTCCTTGCTGAGCCCCTCAGCTTACCTTGTCTTCTAGGGGTTCACGAGTTTCCGCTCCCCCTGCTGGGAGTGTGGCTGGGGGTGCAGGGGTAATGGGCAGGGGCTCAGGGTCAAGAGAGGCAGAGTCTGTCAGGGAAGGAGAAGAGAGGGGAGTCCATGAGCCCAGTCCAGACCGGGCAGTAGGGTGGGGTCATCAGAGTCCAGGGGTCAGAGCCAGGCACCCCACATGTCTTTCCTAGGGCATCACCACATTGTGGGACTTTGAAGCTACCTGTTGAGGCAGGGCTGGACCCAGGGCTTGGGTTTGAAGTCAGGTTGAAGGGAAAGATGTCTTCAGATGTGGCCCTGGGCAGAGGAGAGCAAGGGGCGATGAGGAGAGCAAGGGGAGGTGGGATGAGCCCTTGACTCCCCGACTAGGCACACCCAGGGCAGAGCCTGTTACCTGGGAGACAGTGGGTCCAGAGCCAGCGATGGGACCCTCGGTTGTGGGGAGCCCAGGGCCTGCGGAGGGGACTGGGGGATAACCAGAAGCAGGTGATTCAGCTGGCAACCAGAATCTGAAGGCAGCTGAGGGCAGGTCAGGGGACAGGTACCTGTGGAGGTGTCTCAGGCACCGGAACCTTCTTCAGCACTAAGCTGACCTTGGCTGGTTCCCGAAACAGCTCCCTCAACACATTCTTATGGGGCCAGCCCACCTGGGGGACGGGACAGGGGCTGGGTCAGCTGCGCAGGAGGCTCTAAAACAACCCAATAGTCCCCTCCCTTGGAGCACTCTCTCAGCCTCCTCCTCCTCCTCTCTCTCAGCCTCCTGGTTCCCCTCCTCCTCCTCCTCCTCTCTCTCAGCCTCCTGGTTCCCCTCCTCCTCCTCCTCCTCCTCCTCCTCCTCCTCCTCCTCTCTCTCAGCCTCCTGGTTCCCCTCCTCCTCCTCCTCCTCCTCCTCCTCCTCCTCCTCCTCCTCTCTCTCAGCCTCCTGGTTCCCCTCCTCCTCCTCCTCCTCCTCCTCCTCCTCCTCCTCTCTCTCAGCCTCCTGGTTCCCCTCCTCCTCCTCCTCCTCCTCCTCCTCCTCCTCTCTCTCAGCCTCCTGGTTCCCCTCCTCCTCCTCCTCCTCCTCCTCCTCCTCTCTCTCAGCCTCCTGGTTCCCCTCCTCCTCCTCCTCCTCCTCCTCCTCCTCCTCCTCCTCTTCCTCCTCCTCTCTCTCAGCCTCCTCCTCCTCCTCCTCCTCCTCCTCCTCCTCCTCCTCCTCCTCCTCCCCCTCCCCCCTCCTCCCCCCCCCCTCCAGGAAGCCTCCATGAGCCCCTTCAGCTTGCTCTGCTGAGGCTGCTCTGGCTCGTGTGAGCCGACTCCCTGACGAAAGGCAACTCCCACAACCCTGGTCTCGGCAAGAGTCCCTGCCTGACGCACAGCCCTGGGCTCTGCTCGGTCACCCCTCCGCTCCCACTGTGCCCCTCTTGTTCTCACTCACCACCACCTGCTCGTTGACCTGGACAATCTCATCTCCAGGCAGGATCTGCAGCCGCAAGTTGGGAGGGACCTGGTGTGGGAGGTGAGGCTCAGAGGGTGCACCCTCTGGGCCTGAAGCTGGCTTGGCTGGCTGGTAGAAGGGTCTTAGGGGGTAGGCGGCTGAAAAGGCTGTGGGGTTCTCACCTGGGTGCCCACTTGGGACACGAAGTGCAGGCAGTTGCTGGTGGTGTGGATCTCCAGGCCCTGTGAGAGCAGAGGCTGGAGTCACCGAGGGCGGGGGCAGCAGGGCCAGCGGGCAGGACCCCCGCTAGGCAACAAAGTCCTTGGGTGGGCAGAGCTGGGGAAAGAGCTGGCCCCAGCTGGCACTGCCCAACTTGCTGTGTGCCTCTGGGCTTGTCACTCCCCTTTGGGTCTCTGCCTCTTCCTCTAACAAGGATCAGAGGGAAGGTGGGGCGGCTGACTCCTCCGGTACGATATTCTCAGCAATTCTCCGAAGGGACACGCAGGGATGGGCAGGCAGGGGCAGCGCTGGGGCTCTGGCTTTCCCAGTGGGAGAGGTTAAAGCAGGAAAGTTCATGTCCTCTCCCCTAACCTTCAGGTCTGTACCTCAGGGCTAGAATGGGTCACCTGAGGATTGGGGAAGGTGCTGAATCCTGTGGGACCACAGGAAAGTCCTTTAGGCACTTTTCTATTTTCTTTCTTGGTCCTCTGGGCCTTTAACTTCTGTACAAAAAGGTCGTTTCTGTACAAAAAGGCCGTCTAGCCCTAACAGAACAGGAACCATGTTTCAGGGCCCAGGCCAGGCTGCCACGAGGTGAGAAGTGAGCCCTGGCCGGGAGCTCAGTTGGTTGGAGCGCGGTGCCGATATGCCAAGGTTGCGGGTTCAATCCCCGGTCAGGGCACATACAGAAAGCAAACAATAAATGCGTACATAAGTAGGACAACAAATCAATGTTTTTCTCTCTCTCTCTCTTAAAAAACACACCAATAAATAACATTGAAAAAGAAAAGGCGAGAGGTCAGAGGTCAGAGCTCACCACAGGGTCATCCAGCTGCACGTGCTCCAGCACGGCCCTCTGCTCCAGAAGCTCCTGGGGGCTGCAGCTCAGAATGCTGTGGCAGATCCCGGTCACGTGGCTGCACTGGGATGGAGCACAATGCCCAGACTGGGCCCTATCCGCCGCACCCTACCCATTACTCCGCACCCCCCAAACACACACACACTTACGATCCTCAGGACTTGGCTCTCCCTCTCCGCTGCTGGGCAGTCCTGGAAGCAGTGGGAGCAGGGCCTTCCCTGAGAAGGGGCACTGCCTTCTCCGGAGGGCAGGGTGGGTTCCCAGCAGTCCCTCCCTGCTCCACTCCCTGGCCCCCTTTCCAGAGCTCCGTCCCCAACATCTCCCTCTGACACCAGGCCCCCAGAAGTCACTACATATGCTTCTCCTCTGCCCCCTCCTGAGAGTCAAACTCCCGGGGATGCCCTGGCCAGCGAGGAGACCCCCTGTCCCCACTGCCGCCTACCCAGTGGCTGGGCACCTCTCTTCCTGCTCTCGCCTCTTCCTGCCCTCACACCCGATCTTGTGCTGATTCACAGGTTATAAAAAGCTCTTGCCTGACCTGTCTCTACAGCCTGGGCCAAACCTGGCCCCTGGTTCTCCTACCTCCTGCAAGGCCAAGCCCAGCTCCTGGCACAACTCCCCAATCTCCTGGCAGGCCGAGAAGTCATTCAAGTGGGTGAAGAGGTACCTGGGAGGCGGAAGGATGGGACAGTGGTTAGCAAACTGTGCTTAACAGTCAAGTCACAGAACCACTTAGAGCCGACTGCTCATCTGAGACGGGATAATACCTACTCTGATGGGTTTGATTTGGAGTGAAGATGGCTGACAAAGCTCAACAGCTTAGCACAGCACCTAATACTGGCAGGCTCTGTTTAGACACTGGGGAGTCAGAAGTTAAATACATAATTCCATCAATAATGATTTAACTACAACTGCTGTGAAGTGCAGGGAGCTGTGAGAATGTATGTCAGGGAAGGCTTCCCTGAGGAGGTAACACTTATGCTGGGACCTGTGGGAACCAGTGGAGGGGAGGAGCTCTCTATGCAGGGTCGTTGATGGTCGTTGTCATTACAAGCTGGGCGGGATGGGGTTGGTAGGTACCCAGGCAACACAGTGCCCCCAAGCAGACAGCTAACCTCCTTGTCCTGCATCACCATATCTGAGCAAAAGCCACGCTCTATTTTTCTTTCCTGGGCCCGAGGAGACCAAGGATGAGAAGGGTCCCCTCACCAGTCACCCCAACCCCGTACATTAGGAGGAGCCTGAGGTACCTGTTGAGCCAGAAGAGGAGGGCACGGGCCTCATGCACCAGCTCCACAGCCGCACTGAGGACATCAGCAGGGGGCTCGGCACAGCCCCCCAGGTGGCCTTGGACTAAGCTCTGGAAGACATGGGTCCCCTCCAGCAGCCTCTCTGTCAGGCTCCGCAGGTTCTCTGTCTGTAGCCCAGAACTCTGTGCCAGAGAGGGAGCTGGTCACCCCCCTGGCAGTGGCCAGCCCATCAGGCACTCCCAGGTGGGTGGAAGCTGCAGCCAGTGTGGCCGCCATTTACTCACCAGGGCCCGGAGCTGTTCCACCCCTTCTAGGATGAGCTCCTGGTGGCCCAGAGGGCGTACGGTCAGAGCCTCAAGACTGCGGGGGCAGAGCTGCAGCAGGTACTTGCCAGGCAGCTCCCAGTCCTCAAAGCAGTAATCCTGCAGGGAATCGTCCAGGCCTGCAGGGACAGCAGGGGTCAGTGTAGGGGAGCCAGCGGGTGGCATGGCCTTTCTGGCCACTTCTTCACTCCCATAAAGCCGCTTTCCCTCCCATCTGTTCCTAATAACAACCCTGACACCAAGGCTGTGTTCTGCCCATTTCACAGATGAGGCTACTGAGTTGAGAAGTGGGATAGTCTCCCCAGACCAGCAGCAGCCTCACTGGAGAGCTGGTTAGAAATGCAAATTTTTGGCTCTATCCTGCACCTGCTAAATAACTCAGGGGTAGGGCCCAGCAGTTCTGGTTTTCACAAATCCTCCAGCTGCTCTGGTGCTTGCTTGTCTACCAAAAGGGGAGTAAGAACATGGACGGAGCTTTGGAATCAGGAAGGCTTGAATGTCAGCACTTAAGCAAGTAATTTAATTGCTCTGTGCATCAGTTTCCTCGCTTGTAAATGAGGACAATAAAAGCATCTACCTTCTAATCATGTGTAAATGACATGATACATGTCAAACCCTTGGCCCATTTCCTGGCTTGTGGGAGACCATCAGTAACAGCACTTATTGCCAGCTTTCACCATGGCCTACAAGGCCCGGGATGATAGGGCTGCCCCGAGCCTCTCCAGTCTCATCACTTGGACAGCCCCTCCAACTCAACACTTCAGATACAGAGCACTAACTCCCTGGACTGTTCTTCTCTCCCAGGGTCCTTGCAGGTGCTGCTACTCCTGCCTGGACTGCACTTCCTGCTCCTTCCCTTCCCTTCCCTTTTTCATTTAACTCCCTGCAGGAAGTGCTCCAAACTCTCCAGGTTGGGGCGGGGCCTCTTCTGCTCCCCCTGCTTGCTGTGCCTCCAGAAACACCTGCAATTGAGCATTAGCCTCTCCCACTTTGTCAAGAGCTCTTCAAGCACAGGGCCTTAAATAACCGTTCATCTCTAACTCCAGCCCTTCCTTGCCTGGCACAAATAAGGAGACTATTTACTGAATGCTTACTATGAGCTGGGCAAAAGGTAAAGGACTGTAAACACATTCAGGATGTGAAGGCAATCTGGCTGTGACATCTGTCACCCCATTGATCCCCAGGGTTGGCTCCGCTGACCTGGCTGACTAGCAGGTGTCCCCTCCCTCCCTCACCACCCCATGTGCGTCCCTCCCAAAGCTGCTTGTTCAGTTGAAGAGGACGACCTTCCCAAATAGAAGAAAGGCCCATTCTTGGATCAAGGATTACAATTAATTAATTAGTTGATTAAAAATAAACACATTCAGAATTTGATCCTCACCGAATCTAGAATGCAGAGACTAATGTTATTCCCCTTTTACAGGTGGGAAAACGGATACAAACCGAGGTTAACAGTTTGCTCCCTCTTTGAAGGAACTCCTCCCATTCAAGCCAGCCAGGTTTCTTCCCTGGGAACCTGTGAGTGAGCAGCAGCTCTCCCTCGTTCCCTGTGTGACATCAAGAGCACTGGACGGGAGTTCATGAACCTGTCACTCCATAGCTATGGGCCCTTGAGCACATTCCCGTGTACAATGAGTGGGCTGTGCTGCTCCCACGCTGAGCTACATACACATCCCAGGCACTTGTCATGATACTCTCGTTCTGTGCGCTTCCTGACACGGGAGTCGCCATTCTCACTTTATGGAGAGGGAAACGGAGACCTATGGTCACAGAACTGGTGAGTGGAGGGGCTGGGCCTGAAACCCAGTCTGGGAGTCTGAATGCAACCCTGAATGCTGCTGTTATAGGGTTAGTCACCCTGAGCCGGAGCCTGACCCTAGTGTACTCATGCTGCCCCTCTAGGAGAAACTCACTGCCCTGACTCACCTGCCCCTCCCACCTGCTTGTCAGAGGTCTCCACTTCTCTGAGTCTGTGGGCCCTCTGGGACTTTCCCATCCATTTGGGCTCACTGAGCCTGTGGGGTATCTCCCTCAGAGACCCCGGGGCACAAGCGGGGGAAGGGGGAGAGGAGGCTGTGCCAACTTTCATCTGGTTGGGGCTCTGCTTCACACACTGGGAGCCTCAAGGCGGAGAAGGGAAATAGGGCAAGGCGCTATTCCAAAGCCAGAGCAAATCGCTTCCTAGCCCAGCGCGTCAGTTTCCGCTTCAGAAAAATGGGTTTAATAACAGCCCTCTAGGCCCCGGGGCGGAGGGAAGATGAAGGAGATACAGTGGGTGTGGGCTCGCTGGGGCCATCCCCCTCTGTTTTCATTGCCCACCACCTCTCCATCGCCGCCCTGGCAGCCTCTTGGAATGATGGGGCGATGGGGGACCCCTTCTGGCTCCCCGGGCCTCCGGGCTCCTCTCTGCCTCCACAGTTCCAGGTACAAGGCAGAAGCTAATCAACACTCTTTGACAGGCGAACCAGCTGACAGCCTCAGCAGGCCCTTTTCCTTTCTTTACCTCCCCCGGTCCCAGCGCCCCTCAAGCCCAACTCTGCCCCGGCCCCACCCACCTCTCAGCCAGGCTGCCACCTTCCCGGGGGTCCAGGTCTCTACTGGCTCCATGGTGGAGTCCGATCCGCCCGCAGGGACCAAGGGTTCGGCGCCCGCTCCTTCCTGCGGGCGCAGGAATTTCCGCTCCCAGAGCCCAGGGGTGGGGAGGGGCTGGGCTGGGCTGCGCCCGGGGCGGAGCCACCAGCACACCTGGGCCCACGTGGTTGGCCAGGTGAGGCGCCGAGACAGCCATTGGTCCGCCGCCGTCTGCCTCCTGCCCGCCCCTCAGGCGGCCCAGCGCTGCTGGGCGGCTTGATCGCGGGGCGGTGTGACCCGTGTGACCTCAGAGTCGGCCTGGAGTCCGGCCCAAAACCGGCTTCAGGAGGGTCTTTGACCTTCAGGCTCCTCAAAAAGGGGCTGAAGCCCGGCCGATGTGGCTCAGTGGTGCCCAATCTACGGCAGCTATGTTGCAAGCCTTGTTGCAGCTATGTTAGCGTCTGCCTTGTACCTGAAACAGTGTGATTTAACGGTGGGTTAATAACTGTCAGGATTTAAAATACATTTTTATTGGCTTTTTAGAAAAAGAGGGTGAAACACTGATGTGAAAATTAAACATGGATTGGCTGCCTCCCTATTGGGGTTTGAGCCCAAAATCCAACTATGTGCCCTGACCAGGAATCAAATTGGCAACCTTTCAGTGTGCATGGAATGACGCCCAACCAACCGAGCCACACCAGCAAGGGCAACTGTCATGATTTTGAAACAGTTATGAGCATAAATATTTTGAGATACTTGCAATAACTGCAATTCATGATAAAAATACTAGAGGCCTGGTGCACAAAATTCATGCGGGGGGTGGGGGGTAGGGGGGCGGTTGTGTGTCCCTTAGCCCAGCCTGGGATCCCTTCTCCAATCTGGGATCCCTCTCACAATCCAGGACAGTTGGCTCCCAACCGCTTACCTGCCTACCTGCTTGATTGCCCTTAACTGCTTCTGCCAGGAGCTAGGGGCACAGAGTACAGACACTATTGTGGTTATTAGGCCCCCAGTCCTTCTAGGAGAATACATGGATACAAGTGGTGAGTTCTTGTCTGTTTCTCCCCACAGGATTGAGTTCAGATAGGGAGAGGGAGAGAGATAGGAACATCAATGATGAGAATCATTGACCAGCTGCCTCCTGGGGATCAAGCCCGAAACCTGGGCATGTGCCCTTTACCACAATCGAACCTGGGACCCTTCAGTCCCCAGGCCGACAACCTATCCACTGAGCCAGACTGGCTAGGGCAGCACCTTCTATTTCGAAGTTAGTTTGAACTTAACGAAAGTTCTTTCTACACATTTGCTGTAAAAATTTCAAAGGTCATTACATAACAATAGTTCATTAAGTAAAAGGAGAACCTTTTCCCCAGCATATCCTTAGCCTATTACACAGTGGGGGCTACTGTTAAATTTGCTGGGTGTTCTTCCATTTTCTATATATGTAGATAACCAATCTATACGCTATTCTGTAAATAAGCCTTTTTCATTTTATGAGGTAATCAATGCCAAATATATGTAAACTTAGAATACTGGTTTCTATACCATGCTAAAAAAATAATTGCTTTTTAAATCGGTATGTACACGTCTTTTATTGTTTTCAAGCTGAGGGTAGGGAAGTCCTTGCAGGAACTCTTATCTTGGGGAAAGGGGTGATGCGTGCCCTCTCCCAAGGGTGACTGACCTAACCCAAACCAAGTGAAAGTGTCACTGTTGTGGTGGGGGTAAGGCACCCTTTCCCACCTTTGCTGAGAGCTGACTGGTGACGTCCAATCACCTGGGGTAGGGAGTGGCCAGGACCAGGGCTGCAGAGGCCCTCCCAGGACCTGGTTTAGGCCTAAGAAGCCTGAGCGCTGTCGGGCAAGGCCTCTCCCGCCTACCCAGCCTGCCTACCCCGTGGGTGGGGGAGGTGCTGCTCAGGCCTGATGCTGATCTCTCCTGACAGCTGCTCCTAAGGCTGGCAGGGCAGGCAGGCGGGGGAAGGGACCAGATTTAAAGGTCCAGCTGCCCCACCTCTTGACAGACCTGGGAGGGCAGACTCTGGTGAGCATCCTCTGAGGGCATGGCTAGGAGAGGTCAGGAACCTCTCCGCCCTCACATTTCCACTTCTTCATACCCCCGGTCCTCGTTTCTGCTCACCCCCACAGGCTGCCGGGGAGACTAGCGGCACCCACCATGGGACTGCGACGCCTGACCCCTGGCTACTTCCGGGTGCTACAGGTAAGTTCCTCTAACTCATGGTTTCTGCTACCGACCCTTTCTCCCCACCCCGTGACTGGGTGGTGGGCCCCAACAGCCGGGGAACGTCACGTTCCCTGCCGCCTGAGCGGCCAGGACCCAGATGGGCGCTGAAGCGGGAGGGAATGGGGTGGAATCTCCCTGGGGCAGCAATGGCGGCCATAGCTCCTTTACCCAGCTGTGCCTTCTCAGCCCCTTCCCTTCCCGGAAGCCTCACCTGACCCTTCAGGCGGACCCTCTGTACCTCCCCAGATGCAGATAGCAGGGAAGCTGGAGGCAGAGCCCCGGTGTCCACTGGGCGGGGTTGTAGCTACACTGCTGGCTGTCCTTGGACTGGGTGGCTCAAGCTACGCTGTCTGGAAGATGGTGGGACAACAGCCACCGCCACAGGCCCCGTGACGAAGTGGGCAGCCTGTCACCTGGGCTCTGGGGGTAGGTAACTCAGCAATCTTGGGGTCCACTTCATTTCTGCCCGCATTGGAAGCAGAGCCGTATAAACCTGATTCTACTCCCCCTCCTCCCTGCTGTACCTGGGCTCTGCCTGGTGGCTCCAGCCAAGGATGTGGGTTCCAGAGCTGGACCAAGTAGGGCAGTGGTCGGCGAACTCATTAGTCAACAGAGCCAAATACCAACAGGACAACGACTGAAATTTCTTTTGAGAGACAATTTTTTAAAAACTTCTTCTAATGCCATTTCTTCAAAACAGACTCACCCAGGCCGTGGTATTTTGTGGAAGAGCCACACTCAAGGGGCCAAAGAGCCACATGTGGCTTGCGAGCCATAGTTTGCCAACCATTCAAGTAGGGACTAGACACCCTGGGTCCTGCACACGAGTGGTAGAGAAATCCTTACAGGGCAGGAGTTTGGGGGAGGCCTGGAGGCTAGTGAGTCAGAAGCAAGCACTCTTTACCCAGTTCCTTTATTTGAGGGGGAGGGCACCCAGAGGAGGCCATCCACTTGCAAATTCAGGACCAAAATAGGATGGCACAGTCTCTCCCAGCCTAGCCCCGCATCAGTCCACGGGTGGCGGCTCTGCCCTGCACCTTCAGGCCGTGTCAGGTAGACGTGTCCATCTCAGGGACCTCGGTGGATACTTCTGTGGGCACGGCCAGCCGCTGGGGGGGCACATAGGAGCCCATGCCTGCTGCCCTCTCAGCCTCTTCCTGAGTGTAGGGCTCCACGCTCAGCTGCTTTAGCCTGGGAGAGAAGAAAGGAGATGGGAGCTGCCCAGACGGGAGCTCTGTAAACAGACACCCGTCCTCAATCCTCTCCTTACTCCTTCGTACCTTTTCTTGTGGTCTTTGGATCGGAAGTGGGTCTTCAGGTTGGCGGAGTCGATGAAGTACCTCCTGCAGGGATAAGGGGTAAGAGGAGACTGAGCAGGTGACTGATGTCTCTCAGGGACATCTGTCTCTCTGACCACAGCGCATTAATTTGACGCAAACTTTGAGTCTGAAGGGATAGGAGGCCCGCAGACCCCGCGCGCCCGGGGGACCCCCCACCCCCGGCCCAGACCACGGACCCTCCTCCTCCCGAGGCGGCCCGGCGGGACGTACGAGCAGGCCAGGCAGCGATGCAGGCCGCCCCCGGGCAGGTCGGGGTCTGGCTGGGCACCCGCGTCCGGCCGGGGCCGCAGCTCGCGGTGGATCTCATCCAGGTCCGGCCGCCGCCGCTTCGCCTTCATCTGGCGGCCCAGGGAGCGCGCCCGGTGCGCGCCCGTCCGGCGGGAGCGACCCATGCCGCCGGCAGCGGAGCCCGAGCGCCGGCGCCGGGAGGAGGAAGCTCACGTGCGCGCGCTTCCGGACTCTAAATGACGTCACGTGACGCCGGGGGCGGGCAGGCTCGACCGGGCTGCCGCTGATGACGTCACGTGCGCGGGCCGCGCCTTGAGCGACCCCAGGCGGCCAAGTGCGTCAGTGACGGTGCCCGGGACAGAGCCCGAGGGAAGTGTCCCAACCTGAGGGCGTCGGGAGGCCTGGCGGTGCCGCTGGAGGGGGGTGGGGGGTGCATGTCCTTGGGGCAGTCCTGGGCGTCCCGCTGCCTCCGTACCCCGCTCCGCACCACCTTTCAGCGTTATCCTCTGGCCCCGTCTCTCCTCCCTGGTTCCCGCATCTTCCACTCCGCGGTGGAGGAGGGGCATGCTTTAAATATCTCCAGGAGGCACTGAAAAATGTCTGTGAAGCCGAAACCGGTTCGGCTCCGTGGATAGAGCGCCGGCCTGCGGATTGGGGGGTCCAGGGTTCGATTCCGGTCAAGGCCTTGGTTGCGGGCACAACCCCAGTGGGTGTGCAAAAGGCAGCTGATTGATGTTTCTCACTTTCTACCCCTCTATCTTCCTCTCTATGAAAAATCAATAAAACATATTTTAAAAAAGAAAAATATCTGTGAGGTGAATAAGTGGATAAATGAACGAGAGAGAATTAGTTTTGGGTTCTGGTCCCCATAGGACTTTCGAAATACCTCCATTCCCTGGCAAATCCTTGCCCCTTCTCACTGCTCCTCAGTTATTCCCTCTGGTATCCACTCCTTACCCACCCCCCAGACAAATCCACGAGGGAGATTGGAAGGGGTGCTCCTCCCCAGAGATCACAGCGCTCAGGAGTGTGCTCACAGGAGAGCCTCCCATCTTTTTATGTGTATATATATATATTTTTTTAATTGATTTTTTACAGGAAGGAAGGAAGAGGAATAGAAAGTCAGAAACATCGATGAGAGAGAAACATCGATCAGCTGCCTCTTGCACACTCCCTACCAGGATTGTGCCAGCAGCCAGGATACATTCCCTTGACCGGAATCGAACCTGGGACCTTCCAGTCCGCAGGCTGACGCTCTATCCACTGAGCCAAACCGGTGGGCGAGAGCCTCCCATCTTTGCCCCCTTTCTCTGAGCCCTGGACTGCCGTGCGTGGGCTGGCAACAAAGGCCGAGAGAGTCGCAGCCTGGGTGTTGGGTGCTCAAGAGCAGGGAGAGAGCCAGAGAAGCCTCTTCCCGCTCACCGCTCACCCGGCCTGGTGCCTTCCAGGCTGCCCAGAGGAGCTCAGCAATAATTCAGGGGCTCAGCTCTTTGGAACCTGTTGCCAGGAAACAGGGAGGCAGGCACGTGCATCCCTGGGGAGAGGAATCGGTTTCCAGCCCAGACAAAGCAGTGAAATGTAAGCCCAGGGCACTGCCTGGGGGACTTGGGACCTTCCCACTCCAGTTCACAGAGGCCAAGTGGGGACGGAGGGCAGGGCCCTGCGAGGGCACAGCAGGTGTGGTTATAGCCACAGGGGTGCCAACCCGGGTCCGGGGTACCAGCACTTAAATGGACTTTGTGAAAGGAAGAAGACTTTTCTGGAGCCGTTCCAAGAGATCAAATTCAAGTACTCCCGGGAAGGAGGCCTCTATGGGGAGACGTCGCTATTATTCTTGGCCAATATGGGTCACGGCAAGGGGCTGAGGTGGCAGGAGCCTGCTCCGTCCCACCCCCACCCTAGACTCCTTTGGATCTGCTCACTTGCTGGGCACTGTGCCAGCAGGGGAGGCTGGTGCATCTTTAATGAAGTCACCAGATCCCCGGGACAGGCTCTCGGTCTCACCAAGTTCCTAAGCCAGAACCGCTGGGTGCCCACTGAGCCACTGCCTTCCCGTGCCCGGGTGCCAGGCCCGTCTCCCCGCAGCTATGAACCAGGCCTTCTGGAAAACCTACAAGTCCAAAGTGCTGCAGACTTTGGGCGGGGAGTCTGAGGAGGATCTGGCAGAGGAGGTGAGTACCATCCATGCTTGCTGGGTGGGGCAGGGGCAGAGGGGAGGCAGGAGTGAAAGGTACAAAGCAGGGCAAGGGGCAGGCTCAGAGAGAGAGAGAGGGTGGGGTACATTTGTGCAGAAATAATCAGCCCACTGAAGGATGACAAATGGCATGGCACAGTGTCAGAAAGCCAGGACATTCGAGAAGAAAAGACTTGGGGGACAATGGGGGAGCGGTCACTATATCCAAAGATCTCCAGGATTGCCACAGGGAGAAGATCCTCGGTCCAGTGGGCAGTGGCCACACAGGTACACTCAGCTGACTAACTCCTGGGCAGAGCTGAACAGAAGTGGATGGCTTGCCTTGAGGAGAAGTGGAGCCTCCTGTACCGGAGATAGGAATAGGGACATTTATTTTTATTTAAAAAATATATATATTTTTTATTGATTTTTTTACAGAGTGGAAGGGAGAGGGATAGAAAGTCAGAAACATCGATGAGAGAGAAACAACGATCAGCTGCCTCTTGCACACCCCCTACTGGAGATGTGCCTGCAACTAAGGTACATGCCCTTGACCAGAATCGAACCTGGGACCCTTCAGTCCGAAGCCCGACGCTCTATCCACTGAGCCAAACCGGTTTCGACAGGAATAGGGACATTTTTATTTTGAGGGTCTGACAGCATCAGATCAGAGCCACACTTGGACCATGCTTATCCTGACATTGAAAAAACCCCGAAAAGGCACTGAAACGGTCTTACATCTAGAGGCTGCGATAAGTCGAAACGGCACAAAGAGATGTGGCAGGGGCAGGAACGTGTTCCATGGTGTGTGTGTGTGTGGATTAGTGCATGTCTGGACAGGGCTGGGCATGTGTAGGAGTGTTGTGGCCAGTGTTAGGGTTGGTGTCTGTGTGGTGTCCCCGGTGAAGGTGTATGTGCAGGTGTGAACTAGGTAGAGGTGTGTGCAGGGGTGTGCATTTGGGCAGAAGGCTATGCCTGCATGGCTCCGTGCAGGTTTGGCAGGTGTTCTGTTCGTTTGTTGTGTGTGTCTGTGTGTACATCTGTATCTTGGTGTCTGTGGATGGGTGGAAAGGTTTGTGTGCTGTGGGAGGGCCTCTATGGAGCTGTTGTATCGGTGCACAAGTGTGAGAGGTGTAATTGTGTATGTGTCCTTGTATAAGTGCCTCACAGTGCACAGAGCCACATAGAGGTGAAGAGCTGTAGCCATGTGGAGGCATGCTCATGCACAGGTGTGTCTACATCAGTGTGCATGCCCATGTCCACATGTTTTTGGGTACCTATGGACGTGTCTGTAGGTGGACATGTATGTGTTTCTGGAGGCATTTTTCTAAACAGGTAATGTATGGGATTGGTTTGTTTAAAGGCATACTTTTATGCATCTGTGAAGGGCGTGAGAAGACTAGGTGCATGTTTGGTTCTGTGGATTTGGGGTGCCTGGTCTGTGTGTACCAGGCTAGCAGTGGGGGAGGGAGTTCCTATGCCTTTGGGACCTCTCTCATGCTGGTGGGGGGTCTTGTGTCCCAGAGGGAGAACCCAGCTTTAGTGGAGCCTGAGACAGCAGAGCCGACCTCAGAGGCCTTCAATCCCATGTCACAGCTGGCCCGCCGGGTGAGTTCTCCCTTCTTCCAACCCAGCCCTGGGGAGCCTGGGAGGGGGTGCTGTGGCCCCTCAATGACTCCCAGCCCTCCCTCCCAGGTTCAGGGGGTCGGAGTGAAAGGTTGGCTGACAATGTCGTCTCTATTTAACAAAGAAGATGAGGATAAGCTGCTGCCACCGGAGCCCTGTGCTGACCAGTATGT
Source organism: Antrozous pallidus (assembly GCA_027563665.1). Classification (NCBI taxonomy): domain Eukaryota; kingdom Metazoa; phylum Chordata; class Mammalia; order Chiroptera; family Vespertilionidae; genus Antrozous; species Antrozous pallidus. The sequence continues at coordinate 196,565,913 of CM050508.1, forward strand.
GTGTGTGTGAGGGGGAGGGGGCTCTGGGATGGGCCTGGGTCGCCTTCTCCATGGCCTTTCCATAGGGTCAGTTTGTCTCTCTGACCAGGAGGGTTGGGAAGGGGCGGACCCCCCCTTCTTTCTGTTTCTCTTAGCAGGAAAGAGGCCAAATCAGCATATCTGGGAGATCAGGTTAGTTCACAGGAGGAACTTACCAAATGTTGGGATTGAGGTGCTAGAAGATATTATGGGCGCTCTCTCTCCATCCACGTGGGAGGGGTCATCTCCCTAGATTCGGGGAACTAGCAGAGAACCTTGGGGTGTTTGGAACAGAGGGTGATCCAGATCAGTGATTCCCAAACACTGGTCTAAACTCATCCTCCTAGGGTACTTGTGACCAACACAAATCCCCAGACTCTTCAGAGACTCGGATTCAGCGGGTGTGGGCTGAGGCCTGGGTCTAGGGTAGATTTCAGCAAGCTGAAAGGATCTGAGGCGCACTAGTGTAGCCACCAGTCTTGTAGGTCTTGGATGCTGGAGAGTTAGGGGGCAGGACCAGGGCCTGTCTTCCGCCTAGCTCTCTCTCTGGCAACCTTCCATCTCTGCTCCTTCCTCCAGCCATCACATTCCCCCCTCCCTTTGACACTCCCACATTCCCTTCTCCCCTAGGTCCCCTGACCCTCCCATCTCAGTCCCCACACGTACCTCCTCCACTTCCCAGCTCTTGTAGGGGCTCCCCTCAGACTGAGATCCCTCAAGCCACACTTCCGCTCCTTGATTGCTCTTCCCCCACATTTCCGGGCTACCTCCAAAGTCCCCCCTCCCCTGAGCCTCTGATTTAGACCTTTCTCCTCCCCTTAGGTCTCTACCCGTCCTTCTCCCGTGTTCCCTCATTTTTTCTACCCCCCCCCCGCCTTACTCCCACCCCAGGACCTGACCCCAGGCCCCCCCCCCCCCCCCCCCGCCTCGTCCCCCAGGGCCCACCTTGGCTTTCCTGACCACCGCTTCCTGAACCCTTTCCTTTCCGGGATCTCGCCCTTCCTGGCCCCAAGCCAGCCGCTCGAACCGCTGGCCCTGCCCCTTTCTCAGGCACCGTCCCCATCTCCCCAGACCTGGCGCCTCTTCTGGCTTTCCCACTCTGGTCTCGCCCCAAGTCACTTTGCCAATCCCTAGACTCTGTCCACCCAGCCCCGCTTCCCTTGCCCCCACATCCTGACCTGCCCCCCGTCTTCCGGGCCCCTCCAGTCCCCAGAAACCCCCCGGGACCCCGAGCCCCGCCTCTGACCCTCCGATCCTGTCCCTGCAGCCCGCTGGCGGCACAGCCCTCCCCGCAGGCGGCGGCGGCGGAGGCGGAGCCGCGGGGGCTCGGCTTCTGGGACGCCTTCGCCAGCAGGTGGCAGCAGCAGCAGGCGGCGGCGGCGTCCATGCTGCGCGGCGCCGAGCCCGCCCCGGAACGGGACCCCGAGGCCGGCGAGGAGGCCACGGAGGAGGCGGCCGAGCCGCGGGAGGCCGACGCGGCAGCCGACTTCAAGTGGGGCTTCCTTACCCACAAACTGGCCGAGATGAGGGTGAAGGCCGCGCCCAAAGGTGACTAGCCGGCCGGCTGGCCGGGGCGCCCGCTCCTCCTTCCCAACATAAAAACCTGGTCCCACAGCCCGTCTGCCCGCGTGCTTTTTTGTGCGGACAGTCGGGAAAGCTGCTTTTCGGGGGGCAGCCTCAGGGTGGGGATCCAGCTGGAGGAATCCTTCCTTATCCCGCAAACATACAGGGAGAAAATGACCGGGGACAGCCAGGGTACCAGGATGGATTGTGTTAGATTTAGGGTACAATTTCCCAAGAAGCTGGGGAACCCCTGAGGACAGACTCAACGCTCTGCCCAGCCTTTTAAAAATTATTATTATTGTTATTATTTATTATTATTATTATTATTGATTTCAGAGAGGGAGAGGGAGAGAGATAAAAACATCAATGATATGAATCACTGATTGGCTGCCTCCTGCACGCCCCCTACTGGGGATCGAGCCTGCAACCCAGGCATGTGCCCTTGGCTGGAATGCCCAGCCTCTTCTTTAAAAAATATATATATATTTTATTGATTTCTTACAGAGAGGAAGGGAGAGAAAGTCAGAAACATCAATGAGAGAGAAACATCGATCAGCTGCCTCTTGCACCCCCCACCCCTACTGGGGATGTGCCCCCAGCCAAGGTACTTGGCCTTGACTGGTATTGAACCTGGGACCTTTCAGTCTGCAGGCCGACGCTCTATCCACTGAGCCAAACCGGTTTCAGCCCAGCCTCTTTTAATTTGGCAAATGTTGTCTGTGGCCCTACTGTGTGCTTTGTCCCTGTACCAGGAGGCCACAGACTAACAGGAGAACTCAGACTACCAGCGGGCCCCACACAAGGTGACAAATGGAGGCTCAAATATAGGGCTGTAGTTGGGAGCTCAGAGATGAGGCCGACTGGAGAACTGAGGAATTCCTGTGGGAGGATGAACATATATAATCTTAGAAGGATGAGTGGAGAGAAAGGGAAGGGTAACCCCGGCAAAGGGAGGACCGTGAACCAAGACTTTAAAGATGCAAACGTGTGAGGAAGACAGGTGACCTTTTGGTCTTTGACGGAAAGGGCAGGGTGTGAGCTGCGGGTTGGCAAATCCTTGTTTGGAGGGTCCTTGCCTTTATTGGCCTCAATTCTGGTTGCCCTTCATACATGGCAACCAAAAGCAGACAGTAAGACTCCAGGAATGGGGAACTTTTAGGTACGGGTGGCTCCCAGATTTCTAGAGCAGGCCCTCCCCAGAACTAAATTCGCTCTTCCCGGCTGCAGTGGACCGGCCTGGGGGGCGGTGCAGGGAGCGATGGTAATAGTGTGAGCAGGTACTCACTCCACAGTGGTTATAGCAGCTTTCCTTCATTCCTTCATTGAGCGTTTACTTCTATGATCAGGGATATTGCCATGAGCTTTCAACTATTTCAAACATGTTATGATCCCCGAGGAGTGCACCTGCAGCCCAGAGAGGTCAAGCGCTCACCCAGGGAGTCACACAGTCAGCCTTGAACCCAAACTCCAAAACGCACGCAAAACACACTTGCAAACCCGCCGCGCCCCCTTTCTCAACATCAACCTCATGACTCGCTTAAGGTTTTGCCTTTATTCAGCAGGTTCTCTGAATTCTCAGCCCAGGCTTCACTCCCCAGACCCGGCCTCCACGGGGCCACGAGGAGGCCTCCTCCGCCTCCTCCGCCGCACTGGGAAGGGCCTTGGGACTAACCTCGTCCCATGCCCCCGCGGTTATTGGGGAAACCAAGGTCCAGAGGGGAGGAGGGCTTGCCAAAAGGCCACTGCGCGCCAGAGGCAGGGCGTCCCTGCCCGTGCCCGGGTCCAGCCCGGCGCTCACCCCCTCACCCTCCCCAGACACCAGACTCCTCGGGAGCCCGCTCCCGAGCCGCCGCGGTCACACTGCAGACTCGCGGGGCGGGCTGCGGGCGCGCTGGCAGCCGTACAGCCACTGGATGACGCGCGCGTTGCGCTCCACCACCGACACCGGGGGGCGCCCGTCCCGCGCCGAGCCCGCCGCCTCCGAGCCGCCGCCGCCGCCTGCGTGATCTGAGCGACCCGCGCCGCCTTCGCTGGATGTCCAGTCGCTGGTGTCCCCGGAGCCGGGCGGCGGCGACGTTCCGGGCGGGGGGCTGGCGTCGGCGCCCCAGCTCTGCGGAGAGAAGCGCTCGGCACCCAGCACCTCCACCAGCGCACGCTCCAGGCCGCAGTAGTTGAAGAAGCGCTCCTTTTCCGACAGGGGCAGCGAGCACGTGGGGCACAGCGCCCGCTTGCCCGCCGCGTCCGGGGCATCTTGGGGCGCGGTCCAACCTCCGGGAGCCGCAGGTCGCTCCGTGGGGCCCGGGCTGCTGGAGGAGGCGTCTCGGGGGGTGCCCAGGAAGAGGCGCCGCACCAGCCCCTGGCCCTTGGCGTTCTCTTTGTTCACCAGAACCTTGCAGTCCCGCTTCTGGCGGTAGAAGATGAGGGAGTCCGGCCTCGGCAGCCGCCGGCCGCTCCCCCGGCGGGCCGGCCTGGGCGTCCTGGGAGAGGCGGAGCCCCCCAGCTCATTGCAGGGGTGCGGCATGAGCGGCCCAGGACCCCCACGCAGGGCTGGCTCCTGGCGTCGCGCTATCACCTGGTGCGTCTTGACATACTTCGCTTTGTCGGCCTCCAGCCTCTCCACCGCGCTGGGGGTCCGTCCCCTGGAGGGGGTGGAGGGAGAGGCCAGGAGCATCTTAGCAGAGCCGGGCAGGACAGGGCCCCATAAGCCACCGGAGTCAGGCAGCTGGTGGAGTTGCTGAGAGCAATTGGCTGGGGCTTCCTGGGTCCTGCAGGGAGAGAGGAATGAATGAATGGTCAGGGGGAGAGTGGATATCCCTGCAGGCATTCTCGGGAATAGATCCAGTCACTCCTCCCCCATCCAAGGCCACCGGTGCCCTGTCCAGGGGGCAGAGGCTTTGGCTGTCCCTTACCTCCATTCCTCAAAGACATTGGGCAGGGGCTCCCTATGCCACATTGAGGGTTGCCCCAATCTGGCCACAGAACCATGCCAAGCAGGCATCAGCAAGCAGGACACTTGGGAAAGGAAATGGGGCTGGTCCCGGCCCAATTCCCGAAAGTGGCCTGGACCGGAAAAAATACCTCTTCCCAAACCAGCAACTTGGAGTCCAAGACAAGGACGCTTCCCAGCCCCGGGCTGGCTCCAGCAGGGCCCACCCTTCCCACCGGGGCCACGGAGGTCAGGGATATAACCACAGTGTGGGAGTCTCCAGCCACTGCGGCCAACTGCCCTGCCCAGGCCCAGGAGGGCCAGTGAGAAGGAGAGGGCGGTGATCACCAGGTCATGCCAGCCAGCTGCCGGCTACCCCCGCTCCGTGCCCCTGCCAAGGGAACTCCAGAATGCCGGGCAGTGAACATCACCGTACCTGCCTCTGCATTTCCATCCCATAGAGTGTGGCCTGGCCCACAGAGGAGGGGGCTTGCCCAGGGCTTACTGAGAATTAGGGCCTGGGACTGGATCTAGGTCTCTTGCCTTGCATTCCAGAACTGGTTCAGACTGCATTTCTCACTTGCCTGTCAGAATACCCCCTTTTTTCTTTCTTGTATTCCCGCTGGCATACAACAAGCAATTTCCGTTAAGATGGGCCCCTCGCCTCGTTTAAAATGTTCCTGCCATTGATTCTTCCCAAACCTGCACTCCTAGAGATCTGCCCTCAGGGTCCCTGCCTCCTTCTCACCCTGAGACCCCATGACCCCTCTCCTCCACCTCCCTCAGCAGGGGAGAGGGGCCAGAGGGGTTGTAAATCAAGAGTTGACAGTTTCCTTGGCAGTCACAGAATGGGCCACCCACGCAGTTCAGCACACCCCATCCCACCCCTGCCCCCTGACTGCCTCCTTCCTCCATTCAGCTGAGAGGGACCACATCAGTTCTGGGGCTTAGAGGACCTCAAGTCTGGAGGCAACAAAGCAATGGAACTTGTCAGGGATGGGGGGAGGGGAGCCCTGGTGATGAGCCATGAGGCAGAGACCCTGCCCACCCCACTCACCCCAGTGCAACTTGTTCAGCTGTACACACACACACACACACACACACACACATACACTCATACACTCATACACTCCGCCGGTGTCTAGTAAATCAGCCCAGGAGACTGGGAACCCAGGAAGCAAGGAGAGTCTGACAGTGCCTTCCTGCCTGCCTCCTAAGGACTGTACCAGGCAGTGGGTCAGATTCTAAGGTCTCAAGAGGGCATTGTACTTACCTGACCTCATGGATACCCTCTCATCCCCTCCGCCCCTCCTCCTCTTCCCAGCCCCAGCGCAGAGGCTATAAAAAGTCCCTAAACACAGGTACCAAAATAGTCTGCCGTCCACTGCCTCTCCCCTCCCTCTGGGCTGGCCTTGCCCAACCACAGATGCCCCACCCGAGACGCCTGGCAGACATCCCTTCGCCCACTTTCTCCCAGTCCTGGGGTTCGTGGCCCGAACTTTGTCCAAGGCTTCTGCTCCGGATGAGGGCTGGGGAACTGTGCTCATTAATTTGGAGCCAGGCTCCCCGCCTTTGGGTCCCTGGGTGCCCTCCCCGCCCCCCCATCTCAGCACTGGGCTGGGGATGCGCTCACCTCTGAGTGGGGAGGCTGAAGGCAGAGGTCCGAGGGCAGGTCCAGACTGAGGGCAGGAGGGACAGCAGGGACTAGAAGTAACTTTGGTGGCAGCCAAACCTCACTCTCCACAGGAAAAGCTGGGAGAGCCTCCACCCCCCCTCCGCCCCCCAGATTAACCCTCGCCTTCCTGACCCAGAGCCTGGCCTCCATTAACTCCTTCCTGATCGCAGTCTGTGTTGGAGAGGGCTATGGAGCCGGCCCAGCTCCTTTATTTTACAGGGGGTCACACAGGCCCTGACAGGCTAAGTGATTTGCCTGGAGGCACAGTGAGCTTGGGGCACAGCCAGGACCCCAAACAAGTTCTCCTGATTCCTTCAGAGGCTCGGGGAAGGGACATGCTGTTCAGTGGGGTCAGCCCCTCTGGGCTTTGGCAAATCCTCTCGGTTGGAATAGGAAGACAGAGCAGGGTTCTCATAGCTGTGCCTTTCCCCCTCTGTGCAGGCTGAGACCCGTCCTGGGCCGGGCGTGTGGGCATCAAGCCTGCTCCCCACGGCTGAGGCCGGCCATCTGCAGCCGAAGGGTGGGGACAGTGGTGCTGCCGAGGTTCAGGGTGAGCCTGTCCCAGCGCGTCTCGGCGTGAAGGTCACTCCGGAGCCATTGGAGGTGCCTCTGCCCAAAGCCCTCTGATGGCAAAGAGCATTGACTGGGACGAGGAAGATGAAGGGACGATTTTGAGGTCAAGTCTGGGTCCTTTCGCTTCCTTTCTCCTCTGTCCCAACTCGAGGACTTCTAGAGCTGGCACGGTTCCTTGTCTGGCACCTCATGTCTCAAGAGGAGCCCTGTGCCCTGTAGTGCCCAGAATTCAAAGACTTATTTCCCCGCCCAGGAGCCTTGCCCTCCTCTGTCTGGCCTCTTTCCCTCCATTCTAGCACTTTTGGACATTTGTAAGCACATTCACACCTGTGCTCGCCAGCCTCCTTTGTTCCTCCCAAGGACCCTAGACAGGGCGACCAGCAGGGCAAGGAAACTGGATTGAGCGGGGAGAGACCTGCCCAAGCCCAACCCCAGCCCCAAAGCCACTCCTCCCACTGCACCCGCTGCCTGTCAGGTAAGGAATGGGTCTGAAACCCCAAAGGCCCATCTGGCGAGAGATTTTTATTACCCAGTGAGGACTATTATTATTTTGTCCGTGATAGTTCCACATGGTGTCATTCCTTCACAAAACGCTCTCATGTACTTTGTCACAATCCATCCCAGGACAATCTTAGGCGGGAGGATTTTATTATTCTTCCCGTTTGACAGGGGAAGGGACTGAGTCTCAGAGCGGGGAAACGACTGATCCAAGCTCACACAGTTAGGAATAATAGTTGACTTGTATTGAGAGGTCAATAAGTACTAGGCACTGTTCTGAGTATTTCAAACAAATGATTAACACATTTAATCCTCAAAACAACCGAACGGAGTGGGGTACAGAAGATGGGGTACGGAAATCAGTCTCCCAATTTTATAGATGAAGTGATCCTGAGATCCGGTCATGAAGGGGTTAAGCTTGGAGGCTGGGCAGGGCCCAGCTGGGATGCTGTCAATGGCAGGAAACCTGGCCTGTGAAGGAGGGGGAGGATGGTGCTGTTGTGTCTGACTCCTGATACAACCCCCATCCTTTTGGTCTTAAAGGAGCATCCAGGTTGGGGAGAAGGGCAAGGGGGCCCCTTTCTCTTCTCTTTTTTAGGGACCAAAGGCAGATGCTGGACTGCAGAAAGGGGAACGCAGGTGCTGCCCTAGGACAGCCCTGAGTCTGATGAGGTGACTAGAAGTGACCCATCTCCCTGCCTGAGTATTCTGTTAGGGGAGGTGGGGGGCGGAGGGGAGACACCCACCCAACCCTGAGGGAGAGCGCTCTGCCCTCAGGAGCCTGAGGAGGAGGGTGAGTGGTCAAGGAGTCTTTCAGGGGTTCTGTCTGAGGTGGACAGTACTCTGTCTGGGATGCCAGGGGGCACAGACCCTCTATCATGGGTTCTGGTGGAAGGTCAAATTGGATTGGCTTCCGGGTGAGAGAGGCTTGAAGGAGGGAGCGGGAGATGGGGGGATAATGAGGTGGAGCTGCAGCGACCTGCCCCCCCCCGCCCCCCCCCCCCCCCCCCCCCCCGCCTGTCTCTTGGCCACACTTGCTGACTTGCTGTGACCGGATCATCTGTCTTTCTGGTCATGGGTCCCCAGGGAGATCCTTAAAGTGGCTCTTTCCGGCCTTAGAGCCAGGGTCTGGGGGGGGGGGGGGGAGCGTGGAAAGGGAAAAGGGGGGAGGCCAAATCTGAGAGATGTTTCCTTCCTGCTTTGGAGCTCATTCCTGAATCACCCTGAGGATCGATGGGAAAAGGCCCGAGTCAGGACTGGCTCCTTCTCGGAGAGGTTGGTGGGTCTGGGAGGCCCTTCAGATCCAGCCTCGGACCCCAGACCCACCTTGTCCCAGAGGAGAACTGTGTTAACTCCTCACCAGGCAGCCACGCTTGCCATAGCCATCCACACCTCTGCCCACCTTTGGTTCTAATCCTGGTCTACCACTCACTGGCTGTGTGGCCTTGAACAAGAACGTCACTGCTCTGAACCTCCTTTTGTGTAGAATGGCGGAGAAGAGAAAGCACCTGGTGCTTCAGGGGCTCAACAAGTCAGATGAGCCCGGCCAGCATGGCTCAGTGGTTAAGCGCCAACCCATGAACCAGGTCACAGTCAATTCCCCGTCAGGGCGCATGCCCAGTGTGCGGGCTCAGTCCCCAGTGCGGGGCATGCAGGAGGCCGCTGACCGATGAATCTCTCTCATCATTGATGTTTCTGTCTCTCTCTCCTCTTCCCTTCCTCTTTGGAATAAATAAAAACATTTTTTTTAAAAATAAAATATAAATGCTAAAAACAGCCCTAACCAGTTTGGCTCAGTGGATAGAGCGTCGGCCTGCAGACTGAAGGGTCCCAGGTTTGATTCTGGTCAAAGATATTACCTTGGTTGCGGACACATCCCCAGTAGGGGGTGTGCAGGAGGCAGCTGATCAATGTTTCTCTCTCATCGATGTTTCTAACTCTTTATCCCTCTCCCTTCCTCTCTTTAAAAACTCAATAAAATATATCTTTAAAAATGCTAAAAACAATGCTAGATGTGTCTGACTCTTAGCTCCTGCCCTCCACCAACACCTTCCTGACAACTCTGGCCTAAATCTTTTTAAACATTTTTTTTTTAAATTCCCACTGGCTCACTCTCAGCTGCTGTCAACAAATCATTTTGAACACTGCTCTGTGGCCAGGGGTCAGCAGATGGGCTTTGCTCCCAGGAAGCTCTGCCCGCCTGGGGGGGGGGGGGCGGAGGCGGGAAGGACTGGTCACAACTTAAGTGAGTGCAGGCTGCTGTGGCCCAGATGAAGAAAGCAGGGGCGTGGAGAGGGGGTGTTCATTCTGTCGGGGTGAGGTTGGAAGCTTTCAAAGAGTAGAGGGTATGTAGGCCTGGAAGGGATTTCTGAAGAGGTAGGATTGGGGTGAATTTGGGTGGGGGTTGGAGGGAAGGGATTTCTGATGGGGGTGGGATGGGGGTGAGTTTTGGGGGGTTGGAGGGCAGAGGGTAGAGGAATTGTGGGAGGGATAGTGAGAGCAATAGGTCAGGAGGACAGCAGGAGCCAGAGACTCAGGAAGGGGCTGCTAGGTGGAGGGTCAGGAGAACTTAGAGAGAAGATGGGGTACAGAGAAGGGAGGGGTTTTGTGAGATCAGCTCAGTGAGGTGATGGGGACCCTGAGAAAAGGTTCCGATGCGAGAAGGGGGCACAAGGCCAGCGGTGGCTCAGAGACAGGGAGGGGCTCAGCGCCAGAAGGGGCCACAGGAGGAGCCCCCCGCTGGCCACTTGTGTCCCAGAGAGATTAGAACAGCCATCCTCTCAGCCAGGGCTTTCCGCTTCGGAAAGAATTTCAGCCGCAACAATAGCCTGGCTCCACTCTGCCTCTGAGGGGCAGCCTGGGGCAGAGCCCGGTGCCCAGTAACCACTGTGGGCAGGTGGGGGGGGGGGAGACAGGGTGGCAGGGAGAGAGGAGGGGCAGTGGGTGGTGAAGAGGCAGATGTCATTAACCATTTTCCCCCTGAGCACCTAGTATGGATAAAACAGATAGGGTCGCCCAGCCGGTGTGGCCCAGTGGTTGAGCGTTGACCCATGAACCACGAAGTCGCTATTCCCAGGTCAGGCCACAGGCCCCGGTTGTGGGCTCAGCCCCCAGGGTGGGCATGCAGGAGGCAGCCGATAGATGATGTTTCTCTCTGACGGATGTTTCTATCTCTGTCCTCTCCCTGCCCCTCTCTAAAAAATCAACGAAACATATTTAAAAATAGATAGGACTTCTAGCGTTTCAATAACAAAACCAACTACATCTATTGTTTCCTATGTGCTAGGCACTTGGCTAAGTGCTTTCTGCTCAGTACCACACTCACTTCTGACAAAATTCTATGTGAGGTGGGTGAGGAGACCGGCAGAGAAGGGTGACGGGACTCACCAGGGGTCACACAGCTTGTAGATGGGGAGCGGGGACTCCAGAGCTCGGCTCTTAGCCAGGAATCACCTGCCACCTCTACTGTGCCCCAGGCCTGGGGGGAGCAAGTCCCCTCCCACGGCCAGCTGGCCTTCCTGCTGCGCTTGCTCTGTTGGCTCCGTGCTGGAGGGAAGCAAGGACCGGAACAAGAGTAACCTCAGTGCAGTCCTCCTCCAATCCTTGTCACCTACACCTCATCACCACATCCTCCTCATCTCATCATCTCCACCCTCCACCACTGTCTCCATCAACATGCCTTTAGATTGGGTACAAGGAACAAAACACGTCCAGTCTAGACTCAGTAAAACACCTGGAGAAGAAACCAGGCTTTTTCATGGATGCAGGGCAAGGACTCTGCCTCCTGTCTTGACAGCTACGCTTTCACACCGAGGTGCTGAGAAATGTTTAGATTTTTTACAGAGAAAATCGTCAAAATACCAGAGATGACTCAGTCTACTTATCATTAAACACACATGGGTGATTTATTAAAGGACCAGAAACGTTGAATAAGTATAAAAATAAAGACGTGAACAATTCATAAATGATTACATCATTATCTCATCAAATCTATTTTTCTTTCTTGATTTCAGCAAAGTTGCCAACTGTCAGAGGGAGAGGTGGAGCCAGTCTATTGTTGTGGCTGAAATTCTTTCCTATAATTAAGGTCTCACATAATTTGTAGTCTGCTGATAGGAACGCCTAATTAAATAACCTCTCTTCAGTCTGTGTTTTCTTTTATTTTCAGTTATTTAATTTAATTAATTTATTTTTTAAAATATATTTTTATTGATTTCAGAGAGGATGAAAGAGGGAGAGAGAGAGAGAAACATCCATGATGAGAGAGAATCATGGGCCGGCTGCCTCCTGCAGGCCCCCCACTGGGGATCGAACCCATAACCTGGACATGTGCCCTTGACCGGAATCAAACCTGGGACCTTTCAGTTCGCAGGCTGACGCCCTATCCACTGAGCCAAACTGGCTAGGGCTTATTTTTCGTTTTTTAAAATTTCGATGTGGTGAAACTTTACTCTGCTGAGGTGGTAGCAACTAGAATTGAAAATAAAATTCTTAAAGCAATATTTACATTAGAGACGAACCATGAGTGTTACATAACATATTAAAACATTTAAATGGGGTGTATATGATAAGTTATCATTTTTAAAAAATACATTTTATTGATTTTTTTACGAAGAGGAAGGGAGAGGGATAGAGAGTTAGAAACATCGATGAGAGAGAAACATCGATCAGCTGCCTTCTGCACACCCCCCACTGGGGATGCACCCGCAACCAAGGCACATGCCCTTGACTGGAATCAAACCTGGGACCTTTCAGTCCGCAGGCTGATGCTCTACCCACTGAGCCAAACCGGTTTCGGCATTATCATTAACAACAGAAAATATTATAATATAGTTTAATGGCATCATGTAACTCCCTACTTCTTACCTCACTATTTTCACCATCTCCTAAAGCAATTGGCACCATGCTTCTTGCATATTGCACCTAAATTTACAAATTTAAAAATAAAATATGTTGTTTAATAATGCAGCATGACCCTCAGCCATCAGATGCTACTATTGCAAATACTATGTTGCCCGTTGCAACGTGAAATGAAGCAAGAAGATAGACACTCGGAGCTTGCTGGGGAACAATGGTGCCTTGTGCAGGAATCTCCGGCATTCATGGGCTCTGAGAAGAAGGACTGGACAAGTTAATTAATCTGCCGTTTCTCTTACCTCAGCGCTTTCACCGAGTCTTCCCCGCACTCCACACAGGGCCGTCTGCAGCAGTGCAAGCCTTCATGACATCTGTATGCAGCCATCTTATTTCGAGGACACAGGGCAAGCGATGGGGAGACGTGCTTGTTTGGCTGGGGCTGAACAGTGTCAGGTCTGAGAGCAGGTGTTGAGGGTACGGCTTATACAGTGCAGCTTTGAGCACCGGGGCCAGCGTCACAGGTGCCCAGGTGGTGTTCAATAAAGGACTCTTGGGGTGTTTTTTTATATTAGGAGCCATTTAAAGGACAGCAGTTCGAATGGATACAGAAGCAAAGAAGCATTGAACAGACTGTCAGACTACAGTGGGAAGGCAGGGGAGAGTGGGGGGGGGGGCTGTAAGAGATCGACCGAAGGACTTGTGTGCATGCAAATGGGCATAACCAATGGATACAAGACACGGGGAGGGGGGCAGGTGAGGGCATGTGCTGGGGGGTAGAGGAGGCCGGGGGGAGGTCAATAGAGGGGGGAGGAAACATATATACTACTATTTGTGATACTTTAAACAATAAAAATAAAAGAAAAATAAAGGGCAGCAGTCCTCTTAGCAAGTTCGTAGGGTGGCACTGGGCTATGGCCATTCAGGTGTTGTAACACATTGACGCTTACCTGACTGTGGGGACCTACACTTTTGTATGTGAGGAGGGCAGATCCCATAGAAGGCGGAGGTTAAGGGCTGGGCAATGGTGGTATTATAACCACCACTCCTGACATCATCACAGAACTATAACTAGCACTTTGATCCCACCCTGGATTAGAACTGTCACCTTCTCCACAGTCATCGTCAGCTTCCCCATCACTGCACACCTGCAGCTCTGCCAGTCAGCAATGACTCCTCTTTCTTCTGGCATCTTAGCCTGACCGTGGCCGCCTTGTGCACCCAGAGTGGGGTGAGTTGGCCCAAGTGGGGCCCTTGACCTAGGCCTGGGTCAAAACCCTATCACGATTCTCTGGCCCACTACTTACTTTATTTTATTTATATTTAATATATATATATTTAATTTATTGATTTCAGAGAGAAAGGAAAAGAAAGATAGAAACATTAATGATGAGAGAGTATCATGGATTGGCTACCTCCTGCACACCCCTGAGGCTTGAGCCTGCAACCTGGGCATATGTCCTGACCGGGAATTGAACTGTGACCTCCTGGTTTCTAGGTCAATGCTCAACCACTGAGCCACGCCAGCCGAGCCCCACTACTTCCTTTAAAGATGAACATGCAGCCCAAATGATGGCCCCTGAGACTTGCTGGGACCTCTGAGAATAAGTTTCTCTCTCGTCCCTGCTGTGTGAGAACCTGGGAAGAAAGAGCGTTGAGAGGACAGCCTGCGCAGGACTGAGTCCACAGAGTGGAGAGAGAAAACCGGCCTTGCTGAGCGGAGTCTCTGCAGCGAGTCATGTCTGAAGCAAAACTATGTATGCTCCTCACAGACGGATAAATACATTTCCTTTTGGCTTAACCCTATTGGGTTGATGTTTCAGTCACTTACACCAAAATACAGCAGGAGGAAACACACCATTCTCTCCCAAACTAGGGTCACCTTCACCACAGCGCCTGCAGCACCAGGCACGTGCAGCCTAGATTTGCTCACCATTCGAGCCCGTCTCCACTCTGATCACTCAGGTATTCTGACCTGACACCTTCAGGTTTGTTGTCAAGCTCCCCTGGAAAAGCGTGTTCCCATAAGGAGTCAGGAGACCAAGGTTCTGGTCCTGACCTTGCTAGGAGCTCATTCTTGGACGGGAGCAAGTCACCGATTAGACCGGTGATTCCCAAATGCCGTTCCAGGTGGCCTAGACCTAAAATTTACCTGCGGGCTTATTAACAAGACAGATGTCAGGACTCCACTTCAGAGAACCTTATTTAGGGTTCTCTTATTTAGCAAATCTTGGGTGGAATCAAAGAGGAAAGAAGATAACATTGGATCATACTGATTTCATTACTATTAGGGCCCTTACTAGAGATTCTGGAGTCAATGTGTCACCTCTTGTAGCCAAAGTAACTAGTAGTTTGCTCCTTCTGTTGACTAAAACTAGTACTCAGTGTGATCTGTCTATTGTAAAGAGGTTGACATGCCAGCATTTCCTTGGTTAATCTGTCTAATGCCTAAGAATATGAGAACGTTGGAGGAGACTTATTGCATGAAATTGCCTATACTCCCTAATCCCTCCAAGTACATTCCCCAAGAGGGCTCCGAGGGTAGTTCTTCCCCTGGGTGTTGAGATGCGCATTAGTGAAAGCAGCATCAGTATCTTTGGACATTTTTCTGGTGGGTGTCCTCCGTACAGGGAGATGGTGGGAGAGGCACCTCTGAGATAGGCTCCCTGTGTCACTGGGGTGAAGGGGTCTTAGGGGAGTAGAGGCCAAGTGGCAGAGCTGAACTGCCAGAGTCAAGGCGGGGGAATGAAGTGACATTCAGAATGTTTTGACTTCCGGGGATCTTTGATCAGAGTGTCTCTAAGAATGAAACAGATTAGCAACTTATTAAATATTATTGAGACATATTACCAGAAAACCTCCATGTTTTATGGTCAGAAGCCTATCTTGAATTATTGTCACAGGGAGCATTAGCTTTTGGGCTAATTTCCAGCTCCAAGCCAGTTCACAGACCTGAAGTCTTGATGGAATAGGAGGCCAGATCCCTAAGGGGAGAACCTTGCAGCACTGCCATAACCACATCCAGTAAATTTTCCTTCAGGGAAGGAGAGGGGAAAGTCCGGACATTTTAGGGATTATTAGACATTGAGTTGGAATTGAGGCTAATATCTGGGAACCAAAGATTCAACAAGTCCAAAACTAATGGTCTATCTCTCCAAACTCCTGGACCATTGCTTTCCTCATTTCAGTTGATCCTTCATCTCAGCATCCTTCCAATTGCTCAGGTCAAAACGTTGGAGTAATCTTGGATGCATCTCCTTTTGCATTCCACATTTAAGCCATTAGCAACATCTTTTGGCTCTAGCTTCCAAATACATAAGACTTAGACGACTTCTACTCACTCCACCCCTACCTCCCTGGCCCCAATCATCATCATCTCTTGCCTGGATTACATCCCCAGCGCCCAGGAACAATTCAGCCTCCCAATAACTTTCCTTCTGAGATTCCATTCAGATATCCAAGGTCTTCTGAAGTGGGATAGGGGCATCTTAGCAGCTCCTTCAACACATCTCTTTCTACTTTATTTGAAATTTATTTATTTTTATTTCTTGAAAACTATATTCCCTTATTCTCATTATGTAGAGTATTATCAGCAATCATAATGATAATGATAATAATAATAATAATACCAGCTAATGTATCAGATGCTATGTTCAACATCCTATCTAATAAAAGATCAGTATAAAAACTGACCTGTACCTTTGCTACACCCACCAGCCATGCCCACCAGCCAATCAGGATCAAATATGCAAATAAACCCAACCAAGATGGCTGCAGCCACAGAGAGCAGGAAGGAGGCTTGGGTTTCCCCAGCAATAGAGGAAGGCAAGCTTTCTGCTTGCCCTTGCTGGTCCAGGCCTCCACTCAATGCTACAAAGTTTCAATGATAGAAGATAAATAAAAATGACAGCAACCATGGAGCTGGAGAGAGCAGGAGGCTTGAATTGCTCCTGGAGATGGAGAAAGCCAAGCTTTCTACCTGCCCTGGCTGGCCCAGGCCTACGTTTAAGGCTACAAAGTTTCAATGATAGAAGCTAAATAAAATCCAACAGAAATGGCTACCACCATGGAGCGAGCAGAAGGCATGGCTCCACTCCAGGCTACAAAGTTTCAATTGTAGAGGATAAATAAAACCCAGATACCAGGGCCTTTTCTTGGGTCGCCGGTGGGCATGGCCAGCTTGCAAACCACCACAGACCCCACGCCCCAAAGGAACCCTCACCCTGATCCAGGACACCCTTCAGGGCAAACCAGCCAGCCCCCACTGTGTACTAGGCCTCTATCCTATCTAATAAAAGAGTAATATGTAGATTGACCATCACTCCAACACACAAGATGGCTGCCCCGATGTGGTCAAAGATCCCGCCTCCATGTGGACATAAGATGGCCACCACAAAATGGCCAGCAGGGGAGGATAGTTGGGAGGGACCAGGCCTGCAAAGGAGGGCAGTTGGGGTGATCAAGCCTGCAGGGGAGGGCAATTAGGGGTGACCAGGCTGGCAGAGGAGGGAAGTTGGGAGTGACTAGGCCTGCAAGGAAAGGCAGTTGCGGGGGACCCAGGCCTGCAGGGGAGGGCAGTTAGGGGCAAATAGGCTGTCAGGGGAGCAGTTAGGCATCAATCAGGCTGGCAGGAGAGTGGTTAAGGGTTTTCAGGAAGGCAGGCAGGCGAGCAGTTGGGAGCCAGCAGTCCTGGATTGTGAGAGGGATGTTTGACTGCCCATTTAGGCCCGATCCTACTGGGATCGGGCCTAAACGGGTAGTCAGACATCCCTCAAGGGGTCCCAGATTGGAGAAGGTGCAGGCTGGGCTGAGGGACACTCCCTCTCACCCCCATGCACGAATTTCGTGCACCATGCCTCTAGTTTTATATAGAACCTTTCATTTATTCCTATAAGGTAAGTACTCCTCTTGCTCCGACTTTACAAGTGGGGAGCGTGAGGCCCAAAGAAGATAAGCAGCGCGCCTGAATTCTCACACACTGCACATGGTGCAGCTGGGATTCGAACCCAGGCAATCGGACCCCTGTGCTCTTCACCTCAGGCCTGAGCAGGGCTTTCAGGATTCTTCACGATCCCCTGTCTATCAACATGCAGAGTTCCCCCCACATGGATCTCTCCTTGCCAACCTCTAAACACTTCATGGCTTGCTGTGTTTCTTTTTCTTTCCCCATACTGTTTCTTTTTCCTGGAGATCTCTTCCTTCCTCCCCAATTTCCTGCGTGTTCCATGGGCTTTATTCATGTTTTCATATATCACTCTTATTGCTCTTATACTCTCTTTGAAATTTAGACACCCTTTTTTACTTCCTCCCATCAAAATTGGTTCTACAAACAAGTACTAAGCACCCACTTAATACTTTGTAATTTTTAAGTGCTTTCAGGAGAGAAATGAGAATAAATCTTTGTGCCATAAAGGGCCAAGACCCCGAGTTGTCTGCTCCCCTTGGCCTCATGAGGTTCTTGCTTTAGTCAAAGAGGCCACCCTTGCTAGCCCTACTGATCTCAGAGAGATTGGTCATCTGAGATGGGAGTCTAGGACAAATCTTGTTTAGTGATATTGTGAGATCTGAGGTCAACCATGTACTCTTTAGAGACCGCCCAAACAAGACTGTGCGATTAGGTGAACTCGGCACTTGGAGGCACAGGCCACAATGATAATTTTGTTCCCCAAATTACCCCACCCTATCCCATCATGACCACAGGGAGCAAGTCTGTGGAACTGAGGGGAGGTAGAGACTCAATTTGGAAAGTGCTTTACCCAAACCATGGTCGGCAAACTGCAACCACGAGCCACATGCGGCTCTTCGGCCCCTTGAGTGTGGCTCTTCCACAAAATACCACAGCCTGGGCGAGTCTATTCTGAAGAAGTGGCATTAGAAGAAGTTTAAAAAATTTGGCTCTCAAAAGAAATTTCAATTGCTGTACATTGATATTTGGCTCTGTTGGCTAATGAGTTTGCAGACCACTGCCCAAGGACAATGCCCACCTGATTGTGTTTGGGCAAGGTGTTCTAGGTCCATCCTCTAGAGGGCAGGCTTTATCCTCCCAGAAGCCTTCCTGATCGCTTTTCTCTGCGGGCTCTTTCCTCAGCTCCAGGAGCCCAGGGTCCACAACTTAGCTCTGTGGTTCCACCTGGTGACCACTCGATGGCTCTTCACTTTGACACTTGGTGTGTGGTAATGCCAGTTAACCCGTAAGAACAGCACATCCTTTCCTTTATCCGGGCGACGGATGAACGGATTGTTTTAACATCTATGTTTGTGAAAGAGAGGGCTACGGCATCACTTGGCTATTGTTGCCAAGTAGTTTTGTTTGTCTGCCTTCTTTGGCTTTTATTGTCATAATAGCTTGCACTAAAATTAACCTTTAGATACAATCAGCAGGGTAAGCATTCTTGAGAAAGTGTATGCTTTTACAAGGTCAGGTCTAAAAGACGAAACATAGAGATTCTAGCAAAACACCCTGGGGGGCTTGGACTTGATTGGAAAAGTCAAGGTAGGGGCTGCCACCTTTGACAAGGTCCCCTCAGAGGCACCCGACCTTTCAGAGCTCCCCCCTTACAGACATCCCAAGCCAGTCCCGCGCTTCCCCACCCATTTATATTTTTTTCTTGTGAGTTTACATAATATCTTCCCACACGCTATTCTCACTTGGTTTGCAAAGCAACTTGAAAATATAATTATGGCCACGGAGGTTCACAGAGGTGAAGTGGCTCCACCAAAACCACATGGTAAGTTCCACTGCTACTGCTATTACTGACATCTGGTAAGTACTTGCCATGGGCCAACGGTGATGTTAAGGGTTCATTTATTTACTGTCACAGTAATTAAGACAGTGACGTATTTATAGAGGGAAAAACATAGGTGACTGGAACATATAGAGCTTATTAACTGCAAGGTTCAAATCGCCCATGTCCTTACTGAAGTTTTGTTTGCTTATTGCAGTGGTTCTCAGCCTTCCTAATGCTGCCACCCTTTAATACAGCTCCTCATGTTGTGGTGACCCCCAACCATAACATTATTTTGGTTGCTACTTCATAACTGTAATTTTGCTTCTGTTAATGAATCGTAATGTAAATATCTGTGTTTTCTGATGGTCTTAGGCGACCCTGCTAGCGGGTCTCAACCTGTGGGTCACAGTAAATTGAGAACCGCTGCTGTAGAGCCCAAGACAGTCGGAAAACACAGATATTTACATTACGACTCATTAACAGTAATGAGAGAGAGAGAGAGAGAGAGAGAGAGAGAGAGAGAGAGAGAGAGAAACATCATTGATCAGCTGTCTCCTACACGCCTCCCACTGGGGACTGAGCCCGAAACCCAGGCTTGAGCCATGACTGGGAGTTGAACCATGACCTTCTGGTTCATAGGTTAACACTCAACCACTAGCCATACCGGACAGGCAGAATCATTGAATTTTAGAGGTGGAAGGATTCTTGGAAATTATACTTAGTGTTGACAGTAATTAATTATATGGAAATCAACGACATCAGGCTATTGAACCCTTTTGGTCCTATGTCCTTGAAAGAAATCCTAACGTCAGAAGTTTCTCCTCTAAGGACTGGGTCTAAGACAAAAGATAGGTTAAAAGAAACATGTACTTTAACCCCAAAGGATTTTTTCTCTCCGAAGCCCTTCGTAGCCCACATGTACTGAAATTCCTTTGGGAAGGACTAGAAGAACAAAGTGCTTACCCCATCCACTGGTACTAATATGATTAGGGGGGTTGAGGGCCCACCAGATCTCTTATAGCTTCGGGAAAACTTGTCTGCTAAACTGGAAGACACAGGGCCGAGTCAAACCCTTGGAGCCGGCTGATCAGTTTTGAGCCAGCTGGAGAAGGGTCAGAGGCCTGCAGACACACGTAGCTGTGTTCTGACATGGAGACCTAGACGAGAATGGGTCCTTTCCAGTAAACTACCAGTCAACTCCGGCTTACCTGGGGCTAATCTGTGATTTAGCTTCTGAAGCCCTTTGGTGTTCATTCTTTACTTTTCAACATCTGCTCCATTTATTCTGTACCCAAAGGTTTTATGCAATGGTTCCTTATCTATACTAGTAAAAGGGTAATATGCCAATTAGACCGGATAGATCAAACATCTTCTGGTCAAAGCTACGGTGGCAGGAGCTGAGGCAGAGGCAGTTAGGGGAGATTAGGCAACCAAGCAGGGGTGTTGGGGTGATCAGGCAGGCAGGCACGTGAGCGGTTAGGAGCCAGCAGTCCTGGATTGAGAGAGGGATGTCCGACTGCTGGTTTAGGCCCAATCCTAGGATTGGGCCCAAATCAGCAGTTGGACATTCCCCAAGGGGTCCCGGATTGGAGAGGTTGCAGGCTGGGCTGAGGGATCCCCTCCCCCATGGACAATTTTGTGCACTGGGCCTCTTGTGCAACTATAATAGTGGGTCTTAAAATGGTGGAAATAGTGATTCAAAGGTCTTTTGAACATTTTCAAGAATCTGAGAAAAGCCCTAGCTGGTTTGGCTCAGTGGACAGAATGTCTGTTTGCGTACTGAGGGATCCCAGATTTGATTCCAACCAAGGGCACACACCCGGGTTGCAGGCTCAAGCCCCAGTAGGGGGCATGCAGGAGGCAGCCGATCTATGATTCTCTCTCATCATTGATGTTTCTGTCTCTCGCTCCTTTCCCTTCTTCTCTGAAATCAATAAAAATACATTCAAAAAATAACCTGAGAAAATTTGTGGACGGTCTCCATGGGAAAATGCATAGACATGTAAAATTTTGCTTATAATAATTCTAGCCTCTCCACTGATAATCATGAGTTACTTTGTTGAATTCTGGCTTAAGGAGCCTTGCCCTGGAGTAAAATGCCTGGTAGTGATATAACACATTGCCTCTTCTTTCTGTTTCTCAGAGACACAGCTAAGTTCTAACATGAGGCAGGAGTCTGAGGGTGAAGACAGGGCCTTGAGTTTGGGGTGGGGTGCTGGTTGGTAGAAGATAAGCAAATCTAAAAGACACTACACTATGACCTTTTCTAACTATTCTGTTTTGATTCCTGTTTTCACCTTAGAATCACTAATACTGGAAAATATTAATGTGAGATTAATGAGATACTGAAATTCTCATTTAATCATCATGAGATGGATCCTGGCATCTTAAATTTAAATGCCTTTATTGAAGTATAATCAATGTAAAGTAAAATGCATAAATTTAAGTACATAGTTTGGTATATGTATGAAACCCACGAACATACTTATCATCCCCCAAAGTTTCCTCATGCTCCATGTTAGTCCATCCTCTTACCACCCTCCCCCCCATTCCTAGGCAACCACTGATCTGGTTAGTGGCATATTAATGACAGAATTTTATGTTAATGTAACCAAACAGTACATACTTTTGGGGGAGGGGGCTGGTTTCTCTGACAGTATTATTAAAGATACATTTATTATTTTTGTTGCCAAATAGTTTTAAAGGAATTTATGCAAACGTCACAGTCTGGGGAACACTCCCCATAAGACTGACCTTATTCTAGACATCAGAGGCCACTTCATAAATTCCCAGGGGCTCCCTCTCTTGGGAGGAGCTAGCTACCCATTCAGGAGTTGCCAGGACATGACCACTCTCAGGTTCAATAATTTGCTTAAACAACACATTGAACACAAGGAAGTGTTAACCGAAGGTCCTTGAATAACATCGTTTTGTTATAACATTGACGGGGGTGGGGGAGCCACAATCCATAACTGGAGGACCACTGTCTGTAGGAAGTTTGTATAGTCTCCCTACATCTGTGAGTTTTTTCTGGGGAGTCCAAAGCTTTGCCTGTGAGGTGAATGGGGGTGTCTGCATCGTCCCTGTCAGAGTGTGTGTGTGTGTGTGTGTGTGTGTGTGTGTGTGTGTGAGCGCACTCTGTGATGGAAGGGCATCCAGTCCAGGGTGGATCCCACCTTGTGCCTTGAGCTGCCTGGAGAGGCTCTGGTCACCTGGGACCCTAGACTGGAATAAATGGGTTGGAAAAGAATGACCTTACTTGTTTTATTCATCTTTGTTACATATATATAATTTATTTCAATGTTTAATATTTAAGTGTTTTGGGTCGTTAGCCAGAAACGTGCCACGGGAACTTATCTCTTGTTTATACCAATTAGCCTGCGGTAAAATTGGTTTTGTTACACATAATTTCCCTTATTGTCACAATATCCAAGAACCTTCAACAATACTGTTTTTATGATTAAAGTATTATTATAGCAAAAGAATACAAATGAGAACCAGGTCTTCTAGAATTGTAAGCAGAGCAAAGACACATAGACATAGTCTGGGAGAGTTCCAAATGAAAAGCTTCTGTCATCCTCAAAGACCAATGAACCCTTTTGAGTTGAAGTGTGACAGGGACCATCTTGGTCCCTGGGATGATGCTCAACCATTGAGCAATACCAGCTGGGTTAATCTTCTTTTCTTTTTTTAAACATCAATTTTCTGTTGTACTCATTTATGCATTCACTGGCTGCCTATTATATGTGCCCTGACCAGGGATCGAACCCACAACCTTGGCACACTGGGACAACATTCCAACCAACTGAGCTACTCGGCCAGGGTTTATATTATTTTTTTTTCCTGGGTGTAAAATTCTAGATTAATGATTTTTTTCTCAAAGTGTTTAAAAGGTGTTGTTCCTGGCAAGAGAACTGCATCCCACAACCACATCAAAATTACAACTAAAATACAGAACAAACATCATTCAGAACCACTTGAAATCTGGCTGAATGGAAGACATTCTGCATTATTAACAATCATGTTTTCAGAAAATAGGAAAAGGAAAGAAAACTGGGCTAAAAAGATTGTTAGTTAAGACCTATAACTGTGTAGAGAACAGGGCAGAGAGCCAGGCAGGATATTAGAATAATAGAGGCTCAGTGCACAACACTCATACATTGGAGGAGTGGAGTCCCTCAGCCCTGCCTGTGCCCTTTCACAGTCCCAGAGCCAGCCCTCAGGGGATGTCGTGGGGAGCGGGCATAAGCAGCAGCAGTCGGACATCCTTAGCACTGCCCCTGGACTCCCTATCTGTCAGCCCAGCTTGTGGCTGAGCTGTGCTCCTTCTGTGGGAGCATACTGGCCACCAGGGGGCAGCTCCTGCGTTGAGCATCTGCCCAATGGTGGTCAATGTGCACCATAGTGACGGGTTGTTCTGCTGTTGGGTCTATTTGCACATTACCCTTTTATTATATAGGAAAGGTATTTTTCAAATAATTGTGGAAAAATAGAAGCTAATTTAAATTAAAAACAAGCAGAAGTACTACTTATTAGGAGTGTAAATTACCAGTAAAGGCAGCTCAGAGTCATTCCCTATGAGTCTTCCAAAGAGAATGAGAAGCAATCATTAAAGTGCATTGTCTTATTTCATCTTCACAGTGCTGAGTCAGATATTATCTCTCTTTTAAAATATATTTTCTATTGATTTCAGAGAGGAAGAGAGAGGGAGAGAGATAAAAACATCAATGATGAGAGAGAATCAGTGATTGGCTGCCTCCTGCATATCCCTACTGGGGTCAAGCCTGCAACCTGTGCATGTGCCCTGGCTGGAATCAAATCCAGGACCTCTTGGTCCATGGAATGACACTCAATCCACTGAGCCACCAAAACCAGCCCTTATTTCTCTTTTGTGCCGGTGGGAACTATGAATTTGAGAGGTTAGGAAACTCATGAAAATCTCACAGCTAATAGCAGAATCTCTGTCCTTTCCCTCTGCCTCTGAAACAACTGTCTAGGTAGTCTTCAGCTCCAATGTACATAAATGTTTTTTTTAAATAAAAGTTTACTGAAGTATGCATACCTGTAGGAAAATATATAAACTGTAAGTGCAGCTTGATGAATTTTTACAATATAAATATACCTGTCTAACCAGCCCCAGATCAAGAAACAAAACAAGGCTGGCATGTGTGGCTCACTGATAGAATGTTGACCTATGAACCACAAGGTCATGGTTCAATTCTCAGTCAGGGCACATGCCTGGGTTGCGGGCTGGATCCTCAGGGTGAGGTGTGCAGGAGGCAGCCGATCAATGATTCCCTCTCTCATCATTAATGTTTCTCTCTCTCTCAATCTCCCTTCCTCTCTGAAATCAATCAGTGTGTGTGTGTGTATGTACGTACGTACACACACACACACACACACACACACACACACACACACTAGAGGCCTGGTGCACACAATTCGTGCATGGGCGGGGGCAGGGGATCTCCCTCAGCCCAGCCTGCACCCTCTCCAATCTGGGACCCCTTGATGGATGTCCAACTGCCCGTTTAGGCCCAATCCCGGTAGGCGGGCCTAAATGGGAGTCGGACATCCTTCTCACAATCCAGGACTGCTGGCTCCAAACTGCTTGCCTGCCTGCCTCCCTGATAGTCCCTAATCACTTCTGCCTGCCAGCCTAATCACCCATTAACCACTACCCTACCAGCCTGTTTGCCCCCAAATTCCCTCCTCTGCTGGCCTGGTCACCCCTAACTGCCCTCCCCTGCAGGCTTGATCGACCCAACTGCCCTTTCTTGCAGACTTGCTCCCTCCCAACTACCCTCCCCTGCTGGCCTGATCGCCTACAACTGCCCTCCCTTGCAGACCTGGAACCTCCCAATGGCCGTCCCTTGCTGGCCATCTTGTGGTGGCCATCTTGTGTCCACATGGAGGCAGGATCTTTGACCACATGGGGGCAGCCCTCTTGTGTGTTGGAGTGATGGTCAATCTGCATATTACTCTTTTATTAGATAGGATAGAGGCCTGGTGAATGGGTGGGGGCCAGCTGGTTTGCCCTGAAGAGTGTCCCGATTCAAGGTGGAGGTTCCCTGAGGGCATGGGGCATCCTGGGTGAGAGGCCTGTTGTGGTTTGCAGGCCAGCCACACCCCCCAGCGACCCAAGCAGAGGCCCTGGGATCTGGGATTAATTTATGTTCTACAATTGAAACTTTGTAGCCTGGAGCAGAGCCAAGCCTTCTGCTCTCTCTGTGGTGACAGCCATTTCTGTTCAGGTTAATTTAAGTTCTATAATTGAAACTTTGTAGCCTAGAGTGGAGGCCTAGGCAGGCCAGAGCTGCAGAAGCTTGACTTCCTCCATCACTGGGGCAACCCTAGCCTCTGCTCTCTCCAGCTCTGTGGCTGCCGCCATTTCTGTTGAGATTATGTATCTTCTATAATTGAAACTTTGTAGCATTGAGTGGAATCCTAGGCAGGCAAGGGCAGGCAGAAAGCTTGGCTTCCTCCGTTGCCGGGGAAACCCAAGCCTCCCTCCTGCTCTCAGTGGCCAAAGTCATCTTGGTTGGGGTTTATTTGCTCCTGATTGGCTTGTGGGCGTGGCTTGATTGGAGGTACGGTTAATTTGCATATCACTCTTTTATTAGATAGGATATATATAATAAAAAAAGAAGACACTGCAAAACGTACTCTCTGGTGTATTTAAGATCTTGCTCCTCAGCATATGTCCAGTTTGGATAAAATAAACTAATAAAAATGTTCTATAGGTTTGACATTTCTCACATTGACATATATATTATCTCTGTCTCTTACAAAAGCCCTAAAATGTAAATATCTCCATTTTACAGATAGGGGAACTAAGGCTCAGAATCAAGTGACTTGCCCAATAGCACACATTAATTATGTAGCTGTCTGCAAAAGCTAGTATTCAGTATGAGATTTGCTACATCAAAACATGTGCTTTTGCTACTAAGCATAATGCCTTTGGCAACAGCAAGTTGCCTAACTTCTGTTCAGGACAAGCTAAGCTTGAAATACCAGGGCTGAACAGGAAATGAAATTGTGAAGTCAAACAAAAGCCCAGGCGTCTTTTAAAAAACCCCACACATGAGAAAAAAACAACAACACAATGCCCTTCTAACCAATGAAAAATCATTGCAAAAGGGAAAGTACTACCTTTAAAAGACGCACTTTGCCCTCCAGAGGTGTGGCCAGTAGGCTTCCTCAAGTAGGAGTTATTATCTAACCACAAACCAACTGTCTGTCATTACACTGCACTTTAGCAGACACCTATGATTGGCCAACGGAGAGCAGCATTTGAATTTAAAGAAAAGATCCAAAAAACTACAGGTTAGTACTCCAGTGAGAAAGATAAAGCTCTGTTGTTAGAGGAAACTCCAACTGGGGTCAGAGATTAGGCACTCAAGCCCTGCAGTAGGGTAAAACTATTACCTCGCTAACTGGTGTTATTACTAAAAAAATTCATCAAATCAGCCCTTATTTTAAGTAAAACCTATTGAAAAGATATGCAAAACCTTATGAAGTAATTTTGTAAACTGCAAAGGATTACAAAAAGGCTAGTAATACAAATATTTATAGTTTAAGAGTCAATTTAACACATTAATCTTTAAATAGAAAGTAAAATTTGCTTGCCTATACTAGGAAAGAGTGGCAGAGTCAGAAGCAGCCACAATTCCTGATGCCTTCTTTCCTAGCTAGTCATCACTAATCACATGTAAAGTTAACGTTCCTATCACCATTTCCTTCTGCTGTTCCATTGGACCAAGTGCCCTGTGTATCCTCATTACTTTGCTTATTCTGGAGAGGACATACATAATAAAACCTATAAAGGAAAGGAAAAAGTGGACCAGATGACTTTATGGAAAAGAATCCATGGTTTCAAGTTATAGACAGAAAAACTGCATTTTATTTCCTTCACTGTGAATCTGGAATGCATCATCAGCTTAATAAAATAAGATAAATGAAAATTTTTTTCAGCCCCACCAAGTGGATCAGTTGGTATCTGGGCATCAGGTTTCAGCCCCCAGTCAGGAAGTATACAGAAGGCAACCGATTGATGTTTCTTTCTCCCTTCCTCTAAGCATGTCCTTGGGTGAAGATTAAAAATATACAGCCCTAGCTGGTTTGGCTCAGTGCGAGCCTCGGCCTGAGGACTGAAGGGTCCTGGGTTCAATGCTGGTCAAGGGCACAAGCCCGGGTTTCGGGCTTGATCCCCAGTAGGGGGCATGCAGGAGGCAACCAATCACTGATTCTCTCTAATCACTGATATTTCTCTCTCTCTCCCTTTCCCTTTTTCTCTGAAATCAATAAAAATATTTTAAAAATATACATATATATATATACAAGTTCCTCTGACAAATTCCGCAAAATAGAAAGCACTAAAATTTTAGATAAGTTAAAATGCCGAAAAGAGCTTTATAATTCAACCATATTTCCCTCAGCAATAGCTTCCATTATAGAAAGTTTAATCAATAGATAAGGCTGAAAATGAAATCATTTCAAATTTTATACCCTGTAGTACATTTATTAAATAAAGTACTATGGAACTACTCAGAGAGTCACTAAACCAGTAATGTAGAATATTCAGGGTTGTTTTTTGTTGAAACTCACTTTATTAAAAAAAAAGTCATGAACAATAAATTACAATCATCTCCCCCCCTTTTATAAATTCTTCATAAAATATATTTGACAATTTTAAAAGAAAATTTCAAAAGTTGCTTTCATTTTTGAAGTGCTGATGACTTATTTTTTGACCATTTTGTCATGCTGGTGAATTATTTTGTAGCTGCTACAATAGTTTGATAAACATTTTACAGTTAAAAACAACAACAAAGAGGAAAAAACAGACCAGCAGAAAAACTATTCAGTGTGCTATTTATCTGACACTTAACACTTACTTCATCATAATGACAAAGTATCCTTTAGCACCAAAAAATCTACAGGAACCCCATCTTTCTAAGTGACAACTAGTGCAAAATAACATTCTAGGAACTAACTGTACAACTCCATATTTTAACTGGTCACAGCTGCCTACAAGCTTATTTAAATATTTGGTCTTTTTTAATTAAGACAAATTTCATAAAACACTATAAAATCATGGCAAGAGACTCTATGAAGAATAATTGTTTATTGAGTACCTATTATGGGCAAGGCACTGTGCACAAATTCTTTCATTTTTCCTATAACAAATATCCAAGAATTTTCAAGTATTGCTAATCTCTTGTATTTCTTACTCCAGGCTGGTAAAGACCTATGGCTATACACCATTTTAAAATTGTCATTTTATCAACTGATCTTTAGTGCTGAGCACACAGTAGGTACTTAATAAATACCTCCTGATTGAAAGAATAATGACAAAGAATTTACTGCCATTTTCCTTGGTATCTAAGGCTATTTTAGGATACAGACTTGAGAAAATTCCAGAAGAGACTTCCTAACCACCTCACACCCTACTACCACTGAGAGAAAAGAATTTTACCACACAGGTTAAATCTTTCAAAATAAATTATAATCATTAACTTTTAAATGAAGCAGGACCAAAAACTGTGTACTTAGGAAAGGATGGCTCCAAGCACATATTTGAAGAACTTACCATCACCTGAATCATTATGAGTCTGTCATGTTATTGACAGACATTACAATGATGCTCTTTACTTCCAGTAACTCAGTCCTCGTGGCCAGATCTGTGTTATACTAATTTGGTGATCTAGAGTCAGTTATCATGAGGTGCCAATATATTGTTCCACCTCTTACTATCTTGAAAGTGATGTTAAAATTTTTTTGTCTTCATTTTAAAAGACTTTATTTCAATAAAACCTTTTAGTCCAAGTTTTAAACTTCCGGATCAACTAACACATAGTTCAGAAAGTTTATATACTCTAATTTCTTTGTGCTTTTTTACCTTTTAGAGTCCCCTGAACAAATTTTAAATACGAAAAAAACTTATGATAGCAATATTCCAAAAGTTGTGGAAGTTCAAAAGGAACATCTGAAGAGACTACACAAACTATCAATTATTTCAATATTCTAACTTTTAAAAATATTTTTTTGACCAAAGGTTCGAGCGCTTTATAAAGATCAACCTAGATACGGTCTTTAAAGGTCTCTAACCTTAAAGGTTATATTCTGTTTTAGGACAACTTTCTTTCCTTAGATATTAACTATTTGCTTTTACAGAAAAACTGGAGAAAACCATGTACAGTTAAAATCAAATTGACTTCAAGAGGAATAATGGTCTACTGGTTTTTGACATAGACCATACCAATGATTGTATAAAATCTATAACTTTTCTACTTGAAAGATATAGTTGTCACAATATATTATCCATTTGCCAAACTCTACAGGTATCATCTCTGTTAGAAAAAGGTGATCAACATTTAATACAACTATATCGCTACCATTATTGTGTCAAATTAGAAAACAGTATTAGTACAAAAATGAAAGGAATTCCAGTGATGAAACAAGAGACGATTCAGGGTAGGTAATGTGAGGATAGAGCTCATTTGGTTTCTTCAATTTTATGCTGAGGCTTAGACAAATTCTTGAAATAAAAAGTAATGTGTCAAGTACTATAGTACATAAATAAAGCAATGATTTCAGAAATAGAAGAATCCTGTATTCAGATTGCAGATGCTCAAGTGCAAACATGTCCCAATGCAGTGGTTTAATTGATGAATTGAATGCTTGGTTACTTAAAGAAGGTGGGACTGAATCATCAACATCCTTGCCAACCTGCTACCACACAACTGCATGGCTAGTTTTACTCCTGCAGCTATAGGGCACTGGAGAGCTCAAACACATTCGGCAGCTTTGATCATTTAGTTTCATTTATGTTTAATCTGATTATTGTAGGCCCTCCAAAGTGATGTCTTTAAAAAAAACTGTATAATTATAAAAATAAAGAACTTAGTATAATTTCATTAGAGGGAGGGATTGGGTAGGAAGATGAAGGAAGATTCTTTTATTTTTCATCACTGATTTCACCAGCAAATCTCAAAAACCCAAACCTACATCAAATAATTTAAACAGAAGTGGCATTTTCTTCATATGGAATGCAAAATGCACACATTCACATACTTACATATACATAAATATATACATATATGCTTCCTTTACAAAGCTTCAAAGGTTGCATTACCAGCACGCAAACCTCTTCTTCCATGGAAATTGCTAATACTGACAAGGAATGTCTAAAATACTTAAGAGACATATTTCCAGAAAACTGGATTCTCTTTTCTTCTTGGCTCTTAAGAGAATTTTCCTGCCAAACTTCTACCAATGATCTTTAAAAATTTATACCCACATTGGTAATACATTTAAAACATACTAATGAAGTGGCCAGCTCAGACTTAAGAAAAATGAGGAAAAGAAATCCCACAATTAATTCTAAACCCTTAGAAGGTGAGGTTCAGCTTTTTATATTCTTTTTCAGCCACATTATGTTGCATTACTGTGAAAACAGAAGCAGCATATCATCCAAGATATTTGCAAATAATGTATGTGTCACGTTTCCCAGCTGCTATCTTTAAATGCAATTTGTACTAATCTGAGTTCTAGTTCAAAAGCATCTGGACGATCCTGAGGGTTTGCAGCCAGCATTTCCTTAATCAGTTGTTTCATTCGCCCATTCATAGACTTTTTCTTCACAGGAATAAGAAGTTCCATTTTGGGATTTTCCAGAAGCGCCTCCCCAACAGGCACAATCTCAGTTCCTTGTTTCACATAACTCCCCAAGAGTTCCTTCTTTGTCTCTGTGTCTATGAATGTGATCCTTTCCAGCATTGCCCAGATGATAATCCCCAGAGCAAAGATGTCAGCTTTTGCTGTGTAATGTCCCTCCCATACTTCAGGAGCCATGTAGAAATCAGTTCCACAGGCTGTGGAAAGGAAACACTTGTTTACACTGACAGGTTCTTCTGGGTTCTGCCCAGAGGCTGAACACACTTTACTTAGACCAAAATCTGCCACTTTCAGTGTGGGTTCCAAGTCACTGGTATCCAACCTGCTTTGAGAAATCAAGATGTTATCAGGCTTAAGATCTCGATGGATGATCTGGTTTTTATGCAAGAAAGCCAGGGCACTGCTCAGCTGAAGCATGAAGCTGGTGTTAGTTTTACGATTGGGTTTCCTGGACAACAGATACTCGTTCATATCTCCTCCATCACAAAAATCCATTACAAACCACAAGTAATAGGCGCTTCTGGGATCAAAGGCAATTTCTCCTTTTAATGAAGTCTCTACAAGCTATAAGAAGGAAAATAAAACAGTTTATAATCATCTGCATAGTTTATATAATTCAGCTATAAAAAAAAGAAGCCGTAAAGTTAGTCTCCAATTTTATGTGGATATGCTGTAAATTTTTTTTTGGTCAGTGTTTTCATATGTGCATGTTATTTTACACTTCAGTACTTGAAAGTGTCACTTTGTCCCTAATGAGTACACACCAAATCTCCAAGTCAAGAGCTAAAAACTTATTTAAAAATAGCTTTTTTTGGAAAAGTGTCCAACTGCATGTGTCAATGGAGTTGAACTCTACCCACTTAGCTAATAGCTTCATGAAAAGATTGATGTTTAGCAGTCAGTTTCTGGGAGATTGCCAGCTGGCATATAAACATCAATTAGGAAATTATATTAAATGAAACTGCCTGAAATATTCTTCTTCCTCACTGCACACAGAAAAAAATGATCAAGGAACAACTAGTTATTACAGAAATAAAGTGTTCCTGTAGTCACTGATGAAAAAGACACATTACTCTATACACTTCTACAACCAGAATGCAGATAAGATATGATGGCTCTATGTATCACTAATGGCTTCTAAAGGTCCAATTTATAAAAATTATATTTGCATTTTGGTATAAAAATTCAAATCGGAGTTTGTATTTCTTTGATATAGCTGAAAATCTGGAATAAATCAGTTTTATTTGTTATGACCTAATTATAAATCTCCTATTATCTGAAATCCAAGAGTATTAGTTACTTTACTGAACACGAACTCCCATTCTAAAACACAGGTACACAGCCCTGGCTGGTGGGGCTCAGCGGCTGAGTACCGACCTGTGAGCCATGAGGGGTTTGATTCCTGGGTTGTTAGCTGGATCCCGGGTGGGAAGGCAGCCAATCCATGACACTCTCCTCCCTCATTACTGATATTTCTGTCTCCTTCTCCCTTTCCCTTCCTCTCTGAATGAACAATATTAAAAAATATAGGCATATAGTGCTTTGAAAACATATGTCCTATAATGTCCTCTTTAGAACCATGGTTTAACAGAAACGCAGTAGGGAAGCTGAAGCGTTGCTGAGTGAGTGAACTGCTAACTTTACTTTCAAATCTACAGGTACTTCCTCTTGTCACTTTGGCGGGCAGAAGCAAAGAACAATTCTCTATGCCATTTTCCCCCATGGCAAACAACAGTAATTGCAAAGGTCCACTTATGTCCTTTTTGCCTGCATTTTCTTTGTTGCAAGTGTTTGCCAGTGAAGACAGAAAATGAAAGACTATATCATAGTTATTTACCAGGTGCACTGTTACGAGATATGCCGAGAGTAAAGACTAGTACCATCACTCTTACTTCACTCTCTTTTTCTGCTTTTACTCTCAAAAGCAAACTTCCTAAATAGTTTAAGCAATGCGAAGTCCCAGCATTCAAAGAATGGTTTAGGGTAAGGCCAGATAGTAAATACATATTTTAGGCTTACAAGCCACATAAGCTCTCTCTGTTCCATGTTCCTTGTCCTTTTTTTTCCCCAATTCTTAAAAATGTAAAAACTATTTTTAGCATTTAGGCCATACAAAAACTGGTCTAGGCTATAGTTTGAGGTCCTCTGATTGAGAGCAACAGCAACACAGAGCCCAATTTGCTTGTTTTCACGTGTAGAAGATGTCAGTCACTGGCTCTCTTGCCTAAAATCCTTCAATAGCTCCCCTGTTCTCTTAGGATACAGTCTAGGCCAGCAGTCAGCAAACTCGTGAGTCAACAGAGCCAAATATCAACAGTACAACGATTGAAATTTCTTTTGAGAGCCAAATTTTTTAAACTTAAACTTCTTCTAACGCCACTTCTTCAAAATAGATTCGCCCAGGCCGAGGTATTTTGTGGAAGAGCCACACTCAAGGGGCCAAAGAGCCGCAGTTTGCCAACCACTGGACTAGGTTCTTGAACAAGGGCTAGGGGCTCCTGTGTGCTCTGACCTCTGCTGCGCCTTCTCGCCTCATCTGAAGTAACTCATCCTAGCCCGCTGGGTGTGCCTCAGTGGCTAGACTCCTGGTTAGGCTGGCTTTCGGGCTAGACTCCCAATGTGGGGCGTGCAGGAGGCAGCCGATCAGTGATTCTCTCTCATCACTGATGTTTCTCTCTCTCTCTTCCTCTCCCATCCTCTCAGGAACTGATTTAGTGATTCCAACAGACAACAAAGAAACTATCTGGAAAAACATGGAGAAAAATAAAATATTTGTAGAGAGAATTGAGAAGACTATGCATAGGAATTCTGTGGCCACTCTCTAGATTTAACTGTCTTTAGCAGATATAAATATTGGTTGTCTTTAGTAGATATAAATTTAGATAAACTAAATGTGTTGATGAATATCTGGTTAACTAGACAAATCTATAGAAAAGACAATTTTAACAGGTCTACCTAGTACTCCTATATGTTAAATATTGTATCTGCATCACTTCTAATTTTGACGACTTCCATGGAAGGTAGAAATTATTATTCCTATTTTACACACAAGAGGTAGATGCTGGGAAAAGTTAGACTATTTATTTAAGGTCATACACCTAACAACAAGGATCACAAGTAAAACACAAGTCTATCGAGCTTTAAAAGAGGAAAGAGCTCACTAAACAAAAAAGTGTTTTGGATTAAAAAAAAAATCATCACTGCCCTGGCCAGTGGGTCTCAGCGGTCGGAGCACTGTCCTGAACACCAAAAGTGGCGAGTCTGATTCCCGGTCAGGCACATGCTCAGGCTTTGAGTTCGATCCGTCACCATGTTTCTCCGTCACACTGATGTCTCTCTCTCCCTCCTTTCCTCTATGATCGCTTTTTAAAAAATCACTGAATTAAATTTGGAAGTACTTATATCTTCAAGTCTTGAAAGACCAGCTAATACCTAGTTACTTACTATAAACCTTGCTTGATCTGGACTCAAGGATACCATCAGCACTGTCATGTGTTAAAATGTCTTGGTCTCCAAAATTCAATGGAAGGTTCTATCAACTTTTAAGTGCAAATTTGGTGATAAGAATGTTTCTGATATTTTCTATGAGTGTAACTTACAAAATAAGCACCTTTAGAAAAGTAAACAATAAATCAAATAGAAGCTAATTAGTTGTGTTTTATGTTCAGTCTTAGAAAACTTAGGGCATAGCTGAGACAGGTTTGGCTCAGTGGACAAAGCGTCGGACTGCGGACTGAAGGGTCCCGGGTTCGATTCCGGCAAGGGCATGTACCTTGGCTGCTGGCACATCCCCAGTAGGGAGTATGCAGGAGGCAGCTGATCGATGTTTCTCTCTCATCGATGTTTCTGACTTTCTATCCCTCTCCCTTCTGCTCTGTGAAAAACCAATAAAATATATTTTTTAAAAAAAAGAAGAAAAAAAAAAGAAAACTTAGGGCATAGCATGGTAAACTGCATATTAGATTCTCAAGATTGGTATTTGTTCACCATACAGTAGAACTAATTACACATACACTTACTGTTTTCTAATCTATAAGCCTTTGTTGTTTTAAAAACAGACTTTAGCTTAATGGTAAATTCTGAATTCAGATATACTCATGGAAAATTGTTTCCTTTTCCAAGAATGACTGGACTTAAGAGATTTTATTCTGGCCTTTAACTAGCTAAGTCTTAAGAATCTTTTCTCTTTAGTGAGTATAGAGTTACTAGAGATTTTGGTCAATGGCAGAAGCCAACCTAAAAAAAACTAACCTTTTCTGTTTTCCTGTTAATGCTTTTCCCAAGTCTACAAAAGAGTAACATGGAGGCAAAAGAATAATTTGGAGGTTAAAAGAGCTCAATTTTTAGGTTCCAATTCTGCTAATTGCTAGCTACGTGACTTTGTAAGTAATCTAAACCTCAGTTTCTTTATTTGTATTTAGATAACAATAGTACTTTCCTCCTAGTATTGTTCTGAACAACTGCCTTGAAAGCACATAGCACACAGCATGGAACTAAGCAGGAACCCAAATCAGTTAGCTTTAGCACTGTTAATAACATTCAGGTGCTAAGCCACATACTTCATGAAAATTAAGTGGCATTGGTTTAAAAACTATATAATCGTCTAAAACAGCAAAGGCTTATGCTCAAAGCAGTGTCCTATGGATGCTGTTGATTGTGGAGATTTTCTTTTTCTTTTGTCTTCAGTTTAAAAAAAATTGATTTCAAATAAGTAAACTTACTAGGGTCTAGTTTTGATCACTTCTCTAGCTCCTATGCTGCCCCATTCCTATGTAGGCTGGCAAATATCATGGCATAACAGTTGACTTACATTATTTTTAGGTATTTGTATCATGGTCTAAATAACACCTTATTTTATTTTATTTTTAAGTATTTTATATTTATAATTTAATTTTACTTCTTACAGCAATCCTATAAGGTCAGTTTAATTAATATATAACCATTTTACAGATGAACAAACTACCTAGGTGTTTGTCATAGTAGTCTTTTAAATAACACCTTATTTTAAAGCAAACATCTATTCAATCTTTGGCAGACCCCTATCTAGCCCTAACTATATGAACACCTGCACTAAAAGTAGTTAATCTGATTCTTTCATTCCTCTTTTTGCTTACCAATGCTACATTCAAATCATTTCTATTTCCCGTTTAACCACACATACCTGTAAATAAAGGGAAGAACTAGAGCCATGGGACATCTTCTGCACCATCCCATCTTTTTGTAGAATGCATTCCTCCAAGTGAATCACATTTGGATGTTGGCTCTTGATACTGCTTAGGGCCCAGAACTCACGCAGGGCTAGTTCAACATTCTCAGGAGCATGGCATCGTATTTTCTTCACTGCCACGCGTGCGGAGGTCTTTCTGATGACGGCTTCGTACACGACACCGTAACTACCTCGGCCTACCTCCCGTATTAGATCGTACTTTGGCTGGCTACTCACCATCTTCAAGGTCAAGGCTTCTGGAAAAAATCAACAAAATGCTTTATTGAAATTAAGCATGCCTACTGACTTACTTGTATAGCTTCTTATGTACGATTTAGCTATCATTTCTCTCACTGTTTGCAATGCTTGAAAGATATTTGCTATACCTTGGGCAAATCTAAACATTTTAATAATATCAGTAAAACAGCTAACATTAATGTAGTACTTACCATCTATCAGGAACGATTTCAAGCAATTTTTAATACAGGTTGGGGCAAACGTAGGTTTACAGTTGTGACCTTGCAAAAGTTTGTTGTTTTTTAAAGATATGTAATGTTATTGATTTCAGAGAGGAAGGGAGAGGAAGAGATAGAAACATCAATGATGAGAGAGAATCATCATTTGGCTGCTTCCTGCAAGTCCCCTACTAGGGATCGAGCCCACAACCGGACACATGCCCTTAACCCAACCCGGGACCCTTCAGTCCAAAAGAGCCAAACGGGCCACGGCAAAAGTTTATTCTTGTATTATTACTTATTAATTATAGCAGTATTTTCCAAATGAACAACTGTAAGCCTTCTTCTGCCCCACTCTGTATTCTGGATATCAACCCTTTGAAATATATTTGTATTAATCCACTCAATCCTCATAACAATGCTATGAAGCAGATACTACTATTGTCATTTGAAGGTGAGAAAACTAAAGCGCGGGGAGTTTAAGCAACATGCCCAGAGCTGGCTAGTACCTGGTGGACTTGAGATTGGAAACCAGGCCACCTGGCTCTGACGTTGTGCTTTTAACCACGGCAGCGCGGTGCCTCTTACAAAAACGATCTCAGTAGTAACTTTAAAAATAAACCA
This sequence comes from Antrozous pallidus, assembly GCA_027563665.1. Taxonomy (NCBI): domain Eukaryota; kingdom Metazoa; phylum Chordata; class Mammalia; order Chiroptera; family Vespertilionidae; genus Antrozous; species Antrozous pallidus. Next base: position 196,602,709 of record CM050508.1, read on the forward strand.
AGAAATTCAGCATTCTTACCCACTGCTCACGAAAAACCAAATTCTGGCTTCTCTTTAAAGCTGACACACACACACACACACACACAAAAGGTCATAAAACAGCAACAACCCCTCCTAGTCAGAAACACAAACACCTGGCTTCTGCTGAGGGCCTGAGAGTGAACCGATCGCACCGGGGAATGGAAACGGGTCGTTAGGTCAGAATGCACACGCTCCTACCTCAATTTTATGTTACTTCCTTACTTTTTGCACACTAAATGAAAATAAAGCCCGTGGAGGGGCAAAAACAAACAAAAAACGTCCCTTTGAAAAATAAAGGAAGCCGCTTAGAATATGATCACCTTTCTGTCGCTGGACAACAGTTATTTAGATCTAGGTCATTTTTTGCCAACAAAAACTGTCCTACATATCAAGGGGCTCTCTTTGTTTGTGGGAACAAAAAGCCACTGATACTTGGGCCTGAAAGACGGGGAGCAGCGACTTGAAGTCCACAGCGATGATTTAATAAAGAAAACGAAAGCTTCTGAGATTGCCTCTCGGTCCCACGTCCTCTGATTGGACACCCACCCTTCCAATTCCTGGTGTGCGTCCCGGCGTCCGTCCGGTTTCCCGGCGCGGGGTCCGCTGCCCTCACCCGCAGCAGACTCTCTCTCCTGCTTTCAGGGACGGCCCAGTGTGGCCCGTCTCCAAGCGCGGCACCTCCGAAACCGTCCCATTCCCGCAGACAGAGCCCCCCAAAGCGGAGGAGGGCGGGTGTTTAGGAAATCCGTGCGATCCCAACAAAACACAGCCAGGCGATGCACCCAGCGCTCCCCTCCGTGGCCGCCCGCCCGCCCGCTCGCTCAGCGCCCGGACGCGGGCCGGCCGGGCCGTACACCTGCCGGAGCCCGGGAAGGGCCGCTCCGGGCCAGAGGTGCCCCCAGACGCGGCAGCGGCGGGCCCAGCTCATTGGCCAAGGCGCAGGCCCACCCCTTCCTCAGCTGCGTCCACACCAAACCCGGAGGGACTCCTCCCGAGGCCCTGCACCCGCAGGGGCCAGTCCTGCAGCCGCCCCAACCCCTGGGGGCTGGCGGCTGCGGCCGGGGGTCCGGGGAAGGGGCCACAGGCATGAGAGCAGGCGGGTGGCCTGAGGTGTGCGGGCCGGAGGCCTGAGGGGGCGCGAGGCCCTCCGCGGGAGGACTCCGCTGACAGGGCTGTGACAGGCCGCCCCCCCACCCCACCCCACCCCCGGAGCGGCAGGCACCTGCGGGGCCCTCGGCTCTGCAGCGGGGCCTCCCCGCCAGGCTGACGAGCCGGATTTACCTCAGGGTAGCCGCCGCCGCTTCTCCCTCTCACGGGCTCTGCAGGCCGCCATTATCGGGCAGCTCGCGCCTCCGCCGCCGCGGCCTCCCGTCAGAGGCCGGCGCGCGCCCCCGTGCTGCGCGGACTCACGCCCCACGCCGCGGGCCCCGCCCCCTCCGGCTTTCCGTAGCGCGAGCCGGACGCAGCGCTGTCCCCATTGGGCGCGCGCCCCGCGCTCCCCGGCTGCCTCCGCGCTCCCCGCTCCCCCGGCTTCAGGAGTCGGGCGTCGGGAAGGTGTGCGCGCTCCGGCACGCACCACTCCGGTCCCTCCACGCAGGGGAGGCCGGGCCAGGGAGCCAGGAGGCCACCCCACGCTCGGGGCTCGGCCGCAGCGGGCGAGCACGGCCCGGGCCCCCGGGCTGGTCCTAAGCGACAGGTCTGGGCGCGAGGTGCACGCGCTCGGGGCAGCCACCCGTCTCCCCTTCGCCCCCCAGCCGACCTACCCAGCTGCGGGCAGGTGTGCGAGGGCCGTAGGGGTAGGACGCCCGGTGCATCTTCCTCGGCGCGTGCCTGGGGTGCGTGCGGGAAGCGGAGCGCCTCGGCGGGGAGGCGCGGCCCGAGCTGGGAGGCCTGGCGTCGGCCCCGCCGGAGGGAGGCTGCGCCTTTTGTCAGAGCCTCCGAGCCATGTTTGCGGGCGGTGCAGTCGCCGAGGCGGCAGCGGCGCCGCGCTGGGTGCGATCATCTGGGAGGTCGCCGTCCCCTGCCCCGGGCGCGGTGGTATCTCCCTTAAAGCAGCCGGCGCCTCATTGTTCGTGAGCCGCCGGGAGTCGGGGGCGCCCAGCCCGGCGCGTGGAGGAAGTGATAGCGGCCCCGCACCTGGCCGCTGTCACCCGCGCGTGTCCTGCTGGACGGCCGCACCCGCGGACTCGTGGAGAGTCGAGACCCAGCGGGCGCGCGGCGAGAGGCGGCGGTCGGAGCCGGTGCGGCCGGGGTCGGCGGAGAACGCGGCGGCGCCCTCGGGCCGGCGGTCAGCCCGGTCATTGGCCAGCCGGCAGCTCTGGGCGCGCGTTCGCCTGGCCGCCCGGGGCTGGCAGTTACTCGGGGATCAGAGCCCATCCGTCATTCAGTCAGTTACACAGAGGAGTAAGCATCCGCCAGAAACGTCCATTCCTTCTCCACCTGTGATGCACCTCCTATTTGTCAGGAAGGCGGTTGTTCCTCCTCCTGTTGCTGTATAAGGCACGACGTGCAAAGAATCCGTCACCGCCTTCAAGGACCAGTCAATGACCCATTTTATTTTCTGTCCTCCATTTATTGACTTTTTCTCTAGAGTTTGGAACTGACTTTATTTTTTTTTTAAAATACATATATAATTTATTGATTTTTTTTACAAAGAGGAAGGGAGAGGGATAGAAAGTCAGAAACATTGATGATGAGAGAGAAATCCTGCACACCTCCTACTGGGGATGTGCCCACAACCAAGGTACATGCCCTTGACTGGAATTGAACCTGGGACCCTTCAGTCCGCAGGCCTACAGCTCTATCCACTGAGCCTAACCGGTTTGGGCTGGAACTGACTTTAGAGAAGGTCTAAATTATCTCACCTAATCCTAACCAAACCCCACAGGCTTTATTATTAACCCTGTTTTTGCAAAAATGAAACAGACCTCTGACTTAATCTGAAGGTGTCTGTTTCTTGGGGGGAGGGTGCCTGCTTTGAATACTCACACCCCTAGTGTAACACCTCCCTTCCCCCCAACCTGCCCCCCAAAACCAGATCTGTAATCTGTACCAGGCTTTTGTCCGGAGTGCCGTGTGCCAGTCTTCACCTTTCTGCCACTGCTGAGGTCAGCCAAGGCTTGGTTTCTGCTCTTGAAAGTAGAGGGAAAGGACGGAAGGCTCTGTGTGGACAATGGATCAGAATCAGGGGAGGGATGTCTCTAGGCCAGAGGAGGCTCTTTGGTTTGTCTCAGTCATTAAATATAGAAGCCCCTTCTTTCAATTTGGCTGCAGAGCAGACGTGAAATCCACCCTCCTCAATCCCCACAGCCCAGCTGAGTCTAGTCTGTGAGGTGGATTCAGGACTTGTGGAGCTTGAAACTTAAGCAATTTAGAGTGTCCTCTTTAGGAAAAAGACTACAAATTGGCCCTGTAAACACATAGCTGGGGCCTTGGAAAGGGTTTCGTTTTTTATAAATATTTTTTTATTGATTTCAGAGAGAGGGAAAGAGAAACATCAATGACGAGAGAGAATCATTGATCAGCTGCCCCCTGCACACCTCCTACCTGGGCATGTGCCCTGATGGGCAATCAAACTGTGACCTGGTTTATTTATAGATTGATGTTCAGCCACTGGGCCACATCAGCCAGGCCAAAAAAAAAAAAAAAAGTTATTTTTATAGAATTCTAACTAATAAACACAGAAGAGATTATAGCATTAGAAAAGTATGATTTTGCAAACCCTAATGAAATACTGCATCTAGGCAAAGATCATGTAATGTTGCTAAAATATTTGGGTGAAAAATTATTGGGTAACTTTGAAATGGAGAGCTCAGGCTGACAGCCTGAACCCATTAACCTGTCTTAATATTACTAAGTGCTCTTCATGAAATATTATGGCAGGGGAAAAAAAAAGAAGAATCTAAGCTTAAGTCAAAATCCAATTACTTGGTTAGGTTACCAAAAATATGAGGCACAGGATATCACCACAATCAGCCAAACTCAAAATGTGGGACATTCAACAGGACAAGCGACCTGGTTTCTGCAACAAATTCATGGCAGGAAAATAAAAAGGAAGGTAGAATATTAAAGCATAAAAGTCAAGACTTTACCAAAGGCAAAAACATTTAGATCCTGATTCAAGTGAGCCAACTGTCAAAATGCATCTTTATACAATCCGTGCATTTTTATGTGAACTGATAAATTAAGAACTTTTAATTTTTCTTTGTTAGGTCTGATAATGACACTGTGCTTTAGAAATTAAACCCCCTTAAAAAAATTAGAACTGCACACTGATGTATAATGGATAAAATAAAAATGTGATGTGAGATATGCTTTAAAAATATCCCACAGGCAAAATAGCAAACCAAAAGAGGAGGAAGAGCGGTAGTAGTTGTTGAAACCTGGTACTGGCAACATGCGGTTTGTTATACTATTCAACTTTTGTGTACTTTTGAGTTTTTGTGTAAAAAGAACACTGTGCTCAAATGAATGTGTTGACTGGGAACTTGGATGTAGCATTCCAGCCCCCTGCTGGCAAGTTCTATTAGCACAGCTATTGCCCTAGTCACTGAATTTCCAGACCTGTCTAGAAGAGAACCATTACCAGTATTTATAAATCTTACAAGAACCCTACAAAAAAGGTAGTATTAGCATACCATTTTCCAGCTGAGGAAGCAGACTCAGAGGGACTTAGTAATTTATTGTATTTATTTTAAGAAATAGATTTTTATTGATTTCAGAGAGGAAGGGAGAGGGAGAGAGAGAAACATCAATGATGAGAATCATTGATCGACTACCTCCTGCACACTTCCTCCTGGGGATCAAGCCCGAAACCCTGGCTTGTGCCCTGACCAGGAATTGAACCTTGACCTCCTGGTTCACAGGTCAGTGCTCAACCACTGAGCCACACCAGCAGGATGACTGGGTGGGACTCAATATCAGTTCCTAATAAGTCAGTGGAGCCAAGATTTCATGCTCTAAGTTACAAGATTGGTGCTTCTGGATCTTACTTTTTCTACCCGAGGAAAGGGTCACATGGGAAAAGGCAAGTGGAGATGCCCCTAATGAGAATGGATCCACAGGAAGCATATCATCTATGAATAATAAATAAATAAAGGTAAATAGGTAATATAAATAAGTCAGGCACAGTGCAAAGTGCCTGTCTGTGCATGATTTCATTTACTCTGCAGTTACCCTGGGAGGTACACTTATTTCTCCCCTTTTACAACTGAGGAAAAAGGTCCTAAGAGAACAGGGGACTTGTCCAAAGTTACATAGCTAGGAAATATATGAATTAGAACTTGAACCCAGGTTCAAGTCAGCTATAATGCCTGTGTTCTTTAAATAACTTTAAAGATATAATTTACATGTAGTGAAGTGCTCACATAATTCATCTATAGAACTATTATATACTGCTTGACTTCAGCATGAATACAAATACTAATTTTTTATGGATAGTTTCCAATTTTCCTAAGTAAGAATGGAATCATAGAAGAAACTGGTCAAGAAAGGGAAGGTGGGCAGGTAAGATCAAAGTTCATAGTTCTGCCCAGTGCTGACCATCCCTCTGATGGTTTTCTTTCTCCCTTCCTTCCTTCCTTCCTTCCTTCCTCCCTCCTCCTCCCTCCCTCCCTCCCTCCCTCCCTCCCTCCCTCCCTCCCTTCTTTCTTTCTTTCTTTCTTTCTTTCTTTCTTTCTTTCTTTCTTTCTTTCTTTCTTTCTTTCATGGAAGGGTAGCTCTTTATATTCTTATCTCTTTTATTCTTTCGGTGGAATCTACATCATACTCTCTGAGCTGCTTAAACATACAGTTAAGTCAGTGGTTCTCAAATAGGGCAATTTGCTTCTCAAGGGATATCAATGTCTGGAGATATTTTTGGTTATCACATGTAGGAGATGCTACAAGCATCCAGTAGGTAGAGACCAAGACACTGTTAAACACCCTGCAGTACAGAGGCCAGCGAACAAAACATGTGGAGGGCCTGCTCTCAGGGAGCTTACCTTCTCATGCAAAGAGACACCTATATACAGTTGTGGAAAGTGTTAGGAAGAAGTAGCTCTAGGTAGCACAAGTCTAGTAGGCAGGGAGTGGAGGTAGGATGGATCTTTTGGGTCACCGAAGGTCTATCTGAACATGTGACATTTATACTAAGAAATGATTCCAAGCAAGCTGTGGAGACATGCTGCTGCACCACAGCATCATATGCCGAGGATTCCAGCTGAAACAGCCTGAGATTGAGCCGGAGTCCAGTTATGCTGTGTGCCCATAGCTTGTTCCTCCCACGGTTGGTGGAGTAATCTGTTGATATTTACCAACCATCACTCTGACTTATGAAAGTCTAGCCTAAGGAGATAATTAGGATGTAGGATTCACTGTAGTACTATTGATAACAATGAGAAACTAAAAGCAAAATATGTGTCCAACAATATATCCATAGGACAGATGGATAGAACAATGAGAAAACAGGCATTCTCCAAAGAGCAGATCCTGTTCTTAAACAGGTGAAAATAATCTAGGTTGACAGCAGCCAGAAGATTAGTTTTGAGGGAGAAAGGTGGCTATTGATGCAGAAGGTAAAAGAATTTTTTGGGGTAATCGGAATGTTCTGTATCCTGATTTGGATGGCAGTTACATGGTTGAAGGTATATGTAAAAATGCACTAAACTCCATGTTTCACATTTGTACTCTGTACTGTATGTAAATGAGACCTGGGCATAAAAGCATGAGTTCTCATAGGAAACATCCTGTATAATAAAAGAGTACTATGCTAATCGACCAAACAGCAGAATGACCGGTCGCTATGACATGCACTGACCACCAGGGGGCAAACCCTCAATGCAGGAGTGGTCAGTGTGTTCCCATAGAGGGAGCGCTGCTGTGGTGAGTGCAGCGGTGGTGGCAGAAGCCTCTCCTGCCTCCCATCAGTCGGACATCCCCTGAGGGCTCCCAGATGCGAGAGGGCTCAGGCAGGGCTGAGCGGCCATCTGAGTGCACCAATTTTGTGCACTGGGTCTCTAGTAGTAAATAATCTTATGTAATAAAAGGGTAATATGCAAATCAACCAAACAGCGGCTATGATGGGCACTGACCACCAGGGGGCAGACGCTCAATGACCCCTGATGGTCAGTGAACTCCCACAGCAGGAGCACGGCTCAGTCACAAGCCGGACTGACAGCTGGCTGGCGCAGTGGTGGTGGCGGGTGCCTCTCCCGCCTCTGCAGCAGTGCTAAGGTTGCCTGGACTGTGAAAGGGCACAGGCCAGGCTGAGAGACACCACCACCTCAGCCCCTGCACCCCCAAAGCATGAATGTTGCTCACCAGGCCTCTAGTATTTGTAATAACTATGTACAGTGCCAGGTGGGTAATTGAAACACTTGTATGTGATTTGTCTAAACACTATGCTGTACACCTGAACTAATACAAAATAATATTGAATGCAAATTCAATATTGAATGTAATTGAAAAAGAAAAAAGAAGAATGAGTTCTGAAAGTAGTATAGCCATGCCCAGTAGAAGGTGAGTTCCCGGAGAAGAGTTTGTTCTGCCTGTTGTATACCCAGAGCCTAGAACAATGCATGGCACATAGTAGACCCTGAATAAACACCTTTTGAAGATGCTTAGGATAAAATGTTAAATGAAGAAAGTTTTAAATGTTGCACAGCACTTAAGGATACTATGATTATAATGTAAAAATGATGAACAGGAGAAAAATCAGAAGGAAATGGATTAAAATGATGTTGGTGGTCATGTTGAATGGCGGATGATAGGAGGTGATTTTTAAAGTTTCTTTGATGAATGTCTTCTTTCCATTCTGTCTGTGATGGGGAAACTGAGGCACAAAGGGGTTAAGGAACCTCATCAAAGCTACACAGCCTTAAGTGACTTGGGATGGAGGCCTCACCGGAGCCTGGCTCCAGAGGCTGCAGGTTTAACCAGGAGGGGACACTACCCCTCAAAAGCTAATGTCAAAAGCCTAAATTCAAGGCCTTTGTGACCACAGCCTCTGGACAAATAGGCCTCCTCTTCCTGTGATTGACCCTGTCTCCTGGGATGCCCCAATAGTCAAGCACCTCAAAGGAATGAAGAGATGAGTGAGGGTGGAGGACCAGAACAAGAAGAGAAGAGGGGAGCATAGGGGTCAAGACCTGCAAGCAGAACCATGTGTACCCTGGGTAGGAACAGATGTTCCTCTCCCCCGATTGGCCACTCCAGAAGCCCAGGGAGGGCCCTGTTTTTGCCCCCTGGGGCTGTCCTGAGGCCTGGGCCTACAGGTGGGATCCTGCTGTCCAAGGGAAAGGTGGATTCCTGGAAGTTCCTCCCTCTCCCCTGCCCCATCCCAGACAGCTCTGTTCCTGGAAGTTAAAGGAACTGGGCTGCAGTGTTCACTGTGGCCTGAGCAGGATGCCTGTCATTGGCTCCAGCCCCAACGGGAGGGTTCAGTGCTGCTGGCAGATAGGGTTTTAGTTCCTGCCCAGCTGTCCACCTGCTGTGTGATCGGGGGCAAGTTACTTGACTTCCCATGAGCCTCAGTTTCCTAATAGATAAAACAGATGCTATAAGTCTCTGAAGGGATTGAATGCAACAATGTGAGCGACACATTTGGCACCCTGACTGGCACCCTCCAGCACTAAAAACAGGGTAGTTACGATTATTGTTTTCCTGCCACCCTCATCCTCTTCAAGGCCATGAGAGGCTTGGAGTGATGGGCTGAAAAGGCATTCAAACGTCTTGGCTGCCAGGAGAGAATGCCTTTCTAATTAGCCCTGTCGAAGGAACTCAAAAAGAATCCAGAGGCTTTGGCTGGAAGTAAATAATAAAGATTTATTCCAAGGCCCTAGGGTTTGCCAACTGGAGACACAACTACGTAATACCCAGAATGTTCCGAAGGGAAAAGAAAAGCTAACGTTCTTACAGTGAAAAGTACCTTGTTGGGAAGATCAGCCCTGTGTTCTTAGTCTCTGGGTTGGACCAAGATGTGATCCTCTAAGTCGTCTATCAGTGGTTCTCAACCTTCTTAATGCCACGACCCTTTAATACAGTTCCTCATGTTGTGGTCACCCCCAGCCATAAAGTTATTTTCGTTGCTACTTCATAAGTAATTTTGCTACTGTTATGAATCGTAATGTAAATATCTGTGTTTTCTAATGGTCTTAAGCCAGTGGTCGGCAAACTCACTAGTCAACAGAGCCAAATATCAACAGTACAACGATTGAAATTTCTTTTGAGAGCCAAAAACCAACTTCTGCACATGGGCCACGAAGTTTCAGTCACCCTGTACATGTGCACCCGTATGTGGTTATTTTGTGGAAGAGGGGGCCAAAGAGCCGCATGGCCCATGAGCCGCAATTTGCTGACCACTGTCTTAGGCTACCTTGCTGGCAGTTCTGAGCCTGTGGGTTGAGAACTGCTGCTGTAGAGCCTAAGACCATCGGAAAACACAGATATTTACATTATGATTCATTAACAGTAGCAAAATGACAGTTATGAAGTAGCAACAAAAATAATTTTATGGTTGGGGGTCACCACAACATGAGGAACTGTATTAAAGGGTCATGGTTGAGAATTAGATCAAACATGTCAAACTCATTTACTTGGCCTTTGAGTTTGACATGTGTAGTCTAGATGATGGATGTCAGGTGGCCTGGATACCTCAGTCTTTCAGGGGGTAATCAGATGGTTATCTGGAGGTTTAAATCTATATTCAGGCATTGATACAGGACCGAACAGTTAAACAAATTCCGTTCCCAGATTGGTTAAAACAAGAATAGATGCCCCGATGGCACGGCTCCGTAGTTGAGCGTTGACCTATGAACCAGGAGGTCACGGTTCGATTCCTGGTCAGGGCACATGCCCAGGTTATAGGCTTGATCACCGGTTGAGGGTGTGCAGGAGGCAGCCGATTTGATGATTCTCATTGATGTTTCTATGTCTCCTTCCCTCTCCCTTTCTCTCTAAAGTCAATAAAAATATATTTAAAAAAAAAACAAACAAGAATATAAGCATTTCCTCATGCCTCAACCTTCTTGATTTTATGATTTAGCAGCTCAACTATAGTGACTCCATTTTATCTCTTCACTGTTTCCCAGCACAAACATCATAATCTGGATATTAATACCCCACTGGACCTACCAGCTATTGGATTTAGCATTCCAAAAAAGAGGTGGAGAGAGTGAGGCTGGGAACAGGTGGCTGAGGGCTGGAGGAGGAGCCCTCCAGCTCCGTGGGAACAACCCTTCCCAGCCTCCAAGGCTGCTTCTCTGCCAGACGCTCTCCACCTGCAGGCTAGGGTCTGGGAAGGTGTGAAATTCCTGCATGAAGTCAAACTCCAGGCAGTCCAATTCTCAGTCCCCTAAGGGCACAGCACTGTCCTTCCAGGGATCCAATGCCCAAGTAAGCCTGGTCCCCCAACTGGGCCCCCAGAAGAAACAAAAGAATTCATAGAATTGTGGAATGTTGAAGGTAGAAGGGGGCTGAGAGAGCGCCCAACCTGCCCTCGTGGTTTAGAGCTCAGCCTCTGAGCTCAGAGAGGTAATTGGGAAAATCCATATCCCTCAGCCTCAATTTTCCCAGCTGTTGTTAATAATAATAATAATAATTATTATTATTATTATTATTATTATTTTGCCCTGGCTGATGTGGCTCGATTGATTGGGCGTCGTCCTGTGCACCAGGAGGTTGTCAGTTCAATTCCGGTCAAGGGTACATGCCAGGGTTTCAGGGTTTCGGGGTCCGTCTCCAGTAGGGGGCATGCAGGAGGCAGCTGACCAATAATGCACTCACTCTCTCCCTCTCCCTCACTTTCTCTTAAAAAAAAAATAAGTAAGTAAAGGATTCTTTTTTTTTTTAAATCTAATTAAAAAAGAATTTTCAACTCTTCGTGTAATGTAAACATTTCCGTTTGGCTGTTGGAAGAGGAAATGAAATGAGTCACGTAAAGCACAGGGCTCAGCACACGTTACCTGTCCAGCAGAGAGGAGCCCAAACTCGTCATTTCACACAGGACTTCTTTCTTGTTTCCCCGGGTGAGTGGGGGCAGACCCCAAGGAACAAAGATCTTTCAGAAATTTCCCATTGCCTACCAGAGCTAACAATCATACCAGACAATACTTCTTTGTTTTCTTGTGTTGATTTATTTCAAAATAAATAACCTTTATTTTTTTGGAGCATTTTAGGTTCACAGCAAAATTGGGTAGAAAGTACAGAGGATCCCCATATAACACCCCCCTCCATTTTTTGTCACCCTCCCCCTCATGCTTCCCCCCACCATCAACACCTGCACCAGAAGTGGTACATTTGTTACAATCAACAATCCAGCATAGACAGGCCATTATCACCCAAAGTCCATAATTGACATTAGGGTTCACTCTGTGTGTGTATGGGTTTTGACAAGGGTATAATGACATGCAGCTACCAGTAAAGTTTCATACAGAATGTTTTCACGCCCTAAAAATTCCCGGTGCTTCACCTGCTAATCTCTCCCTCTCCCGGAAACCCTGGCTCCCACTGAGCCTTTTACAGTTTCCATGTTTTTGCCTTTTTCATGATGTCATATGTTTAAAATCATACATTATGTATCCTTTTCAGACTGATTATTTTTCTTCTTACTGATGTTAGAGAGAAAGAGAGAAACACTGGCTTGTTGTTTCATTGATTTATGCATCCATTAGTTGATTCTTACACATGTCCTGTTCGGGGATCGAACCCACAATCTTGGTGTATCGGGATGATGCTTTACCCAACTGAGCTATTTGACCAGGGCCAGAAGGATTATTTTTCACTTAGTAATATGTCTTTAAATTTCCTCCTTGTCTTTATGTGGCTTGAGTAGGTTGTGGGGTTATTTTAGTGCTGAGTAATGTTCTGTACCATAGTTTACTTATCCATTTACCTAGTGAAGGACATTTCGGTTGCTTCCAAGTTTTGGCAATTATGAATGAAGCTGCTATAAATATTCACGTGCAGGTTTTTGTGTGGACATAATTTTTCACTTCATTTGAGTAAATACCAAAGAACATGATTGCTGTTTTGTATGCTAAGAGGACATTTAGTTTTATAAGAAATTGACAAACTGCCTTCCTAAGAGGCTGTACCATTTTGTGTTCTCATCAGCAATGAATGAGAGTGCCTGTTGCTCCAAATCCTTGCCAGCATTTGGTTGTAGGTGCTTAGAATTTGGGTCATTCTTTCTTTCTTTTTTTTTTTTTTAATATATTTTTACTAGAGACCCAGTGCATGAAATTCATGCACTAGGGGTGGGTGGTCCCTCAGCCCAACCTGCCCCCTCTCACATACTGGGAGCCCTCAGGGGATGTCCTAATGATGGCTTAGCCCCAGCTTGCCCAAGGTCAAAAGCTTCTGGCCTTGGGCAGCAGCCATCTTGGTTGGGTGTTAATTTGCATATTGCTCCTGATCGGCTTGTGGGTGTGGCAAGTGTACAGTCAATTTGCATATTACTCTTTTATTATATAGGATTGATTTCAGAGAGGAAGGGAGAGGGAGAGGGAGATAGAAACATCAATGATGAGAGAGAATCACCAATTGGCTGCCTCCTACACACCCCCTACTGAGGATTGAGCCCACAACCTGGGCATGTGCCCTTGATCAGAATTGAGCCTGGGACTCTTCAGTCCACAGATGCTCTATCCACTGAGCCAAAATGGCTTGGGCAGAATTGTATAGTGGTATCTGATCTGATTGTTTTAATTTGCAATTCCCTTAGACATATGGTTAGAGCATCTTTTCATATGCTTATTTGCCATTTGTATATCTTCTTTGGTGAGCTGTCCAGATCTTTTGCCCAGGTTTTAACTGAGTTGTTAATTTTCTTGTTGAGTTTTTTTTTTTAATGTTTTTATGGATTTCAGGAAGGGAAAGGAAGAGAGCAATAGGAACATCAATACTGAGAGAGTTGTTGATCTGCTGCCTCCCGCATGTGTTTTACTGGGGATCAAGCCAGACACCTGTGCATGTGCCCTGACAGGAATCAAATGGTGACCTCCTGGTTCACGGGTCCGTGCTCAGCCACTGAGCCACACTGGCCAGGCTCCCGTTGAGTTTTGAGAGTTCTCTGTATATGCTGGATACCAGTACTCTATCAAATATGTCTCTTGCAAATATTTTCTCCCAGTCTGTGACTTGTCATCTTATTCTCATTATTTATTTTTATTAATGACTCAATGTTTCTTTTTGTGCTATTTTTTATTTTTAAAAAATCTTTATTGTTCAGTTTATTAATTACATTGTTCCCCCTTTTTTATTCCCCTATAGCTCCCCTCCACCCTGTACCCATCCCACCCTCCACTCTCACCTCCCCCTCCCCACTGTCCTCTCCCATTGTTGCAAGATTTTTGTCCAGTCTCTTGCTGCACTTCCCACACCCCTTTTCTCCCCAAGAATTGTCAGTCCATTCCCTCTCTATGTCCATGATTCTGTTATATTCACCAGTCTATCCTGTTCATCAGATTATTAATTCACTTGATTTTTATATTCATTTGTTGATAGATGTGTATTTGTTGTTCATAATTTATATTTTTACCTTTTTCTTCTTTCTCTTCTTAAAGAATATCTTTCAGCATTTCATATAATATTGGTTTGGTGGTGATGAACTCCTTTAGCTTTTTCTTTTCTTTTTTCTTTTTTTAAATATATTTTATTGATTTTTTACAGAGTGGAAGGGAGAGGGATAGAAAGTCAGAAACATCGATGAGAGAGAAACATCGATCAGCTGCCTCCTGCACACTCCCTACTGGGGATGTGCCCACAGCCAAGGTACATGCCCTTGACCGGAATCGAACCCGGGACCTTTCAGTCCACAGTCCGATGCTCTATCCACTGAGCCAAACCAGTTTCAGTTCCTTTAGCTTTTTCTTATCTGAGAAGCACTTTATCTGACCTTCAATTCTGAATAATAGCTTTGCTGGATAGAGTAATCTTGGTTGTAGATTCTTGCTATTCATCACTTTGAACATTCCTTGCCACTCCCGTTTCTATTGAGAAATCTGCTGACAATCATATGGGTGCTCCCTTATAGGTAACTAACTGTTTTTCTCTTGCTGCTTTTAATATTCTCTCTTTATCTTTTGCTCTTGGCATTTTAATTATGATGTGTCTTGGTGTGGTCCTCTTTAGATTCCTATATTTTGGGATTCTATGTACTTGGGCTTTTAAGTCAGTTTCTTTCACCAGGTGGGGGAAGTTCTCAGTCACTATTTCAAGTAGGTTTTCATTACCTTGTGTTCTCTCTTTTTCTGGTACCCCAATAATTTGGATGTTGGCATGCTTGAGGTTGTCCCAGAGGCCCTTTACACTATCTTCAATTGTCTGGATTCTTTTTGTTTCTTGCTTTTCCAGCCGAGTGGATTTTGCTTCTTTGTATTTCAAATCTTTGACTTGGTTCTTGTGGCCCTCTGGACTGCTTTTAGGACTTTGTGTAATATTTTTTTATTTCAGTCAGTGTATGCTTGATTTCTAGTTGGTCCTTTTTCATATCCTTGAGGGTCTCGTTCATATCCTCAGAGGTCTTGTTCATTTCCTTGTAGGTCTCATTCATTTCCTTGTAAGTCTCATTCATTTCCTTGTAGATCTCATTCATTTCCTCGTTGGTCTTGTTTATTTCCTCGTAGTTCTCATTAAGTTCATTGGTCTTTTCTAGGAGCCTCTTGAAAGGCCTTATAACTGTGGTTTTGAACTCTATGTCTAGTCATCTTTTTTCCTCCATTTCTTTCACACCTGATTTCTTTCCATGTCTCTGCATGGTGGCTGCTTTATGTGGTAGATGTCCTCTAAGGGACAATGGCTCAGCCTCCCCAGTTACCTGAGGTGGGTAGTCTTACTGCAATCCTTTATGGGTTGTACAGTATTTTTGAATTTAAGCCCAGCTTGTTGTTATTAGCCCTAGGAGGGTTTGACCTCCACGACAATTGGCTGTGAAGGGAGACTGTGTTCAGGTTGGATGGGCGGAGTCTCTGAGCTGAGCAGGCAGCCTCAGCGTCAGCTACGTCCTATGCAGCGCTCGCGCGCGGGTCTCTGTTGGATGGGGATGGCTGCAGGCACCTTCAAGAGAAAGCCGCTAGTCTCTTCCCCTTGCAGACAACTCTGTCTCTCCCCAAATGAGTCTGCACATCCAAAGTCTCGCCCAGGGTTGTAAAACAAAGCAGTCCGGTGGTCTCCAGGACCAGGGAGCAAGTCGCCAGCGAGCAAGTCGCGCGTCTGTGCTGTCACAAGGGAGCAAGTTGCCAAGGAGCAGTTTACGTGCGCAAACTGCTGTTCTGAGCAACCTGGATTCTCAGACTAGGAGACCTCTGCCGCGCCCAGCTTCCAGGGTGCATACCCCAGACCTCGGACCTCGCTTGGCACTGGGGAATCCATGCAGTGGGACGTCTCTGCCCTCCCCGTTGGCGAAATCCAGCTGGGGTTGCTGCTGCCAGCCCTACAGCCTGCGCGCGCGGCCACGGCTCCTAACCTCTGATTCTGCGCATATCTTCAAGGCTGCGCTCCGCCACTCTTCTGAGTCTCAGTGTCCCACCTTTACTTTTATTTGTGGAGTTTTCACTCAGCAAGCTGTCCAGTGATTCTGGATGATGTTTGTTTTGTTGTTATGTTGTAGTTTTTGAATTGTTGCGTGGTGTTTACCTATGCCGCCATCTTGGTTCCTCTCCGAATATGCATCTTTTTGTGCTATTTTTTAAAAAAATAATGTTTTTTTCTTACTTTTTACTTTTAAAAAAGTACAGAAACAATAATGTGATAATAGGAGATTTTTTTAAATGAAAGTATTTAAAAACCACCCACAATTACTCCACTTCAATAAAATAACAGTCACTTTTTTGAGAATTTTGTTTATCTAGCAAAGGTTGAGATAAGGTTCACAGGCACTAGAATAGTTATCCTAGTGTATGGTGTCCTTTTTTGTTTTACTTTCTCCCAGGTTTTAGCTTCAAAATGATATCTTAGAACAGCTGCATAATAGTCTATCTGTTCCTTAAACAGGCCAAGCTTATTGCCTGGCCTTCCCACCAGCTGCCACAGGACTGACTGGCTGCTCCACATCATTCAGGTCACCACCCCCCACTGGGGGGCAAGCGGGTGTGGCTTCCTTGAATGTCATATCTAAAGCAGTCCCCCTGATTGCAAATTTCTCTCCAACCCATTATCCTGCTTCTTATCTTTTTAAAAAAAATATATTTTATTGATTTTTTACAGAGAGGAAGGGAGAGGGATAGAAAGTCAGAAATATCGATGAGAGAGAAACATCGATCAGCTGCCTCCTGCACACTCCCCACTGGGATTGTGCTCGCAACCCAGGCACATGCCCTGGAGCAGAATCGAACCTGGGACCTTCCAGTCCACAGGCTGACACTCTATCCACTGAACCAAACCGGTTTCGGCCTGCTTCTTATCTTTTAAATATATTTTTTATTGATTTCAGAGAGGAAGGGGGAAGGAGAGAGACATAGAAACATCAGTGATGAGAGAGAATCATTAATCAGCTGCTTCTTGCATACCCCCTACTGGGAATCGAGCCTGCAACCTGAGCATGTATCCTAACTGGGAATTGAACCATGATCTTCTGGTCACCACTGAGACACACTGGCTGGGCCTGCTTTCTTTTCTTCATAGCATTTATTACTATCAGAAATTACCTTCATTTATGTCTGTGTCTGTCTTCTCCCACAAGAACATAAGCTCTCATGCTCTGTATCTCCAGTACCTACAAGAGTGCCTGGCACATAGTAGGTATTCAATGAATACTTCTATATATTTAAAAGCCTAAGCAACCAACCGACCCATTGACCAGTCGCTATGATGCGCATTGACCACCAGGGGACAGAAGTCAATTCAGGAGCTTCCCCCCTGGTGGTCAGTGTGCTCACACAGCCAACCTCCCATGGCCCCAATTGGGGCTGGGCCAGGCCAAGACACCCACCTGTGCACGAATTTATGCACTGGGCCTCTAGTATTTAATTAACTCAAGAATTCATAAGACCACAGTTTTCCAAGTTGGTCATTGGATAACCAATTTTTTACTTTGTTAGTTAATGCTGCAATAGACCTCTTGAGAAATCAGTATATCAAAGGACTTGGAAGGAGAGTTTTGGCAAAAGACTTGGCTTCCTCTCTCATCTCTGTCATTTACTAATTTTGGTGTTGGCCAGTATATTTAACTTCTCTGAATCTAGGTTTCTTTATTTGAAATTAAGGTAATATTAGTGCCTACCTCATAGGATACTGTGAGGAGTGAATAAAAATAATACATGCAAAGTGCTTAGCACAAAGGCCACAAAACAAGAGCAAGTAACATCAGCCACCCATTACCAGCACTCAGTACAGTCAAGCCTTGATGACAGAGTGGTTTAGAAGGTGTCTTTGAAGAGGTAACATCTCAGTCGAGAAGGGGAAGACTATTCTAAGCAGAGCACACAGCATGTGCAAAGGTCCTGAGGTGGGTACTCCAAAGAGGGCTTTCAAAACCTGGCAGAAAAGGGTCTCCAGGGGTTGTTAGTTCAGACAGCCATTTCAGACAGTCTTGAGCAGTGGACTCTTCCCTCCCTCTCAGGCTGATTTTTCTTCTAAGTTCAGCTATACTCTTCCACCTGTCTGCTGGTGGATGCCATAGAGTGGTCACCTCAAAGTCATGTGTCTTCCCCAACCAGTTTCTTAGTTCCAATGGTTCTTCCATTTATCTACACTGTCCCAGGCTGTTGCCAAGCCCCTTAATTCTTCCTTCTTCATTATCTCACTTCTGTCTCGTCTTTGGTCACCTTCCTAGACTAGGAAAACAGCCAGATTCTGTGGTTCAGTGGGCCACACATAGCAAGCACTTTGGAAACACACAGATCTGGGTTCAAATCCCAGCTATGCTATTTAGTTAACTTCATTGGGTCTTGGTTTACTGGTCTCCAAAAGGGAGTTATACCTTGCTGGTAGCTAGGGAGTCAAATGAGACGATGATGTTCGTGACATCATTACTAACATCACATAGTAGGTATCTGATAAATGACAGTGTTTTCCCTTTGCCCTAACAATCTTGGGAACTCTTGTTTTCATACCTTGGCTCTTCTATTTGGGAAATAGAGAGTTGATAAAGTTCTGGAGTCACCATTGGCTCCCTAAATATCTTTCTGGAGGGAACCAAATCCTCAAGTATCCGCTTTCAAAATTATTTTTTAAAATAATTTTACGTGTTTAATGTGAAATAAAAAAAACACAAATAGAAAAAAGTCCACTTTCTTTAATGTACAAAACCATACGAGTGGAAACAAAAGCAAGTTAAACATTATCATATTTGTTTACACCACTATCTAGTTCTTCATATCAACATTGCTATTCAAACAATAGCAAGCAGGTGGCAATTTGGGCGTTGGGAGAGAGACTTTTCTGCCATGTTTATTCTATATGGTGTAGAGCTGTGTTCAGAGACGGCTTCTTTGACTTCTCCGTGAACCTTCTCAAAAGCTGAAGGAAACTAGAAATGATGGATCTGTGTCCTGGTGTATTGTCATACGATTCTAACAATGGTGCTGCCACCAGCTTGTCATTTTTAGGGATTGCAAACAAGGCTTTCTGTTGAAGTTGAACTGAATACAACTTATGTTCCTTTGGTTTTGTATTATGTGCAGGAATATATGATACTGTGGAGGTTTAGAATTTGGTTCCCACCTGTTACCAATGTAGTCATCAATGACCCAGTGCTGTAGGACTCCGCCATGATGACCAAGTGTCTCTGTCACTAAACATTTCAGCCCTTCGACTTCATCTTCTGGGTTAAATTCTCCATCAGGTGGTGTGAAGAAAGCTGTTCCCAGCTGTAACCGTGACACACGGGGTAGCCAGCGCTCATGTGCAATCAGAACCCCTTCCATAGTCCTTCTTATTCCAATTTTATCAAATTCCTTCCTCATGCATTGAAACCTGGCTGCAACAGAGCTGTCCTCAGAGAAGGGCTTTTTTGTACCCAAAGTATAATAGGTGAGAGGGTACAGAGGCATGGTTTGCTCCCAGAGGAGGGGCTTGGTTTGTGGGATGTACTTGTTGTCACACTGGTTGATACCCCTCTGTTCTCCCCCACCCCATTCCCCCTGGGCCAGCTGGTCTATGAGTGATTGGGTGGCACCATGACAAGTTGGCAAGTACTGGGAGCTAGCAGAAAGGGGTGAGTCAGGGAGACTTTCCCTGTGTGGGCAGCGGTTATCTGCAGCCTCCACCTGTCATTAACATGAGAACCTTATGGTATTTTAAGCAGGCTTTGATTTGTAATCATAATATCATTCATTACCCGAGGGTCTACTGCATGCTGGTTCCTGTGGAAGTGCCTTATATGCACTCTCTTTATGACAGTCTTGTGAAGGTATTTCCATTGTTACCCCATTTTATATAAGTTCAGGAAATGGAGATTCAGAAAAGTGAAGTGATTGGCTTAAAGTCACACAGCTAGATAAGGAATGAAATTGAGACTTGAGCCTACGTTTTTCTGGTACCAGAAACCTGTGTGTGTGCCCAACCGTCAGGCCATCCTGCCTCGCAGCCCATTAGCATCATGGTTCGCTTCCCCGAACCACAGGAAGCCCAGAGAGGGGAGAGATTTTCTCGGAATCCGATAATGGGCTGGACCCTAAGCCAGGCCGTGGTGGGCCTGCCACAGACCCCAAACTTGCCCCAGAAGAGCAAAGTAGGAGGCCTGAGACCTCAGACTGGCCCAGACCTTCCTCCCCAGAGCAACAGAGTCATAAACACTGAGCCTGAGTGAGTCATGGAGTATTTATAGATGAGCCTCCTCTCTTCTCCTCAGCTTTGCCAGGATTTATCAGGTTTACTCAGGGCTTGGAGGGTGACAACTTGTTTATCATCCAAGGTGCCCAAAAGGCTGTTGGGACATCCTCTGAGAAGGAGGTCTGGAAGACTGCCCATGTTTAGACCTGACCTGACCCCCCCCCCCCCTTCCTCTCTCCTCAGTTTGAGACAACTCTCCCTACCCCAGTTGTCCCATCTTCTCCCAAATACCACCCCACCCATCACCAGCCCCCACCACAACCACACACACACACACACACATACCCAGTGAACTCACCGTCTCAGGCTAAAATGGGACAGAAATGCTGCTTCTCTCAGGAATATCTCTTGGGTCGATTTAAGAAGTTTAAAACTTTCTGTAGCCCCACTATCTTTTAAAATATATATATATATTTTATTGATTTCAGAGAAGAAGGGAGAGGGAGAGGGAGATAGAAACATCAATGATGTGAGAGAATCATCAATTGGTTGCCTCTTGCAAGCTCCCCAACTGAACCAAACTGGTCAGGGCAACATTACCTTTTAAATCCTCACAATTTTATAAATTGGATGGTAATTTAATATGATTTTTATAAATAAGGAAACTGAGGCTCAGAGAGGTCAAGTAACTTGCCCAAGACCACACAGCTCATACAGGTCTAGGTTAAAAATCTAGGCTTTCCTTGGTTCCAGGGTCCAAACTGTGGGCGACCTTGAGCAAGTTACTTCCCCTTCTGATCTTCAGTTTCTTTATCTGTAAAACAAAGACACTAATACCCACTTTTCACAGTTGTGAGGACTGATTAAAACTGATACACAGTGGGCTCCTAGCCACAGCTGCCCTGACCCCCAACAATCAGTGAATTAGCTTATTCTAAGCTGCTTCAGACAATCAGCCAAGTCACAAGTCACAACTGGCTCAGACTTCAGGGACTTGAATCCGGGACCCAGGCTATTCCAACCTCACTACCCGCTGCCCCACCCTTTGTTTTTTCCAGGCCAGGCTGCATGTCCCTAGTGACTCGGAACCCAAGGGCTGGCGGGGGAGGGAGGCAGCTGCGAAAGTGAGGGGTGGAGGGGGCCCTGTGGGATTAGGCTTGGTGGATGTGCCCAGAGGCACAGTGGACTGACCAGGTGCTCACTTCTGGGATCTATTTTGGATGGTGCACGCCTTTAGGCTGCCAGCAGCTGGAACCCGAGGTGTCGGTGCTGAGTTAACAGAGCAGCCCGGGAGCCAGATTTCGTGGTTGAGACCTGACCCCAGAAGGGTAGCCTGGCTGCAGGCACAGGGTAGAGCCTGCTTTTGTGATTCCTGGTAGGTTGGGGCCCCTGAGGCTCTGAGCCCTATGGACTGGGTCTCTGAGTCTTTACTTAGACCAGCCTGTTGTTGCCTGCAGTCCCCATCCTCTCCCTCCCCAGCCCAGTGCAGAGCCGCTAACTGGAGGTTCAGACAGATATGGATTCAAGGTCTGGCTGTTCCATTTACTACCTGTGTGATCTTGGGCAACATACTCAAACTTGGCATCCTGATCTAGAAATGGAGACAATCATAATAACCTTATAAGGTTGTGATACTTGAGTGGGGTTCCTGGGTAGGGTGTGTTCCCTTTTCTATCCCTCCACCACCACCACTGGGGCCCATGAAGGCAGGGCTGTCCTCCCCCTGCTCTGCACTCCCCCAGGTGTTGACCTGGCTATTCAGGGGTCCTGAGGCTGCTCACCTCTCACAGTGTTTCCAGAAACCCTGGTCCTAAGTCCCCTCTGGCCTACTGGCCAGTGCTAGGCTCTGACACAGGTGAAGGCCCAGCTCACTCAGCTGTAGCTTAAATTTCCTCTTGGACTTCAATAGAGGGCCCCAGTAAGGAACCCCAACTCTCTGAGTTCTAATCCATAAAAACAGTGACTTTTAAAAACTCGCCTGGCTGGCATGGCTTAGTAATTGAGTATTGACCTATAAACCAGGAGGTCATGAGTTCAATTCCTCCTGGAGAGGGCATATGCCCGGGTTGTGGGCTCGATCTCCAGTGTGGGGCGTGCAGGAGGCAGCCAACAATGATTCTCATCATTGTTGTTCCCCTCTTTCTCCTCCTCCCTTCCTCTCTGAAATCAATAAAACTATAGTTTTATTGATTTCAGAGAGGAAGTGAGAGGGAAAGAGAGATAGAAACATCAGTGATGAGAGAGAATCCTTGGTCAGCTGCATGCCCCACACTGGATCTGGGCATGTGCCTTGAATGGGAATCAAACCGTAACCCTCTGGTTCATAGATCGACACTCAACCACTGAGCCATGCCAGTCGGGCAAAAAAAACAAATAAACAGTGACTTTTAACATGGGTATTTTTCCTAGCCATTTTCTATGCCAGTATAAAATGTTTAATATATAAATTTATTACATACACACATAATTTTTCAATAGAAAATAATCAGATTGCATATAAGTGACATGTACTTTTCTTTTTGTGCCTAAGAATATATTGCTGACATCTTTTCATATTAAATTCAATAGAAAGTGCAATGTCTGTTTTTAATTGGAGAAATATTTATGTATATATTTCTTTATCCTATAGTCAGTTGGAATGCTTATTGGGGTACATTTTTGCTTTATTTTTTAAAAATATATTTTATTGATTTTTTTACAGAGAGGAAGGGAAAGGGATAGAAAGTCACAAACATCGATGAGAGAGAATCATCTATCAGCTGCCTCCTACACACTCCCTACTGGAGATGTGCCCGCAACCGAAGTACATGCCCTTGACCAGAATCGAACCTGGGACCTTTCGATCCCCAGACCGAGGCTCTATCCACTGAGCCAAACCAGTTTCAGCTGCTTTATTTTTTAGTAAACTTTTTCTTTAGGTGTAATATACATTCAGAACAGTGCACAATTCAGAAGTGCACAGTTCAAGGCATTTTCACAAAGTGTTATGCCTGCAAAACCCGAACCCTAGTGAGGAACAGATCATTACTGCCCGGCTGGTGTGGCTCAGTGGTTGACGTCAACTTATGAGCCAGGAGGTCATGCACAGTTCAGTTCCTGGTCAATACCCGTGCCCAAGTTGGCAGATTCAATCTGCAGTTGGGGGTGTGCGGGAGGCAGCAAGTCAATGATTCTCTCTCATCATTGACGTTTCTCTCTCTCTCTCCCTCTCCCTTCCTTTCTGAAATCAATAATAATAATAAAAAAGTATATATTTTAAAAAGACCAGCAAGCTCTGAGCCCCGCTGGTTCCCCCTTCCAGCTCCCTACTGACTTAACAGGATCCTGACTTCTTTCTACCAGCTCAGGTTAGGGTGAGCTTTTTGTGAACTCTATGATGACAGAATTATGTAATACGTACACTTTTGTTCAACATTCTTTATGAGATTCATCTATGTTGTTGCATGTGACAATATTTACTCATTCTCATTGATGTGTAGTAGTCACTATGTGACCACAGGACGATTTATTTGTTCCACTGATGGATGTCGGGGTTGTTTCCAGGGTTGCTACTACAGACAATTTTGCAAAAATATTTTGTATGTGAATAGATCTACTATGCTGTACACCTGAAACTAATGTAATATGGTATGCCAACTGTAATTGAAAAATTTTAAAAATTATAAAAATAATCTATATATTTTGCAAAAATATTTTGTATGTGAATAGATCTACTATGCTGTACACCTGAAACTAATGTAATATGGTATGCCAACTGTAATTGAAAAATTTTAAAAATTATAAAAATAATCTATATATCTGAATATCTATTTCTAGCTAGTTGACTGCATCTTTTTGTCATCTTTCTAGTTTGTAAATATATATATATATTTAAATACATTTTTGTTGATTTTTAGAAAGAGAGAGGAAAGTAGAGGGAAAGAGAAACATTGATCAGCTGCCTCCTGCATACCTCCTACTCTGGATCAAGCCTGCAACCCAGGCATATGCCCTGGCTAGGATCAAATCAGCAAACTTTTGATACAAGGGATGACGCCCAACCATGTACCAAACCACACCTGCCTCGGCTCTAGTTTTTTATAAGATAAATTTCTCAGAATACAACTACTAAGGTACATGTATGAATATTTTTTACATTTTGATTTGTCAAATTGCACTCCCCAAGGTCAAGTGTAGTATTAGTGTCCGTTGACCTACACCTTCACCAACCTTGGCTATTATAACTGTTGCCTATTTTTGTCAATCTGATGGAAGAAAAAATCAGATCTTATTGTGGTTTTAATAAGATTTTTAACATTAGTGAGGCCAAGCTCCTTTGTTTGGTTTGTTTTGGGGGGAGGAAGCATTAACATTTATTCTTTGTGTGTGTGTGTGTGACTTGCCTTTTCTGTATCCTTTGCTTGTTTTTAAAACTTTAGTATATTGTGGGGATTGAGACTTGGTCTTTACCAGTGTTTCTACTGTTTTCTCCCAAGGGTCACTTACTTGTCTTTTAGCTTTGTGTATGAAGCAACTGCCAGTTTAAATATAGTTTGTTTTCCTCCTGCTTACCGCTTATGACCTGGATCGTCCAGTGTGTGTGTGTGTGTGTGTGTGTGTGTGTGTGTGTGTGTGTGAATACGTTGTGGCAAACCCGAGGTTCAAGCTGGTGGGGGTGGGGAATAGCAAGCCAGGTGGGATGGGCAGCTGGCCCCCAAGACTGTCTCTCTAGGATACAAGCACCTGAATCTTTGGGTCACTACTGAGCCCGGGGCTTTGAGTTTGTCATGAGGCTTCCTCCAGTTTCTTTTTTTGTTTTAGAAATATATTTTTATTGATTTCAGGAAGGACGGGGAAGGGAGAGAGACAGAAACATCAGTGATAAGGGAGAATCATTGATTGGCTGCCTCCAGCACGCCACACAGCGGGAAACGAGCCCACAACCCAGGCATGTGCCATGACCGGGAATCAAACCGTGACCTCCTGGCTCATAGGTGGCCGCTCAATCACTGAGCCTCGCCTGCTGGGCATCCAGCTTCTTGTCCAAGTTTCCCACTGCTGACCAGCCCCATGTTAATAAGACTCTCTCCCCAGAGCCCAGGGGCCGGAGAGCTAGTCAGGACCACTGTTCATGGGGCCATAAAGGGAAGGAAAGTTTAAGAGTGAGTGCTAAGATGCCCAGCTCTCTGAGTTTAAGGCCTGTCTTAGTATGCTCAGGCTGTCATAACAAAATACTACAGGCTTGAGGCTTAAACAACAGGAACTTTATTTCTCACAGTTCTCGAGGCTGGAAGTCCAAGATGAAGGTGCTGGCAGGTTTCACTCTCAGGCCTTTTTCTCTTGTCTTGCATATGATTGTCACCTCCTGTGTGCTCACAGGCCTCTCCTCAGCAAATGTGCGGGAAGATAGAGAGAGTAGGCTCTCTCAGGACTCCAGTCCCATCAGATGAGGGCCCTGCGTCATGATCTTATCACTGAGTTACCCCCAAAGGCCCCCATCTTCACATACTATCTCATTAGGGTTTAGAGCAACATTTTGGGGAGACACAATTCAGTTCATAACAATGCCCATTTCCTAGAAATGTAACCGTAACCAATTTACCTAATATCTTCGTGACTCAACCTGTAAGATAAGGATGATAGAAATAGGGCCCAGCCAGTGTAGCTCAGTGGTTGAGCATGGACCCAGGAACCAAGAGATCACGGATTTGGTTCCCGGTCAGGGCACATGCCCTGGTTTTGAGCTTGATCCCTAGTGTGGGGCATGCAAGAGGCAGCTGTTTGAATATGTTTCTCTCTCATTGATGTTTCTATCCCTCTATCACTCCCTTCCTGTCTCTCTAAAAATCAATAAAAAACATATTTAAGAAAAAAGAAATATTGACCTCATGAATTAACAAATAAATCAATAGCTATAAAACACTTATATCAGACTGTGATAGCTGGCCTCTAAGATGTACCTCAATAATTCTTGCCTCCTGTTATTCAAGCTCCTGTGTGCTCCCCTCCACACTTCATCATGGTTGTTCTGTGCATCCAATAGAATACAACGGGAGTGATAGTGTGTGATGTCTGAGGCGAGGTCATAAAAGACATTGCACTTCTGTCTTACTGTTTTGGGTCACTCTCCAGCCACCGTGCTATGAGGCCGCTCCAGCAGCTCTATGGAGAGGTGTGTGTGTGGAACTGACGCCTCCCACCAGCTGCCCACCAGGTGAGTGAGCCACCGTGGAAGTGGAGCCTGGAGATGAACCGACTGTAGCCCCGGGCACCAACTTCACTACAGCCTCCTTGGAGATCCTGAACTGAACCACCTGCAGAAATGGGGTAAGATAATAAATGTTTATTATTGTTTTAAACTGCTAAGTTTGGGGAAATCTATGATGCAGCAATAGCAAATACACAGGTCATGGGGTAACTTTTTAGTAAATGCCAGCCCGTATTATCTCCCTGAGTGTGAAAATATTTTTAAAATGTATTTTATTTATTTAAAAGAGGAAGGGAGGATAGATAGATAGATAGATAGAAGCATCAATGATGAGAGATAATCATCAATCGGCCGCCTCCTACATGCTCCACAGGGGGGATCGAGCCAGAAACCCAGCCTTGTGTCCTGACTGGAAACCAAACGTCAACCTCCTGGTTCATAGGTTGACGCTCAACCACTGAGCCATACCGGCTGGGTTGACTGTGAAAATATTAACAACAATGTTTGCTGAGTGTCTATCATGTGCCAGATATGTGCCATGTGCCTGGGCAAGTGGACTCGCACCTCTACCATCAATTTTCTGCAAGGGATAGTGTTGGGGGCAGTCACTTAAAATCCAAGACTCTCAGGACTAGAAAGGTCCAGAGATACCATTACTCTAGCCAACTCTCATTTATAGATGAGGAAACTGAGGCACAGTTAGGTAACCTTCCCAAGGTAACACAGCTGATATGTAGAGGAGCCTAAACTTGAACTTGGATTCTTTAGTGCATGGGCAGCTTCTTTGTTGTTGTTTTGCACTCTTGGGGCCCTACAGTAAGTTTATTATATCTCAGGCTATAAAGCACTTTCAATACTATTTCAGGATCATCCTTACAGAGCCCCCTCCAGACTCTGTTGACACCCCATGTTCCCTGGACAGTCCCTTTCTCTAAGACACCATTCCCCAGAGCCCTTGTAGCTGTCCACAACAAGGGGACTAGGGGACAGAGGATGGAGGCCTGAGGGGCTTCCAGTCCTGAGTGCTGCGTCCCAGGACTCTATGTTCCCCTTCCATGGCACATGGGCCAGGCCCAAGGGACTCTGCTCTGGCATCTGGGGCACTACAGCATGTCCCAGACCCCATGGACCTACCTCTGCCAACTGTGGCTTTAGCCTCTGGATCAAATGACCTATTGGTTGATCCCCTGATTAAGGGTGATTCTTTTACGAGGATGACTTTGATCTCAAACTCTACAGAAATAAGATCTCCCCCCACCTTTCTGAGGCACCACAGAGGCTCGAAGGGAAATCCAGAGGCAGAGGCACGGTGGGCCCCACCCTCCGAGGGAGGTCATGGGGGCTGGAGGGAGAACAGCACACATGTGGAAAGGAACACCGTGATGTATCAAGGAAACATGTAAGCAAGCCCCAGCTGTGTGGAAATGAAAGGGGAGACGGAGGGTGGTTCCTCTCCTGCTGTCATCATGGGGAAGAGCTCCTCCCAGAATCCTGCTGTTGGGGACGGGGAAGAACACTCAGGGAACATCTCTTTCAGTTGCTCCTTTTGACAGATGTAGAAACTGAAGGTGGGTGTGGCTTGCTGGGCATCATATCGCTGGTCTCTGGCCGAGCTAACGATGGAGCCCAGATGCCCAGGCCCCAGGCCATGGTTCTTTCCCCCAACCAAGAGGCCTCAAGATCTCAGGTTTCTGAAAAGTCCCCTCTCTAGTGACAGTCAAAAAGAACATGGACTTTGGGGATAGACCGTGGGGTTAAATCGGCTTAATCCAGCTCTGCCTGCACTAGCCGTGAGACTTGGGGCAACTCCAATCTGGGCCCCAGTTTCATTAGCTCTAAAGTGGAGATAAGTATGACTTACTCATGTTTGTTGTGACAACTGACTGAAATAGTGCCAGCATACCCAGCCACTTGTAAGCATTAAATAAAAAATAATGCTGTACTGTAATTGCTGTTACCTTCCATCTCTCTCTTTTCCCTGTCAAACCAGACCATTTCCCCTGCTGCTTTTCCTGCCCTCTTAATCAGCTGAGACCTGTCTCAGACAGTAAAGCTCCTCCCATTAGTAACATAGACTTTTGGGACAGTACCAGATAAGAAGTCTGTCCCTTAGCTGTGTGATATTCCACAAGTCACTTAGCCTTTCTGAACTTTAGTTCCCGATATGTCAAAATGGGACTCACAATGCCTAGAATCATTCTCTGACAAATCGATGGCATAGAAGGATGGGAGGGAAGGCGATTGTTATAGATTAAAAGAGATTGATGAGACAAAATCAACAATATGCCCTATCTCAGACCTTATTCGGATCAGATTTGGCAAACTAACTGTAAAAGACATGTAAGACAATCAACAACCTCTGGAAATGGTTTGGGATTTAGGTAATATTAAGAAATTATTGCCCAGCCGAGACTGGTTTGGCTCAGTGGATAGAGCGCTCTACTGCAGACTGAAGGGTCCCGGGTTCGATTCCGGCAAGGGCATGTACCTTGGCTGCCGGCACATCCCTAGTGGGGGCGTGCAGGAGGCAGCTGATTGATGTCTCTCTCTCATCAATGTTTCTGACTTTCTATCCCTCTCCCTTCCGCTCTGTGAAAAATCAATAAAATATATTTAAAAATAAAGAAATTATTGCCCAGCCGATGTGGCTCACTGGTTGAGTGTTGACCTATGAACCAGGAGGTCACGGTTCAATTCCCAGTCAGGGCATATGCCCAGGTTATGGGCTTGATCCCCAGTGTGGGGAATGCAGGAGGCGGCAGATCCATGATTCTCTCTCATCATTGATGTTTTTATTTCTCTCTCCCTTCCTCTCTGAAATCAATTAAAATATTTTTGAAAAAATAAATTTATTATTGCCCTGGCCAGATAGCTCAGTTGGTTAGAACGCTGTCCTGATATGCCAAGGTTGAGGGTTTGATCCCTGGTCAGGGCATATACAAGAATAAACCAAGGAATACATAAATAAGTGAAATAACAACTCACTGTTTATCTCTCTTTCTCTCTTTCTTTCCCCTTTCTCTCTTGAAAAAATCAATAAAATACAAATTAAAAAAGAAACTGCAAAACTGTTATTCTCCAGAGCATTTGAGATCTTGCTCCCTGGCATATAGTGTCAGTTTGGCTCAAATAAGCTCTTGGGATAGGGGGGAAATAATTGTTATTTTCACTAGGTATGATAATGGCATGGTGATTATGAAAGTCAATGATTATCAATTAGAAATGCTTACTGAAGTATTTATGAGTGAAATGACTTAATGACTATGACTGGCTTTAAAATATTCTAGAAAAAAAGAAGTATGTGTGGGAAATTATAGATAAAGTAAGATTGAGGAAACATTAAGGGTGAAAGCTGGGTTTGGTTACATGAGTTCATTATACTATTTCTCTACTTTTGTATGTTTGAAAGTTTCACTAATAAACAGTACAGTGAATACGTAAGACTTGCAGAAAGGGAAGCAGTAAAATATAGTAGTTAAAAGCTTTGGGCTCAGACATACCACTGAGATTCTGAATTTGTCTCTTCATCTCTCAGTCTATAACTTGATAAAATATTCTAATAACTGGTAATGATACTGGTTTATAAGTTCCTACTTCTGGTGCTGACTCTGTCACTCACTGGCTGGGGGACTTTGGCCAAGTGACTTAACCTCTCTGAGCTTCTGTAGCTCAGCTATAAAACAGGGAAAAACATGACCATTCCTGCCTCCCTGAGCTATTTTGAGGATTGAACAAGAGGATGAATGGAAAGAGCTTTGCAAAGTGCCTGGAATGCAATAAGCACTCAATAAATGCTTCAGTGTAAGGAGTACAGGTTTAGGAGTCAGCTACCTTGGATGTGAACTCCAGCTCAGCCCTGCCAATTGTCACTTTGGCCAAACCATTAGTTCTCTGAATCTTGTTTCCTCCTGGGAAAAACGAAGATCATAATACCTCCCTTGCAGGACTGTTGTGAGGATTAAATGACAGGACATGTTTTGATGCCCAGCATGACCCATGTGGGAATTTCCCTGTCCCACCCCTTGACTTTCAGCAGTGCCAGCCTTGCCAGCTCCCAGGCTGGAGTTGATCCCACTGTCCATTCGCTTGGCTTTTGCACCTGGGCTGCCAAGTGTGGCTGGAGAAAGTCAACAGAATCATGTGAATGACTCCTCACAACTGGCGAATGTGTGTTCGGAAACATCAGCGAGGCTCTTCTGCTTCCAGACAGTCCTCCCCCCAACCCCCAGGGCACTTCCTCCTGTGTTTCACACTGTCTGGTCCAAACATTTTCCACCACCCACTCATGCTACCCTTCTCTCTGCCTCTGCCTCAAAAGTTGACCTCAACTCTCTGGCCTGAAGTCGTCAACATGAGCACCTTTCAACTTTCCAACACCTCCATTCTCACCTCCATCTTTTCCTCTCTCTTATCCTCCCATCTCAACAGTCAGATTGTCCTTCTTCCAAACGTTTCAGAATTTACTCCATCACCCTCTCCCAAATCTTCCCGTACTTTCTTCCCACTGGCTGCACCATCTCAGACAACACACAGACATAAACACAAACACACACACACACACACACACACACACACACACACACACACTTGGTCAAGTACCTTGATCTCCCCCAAGTCTGAGAGTGACCCTCCTGCTCCCTTGTTTAATCCACACGTTCACTTGTTCACTCATTTAAGAAACATTGTTAAATGTTTTTTATGTGCCAGGCACTGGAGGTAAAGAGATGAATAAACGCAGTTTTTCCCCTTAAAGTCTCCAAAGCCCAAGGGAGAGTCAGACTCACAGATGGGAGGATGCACAAGTGAGAGGTAAAGATGGACCCAGGCTTGATGCTGAGATTGACTGAGTGTGCAATGGGAGAGGGGGTGTTCAAGGATGGCTCCCAGGCATCTGGTCTATGCAAATGGGTGTATGAGTCCTGAGACGTGAAACAAGAAAAAGGGAGGCTGTGCTCTGCTTGGGATATGCTGAGTTTGAGATGCTATTGGGACATCCCTGTAGAGATCTCCAAAAAGCCTTCAGTTTACGTGAGAGAGCAGTATGAAATGGAATCTGAGATTTGAGGACCGTTAACATGCAATAGTTGGAATCATGAATGTATATAGAGTGCTCTTTGTTGCAAGTGACAGAATAATTATACTATGAAGACATTTGTTAAGTTACATCTTAAATACCCAAGAAGTGGGCAGTTCTTTCTGTAGTCCTTCTTTGTCCTTCTGAGGGAACTGATTTCTTCCTGAGACTTGTCCTGTCTTGGTTGCAAGACTGGACAAAATTGAGGTCCTGTGAGCAGCGAAAAAGCTGGCACTGTTGGGCTTCTGAGTCAAGCATATCTGGGTTCATGTCCTAGAGCCACTTCTTGCAAGCTGTGTGACCTCATACAAGTTATTTTACTTCTCTGTGCCTGCGTTTCCTCATCTGTGGAATGAGGATTTGTGATGTAATTTATAAGAAGAAATATGTGTTCGATCTTTGCCCTGTTTCTGGCTCATAGCTCCCTAAACCCTTGGGATTTCCCAAGTGCTGAGAGTGATGGAGGTGTGTTTTGTTATGTGAATGAGGTGACTTGACTTGGAAGCACCAAAGCGTGGGGGCTGGTTGCCAGGAGAACCCACCATGTGATTAGTGGGTTGGAACTTTCAGTTCCCTCTACCTCCCACTCTGACAGAGGAAGGGAGCTGGAGGTTGACCCAATCACCAATTGTTAGTGACTTAATCAATGTACTTACATAATAAAGCTTTCTTAAAAACCCAAGAGGATAGGGTTTGGAGAGCTTCTGGATTTATAAACAGGTGGAGATCCTGGAAGTGTACCAGGACAAACAATGGGTCCGTGCTGCCTGTCACTACTCGAGCCAATTAAGCAGAGACAGGGTTGAATCATATATGAGCGTTTATTCTAATAGTGCCGGCAATATGGGGGAGCAGCAGATAGTCCACAAACATCTACTCTGCAGCTGCTTGCACAGGTATAAGTACAAAGGAAAGTAGGCAAATGGGCAAATGGTCAGTTTACAGATATGCAAAGGGGCTTAGTGATATGCAAGAGCTGGATAACATGGGGAAATAGCCAAAAGGTAGGCCAAAATGGTCAGTTAACAGGTAAGCAGCCTGGAGACTTGCAAAGGCCTACAGGTACGCAAAAAGGTCTGGTGATCTTAGTGATTCTGATTGTTAATCTTTCCATGGTAATGGGCAGCTCCAAATGGGGAGGGTGGGCTGTATTTCCCCGTGAAGCTCCCAGGTCCTGAGTGTAGCTTCTAGCCAAGTAGGAATGTGCCTTCTCTAATCAGAATAAAACAATCACAGTAATCAGAGCCTGGCTAATATTTCTTACAATACTAGGTGGTTCCCCAGCGTTCTGTTTCTGCCCCCTTTCAGGAGAATGGTGCCCCTGGAGAGGGCATGAAAGTTCTACGCCCCTCCCCACATACCGCAGATCTGAGGCAGAGGGATAGGCTCAGAGAGAGGGGTTGCCCTGCCCCTATCGTGCTTGGCCCAGGACTCCAGAGGAGGGACGGACCTGATTATGGTCAGTGAAGGGGCACTGACTATTAACCCTGACAATCCCAGCGGCCCATTCTCAGGGTCCCATCCCTGGCTCACCAGCCTGATTTGGGAGACTTCTGGAGCAAAAACTCTGGGTCCCCAGTCCTCCCCCAAGTCTGCCCATGAACAAGCTGTTCTTGTTTACGACCCCCATCTCAGGGGAACAGTGATTGCTCATCCCTACATGTGATTTGAGAGGCTGCTCTTGCAGGCCTGGAGGAAACTCAAGCCACGCCAGCCGAGCTGGCACCGGAATGCTCAGCTGGTCCCCTCCTGGGGCTCATGTGACCAGGGTCCAGCTATAAATATCAGAGGGGCCTCAGACCAAGACAGAATTTGGGCGCCAGGAGAAGGTCAAGAGGCTCCGGGCGGGTGTTTTGTGACAAAGGCAAGACCCTAGGTCTGCTTAGAGCGAGGCAGGTAAAGGAGGCAGCCAGGTGGGCCCTACACCGCTGGACAGTATGGACTATAAATCAAGCCTGATCCAGGATGGGAACCCCCTGGAGAACCTGGAGAAGCAGCTGATCTGCCCCATCTGCCTGGAGATGTTTACCAAGCCGGTGGTCATCCTGCCATGTCAGCACAACCTCTGCCGGAAGTGTGCCAACGACATCTTCCAGGTCAGTGCTGGGCATGGCCTAGTCCTGGGGGCTCAGGGGCTTCTCAGCTTTCCTGTGATGAGAGCTCTTTTCCCTTAGCCCAGGATCTGCCTAAACCACAGCCAGGCAGGTTCTTTCCCCTGCAAAGGCCTCTGGCCTGGGCTGAGAGGGCTGGGGCGGTGGCTCTGGCTGTCCAATTCCATTTCCATGACGCATGTCTCCCCTCCCCACCCTGCCGGCAGCTCTGCCACCCGCCACCTCTGTCCTGAGCGCTGCAGTTGACTCTTCAATCAGGAGTCAAATACCACAAGTGATAAGTGGGGGGAGCAGGGGAGAGGAGAAAGAAACCAGACCCCGGGGGCTGGAGCCAGCTCCCTGGTGGAAGGGGGCCCAGAGCTCCAGGAGGAGGGAGGGTGGGAGGCACTGAGCAGTAGAGGCATTTTCCCTTTCGAGGCTGTTCCCTCAGATACAGGGCAGGAAGGGCTTCCTCTCCTCAGGAAGGAATGCGAATGGATGTCCTGGATGGGAGGCAGGACTCAAGGTTTCCCAGAAGCACTTGGTAAATGTTCTCTCACTATTTTATCTTTAAAGTAGTGGCCCTAATCACTAGCTCTAATTAAAATGCCCATTTGAACTCTGGCCAGTTTGGCTAAGTGGATAAAGTGTCGGCCTGCGGACTAAAGGGTCCCGGGGTTCAATTCCGGTCAAGGGCATGTACCTTGGTTGTGGGCACATTCCGAATAGGGGGTGTGCAGGAGGCAGCTGATGTATGTTTCTCTCTCATGGATGTTTCTAACTATCCCTCTCCCTTCCTTTCTGCGAAAAATCAATAATATATATATATATATATATATGTGTGTGTGTGTGTGTGTGTGTGTGTATATATATATATATATATAATATTCTATTGATTTTTTTTTTTACATAGAGGAAGGGAGAGGGATAAAAAGTCAGAAACATCGATGAGAGAGAAACATTGATCAGCTGCCTCTGGCACATCCCCTACTGGGGATGTGCCAGCAACCAAGGTACATGCCTCTGACTGGAATCTAACCTGGGACCTTTCAGTCCACAGGCCGACACTCTATCCACTGAGCCAAACCGGTTTCAGCTAAAATATATATTTAAAAATAAAATAAAATGTCCATTTGATGAATGGGCAAACTGAGGCTCGGAGGGATAAGGTTGCTTGCCCAAAGTCACTCAGACAATAACCGTGACTTGAGCCCAGGCCTGCTGACTCTCAAACCTGCGGATGGCTTAGTGCTTAGCAGATGCTCTCTGTATAAGTGAGCTCTCTCTCATCTCAGGACAGGGGGCTGCAGTTCATGATCTGACCAGAGAATGGTTGTAAGCAGTGGGGAGGACAGCCTGGAAATTAGAAAGGGCAGGGGCTGAGGAGGGAGCCCAGGCCTCACCTTTGCCCTTGCCACCCACAGGCCGCAAATCCCTACTGGTCCAGCCGGGGTGGCTCCATGTCCATGTCTGGAGGCCGTTTCCGCTGCCCGTCCTGCCGCCACGAGGTGATCATGGACCGCCACGGAGTGTACGGCCTCCAGAGGAATCTGCTGGTGGAGAATATCATCGACATCTACAAGCTGGAGTGCGCAAGGTCAGTTCGCCCGCTGCTGGTCGGCCGGCCTCCTGCCCTAGCTGCTCTGTGCCCAGCTCTCCCAGGCTCCTTCCTCCTTCATCTGCTCCAGATCCAGTCCCCTGGGTGGACGAGCTAACTAGCCAGTCCAGACAGCCTGTCCCTCACCCTCAGGCAGGAACAGAGGCTTACTCTCTCCCCCAACCCTGGTGCTCCGTGTCACTCAGCAGATGGAAAGAGGTCCAGGCTGTCCTCCTGAAAGATATGGTAGGAACCAGAGGCAAGACAAGCTGTGAGAGGGACAGAGAGAGGCACCAGGGACAGCTAAGTGGCCCTGAGAAGCAGAGAAAGTGCCCAGTGAGAACAGTCAGTTTCTCTATAGCAGCAACTTCCAGCTGGTGTGCCACTGCACACTGAGGTGTCACAGGAATTTTTAAGACATGCAATACCTGCCTCCTTGGCCAGGGCACTGACCTCTTTTCCCTTAGTTTGTCAGATAAAAGATAATAGCGAACACAACAATAGCCATCTGGTGTTAATGAATCAAAATCATACCCTTTTTTTCCGTCAGGTTATAAAAAAATACATTTTTTGATGTGCCACAGAATTTTAGTAATTAATTCATATGTGCCTTGAGTTGAAATCACCCAGCCAGTGTTGCTCAGTGGTTGAGTGTCTACCTATGAACCAAGAGGTTCCCCGTTTGATTCCTGGTTGGAGCCTGATCCCCAATGGAGGGTGGGCAGGAGGCAGTTTCCATCTCTCTATCCCTCTCCCTTTCTCTCTCTAAAACACACACACACACACACACACACACACGAAAAAG
The DNA here is from genome assembly GCA_027563665.1 of Antrozous pallidus. Lineage (NCBI taxonomy): Eukaryota > Metazoa > Chordata > Mammalia > Chiroptera > Vespertilionidae > Antrozous > Antrozous pallidus. The sequence goes on from CM050508.1 coordinate 196,638,172, forward strand.
AGTGAAATCACCACTCTGTAATAATAGCAACAGCTAAAGCCCCATGTGCTGGGAAGCACAGCACCAGGTGGCACTGGGAATGCTTTTTCCTGCTGCTTCACACACCCCTATGGACCAGGCAGGACTAGTTCACAGATGAAGACGCTGAGGTTCAAAGAGGTGAAGTCAGTTGTCCAAGTTTGCCCGGCTGGGAAGTGTAAGAGCTGGGAGTGGGGCCAGTGATGGAGTTCTACGTCTCCCTAAGTTTAGAATAGCGGTTCTTTCTCAGAATTGGTGAGTGTGGAGGCTGTGTGGTGTTGGGCCTCAAGAGAGAGAGACACAGCTACACGGGAGATCTTTACAAATCAGGACACCCTGACAAGGCTTCCCGGCTGCTGACCTCACAGCTCTTATGGTCCTACAGGCAGTGTCCTTGCCAGGAAAAGTGACAGAGCAGTCCTAGTGAGAAAAGGGCAGGCCTGGGTGCTGTGTTTGCTAGTCTGACTGTTGCTAATGCGTTGTAGGATCCTAGGTAAGTCTTTGGGCCTTCATTTCCTTTGCTTGCAGAGGGAGCAGGAAGATTTGTTCTGTGACTGTGTAGGATTTTGATGGGAAATGTTACAAATATCAAATATTTATCAAGCACCTACTGTGTGTAGGCTCTGTACTAAGTATGTCCCATGCATTATCACTATTTAATTCTTACAATAATCTTGTAAGACATTCTCCCCTTCATTTTACAATGAGGGGACTCGGAGAGATTCAAAGATTTGTTCAAGGCCACTCAGCTTGCAAGTGGTGAAGCTGAGAGGGAGTGTCCCATGATGAATACTTCCAGCTGCTATTGTCTCTCACATTGCTGGGGCTCAACACTACAAACATGCAAATATATTTTTGATCATTATAATCATAACAAAATCAACATTGCACCAAACTATCAGCCCACCCAATGTTGACCTATGAAGAGAATATTCTGTTTGAACCCTTTGAGGCCTTTCTGCAGAGTTGGATGACAATGCTAGCTGCCCTTGTGGGGGGTCTGCCCTGTGCCAGGCACTTCACATTCGCTACAGACAACTCCTGCCGTGATCCCAGTAGCTCTGGGAGGAAACCAAAGCTCAGAGAAGTGAAAGGACTTGTCCAAGGTCACAGAATGAATACATACAGGACAACATGGATTCAAACCCAGATGTGGAAGCCCGGGCTTGGGAGGCGTCTGCTATGTTAGGGGCTGGGAAGTCAGAAGTAGTACACACTCGTGCGGACTCTAAATGAGTGTGGGTCTATCTGGGGAGGGAAGACCTAGACTCTCCTCAAATGAAGGAGGTAGGAGGTAACCAATGTCCTGAGAGAGGCACGAATAACATGCCAGAGACCCTGAGTGGAGAGAAGGAAAAAGGGAGAAAGACATTCTAAGAATGAATGTTTGGGAAGGAAGAGACTAAACCCTGGAAACAATCTCTGGACTAGAATCAGGCTTGTGCCAGGCTGTTGCATAGCCCCGAGCATAGCCCTGTTGCATAGCCTTGAGCTGCCCATGTAATGGCTGTGTGACTTGGGACACACGTACTGCTTTCTTCTCTGAGCCTTGGGACACCCTCCTGGCATGCTTGCTTATCTACTCCCTCCTCTGCGCAAGGCACTGTACACTGCAGATTCAGGAGTGAAGAGACGAGGCAAGTTCCCCTGCTTTAATGGAGGTTACAGTCTGGTGGGTTAAATATAGAATTCAATGAGGCCATGAGAATAAATTACTTCACTTAGAACCCAGCCTGCAGAAACCGAGAGCTATGGTGACTATAATTAGAGCAGGTGAACTTTAGCCCCCCCTACCCTGACTTGCTGAGCAACCTTGGGCAAGTCAATTCACCTTTCTGGGGCCTCGTTTCCTCTTCTTGAAAATGTCTCTAGAGCTGATGACTTTGAGATTATACCACCCTTCCCATGTCCAGGCCACTCCATCACTGGGGTTTGAGCCCTAGTCTACGGAGACAGCCTTGGTGTCATTGGCCTCCCTGGTCCTGGGTCCCGGAGCATTAAACAAAAAGAATTAAGGACATCTAACCACTGAGAACTTGGGTCATAGACCTGAGGAGGAGCTGTGATGGGCGCTGAGGGAGGAAGCAGAGGCTGGGGACCCTGCCTTATGACTGTGACTCTTCCATTTCAGTAGGCCCCTGCAGAAGGGCAACCACCCCATGTGCAAGGAGCACGAAGACGAGAAAATCAACATCTACTGCCTCACGTGTGAGATGCCCACATGCTCCATGTGCAAGGTGTTTGGAGCCCACCAGGCCTGTGAGGTGGCCCCACTGCAGAGTGTCTTCCAGGGACAAAAGGTACTGGCCTGAGCCACTCCCCGTCCCCCGTCCCCCCCCCCCCCCCCCCGCCCCCGCCGGCCTGGGCCTGTTGGGCATGACCCATGATTCAGGCTGTGGATTTGATCCCTGCAGATCTGCTGAGCCGGCCTTTCGATAATGGTCCCTCTGAAGGGACTTCCCAGGCTTCAGGGACAGCAGTGCTGGCCTTCCTGGGGGAGGTGGCTGAGCTCATGGGTTATACTTAGAGCCACTTGAGAGCACCGGGGTGTGGCCACGGGGGAGAGACCAGACCCCAGGGCCAGGCCACCAGGGAACGTCTCAGGGCATGAATTTCATATCCCAGTGTGCTCTGGGCCCCAGTCCTCTCCTCTGGAGGGAAGGCCATCCTCTTGGACCGAGCTTCGGGAGGAATGCATATGGATCGGTGAGGAAGGAGGGGGCATCTGTCTAGCCAGCCAGATCAGCTGAATCAATGGGATGACAGATGTTGCAGCCAGATAACCCTCACATCTATTTTAGAACTCCCAACTGTATTTCTTTTCTTCACCCCCCCTTCTTAGAAACAAGCCCCTCCTCTACCAGTTCTTGCTGTGTATTTTAAGCAGCTCATTTCCCTTCTCTGTGTTTCATCTGTAAAATAGAGGACACAGTATCTGATATTTTATGCTCTGGACCTCAGAAAGAGGGGCCAGACAGCTACTGCAGGCTCTTTCTAGCAGAGAGGGGAGTGAGGGTGCCATTGTGCTGCCAAATCCCAAGAGGGCAGGCCCTGAGACTATTTCTGTCTCTCTTCTCCTGACCCCCACCCTTCCTCCCATCTAGACTGAACTGAGTAACTGTATCTCCATGCTGGTGGCGGGGAATGACCGCGTGCAGACCATCATCTCTCAGCTGGAGGACTCCAGTCGCATGACCAAGGTGAGGGGATAGAGCAGCTCTGCCTGGGGGTTTGAAGCCTCCAGTGCAGCCTGGTCTTTGGGGCAAAGGCTCACCCATGGCTTGTGACTCAGGTTGGGGCCTGGGGTAGGGTGTTCCAGCAGGAATGGTGAGGAGGGACGGACTAATTCAATAATCACTAATCCATTAATTCATTATACATTGATCCATTAATCCACTCATTCAGCAAATGCTTCTTGAGCACAGCTGTGTCAGCCCCTTGCCAAAGGCTCTGGGGATGGGGTGGTGAACAAGACAGACCCCCCCATCCCACCAGTATCCTTTTGTTAGCATTGGTAGTTTTTATTTTTTTTAAATTGGTTTTTAGAGAGAGAGGGAGAAAGAGAGAGAAACATTGATGTGAGAGAGAAACACCGATCAGCTGCCTCCTACATGCCCCCTAATGGGGATCAAGCCCACACCGGGCATGTGCCCTGACCAGGAATGGAACCAGCAACGGTACTAAGCATAGGACGATGCCCACGCAACTGATCCACGCCTGCCAGGGCCAGCATTGCTCTCTGTGTGCTATAGACCAATGTTTCAAACCTTAAAGCACATACAAATCACCCTGGGGTCTTGTTAAAATTTAAGTTTTGATTCAGTAGGTCTGGAATGAGGCATGCGATTCTGCTTTTTTTAACAAACTCTCAGGTTTTGCCCAAGTTGCTGGTCCACGGACCACACTTTGAGTAGCAAGACCGTAGAGGCAAAAGGAAACTTCTATTTCTATAAAAGCATCTATGATTTTTCTTCACTTGGGATGGGGCCCTGGAAATCAGACGGAGGGAGGAGTCACTGTATTGTTGATAGACAAAGAGTGTGTGTTAGATAGGTTTGAAGGAAAGAAGGGGACATTATTACTCCCCGTGATGGGACTCCCAGACTGAGAAGTAATGCTAAAACCCGAGTCTGATGAGATGCTATTATTATACCCACTTTACAGATGAAAACTGAGGTGTAACATCTGTGTTGATGAGACGAAGGTCTCAATGAAGAGGTCATTGGGGGAGGAGCTGTTTCTTCCCCTCTTCTAGGACCAAATGCAGAGCTTCTTGAATCCAGTCTTGGTTCTAAAATGGGAGGAAGAGCGAGATTTGGAGACACACAGGAGGGCCAGAATATATATCATTTCATTTGACCCTAGAGTCTCTATTTTTTGAGGAAGGGGGATGCTTTCTCCATGACACCAGACTCCAAACATGCACCGAATAGTTATGAAAATTTAGTGCTTTCTTCTTACTAAGCCTTCATCTTATCTTGTGTAAAATGACGGTGTAAGACCTTTTTCAGCTTTTAAAAAATATGTTTTTATTAATTTTTTTAGAGAGAGACAAACATCGATCTGCTGCCTCCTGCACGCCTCCCACTGGGGATGGAGTCCACAACCCGAGCATGTGCCCTGACCAGGAATTGAATCGTGACCTCCTGGTTCGCAGGCCTATGCTCAACCACTGAGCCACACCAGCCAGGGCAGACCTCTTCTGGCCTTAGAGCCTTTGTTCCTAGTGCATCCATCCTAGAAAGGAAGTGTTCATAGGATGTGACTCCCAGATGTCTCCCCCCAGGAAAACAGCCACCAGGTGAAGGAAGAGCTGAGCCAGAAGTTTGACGTGCTGTACGCCATCCTGGATGAGAAGAAGAGCGAGTTGCTACAGCGGATCACGCAGGAGCAGGAGGAGAAGCTCAGCTTCATTGAGGCCCTCATCCAGCAGTACCGGGAGCAACTGGACAAGTCCACCAAGCTGGTGGAGACAGCCATCCAGTCTCTGGACGAGCCTGGTGGAGCCATCTTCCTCTTGGTGAGCAGGACTAGGCGGGTGTGCGCAGAATCACTTCAACTCAACCCTCTGTCTAAAGTTCAAGTCATGCTCCTCCCCTGACCATCCATATGCCCTTGGGCAAGTCTGAAACCTCCCTGAGGCCCATTTTCCTCATCTGTGAAATGAGCCTGAGACAATCCCTGTTTAAGCTTATTAATTGAGCACCTGCTATAGGTCAGCCACTGAGGTAGCGACACAGAGATGTATGAGATGCAGCCCTGCCCTAGAAGAGCTTATTGGGGGAGACAGAAAAGGATCAGCTATAAGATCCTACCGTTCAGTTCCTTCAATAAAAATTTCTGAAACACCTACCATAGGCCAGGCTTTGTGCTAGGCATCGGCTATAAAAAAGTGATTAGGATAAGATTTTCATCTTGGAGAGTCCAGGGATTAAGGAGTTTAGACTGATATCCCTAAAATCCAAGCTTCCTGCCAGGATAACGGGAGGGGGTTGCCAACCAGTGGTCTAACTACTGGTGGTCCATGAAGTCCGAAAGGTTGGCGACCACTGGCCTAGAGTGATCATCAAGACCTGTGCAGACCGCGCAGAGGAAAGATCCAAGTTCTGTTCAGCTCAGGATGGGGAGCAGGTCACGGCTAGGCGAGGGAATGGCACCAAGGGCCTATCTGCAGCAGCCATCTTTGGTTTTGCTGATTTCCCTAAACTACCCCTAATGCAATCCTAACCCTTTGCTCTCTCTCCCCCACAGAGTGCCAAGAAACTCATCAAAAGGTCAGTCTCTCCCCAGAGCTGTGATCCAAGGCCCCCGCTCCCACCAGGGCCTCCTGCTTTGCATTAGGGCTGCTGGGAGGGTTTCAGCCAGGCTGGCTTTCCTGGCCTTTGTGTCTCCCTGCTTTCTTGGACCTGTACTTGCTTGTGACTGGAGAGGAAATACTCCATCTTTCCAGGGGGAGCTCTAGGTGCAAGGCCTGGGTGTGGGTATAAGCATGTACACTGGTGTGCTTGGAGCTAAAACACCCCATCCCTGCACTAAACCCCCTCATCTCTCTTTCTTTCTCCCCCTCACCCTCTCCACCCCACAACCCCTACAGCATTGTGGAAGCTTCCAAGGGCTGCCAGCTGGGGAAGACAGAGCAGGGCTTTGAAAACATGGACTACTTCACTTTGGATTTAGAGCACATAGCAGACACCCTGAGGACCATCGACTTTGGGACAGGTGAGGGGGGAGGTGACTTGTCTATTTCCCTGCTCGACCCCTGGAAATCAGATATCAACCAACTTCTGGATGCACTGAGAGTTGAGCACAGTACCTGGTACATAATTGTTGCTCAGTATGTGGTCCTTGCAGGGAGGTGTCTTGGGCTGTAGGAAGAGCATGATGTCTGGAGACAGGCAGACCCAAGTTTGAATCTGGAGCTGCCATTTGTTGTCTGTGTGACCTCTGGCGAACCCCACCTCTCTGAGCTTCATTTTCCTAACTTTATTTCTTTTAATATATTTTACTGATTTTTTTACAGAGAGGAAGGGAGAGAGATAGAGAGATAGAAACGTTGATGAGAGAGAAACATCGATCAGCTGCCTCTTGAACACCTCCTACTGGAGATGTGCCCGCAACCTAGGTACATGCCCTTGATTGGAATCAAACCCGGGACTCTCCAGTCCGCAGGCCGATGCTCTATCCACTGAGTCAAACCAGTTTTGGCCATTTTCCTAACTTTAAAAATAAGGTTAGCCCTAGCCAGTTTGGTTCAGTGGGTAGGGTGTCAGCCTGCGGACTGAAGGGTCCCAGGTTCAGTTCTGGTCAAGGCCACGTCCCGTGGTTGCAGGCTCCTCCCTGGCCCAGGCCTTGGTTGGGGGGCTCGTGTAGGAGGCAACCAATCGATGTGTTTCTCTCACATCAATGTTTCTCTCTGTCTTTCCCTCTCTTTTCCACTCTCTCTAAAAATCAATGGAAAAATGTCCTCAGGTGAGGACTTAAAAAAAAAATTAGGTTAGAAGGGGGCCTTCTAATAATGACTACCTCTTGGTGCTGTTGCAACAACTACTGTAAGTTATTGATAGAAAAGAATTTGTAGAGTACTAAACATGTACTAGTTAGCGCCTAAAGCCAGCCTTAGCTTCAGCTTTTTCATGCTATCATCTGTGAGTACTCAGGTACCTTAATTTACCTTCCTACACCATGCTCTTCCTACAGCTACATATGTCCCTTTCTCCACCCCCTCTTCAGCTTTTTCATGCTATCATCTATGAATACTCAGGTACCTTAATTTATCTACACTATGTCCTCATTTCTGTTTATAATTACTCTTTCATAGAGTACCTATAATAATTGTAACAATGTAACCATATCAGTAATAAGGGGAAACTGAGGCAACTTGATGAAGAACAAAGATGTTAATAATTTGTTCAGATCACAATTGAAAGGTAGCTATCCTATCTAATAGAAGAGTAATATGCAAATTGACCATACCTTCGCCATACCAAATAAGCCATGCCCATGAGCCACACCCATGAGCCAATTAGGAGCTATATGCAAATTAACACACAGCCAAAATGACTGCTGCCCATGGCAGGCTGGGGTAGAAGGGTTGGGGGCATGGCCAGGCAGCGATCAGCCCAGATCACAAGGCGATCCCTTCGCTAGGTGCCCCAGGCCAGGCCGGGCTGGGGGTGGGGCCAGGCAGCGATTGGCCTGATTGCAGGGTGATGGCTGGCTGGGGTTCCATGGCTGAGGTCCACTGCCCAAGGACGGAAAGTCTCAGCCAGAGGCTTTAGGCCTTGGGCAGGCCGGGGGTGAGTCGTCAGTAGGACATCCCCTGAGGGCTCCCAGTATGTGAGAGGGGGCAGGTTAGGCTGAGGGACCACCCACCCCCAGTGCACGAATTTCATGCACCGGCCCCCTAGTTTAGCGATAAAGAGAGAATGGGATCCAATTCTGCCTGATGTTGCATTATTCTGATAGGTGATGCTTCAATGGCCAGGACAGAGGGTGGTGTCAGGCAGGAGTCGGGAAGAATTGCGCATGGGCAGGCATGAGAAAGCTCAGCTCTCCCACAAGCCTGCAAAATCTGGTGTCGCATCTATTCTCAGAGCACCAGATGCACCTCATTTGTGGGTGAGGACACAAATGCATCCCAAAGATGAGATGTTGGCAGACTTGGGTAAAGCCATTGCTGTAGATTACCTGGTCTGCTTTACCCTCCCGAAGCTAAGATATTGAAATGGAAATCATGCTGTGTGAACATCATGGCCTTGTGAAGACCTGCACTGCCTTCTATCATCTCCCCAAGCCTCAGTTTCCTGAGAGGAAAACAGGGAGAGAACCATACCAACAGCTAATGTTTATTAGGCACTTTCTATGTCCCGGGCACTCTCCCTTCTTCTCTGATATCAATTTAAAAAAAATGTTTTTAAAGAAAGGATTGGGATCAGTGTTGTCTCCAGCCAGCCCCCCTCGGAGCAGCTCCTCTGAGAAACCAGCCTATCCTAACACTGTTGTCCTTTGTCACACACAGACGAGGAAGAGGAAGAGTTCATTGAAGAAGATCAGGAAGAGGAAGAGTCCACAGAGGGCAAGGAAGAAGGTAAGAAATCTATCTTCATTCATTCATTCATTCAACATGAGATGTTGACTGTGTGCAAAGTGCTGTGCTGGACCTTGGGGATGATGCCAGTATATGATGATATTCCCAATATGTGTAAACCTTTTAAGGATAAAGTCCTGCTCCCTATCCCCTTAGAGAAAAAAACTCCAAACTTTTCATAGTAAAAAGCTCCCTGTTTTATGTCTCAGTGACCTATATCTAGCCTGGCCAGTGTGACTCAGTAGTTGAGTGTCAACCTCTGAATCAGGAAGTCACAGTTCTCTTCCTGGTCAGAGCACATGCCCAGGTTTGGGGCTTGGTCCCCACTGTGGGGCATGCAGGAGACAGCCAATCAGTGATTCTCTCTCATCACTGATGTTTCTCCCTCTCCCTCTCTCTTCCTCTCTGAAATCAATAAAAATATATTATAAAATAAATAAGTAAATAAGTAAGTAAAACAAATGACCAATATCTATATGGAAAGCAGTGCAGGATAAAAGACATAACTGACAGAACACTCATGAGCCGTGAGTGGTCCACTGAGGTATTTTGTTTAGCCAGCACAATGTTTAAAATTTTTTTAAATCTATTTTATTGATTTTTCACAGAGAGGAAGGGAGAGGGATAGAAAGTCCAAAACATCGATGAGAGAGAAACATCGAGCAGCTGCCTCTTGTACACCTCCTACTGGGGATGTGCCCGCAACCAAGGTGCTTGCCCTTGACCAGAATGGAACCTGGGACCTTTCAGTCCGCAGGCCGATGATGCTCTATCCACTGAGCCAAACCAGTTTCAGCTAGGCTGTTTAAATTTTTTTTTTAAAGCAGTTGCCAACATTTTAAAAATTAGGAGATTATTATAAAGGATTATTTTATTTTATTATTTATTTATTTTCATGAACCCTCACCCGAGGATGTTTTTTCCATTGATTTTTAGAGACAGTAAAAGGAAGGGGGAGAGATATATAGAGAGAAACATCAATTGGTTGCCTTCCACATGTACCCTAATCTGGGATTGAACCCATAACCTTGGTATGTTCCCTAACTGGGAATTGAATCCACCACATTTTTTTTTAAATTCTTTATTGTTGAAGATATTGTATACGTCCCCTCCCCACTCCCCTATTGTCCCCTCTCAGCCTGTCCTTGGCCCCCCACACCCACCACCTTTTGATGGATGGGGGACCCTTCGACCAGCTGAGCCACACCAGCCAGGGCTTAAAGGATTTTTTAAAAGGAGACTTCAGGGCGGGGAGGGCGGTGGGGGGGATGAGGTCAGCCAATGGACTTGCACTCGTACATGCGTAACCCACTGACACAGACAATAAGGTGGCGAAGGTCTGGGCCAGGAGTGGGGATGAGCTAGAAGAGATCAATAGAGGAAAAAGGGGAACAAATATAATGCTTTCAACAATAAAGGTTTGGGTTTTTTGTTTTTTAAAAAAGAAATTTCAACTGAGAATCTGGATTTCCACCTTCTGGCAACATTTTGGAAAGAACTAATGTTGGGCTTGCCCTTCTCTCTCAGTCCAAGAGTTGGTGCTGGACAGTGGCTTCCACCTTTGCATGGGCATGCACTTGCCAATTTCCCCAGACCACCGCTATCAGCCTTCCCGCCCTCAGTCATGTCATCTGCTGGCCCCTGTTGGCACCTGAGTTTGCCAACTTGGGGACTAGTGAAGAGTTCTGAATTGCAGCTTTGTCACGGACTGGTAGGGTGATCTTGGGTAGATCCCCACTTTTCTGGGCATGTGGGCAAAATAGTACTGACCTCAAAAGATTATAATGGAGAGCACACTAGAGAATCTTTTAACACAGTGTCTGTACATAGGAAAGACATGTTTGCTAATTAACGTATGTTTCCTGATGTTATTATTATTATTTTTAGACATTTTTATTGATTTTTTTTTTTTTTGAGAGAAAGAGAGGAAGAGAAAGAGAGATAGAAACATCAGTGAGAGAGGACATGACATTGATTGGCTGCTTCCCACATGCCCCTCACCGGATATCAGATATCAGATAACCCAGACGTGTGCCCTGACTGGGAAATTCAACTGATGACTTCTTGATGCCTGGGTGGATGGTCAACTACTAAGCTACACCGGCTGGGCTAATATAATTATTTTAAAAGCCAGATTATTATTGGAACTAAATTCCAATCCAGTTGAAACATACAGACTAGTCTTTTGGAATTTTGTATTGAATTTGCAATTCAATTTCTTTTTGGCAACTAAATTCTGTTTTTCTTTAAAAAAAAAAAAAAAGAGGCGCCCTAGCCAGTTTGGCTCAGTGGATTGAGCGTCAGCCTGTGGACTGAAGGGTCTCAGGTTTGATTCCAGTCCAGGGCATGTGCCCTGGTTGCGGGCTTGAACCCCAGTAGGGGGTGTGTAGGAGGCAGCCACTCGATCGATGTTTCTCTCTCATCATTGATGTTTCTATATATCCTTCTCCCTTCCTCTCTGGGAAAAAAAAAAAAATTACAAAAAAAAAAAAAAAAGGAAGAGGCCAGGTAGGAATTGGAGTTTGATCATTTTGTCACTACAGCTTATCCCTGAGTCCCTGTCTCACTTGGTATTTCTTTTTTTTTTCTTTTCAGGACACCAGTAAGGAGTTGGATGAGGAAGAGACCTCTAGATGCAGAGAGACTGGGAAGGGTGGGATGGGCCCACCTGCCTTGGTGACAGGCCCAGGGTGGGAGGGGGAGGGGCCCCTGGAGGGACAATGGGGAGGTGTGTCTTCTCTCTGCTCCTGAGAGCAGGGACTAGGAGTAGGACCCCCACCGCTGTGTCCAGCAGTCACTGAAGCTGAGTTGGAAATGTGCTTGAAACAACCACACAGGACACTTTTCTACATTGGTGCAAAATGGAATATTTTGTACATTTTTAAAATGTGATTTTTGTATATACTTGTATATGTATGCCAATTTGGTGCTTTTTGTAAAGGAACTTTTGTATGATGATGCCCGGTGATTGTTAGAGGGTAACGTACTGTATTTCAGTGTCTAGCCCTGACAGGGGATGGTAACTGAGTTTGTTATATGTTGTTTCAATAAATGCACAGTGCTCTCTTCCTGTTATTGCCAAAGGAGTTGGGGTTTCATTCAGCCTCTTTTTTCTGCAGACTTCAGATGGACAGAGGCCTGATAGGAAGTGTGTGGCAGGAGGGAGCCAGGAATGGCAAGGCGAGGCTTCTGTCCCCCCAAAGAGCTCTGTCCATCAGCATTTCCCAATGAGAGCGCCATGGAAAACTGGCCCTGAGATGATCCCCAAGACAGAGGGGTACGCCCTGTTCTCTGCTCTCTGGAAAACAGATCCTGGGGCAAAAGTTAAATGTTTTAGTCTAGATACAACCCCAGGGCAGTCAGATGAGGGAAAGTGACAGCAAGGCAGGATGGGAGAGGAGCAAAGTGTCGAGAGAACCGGCTCTTTGCTCAGTCACATGAGACGTTTCTAGCCGGTCATAAAGAACACAGCCAACTCAAAGAGTTCCTCAGAGGGAAGAAGGGAGATTTTTTTTTTATCTGCTGGCTCCTTTTATTTCTTATCTCAGAATTGAAATTTGTCTCCCAGAGTGTTAATTCTCATACTTCCAGGTTGCATCACTTGGTCCCTTGGGGCAGTTGCTGGGGTAGCTAAACTAGATGGCACACCATCAATTGACTAAGTGGGTAGTGGGAGGAGTAGAACCTCTGTGGTCCAGAGAGTTGGGCTCGGGTGCTGGATTGCACAATGGATGCTCTCTGCTGGTCCCAAATTTACTCCAGGGAGGGTCAGGATAGCCACCAGTTCTGGCAGATGAGGCGACGGCCAAGGCCAAAGTAGCACCAACGCTTTCCATGAACAAGGAACCAAGGGGCCGGGAGAGAGATGAAACTGATTGAACCAAAGATGGTGCATTAATTGGGTCTGAGACACCTTGGACTTACAAATTTGAGGAACACTGCAGAGTCTGTCCCACCTTTTTGACATTCAGAACACAGTAGAAAGTTAGGGGCTCTGGGCAGTCCTGCCATAAACAAAGCGATTTGACTTTAGACAACGACTGGTCCATCGAGTTTATGGTGTTTGGAATACTGCCTGATCTTTAAGGCTCTTAATAGTTTTTTGTTGTTGTTGATTTAAAAAATATTTTTTTATTTATTTCAGAGAAGGGAGAGAGAGATAGAAACATCAATGATGAGAGTCATTGAATGGCTGCCTCTTGCACGCCTTCCACTGGGGATCGAACCCACAACCTCAGGCATGTGCCCTTCACCGGACTCGAACCCAGGACTCTTCAGTCCACAGGCTGACATTCTATCCACTAAGCTAAACCAGCTCAGGCAGACTCGTAATAGTTTTTGTTGGACTGAATATTGAACCAGCTAGGGCTGTTCTGAATAGTTTTTTTAAAATGTATTCATTTCCCAATTTATCCATTTATGTGACATTCTCCAGAACTAAAGTTCGGTAGAACTCATTTTATGAAAGTGCTTAAAACTGTTAACAAAAAAACCGTTGAAACCTGTATAGAATTTTTGTGAGTTTATTTGAGCCAAACTGTGAACATATGCAGGGAAGCAGAACCTCAACTAATTGAGATAATGCTCCGGAGAATGGCGGGTTATATTGTATTTATACATGGCAATCAAAGGAGGGACACAGGTGGGTTACATGAAATTCATTGGTAATAGATTAAGGAGGTGGGATAAAGCAAAGCAGGAGAAACCCCTGGGATCGGATAAAAAGTAAAATGATGGACACATACTTAGGTGGGTGCAGGAACAATTAACATGATAATGAAGGAATTTGTCTTGGAGCCCATCACATTTGGTTATGCCCCAGGGGCCCCAGAAAAAGGGAAGTTACTAGTTACCCAGACATTTCAAGGGTATGTTATCATAGATGCAAAAAGACAGATAGGCTCGATTAAGGTAAAGGTTGACCTTGTCAGTGAAGATACTGGTCTGGTAACTGCCCACCACAACTGTGGTAAGGTCAAGTTTAATTTCAGACCATCTTTTGTGGTGACTTTAGGTCTCTGAGTTTGCAAGACCGCCATGCAGGCCTCCCCTGAGCTTGTCAGGTCAGCATGTGGCCCCTCCAGTCCACAAACCCCTCATATCTTGGCACACCTTCACTCTGGTTTTTCCAAGGCTAACTCAGTCCCTAACTTTGAATTTCAGTGAATCAGATTCTTGTTCTCATTTCTAGTTCTTTCTCAAGTTCCAAAGCATTTTTTTTCTTGTTAATCCTCAGCCAAGGATATTTACTTTTTTTTTTTAATATATTTTATTGATTTTTTACAGAGAGGAAGGGAGAGGGATAGAAAGTCAGAAACATCGATGAGAGAGAGACATCTATCAGCTGCCTCTTGCACGCCCCCTACTGGAGATGTGCCCGCAGCCAAGGTACATGCCCTTGCCGGAATCGAACCCGGGACCCTTCAGTCCGCAGTCCGATGCTCTATCCACTGAGCCAAACCGGTCTCGGCAGGATATTTACTTTTAAAAAAATATTTTTATTGATTTCAGAGAGGATACAAGAGGGAGAGAAAAACATCAATGATGAGAGAATCATTGATTGCCTGCCTCCTGCATGCCCCCTACCGGGGATCCACTCTGCAACTCAGGCATGTGCCCTGACCAGGAATTGAACCCTGGTTCATAGATTGATGCTCAACCACCGAGTCATGCCGGCCAGGCCCACTGAAGGGAGGGAGACAGGGAAACATCAATGTGAGGCACATTGATTGGTTGCCGCCTGCACTCACCTGACCAGGGCTGAAGATCCAGCCTGCAACCAAAGTATGCATGCCCCTCAGTCCCAACGGCTGACACTCTATCCACTGAATCATTTTTTAAAATTTCTTTTAAAATTGTGTGATATGTTACATACAAATATACAAAACCAGTTATGGAGTTTAATAAACTATTATAAAATGAAATCTTGTGTTTTTACTATGCAGGTCAAGAAGTAGCCACTATCCTGTCTTTTTTGATAATCATACACTTAAATTTCTTTATAGTTTTACTTTAAAAAATATATATATTTTTATTGATTTCAGAGAGGGAATGAGTAGAGAAACATCAACGATGAGAGAGAGTCATCGATAGGCTGCCTCCTGCACACCCCTTATTGGGGACTGAGTTGGGGGATTGAGCCTGCAACCCAGGCCTGTGTCCTTGCTGGGAATTGAACCCAGGACCCTTCAGTCCTCTCTGTTCACTGAACCAATAGGGCTAAAGATTTACTCTCTATCCTCTCATAGTTCTGTCTAGTGTGGCTCAGTTGGTTGGGAGTCAACCTGTGCACCAAAAGGTTGCTGGTTGGATTCCCTCTCAGGGCACACGCCCAGATTTGGGGGCTGGATTCCCTGGTATCGGTGTGCCGGCGGCAGCCCATAGACTCACAAATTTCTTCCCCGTCCTTTCCTCTCTCTCTAAAATTCAACAACAAATATTTAAAAATTAAAAAGTAGCCCTAGCCGGGTTGGCTCAGTGGATAGAGCATCGGCCTGCGGACTGAAGGGTCCCGGGTTCGACTCCAGTCAAGGACACTTGCCTCTGTTGCAGGATCCTCCCGGGCGGACCCTGGTCAGGGCGTGTGCAAGAGGCAATCAACATTTCTCTGCCTTTCCCTCTCTCCCATTCTCTCCAAGAAATCAATGGGAAAATACCCTGGGGTGAGGATTAAAAAAAACCAGTATCCTTCCACAGAAGACTGAAGGAATCTGAGGACAGAAAGCGAGAAGCGGAACACCGTGCGTGGCCCCTCGCTGGGGCTCCTGTGAGCTGTTGCGGGAAGAGGGGGCGGCGGCGGCGGCGGCGCCAGCTCTGCCCAAATGGAGCCGGACCCAAGTGCCTCGCTGCCCTGTGAAGGGAACGGATAAAGCGGTCACTCCAGATGGTGATCGGAGCGCGCAGGCGAGGCGCCGGAGCTGCTCCACCGGTTGGGATGGGTGGGGTCCCCGTCAGCCCTACAGAGGCCGGCGCCAGACCCTGAGGAAAGGCAGATCCAGCCTCCGGGAGCCCCTCCCTGGCCCAGCGGAGTGCAGCCCACCGCCCACCGCCCACCGCCCACCGCAGGTGGCTGCCGCCTCGGGGCAGAACCAGCCCCGTTTCAAAGGCGCAGGCGGCTCCCGCCGGAGGCGCAGACACAGCCCTAGCCTCGGGAGCCACATGCCCTCTCTCCCCGGATCCCGAGCTAATTCCTGCAAACCCAGAACTTCTCGGCTGCCCACGCCCCGCGGGGAAGAGCGCACGCAGCCGTCGCGCCGTCCCAACTCGGTCGAGGCTTTTCACCGCCAGCTCCGTGGGCTCCCCGGGCCCCAGGGACACGCGGACGGGTGCCGGGTGCGGAGGGCGGGGAGGGGGCGGCAGCTCCGGGGCATCCTTTGCACCCGGCCCCCCCCATCCCCCTTCCCCGAGGGCTTTTGCACACGACGCTCGGCTGCCGCTTCGCACGGGGTGGCGAGGGCCGAATAAAGGGCTCGGCGCGCGGAGCGGCGTTGGCGGCGGGACGGTCCTGGCGGGCGCGGCGGAGCGGGCGTGAGAGGGGCGCGCGGGGAGGCGACGCGAGCGTCAAGCTGGGCTCTCCCCGCCGGTGAGTGAGCGCACCCCGCAGCGTCGGGCGCGACTTCCAGGTCCCACTCGGGGGAGGCGGCGTGCGGCTTCCCGACCCAGCGCGGGCGCATGAAGGCCATGGACAAGCAGCAGCTGTTGGACGCCAGGTCCGGAGCGCGGTAAGGCGGGAGCCTGGGGAGGAGCGGGGACCGGAGAGCTGCGGGCGCACCTCCTCGTCTGCTGTCGGGGATGGTCTGAGCGGCAGCCGGACCGGGAGCGCGCAGGGGGGTGGACGGCGGGGAAGGAGAGGGGAAGCCCAGAGGGGCGCTGGGATCCGCACACCTCACGGCGAGCCCGGAGCCTCACCGCCGCCCCGAGTTCGGAGTGCCTGGCCTGGAGCCCCGCCCACGGCCGGGAACTTTGCCCCCCGGGCGGCCGGGCCCAGGGCGGGCCAGGTGCTCAAGATGGGGGTTTGCCCATCTGCCAGGACCTGAGCTCTGTTCCTTCTCGGTGCTCCGCTGGCCCGGTTCCGCCCCGTGGCCGGTTCCCAAGGTCTTGACCTCCTCCAGGCCCTGGGAGGGATGGGGGAGCAGTGAACATCCGGGCCACGGCCCTTAGACTCCTGGAGCCTGGTCATTCCCCAGCACCCACCTGCGGACATGGGCCTCCGGTCACTCCTTGGGACTGTGGAGCTCGCAGTGTCCTTAGATAGTCCCCTAATTGTGCACCTGGGGACGCCCAGGTCCCACGGAGAGAGAGGATTGGGGTCGGCCCTCCTTGTCCCCAACTCCGCGCTGAGTCTGCTCTTTCCTCTCCTGCCAGGTCTTACATGGGGTCTCTGTGGCAGAACGGGGCTGGCTGGATTTCCGTGTCACGACCTGAGCTGGACTTGCCGTCCATTGAGCTGAACGTGGAGAGCAATCACTACTGCCACTCCCAGAAGGGTCCCGGCAGTCACGATGACCCCAAGAAGGAGCAGGCCCGGTGCCAACTCTATGTGGCCTCTGCCATCTGCCTGGTGTTCATGATTGGGGAAGTCGTTGGTAAGGACTTTTGTGCTGATTGAATGAAATTGGCACGTGAATAGCCTGGATGACCCACAAGGCTTTTCTCCTGAAGGTGCCAGCAATATTAATGCAGTTGACACTTGAACAGTGGAGTGGGGGTCGGGGGTCGGGGTTTTGGGGTGACTACCGGCACGGTTGAAAATCCAGGTGTAACTTCTGACTGTGAAAACTTAGCAACAGTTGATTCCTTCTCATCGGTGGATTCAACCAACCGCAGAGGGAAAACCGTGTTTGGGGATGTGAAAGTGCTGTTTTCCATCGGGGTGGTTGAATTAACAGGTGGGAAATCTGTGGCTATGAAGGGCTAATTGTATTTATTAAAGAAATTTCACATAGGAGTAAATCCCTGCAGTTCAAGGGTCATACTTGAATACTGAAGACTCTATGTTCTTTTTAATTTTTTTTAATTTAAGAACTTTATTTTTTCAATTACTATAGACATACAATATTATATTAGTTTCAGGTGTACAACCTAGTAATTAGACATTTATATATCTTTTAAAAATATGTATATTTTATTGATTTTTCAGAGAGGAAGGGAGAGGGATAGAAAGTCAGAAACACTGATGGGAGAGAAACATCGATCAGCTGCCTCTTGCACACCCCCTACTGGGGATGTGCCTGCAGCCAAGGAACATGTCCTTGACCGGAATCGAACCTGGGACCTTTCCGTCCACAGGCTGACGCTCTATCCACTGAGCCAAACCGGTTCGGCAGACATTTATATATCTTACAAAGTGATCACTCTGATATGTCTAGAAGCTGTCTGACACCATGCATAGTTATTATAATACTAGAGGCCCAGTGCATGAAATTTGTGCATGGTGGGTGGAGGAGGGTCCCTCAGCCCAGCCTGCACCCTCTCCAATCTGGGACCCCTTGAGGGATGTCTGACCAGATATCCCTCTCACAATTCAGGACTGTTAGCTCCCAACTGCCCTTCCCTGCAGGCCTGGTCCCCCAACTGCCCTCCCATGCAGGCCTGCCTCCCCCAACAATCCTACCCTGGGGTCTGGGTTCCCTCCAACTGCCCTCTCCTGCAGGACTGGTTGCCCCCAGCTGCCCTCCTCTGCAGCCTGGTCCCCCTAAATTGCCCTCCCCTGCAGGCCTGGGTCCCCCCCAACTGCCCTCCCTTGCTGGCCTGGCCCCCCACAACTGTCCTCCTTTGCTGGCCTTGTCACCCCCAACTGCTCTCCTCTGCTGGCCTGGTCACTCCTAACTTCCCACAACTGCCCTCGCCTGCAGGCCATCGTGTGGCAGCCATCTTGTGGCAGCCATCTTGTATCACATGTGGGCAGCCATCTTTGACCACATGGGGGTGGCCATCTTGTGTCTTGGTGTGACACTCAATTTGCATATTACTCTTTTAGTAGATAGGATTATGGACTGTATTTCCTATACTTTGTTAAGTCTTTTAAATACACATATTTCATGCAACCCTCAAAACAACCATTTGCTGTCACATGGGTGCTGTTAGTCTGATTTTAGAGATGTTGAAACAGGTACATTTAGGTTATGTAATTTGCCCAAGGTTACACAAAACTGGTAGGTAAGGGAAGGTCTGAATGCCTAGAAGGAAGGAGCACTTACTGAACGTCTGTGCTTTCCAGGACCTATTTGAACTTGATTTTCACATTCACCCTGTAAGTAGATGTTGTTAGTCCCATTTCACAGATGGCAGAAATTAAGGTTCAGAGAAAGTGCTTGAAGTGATTATACAGTGAATGGGTGAAGAGGTCACCCGGTGTCTCCTTGGGGAGCTGATGAGGACTCTCCATTCTTATCACTTGTCCTACAGGTGGGTACCTAGCACACAGCTTGGCAATCATGACTGATGCAGCCCATCTCCTCACTGACATTGCCAGCATGCTCATCAGCCTCTTCTCTCTCTGGATGTCCTCCCGGCCAGCCACCAAGACCATGAACTTCGGCTGGCAGCGAGCTGGTGAGGGCCCTGGTTAGAATGGGGTTGAGGTTGGAAGAGTGACAGGTCAAGATATGGTTTCTTAGGTAGATCCCCTGAGTGAGGCCAGGAGAGCAACTTTCATGGAGGATGATAATGCCCAACTTGGCTTCTGTCCTCTGGGAATTCCCAGTCGGGGGGTTGTGGGGAGAAGAGTTCACCTTCCAAAGAAATGAAGTGGGCAAACTTCAAGAACAAATCCGGGGCTGAGGTGGGGGGTGAGGGAGGGGATGCAGGAAAGGCCAGCAAAGCTTTCTGGAAGATACAGGCTTTAAACAGGTATAAAGTCTTTTTCATTTTTTTTTTAAAATATATTTTATTGATTTTTCACAGAGAGGAAGGGAGAGGGATAGAAAGTCAGAAACATCGATGGGAGAGAAACATCTATCAGCTGCCTCTTGCACACCTCCAACTGGGGATGTGCCCGCAGCCAAGGTACATGCCCTTGACCGGAATCGAACCTGGGACCCTTCAGTCCACAGGCCGACGCTCTATCCACTGAGCCAAACCGGTTCGGCAAGTCTTTTTCATTTTTAAAAAATATATTTTATTGATTTCTTACAGAGAGGAAGAGAGAGAGATAAGAGAGTTAGAAACATCGATGAGAGAGAAACATTGATCAGCTGCCTCCTGCACACCCCCCCACTGGGGATGTGCCTACAACCAAGGTACGTGCCCTTGACTGGACTTGAACCTGGGACCTTTCAGTCCACAGGCTGACGCTTTATCCGCTGAGCTAAACTGGTTTCGGCCTTCTTCATTTTTAAAAAGTAATTTTCATTACATGTAAAACAAAAGTCTCGAGCCAAATGACTTAAACTCCTAGTCTGCTGGTGTCAGACGTTTGAGTGGTGGGATGAGGTGCAGGCGGGCTTGCAGCAGAGCCCAAGCAGACCCAGGCCCTGACTTGGGACCGAGGTCTCCTCAGCCTGAGGCCTCCATGCTAAGATTGGTGTTGGGGTTGGTTTTTCCTCAGAGATCCTGGGAGCCCTGCTCTCGGTGCTGTCCATCTGGGTGGTGACTGGGGTGCTGGTGTACCTGGCGGTAGAGCGGCTCATCTCTGGGAACTATGAGATCCAGGGGAAGACGATGCTGATAACGGCGGGCTGCGCCGTGGCGGTGAACATCATGTGAGTCCTCCCTCCTCCCATTCCTCACGGGCACGCCTCTGTGCCTTCTGCTGGAAGCAGGGCAGCTGAACTGCAGTACAGGAGTTCAAACTCAAAGGCCACATGGGTCAAATAAACAAGGTGTAAGTTTATGTGGGCTGCAAAAAATCAAAAGCTTCAATTTTCATAGAAACGTAGGTTCAATTTCATAGAGACGTGCTGAATGCAAAGGGTGAAATAAATGAGTATTCGTTAACATAAAATAATAGAACATTTTAATAAAAATTAATATTTTTTTCTTGAACATTATCAGACACTGAATAACTGCACAAATTAATAAGCGTACTGCAAATAATTTTTCTTGTTCTCTGAAAGCAAAATATTTCCTGTTGTACACATAAGTCAGTACAAGACTAATGATGTGGCCATCGGCTGCTAAAATATTCGCTGCTGGTGTTAGTGGAGAGAAATGGTGCGCCTGGGCATAAGGCATATAAAGGAAATGACACGATTATAGTAATCAGTCATTAGCAAATGCTGTAGTTCATTCATTATTAATAACTAGAGGCCCGGTGCGTGAAAATTCATGTACTGGAGGGGGGTCCCACAGCCCAGCATGCCCCCTCTCACAGTCCAGGAGGCCTCAGGGGTGGGAGATGATCCGGTGATCAGGGAAAGGCAATACCCCGTCACACCTCTGCTGCTGCCACTGTTGACAACACCCTGGTTACCTGAGCCTCGGGGTGCCCTGGGTGGCTGGGCAGCCGTTATCCAATTCTTACCTGTGCCTTGGGCTGGCCCTGGACAGCTGGGGAGCTGAGGGAACTGGGGGACTCTGGAGGCAGGCGCCCTGGTGGGGCTGAGGGAACTGGGCGCCGCCATCTTGTGGCTGTGGGTGCCTCCTTCTTTGAGGGTGTACAATTAGCATATTCCCTCCTTATTGGCTGTGGGCCCCACTATCTTTGTGATGATGTGAGGGTCAATTAGCATATTCCCTCTTCATTGGATAGCATTATGTATAACAAGATACTGTAAAAATTAAGTTACGAAATTTTTATTAAAACATTTCTTACCGCTATAATGCTGAGCCACAAAAAATTTTGTTGTGGGACCCAGTTTGACCTGCTTAGGCTACAGGAACAGAATTTCTCTAACAGTCTGAGCTCTAACACCTGAACACCTGGGTATTGCCTTTGGCCTGGGCCAAGTCCGTCAGGAACTGTAAATCTGGGGCAGCATCAACTCCACCCCACTCGCACCCCCACCCCACCCCACCCCACACATGTTGGTGAATAACCTGGGAGCCTTCATACCTGACATGGGAGGGATTAGTCTGGTTCTTGCAGGAGCAGATGTCCCTCGGAGAAGCTTCCCAGTTCTTTTCCAAGCGGATGTGGTTGAAGTTGATCTCAGTGAGAGGCAGGGTGTGGGGAGCATCTCTTATTTGGGTTCTCTCTCCCTTGTTCAGTGGCCTAGAGCAAGCCACTCCTCTGCGACCCAGCTCCCTGTCTGTGGCCTGGTGGGGGGACTGATGACTCCATGGCGTTCTGCTCACGGGGGCATCTTTGTGGCCAGATCTAGCCTGGCATTGGAGTTGAGCCCTTTCTCTGAACGAAGGCCTTGGGGGTCTGGATCCTGTCCTCGTATAGCCAAAGGGATCACGCAGTCTGCAGGTTTGGGACTTCAGCCCCACAGGGAGGCCAGCCCTAATGGAGAGCCTTTACCTGGCTGATCCGGAGCCGCTGCCCTCCATCTCAGTGAGCCCTTTGGCTTTGTCTCCACTTCTGTAGAATGGGATTGACTCTTCACCAGTCTAGCCACGGACACAGCCACGGCCAAGGCCACGGACATAGCCAAGGCCAAGGAGACAGTCAAGATACCAACCAGCAGCAGGAGAACCCCAGTGTCCGAGCTGCCTTTATCCATGTGATCGGAGACTTGCTGCAGAGTCTGGGCGTCCTGGTGGCAGCCTTTATTTTATACTTCAAGGTCAGAGCTGGGGACAGAGGGAAGGGGGCTGGGGAGTGGGGTAGGAGGGCCAGGGGGTAGGTCATCTTGGGGCTCCTCTCTGCACAGGACCCTTTCCATATTCTAGCCCCCTTCCTAGCTCCTGGCAAAGGGTGGGGAGAGGGAAGGAACATCTGTCTAACTTCGGGTGTTTTCTGCAGCTCAGAAAGGTTCGGTGACTTGCACAGCGTCACATAGCTGGTAAGCTGTGGAGCCAGATTGAAAGCCAGCACTGTGCGCTGCCAGAGCCTGGGCACTGCCCATCACTTACGTAGAGGCAGTGCGGTGCATTGGAAAGGGCCGGGCACTGAGTTTGAAGCCTGGCTCCACCCCTGGCCAGTTGTGTGATGAAGAGTGAGTCCCTTGCTCTAACTGAGCTTCAGTTTCCCTAGCTATAAACTAGGGGAGATGGACTAGATGGGCCTAAGAATTCCACTTAGATCTGTCCATGTTTCAGCCCCTTGGCAAGGAGGTGGGAGGGACTATGCGTTATCTGAACTGTGGTCTGGCGTGCCTGTCCTTCTGGGAATAAACTGGGAGGCAGGGCAGGGTAAGGCTCCTGCCCACCTGCAGAGAAAGCCCCTCTTCCCTACGCACTGAGAGGCTGGGGTGTGGATGTTGAACCCTAGCTCTGCCTTCCCTTTCCTGCAGCCAGAGTACAAGTACATAGACCCCATCTGCACCTTCATCTTCTCCATCCTGGTCCTGGGGACAACCTTGACCATCCTGAGAGACGTGCTCCTGGTGCTAATGGAAGGTAGCCGGGCTTGGGGCTCCCTTTTTGCTCTTGGCTCTCCAGCTCTCATGGAAGTTCCAAGGTGGGGGTTGGATCCCAGCACAGTGGTGGGGAGCCAGGGTCTGGAGCCTGGCGTAGCCTAGGGCCCTAGCCGGTCTTGGCAGGGAGCTGAGCCCTCAGGGTGGCCGTTCCTGGAAATGTCCCTTGGACGCGCCTTCCCTTCCCCCTGGGCACAGGGGTGCCTCCTCCCTGCTGGGATGTGTCCTTCTTGCCTGATCAGGTGGTTTCTGGGTTAGCCCCTGGCACTCTAGCCCTGCCCCATACACTTCCTCAGTCTCAGTTTGCCTTTCCTCAGGCAGAGAGAGGGTGGAGGATCCTGCTTCCCATTGCACAGGGGGACA